>CM031234.1:877009868-878395185 GCA_018340775.1 Taxus wallichiana var. yunnanensis
CATTGACTATGAGGAGACATTTGCTGCCACGACCAAGATCAAGACTATCAGAATGATATTTGTTTTGGTTGCCTATTTTAGTTGGAAAGTCCACCAAATGGAAGTAAAAAGTGCCTTTCTCAATGGAGATCTATAGGAAGAAGTCTACATTTGTCACGCACTGGAAAAGAAGAAAAGGTGTGTAGGCTCATAAAATAATTGTCCACTCTCAAATAGGCTTCGAGCTTAGTATATAAAGATTGATGAGCATCTTGTTCAACATGGATTCTAAAGGAGTCCTTATGATCCAAATCTCTACCTCAAACATTAGGGGAGAACGTAATCATGATTGTATATGTTGATATGTCGATGATGCGGTCATCATTGGCGAGTTTGGTGAAGATGATCAATGCAACAAAGAAAGATCTAAAACGATCGTTCGACATGACAAATCTCAGGCTGTTGCACTATTGTCTTGGATTGGAACTATGGCAAAAGGAGCACCACATTTTTGTGTCTCAAATGAAATAAGTTAAGACATCGCCAAGAAGTTTAGGATGATGGACTATAATCCTATTCGCAACACCCATGGAGGTAAAGCTTCACTTATCTCATTTAGATCCATCTCCGTAGGTAAATACAACTCTCTATCAATCGTTGTTGATTGGGAATCTCATTTACCGACATATACTAGGCCAAACATTAACTATCTCTCACGGTTCATGCAAGAGCCGAAAACCTGCCATTGGAAATCAACAAAGTGGATATTGAGATACATAAGAGGAACAATGGACTTTGTCCTAGAATTCAAGAAGAATGACCAGTTCTTCTTGATAGGATATCTGGACTTAGATCATGTAGGAAATATTGATGATAGGAAATCCACTTCTGGATATGTGTTCTCTTTGGGATTTGGTCCAATATCATGGGGGAGCAAGAAACAAAACTTTGTTTCTCAATCTTCCATTGAAGCAAAATATTGTGTTGTAGGAGCTGCCTGCAAAGCAATATGGCTACTTTGCATATTTGAAGGATTAGTACCACAAAAGCAACCAACCGTCTTGTATGTTGATAATGAAGGTGTTATCAAATTTGGTCGTAATCTAGTGTTTCTTGAATGTATTAATCACATCAAGGTACATGTTCATTTCATACGTGAACATGTTTTACAATACAACATCCAACTGCAGTTTTGCTCGACAAAAGAACAACGTACAAATGTCTTCACAAAGTCACTTGCATGGGAGAAATTTGAGGCATTTAGAAAATCTCTCTTGTTCACTTGAGACCATGATGAATTAAGGGGGAATGTTAGGATTACCTAGGTTAATAATTCACCACGGGGTGAAAGTTAATTGTCGTGGGTAAATTTCTTTTACTCACCGTATTTAGTATCTACCTAGATTAGTTGGTAAATCTTCTATTTCTTAATGTTGTTGGGATAACTATATCCTCGTATCTTATTTTTAGTTGATAGTTGGGTTTGTTCAACCGCATAACTATTTTATATTTCGGTTCGTTATCTAAGACCCTAATTTGGCTGTCCAATGCCTATATACATTGCAGCCTTGTCTATTGTTTGTAATGACCATTCTTGATTAATAAAATCATTCTATTTGCTGGTCAACGGTGGAAGATTCACTGTAATGTCCCCTTTTCTAGATTAAAATAATTAATAATATTATTTAAGTTGGGCCTGGTCATTTCTAATCTTTGGGCAACTTAATAATAATATTATTATTAAAATAAAAAGTATTTTTAAATACTTAAAGTAAATGATTTAACTAAGTCGGCCAAATGTAACTTTATGTTATATTATAAGGCAACTTATGTTTTAAAAATAAAAGTGACTTTTAAATAAAGTAAGTCAGCCACCGAAATGAAGGAAAGAGGAAAGAGAAGTTATAAAAGGAGGATGAAGGGGTTCATTTGGGGCATCTATCATCTATCTATCATCTTGATTTTAGGAAGTCGAGCACTTGTGCTTCTACTTTCATCATTGAGACAAAACCCGAGGACAAAACCCTCCTTGGTATCCTATTGGGGACGAAAACTCTCAATAGATTACAGCAATTGAGGACGAAAACCCTCAATTTCTGCATTGGTGGCTTCATCCAGAGGTCACGATTGGGCTTCACTTCAAGTATTTTAGGGTTGCATTCAAAATTTTCAGTGCTAGGGCACCATTTCAGCAAGGGCTTCAAGAAGAGATCAGATTTGAAGAGTTTTGAGTGTGGAACAACCACACATTTCAGTATTTGTGTTTTGCAAGGGTTTGTTGATCAGTGTTTGGCCAATTTTAGACCCTCTCCTAGGGTAGCGACTTGCATAGTGGTGGAGTTTGGTGATATCTAGTGCACGATACTTCATTTTTGTTGATATTTGGATTTTTCACAATTTCCAAGGCTGGTTGCATTTGTCGGATTGAATTTTGGGTGTTGAAATCTCAACTTCCGGCCATTTTTTGTAAGTGGATTCACTGTTGTAAATTTAGTTAAATATACTCCAATTGAGGGTTTAAAGGCTCATTTCTGGCTTGTACTTGTTCTTAAATATTTATAAAGTTTCCTACATGCTTTGGATGGTGTAAAAGTGGTATTGGTGGTGAATTATTGCAATTTTCCTCTTGTTGTCATAAGATTTCAGACTGCTGTACCTTGTTGTCCAAAAATTCAGTTGGCTGTTATAAATTTCAGTTTGCTTTGATTTGGGTTTGTGCCATTTCCTTTCTTTTTCAATTTCAGCCTAGAAAGGGGCATTACAATGGTATCGAGCAAAGATCTTCCCAGCCTGAAGGGTATTCATGCAAGAAGGTAACAAAGAATACATTTGCTATCAAAGGAAAGTAAAGAAGAATTCAGATCAGCCACTTGAAGGGCCTAACATGGCCAACAAAGGTTTTGAAGAGGCCAAGTTTGATAGATTTATTGAAGGGCAAGAGAGGTTGGCGGATACTATGGATTTGCTAGCCCTAACCTTGCAAAATCTTCATGGGCCAAGACATCACAAGGGTGAGGGTAGTTTGTCAGGGGTTCACAATATGAGGCAGCCCCAAGGGTCAAATTTTGGATCTGTTGCTAGGCCTTTTCAGCCTACCTTCCTCCCAAGAGAAGTCATTCCGGAGGTTGAAACACGGCATTCAATGGGTCACAACATTGTGGCCAACTATGAGGAGTATAGGGCTCTTCCAAATGAGATTCGTGATGCCATCTCACTTGTGGAGTTCATAGGAGTGAGCAAGGGTAGATCAAGGCCTGAGCCTAGATCTCAAGCACCACCAAAGGATCTTCAACATGCCTTGGGGAAAGTGACACAACTGATCCATACCATGCAACATTCGAATGGTGAAGGAAGCTGTTCAAGGGCAAACAATAAATTGTGCTTTAGCTTGAAATTTTACTCCTCTAGAGGTAGGGGCATTGGTCCCATATTTAAGCATTTTGGTCTCTAAAAGCTTGATCTCTACATTTTTAAGCGCGTGACAAAGCTCATGGAAAGATTGGTAAGTGTTGAAAACTACTTTTCCTTGATAAGTGTAATCAAGTTTTGAGCAAATAGACTTATAATTTGGTGTCCCTGCATTTCATCCTGAAATCTGTGACTACCCTATCCGAAAAAATTTCGTACTTTTAAAATAATGGGTCGTTTTGTGTTTTTATTGCCTGAAAGTTCTTGTTTTGTGTCAGGATATTCCCAAAGAGCCATATTAACCATTTTTGCCAAATACCCAGATGCCCAAAATTGTTATATTCTGTTGTCGGGATTTGTTTGCAGGAAATTTGTATTTAATTATTTTGAGCCCCGTTTGAAGCTAATTTGCGCTTCAATTTAACCCTGTTGTGATCGAACATATCATTATTCCTATATACCAGAAGGGTTTTAACTAGGAATGAGTTCTGCACTTTATTTGTGACTTTTGGCAGCTTTTTGTGTTTTTGTGTTTTCCCGTTTCGTTTTCTATGAAATTTCTCTAGATCAATTCCTTTGCCGGTTTGGCCTGATTCTTGGCCTGGAGTAACTGGGGATCACATACGCACGTTGTGCCAGAAGGAATTTGCCATCGGAGATCTGGTTCTCTTGGAAAAGACGAAGTCGTGCACCAAAAAACTTCTTCTGGGCTGGCCACATTTTTGGAAAAAGAGGGTTTGAAGTGGATCATGGGATTTTTGGAAGTAGCAGGTAGGTGGAAATTTTGTACTTGCCTAGCAGGGTACTTTTTGCCATGGAAGCAACGCCACTTAAGTCACAATGGGATAATTGGAGGCAGCAGACATGTGGGAATTTCTTAGCTGCCTTGCAGGGTAAAAATTCCCATTGTGGAATAAAAAAAAAATAATTTAAGTGAATCATGAGATTTTATTGCCTGCCTGACAGGTAAATAATCCCATTATGAAAGTCAAACGACTTAAGTGAATCATGGGATTTTCAGGGCTGCCTTGCAGGGTAAATAATCCCATTGTCATGTGACTTTTAAAAATAGAAATTCCTTATTCCAAAAAGTGCGACCCACCTTGGGTGAATAATAATGCATTAAATAAATATTTGTTAATATTTATTCACCCAATTTTGGCGCCCAGGCTTGTGGAAAAGTCAACAAAGGGAAGTGGACAAAAGGAATTTAAAAATAGAATTCCAAAATTAAATAAATTTAATTTATTTAATGCAGCCCCATTTGGGAGAGAAATAATACTTTTTAAAGTATTAAATGATTAAATTAATTCCTATTTTCAGTGGCTAAGGTTAAAGCACACTGTGAAGCTTAAGTGGAGTGAAGGGTGGATGATTAAATTGATTAAATTTAATTTATTGGATGGCTGTCCTTAAACATGCAATTTTAGCACACCAGTTAAAGAGAAAAACATGATTTTTAATTAATTAATTGCCAGGAATAGGAAGGACAATTATTAATTATAGAATTATGAGGGTTATATAAGCATGGGCTGCCATAAGGATGAATTAATTAATTCACAGGTAAAGAAGTGCAGCCCAGAGGAAAAGTGCGCCCCATTTGAAGAGGATTTTTGCTCAAAAGAAGGTGAAATCAAGGCTAAAAGCTTCCAATTTTGGTGCATGCATTGAAGGAGGTTGATTTGTGTTTGCATAATTGTTTGCATAAGTGATACAGGTGCTCAGGTGAAGTTGGAAAAATTCATGCTCACTTTGCATGCAAATAAAACATCATTTTTTGGGGTAAAGAGAGCTTGAATTATGCAGATTTTTATAATTAAAATTCAAAGTGTTCATGTTCAAGTTGCCATCTTTATGAAATAATTGCGGGAATTAATTCATGGTGTGCTTTACAAAAGAAAAAGAACTTTAATCAATGTCCAATACATTGAATATATTCTCGAATTTGAAGAATTATCTAGATCTGCACCAGTTTTGAAGAATTCAGGACAAATAAGAAGAAAAAGAATTGTTCAGACAAAGATAGACAAAGATTGCTCCAGCCATGGCAAAGCGGGATGAAAGAGAAAGCTCAGCGGAATCATGCGTAGCTTCTAGATTTGCTGAAGTCAATAGGCCCAGATCTAGATCCAGATCTCATAATTGCAAAAACTTCCGACACAGAGGCTTCATCCTCTTGTTTCGAATGCAGCCCGTGAAGAAGTCAGTGCGTGGAAAATTCCTTCCAGGATCTTGTGCATGTGCTTCCAATCTTCCAGTTGAAACCTTCATTGAAGTTGCATTCACCCGGAGTGCTTTCCAGAATTTTTAATTGCTCATATGCAATTAAAAATAAAAAAGATGAGTTATTTACGACAAACATTGCATTGATGCATGTACTGGAGAAGAACTGCAAAAGCTTCAAGGATAAAAACGAAGACATGTCAAAGGCAATACCTGCAAGCAAATCACGGTCATTTGCTTTCATTGCTTTCAGATGCTTCGAGATCCGGCCGCTTCGGATGTTTCAGATCCAACTTGCTTCTAGATCCAATTTGCTCCCAGTCTAGTTGGTGAGAATCAAAGGCAAAAGAATTAGAAGCTGCATGCGAGACATGAAAAAGGACAAGACCTATGCTTTCCTCTTCCTTCTTTCCTCGACAAAGTAATTAAGCAATCAATTAAATTATACAACTTAAGTGATTGGTTTAAAAACCATTACTTGAAGAAGTCAACTACTTGGAGAATTGGTAAGTTAACAACCTTGTGTTCCAGACTTTGTCTTTGAAACCCTTGAGAGCCACTTGAAGCAAAGGAATATACAGAACAAATTTACGGAGAACTTTGTGTCACGTTGTATTGTGTTTCTAGCTTTTATATCTTAAATTTTTAGTAAACTTTGTGTTATTTCAGATCTAGATCTAGAGCTACCTTTGCTTATAATTACGTGTTTATATCTATTGGTTTCTTCTATGTGCATGCAATCAACTCGTTATCTATTGATTGGGATGCACATCTTCCCATTTCTTCTCTCGTGTTTATATAATTCCCTTTCCCTTCTATAAATATTTTCTTTTTTGAACAACCGCACTTTTTGCTTTGGTAATGCATGCTATGATTCATGAGTGAGCAGTTAAAGTAAAACCCCATATAGATATTAGCATACTTTAATTGACAAATTTGACATGGGAGCCTCACCGGTAAATAAGGGAGACTTATCTCATGATTGCCTAGGTTTTGTGCTACGAGAAAATCTAGCCAACATAATTTCACATTTAGGCAATTTGTGAGTCATCTTGATAACAAGAACCTTGAATTTAAGTATATACTTCGTAATATCTTCATTAGCATCTTGCCTCAATCAAGCAAGTTGTGTATCGACCTACATACTAATGTTGATTGGAAAATGGGCAAGGATATCATCTACTAATGTTGATTGGAAAATCAAGGATATCATCAGCTAATGTGGTAAAAGCGTGTGTGGATTGACAAGGTAAGGCATACAATCAATCAAGTGCATAGTCCTTCAAATACCTAGGAAATAGCTTGATCAATAACCTATCATCATGTGGAAAGTCTAAGTAAGAGCCATAAATTAGCCTAAGGTGGTGAGAGGGATCTCCTTCGATGGCATAGTTCAAACTTTGGAGCAACAAAATCTAATGGGAACGGGTAAGAAAGCACTTTGTAAGTCAAATGGTTTAGCAATATATCTTTGGAGGTGAGACTATTATATGACTTTTGAGAACCTTGGGATAACACCTTAATTTGATTTTGCAGTTCATGCACAATGTTCATTATGGTAGTCATTTCAAAAGGAGGAAGAGAAGTAGTGGTAGAATAAGTTGGAATAGAAACATTAGGCAAAGGGGCAATATGAGAAGCATTGTAACACTAGGAGTAGTTTGTGAAGCAAGGTGAGGAGTCAATCAAAAGAGGTGGAGAAGCAACAACAACAACATTAGCCATAGTTGAAGCATGAGGTGGAATAATGTGAAGAAATTTATGAAATGACTACATGATTAAGTAAAACAGGTGGTGTTTGATCATCATTAGTAACATTTAAATATCCATGGTTCACCTTATAGGTGTTATCTTGTATAACAAAATCATTGGTAGTCTCTTGACCTTGGATTTGAGATTGGACCTTTACTAACATATTCAATAAGTCAGCTATGTCCGTAGGATTTTTCAGGAGATGTTTTGGAAACTTTCTTGGTCATTTAAAACAACTTGTTTACCTTTATTACTTTCACATTCAAGAACAACCTGAGGACCATTCAAAGCATTATCATTCAAAGAAGCATTGACAATTAATAAAGATACAATTTTAGTATCAACATGAACATTATTGAGAGTAACCATTTTCTTTTTCACAAAATCTCTAGAGTTGATCAAAGGAATTTCAATAGATCAAATGGATTGGAATTTTACCTAGAACTTTTGGCTGGAGTCTTGGATATAATCAATTTGGATGGCATAAAATATATTACATGTAGGGAACAATATGTAATCAATATCACACACAATTGCCACATCTAAAAAAATGGAACAAATAAATCACGCAATCCGAAGGACAATCAAGTCTATCACAAAAGAGGCAAGGGCCAATCCTTAGAAGGCTACAAGCAATGTAGGTTCACCACAAGGGGAATCCCTAGTGCAAGTTGTGCTGATTTCGCCAAAATGTATATATGGAAAGTGGTAATGCCCTAATAATGCACTAAACTAACCACATCTATTTGCAATTAGGTTTAATTCGCATATAACATGATAAATAAGACCTAATTACAAAATTATGAACAATCTAGTAGCATGGGCTGATAAGAATAATTGAAATGCTTGAAAAAGACTTGAGAATTAGGGTTTAAGAGTGATACAAAATTATCCACATATCCAGAGACAATCATCAACAAGAAGCAATGGAAAGCAAGTTTCGATAATGAGGCAAAACAGACCCAAAAAATCAGGTGAAATAGAGCACCTTGATCAGGACCATAACACTTCTTTACTGGCACATCCAAAAACATAGCAATTTGGTCTCTTGAACAATCAGAAATTGTGTATCTGATGTAACAACCATGTTCCTTAGCTCATGAGCTCCAAAACCTTGTCCACTTTTCCATAATTCGCTGGGAGCCATTGGGAAATCCTTCGCAACCCTAATTGGACCGTCAACACCTTGCAAAACTGTGAAAAACATGGGGGGTTGGATTGAAGGGCCCATCTTGATTAGGCGCCTTTAGAGAACATGTCTCAAAAACAACACACAATATATTGCAGTTCAACTTGCAATCCAGTGTAATGCAAGTGTCCCATCCCGTATCCTTTCAATGAATGCAACAATTAGTAAGGTGCTAGATGCTCTTCTCTAAATGCTTGACTTTTTCTTTTTGCATAAGGATGCTGTTGAAACTCGAAAATACATAAATTACTTGCTCTTACAACTTCAATAAATGACTTATGCATATGGGATTGGCCTAAGTGCACCAATGCTCTTAAGTATTTATAGGCTTCTCGAATTCAAATTAGGATGCTATGGTACACATGTGACATACAATGGGGGTAAATATTGACAAAAGAGGGCAAGGAACCCCGAGGACCCCGAAAAAAAGGGTTAGAAGGCCCACAACAAAAGGTGACTAGAACATATTGGTATGGTTTTGGCAAACAACCCAGAATGACAAACAGACAGGCGGAATAGAAAGAAACCAGAGAGGAAAGAAAAATTAGGAGGAAGGGGAAGAAAATAGGGGACAAATAGAGATGAATAGAGAGTCCACAAGGGAGGGATAATTTTGCAAGAAACAATACAAGGTTGAAAGTCGAACAAAACAAGGAAAATGCGCCAATAAGAGTCTAATTTGGACCAATAATCAAGAAACACACAAATACACGAGTACCATAGCAATTAACTATTCCTCTACCAAAATTAGGTGTCTACAAGTTGAGAGTGCCTTGTGGCACGTTGCCATGTAGACACTTTTTTTGGTTGGTTGTTCATTTTGTGGTCTTGGGCGTTTGTACTATTTCTTGGGTGTAGTGCCTATTGTGGACTCTTGGGGTGTGATCCCTTGCCACTTTTAATTTTGATTGGGCATGTATTTATGTTAATTTCTTAATGAATATAATTGCAAGCTTTCAATAAAAATACTGTCCTCAACTGACACTTGGATCAAATTGAAGCAGATCCATTGGCATTGCACGGAAATGGTTTCCTCTCTGTGTGCATACCCGGCAGAAATCTCATATTTTGAAAAGAAGGGGAAACTAAGGAATGACATATAGTATTGTACCGATATGATCAAAAACTGTAGCTGGTTTTGACTGGGCATGTATTTATGTTAATTTCTTAATGACTCTAATTGCATGCTTCCAATAAAAAACAGACTGTCCTGAACTGACACTTGGATCAAATTGAAGCACACCCATTGGCATTGCACAGAAATGGTTTCCATTCCATTTTCATGCCTTGCAGAAATCTCATATTTTGAAGAGAAGGGGAAACAAAGGAAGGACATATAGTATTGTACCATTATGATCAAAAACTGTAGCTGGACATATGTAGTACAATAAAGGAGTGAGTAGGCATCCACAATCTAAAAAAACATGACAAAAAGGCCAAACTAAAGTTGTCGGCCTAATATAATAAATGAAAGAAGTTAAATAGAATGTTGTCAATCCATAAAAATCCAGCTCGACTACAAAGACCTGTCCAACTCAGAGTTTAACGAAAGATGTTCTAAGTGTAAATTAGTCAGTCCACTGCACATTGGTTTGATTTTGAGACGTGGAGGCTCAGGACGCAAATGCAAACTTGTACATATTTGAATGCTAAAGCATGAAAATATTAGCTATGACAATAACATAAAACTAACACCTAGTAGTTCCACAATATAACTAAATCTATCATAAATAATCAAACTAACATTACTATGTTACCTCTACTTCTCTAGATTGCTTAATATAAAGATGAACCTAGTTAGATCCTAAGCAATCATTTTTGTTGTTTGCTCCAAGTGGTGAAGAGATCTCTCTAAAATGGCTACAAGACCATGTTTAGATATTCTCCTACTAACCAAGCTTGAAGGAATGGATGCAAGATGGAGAAGCTACTACAATGAGAATGGCTCAAGATCAAATGCTTCTAGCTTTAGCTAATGCAAATGAGATGTTTTCCAAAGTCTCAAAGTGTGTAAGATGTTTGATATGATAATCAAGGTGTAAAGTTGAAAGGGAGACATTAGCCTTGTATTTATAGATTTCCATTTGGGAAAGTTTAGAATCCTAGTGCATGTGGGACAAAAGGTAAAGCCAAAATAGACTTTTTACAAGTCAATGCACTTTTTGATTAGATTAGGAGCTAATTAATCTTTTAGGATTAATTAAGGATCCTAAGTAGGCTTAGGAAGCTTTTTGAGAGCATCTGAAGGGGTTTGGATAGATTTTGGAAGTTTGGAAGCGAGATTTAGCCAATAAGAAGGTTTATTGGTTAAATGCAAGATTAGAGGCTTAATTAACATATAATTAGCTAATTAAGAGGATTATCACTAATCAAAATGTCGTTAATTGGCATCCTGAGTGAATTAGAAGCATAGTTAGATAATGAAGTGTCGTTATTTGACCAAAGTGAGAGGGAGTGAAGATAGTTAGTGCAATTTAAGTATTAAATTGCGTAAGCGGATTTTAGGTGTCTACATTTGCCCCTCTTTGGGGTGGCATAAGTGATGCCACTTCAAAGATATAGTAGACAAGTACAAAGCAAATAATTTTTTGAAGGGGTAGAAGAAAAATTAGTAGAATGAAGGATGCCCCCTCGAGTGTCGATGGGGTGATGAAAGAGGTCGATCGACGATCGAAAAGATGAAGAGAAAAGAAAAGTGGGGGAAAAATCCCATTAAATGGGAGATAGACGAAGATATACGAATATCGATATAGAGTAGAGATGTGGGCATCGATCCCCGCATAATACCAGTACAAACTCTTTTTGTTGAAAAGTTCATGGGGTATCATTGTGAAGCGCAAGATATGCTTTTCTTAATAGATATGTAGAAATGATTTGTAGCAGGTGATCCCTATTGCCCCAAGTGAGTTGGAAGAATAGTGTAGGATAGAAGAGAATGATAGGGGAGGAAAATGAAGATGAAGAGAATGGAAATAGCTTGCATCCAACTAATGTAAACAACTTTATTTCATCATATTGCTAATGATCTACATCATCGGTCCTTTATTAAAATAAGCATACAACAAAAGTGTAAGATGACATGAAAATCCATAATACAAACATTTGTTCATTGCTAAAAATGCTTAACTCAATGCAACATACATAATGCAATGCAATATGAGAAAGTAAACAAGCTAACCTAACAAGGAAAACAAGTACAAACACACATACTCAAACAAACAACGTTCAAGATAGTTGCACCAATGTTTTTGTTATCAAGCTTCGATTTCGACCTATGCGAATTAATGACAAGGGTTAATGATGGTGCCCCAAGAAAGGATACATGCGAGGGGAATATACGGAGGATGTAGGGGTCCCATGGAAAAGAAATCATGCACTATGATACTACCCCAAACAATGCGTTGTGCAAGGGAAGACAAACATAGTAAGCAAACCAACTTTTGTTAATGGAAGGTAGATCCAAATGATCCGTGAGTCACACACAGAACATGAGAATCCAAAGAGAGATGTTTTGTAGGATGATTTTTGATGTTTGAGTACGATGCATGTGATACAGGATTGACTTTGTGTGCATGCTCATTACCATTTTTTTTTTTTATTTATGTGATGTTTTCAAATTTTTAGGATTTTTGTGAAAGTTTATATTGTTTTTGAGTTTTCGATGGAAACGTATTTGAATGTTTTGATTTTTCCAACTAACATATTTGAATGTTTTGGGATTTTCAAAAGTTATACAAATGTTTTTGTGATTTTCTAAACATTTTTGAATGTTTTTGGTATTTTTGAAAGTTTTCAAAACTATGTACATGAAGGGAAAGGAACGTGGATGCCCCAACGATAGATGGGATGTACAAGGGAAGAATGCCCATGTGTATGTTCAAGATAGGTGAAGATGTGAATATGCCCCAACGTTAGATGGGAATATACAAAGAAAACTCTTCACACACAAAAGTTGGATCAAGGCCAATATGGATAGGTTCAACATGATGATGAACATAAACCAATGAAGTGCTAGAAGGAGCAAGGATGCCCCCAGTGTAAGATGGCCAAGAAACATATGATAGAAAGAAGTAGAAGATTGTTTTATTGAAGAAGGGACAAAGTTTCCTCAAACATGGAAAAAAGGAAATCTTATACACATGGATGTTTTGAATGAAGTAGAAGAACAACATGAATGTTATGAAAGGATATGGAAAATGTAGCTAGAAGATAGCGATGAAAAAGTGATTAGCCAAAGGCACAAATTGTGAGACAAGATATGGACTAAAGTAAGAGTCTGAACAAGGTCCAAAAAAAGACACTTGGTAACATACTAATCTTGTTTTCTCATAGAGATCCAAAGTGTGTGCACGTGAAATTTATTACCTCTTGGAGGGAAGATTTGATAGACAACAAGTGAAGACACCTAGCCAATGTGTAGGAATGATTTATTTTCAAAGTTGATTTGTGAATGGAGGGTGGAAGGAGAGCCGTACATTGCTCCGCTGCCATGCCAGGACATCCATAGCCCCGATGGAGATGTATTTGATTCTAATCGCAACATTTCTCTACTACCAATCAGCATCCATAGCCCGGTAGAGATATTGGAAATACCCCAAGAGAGAGTTATATATCAATTTGCTTTTTGCTTTTTGATTTTTGATTGATTGATTGATTTTCTTTTACTTTCTGAAAACTTATTTCAGCTCTCTTGATTGTTTTTGACAAGGGGTTAAGAACCACTGATGGCTTGATGGAAGGATGTGGAAGTGATTGTGATGATGACATTGGCTAGTGTCAACAAATATATCCAAAATTTCTTCACAACAAGTTTATTAGATGTATGATAGTGATAGGATCTCTAAGAGGTCAGTCGTTCTTTAATTTACCAAGGTGATAAAAGACCAAGGTCAAATGGATACCATAGAGATAAATGTCACAAAAATGTGTGTGAATAGACTAACCAAAATATCATGAAGGGATGAAAATGGTGGATGACTTGCTAGAGGAATGGACAAGAAAGGGAAGAAAGAACATCCATGTGTATGCAATACCTGATTGCAATGTTTGATCTTTGTACCTTTTTTTTTTTAATTTTTAATGTTTTTAATTTTTTTTTTGTATTTTTTTGTATTTTTTAATTTTTTGATTTTGGGAAATTGGGACCAATCAATGTCACTCATGTGATAAGATCCAACAACAATGTTTGTGATTTCCTTGATAAGGAGATTAAGTGTGTTTGCTTATCAAGAGTCATATTATCTCCGATCTCGATGATCGTGGTGAGCTCATACTCAAAAATGATTGTGATTTATCTTGAAACATGGATTTTATATGTGGGAGCTTGAGTTCCCTATCCATAGGTTTATGCACTTTGTGCCATACTTGATGGTTGCGTTGGTGTGCATTCTTGAATTGCGTTTGATTTTGAACCTTATGATTGTTTAAATTGTTGGGAGCTTTGGAGCTCTTGGAAATTTTTGATTGAGCTTGATGAAGAAACATTTGGGTTTCTTATAAGCTAATGTGTGACTTTCGATCCCGAGAAGTGGGAGAAGAAAGTGGATGTTTATGATTGATGATAGGAATGGTAGAGATGATGGTGGGCTTCCACTATTATTTATAGAAGGATGATATGATGAACGAGGAGGATACGGTCCAAGAATTGAAGAGGATGGGCTACCAAGGAGGTGAGCCACAAATAGAAGATGGAAGGCTACTAGGATGTGGCCCCAAGATGGAAGAACAAGGGCTACCTAGAGGTGAACCAAAAATAGAAGACAAAGGGGGCTACGAGGATGTGGCCCAAGTATAGAAGATAATGGGCTACCAGGAGGTGTCCCATAGATAGAAGATGAAGGACTACCCGAAGGTGTCCCATAGATAGAAGATGAAGGACTACCCGAAGGTGTCCCATAAATAAAAGATGGCGGACTACTAGGATGTGGTCCAAGAATAGAAGATAATGGGTTACCAGGAGGTGACCCAAGTATAGAAGATGATGGGCTACCAGGAGGTGACCCAAGAATAGAATATGATGGGCTACTTAGTGGAGACCCACACATAGAAGATGAAGGGATACTAGGAGGTGGCCCACATATAGAAGAAGATGATGAGCTACCAGGAGGTGGCCCACACACAAAAGAGATGATGAGCTACTAGGAGGTGGTCCACACATAGAAGAAGATGATGAGCTACCAAGAGGTGACCCAAGGTGTGATTGTGATTGAGGAAATGCCAATAAAATTGAGAAGAAAGAGATATTTCCCTTCACGAGTGGTTTTCCTCCTTAGGAGGTTTCCAAGATAAAACTTGTTGGTTTTGTGAGTTTATATTCTTTCCTTTCCTGTAAGTAAAGAATGATTGGGTAATGAGAAGATGGGCCATGGATCTATGCTAGACTCAGGCATTTCATCATGCAATGAAGAATGTGAAGATGGAAGTGTAAGAGGAGGATCACTTTTGATGATCCGAGGATCTTCCATGGTCTCTGACAAAAGGAATCAACCTCTTCCCCACAAATATGAACATCATTGAGGTCTAAAGAGAAACCTTGCTCATGGTCTTCTAGAGGAATGTCATCATGTAACCCCATGAATTCTTTGATCGCTTCTTCATTCTGAAAGAAATCGATCGGTATGGGTTGTTTTTCGACCATAGTAGGTTGATTAGAAGAAAGGGGTCTACTAGTGTGGAAGATCTAGAAGATGTTTGATGATGTAGATGAGGGAAAGGTTTGACCTTATTGTGTCCACAAAGGAATTGGATAGTGCATTGAAAAGATATCTTAGCACATCATTTCTTGTGAATGGTTCATGTGGACACAAACATTGATCTTTAGAAGATTGATGAATATAGAATAAGGAATGATCAAAATGACCTTAGGGGCCAAAGAGGAATTGGATTTTGATTGATAGAAGAAGATGACTCAGGAGATGAAGTAGACTTTGATTGAGATGTCTTGTGAGTGGAAGAAGATGGCATTGGTTTACCTATAAGATGATATAGTGCTGGTAAACAAATAGGATTGCGTAGAAATTCCATAGATTGTGACGTAGGAGTCGACTTGGATGATTGATTATAAGGACTTTGAATCACATGAATCTTCAAAGGAGGAAGACTTCGTTGAGGTGTGATGATAAAGGGGGTCCTATGTAGAGAAAGGGAGGACCTCGACTTAGGAGTGAATTAGAGGAATATGAATAATAGTTTGGATAGAAGCATTGAGAGGAATTGGAAGATTACAGAGGAATCAGAAGAATAGTTTGGATTAGAAATCATTGAGATAATCAAAAGAATGTTTGGATTGGACTCATCAAAATATATCCATTGACCATGAGATGAAGGTGGGGAAAGTGGTAACCAAATGAGAGTTTTTTAGCGAAAGTGAGAAGAACCAAATGAGGTTTAGTTGTGATGGGAATATTTTGATGTGAAGGCCTAAACCTTGGTTCCTTATTGTCATTAGTGTGAGGAAACCTGCGATATTTAGTCATTGTTGGCGTTGTTTAGGTACAAATGCCTAGACCTAGATAGTGTGATTGAACTCCTTCAAAGGGAAGGAAGTTCCATGTCGATTCGGGGAAGCATAATAACATCCAACTAGACATTTGGCAGATATGGGGATGCTCATGTGATTTTCCAAAGAAGGTCTAAGGAAAATAGACATTGTAATTTTTGACAATCTAACAAGGTTTGGACAACAAGTTGCAAGTGTAAGTGTCAAAATGATTGATCAAAATTCTAGCAAACAAGGCTACAAAGGTTTTGTTTAATGTGTTCAAGCATACAAAAAACCTAAGTAACATGTGTGACAATTGTCAAGGTTGTAAAAGAATGTCAACAATGGTGAATCAATGGATCAAAGGATTGTCCTAGAAAACAAGTTTTCAAGATAGGTAATCACAAGGAACAATCACACAAGTTTTGGTAAACCAATCAATCAACAAGGAACTACTCCCTATGCAAATGTTGTGTTCAAAGGTAGTTTGAACGTAAGATGATCAACTCAATGTCAATACTTAAGTCAAGTTTAGATAAAAAAAGGTGTAAGTATTAACAAGGGGTTGATGTGATTTCCAATCAAAGTATACTATAATCAACTTTTTCAAATACAAACAAGGCCTAAATCTCAAAAAGTGGGAGTTACAAGTGCGAGCAATGCAACAATACCACTTGGATACGTTAGCCAAGTTTTTGAAAAAATAAAGATATTAGTATCGAAATAGTTTTGATATGATGCTAACAAAGTAACAACACCTTTTCAAGTTTGAGGTAATGTTTGAAAATAAACAAGGCCAAAGTATGCCAAGGAATTGTTAGGATGCGAGTAGCGTAATGGTACAATCTAAACACTTAGATCAAGTTTGCAAGAAACAAGACGTAAGTATCGAAATTATATCAAGGTGATACGAAACAATGTAACACTTCAAAGGAAGTCAATGATGAATCAAGCCTAACTACGATGATAATGTGTCTCAATATGGGTTTGAGACAAAGGGCCTACTAGAACATGAAGACGTACCATTCACACTTTCAACACTTGCATTCGCATTGCAACCTAGTCATGCAAGTAGACTACAAAAGTGGTGGACATGATTATTTCTAGTGGTATATGCGTGTTGTTTTCTTTTGTCCCAAAATGGGCAACAAGAAGACAAAGGAGTAGATCAAATGGGGTTGAAAAATACTTAGCTTCACTTTGGAAAAGTTTTCACCTCATCTTAGCGAGTGAAAACTAAGACAAAGTAATGCTTTAAAAATTTCGTGATGAATGATGCTTAGTTCAAACTTTGATGGACTCTCCCTTGTTCGAATAACAAGGTTTTGACTGAAAAGTTCTTACTTTGTGAAATATTTATAAAACATGATGGTTTGAGTATGGTCAAGTTGGCTCAAGATGAAATGGCTTCCTATTTGTTTCTCTCAACTAGGTGTCACAAATTACCTCTGTGAGCTCGGTTTGCCAAGGAAGTCACACTGACTAAACCTTGGAGTATCCTAGATTTACTTTACCCCCTTTGATACAATGAGCAATAAATGCGTTCAGTTGTATTTTCATTGGGGTTGTGATGAAGATATTTTGACTCTAAATCTCACAAGTGTAAACTAATCAAGTAGGTAAGCGGAGCACTTCCCATTTCATCCACAAGGTTCCCTCTTGTGTGGACTACTTTGGGGTTCCTAGGAGCATCCCTCTTGTTATCTTAAGGCTTATGCCAAAGGGTAGTTTCTCCTAGTTTAAAGTGGATGAGGTTTACCCTTATCCAAACCTACATATCAAGTGTTTTGAATGTGGTGTGTTTTCTTATCTTTTAACTTAATGAGGTTTTTTGCACACCGTTTGGCAACCTACAACAAATGTGTTAGCTTTTTTAGATCCGATTCTTTGCAAGCGATATGGTCCTTCATGCAAAGATTAGTAGTTCTCAAAATGATCAAGGCATCATAGAAAGAGGATCAAACGTTGTTTTGATTCCTAAGATCGTCCTAAGATGCAAAGGAAGAGCATACACAATGAGAAATCCAACTAGTTAGCAAATAATGAAGAAATCCTACAAATCAAATGCAAAAACTCATATTTTTACTCAAATTGAAGTTCATTCCTTTTAAATATTTGATGAAGTGTTTTGAAAGCATGAAAGAGGTTTTGAATCATTTTTGATTCCCAAGATCACCTAAAAGGTGTGAGGGAAGAGCATACATGATCCTAGCCTCATAAATGAAAATACAACTATGAAAACCACTAATGTAACTCAAGAAGAGATAAATATAAAGTGTTAGAAAATCTAAGAAAACAAACTTTTGCATTTTAACACAGTGTTCAATTTTATATATATGCTTGTGCCCCCCTTAGAAAATGTATGTGCACCCCCTAAAGCGTTGTAGCATGCAAATAACCTAAAAGTGTATGCATTCCCTTGTCAAAAACACAATCAACCTTTAATTTATGTATACAAAAAGAATGAGAAGCACCTGCACGCCCTTCTTGAAATGCATGCGCCCTGTAAGCGTATGCACGCGTACAAAAAAAAATCAAGATAACATGTGACAAAGGGGGGAAATGTGTGTGTGAAGACACATAGAAGAGAAGTATGCGCGTCCTTGCAAGCACATACGCGTGTCTAGTAAATTTTATCACAGAGGGCCAAAAAAATATAGGGAAGTATATGCATGGGAAAGGAACCATATGTGTGCACCCTAGGAACGTATGTTCAAACCCCTATGCTACAAGTGCACGTGAGTTTGAGTGCGTATGCGTGCCCAATTTTAGCACTTGCGCACGTGTACACGAACAAACAAAAAAATACGGAAAAATGACTTTTGAAATTTTTGCAAAAATCTCAAAAGTCAAAACTTTTCTCTTTAAAAACCAATTTAAAAAAAACCCATTAACTTTGCATGCAAAAGGAAGATTCAACACACATAAGGTTAGAAAAATGCTTGAGACAAATCTATTTAATCCTAAAAATGCATGATATAGTTTAGAAAAAATGAGGTAAATCACAAAGCTTGAAATCAACTTCTATGGACCATGGAGTAAGGTCCCAGGCATGCCAAATGTATGCATGAAAAGATTAGCTATGACAATAACATGAAACTAACACCTAGTAGTTCCACAAATATAACTAAATCTATCATAAACATCAAGATGAGAGCTTAATGAGATAAACTTCTACAATAATGCATGAATCAAACTAACATTACTATGTTACCTCTACTTCTCTAGATTGCTTAATATAAAGATGAACCTAGTTAGATCCTAAAGCAATCAATTTTGTGTTGTTTGCTCCAAGTGGTGAAGAGATCTCTCTAAAATGGCTACAAGACCATTTAGATATTCTCCTACTAACCAAGCTTGAAGGAATGGATGCAAGATGGAGAAGCTACTCAATGAAGAATGGCTCAAGATCAAATGCTTCTAGCTTTAGCTAATGCAAATGAGATGTTTGCCAAAGTCTCAAAGTGTGTAAGATGTTTGATATGATAAAAGGTGTAAAGTTGAAAGGGATGCATTAGGCTTGTATTTATAGGTTTCCATTTGGGAAAGTTTAGAATCCTAGTGCATGTGGGACAAAAGGAAAAGCCAAAATAGACTTTTACAAGTCAATGCACTTTTGATTAGATTAGGAGCTAATTAATCTTTTAGGATTAATTAAGGATCCTAAGTAGGCTTAGGAAGCTTTATGAGAGCATACGAAGGGGTTTGGATAGATTTTGGAAGTTCGGAAGTGGATTTAGCCAATAAGAAGGTTTATTGGTTAAATGCAAGATTAGAGGCTTAATTAACATATAATTAAGAGATTAATAATAAATGGATTTTAGGTGTTTACATGTAGGAGTATTGACCCCCTTTTTGGGAAAAGTAAAACCAATTAGCTCACTTCTGCATACCCAGCGAGAGGGTTTTCCCTACATATTAATATGTCTAACCTCATTGGAGTCAACACTGGGTGATACTTTGACAACAGACTTAATATTAATTATATTTATGAGATTCAATGCTAGCTTATGCTAACATGTAATGTCCCCAATGAAGGATTTTCAAATTCCAAAAGAAGCGCTTGAAATTTATTACAGCCAACTGGTTGAAGAAAACTTATTAAAAAAAGTAATTTGCAGATCTGAAATTACCCTAGAAATGGTGAGCTGATCTAGAACTCAATAACCCTCAAATCTGATCTAAACTTAACCAAATCTTTGCCAAAATAATCAGAATTAATTATGCATGTATGAATACCAAAATATATAATTTTTGGACCCAAAATAAGTGCTGGAAATTTATTAAAAGTTTGCAGAAGTACAACTTACAAAAGTGGCTGGAAAGAAGTGATCCCAAGCCCAAATCCACTGAAACAAAGCTGAATATGGCCTCCAAAATTATGGCAAAGTTGTTGGTGATGAGATCCGGAACAATCGTGCCCTAAAATGTGTCAAACTCCACCCACAAGGGTGTAGATAGCCCTAGATATGGCTGAAAATGAAGGTAGAAATCTGCCCCAACACTCTTGTCTTCAAACCCTAGCTAAAATGCCTCAAATTTGCAATATTGGGTCTTCAATCACTGCTAAAAATCTGAAATACTCCTTGAAGCTCAATAGAAACTCTTGAAATGGAGGATCTTCACACAAAGGATGAAGAGTTTTCGTTCTTCAACCTTAGCAAGAGAGGGTTTTCGTCCTCTAATGCAAGTACACCAAAGGGTTTTCGTCCTTCAATGTAGAAATGGAAGAGCAATCAGCCCAAACCAGAAAATAGATATCAAAATGACCAAAAGATGCCAAATGAACCCCTCTTCACCTCCTTTTATACTTTTTTGTCTCTATTTTTCAAGTGGGGCGTTCCATGTGGGATTAATAAAGTAACTTTATTTTCTTATTTTAATATTACTTTACTTTTCCACCAACCTTTAATAATTAATTAAAGTACCAATAATAAGAATTACTTTAGTACTAAAATTAGATTATTAATTCCTCCTTTATTCTCCCTTTAGCCGACTGAATACAATGGAAAATAGGCTAAAAGGGGTCTTTTACTTGCCAGTATTTAAAAATACATTTTATTCTTATAATAATATTAATAAGTTGCCCCTAGATAATGAATTGATTGGGCCCAACTTAGAAATATTATTAATGTCCATTAATTTGAAAAAGGGGACATTACATAACACTTTTGATCTTCAGACTTCCTGATTCCATTAACTTTCTGTGCTAGCTGCAGTAACTCAGTAGCCAATAACACATTATTAACATTGGCATGTCAGAGCTAAAATTGTTTCACACTTAATTGAACACAATTAAAACATCATCATGGTATTCCCATAACAGAGTTTCTGTTCGTAATATCTGTTCTGCAAATCTCCTATGTTGGCATTGGCGTTATCAGGGACAAATATAACATATTTATTAATGGAGAAAAACATCAATAGCAGCGACTGAAAAGCTTCATAGAGTTGGTGAAACCCCTTTAGCATTTAAATCCAGAAATTTGTATTGTGCCAATCTCCAGCTTAGAATGTACTCTGACTGGGCTTTTAACTCTGTGCTAGATTTCATTCACACTGTGCTCATTGCTTATCATGATGAAGCAGGAAGATCTACCACAAGATCACCGCAAATGCCTGCTTTAAGCAGAAAGATCTACCGCAAGATCACCGCGAATGCCTACTTTTCAGCACTTGTTGTGTAATCAGGATGTAGCCGTATGACAAAATGACTCAAAATAATAATCTGGTGACTAATGGGATTAGAAAGATTGTCCCAAACTATAAGTTGTAACAATCAACTGCAAACAGCACCGAGGATGTGCTTTCTGAATCCAGCCGCTCATCTTCAAAGTTTCCCTAAGATTCTGATATCATATTTTATATATAGCAGACATAATTGCACTGAAAACCAGAACGTGATTTCAATCAAATACATTTAAAAGCAAATTCTGAGGAATGCCAATAAGGTGGCTGCGAATTGCAGGTAGGGAATCTCTTTCTGCTTGATTGCTTGTACCATGTCTCAAATCTAGACTATAACAACATATGACCTTACGTGGATTTCTAAGAAGGCTTCTTTCACCAGCTTGACTTGGGTTGCCTTTAGAGGTCCTATTGAATTTTAGCTTTGATAGAGTCACGAGGGGGAGGTTTCCATAGCTCCTCCTTTTGGAATTGTAACTACCACTTGGCCCCTCAGCTGGCAGTTGATTGAATCATCTTGTCAGAGTACTTTGATTATTGATAAGGATTTTCTGCGAGGTTTACATTGGATGGTGTGGTGTCTTCCACCATTAATTGGACCATTAAATTTGAATCTCTGTAAACCTATGGAATTTTGATATTTTTCTTTTCTTATATATCTGAGCCCGCAGATAATGCTTGAACTTTGCCTATGTTATTAGCAATTTCCTTGAAGTAAGGAAGTCTTATGATAACTTCCTGGGTCAATAGTAAGCTCCCAAGCCCTGGCTATCCTGGATTCTCTTCGATAGTCCCAGGTATATCTCTACTAAAGTTACCCCAATTAGCTGATAAATCTATATTTAAATTATTTCAAAACTGTCTTAACTTTCAACATAGTATATCTAAGCTGCCATGCTGGGATGCTTTTGTTATTTGTTCTTATCAACTCCTTATGAAAAACTTATCTATTTACTTGCAGACCACAAGAAAAATAGCTTTCCTCAGGTATTTATGCTTGTCTCATTTTGATCATATGTTTGGCAGGCTCAAAGAGGAAAGTTATACGTTGGATACATTGTGTCTGTCAAGTGGTTCTTTGCATTACTCATTGGTATTGGTAAGCAGAAATTTGCCTTGGCTAACTGCAAACACTCTTTTACATTCATTGAATTTTTATAATGGGGAGGATGAAGTGATGAAATGTGATTCCATCAGGCTCCAGGAAAATTTCCTGATTAGGTGGTAAATAGCCGAGAGCACAAACTAACAGATAATTACTTTTGTATATATTCCTTTTAGCATCTTGTATGACATACTAATGACATACTTTATATGGTTGTGCCCAACTGACACAGCCATTGAGACATAAGAGGTCTTTTGAAATCGAAGGTTGATATCAATCAGTAAATGAAATGACATGATTGATGATTAAAAATTTAAATCTATGTGCAATATAAACTGTATGAAGCTGAAACTTCTTTGTACAGCTGCCGTAATTAGAAATGTTTGTGGAGCCCTTGCTATGTTTGCACCAAGATTCAATTACCTGTAAAAAAAAATTTGCTTGATGCGTATGGGTATTATTATCTCTAAGCTCTTTGATATGGCATTTTTCTTCCTTATTGTAAGGGTTCTACATGTTTAATAATTTTTCTATAACTTCATTCTTATTAGGCATTGGAAGTCATTTAAAATAACGTTTCTTTGTGATTGCTTTCTGTAATGTGTACTTTTTCCTTTCATCTTTTTCTGTCTGCATTAATTCCAATTGACTGTTTGTGTTTCTATTCTCAATTTCTGTTTGTATATCAAATGCTTTATGTTAGAAGATATGGGAGAGAGAATGAACAGAAACTGGAAGGCACACTGAGATGTGGGTGTCTGTCATTTTATAATGCTGAAAGGAGTTACAATATGGTTGGGGTAGTTTATAAATAACTGATCATTAGTTAATGTGTAACAAATGTATTAGAAATGGATATCAATATATTTAATACCCCCTTAATGACTAAACTGGAGACAAGAAGTTTATCCTGAAATTTTACAAATACAATACAACCAAGAAGTTTAGTTATGAAATCTACAGGTTGCTCCTTAGGTATCACTCTGAAATCTGCAGCCCTTTGATGTTCTGCTGCTGTCTTATGTAGGAGCTTTGGTGGAGCAGAAACTGAAAAAATAACTAATAGCAAAACAAAGTTCCGTTCGTGTGGACATAAGATATAACTAGTTGTCCACCAATCATTCGTAGAGTGATTCATCGAATGGTGCTGAATCATCATTGGCCGACAGCTTCAGCCCAACTTTCATAGTTCATAAACTAGAATCTTGAAGATGCTGATCAAACTCAATGTACCAAGCTCATGGAGCCTGCTTACAACTGTACAGGGACTCGATCAATCTGCAACCCAAGTGATCATGTGTAGGTACCCAAAAACCTTCAGGAAGCAACATGTAGACCTCCTTGTCCAAATCTTTATTAAGGAAACCAAACCAAGTTTCTATGGAGAGAAGCAACCGAAATGTGACCATCTTTGCAGTAGAACTGAAAACCAGTTCCACAGTAGGATAAATAAGCGTCTCTGAAATAGTCGGAGAAACAACCTTCTCTCTCATATCTTCTAACATTTCATCCTGCAACATCAAATCACGAAAGTGGTGATTCTTTTCCTTCTAAACTTCACATTTAGACTACTGTACATAGTTACCTAAGACTCCGGGACAGCAAAAATTTCCAAAATTCGGGACGGCGGGGGGACGGCTATTAAAATAATATATAAAATTATAAATATTAAAAATATATAGATAAATTTTAAAAAATTTATGAATAACAATTCATATTTATATATCAGTCCACCATGTGCATACAGTCCACATTCAGACGTCCATATTAAAAACTCGCAGCATACATATAGCTATACTAATGTTATATGTTCATATAGCTTTTAATATTTATATGTATGCTACTAGTTTTCATAGCATGTTGTTACAGTCCATGTGCATTTGTGCTCGAAAATTTTTGTATGTCTTTGTAATACAATACAGTCGGGTTATGCTTAATGGGTAAACATTTATAAAGGGAAAAAACAATAAACAAATTAATTTAAAAAAAAGAAAAATAAGTTTTTTTAAAAAATATTTAAAAAAAAAAAAAACCAAACCAAACCAAAAGTCCCTGAAACGTTTCGGGGACTTCCAGCCGTCCCGAGCCGTCCCGAAGCGTCCCCAAAACGTCCTCTGTTATTTCTAAACATCCCGGGACGTTTCCCCTCCCCCCTGCCACTTCGAAAATGTGGGGGAAACGTTTCCCCACGTCTTGGCGTCCCCAAAACGTCCGGGCCCCGGACTTGTCTTTTTTGGGGGGGACGCGTCCCCACGTAACTATGCTACTTTACTGTCCTCAATTTTCCATCTTCAATTAGATAGAAAATCCTTTTCAAACCTTCTCCGCACTTTGTACCCATCTGAGGCTTCGTTGAACTCTGCAGCTCACTGTTCGTACACTTCTTCTAGGGTTTCTTGATCAATGACTCGATACCAATGTCAGAAGATATGAGAGAGAATGAAGAGAAATAGGAAGGCACACTGAGATACATGCATGCCTGTCATTTTATTATACTGAGAGGAGCTACAATAGGGTTGGGGTAGTTAATAATTGATCATTAGTTGATGTGTAACTAATATATTACAATTGATATTAATATATTTAATACTTTACATTGTTAGTGGATCTATGAGTGTTTTTGTAATGATCAAATTACACAAGCTATGGAAATTACGGAAATTATAGGATTTTTTTATTAGTTAGGTTTCGTTAACCATATTAATTCATCTTTCTCATTTGCCAATTTGATAGTTTAAGATAGAGTTTTAACAATAGTTTGATTAATGATTAAGTGTATTACAACATGTTTTAAATAAATAACATATATACGACAAGACAAGTTACAATCCATATGAGCTCAGGAATCTGTATATTTCTGACATGTTTAAGACAACTCAAATCAGCAAGTAAACATCTATAACTCATAAAGATTACAGCTTTTATGTCCAGATATAGCCTCAATGTTTAACAAGTTAATCCATAAATTATACATCCATTCATAATCTCATCAATAAGCCGACCAATTGTTTTCAAAACTGAAAACTACAAATTATTACAGCATTAATAATCCTCTGCGTACAGCAGAAATACATAACATTAATAATCCACTGTATACAACAAATATGTGTAACTAATGTATTACAAACAGATATTAAAGTTACAAATAGATATTAATATATTTAATACTCTACATTGTTAGTGGATCTATGAGTGTTTTTGTAATGATTAAATTACACAAGTTATGGAAACTACGAAAGTTACAGGATTTTTTTTTATTAGTTAAGTTTAGTTAATCATATTAATTCATCTTTCTCATTTGCTAGTTTGATAGTTTTAGATAGAGTTTTAACAATAGTTTGAGTGTATTACAACATGTTTTAAATAAAGAACATATATGCGATAAGACAAGTTACAATCGATATGAATTGAGGAATTCTGTATATTTCTTACGTGTTTAAGACAACTCAAATCAGCAAGTAAACATTTATAGCTTATAAAGGTTACAGCTTCTACGTCCAGTTAAAGTCTCAATGTTTGACATGTTAATTCAGAGATTACACATCCATTTATAATCTCATCAATATGCCAACTGGCTGTTTTCAAAACTGAAAACTACAATTTATTACAGCATTAATAACCCTTTGCATACAACAAAAATAAATTAACAGATTGTACAATTTTCCAACTTACAATAGGTACAACAAAAAACTATCAATTACATAAATAATGCCAAACAATAATAAATGCAACTGAAATCTGCAGTACTCCGTGTTCTGAATATCAGTGCAGTGAGAGAGAATATCATCGGAGCATTTTACCTCCAACCACAGACCACAAGGGATCTCGCTTCACAATTCAGGAATGGATAGTGGCCCTACCCTTCAACGACTGGAGTAGAAATAGACATCCATCTTAGTACAAATCAATAAAATAGAGAACTAAGACATCCATCTTAGTACAAATCAATAAAATAGAGAACCATGTGTGTATAATAAATGCTACCTCTACTGCATGCATTCAACCAAATGAACTAGGCACTCCTCAATCATGATGTGGTTTCAAAAGCATTATGTAACTCTAGGAAACATAGAGCAGACAATGATGACAACATCACATTACTTTGGCCAAAGCAAACTATATTATGCAGGTAGTACAATATTTCAGTGTTTTCACAAACAAATAAGATAGGTCTCAGTTCACACACAACTATCTCAAACACACTGCCTAACAATGGCCGAGAAGAGGAGGATGGCCTCAAGAGGAGAGAAGATTCCCCTCTTGACACCAACTTTGTATCCAAGGTCTATCTAAGCATTAGCTCACGCCCGTATAGGGAGATGCATATAGGCATGCATGCGTGCATGCAAGTCCATCTACTATGAAGTTCAAACAACCAATAAACAATTTAAATCGAAAGGGTTAAAAAGATGGTTTCAAGTTTAAGCATGCATGTTTTTGTGCTTCATAATGAAGACTAACAATTTATAACTATAAGTTATCCACTGATAACTGTTTTTAGCTTATGTACAAAAGTAAATAATCATCATATCCATATAACTTGAGTCGTGTTCCAACTCTATATTGTATGATTTCATAAGAACAAAGCCAATCCGAGTTTTATTTTAATGTATAGCTAACAACTTGTCCGCTTTTAGTTTATCGTTCACTATTACTGTTTAAAACCAACGAAACTGAGCTTTACATCCAAAAAGATTATCCGTACATGAGAGTTTGATGTCTCATATCCATGCATTCACTAAACTCGGTATTAATAACCATAGAATCCATAACGAGCTCATAATTTATAGATTAAAGCTTATAAGCCTGCTGTAATAAAACTCTTCCTCTTCATAATTATTCTAAATAGAAGCAAAACTTAGTTTTCCATAAAGAATTCGGCTTACTTAGAACCTATAAAGTTTTTGATTCATGGCAGCAAGAATCCTTTGCTAGATAGTAAGGAATTAAGTGGTTAATCACTTACCTCGCCACTATCAACTCTTTTAGTTCAGACGGGAAAAATTGTAATTTATGAATATGAGTTTGTTATTCAACGAGTCAAACAAACACATCTTAATAATAGTAAATCAATATAATCAATTAGATTAAAGTTTGATATTCTTACTACTCATGGGTTTATGAAATCCAACTCTTGTTTCATCTTTGGAAACATACATTTAAATGAAAACTGAACTTAAGGAAACCAGTTGTAGGAGTTTAGTAATTAATAGTCTTGTTTCCCACCTTGCAACTTCTATTCCAAGTTTAAAGCTCACAAGTTCAATAGTTTTAGGAGTTTAGTAATTAATAGTCTTGTTTCCCACCTTGCATCTTCTATTCCAAGTTTAAACTCACAAGTTCGATAGTTTAAGTAATAAATCAATAATTAATCATTGGTTGCAAAGCTTAAGACTGTTGCTCACATGTCGATGGGTCAACATCTACTTTAATGACTCGAGGAGGAGTTCCAAATACACTTCCATCTTTTAACAATACTTGTCAAGTCAACAGTCCATTAAGAACTTAAAGCAAATCAATAAACCCAAGTTTATTAAAAATTACAACACATAACTATCCCACTATTTTGCCACAACCCAGTTTTGAATGTTTAATAATTTGTCTCAGTCAAGGGAATGGTTCCCATTGAGCTTACAAAATGGTATATGAGATTACACTTGTTGATTTTTTATCAAAAATGTAACTCATTGTTCAGCTGGTCCAAAAGACCAATAATTTACAAAATGGAAAGATAACAATACTAGTACAATTCAGTCAACAGGGTTTCCTTACCCCCAATACACATTTTCAAAGTTTGTAAATGTTTTCTAGATGAAACCAATGAATGCCATTCCTGTTGAGGGGAATATTTTAAGTTAAAACAAACTTTAATCTCTGCTGGTTCAAAATGACCATCTTAATTTTTAACAAGCAATACTACATTTCCAGTTTGATAAAGCACGGTGAATGACGAGAAATCTAGTCCAAATAAACCCAAGTCTTTTTATACATTCTTATTAGAAAATAACATTTTTGCACATATTTGAGTTGAATGAGAGCATTCTAGAATTTAACCACTTACCCGGTTGATTATGACAGTCAAGGAAGGTGAAGTTTACTTCCAATGAGCTATAATCTGCTCCAGCTCTTTCTATCCAAGCTTGCCAAGAATCTCAAGCGAGCTCTTGTGTGGTTAAGAAACAAAACAACCCAATGTTTTCCCCAAACTCTTTGATGTTAATCCTCTTACTGTCTGTTATGCCTTATACATGTTTTTGACTAAAAATATGGTTGTCTAGATTTAGAAAATGCAGCCCAATAATAGCAAACCCTTGATTTTCCAAAAATAAGCTTCAAGAAAACTACACAGTCCAACCAAAACCTCTACATGTCCTTTAAAAACTGCAGATAGTCATAATAAATAAGCCAACATTGGTCTCTCAACAGCTCTGTCGTTTTCTCCATGCAAGACTCCTTAATTAAAATCACAGTCAAACCAAAAATAACTCTCTCCCTACGTGCAGATGACACTAGGGCTTCAAAACTGTTATGCAAAGCATGCAACTCCAATACAAACCAGAATGGCGAGCTCCTCAAGGACTGCCAAAAATAATAAATGGTAATGAATGTAACTCACGTTTGTAATTTGAGTTTTTAATTGTTTTATGATTTTATCTATCAGCAGTTCATGGCCATTTCATACATTGGAACTCAAATAATATTAACAATAAGTTGCCTGCCACGTAGTGGCCTTGAGTCAAGCGATATCCTCCCACTTGCATGGGACTGAATTCCAATATATATAAAGCAATAACTACCACTAATGTGGTATTGAGCATAAGTTAATAACTTCCATCACAATGGATAAACTTGTTTATTAACAACAAAACCAAACCTTGTACCACCACTAAACCTGGTTTAAACAATTCTTTTTAAATGCAAGCATCCACATTAACATGGATTACTGAGTGAAAAATAACATAAGACTAGTTTTTACACCACCACCACAATATGTGGTTTAGAGATTACTATAAAAATGTGAACAATATCACAACAAGATTGTAAACTCATGGAAATGCGAATGATCTTAAATTAATCGATTCTCACGCCATTGTATTAAATATGAAAATATGTCAAATTCTATTTCTGCCATTATTATGGCATTGTGCCAAGTCGCACTATTTATTTTATTACTATTTATGTCTTACGCCAAGAATAAGATTTAAATATGCAATTCACGTCGTAAATTGACGCTTATTAAAATTGTGCGGAACATAGTCAATCCACATCATTGGTCGAGTGCTCATGTGCTTCCATTGCATTTAATATCCACAAAGCAAGATAAGCAACTACCATCTAAAGTGGTGAAATAAAACCAAGCGATTAATTAAAATTACCAGAATTAATCATGATTAGATTATTTGACGACAAACACCAATTGAATTAAAGTGTTGTGCACGTCTTTGTGAATAATGGTGCACACTCCTTGGGCTGTCTGAGTGACTCATCGGCACTCAACATGGTCTTAGCAACGTGCAATACTGCCCCCTCCAAAACAACTAAAAGCGACCAAGCATATGAAAGACAACAATCCCAATAAATTGCCGAAACACAAACAAGCTATCATCACCTAACAATGCACACACACACTAATGCAAACTAACCATACAAGTGTAACTATGTGTGCGTATGTGCGTTGGTTCTCAATTTATCTTTCTATGCTGTGATGTCCACACTGCGTTTACATTCCCTCTCCCATATGATATCCTCCTTTGGGTATCAAGTTCTAGTGATGGTACTTGTTCTTCTCGTGTCACAACTCACACAAACATGAAATTTGATTAGGCCTCATCATCCATAAAACCATATAATTTTGCATTGAATTAATCAACATAATTAATTAACCATATTTCATAACTGAAATTAATCATTAAATGCCTTAAATTTGAAAACATGCATATCATAACACACCTATACATTTACCTTCCGTAGACTTTATCCATCAACTTTATTTGAATTACATGCATAGTTTATGATATTAATCATCCATCTAGAAATGTAATAATTTAGCCCGATTATTATTCTAGATTAATGTTTTCTCGTAATAAATGAAATCAGAATTTTGGGTCGTGACATTCCTCCCATTTAGGAAGAGTCATCGTCCCAATGGCTAAATAAAGTTTAGACATAATTATCAAATGTGTCATGTTGTCATGCTAAATGTCTAGCATGCAAAATTTAAAATTTTGGTCATGACAACCAAACCCACACTTGAAATTCTCTTTCCCGGTCAATGTAAACCTTTCCTTTGGCCAACATTTCATTGTGTCACCCTCATTATGGTCGAGAGGAACGTGTTAACATGATTTTCAAGTGTGTTTCATGTGTAGAGAAGTGTACCTAGCTTGATTCATGAGGGTATTGAGATCTATGAAAGAATAATGCTCCTAGAGGCTTCAAAAGGGCTATTTTTGATTTTTTGTCACAGGAGGACATCCCTCGGAAGCTTACAAGGAAGATTCAAACCATCCAAGAGATGTTTGGGAGAGCAATGAAGTGATCTAAGGCAGTTTAGGGAAATTTGTGGAGATAATTGAGGTCAGGAACAAGTTAAGCAAAATCGGGTCTTTTTGGGCAAGGCACTGGGAAATGCATGTTTCAAAGGAGCTAGTCACCTTGTTCGAAGGGTTTCAGGAGCCTCATGAAGTGTTGGGAGCTCATATCCTAGGCATTGGAAAGTTGACAGAGCCGGTGGCAATAATTAAGATAGAATTTTGGGAGTATAAAAATGCGGAAACCTATCCATCAGTGCAAAGCACAAAAGTCTTTCTACAAGGTGGAACTTTCTTGAAAGGTTTCAAACACCTCGGGAAGATTTAGGATCCTAACCAAAGGTCAAAGTGGAGTAAATTGGACCCTCTTCATGGTCCATGTGTTGGATTTTATCATACTCATTTTGGACTCCAGTGGCAACTTAGCTTATTGGCACACACACATAGGCAAAAGTGGAAAATGGACTGAAAAGGCAAATTGCAAGCTGAATCAGGTCTTGAAAATGGTGGGAATGGATTCAATGGGTCCTTTGGAGTCAAAATCATATAAGGTTGGCCCTCCGAACTCCATGTCTTGCTCTTGGGCTGAAAAACCACTCCTTAGTCTATTTTCATGTTGAGATTGATGACATCAGCATTCCAAGAAGCTTGGGTAGGGTTTTGAAGGCTTAATGTCCCTTGTCCCTTTGTCCCTTGGTGTAAGGGGACACCAAAATGTGCTCCCCTATGTAGGAGTTGGTTTCATCACTTAAGTGACAACTTAAGGTGTTAGAAAAATGTTATAAACTCACCTTAAGTTGGATTTTAACCAATTTTCATGATAGATAGACCCATGACAGCCATTTGAACGTGTGACTTCCCTCTGTCCCTTTGTTCCAACTGCTAAGGGATCATGGGGGACACAAAAATGCACTCCCCCGACGAAGGCACCTTTTCGTCACTTAAAAGTGACAACTTGGGTGTTAGAAACATGTTATCACATTTTTCACCAAATCTGGGCCCATCCTCGTGAGGCAAGCACCCATGACGCATTTTGGAGGGGGTGATGTCACTTTGTCTCGTTGTCCTTTATTTTTAGGGTGTAACCACACCTCCAACCTCCACCAGACCCGGGTTAGCCAGTTTGAGTCTAAGTTGAGTTAAGGTGTGCAAATGGGAGGGAAAACAATTTTGAAAGGGGAAAACCATTTTAATTCAACACTTAACCAATTTTTAAGCTCATTTGTTTTATTTTCTCTCCTCCATTGTTGCTGGTATGTTGTTATGCTGCTAAAATTTTTTAGACATTCTCCATTCCCCAAAACCTCTTTTTGCTCATATCTCCCAAACCCCATGTTCGTTTGCCATGAGATTTTAATTGTAGCTTCCTTGCAAAAACGCCTTTAATAAGAGTATTTACATGCCTCCATTGATGCTCTGTATCATTTTTTACAACCATTTGAAAAATTCAGCCTAAAAATATGTTTTCTCAGATCTACAAAAACTTGGTGCATTGAAATCCTTTGAAATTTGGAGCAAAGCCTCACATTGCAAAACGAAAACTTTTGAGACTAATTTCATTCCATTCCGACACCGGGAAGACCCACTTCTAAAAATAGTAAGCCTTCTAAGCCTCACTGTTATAAATAGTAAGTGTTGCAAATAGTTCATTCTTAGAGTTGCCATTGCCCTTTGAACATCAAGGAAACTCAAAATTGCCAAATTAAGCAACTGGTAACTAAAATGGACTTCTCAAAATAAGGCTTACTAAAAATAGTAAGTGTCGGGATGTTAGTTAAGAAACAAAGATGCTGAGCCTCTCATGTTGAGGAAAGTGTGGCTCAGGCGGAAGGGAAGCCCTCTCAGTTCCCTAAATTTGGTCTCAAAGTGTTTCTCATCTCATCAAATGGGTGGATCAAAAGTTGGAAGCATTCTTCATTTAGTCTCTCTCCTTCACCCATCTTAGATCAAAGGATATTGGTCTTGTGTACTTCATTGTGTCTCGCAGGTCACCATGGTCATTTGGTGACAGGATCACCAAGATCACCCCGTGTGAGCAAGTTGTCTCATTGTGCACACCAGTGCATCAAATGCATCAGAGAGATGTGGCAGTGTTTCAGAGATTGTAAGGGTACCTGATCGGGCTACGAAAGTTGATCATTCAGAGGAGTCCCTAAAGAGGAGGTTTGTGAAAGACTGAGTGCACTAGGAGGCTTCATCAAGTTCAAGAGAGTGTTCAAAGGATCATAAGTTCACTAGAGTGCATCTCTACAAAATAACTCAAAGCTTCTTCATCCTTCTTCATTCCACATCTCCTCTCTCCATTCTCTCTCTACTTTCTAATTCTCCATTGTAAATTGTACTTTATGGCTCTTTCGTCCTATTCACTTAAGTGACCATTGTAATTTTTCATTGTAAAAGTCCCCTTTTCATTAATAAGAAAGGGGCTTATTTTTCTTTCCTAGAGGAATGTGAAAGGTCACAAGTGGTGGGACTATGAAAGGTCATGTGGGGGTAGATGAAGAGACGAATTGTAAAGCTATAAATTGGAATGACTTCTCCATTCCAAGGGGTTATATTTTCTTGGTTGATAGCTCCCATTGTCTTACTACAAGCAAGAAACTACAATTCTTCTATCTCCTTGTCTTATGTTTTCCTCTCCATCTCAACTTTACTCCATGAACATGGTTACTTGTGCAATATTATGCAAATGAACTTGGATTTACTTGTGTTTTGTTCCTCTTTCCTTGACATGGTGTCTTCTCATTGTTAACTTGGAAATATTCGATATTGAGTAAAACCCCCTTCTCACTTTCTCCCCTCTCTCCACACACACCTTTCCTCCACCTCCTTTTTGCACACGGGTTTAGTGGAGTATTCTGTGTGATCCCGGTCGAAAGGCCACCCACGATGGTTAGAGTAGTGTACATATTTCTTGTTTTCAATAAATGGAGCTGCCCCATTCCTAAGCAAAGGGACCTAGTCCCAGCGTTAGTGAAAACTCCTAATTTGCTCTTGCGACAAATTATTTCGCCATGTCACTAATCAAATAGCATATTGAAAGTATATAATAACATCAAGTATGAGTTAGTAATCCAACTCAATAAAATAGTACAATAGTAATAAATCCAACAAAATAAGTCCTAACCACTATTGAATAATGCATAAAAGTAAGCATCATGCCTTCCTAATCCTTCGAAGTGGCAATCTCCTTAGAATATTGGTCCCATTGGAGCTTGCGCTAAGCCACTTCATGATTCTGGAAATCAAGGATCTTAACAGGCTCGATTGTTATCACGTCGGGATCTTGCACCTCAAAGATTTCCAATCAAGAATATGAAATGCTTCTACAATATATTTCTTGAGCAAGGAAGCATGAAAAACATCATGTTATCGTGACAAGGCAAGCGTCAACCAATTTATAAGCAACAAGGTTTGTTATCTCTAGGACATCAAATTGTCCCATGTAGCGAGGTGCTAACTTGATTGATTTTCCAAATTTAATTGAACTTTTCTTTGGTTTAAGATGTAGGAAAAACTTATGCCCTACTGAAAACATCCTTTTGGTTTGCTTTGTATTTGCATAACTTTTTGTCGATTTGTAGCTAGCTTTAGATGCTGCTTTATAAACTTAACTTGCTCTTCCATTTGAAAGAACATTTTAGGGCCAATTACCTCTCTGCCCTCAACTTTGTCGCAATGTGGGAGGTCGACACTTTCTTCCATACAAGGTTTCAAAAGGAGCCATTTTCAGTGTGGAATGGTATGAATTGTTGTAGGAAAACTCAACCAAAGGAAGATACTCTTCCCACTTGTATTGTTGATCCATGTAGTACATCCTTAACATGTCCTCTAAAATCTGATTCACTTGCTTAGTTTGCCCATTGATGTCGGGGTGAAATGTAGAACTGAAGTTCAACTTCCTCCTCATGGTTTAAGAAGTGTTTGCCAAAAATGAGACGTCATACGAGTAACCCTATCTGAGATAATTCGCGAGACGTGCACCATGCAATTTGAAGATTTCGTGAATGAATTTCCTTGCAAGTATTGACGCATCATCCTTGATATTTCCAAGTATAAAATGTGCAAACTTCGTTAGCTTATCTATCACGACTAAAATAAAATCATGTTGGTTTGTTGACATAGGCAATCGCTGCACAAAGTCCATACTAATAACCTACCACTTCCATGTGGGTATATCGTGTGGGTAGAGAAGTCTGCCTAATGAACATGCTCGACCTTAACTCTTTGACATTCTAGACATTTAGCAAAAATTGTGTTAAATCCCTTTTCTGACCATTCTAGATTTATGCTTGCTTCATGTTTGAAAGCATCTTAGTTACCCCTAAATGTCTTAAATATGGTGCACTATGGAATTCTTCCATAACTGTGCTTCGCAGATTTTCCACATCCAACACATAAATCCTATTATTGAACCTAAGAAGACCATCTTGTTCAAACTTATATCCATCATCTTGTGGGTTTGCCTTAAATGTTTCTTTAACCTGATGGTAGAAGTTGTCCCTAGGCAATTGTTTTAACGCTTGGTTTTGAACTTTGACCTTACCGTCAATATCGCAGATATGTACTTCCCACGACTAAGAGTATCTACAACTTTGTTTTCCTTGCCCTTAATGAAGCTAATGTCAAATTCGTATTAAGACAAAATCTCTGACCACTTCCGCTGTTTAGCATTCAAATTCGACTATGTGAAGATGTATATTAGCCCTAGGTGATCTGTTTTATGTTCAAAGTGTTTACCTAACAAGAAATTTCTCCAAAACTGCAAGGCATGAATGATCGCTGCTAATTCTAGATCATTTGGAGCATAATTCTGTTCATATGGCTTAAGCTTTATGGACTCATAGGCAATGACTTGCCCGTCCAACTTTAATACTCCACCATATCCTTCACCCGATGCATCTGTCACAATTGAGAAATTCTCATTTGGATTGGTACTTGAAGTATAGGTGTTGTCGTCAACTTCTCCTTAAGGAGATGAAATGCGTGATCACACTTTTCTATCCATTCATATTTCTTGCCCTTTTTCTGCAATGAGGTGATAAGACCAACAATCTTAGAAAATCCAAAAACGAATCTCCTATAGTATCCTGCTAACCCCGTGAAGTTATGCACCTCGTGGACATTTGTAGGAGTTGGCCACTCCATTATATCTTTTATCTTCGTTGGATCTACGACTATCCATCTACTAAGATAATGTGCCCAAGGTACTCAACCTTTCTCCGAAAGAAAGCACATTTTGACAACTTGTTGTACAACTTTCGCTGTCTCAACCTCTTTGTGACTAACTTGAAATGGTGCATGTGCTCTTCTTCATTCTTGGAGTATACCAAAATGTCGTCTAAAAACACTAGCACAAACTTATCCAAAAGTCCTTGAATACATTGTTCATGAAGTTCATGAAGGCCGCGAGCATTGATCAATCCAAATGACAAAACCGTGAACTCATAGTGCACATAAAACTGTGAACTCATAGTGCCCATTTAATGTTTTGAAAGCTGTCTTAGGTATATCCTCTTCCTTGATTCTTAGTTGATGATAACCAACTCTTAGATATATCTTGGAAAAGATGGTTGCCCCTCACATTTGATCGAAAAGATCATTGATGCGTAATGTGAGATACATGTTTTTGATGGTTTCCTTGTTTAACATTCAGTGATCTATGCAAAGGCAAAGCGAACCATCCTTTTTCTTGACGAAATCATAGGAGCTCTTCAAGTTGACACACTAGGTTTGTTTATCCTGTTTGGCTAACAACTCATACAATTGAACTTTCAACTCAACGAATTCTGTCACTGTCATCCTATATGGAGCCCAAGATATCGATTCTGCTCCTTGAATTAGATCAAGTGAAATGTCAAATTCCGCTTTGGAGGAAACCCATGTAACTCCTTGGAAAAAACATCTCGAAATTCTTGCAAGAAAGGATACACTTCTGCATTTGGTACAGTTGTTTCATTAAATTCATCCACATGCACTGCATAAAGTATACATTCCTTTTTGTGAGCTTTCCTAAGCTGTATCACAAAGATCTGCCTAAGGTTTATCTCACATTTTATACCCTAAATTTCAATCGGGTATCCAAAATTATCAAGGCATTCTATCTTCTTTGCGTAAAAATCAACCTTGGCCTAGTGTTGACTCAACCAATTCACTCCTATGATGATATTGTATGAGCCTAACATAGCTACATACAGGTTGACCTTGGTAGTGAATTCGAAAAACCCAATTTCGCCCTAAATAAACATTGATTTACCCTGTGCTCTTCCTTGTTGCCATAATACACGGTCCAAGACCTTTCCATGTACCCAACTCTTTTAGGAATTTTTGATAACAAAGCAGGAGAAATAAAACACTCATTAGAACCAATATCAATTAATATAGTTATTGATAAATCAAACAACATACCCATCATCTTTATAGGTGTGGTTTGGTGCTTTGACTTGATGATTGCCAACCACCGCATGAATACTCTGTTGAAAGGATTTACGTTGGTCAGGGAGTGCTTTATTGTTATGATCTTTTTGCGGACAATTATTAGCATAATGGTCTCGCCGCACTTAAAACACCCTTTAGGTGGCCCCTACGCCTTGTAGGCTTGTTTCCATCATTATCTTTCTTGGGAGCATTACCCTACTTTTTGAACTTTGTCTTGCTGTTAGAGCTACCTCCCATGATTTTTGTTTGAAAGGGTCTTTCTTTCTTTTTCTCGTTCTTCCACCAATTTTTCTTAAAATCATAAGTATGGCCTTTCTTTTCCTCCTCACGCATGTTGCATACAACCTAAAGTTTTTGTTCTGTTTGATCGCTTTTTTAAACACACGGTCCTTAGTCTCTGCCCCATGTACATGAAACTCTTTGCCAATAGTGGGTTTCAACCCCATGATAAACTTTCGGATGCGAAACTTTTCATCCTTCTGGTACTGTGGAACATATTTGAGAAGCCTTGTGAACTTCTTTGTGTCTTCGATCACTATTAGGTATTCTTGACGAAGATTCTAAAACTCCATCTTTTGATCAAAATATAATTGTGGTAACCATCATTGCCGGAAGAGCGTCACAAACTATTCCCAAGTCACTGTGGCAGCTACCAAGCCCATCTCGGACTTCTTGTTATTCCACCATGCTAAAGCCTCTCTTGAGAGATGATAAGGCCCCCATACTACTTTGGTTTCCTTCGAGAAATCATGGATTTCAAAATATTTTCCATTTCGCTCCACTATGATTCAACACCATCCCCGGACTTGGTACTATCAAACTTCAATGGGCTGATCTATTTAAGATCCTTGGCAAATTTGGTAGCCAAACGAGCCTTCTTAGCTCTTGTTTGATTCTGAGGTTCTTCCTCCTAATCATCCTGCTCTTGATCCTCATCCTCACCATCCTGATCTCGATCTCCTTCCTTTTCTCTGCTGCCCTGGTTTTCCTCCTTGGATTCTGGAGGACCACAAACAATCTGCTCTAAGGCAGACCTGCGATCACGAGTCTCATTTAGGATAGTGAGAATCTGATCTAGTTTCGCTGCTTGGGCAGCAACAACATTCGCATAAGGATTCTCCTGATTTTGGTTCACAACATTGACACGAGTACGAGCCATTTATTTGTTAAGAGTTAATTTCGTGTTAGTGGCCCGAATGTTGCACCGGGGCTTTGATACCAAAATGTAACGATCAAATTACACAAGTTATAGATTAGTTTAGCTAACCATATTAATTCATCTTTCCCATTTTCCAGTTTGATAGTTTTATATAAAGTTTTAACAATAGTTTGATTAATGATTAAGTGTATTATAATATGTTCTAAATAAAGATCTTTTATGTGACAAGACAAGTTACAATCCATATGAATTCAGAAATCCGTATATTTCTTACGTGTTTAAGACAACTCAAATCAGCAAGTAAACATTTATAACTCATAAAGCTTACAACTTATATGCCCAGTTATAGTCTCAATGTTTGACTCGTTAATGCAAAAATTATACATCCATTTATAATCTCATCAATAAGCCAACTGGCCTTTTTCAAAACTGAAAACTACAAATTATTACAGCTTTAATAACCCTCCGCGTACAATAGAAATACATAACAAAATGTACATTTTTTCAATTTACAATAGGTAAGACAACCAACTATCAATTACATAAATAATGCCAGACAGTAATAAATGCAACTGAAATCTGCAATATTTTGTGTTTCGAACATCAGTGCAGTTGAGGGAGAATATCATTGGAGCATTTTACCTCCAACCATAGACCACAAGGGATCTCCCTTCACAATCTAGAAATGGATAGTGGCTCTACCCTTCAACGAGTGGAGTAGAAACCGACATCCATCTTAGCACAAATCATTAAAATAGAGAACTACGTGTGTATAATAAATGCTACCTTTACTGCATGCATTCAACCAAATGAACTAGGAACTCCTCAATCATGATGGTTTTAGAAAGCATTATGCAGCTCTAGGAAACATAGAGTAGACAACGATGAAAACAATCACACTACTTTGACCAAAGCATGCTATATTACGCAGGGATTACAATATCTCAATGTTTGCACAAACAAATAAGATATGCCACAGTTCACACACAACCATGTCAAACACATTGCCTAACAGCGGTCGAGAAGAGGAGGATGGCCTCAAGAGCACCGAAGATTCTCCTCTTGACACCGACTTTGTTTCCAAGGTCTATCTTAGCATCAGTTTAATCCCATACAGGGAGATGCATACAGGCATGCATGCATACAAGTCCATGTACTACTGAGTTCAAACAACCAATAAACAATTTAAATTGAAAGGGTTAAAAAGATGGTTTCAAGTTTAAACATGCATGGTTTTGTGCTTCATAATGAAAACTAACAATTTATAAGTTAACTATTGATAACTGTTTTCAGCTTATGTACAAAATCAAACGATCATAATATCCATATAGTTTGAGTTGTGTTCTGACTCTATATTCAATGATCTCATAAATTTCAAGCCAATCTGAGCTTTGTGTGAATATATAACAACCTATCCACTTTTAGTTAATCATTCACTATTACTGTTTGGAACTAATAAAAGTGGGTTTTACATCCAAACAAGATTATCCGCACATGAGAGTTTGATGTTGTTAGAATATGCGTAGAGAGAAAGAATAAAGAAAGATTAGAATGTACAAAGAACAGATGAAGAGAAACCGGAATGCACAGTTGCTCGTTGTGTCCTTCATTTTATTATGAAAGAGATGGTTACAAAATGGTTGACACAGTTACAACTGTTTATTAGCTAATAGCCTAATACATAACTAATATTAACTAACTACTAAATTATAAGTCTCATATTAAGCCTTATATTCTTATACCCCCTCTTAAGGCTTACACTTTGTAGAATTTATTGACAAAAGATTAAAGTAGCATAACCAAACAAGACCTCTTATTCTTCAGAAGCTTTCCCCTTTGAAAATAGTCCTTTGACAGGTAGAACTCCATCAATTTGCCTCCCTAACCCTTGTAAAGGTGTAGTTCTTGAGCTAAATTCTCGAGTTCTTGGATTCTAGTTACCGAACTTCGAATTACAGAATCTTTGGAATTGTTGGACAAGCATCCATACCGAGCTACTCCCACAATGCTCCATCAAGTTGTCTCACGACCCTCATAAGGGTGAATTCCTGAGATCCACAAACTCCTAGATTATTTGGGTAGCCATTAATGCCGAGTTTCACCTACACTGGATCCCTTACTGTCTTCAAAGTGTGGGGCTTCTTTTAAAATACGTATTTTCTATTAGTGAGTTCTTCATCACTTTCTACATCTGGTGGATCTTCAGCAATTAAATTCATTTGAATTGTCTGCGAGTTTTCCCATGCTGTATATAGAAGGTAGACTATTTGATAAATAGCTTTGGCATTGTTTTCTGCTAGCTGTCTGGTGAGAGACCTCAGTTTTTTTCTTTTTCTTTTTCTTTATCTAGCTAGACATAGTGGCCCTGTCATCCATTTTACACACTATTTTTAATATCTGATCTGGAAATGAATGCAATAAAAATGAAAGTGATATTCTGACTTCAAGTATAGAAATAAATTCAACAATTTTGTATTCTGATTTTGTCTTGGAATTTAATGCAAGGAATTTTTAATGTCTGAATTTGTGCAACCAAAAAATGTGAAGATAAATACCCTCAACTGCAGAAATGGTGACTTTGAACTTTGTGTTTTTAATTGGGTTTTAATGATTTCATGTCTGTATCATGCCCCAATGCCCTATTTGAACTTTTGAAACCTTGCCCTTTTTGCCTCTGAAATTCGTTACTTCACTTGCTTTGAAATGGAATTGGTGCCCTAAACATGAAAGGTTTTCATGTGCCCTTTTGCAACTTAAAATTCTAAGACTTCTAGACAAACTTACGTGTGTCCTTCGAAATTCCATTATTGCCCTCAACTATGTTTGCGTCTGTCTTTTTCTTTATTTTTCCCTTGGAAACTTCGTTTCAGGCCCTTGCAGATCCTCACGATATTGTTTCAGCCATCACGACCACTATTTAGGTTCTTTTCCATCCCTTTATTATCTTCTTGCTTTTTTGGAAAGTGTTTGAAGCTTTTAACCTTCCTAACAACCTCATGACTGAGTTTAACGCTATATTATATTCTCTTAAACCCGAAAACTAGTGATTTTTGTCACAATCTTCTCCTTGACGCGTCTTTTGTATTTTGCGAAACTTGAAACTTCTGTCACATGCCCTACGATGCATTCAAAAATATACTGAATCTTTCTTCCTTCTCATTCTCCTCAGTTTGCAGATCCCTTCGCGCACCAAGAGCCCTGATACCGATGTTAAAATATGCAGAGAGAGAGTAAAGAAAGATTAGAATGTACAAAGAAGGATTGAAGAGAAACCAGAATGCACACATGTTCATTGTGTGTCCGTCATTTTATTATGAGAGAGATGGTTACGAAATGGTTGACACGGTTACAACCATTTATCAGCTAATACATAACTAATATTAACTAAATACTAAATTGTAATCCTTATATTCTAATAGATGTCTCATATCCATGCATTCTCTAAACTCAGTATTAATAACTCCAGAATCTATAATGAGTTCAGAATTTATAGATTAAAGCTTGTAAGCCTGCTGTAATAAAACTCGGGCTCTTAATAATTATTCCAATAGAAGAAAAACTTAGTTTTCCATAAAGAATTCGATTTACCTAGAACATAAAAGTTTTTAATCCTTGGCAGCAAGAATCCTTTTGCCAGATAGTAAGGAATTAAGTAGTCAATCACTTATCTCACCACTATCTACTCTTTTAGTTAAGGCAGAAATAGTCTGAGTTTACACATACGAGTATGTTATTTAGTGAGTCAAACAATTACATCTTGATAATAGTAAATCGATATAATCAATTAAGATTAAAGTGTGATATTCTTACTATGTTTATGAAACCCAACTCTTGTTTCATCTTTGCAAACATGCATTTAAATGAAAACTGAACTTGAGGAAACCGGCTGCAGGAGTTTAACAATTAGCAGCCTTGTTTCCCACCTTACAACTTATATTCCAAGTTTAATGTTCACAAGTTTAATAGTTTAAGTTGGTTGCAAAGCTTAAGACTGTTGCTCACATGTTGATGGGTCGTCTACTTTAACGACTTGAGGAGTTCCAAATATACTTACCTCTTATAACAATACTTGTCAAATCAACAGTCCATTACGGACTTAAAGCTAACCAATAAACCCAAGTTTATTAAAAATTACAACACATAGCCATCCCACTATTTTTGCACAACCCAGTTTTGAGTGTTTAATAATTTGTCTCAGTCAAGGGAATAGTTCCCTTTGAGCTTACGAAATGGTATATGAGATTGCACTTGTTTTTAATGAAAAATGTAACTCATTGTTCAGCTGGGTCCAAAAGACTCTAAAATTTACAATATGAAAAGATAACAATACTAGTACAACTCAGTCAACTGAGTTTCCATACCCCTAGCATACGTTTTCAAATTATGTAAATGTTTTCTCGATGAAACCAATGAATGACAACCCTGTCAAGGGTAATGTTTTAATTTAAAACAAAAGTTTATCCCTGTTGGGTTGAAATCACTACAGCAGTCTTGATTTTTAACAAGCAAAAAAACTACATTTCCAGTTTGATAAATCACGGTGAATGATGCAGAAATCTAATCCAAATAAACCCAAGTTTATTTATACCTTCTTGTTAGAAAATAACGTTTTTGCACATATTTGGATTGAAAGAGAGCATTCCAGAATTTAACCACATACCTGGTGGATTATGACAGTCAAGGATGGTGAAGTTTATTTCCAATGAGCTATAATCTGCTCCTGCTCTCTCTGTCCAAGCTCCGTCGTTTTCTCCTTGCTAGACCCCTTAATTAAAATCACAAGCAAACCAAAAATAACTCTCTCCCTACAGGTAGGTGGTGCTAGGGCTTCAAAACTGTTATGCAAAGCATGCAACTCCAGTAAAAGCCAGAATGGCGAGCTCCTCAAGGACCGCCAAAAATAGCAAATAGCAATGAATGCAACTCACAGTTGCAATTTTAGTTTTTAACTGTTTTATCTACTGCCAATTCATGGCTGTTGGAACTCCAACAATATTAATACTAAGTTGCCTGCTGCATAGTGGCTGCTACAGTGAAGTTATATTCTCCCACTTGCATGGGACTGAATTCCAATATATATAAAGCAATAAATCCCACTAATGTGGTATGGAGCATAAGTTAATAACAACTTCTATTACAATGGATAAACTTGTTTATTAACAACAAATCCAAACCTTGCACCATCACTAAACGTGGTTTAAGCAATCCTTTTAAATGCAAGCATCCACATTAAATGATTAACATGGTTACTAAGTGACAAACAAGATAAGACTGGTTTTTATGCCATAACCACAATATGTTGTTTATAGATTAGTTTCAAAATGTGAACAACATCACAACGAGATCATGATCTCATGGGAATGTGAACAATCGTAAATCAATCAATTCTCGTTGCCACCCTATCAAAGGTGAAATATGTGAAGTAGATAACAATAATCTGATTCGGTATTAATATAGCATTGCACTAAGCCACACTCTTTGTTTTATTATTATTTTATGACTTACACCACGCGTAAGATTTAAATATGCAATTCACGTCATAAATCCGCGTTTATTAAAATTGTGCGGAACATAGTCAATCCGTAGTGTTGGTCGAGTGTTCATTCGCTCCTGTCGCATTTAATATCCGTAAGGCAAGATAAACAACTGCCATTTAAATTGGAAAATCAAAATCAAGTGATTAATTAAAATCATTAATCATGATTAGATTATTCGGCGACAATCACCAATAGAATTAAAGTGTTGCACGGTGCATGGTCCTCGGGCTGTCTTGAGTGACTCATCATCATTCGGCATGGTCTTAGCAGCCTGCAACGCTGCCCGCTCTTCAAAACAACTAAAAACAGCGAAGCATATGAAAGACAACAATCACAATAAATTGCCAAAACTCAGACAAGCTACCATCATCTAACAATACATGCACACTAATGCAAACTAACCATGCAAGTGTAACTACGTGTATGTGTATGTTGGTTGACAATTTACCTTTTTGTGTTGTGATGTCCGCACTTCGTCTACATCCTGACTTCTTGATGATATCCTCCCTATGGGTATCCAAGTTTTAGTAAGGGTACCTATTCTCCTATGTCACAACTCACACAAACATGAAATTTGATTAGGCCTCATAATCCATAAAACCATATAATTCAACGTTGAATTAATCAACATAATTAATTAACTAGATTTCATAACTAAAATTAATCATTAAATGCCATAAATATGAAAACATGCATATCATAACATAACAATTATACATTTATCTTCCCTAAACTTAATCCATCAATTTTATCTGAATTACATCCATAGTTTATGATATTAATGATCCATCTAGAAATGCAATAATTTAGCTCAATTATTAGTCCATATTAATGTTTCCTCAGCAATAAATAAAATCAGAATTTTGGGTCATGACAATTTTTTGACAGGATGTCTTATGCAGTTTTTTTTTCATCTCATTGTTTGGTCGTTTTGATAAATAAAAAAGAAAAATAATGTTAACACGTGATGCTTATGAGTATTGTTCTCTCCAAGCTCTTTGACATGGCATTCTTTGTCCTTATTTAAGGGTCATGTGCTGTACTAGATCTCATATTTAATAACATTTTTCTAACTTCATTCTTTTTAGACATTGAAATTCATTGTCCCCAATTTTTAGAAATAGTTGTCTTGGTGATCATTTTCTTTAGTGTTGTACTTTTCCTTCCATCCTTTTCTGTTTGCATTAATTGCAATTGACTATTTTTCTACTTCCAATTTCTGATTGTATATCAAATGGTTTACATTGTCTGTGGATCAATGGGTATTACTATTTTTCTGTCATGATGTCTTCAGTGGTTCTTTTGTCATCTCATTGTATGGTCATTTTGAAAAACAAAAAACAAAAATAAAGTAAACACTTGACCATCCTGCTAAAACTATCCAGGCCCGACCAACTCTGCGGACGCTGTGAATAACGTCTTAATAGTAAAAAACTCAATAAGTGTTATTCCTAATCCATCTAACATGTTACCAACACTTGTTAATAAAAGAGTGGATGTTGAGGAGAAGGGAAATAGTGCGGGTGGAGAAAAGAAACAAAATGAAGAGAGGAAAGAGGTTGGCTTTTGAATGTCCATCGCGATGAATTCTAGCCCTTGTTGAATTTGGATTGATCGATCTGCTCCTGTCGTATCTGCTTTTTGTCTTTATCCTAGTGTCTTGTTGTCGTTTTATCCAGCTTTGTATCGTGAGTCTTTTCCTTTCCATCGCGATCCATTTTTATCTATCTCTTTTGGGTGCTGGGCCTGTAGCGTCCTCTTGCTCCTTGTTTCTTCTCCATGTTTGCCCTACGGGCAAACGTGTGACCCTGTTATCTCTCATTCCTGCCATGGAAGGGTTTCGATTGGTATCCGACTTGGGAAAGGGGACTCTGCAAAATTGACTTTCAAAGATGCTCTTCGTGGGGATTCCAAACTCCAGATGCCAGGTAGAGATTTTCACAAGAGACCCCTATGAATGCCCAAATCGATATCTGGAAGAAAGAAAACGGATGTATGAAAATAGTGATGGCTCGCATGATGGCAAATCTCCAAATATCGGATGTGCAAGGTGGAATCAACGAACTTGAGAGTTGGGGATTGATAGTTCGTTTTCTTGGATTCCGTCCTTTGTTGGCTGCTTTCAAAGATTGGACTAAAAAATTTTGGCATACTAAAGGTGAGTATATGATCTCAGTTTATCCTAATGGATATTTTTTGATCTTCTTGGCATCAATTTTTGATTGAGAGTTTATTTTGCAAGGAGAGCCATGGCTTTTTGGGAGAGCGGGCCTTTTTATGAAAAACTAACTCCGATGTTTAAAGCGGAAGAAGAATTTCCTTCTGTAGCTCTTGTGTGGGTGCGGTTGTTTGGGCTTCTTGTTGAATATTGGAATAACAATGTCTTCATTGCGATAGGTAGCACTTTGGGGGCCTATATGATGACGCGACCGATTCTTCAATACAGCTGGAACAAATGATCTATGCTCGCATATGTGTGTTGATGGATCTTAGCAAACCCTTGCCAACTAAAATTTCTCTCTGGTTGAGGAGGATCATTGGGATCATGTTCTGGACTATGAAAACATTCCTTTCCGATGCCTTATTTCCATGAGTATGGCCATCTTTTGAAAGATTGTCTGATTAAAGCTCCAGAACCTTCTGCAGAAGAAAAGCCTTAGGAGGATTTTATCATTCTTAAGAAAAAGAAAGCAATGAGGAAAATTGTTCAAGAAAACCCAGAGGGTAGCAACAACAATAGATATGCTAGCCTACAAAAGGAAATGAAGACAAAGACAATGAGGATATTTTCAAGTCCCAAATCCCAGAGAGACAGATGAATAAACAAGACACAATAACAACTCAATTTGGTGGTGGAAAGACAAAATCGGCTCGTAGTTTTTTAGGCCCCACAAACGCAGGATGCGGCCCTTACCACAATGAAGAGCTATCACGGTAAAACTAATTATAAACAATTTGATAACTGAGAATCGGTAGGTAGGTGAATCAGAAGAAGGATCAATCTCGGTTGTTGATGACATATTCTATGGAGCAACAACAACCAAATTTACCTTTAGGAACGACTGGGAAATAAGTAAAAACTGAAGATGTACACGAATATTAAGGTTGGGTGCAAATCAAATCAGACCAACCTTCATAAAGAATGTCAAAAATTGAGTAATATAGAGCTATTAGGATTTGTCCCAAATTTTCCATTAAAGGTTATCACATGGAATATAAGGGGGTTGAAAGGCAGCCCTTCTAAAATACTGGAAATTAAAAGAATGATTCAAACTCATCATCCTCTGATGGTGTTTATTCAAGAAACCAAAGCCTCGATAGAGCTTATGTCAGTTTTAGTGGAAAGAATATGGTCCAAAGCCCATAATCTATCTCTTAGTTCTCAAGGAGCCTCGGGAGGACTTATATCCATCTGGGATCCGAAAGCGCTTACAATGTTAAGTTCTTGTGGTAGTAGAGGTGTTTTGCTCATGCACGCTTACTCTAAGGTGGATGCCCAACAATTCCTGTTCATTAGTGCATATGCTCCTACTACGAAGGAGGAATAGTTACTGCAATGGCAGCATATAGATTCTATGATTTGATCTTTTCCTAGTGTTCCAGTCATCCTTGGAGGGGATTTCAATACTATCCTTAATTTATAGGAAAAACAAGGCGGGACTTCTCAATTGGACTCTAGCTCATCCATTATGACTAGATACATACAATCTCTTCAATTGGTGGATGTTACGACTGGTAATGGGGTGATGACTTGGTCCAACAAGAGACTAGGCCCAAATTGTATTTTGGAGAGGTTGGACCAGTTTTTGGTGTCTGAAGAATGGTGGTTAAAGGATTTTATTCCTAAGGCTCAGATTCTAAATAACATTGGATCAAATCATTGGCCAATGTGTCTAGAGATGGGCAAATCAACTCCTTGTCATGCTCCCTTTAGGTTCCAGTTGATGTGGCTTCGACATGAAGATATAGGTAAGCTCATTCAACAATGGTGGCTGGAAGGAAAACCCAGGTACGGGACACATGTTTTCCTTTGCCAAACGTTTGACTTATCGAAGGTCAAGTTAAAAACTTGGAATTGGACCGAGTTTGGTGACATCAGGAGAAAAAATACAAATTCTAGAACAATTGGAAGAGCTGAATTGTCACCTTTGTATTTCTGGAAGTAATGTTGATCTTCTTAAGAAAGAGCTCCTTTTGAAAGCTGCTCTTCATGAATGGGAAACCAGAGAGGAAATTATGTGGAGGCAAAAATCTAGAATCCAGTGGTTAAAAGAAGGTGATAAAATTTTGCCTTCTTTCATAAATCTTTGCTGGCTAGACGTGCTCATAACCACATAAACTCTCTTATCAAGGAAGATGGGAAGAAAGAGTATTCTTTGGAAGGAATGCAACAAGTTGCAAAGCAGTATTTCCATCAGTTATTTACAGCCCAACCTCTTGATGAGATAGCCCAAAAACAGTATTGGATACTCTCCCTTGTCTTTTATCAGATCAAGATAATGAGAAGCTCACTGTCCGTCACGGAAAGTGAATTGCAGAGAGTGGTGTTTAGTATGAAGAAAGGGAAAACTCTAGGACCGGATGGTTTTCCGATTGAATTCTACCAAACTTTTTGGGACATTATCAAAGGGGACCTCCTTCAAGTGGTGGAAGAGGTGAGGATAGCTAAAACAATGCTAAAGGACCTATAGCTTTGTGTAATGTTTTGTATAAAATAGTTAACAAAGTTATGGTAGAAAGTTTGAAACCTCTTCTTCACAAGATCATATCTCCAGAACAAGGGGGATTTGTCCCAAGTTGCCAAATCCATGATGAGATTGTGTTAGCCCAGGAAGCCTTACATTCCATGGACATCCAAAAATCTTCTTCCATGTTTATTTAGCTTGATCTCTCCAAAGCCTATGATAGAGTGAATTGGGATTTTCTATGTCAAGTTTTGGCTCAATTCGACTTCTCTGGGGAATGAATAGCTTGGGTTAAAGCTTGTTTATCTTCAGTTTCCTTTTTCTGTCCTCGTTAATGGCACTCCATCTTACATTTTCTCGGCTTCTAGGGGGATACATCAGGGAGATCCTTTATCCCCCTTTTTATTCATCATTTTGGTGGAGTGCCTTGGCAGATTAGCAACTAAAGCTTGTCAGGAAAAAAAGATCAGTGGTATTAAATTGGCTAAAGAAGCTCGTCCTCTCACCCATCTTTAGTTTGTGGATGATTCCACGCTTTTAGGAAAAGCCACTTGCTTGGAAGCCCAACAATTACAGAAGCTTCTTCAGGTTTTTTCTAGAGCTACTAGTCAATTGATTAATCATGCCAAATCTAGTATTATTTTCTTTCATTGCTCTAGTAGACAAGAGGAACAAATTCTTAACATTTTGTAATTCAAAAGGGGCTCTTTTCCACTCCAATATTTGGGGGTCCCTCTTGCATATAAGCAGATCCGTGATTGGCATTGGCTTACAAACAAAGCTGATCTGAAAATGCAGAAATGGACTAATAAATGGCTATCCTCAGGAGGAAGAATGACATTGGTCAAGGCTGTCCTAAAAGCCTTGTCAATATATGTTTCCTCTATCTGGAATACCAGAAGTTAGCATTTTGGCAAAAATTCACAATCCAAAACAAATGTTTTTTTATAAGCTCTTCTCCTACTTTCAGAACAGCAAGAATGGGTGATCCTTTAAAGGGAAGAGACAACCGAATAATTCTCTCAGGGGAATTATTCTCTGCATATTTTGCTCTAACATTGGCAGCCCACAAATCATTTGGAGCCATTAGCATCCTCCAATAGAGTTTAGCTGTTAGGGCCTTATTTTGCTTGGAGGAAGATTTGAGTCCTAAGCCACCTTCCTTCTTAGGCTGACAAAGAGTTTCCCACTTCACTAGAGACCACTTTCTTTTTTCCTACAAGCCACTCCATAAGAATTTCTGGCATAAGGAATCCAATTGTTTCAAAATTCTACCTGGAATGTTCAAGATAGAGGAAACATAGATTGGCAAGGCTTGTAGGACAGCCTTGACCAATGAATAATTCCCTTGAGAGAATTATTCGGTTGTCTCTTCCCTCTAAAGGATCACCCATTCTTGCTGTTCTGAAAGTAGGAGAAGAGCTTATAAAAACATTTGTTTTGGATTGTGAATAATGGTCAAAATGCTAACTTTTGGACGGATTCTTGGGATGGGCATCTACCAATCATCACCCAGTACCCAAAGTTAAGGACAACCATGGATGAGATGCATGAAATAGGATGGATTAAGGTTGCTAATTATTGTAAGTTTGCCACTCATTCCTGGGAAATTGGACAGTGCTGGATTCCTATTCTGGAATGGCCTATTCAAATTGGGGAGGAGCAGCAAACTCTGATAAATAATATTCTTATGGCCCGCCCTCTTTCAACTTCTCCACTGTCTGACTCATTAGCGTGGGGGAAAAACTCTACAGGTGTTTATACAGTGTCTTCAGGCTATGCTTCTTTAACTAGGGGTACTTCTCATCCTCTAAAGGATATTTTTAGCCACATATGGCAGCCTGCTATATGGCCAAAGGTGAGCTTCTTTGTATGGCTGGTTTTAAGGAGGAGAGTCTTAACTGGTGATAGACTCATGAAACATGGCTTTTATGGCCCCTTTTAATGTGCTTTATGCTTGGATAATGAGGAGACCCTTTCTCATCTGTTCTTCCAATGTCCTTTGGTAGTCTACTTATGGCAGCTTTTATCTAAATTGTTTAACCTTCCTTGGATCAGCATTCAGTCTTTTGAGCAGCTGATTAGAGATTGCATTGCCACCTACCTAAAGGTCAAAATCTTCTGCCGGCATTATGGTCTAGCATAACCCTTCTCCTTTGGAACATTTGGAAGGAATGAAACAACAAAATTTTCCAACAGGACAGCAAAGACATAAATTATGTTTGGGAGAAAATCAAAATCAATGTTGCAGAATCTATCAAACATAAGATTTGTTTACCTCAAACTCTCACCCTGGAATGGGAGCATGTGTGTAAACAACTTTCTTTGCAACCCAGGAATTCAACTATGCCTGCATATCGTCATAAAAAGAAAATACAGCGGGATGGACACTGGACAACTCCCCCAATTGAGTATGGAAAACTGAAGACTGATGGAGCCTCAAGGGGTAATCCAGGCCAGGCTGCTATGGGAGGCATTGGTAGATCTTATGATAGGTCTGTAGCCTTCTTCTTCGCTGAAAAATTGGGATTTACAACCAATAATTTAGCGGAGATCAAGGCAGTTTACAAAGGGATGCAAGAGGCTTTGAAAATTGGATGGCAAAAACTCCAAATTGAATCTGATTCTAAGGTTATTGTCAGCTTGTTATCTAATCCAGAAGGAGGTCATAGTAAAAATTGGCAAATAGCAAGAGGTGAGGAAAATTCACAGGCTGCAGGACTGGTTTCAAGATGTGCGATCAAGCCATATTCCCAGAGAAAGAAATAAAGCGGCGGATGGGTTGGCCAATTGGGCTCTTGACAACCACAACCTTATTTGTTATGGGACGCCTCCTATGTGGTGGTCGACCAAGCTCCAAGGGGATTTGAGAAAGCTTCTAGATTCTGATTTGTACTAATGAATGCTAATAAGTATCCTTTTCTGTATACTACTTAGGACTAATAGCTTTCAGGCCTGGCATAGTAGAATTTGTACACTTTGATTTCTCTATGATATAAATTTGTTTTTTTTTTTTTTTTTGTTCTTTTTAAAAGAGTGGATGCCAAAGAACACTTCAAGGATATTTTTAATAAACTATAGGGTACTGAAATTTTTAAAGTAAATTGATCGAGCTACGTTGTGTTCCCGAATTGGCCTCGATCATGGTTTTAATCTCATAGTCAACTACTCAAGAGTGTGGTGGGGTGATCTGAAAGTGAACCCCACTGTGCTTCAACTGGGTTGTCCATGAATCTAAAATGAGTAAAAAAAAATGGGTAAAAAAATCATTTGAATCAAGTCCCAAAATGATCCGAAGTAGCGGACAATTTTCAGACTCTTTACGGCCAATGTATTTCCACTGACTCAAACAGAAACAATATTTCCAATGTAGAACATGGAGACGCAACTTTTAATTTTCTCAACCTTTTTCTTAACAGACTTGGTTTTTAAACAAATTGAAGTGATATCTCATTCTTTCTGGAACATTTACAGGTACAGGGTTTGCAGCATTTTTTATCAATATGGCAGTTGAGAATTTCTGTGGCTGGAAATTTGCTGCTACATTTGCTATTATACAACACTCCTACTTGGCTGGTTTCTTGGTGTATTCTTTTTCAACTTGGCTTTGGTCTTTTCTTCAGTGTTCATCGTAACACATTTTGCGCCTGCAGCAGCGGGCTCAGGCATTCCTGAAATTAAGGGATACTTGAATGGTAATTTGTGTCTTGCTTCATCATGTATCTTGTGCTATTTGCGATTTCTTAAAAATTATTTTGATGTTAAGGAATGGATTCTTCATGCAGGCATTGATACACCTGGAATTCTTTTATTTAGAACATTGATTGGAAAGGTCTGGCGTAAGTTTGGTGTTCATTGTCTTATTTAGTAAACAAGTCAATGCCATTTAGGAAAGCATCAGGGTTGACTGTTTGTTTGGTATTTTCTTTTTTATCAGTTCATGATTATTTGCTTTTGTGATTTCATAACAGATTTTTGGTAGCATTGGTTCAGTGGGAGGTGGGTTGGCGCTTGGAAAAGAAGGTCCTCTTGTTCACACGGGAGCATGTATTGCCTCTCTTGTTGGACAAGTAAGGCTATGCACATCAAGCATTCTTTGATACAGAAGATAATCAAAATATCTTTTATGCTATCAAATAAAATATCTTTTATGCACTTTATCAGAATACTTATAATGCATTTCAGTTTTCTACATTTGGTTTTTGATGCAACTCACATTATATTTTCTTCTGCAATTTCATGTTCTATGCCTAGTGAAATCCTGATCAGTAGTGAGGTCTAATCTTAAAATGTTGCTGAAGATTTGTTTGCAATTTTGTGTATGATTTATTATAATAAAGTCTTGATGTATTGCAAGCTAAAGTTTTTGAAGTAGCTTAGCCACCAAAACATTGTAGGACAAGGACATGTGCAAAGAAGAAATAAGAGGCAGATTTAGATTGGAGAAGATTTTGGGTGTCTCTTGCAGCTTCAAGGGGTGACTACAAAGCCCCTTGTTTGTTCGATCAACTGTGCTTTGATAACATTCAATTGTGTTTTGTTTAAAGTGACCTTGACATGTTTTTACTGATATCTTCTAATTCTGATCGCTGAGATCATCCTCAATGGAAGTATGCTTATAGTTTCCACCATTTATATGGTGCCTTTTGCAATGATTTATTAAACTACTCTCACATAATGCTGAGGAAAGCATAAAGACTATGACATTGATTAGCTTTAGAGTCTTAGACCACAGTCATCACATTGGACTCACTTTAAAAAAAGAAACATGTCTATGTTGATGTTTTTAATTTAACTTAAACTTGACTTAAACAGTTAGAAACTTTCAATCTTGTATGGCTAATTGCTGGCAAGGTGACTGTGAGAGAGACTGATGTGATTTAAAAAAAAAAATTATAGGACAGTTTCACTCCAGTTAATATGTGTTTCCTTTCAAATTCTTTAGCATGTTTTCTGTGACACTTATTTAGTGCAAACCCATGTAAACCTTGGGAGTGTAGGAATATTATCATCAAGACGTCCAATCAAAGATACAATCATATTACAATATCTTTCCTTAAAAATTCTAGTTTGAGGTCAAGATGATCTGTTGGCACTACAACTCGCTACACAAGGTGGCAGTGACTTTCTGTAGAAGCTTTTAGCAAACATTAACTGCCTCATATGTATGTGTTTAACACAAACCTGTAGGTTGGCTTGTATTTTTATTACTAACTCACTATTTAAGACCAACTTCAATTGCATGCCACAAAAGGAGGCAGAACTTGTTAATAGAAGGCAATATATGGTCATACTATATGCTGGAGATTAACCTTTGTTTGGGTATATAAATGTCCTAAAGTCAGTGTTTATGATTATTATCATTTTGTGAATTTCTTTGAAAAGGGAATGTAATAGGTGTCATGTAATAGTTTCTCCTACACCTATTTCATCCTCACACAAGGACTTATCTCCGTAATTACGGAATATGGGACTTACATTAAGTGTAACGCATTTGGACACTTAGCACATTTGTTATGGGAGTATTGGAATCTGTGAGGACGTTTGTACATAGTACGGAGGAGTTACACAGTAACTCCTAAATTCTTCACTTTGTATCTAGAGTTAAATAAGTCACTTCTCTTAAAAGGCTAATCTTCTTCTTTATGTTCTCTCTTTATAATTCATTGGCTCTCTCCCTTGTAAGATTTTAAACTGTGAGACCATTATAATTTTGCCAACTTCAAAAACACATGGGGTTTTCTTCCATCAAACAGTTTCCCCACTTGAGAAGTTGGTGTCTATTCATGGTTTGATAAGAGTTTTTGTTTGAGGCTTACTTTCTTACATGGTTAGATCCTTTTATTTATAAACCTAATCATGGTATTGGTACAGTATTTAAATCTTTTTGAGGCTTATTAAGCACATTTTTATCACCTTTTCAGATCTAAAATGTAGGTTTCTTTTTGCAAGATTTTTGGCAGGGTTGGAGCTGGATTTGATATCGAGAGATCATTTTTTTACCAACTCTGATATTTGAAAAGAAAAAGGCTTCTTTTTTATATAGTTGTTTGCTTAATTTAAATTTTTGTTTGCATCCTTGGTTACAGACCTGGCTGTGCTACATGAGTCGAGCATACACTTCATGGTAGAGATAAAAGTAGGCTGTGCACTATGAAAATACTCTATATGGTATCCACCTTATTTTGGTCATCAGTTGGTTATGCAATTGAGTTTTATGGATGCCCAATAATTTTTGACTTTCAAATTTGTTAGGGTGAGAATTTCTGCCCTTTTGATAACAATCAAAATATACAATGCCTTGAAGGGAAAATTGAGGACAACGAACTCCCATTCAAGTTGCCATAGTTAGAATAATGCAGCAGTGAACAACAATATAAAAATTGCCCAAACCCTTCACTGAGATCGCTTAAAAATGAGCAATAAACATGCTGATTTTTCCCACAAATAAATGCACCACACTCTATATCAAGTTGCCAAGCTTAGGATAATTTAATCATGCACAAATATACTCAACAATAACACAAGAAGGCTTCACACTTAATTTGCACAAGTAATTTCTTCAATTGGATCTTCAAACCAGCAACAATGAATTTGCAAATAAGAACTTCAACAATGAAAGAGAGAGCAATCAACAACATAGGGCATACATCCCTTTTCTCCAAGCATGGAGTAAATTCAAATGATCAATCAACATGAGGTGAAATGACCCCCTCACATCCCTTAAATAGACTTCCCAAAGGGATCGACCCACTTGGAGGGAAAACATAAAACTTAATTAAAATACTTAAAAGACTCCCTTAATGTGCACTTTATTATTTTCTAATTAAATAATAAAGAGTAACTAACCTATGTGCACATTTTTGAACTAACTAGAGACTCCCACTTGTAGCGCTAGGCATGCCAAGGGGTTACAATGCAAATAAAAGAGATGAACAGATATATTAGTAATGCCCTGGAAAAGGGGACATTACAGTCCTCCCCTCTCGGAGATTGCTTGCCCTCAAGCAATAACAAGCTCATAGATCCATGTATCATGCACCCAAGTGAAGAGATGAAGTGATGCACCCAAAGTCTTGCTCTGAGCTACCAAGTGATGAAGTACTTGGAAGAACATGTGGGCTTCCTTCGTGGCAATCCAAACATGTGTGTGATCATCTTCATAGTAGGAACTCCAAGTGGTAGTGCCTTCATCATAGGGAGATGAATAAAAATCCGCATGAGCTTTGATAAGCCCCAAGATGCCTAATCAATAATGCCCTCATGAAGTGACTATGACAACAATCTTTTTCACATCTTCAATCCTGCGCATGAAGCAAACACATTATAAAAATCATAAGTGTTGAAAAACACTTTTTCAGCTTCTTCTCCATGTCTTTGTTAAAATTCGAACCGGTTTGCACAATAAGACTAACACATATATTTTAGAATATATTTCATTCGGGATATCTTTACATAGATGGAGCATATAATTTATAGTGTTTGATCTCCTACAAAGGTGGAGTCAACACTCATCTTCAAACCCTACAATCTCTCGATTTATCCCTAGGATATCTCTCTCATCCCTTTATTATCTCAAACACAAAAATAACTACGCGAGTTGTTCTCACAATTCACCCAAATACTAATAGTAACTATTACAACTATATTATTAATATGAGTTTTATAAACTCATTATTAATAATATTACAATTTATTAATAATGTCACAATATATTTGTAACATTCACTCCCCTATTGTTAACATTATTAATTCCCAATATACACTCCCCTAATGTTGACATTATAGAAACAACAATCACACTTCCTTTTACAACTTTGCCCATGTGTGCTCATGATCTGGATGGTTTTGTAGGTCAACCAACAACCTGAAACAAAGGATGGTTTTATAGGACAACCAACAACCTAAAACAAAGGATGGTTTTACAGGACAACCAACAACCCAAATATCATGCTATTGCTTTTCCTTTGTGCTTTCGTCTATCCACTATGTCTTTCCTTTAGGGAATCATGTAGGAACCACTGCTTACTGAATACAAACTGAATAGAGGGAAAATTGAACATTGAGACCATGTTCCAGTTCCCCCCCTCAATGTGAACATTTCACTTATTCAAATAGGAACTCTGAAATCATATTGCAAATCTGAAATAAAAGAAAACACACATACACACATACTGCCACCACAGCTTCGTGCGGCCCCATCGTTGGTGACTGACGAGAGGTCGCTTGATTGACCTCCAGCCTCTGTTGCCTCCGTTCTCCCGATTCATGTTGCTAGTTTAGTTGGATGTGATCATGGGGCCCAATGGTTTCCAGGACGTTGGGTAACACCGAAAAATGCATCCGTAAGGAATTTTTTTCAGACTTTTGACAACATAAAATGACACTTACGATTACAATTAATGCAATTTTGACAAAACAAGGACTACATAACAAATGATGACTTTATGGCACTTGACACTACTGTACTATGACCATGACAAAAATATAAAACTCACACAACAATAATAAAAACTAGAATAAATTAACAATCTATACGCAATAGATTATGATTTTTACACAAAAACATAACAATTTGACACTTGCAATGCTCGCCACTTCTTAAAGAACTATAGCTATGGGTAAGTAATACTCAAATCTTACATGACTCTAATAAATATAAAAATATTATCCCTGATCACTAAAACTATGAAAAACATTTAACAATTATAACGATTATTAAAACATCTTTAAAAAACTATGACCTATACTCACGAGACACTATGGCCAAAGATACCCATGAGGCATGCATAAGAAGACCAAGATTAGAGTCGAGACTTGTAGTTCGTTGTGCATCTAAGAACTGATTGCAATTCATTCTAATCCACCTGGAAGTCAATGAAAACTGACAGATCATGCTTGACAGATCGCATGGTACGATGACATAGCTTGATTTGAAGTCTTTGTAGAAAATCTTCAATGACGCTTCAAATTTGGAGATTTGATGAAAGATGCAAACCCGTCGACCACTTTGCTGCAGCCTGCAAGGTTGGTGATGTATGTTCTAGGATTAAGGCTTATCACATCCACCTCTATGCAAATCTGTCATAAACAGCGCCGATGATCAAGATTCCAACAAAATACGAGCTTGATAGAATGATATCTCCTCAAGCGTCATGAAAGAGGAGAACCACGTGGAGAGCTCGAATTAAAAGCTGCGAGCAAGATGGTGAATTGTGTAGTACAGAATTTGGGGCTGTTATGGAATTATTCATGACACCTCCACCTCATCATGCCTCAATAGTTCGGATTAGCCAAATGAGTCTAAACTCTTCAACTTTGGAATTATTCACAAAATCACAATTTACTTTACTATTAGAAAATAACGAGAGATAGCTAGTGAATGAATTATTATTGTGCTTAGAATCAACAATTGTAGTAAAGGAAAGAATATAAGCTCATAACACCAACAATTTATCCTGGAAAACCTCCAATGGAGGAAAAACCAGTCGGGAAGGGCAATTGCTCTTTCTTCCCACTTCTATTGGCCAATTCAAATCAACAAGTACATAATTTACAATAAGTATGAAAGGGAAGTAGATAATATCTCAACACTTCCTTTCAATTACTTGCTTTGCTCTGTCTCAACACTCCTTTCTTCTACAAAAATACAATTTCCAGCACTAAGACTTCTTGCTCACTTGCTCTCATGCTTGATGATCTTCTACACTTCTACAATCATGTATTTATAGCCTTTCTCATGTCCTCTTGTGCATTGGAGAATGGGAAAGGTCATGAAGGAGAAGAGAAATGAACATCCTTTCAAATTTAGAGGTTGTTCATTTTGAATTTTGTTTTCTGTCTCGTAATGGCTAGGACTGCTGCCTATGCAGACCGGCGGTCCTAGGACCGCCGCCCCTGGGCAGGCGGTGGTTCTGTAACCGCCGCCCTACACAGGTGGCGGTCCTATTACTTACAAGACAAAACCTCCGTTTATTTTTTTTCTTCTTTGTCTTTGATTGTTTTGATGAAGTAGAGTTATTTTGGATCCCTATGGATCACACCTCCCCTTCTTAGGAGGCTTTTGGTCCCACAAAAGCTTAGTGGGGGAGTAGATGAGGAAATAATTCCCTCGCTTGCTCCTTCGAGTACCACCGAGCCTGCCTTGGTGTCTTTCCTTTCAGTCCAATCTGCCAAGACTCTGCGGACCTCTTCTAGTCTCTCTGACCTTCTGTTGTAGCACTACATCCTCCTCCAATTCGCCTCGTGAGTCCAAGACACAATCCTCAATGGAAGGTAACAACTGTAGTTCTTCATCTTCATCTAGCATGGATGGCTCATATAGGTGCAAGTTCTCGCAGTTTACTACAGAGTACATCCTCATGAATGATGACAAATCAAGTCGAAAAGCATTTTCTCCAACCTGCTCCAATATGGTGAAGGGTCCATATCGTAGTGGCTTGAGCTTCCGTGCTTGACCTTGTAGTCTCTCCTTGCTCAAGTAAAGCCAAACTTTATCTCCAACATGAAGCTTGTGTTCCCTCCTATGCTGATCGTGCCTAGCTTTGTACTTTGCTTGAGATTTCTCTAGTTGTTCTTTGACCTTGAGATGGATTTGCCGGATCCTCTCAATGAACTTGTTGGCTCTAGTCACCTCTGTGTCTCGTGTATCCTCCTCATCCTGTTGTCCAACTGTTATGTCTAGCGGATTTGTAGGTAGATATCCCAAGCATGCTTCAAATGGTGACTTCATAGTGGATGTGTGTACTGCCCGGTTATAGGAATGTTGAATGTAGGCTAAGGACTCATCCCAAGTCCTTGGGTACTTATTGTTATACCCTTTGATCAATTGTACCAAAGTCCTATTTACCACCTTTGTTTGTCCATCTGTCTGTGGATGGAAAGTTGTGCTCCTCTGTAACTTGGTATCCATCTTGTCCCACAAAGTAGTCCAAAACTTCCCCAAGAACCTGGAATCCTGTCAGAGACAATAGACTTTGGCAAACCAAAATGCACCCATACATTAGCAAAGAAAAGATCTTGCCGCCTCATGTGCTTTTACTGTCTTTTTACATGCCATAAGAATACACATTTTACTGAATCTATCAACAACAACATAGAGATAGTCATGGCCATGTTTAGACATAGGTAATCCTCCTACAAAATCCATAGAAATGTCCTCCCACGGATGAGTAGGTACTGGTAAAGGCATATACAAACCTTCCTTCCTAGTTTTAGGCTTGCTAGTACAACAAAGTTTACATCCATGAATAAATTTTGATACTTCTTCTTGCATGTTGGGCCAATATACATACCTTTGCAAGTGGGCTAGGGTCTTACCAACACCGAAATGTCCCGCTACTTTCGAGGTATGTGCTTCCCTCATCAATAGAAGTCTTTCTTCTTTAGGCACACAAAGTTTCCCCATCGGTAGAGCAGCCCATCCTTGAGATAACAATCTTCAATCCCCTGTCTTTTCAGCCCCTTGGGACTGCAACTTCTGAAATGTCACCCCAAAGTCTTTGTCTTGGGCATATGCCTCTCCGTAAGCTTCCTTTCGTGAAGGGCTCGATCGAGAGATAGTGGCCAAACAGGAGAACTTTTCCTGTGTGGGTGGCCTAGACAACATGTCTGCCACCAAATTTGTACTACCCTTCTTGTATTTGATCACTAGATGGAACTATTGAAGAAACCCCATCCATTTGTAGTGCCTTGCCTGCTACAATTTAGATTGTGCTTGCAAATACTGGAGAGGTTTGTGGTCAGTGTGCACAATAGTTTCTTTACCCAACAAATAATGTTTCCATTTTTTAATTGCCTGAACTAGTGCATACATTTCTTTATCATATATTGAATATCCTTTAACTGCTGAAGTGAAGGTTTTGAATGATAACATATGGGTTTACCTCCTTGAAGCAACACTGCGCCCATGGCGTAATCACTGGCATCTGTCTCTACTTCAAAAGGCTGCTGCAAACTAGGAAGAGCAAGTACTGGAGCATGACTAATCTTGTATTTCAATAACTCAAAGGATTTGTCTTGTTCCTTACCCAGTCAAAACCCTTACTCTTTGTGGCCACTGTGTGTAGAGGTGTTGCAATTGTTGAGAAACCCGGAATGAATTTCCGCATGTATTGTACTGCTCCCACAAAACTTCTAGTCTCTGTGGCTCTGTTGGTGTTGGCCAATTTGTGATGGCTTCCACCTTCTTTGGATCCACTCGTAGCTCTCCTCCTCCAACCACGTGCCCAAGATAGACAAGTGATTGTTTGGCAAATTCACATTTCTTCATATTACAAAGTAGTTGTTTCTCCTTGAGAACTTGCAAGACTTGCTGCAAATGCGTTAGATGTTCTTCCCATGTGGCACTAAAAATCAAGATATCATCTAGATATACAATGACACATGAATCTATGAAATCCCACAATACATCATTCATCAATCTCATAAATGTAGCGGGTGCATTGCATAATCCAAAAGGAAGTACTAACCATTCATACAAACCCTGTTTTGTTTTGAAGGCAGTCTTCCATATATCCTCCTCCTTCATCCTGACTTGGTGATAACCTGACTTGAGATCCAACTTCGTGAAAAATTTGGCATGTTGAAGCTGGTCCAAGAGATCATCTATGCGGGGAAGTGGATATCTGTTCTTTATGGTGATCTTGTTCAAAGCGCGGTAGTCGATGCACATTCTCCAAGAACCATCCTTCTTTGGCACCATCACAATAGGCGAACCACACGGTGAGGTGCTCGGACATATCACCCCTTGGTCTATTAGTTCCTAGAGTTGTTTCTTTACTTCAGTACTCTCAAGCAAGGATTGCCTATACAACCCGATGTTCGGTAGAGGTGACTCTGGCAATAGCTGAATCTCATGCTCTACTTCCCGTTTTGGTGGTAACCCACTAGGAGCTGAAATACTTCCTGAAAAGACTGAATAATACTATCCAAATCTTGTTTTCCTTGGTTAGAAATCTCTGAAACTTCTACCCCATCTTGTTTATCCTTTAACAAAAGTAAACAAAACTGATTATGATTTGCCTGAATAAGTTGTTTTGCTTGGTTAGCACTTACCATAGTAACCCGTGTCTTACGTTGGTGTGCCCGGATGTTGTAGTTGATCCCATCCTTGACCCATCTGTACCGGTTTTCCCTTCTCATAAATATAACATCCCTAACATACAAGTAAGGACTCCCGAATACAACATCAAAAGCATCAAGTGGAATAACGTCAACTTTAAAAACATCTATATATTGGGAATTTATCCCAAACTTGACCTTACATCTTCTTGTTACCTGAATTTCAACACCCTTCTTCACCCAACCCAAAGGATAAGGGTGCGGATGCTCGTAAGTCTCAAGACCAAGCTTCTTTACAACTGCCTCAGAAATCAAGTTAGATTGAGAACCGGTATCAACCAAAGCATTTACCTTAGTTCTCTTGATCTGGATTTTGATCTGGAATAGTCTACTCATCTCCTCTTTTTGTCCATGTTGGTGGTCGTGCATCCAAGCCTTTCATCTACATCAGAGTCATCTTCGATTTCCACCTCCCCTTCTGTCTTTACAGCTGTCATGGACTTCTTGGAGTCCTTGGTTTGGTTCTTCGGATGTAACTCCGGATGCAACTTCCAACATGTAGCGTCAGTATGACCATTGATATCACAATTCTTGCAAAAATTCTTGGGATCTTTACAAGTATTTAAAGTAGTGGCAGCTTGTTTACCTTTTCCTTTCCACTTACTCTTGTTACTTGTTTGCCCATAATCCTTTTTCTGCTGATTTGTCGACTGCTTTACCCTCGGCTCTGCTTCTCCTTGCTTTTTCTCATCATCTATGTAGTATGCCTGCACACATGCTTCATTGAGATCCTTGGGCTTTGTGGAGATGACTTTTCTTCGAAGGTGAGTGTGAAGTCCTCCCAAGTACTTGGTCAGAATATCCTCATCCTCCAAATCCATGTTTAGCAACATGGCTTGCCTTTGAAACTCGTAGTATAGTCCTGCACACTTTGACCACTGCCTTGTCTAAAATACTGCCATTTAATCATTTGGTCAGTTTTATGGCCAATAGGATAGAAGTTAGCTCTAAGTAATTCCTTAAATTCTTGCCAAGACTTCACAATAGGACGCTTCTTCTTTTCACAAGTAGTTAGATGAGTTTCCCACCAAACTAGAGCATGTCCCTCCATTTTGAGATGTGCAAAGGTGATCCTTTGTGCCTCAGTGACATTATGGACGCTAAAATAGACTTCTAACTGTTTCAACCATTTATCAAGTAACTCTGCATCTACTTGTCCTTCAAAGCTTTTGATTTTGACTTTAGTCTCAACTTTAAAAGGAGCATGTTCAGATTTTACCTTTTCTCTTGTGTTAGAAGTCTCTTCTTCATGCTCTTCCCCATAATCTTCCTCATGGTGGCTCTTGCCTATACCAAACTTTTCGGCTAAGCCTCGAACCACCGAGTCCATGGAGTCTTGCTTGACGGAAGCTGTCTTCTACAAATCTGCAAGTTCCTCTTGCCTTCTAAACATCCTATCCATCATGGTCTCCAACATCTCGATTCTATGGACCAAGTTCTCTTCCTCCATTTCTCCCCGAATTCTCTGTTTCCACTTCTTTGTAGAAATCTCTGGATCGCAAGGTAAGGTTTCTTGCCTTTAGATCTTGTCACTGTCATACAAATTCAAGAACGAAATACCATAGTCCTGGATACTTGTTAGCTCTGATACCAAAATGATCTGTAAACTCTTCAACTTTGGAATTATTCACAAAATCACAATTAATCGCTGTTGTTTACTTTCTATTAGAAAATAACAGAGATAGCTAGTGAATGAATTATTATTGTGCTTAGAATCAACAATTGTAGTAAAGGAAAGAATATAAGCTCATAACACCAACAATTTTATCCTGGAAAACCTCCAATGGAGGAAAAACCAGTCGGGAAGGGCAATTGCTCTTTCTTCCCACTTCTATTGGCCAATTCAAATCAATAAGTACAAAATTTACAATAAGTATGAAAGGGAAGTAGATAATATCTCAACACTTCCTTTCAATTACTTGCTTGCTGTCTCAACACTCCTTTCTTCTACAAAAATACAATTTCCAACACTAAGACTTCTTGCTCACTTGCTCTCATGCTTCGATGATCTTCTACACTTCTACAATCATGTATTTATAGCCTTTCTCATGTCCTCCGTGCACTGGAGAATGGGAAAGGTCATGAAGGAGAAGAGAAACGAACATCCTTTCAAATTCGAGAGGTTGTTCGTTTCGAATTTTGTTTTCTGTCTATAATGGCCAGGACCGCCGCCCTATGTAGACCGGCAGTCCCAAGCCCGTTGCCACCCTGCTCTGGCGGTGGTTTTTGTAACCGCCGCCTGCCTGGCGGCGGTCCTGTTACTTAAAAGACAAAACCTCCGTTTATTGTTTTTTTTTTCTTGTTTGTCTTGTTGTTTCTAATGAAGTAGAGTTATTCATGGACAAACAATTTGTAGCTTCCTCCAAAATGCTAAGCAACACATCTCTCGAAAGGTGTGGAGGATCAAGCCATCTCCCCAATCTGCAAAACTGCATTTTCATTTCTCCTTCACTTGTTAACCCCATGATTCATACCCTATGTATCCAGATCTGCAAACACAAACCCCACAAGAGTAGAGGAAAGTTGCTTTGATACCACTGTGATGTCCCCTTTTTGGGCAATTAGAAATTTGCAACAACTTCAACACAAATCGAACCAAGAAGGATTAGATCCTTTCAATCCAACCTCAAATAACCCAATGTCAGTGTAATTACAACCCAAAATGGGGTTGGAAGTAGCCAAAGTGGTGGGTTAGATGGGAGAATCAATTGGAATTCCAATCTTATCCAGTTCAGATTTTTATAGCAGCAATTATTAAATAAAAATGACTTCCAGACAGCTGAAACTTGAAAATTCTTAACTTTTTGATGTTCATTAGTTGGTTATGCAATTGAGTTTTATGGATGCCCAATAATTTTTGACATTCAAATTCATTAGGGTGAGAATTTCTGCCCTTTTGATAACAATCAAAATATACAATACCTTGAAGGGAAAATTGAGGACAATGAATCTTATACAGATGCTACAAACAAATTCCTTCGACTTCCAAATGTTTGCAGGTGTAGATGAAGATAATTGTCAAGTCCATTGGTTTTAAATTCTTATTGACAGACACAAGTCTTTTTGTTTTATCTATTAATTTGGAAGTTCATTTGTGTAGAATGCCCAGTTTTAAATTTTTCAGACTCTTTCTTTTGCTTTAATGCTCCATCCCATGTACTTTTCAAAACCTTGTTCTATCTCTACTTGGACTCTGTCTAGCATTCTGAGGTATCTGACTAGACCTTACATGTTATTCATGTACACATTACAATCTTGCAGATTTAATTGGGGTCTTGCATTTTGCAGTGTTGTTAAAAGCTTATTACCCTCCATCAGTATAGTTTCTCTACTGAATTATCATATTTCCATGTAGCCTCCAAAATTGCTTCATTTGACTTCCCAAACAAACTATCTACAGTTTTAGTCATAGTGAGTTATTTGTTCTCGAACCAAACACCTTTTTTGTATCATTTCCTATAACATCCTTTTGTTGTATATTATCAAACTTGAACTAACTTTCTCAATGCACTACTATATTATATTATATATATTTTTACAAGACTAGGTTTGATTTTGGGCCGCTAACACTCTAGGCTCAATGCTTGTGCAGGTTCCTTACATCCTCTGAGTTCTAACCTTGACTGCAAGGAGGCGTTCCCTACATTCACATGCGCCCACTACCACCCCAACATGTACTACCACACCGGTTGCATCTGTCCTGCATGTGATCCCAGAGATCTGAGGATTTAACTAGCACATGGATGGGAGTAGAGGAGTCCACCGCTCGAATCAACTCCTGTATATGCCTGGTAAAGCCCAATTTCCTGTTACCTATTTGTACCCGGCAAAGAGGGTTTGCCCTACCTGGCTGGGCATTGGCACCAATTGACTATTAAACCTTTTGTGGGGAAAATCTTCTTGGGGCCATAATACCTGGCATACGCTCTTGAACATTTTGGTGTACGTAAGGAAGTATTAGTCTTGATCCTCAAGTTAACTGTATCTCCCACTTCAAATAAAATTAGACACTTTTATTGGATCAATATCTAACTTAGATCTTGTCCTATGCTTCAGTTTTTTCTAAATTGATGCAGTTCATTCGGTATTTTTCCAACGTCCATATCATTGAAGCATTGGCTTCAATCTTTTCCCTGATGATGGGTCCTGCACAGAGACTCGAAACCTAATTGACCTATGCAGTTGATACCCGAATCCTCACACAATTCATATTATTAATTAATGCTATGTGTTATGGGCTTCTTATCCACTTTATTGAATAGTCCATAAATGTTTTATACAAATCTTAGTGATATTGTATGCTTTATGAGTTCTCTTTGTGAGGGATGGATTTGGTTATTCATTGGGTCCATTCAAAAGCATCAAAGTCTCGTTGAGATTGTAAAGAAAGAGTGAAGAATCATTCTTCTGTAGTCATGCTGGCATGGCTGCAGAGGTTAGAAAATTCATGGTCGTGGACTGGTTTGTATTCTGCACATCACTCAGGTAGGTTAGCCATCATATCAGAAAGATAATTCACAGCAACCCTAAGATGCTGAAAACATGACAAATTCAAATAGATTATGCAAATATTAGAACTGTGAAGTAATATGAGTGTGATTTGTCATTCTCTCAGGGAAAGGGTAATTATGGACATGGAAAATACACTTGGGTAGGGATATTGGCAGGCGAGCTAGGTTGATTATTAGAATTAGAAAAGGTAAGAATAAAGTTATACTTGTAACAGACTTTTCCAGAAGGTGAAGACTGCAGACAAAGTACTACTCTCCCGAGAGAGAAAAATATGGTTATAAGTTTATAACTGTGGCAGTTTGATGTACAAAATAATCAGAAAAATATCAATTAGTGACTACATGGGGAAAAAGTAGAATGTAATCTCTGGATGATGGTCACCTTGATAGCCAGGAGCAAGGAAACAGACGAGATGTATGATTAGTTACAGAAAAAAATCACAGTGCCAGTAAATAAGATATAAATTTTGACTTGGACAATCTTCTTACTAATAAGCACACTGCGGAGGACACACTGTGGTATATGATCAAACTTGTTCAATAATGATACTCCTGCTGTAAATCTATAATTTTGGGCTAAGCATATGGTTGTATGGTACAAAATTTTAACAGTCAAGTGACTAAACTATACAAAAGAACCTCATAAATTGTATTGTTGTGTAACAAAAATTTAAGAGCTCAAAACCAAAAACAAGAAGTTAAAATCCCAAGTTACTCATGGCAGAAGAGGTAGTATATATTTGGAAATAGAAATATCACTCTCCAAATGTTGAAATATGATCCCAATAATTTTATTTGGATTCGCTGTAGTATATTATCATATTACTCGGGGTACATAACAGTTTGTATGTTCATTATATTACTCAGGGATACATAACAGTTTGTATGTCTATTGATTTACTTGTGCATCTGTAAGTGTGTGTGTGGATCTGGTGTACATGCACGTATGCTTTCTTCTCCCTATCTTCCATTTTCCTTTTAACAGGTGTATTTTATCATATGTTGTTGGTACATACATGTTTTGATGTCTGCATTGTGACTGTATTCTATCCTTTATTCAATAAGTAGACACAAGAACCTCCATAAAAGGAGAAAATAGCATTACTTAAATTTCTACAATTATGAGTTGAGCTTCATTAGAGCTACCATCTTGACTCTTGTCAGAGAATGCGTTGATATCAATGTTGTTGAATTCATATTAATTTATTGTGTTAAAAAGAAAGAAAAGGATCATTATTTTCTGTTTCTGTATGAGATGGTGTTCTTTTTACATCTGAACTTGGTTTCTGCATTTGATATTTTGATGCAGGGTGGGTCTACAAAGTATCATGTCCACTCGAGATGGTTTCGGGTTATTAAGAATGACCGAGATCGCCGTGATCTTGTAAGCAGTTTCAATCCATTACCCCTTGTAGTTAATATAGGCTATGCAATTCTTGTTGTACTATTAGAACTAGCATTGTTAATAAACACACAGTTCCCAATAGAATGTAGAGGGATCTTCGTAAAGTGTTTCGAGAGGTTAATGCTAGATATGGCAATTAAAATATAATAAATCATTTTCTAGTACAGTCAAATGTCTTGATAGGAGGTAGTAAAGAAAGCAAGAAATAATGGTGATGTCCATAAATGGCCAAAACAGTCGAGGAGGCTTGAAATTACAACCAGTATAAATAACACAAGGGAGTGCAAAGAAGCTCTAAGAAGGGCAGGGTGGGGAATGGATCCAAGCTGGGTAAATCTTAAACATGTCAAGACAATAATGCCATGATTTACAAATATTTCATATAACCATGAGAAAGGAAGACCTGTCAAAAAAAAGAACGTGGTAAGAGTACTTGGGAAGCTTGAAATTTAATCTGTTCTTACCAAATAGTATACATTATATTTGGTTATTTGAAACAGATCTATATGATTTAGATCTGTCTTATTTAACATTCTCATCTCTGTTTTATTTTTGACTGCATTGTTATATATCGTTAGGTAACATGTGGATGTGCTGCTGGTGTTGCTGGTGCTTTCAGAGCGCCTGTCGGAGGGTATTGTTTGCACTAGAGGAAGTTACGTCCTGGTAAAAAAAAAGCCCTTCATTTCTTGTATTAGCACTTATTAGTTAACAATAGCGTGTTATTATTGAACAGCTTAAGTCTTGATGTGTGTAGTTTTCTCTTTAGGTGTTTACTGTACATCTAATCTTCTCGACATTCACTGGAAATGCTCTGCTACTATATTGGAAAAATATATACAAAGATCACCAAACATATTTGAAACAAGGCTTAGCAATATCTCTTGGTAGTTTAATCTGAGAAGCTAGCTTGCCCTGCTCCATTCTGTTCAAAGTCAGGCCAGGACACTCAGTTCAACAGGGTCAATCAGTGCTCGGAAATACTGACTTTGATCTTCAACCTTCCTTAAACTAGGGTTGCTCATAAACAAATATTCGAATCAATGCTGATCACAACACAGTAGAGTTCTGGATTTTAAAAGGAGAAAAAAAAATAGAATTGCTAGTCTAAGGTTAGAAAGCATCATTTTCTGCTCAGGGTTATTCTCATTGAAAAATCAATTGCTTTGAATGGGACAGGCATTTGCACTCAAGGTTTCTAGTCCTATTGCATTGTGTAACATCATTTAAAACTGAGACCTATGTTGGCCTCAGAATTTTCCACGTAAAGACAAATAAATTTCAAATTTTTACCAGTTGCATGTCTTATGCGAGTGGGCAAGTAGATGTCTAATATTAGAGTTGCAAGGTTAGAAGATTAGCTATGAACTAAAATGAAGTGTAGGAAAGACGGTAATCACTTTCACTTTGAAAGTGAGTTATATGTTAGGTGGTGATACTCAGTTCAACAGGGTCAATCAGTGCTTGGAAATACCAACTTTGATCTTCAACCTTCCTCAAACTAGGGTTGCTCATAAACAAATATTTGAACCAATGCCTACCACAACATAGGAGAGTTCCAAGGTTGAAAATAAGTAGAAAGAAACAATAGACTTGCCACCATAAGGTTAGAAAGCTTCATCTTCTGCTTGGGGTTATTCTCATTGAAAAATAAAAGGCTGTGAATGGGACAAGCATTTGCAGTCAAGGTTTCAAGTCCTGTTGCATTGTGTAACATGTCATTTAAAACTGAGACTGTGTTGGCCTTAGACTTTCCCATGTAAAGACAAATAAGTTTCAAAATATGAAGGATAGGAAAGTTAGTAATCACTTTGAAAGCGAGTTTTATGTCAGAAGGTCTACCTGATTCTTGATGACAATAATAAAAGTTTTTGGCTATAATTTACTTTCTTCAGATTTTTTTGATGCTCTGCCAGCTCTATATACAGAGTGAGGAACTAATTGGTTTGGATCTTTGTCACCTGGTGAGCAAGTAGCAAGGAGACAACATTCATTCTGTTTTCTTCTCTAGAACATTCAACTGTCGTGCACACTGATATACTGCAATAAATCATTCCAGGAGCTGCAACACAAAATGATAAATTGAAAGAAAAGACTGTGGAAGGTAAATAATGATCGACAAACAACTTCAAGTAGACAAGTCTGAAGAAGGCATTTAACAGGCTGTTGAAGAGAAATCTAGAGATGATCAAAGACAACCTAAAGGCATGTTGTTTAAGTAATTACTTATTGTTGCAGAATGAACTAGTCAAGAGATTGTTATGTTCTTTCTCTTTACGGTTACTGGTCTAAGAGGTAAACTTGTCAGAGGATGCATACTTGATGTGCAACACCAATTTTCGTGGAAATAAAGAATGGTAGTAAAACTACTAAATTGAGGAAAGCTAGATTTTTATTGGATCAAGTTTGGCAGATTGTTTTTTCACTTCTGATAGAAAGGGATGATGCAACACTGCTTGATATGAGCACAATTTAAACAAGAGATTGCCTCAACTGTATATGCTGTACACTCATTTATATAAAAGTATATATAGAATACAAAGGGTGTGATGAAGCCTTGAGAGGAAGGAAACCTCGAGGTGAAGGAGACAACATTCATTCTGTTTTCTTCTCTAGAACATTCAACTGTCGTGCACACTGATAGCTTCTTAGAGAATAGAGATGTACGCAGATACATGTTCAAAATTAAAAAATATATAAGGAGACCATGCGACCATATAGAACACTTAATAAAGTAAACTAGCCCATGTGACTGTATATAATGAAATACACCAGCCCATATGGTTATGTCTCATCATTTCCTCCTTAGAGGAAATTGCTCCAAATTTCAACAGATAATTAAAAGAACTTCGTAGCTTCTAAGACGAGCCATGAGAAATTCAAATCTAGTGGAATATGGAGTGCATGCATACCACAAATAATGACTACGGAGTTTCCAAATGGATAGAATCCAAATGTTGAATGAAAGGACTTGGAGCAACTAAGAATGAAATATCTTGGAGAATGAAATGCTTTGCCAATGCCAGAAGCATCATCATGAAGATTTGAGCTCCAGAAATTGATAATTGACATAGAGGGCCTTGATACTATGAAGATAGTATTGTAGTGGTCTGAGCATCAAATCACTATATGAGAAATCATTTGATGACCTCCTTACTCAAGAATTGAACCACAATAGGCATTGAAGTAAGAGGAGAAGATGCCAACATTGAAGTTAAGAAAGTTCCACTTTGGAGTTGTATATCCGTACCCATTTTCAACTGAGGAAGGGGATGCTTAATATGGAGCTCATTATTGACTTGCAGAATTTCAAATCTAACCAAGGAAGAAGAGTGGATTGTTCACAAGTGGAACCTACTGTTTGGCTAACCATTTGAGGAGTGCGTGATGCCTTGTGGTGAGGATGATGGGGATCTTGTAAAGATTGCAGGGAAGGGTGGCCATCAATTTTCTTAACAACTATCAGAAGTGAAGAGGACGGACCTGATTGTTGGAAGAGTTAAATTGCTAGGCGCAACCGTTGTAGAGATGTCTTATGGTTGTGTATGTCTAGACTGCACTGAAACGTCCAGTACCGGCCTGTACCAGGTCTGAAATGTACCTGGTACGGAAACCGGTATTGATACTCTCTGGGCACTCTGTGGGTACGTACCCACAGGCCCTGGATACATACCAGCTACAGAAAACCGTACCCGGGACATACCTAGGGCCTGTGGGTACGCAACCACAGCATACCCACACAGTTTTTTTAAGTGCAAAAAAATAAATAAAACTCGAGGGATTTGACTGGAATTGAACCTTGGAAAGTTCGTGTGAGATTCAATATTTGCAATAGCCTTCCAAGGGTCAAGAGAGATGAAAAGGACTTCATTTGGTTGACTTACTATTTGGGGGCTTTCTTGTTGCTCCTCAAGGGTCCTTTATTCTTCAGTCAATTTGGAAGGCATGGGAACAAGTGAAGCACTTGGTGGTTGGGCAGCCTATCTTCTCTTCCTTTGACACTAGGTGCCAAGCCTACAAATCGATTTGGTGGAATCTGAAATATAATGACAAGATCCTTGCCTTGACAAGAGGCTGCTCTGCCCTCCTTTGGTTTGAGAAAGGAATTAAAATATTTCATGACTTGTACAGATTTGGGAAGTGGATGGAATGGACAGACCTTAAAGCTTTCTATAAGCTTCCTCAATCTCAGTTCAGAATGTATACAATGCTCAGAAATTCTTTCACAGCTCCCTCTACTGGACTAATTATGGAGGATGAGAATGGATTTTGGGATACTATGAGGTGGCTCAAAGGGCCCCCTCTCCAAGAGGCTACCTCCAAACAACTCTATGAAAAGATTGCCTTCTCCCCAAACCTTTCCCTGGGCCCTCACAATAAGTGGAATGTTTGTGAGCCCACTAGTAGATGGACTCATAGATTTACTGTTTTGTGGTCTTCTTGTATTCAGTCAAAGAAAGATGGCTTCTTATTCATAATAAGCTTGATGTTGGCTTCTAATATTTTATAGGTTGCTGAGACTATAAGCTTCTTGTTTTCTTTAAATTTTTATATATATTTATATTTTTTAATTTTTAAAAATATATTGTACGAATGTACCCGCAGCGTATCATACCCGGGGTTTTAAAAAAATTGCCGTTTCAGCGTACTGAACCTGTATCCGTACCTGTACCCGTACCCGTATCCTGACAGTCTAGATGCATGTGATTCATTTTGCAGAAACACAATCTGGAACACTATCATCATTTCTTGCGTTAGCTTGGTCTGTTTCTCAGCCTGTCTAGTCAGAATCTGTTCAGGATCACCAGTATGACTGACAAGGATCTTCTCAAGAGTGCTATTACTCATTTATTCCTGTCAGGAAACTTTTGTAGCTTTTGGGGCCATTCTGGATTAAATCTGGGATTTAGAGAGAGGATCCACAAGGGTTTTGCATCCAATGATCTCAAACAAAACCTATAGGAAAGTAGATCTAAAAATATTCTTCTCAATGCAAATATATATTTTTTGATTTGCTTACCTAAATTTCAATATATGGTAATTTTTGTCTTTTTCTATCTGAGTTGCAATTAATAAATAGACGATACAGTAGTTCTGGAAGGCCAACTTCTCGAGGTTGTAGACCTCTTATTACATACCTCAATACTACTTGGAGTTTTTATTATCCTAGATAGCTCTTAAAGAGTATTTTGTGATGGGGCAAGAATCTCTCACTCTACAATTAGGAGAAATGTGCACTACAAGATGATGCCTTTTTGAGAAAAAAAACGGTAAAATTACTTGAATACCAACTCAGATATTAGAAGTTATGCCAGGTAAGCAGTTGTGCCGATTTGATGAAAAACACCAACGTTGAAGTAACTCCTCAAATTTGGATGTTGTTGAAAAGAGTAGATCTAGTAGAGCGTAAGAAGTAGGAACCATCAAGGAGACTGGATCTAGTGCCTTGATCAGGGAGCCATAAGGGTGTCTGATCTAACAAATATAAAAGATATAACCCCTCGAGAGGACTATATCTAAAGGCCACAATTTACAGGATATCAAGTGAGTTGGTAGAAAAGGATTATGCAGTGGGTAAGAAGCAAAAACTCTCAAGGAGACAAGATGAAGTTCATGATGGGGAGAGGCCTAAGTGTGTTTGTTTGTTAGATCCACTAAGGGTAAAAATATGGGAAATCTTTGAGAGGACTAGATTGAAAGGCGACAATGAGCAGGCCTTTATACAATATGATATGAGGACAATTGAACCAACTAGAGAGGACACAAGAGATTGCAGCCATTGCACATGCTGAACACTTATTTGTATTATTATATGTAGATTACAAAGGATGTATGGGAAAGCTTCTAGAGGAAGAAAGTATTTAGATGAAGGAAGCTTCTTAGAGAATAGAGATGTACATGGGGATTGTATAATGTTTTAAGAGTATATAAGAAGTCCACATGATCATGTAAAACATTTAATAACGTACACTAACCTATGTGACTATATCTAATATAATGCACTAGCCTATGTGGCTATGCCTCATCAATATAAGTCTTATAGGTTGAAATTGTGATTTATTGATCCAATAACTTGATTGCTCTTATTGCTGTGTCCTACCATATAATCAGGGAAAAATGAAGCCAACTTGGGTAGTTTTTTTTTTATAATTGTAATTTGTAATTTTTAATTTTTCTTCTGAATGTATTAAATAATGATGAATTATTAGTACCTTTTTGGATGATAATGATAAGGATATAGAATAGAAAAGAAAAGACATTTAAAATATAGGAACTATAGTGGCTTGGTGCATTAGTTATAGCAGAGGAAATTCCTGCTGCGTGCATCAGTAATGTTGTGATGCCATTAGTTTTCCTTAAACATGGTTGATTGATAAATAGAGCGTGAATTACAGAAGCCCAAAGTTCAGTGGGATTCAAACTACGAGATGTTTGGCAGTTGCAATAAATACTAGGTAGTATTCAAAGGAACTTGTGTAATTCATTATAACCAACATGATTTTCTTTACAATTTTTGGTAGAAACAATACTTTTCCGGAAGTTGAACCTTACCAATTTGTAAATTTTATATATTTCCTTCATAATATTTGTCTATATAAATTGTGTTTAACTTGTTGTAACATACACCAATAGACTATGCATAGTTACAATAATTATAGCACGATTACGTGTCTGCAATGCCATCAAATTGTAGCAAATGCAACATTTAGGAGTAATTCAACTGGCACCATGATAAAATTACAAACAATTTGAGAGAGTAATCTAGTTTTCTAATATTAAATTTAGAGTCTTAAATGTTAATGTCAAGGTTAGGAGACTTGATGAGTTCCATTGATTTATGAGGGAGTGGATAGCATTGTATTGTTATTTTTTGTAGGCCACCAAGGATTTAAATGTTTTATAGATTTTGTTCATTCATTTATCACGTTGTAGGAAAGAGATCAAGGACTTAGAAATTTGGTCACATTAATTGGAAATTGCAGTATTGTTTAGCTTTCTGTCAAGCAAGGCATGTTGATAGTTTTACCAATATATTGGCTTGGGTGTGAAATCTACAAAGCATCTTTTAATATCAGTGATATATTTTTTGCAATAAGTTCAAGATAAATAGTTTTCTGATAATGTTTTCAGCTAATTACAGATGAAATATCCTTCAGAAATACCAAGAAGAATTGGTGAACTCAATTGTTTCAGGTTGGGACCATGACCCCAAATTTTTCTATGAAGATGGGTGAGGTAGCTCACTCATAACACTTATGTAGGATATCCAAAATCTCCTATTAAGATCAATTCCTGCAGAAAACTTTGGTTGATAATCACAAACCTTTATGGAGGGGGTTTGTTTATAGATATAAGATGTTTTGTCTTTGATTTTGTGAGACAAAAATTGGCAAAGGGAATATAAGATCCCACAATCTAATTTGAGATCTATAAATCCTCACCAAGTTTATTAGGTGAGTGAGATAGCTTACTCGAAATTTCAGAATAAAAACACTCAGGAATCACATCAAAAAATCTCCTATCAAGTTGAATACCTTGGGAAATCATTGGTCAATATTTACAACCCTTTATGGAGATGTTTACAGATATAATGTGCTTTGAGTATTTAATTTCAATTCTTTACGGAGAGTGTATGTTGACAGATATAAGACGCATTTCTGAGACTGAAATTGGTGAAAACAATATTAGATCTCATGACCTAAGTTGAGACCTATGATTCCCGATCAAGTTTCTCTCTGAAGATGAGTGCGATAACTCACTTGAAATTTCAGAATAGAAATGTTCACACAGTATATCTAGAGTCTCCTATCAAGATGAATTCCCACAGAAATATTTGGTTGATAGTGACACCAAGACACCAAGATTCAAATTCCTTTTTATTATCTTTGTGCAGGTATCTTGTATGTTATTTATATTCTCCTTGTCATACCTATCTTTCCTATGCCTTGCATTCCACTTGTCAACTAATTGCACTTTTTCCCTTTGACAGAGTGCTTGTGTTTGTTGGGATTTCCCCTTCTGTGTTTTCTCATTGCTTTTCTTATTCATTTTGCCGCCAACACAAATGTACATCTTGCTATTTCGGTGTTTATAGTTTTATGTGGTTAATGCCTATCAATATCTGTCTGAATTTGCATGTTGTTCTATTGCCTTCTTATCTTCACTTTCACGATTGTGGGAATTTCATGTCTGTAGTAATATGCTCAATGGGAATGTGCTCCCACCCTTGTCCCCTTTCCCTGGCCCCATCTTCATCCCTTGCTATTTTCCTATTCAAATATCGTCTCTAGGACTTTGGGGTACTTCTAGGTGTCCTGTTTCTTGTTCATGTATTTCCCCAATCCCTGCAAAAGGGGACTTGGTGGAACGTAATAATCCTTCCCTCTCTAATTTGTAGTTTTTGTTTTAAATTCGCCTGGGAGGTCTAATGCAGACAACTACTTTCTTACTAGTTACTATTCATTACAATTTTTGCACATTTGATTTTGAATTCTCTGTATTTATTTTAGTTCTATTCCAAATTTTCTGTGTTAGAGCATATAAAAGATTATGTTTTCTCGCTCTTGTTGGTTTTTCTAAAGTTTAAGCTTCAGTACTTTAAAGTTTACAATATTGTTGATCTTCTGAAATTGCTAATGTTTTTAGAATAATCAAGTGTTAGAATTGTGAACATTGCTAAAGTTGTTCTATTAGAGTTTTTGTGTGGCATTGCTGAACTAATTACTTTGCTAATTTTTCAAGTATTCACATGAGTGGTAGCAGGTGGAGGAGTCAGCTTATGTGGCGTGTCTTTTTCACATCGGCTGTAGTGGCAGTTGTTGTTCGCTCTTCAATGGGGTGGTGTAAACATGGAAATTGTGGTCACTTTGGCTCAGGCGGCTTCATCATTTGGGATATATCCGAGTTAAGATTTGTATCCCCTTGCTCAAGGCAAAGCTAGAGAAAACTATAATGTTAGGGATTTTGTGTTATTAATATGGTCTAGTGCTACGTTATCATTGATCATTCTGAATATGACCAATTTATATTTGATTCCAGTGGGCAAGAGGATTATTCATTTCAAGAGTTATTACCGATGGCCATTATTGGGGTCATTGGAGGGCTTCTTGGTATGTAAATCTAATTCCTTTTTATTTTAATATATTTCACTGTCTAGTACAATGTAGGCTTAGAATCTCAGAAGTTTGATATCAAAAATGGTTTTCTGCAGCCATATTTTAGGGGTTCTTGTTGATTACCTGTTTTCGTGTTTAAAGGGTTGGAGTCCTATTGTTAATGATGTGTTTATGCAATGCTGGACAGTTAACATGGTCCATTTATGTTTATTCAAGCATAAAGATAATAATCTTGTAATATTTGCTAAACAGGTGCCCTGTTTAATCAATTAACTCTTTACATATCATCCTGGCGTCGAAATGTGTTACACAAGAAAGGAAACAGGGTCAAGGCATGTAAAAATCCTGCCCATCTTTGTTAATCTTACTTTCTTCTTTAGTCAATGAATTATATGGATACCTTTTCAGGTTCTAGGAGAGCATTTTTAAATATAAGATGAATATAAAATCAAATTACAATTTCAATGAGATGTTAATGCTATGCAGATCGTCGAAGCATGCTTGGTGTCTTTTGTAACGTCTGTCCTCTCATTTGGATTGCCATTGTTAAGGACATGCACTTCTTGTCCAGATCCAAAAGACTATCCCGATGCTGATTGCCCTCGACCATCAGGAACCTATGGAAACTATGTCAATGTAACAATCTTAATCTGTTATTTTCAGTCTTTTGCCTTATCTTTTCTAAACCTACTATTCCAAAAAATGTTTCAAGGTTTTGTTGGATTTTAATAATAGTTTTATATTTGAGCATTTTGGAATTTTATCTGTGGCTAATGGCATAGTTGATTTGTGGCTAACAATTTCAATGTTGATATTTTATATTGTACGTGGAAGGGGAATTGTTTGCTTTAAGAGTGGGAATATTATTTCCATATTTGGATATTCAAACCAATTAGTTCAGCAAAAAACTAGCTGTCTCTAAAAAGTATAGAGGAGTATGGGGAAAAGCTGTATATTATTGATTGACAGATTGTTGATTCTATGACTGATAAACTTATGAAGGGGCATATTCTATGCACAAAATAGTATCAGATAGCCATTTGAGAATGTGGTTATAGTTTTCTGATACTGCTTCAGGCTCAAACAAGCAAATGCAGGTGAAATATCTCAATCTATAAACAATTAAGTGGCAGAATTTTAGGTGTCAGTGTCAGAAGTGTTCTCTACTGCTAGATTTATGAAGACATGTCACACCTAGAATACAGGCTTCATGATGAAACTCAGGAAAATATCACGTAGCCAAACACCAAAATATACATTTAGGATACTCTATTAGTATTACGTATTCAGGAAAATTACACAGGAGCGAGGTCAGAAATGTAAAGTTGGGCTAGACTGGTCTCATCTCCCTGTGATCTGTCTGCACAATTCCTTTTTCTTCTATATTTACCAATGGCGGTGATGTCTACAGCAAGACCTGTTCTTGACTCTCCTGCTTTATTAGGCATTTGTTTAAAATGCAAAATCAATCTTACCTTCACATGGAGTATTTTATCTGAAGGCATATCCTATTTGAAAATGGGCAGTGTTTGATTTCTCAGTGTAATATTGGATTTAATTATGGTTGCCTTTGTGTTTAATGGCAAGACAACTGCTAAGTAAAATGGTTGTCCATGAAACATGACTTGACATTGTTCATATTCAGGTTTCCTTTCTAAACTTAAATAAATGTCAATGCATTTTATCCAACTTAGTAATATTTGGAGATGTTCTTTTTGGCTGTATCTGATGTCAGGTCTCTGCATTCCACCCTTACATTCCTAAGAAAACTTGCTTGTTTGTGAACTCAGCTAACTCAGTTTATGCTATCTGAATATGTGCCAATATATTGTAAAAACGAGTTTAGTAATTTTCTTCTTTTGACTTAGGTGAAACTCAGAGGTCCAGTGAACAGTCTTAGCAGCTAGTATGCCTTAGTGTTAAGGTTATATTAATCACAATGAGTTTCTGAAAAAAATTACTTTTTTTTTTGACAGTTTCACTGCTCGAAAGATGGAGAATATAATGACCTTGCAACCATTTTCTTTAATACACAGGTTGGCAGATGATGGATGTCATGTATGCATTGTGAGTTGTGATTTATAAACAACAAAAAACTACCTACTCTTTTATCTTTGTAACTTTTATATACCTCTGTGGGATGTGTTATTTGTTGCAGGATGATGCTATCCATAATCTATTCAGTGCTAAGACAATTCATGAATACAGTGCACAAAGCCTGTTGACTTTTTTGGTAGGATACATGATTTCTGATTCAAGCTTTGTTACGACATATTAATCAATAATGTAATGTTGCTGTGAAATATGTTTATAATATCCATTGAAGCCAAAGATTTAAGTGAATAATTTTATGTTGGTTTTATTCATTGACGTTGCTTTATAAAAATATTTAATGTTTTCTTATTGCATGTTCTATCATTGTACGCCTCTATCCCTTTTCCTGATATCTACTGCTTTTACTTAGTGTTCTATTTTTTTCAACATTACTAGTAGGCATTTGTAGCCTTTGTTTTTGACTTAAGTTCATTGTGACTGTAGGTATTGTAAGACATGGGGTAGGCTGACTTAGAAAGAGAAGCGAAACATAAATAACTATATTTGGAGCGTGCTTAACTTATTAGTAAAGGGAATTCACAAATAGAGTCATTGAATGCTGACTGACTAAGCGTTTTCAAAGAGACAGGATTTCAACCAACGGGTTTCCATGATTATATGTTTTTTATCTCTACTTGATATGTTGAGAAGTGGTAGGTTGAAGAGGAAGTTGTTTGATACGCCAGAGAAATTTATCATGATGAAGTTTTTACTAGACTCCAATATGAGTATTGTAAGGAAAAGAGAACTTGATGCTATGAAACAGGGGAAATGGGTTTTTCTGTGTAATTGCAGAGGTTGGATCAGGTATGCACCTTCTTTGGGCTGAAATAAATCGTGTCCCACTGTAGCTTCTTCAACTTTATGCCTACCACAAGAGCCTTAGTCTACACTATAAGTTGAACTTTGGAATTATGGAGGCTCGGTCTTGTCCTTTGCAAGATCCTTAAATCCTATGATCCGAGGCAATTGTATTAGTTTCTTTTTCATAACACATGAAATAAAGGAGAAACTGCTTCCTACTTACTTTGGATATTCTTGGGTTTTAGTTCGTGGACTGGAGCATTTTGTGGTTCCAAAGGTTATGATGGAGATGCTTGTTTGTTTTAGGACTGTCTTGTATTCTTCATTCGTTCAGAGGGGTGTTGTACTTATGCTAGATTCATAGAATATTTATGGAGAGAAACTTCTTTCTAGGACCTTATATTTCTGCTTGTTGCTTTCCTAGGTCCTCTCTTTGTATCTGTTACCAATGGATAGGGACACCCACTTTGTGTTGCACCTTGGAGCTACAAAATTCCTTGCTCTAGATGACATCTTTTTCTAGGAGATTTTAGTGCTCAAGATGGTCATGCAGCAGGTGATGCTCTGCTCCTTTACTCGTGGAGCAGGAGGATGCTAAAGATGTGAAATTTTGGATTTTATATACTTCAGTTTGTTGATAGTCTTTGATGGTTTCTGTTATGCCAATTTTTGTCACAAGTCTTTTCTCTTGGTTGTTATATGGTTTTGGGTTTTGTTTGGGACTATTAACTGTTACGCTCATTGCTTCTCTATTGTGTTAAAAACGTAAAACCATAATACACATACTTGGAGTTGTTATGTTGCTGAAAATATTTATAAGCAATCTTCCATGGTATTTCCCAAATGATTTGCATAGTCAATATCTCGAACAATTTGCTCTGATTATTGTGTTAATTTAGACAGAATCACAATGATTACTTGCAATATCAGATATTATCATATTTGTGAGCATCAAGGAGCAAGGTCTTGTTTGGTATATGATTGTGTGCTCTGATGGTTTCATTGGATGAATCATGATCATTGCATATTCCATTTAAAGGTGTCTGCAACATGTTGTCAAATACACACACACACACACACATATTTGGTTCTGCCATTAAAATCAATTCAATGTTTTGTTCAGATAGTATGATTTCATTAGTAGTGATAATTCTTTGGTAAAGATCTCAGACGATAGTCAACATGCTGTGTTGACCATTGTCTTCAGGAGGTTCTTCTTTCACTGTTTACCCATTACTGAAAGTCTCTTCTTGATCCATCTTATTGTTTGCATTTTAATATTACCCCATAATCCCATTAAATGCTTATGGAGTATGGCCATGGAATCATACGAAGGGAAAGAGTTCTCACATGGTTCTTGCTTATTCCACCAATGATCCCTCAATCACATGCTTTCTCCTGCACATAAAATACTGTGATAATTATTTCACCTTCTAATAAGTGCATGGAAAAACTAGTTCAAGCTCTTGTAATCATTCTTCTGCAGGGATTCAACTTGGAGTACCATCAGACTGTGAAATGTCAATTATCTTTATGCATGGAAGTGTCTTACCTGTATGTAAAGTTATGAACACTTCTTTAGTTCAATCCTGGGCTTAGATCACTCCATGCTCATGCAGCTTTTTTGAGTTGTTCCAAGTTCTTGCCATGTTGTTTGTCTATTATACAATCTAATGCTTGAAGGTGTGCCAATATATGATGATGATGGATTTCCTTGTTTAGTCAGAACAAATTCACCAACAAATTTGATCTTTGTTTTCAAGAATGACTCTTTCTTTTCATAAGTCTTAAAAATATTTTATTGTCATTCTTTGCACAACCTTTTTTCTATTTTCTTCTATATACATTTATATATTTTTTTCCTATATTTGGTGATTATAACTATAACTTGGAGAGGATTAAAATTTTAACCTTGTATACCCAGAAACACCAACCAGGGCAGCGTACCTGCATACCAATGTACTGGTTACTGGTACAGGTACTGGTAGGTGTTTGAAATGTTTCGAAATGCCAAATCTGTCCCGGGTACAGATCTGCCATACGCAGGCCGTACCCAGTATGTTTCCATACTGTTTCAGTGGTACTTCTGTTTTTTAAACACCAAAAATAAAAATAAAAACACTAGATACTTCTGTTTCAGCAGTACTTGAGGAAAATCTAGATGATATATTCTAGAATCTAGATTATAATTATGTACATATGAAAATTTAAGCATGTTGAATGTTCTGAAGTTATATGAACACAGAATTTTAGGTGTTTTATCTTTTATGGACTAAAATGAGTATTATGCATTTTTTAATATATTTTTATATTTTATAATAATATATTGTACAGATGTTTCCACGCCGTTTCGTACCCAAGTTTTTTTGAAAATTGGTGTTTCCGCATTCGAGTCCGTATCCGTACCCGTTTCCTAGCAACCTAGAAACCAATCAGACATGTTTTTAGCGGTGGTTGGAAATGGTGTTACCTGAGACATGAAGAGAGTAGTTGAGTATTGATGGTTATCGTGCACTAGACATGTTCTGAGATCATTTATGATATAGATAATCACAACATATATTTGCAGCCTCTCACTTTGGATAGAGAATCACAAAATAGGCGATGGTATTACTTCATAGAATCATAGAATAGCCAATCCCATTAGTTCAACTGCCTTTAATCAGCGCTTCAACTTGAAATGGCTCGAAAGAAACCCTCATGTTGCGCTAACGTTTATCTTGCAGATTGCTGTTCATTTCACAATACCAGAATAGCATTTCAGGTTGGTGGTGTGGGGGCCGCAAAATTCTTTTTCTTTATTTTTTGCTTTTTTGTGAATGCGACTGGAAACTCTGTCGATGGGAATGGGAACAGATGGGGAGATGTCCTGAGGGTCAGATGAGTGCCTTTGGGTATGAGAGAAATCTTTGTACTAGACACATCTCTCGGGGGTTGGAGACATGTCTCCATGTTTCACTGAAAATAGCTCATTTGCAAGCTTACTTCAACGACATCAAGAGCAACAATCAACGCCCATCATGCAAACTATAGTAGAGGTCAAAGATAAAGTATTTAAGTGGTTAGAAATGGGCAAGAAGCCAGCAAATAACTGTCAAGGACGACGCCAAAGGACACGAAGAGATGGCGTCGCCTATTTAACAATAACCAAGAATGGTGATGGCATAAACAAATATGGTCGTGGTTTCTATAACAATGGCTAGTCATCCACAAGAGGATCAAAAAGGTGTAAAATGGATTTGGCGAATTGCTTCTCGTTGAGAACACATTTTAGAATGGAGAAACAATTTCAATGTTTTGAGAAATCACAGGTGATCGAGTGTCAAAGAACTTATCACCATGCTTTGGTAGTCATTATTGGTGGCCCTTCATTGATAGAAATGATTGAGAAGTTTAATGTAAGGAGGAATTTTGTAATATATTTGGGACATTAGTTGAAAATTAGCTAAATTGTTGAATGATGTGTTTGATTTACCCAATAGCAGTGAGGTGGTGGTACAAAAAGGCCTGAAGAAGACTACGGAGAAGAATCCTTGGGTGGTGGTTGCAATGGAGATCCCTTTCAAATTTGTAAAACAACATGGTGTAGAGATGGATGGTATAAGGAGTGAAGATTTTATGGAGGTAGCCGAATTTGCTTTGGCTAGATTATCTCTAACATACAGAACTTTGAAATGCTGTTCTGGCTCATTCAATATATCCGGGTAATTTAGGTGGAAAGAAATATATTTGGGCTGAATGTGTAGCAAAAAGGATGAACAAACTGTTGGTTACATGTGCCATAGATGAAGATGTTTGATTTATGTGCTCTTTATATGCACAACAGTGATTGACAATTTTTCCAAATTATGACCTTGAGGATGAGCAAAGGCCGTCCATGTATGCTTCCATTAAGTGTGCTTGTGCACCCAAGTTCTAAAAAATCGCAAAACAATGCAAACAAATGCCTATTCAAAGAATAATTCTCAAGGGGTGATGATAATGAGGATGAGATGTAATGTCCCCTTTCCTACGCCATAGGCCTAGGGGCCAACTCGAGTCCAGGCCTTGGTCATACCCAAGGGGCTATGGACGCTGTGAGCTATTGGGTATGAATATCTAGTCCAGTTGTTATAATTTTCCGTTGACAGGAGTATAAAGTGCTTTCGAAGGGACTAGATGTTATGTTTTATCGTTGGAAGGGGCCACTTAACTCCTAGTGTTCTAATTTTGCGTTGGGGGTCACCTTTTGGACCATGGCGACTTGAAAGGGAAAAAGTAACTTTAAGTTACTTTATTGATTTGGTCTTCCCTAGGGGAAAATGCGACTTGGGCTTTTTAGGGTTTCCTTGGCATGGGAAAAGTTATATAAGGAGTGGAGGGGTGAAAAGATGAACATTCATGCATACACTTATATTTCCTTTCATGCAGGAGTAAGATCCATGCAAATACCCTAGCTTTGTGGAGTAAGATCCACTCCTAGCTAGTAGGGCACTCTTCGGTGGTGAGAGATCCACCCTAGTTTGTCATTTTTGGAGCTGAAATCAGGGCTGTCCTTTAGAGATATTTCCAGAGGGTTTCAGTGAAGGGTTTTGGAGGATTTTGGAGGAGAGATTTTAGGGTTTTTCAGGGTAGATCTACGCAACCTCTTTGGCAAGGTCTAGCATCAGTTTGAAGGCATTTGCAAGGGTTTCCAGCCATCTCCTAGGTGGGGCGATTTGTTTTGGAGGGTTTCCACTTCCTCAAATTCTGATTTGAAGGTTGGGATATCATCTCCTATATTTATAGATAATATTTCCAAGGTTTCATAATTTTTGCATCTATATTTCGGAAGATATTAATTTTAGAAGTTTTCAGCTGTTTAGGGCACGCTGTAATTTTCTGGCAGCATTTTGTTATTCGAAAAATTCCAAAAACAGTTCTATAATATCTGTTATTGTATTAGCAAGCTCCATTTAAAATTTCAAGAGATTTGAGCAAGTATTTTCGGAGTTATCCATTATTTTCTGTTCGCTGCCCTAGATTTAATTTTCTGCAAAAATCAGATTTCTGTTTGGCTGCAATTTGTCTGTATTTTGCATATTTTAAAGTGATATCCTATAAGGGATATTGCAGTGGTATCAGAGCAGTTGTTTCTCCAGCCTGTTGGGGTTGAAAGATGGGAGACAGAGACAGTGATGAGTTGGGTGTGGATTTGATGAAACAATTGTTCACCAATATGGTGAAGCAACAGGAGACTACTAATCTCTATTTGAGCCAGCTTACGGAGAGATTAGCACGGGATAGGATTGATGCTCATACGGAGAGAGGAGAAGCTAGCAATATGGGACAGCATGGTAATAGAGGTGAGAGTGGACATTCAGGATAGGGGTCCCCTCATGCTTCTACTAGACCTTTGGGACTCCACGAGCCTTCTTTTTTGAAGGATCCGGAAGTTTCACAGACACGACAACCCGCAGACATTGTGGATGAGGAATCTTGTTGGGAGAGGTACCAGACATTGAGTGAGGGTTTCCGGGATAACATGCCATTTCAGGAGTATTGTAAAATGAAGATTGGTAGCAGGCCCAGGAGAGATCACCAGACAAAGGTACCTGAGTTTCAGAGGAGATTGGGACAAATCTCTATTCCACACTTCGATGGTTCTAAGAAGTGTACATGTAGTCTTGGATTCAGAAGTTGAAGACTTACTTCGACTTGAATCCCATGCGTGAAGAGGATGCAATTAAGTTTGCTATCCTACACCTCGAGGGAGATGCTCATGACTGGTGGCATCATGGATTGATTACATAGGGACACATGCATATCACTACTTATGCAAATTTTACACAGAGGTTGATGAGCAGATTCGACAGGAGGGACCCAGATAGGCACTTCAGAGAGTTGACTCACTTGAGGCAGACAGGTTCTCTAGACTAGCACATTGCGGATTTTCAGAGGTTATCAGTTATGGTATTTGATGTTTCAGAGATGAGGTTGACTTCACTCTTCATGGTAGAGTTGACTGACGTTTTAGCAGGATTTGTGAAGACATTTGAGCCTTCTTCTTTGCATGAGGCTATTGGGAGATCACGAGACTTGGAGTTATCCACTCCAAAGTCGAGGGTTCCACCTCGCATTCAACAAAGGGAACCTCCATCTGGATCAGACGAACTTCAGCAGAGGGAGCCTCCACCGAGGTAGGAGGTGGCTAAGAAGCCAGCCATTTCCCAAGAGGACATAGATGAATTGAGGCAAAAGAAACTATGTTTCGATTGCCGCACACCTTGGGTTCCAGGACATGATTGCAGAGGTAGAGGGAAGGCCCAATTCATTGAGGTCTTCGAGGAGAGTGAGGGTGACGGAGGTGAGGAGATAGAGACTCGCGAGATGGATGATGGAGATGGAGTTGCGTTGGATAGTGTTGATGCGGTGCAGGAGGAGACTTTTCCTCGGGAGATTATAGCCACATTGTCTAGTACACTGATGTACAAGGCATTTAGGATTAGAGGAATTATGCAGGGTCAGTGAGTAGTGGTCCTCATTGATAGTGGGGCCACCCACAACTTTATTGATGCCTCATTGGTTGAGAGGCGAGGATTACAGACAGAGGACTTTGAGGGCTTCAACGTGGTTGTAGCTAATGGAGAGTCTATGAGGTGTACACGGCGGGTACCCCAATTGAGCATCACGATGGGTAACTATACAGTTACCGATGATTTCCACATTGTTGGTATGGGAGTGACCAACATAGTGCTGGGAGTGCAGTGGCTTCACTCTCTTGGTGAGTTTCGGACTAACTTTCAGACGATGGAGCTGAAGTTTAAGTCTGAGGGCAGGAATGTGATTTTGAGGGGATTATCTACAGGAGCACCTAGGGTGGTTGCAGCTGAGGGGATAGAGAGGACTTTCCGACATGATGAGGGGTTGTATTATCATGGATGATGTGGAGTATGATGGATGTGGGTGTGACCAGTAGTGTTGCACATGAGACAGTCACAGAGATTGGGGTTACAGGTTCAGATCATCTATGTTTATCATTATGTTGGTTATCGAAGGTTTCGGTAGACTGGAGATCTCATTTGCTTGTTGAGTACTCCAAGAACCGACACACTTGTGAGATTCTGGATGGTCACATACAGGATGACACCTACAGATTGGAGGATGAGATGATATTCTATCAGGGCAGATTATACCTTGTGTCAGATTCATGGTTGAGGATGGAGATATTGTGACATGTGCATTGTTCTTTCGTGACTGGACACTTGAGCTTCGATGAGACCTACAGGCTCATATCAGAGAGGTTCAGATGGCATGGGTTGAGGGAGGATATCCTCAACTTCATACAGGGATGTACGGTTTGTCGTTATAACAAATCGGAGCTTACAGGTTCATCATGTTCTGAGTCGACATGGGATAGCACTCCTATGTATTTTACTGCTTCTAGGCACAAGTGGGCATTTCACCCATGTGCTAGTCAGTGGAGGGATGGAGTTGACTCAGTTTCCTGGTTATTCAGTAGGTTCACACTCATCACAGGAGGTGAACTATGTAGAGTTGACATTGTCGGTTGACCATTTACTGGAGTCTTGGGATTTTTCCCCCACGGGACACATTGAGATGCATTATGAGTTGTACTCTCACACTAATGTGGGTCATGTGGGAGGGTTAGCACGCTTTGTGCGTATACAGGTTATTTCACAGGTTGATCCAGGGATTCTACAGGATTCAAAGTGGACTTGCGTACCCAGGAGTTGATCGAAGAGATAGTGACGGGTCCCATGATGATGGCATCAGATTGGCAGGGATTGGACAGATTGGCAATCCCGATGTGGGTACCAGTGGAGAGTCTTTAAATAATGTGGTTCTTTATAAGCAATCCATGGGTTTCCATCATCCTCATGAGAGGTATTTTATCCAATGTATTCGTAGTGACCACTGCTCTCTCCCAACCGGTAAAAATGACTATTAGTCTATTTCTATTAGCATACAACAAAAGAATAGTTTTTTTAATACAAAAGAAAATAGGTGGTGCAAAGCACACCTCTAATAGCCACCAGAATGAGCCCACCCTAGACCTACTTGTTAAAAACAAGTGTTCCAAGGGGATGCATTCTCGGGGTTTGAGTGGTGCACCGACGCCCCTGCTTCCCCAAGAAAATCAAAAAGCATTTGACGTCCCTGGGATGTCCCATGTTTTCTTGAAGGTGTTGGGGATGCCTTAAGTTTTAAAACTGACCTCGACGCTGTCTCTCGTCCCCCACGCACACCCCTCCCCACACAAAACAAAAAAAATGTCGACTTTTTGAAAAACATGCAACATAATTTTTTTGTATTTCAAACTTTTAATATTATTTTAATCTGTCCCCAAAATACGGGATTTTTTTTTGCGGTCCTTGAGACATGTGGAACACTCCCAAAAACTAATAAAAACCTGACAAAGTGCACAAAAATCTGCATATTGCAATAATTAGTCGAGTCTACCAAAAAGGCACATTATTGACAAATAAAATTCTGTAACTGTCCTCATCAGTGGAATTATCAAATTGACATGTGGCTGCATGCAAGACACTTGCTACACGGAAATAGAGCATTCCATAACTCAGGCCCCCTGCTTCCCCAAGAGAATCAAAAAGCATTTGACGTCCCGGGTTTTCTTGAAGGTGTTGGGGATGCCTTCAGTTTTAAAACTAACCTCGACGCTGTCTCTCGTCCCCCACGCACACCCCTCCCCACACAAAACAAAAAAATGTTGACTTTTTGAAAAACATGCAACATAAATTTTTTTGTATTTCAAACTTTTTAATATTATTTTAATCTGTCCCCAAAATACGGGGATTTTTTTGCGGTCCTTGAGACATGTGGAACACTCCCAAAAACTAATAAAAAGCTGACAAAGTGCACAAAAATCTGCATATTGCAATAATTAGTCAGAGTCTACCAGAAAAGGCACATTATTGACAAATAAAATTCTGTAACTGTCCTTGTCAGTGGAATTATCAAATTGACATGTGGCTGCATGCAAGACACTTGCTACACAGAAATAGAGCATTCCATAACTCAGGCCCTGCAGCAATTAAGTTGGTAGGAGGAGATGGATTTTTGTTCCCATGATCAAAGGATCCACATCAAATATGACGGTTTAGGATTAGGGTTATTTACTTCCTAATCACCACCAATTTCATCTTTCAGCTCTTGTTTTCACTCCTCAGAGGTATTGAGAGGGATTTTGCGGTATTATCATTCCTTGGTTGGGGTGACTGCCATTTTGCATAAATGTGTCAGAGATAGCAATAACTAGTGTTAGATTTGAGTTATTAAAAAAGGGTTTTGATGTGGCCTGGATGACTTTCATCTTGTAGGTGTGGTTTCCACGTGGCTTGGACTTGTCACTGTATCTGTATCTACATTTCCATGTGGTCATAACTCGATTTCACATTGCATTTTGGGAGCGGTCAGAGGGACATTTAGAGGGAGTTGCTTGTGCATTTCCCATGGGTGATAAGCTAGAAAAGGAAGTCCGATCTTATAGCCATTTTTCCCGCCTAATATGAAATTTACTAGGGGATGCCAGCAAGAATGCAACTGCATTAGAGTGAGGAAAACAAAACTGTACCTGTCTTTGCTGAACATACAAGCATTGTGAGCTTTCCTCATGATATAAACTTCAATTATGATAAACTATTATGATTTAAAAATTCACTGTCAACAATGCAAATGCCAAGAAGAGCTGCTTTCTAGGATAGCACACTAGTGGTGAAAGGCTTGTACAAGGGGATTATTCTAATATCATACGACCTAGGATTTGGTGTTATAGACTCATGTAGGCCTCACTGTACCAAGAAGCAGTCAACCATGTGTTTAAACTTTAAACCATTGGACAACACTGTAGACTGGAGTAGTGTTTAAACCATTGGACAACACTCTAGACTGGAGTTGCAAAACAAAATACAATTCAAACATTAAAAGGGTTGATGCCATCATCATTCATGGGTTGGATCTCATAATGATTTTATTAATGTCTATCACTTGACTTTGACACCATCATTGGATTAACTATGAAATTCCTGGGATTCGGACTTGTTGTGGACTATTGTAATGGTGCTTTGACTGACAATTTTTTTCTAGGTTTCATATCCTTCAATTGGTCATATGACCACTTTAGCACTAGAGGTGAAGACCCTAAGCATGGACATCAATAATGTCAAAGCCTATTTTATCCATGAGAGTGCAACACTACACTTCATTGATTTTGTAAAGTTTTATAGATTTACTGTCCAAATGGAAAGAGTCTTAAATTTTGTGAGCTTATGATATACCAAGGCGGATGGAGTCGAACAAACAACACACATAGGTCACTACTCACCTTTGGTGATTGGTTATCTAATACATGATTTTGCTACTTTCTTTGCACAATGTACTTCTATATATTAGAGGATCGATTTAGCTTGATTGGATCCATGTTAGGGCTTGAAGCTAAATTGGTAGTTCATTCTACCTATTTCTATGATATCTGTTCTTTTTCCACTCTATACAAGAGTTCAAGACATTTTAGAAAGTTTCCAAGCATTTGACAGAAAATTCCTGATCCAGGTGACAGTCTGGGACAGTCTTTTGGGCAGAATACTGAGAAAACTAGCATATCACTAGTACATCACCTTGTTGGGGTCATATCTCCATATCACTGATCAGAATTGTAAACTCTAATATGATTTGGAAAGCTCAAGTGAACTAGTATAGATGCCCTTCAAACATGTCTCCAACTATTTAGGGCAACCAACTAAAGCTGTCAGGGTCTAAAACATTCTCTGAAGAACCGAAAAATGCTCTGAAGGGCCTTAAAAATAATACAAAAAGTATAAAATACCTAAAAATAGTGAAATTATTTATGAGTTTTGGGTCATGAAAAAACCTCTCAACTTCTTGGGGGAACACTTGTCACATGACTCTTCACATTCCAAGTTGAATCCCTTAATATTCTATGCTTAGACTGGTCATTTGCTGATAAAAATAGATATAAAGGCACAGGCTCCTGAATTTAAAGAAGAGGGTTAATGGTAGTGAATTGTAAGAATTCAAAGATTCTTGTAACTTCCCATCTCTTTGCAGAGATTTCTAGCATTTGTAATAAACAAAACATAAAACAATAGCTCCACATCTCTTCTCATACACACTACCTTCTATTTTAATTGCACGGGAGAAATAGGTCACATCTCTCCTCGAGATAGAAGTTCACGTTTCTCCTCGAGTTAGCCGTTCATACCTTCCATATCATGAAGTAGTAAATTATTTGATATAAAATTTGTCTCTATGGGTATTTTATTTCCATTCATTCATGGTTCGTTTTTCTACATATTTGCAAGATTATTTTGAGCTACAATTTTTGTAATTAAATTACTTCTACCTATAACACATTAAATTTCCGCAATTTAGTAAGTTGTTCATTGGATTTGCGATTCCATTTGGATCCTTGGTATCGAGTTAGGAAAAAATAATTCCCCACATTTTGTAGGAATTTCACAATCTATGGGAAAAACAAGCAAGAAAAAATGGCAAGAAGACCCAATTCAAGATGCGGATCCATTTTTGGCACCGTAGAATAAGCACGAGTCATTTCTTGAAGAAAATCAATGGTTAAGGGATGAACACCAATGTCTACGGACCAACATTAGCATCGTCATGGAGTACATGATGAATATGCAAACCAATATTTCCGAACTTGGAAGCCCAATCATGGTAGGATTACTTCCAGTAGAGGAAAGGTACACAAGTCATTTCTTGAAGAAAATCAATGGTTAAGTGATGAACACCAATGCTTGTGGACCAACCTTAGCATCATCATGGAGTAGATAATGAATATGCAAACAATATTTCCTAATTTGGAAACTCAATCGTGGAAGGATTACTTCTAGTAGAGGAAAGGTGCAACGAAGTTAAGCACAAGCTTCGGAAGAAACTTGCAGTAAAAGAAGCATTTTTTGACAAAGTTTTAAAGCACCTAGCTATCCTATAAGATGAATTCAAAAAGATGAAAGAAACCACTTTTTGTAGATGCACAAACAAAAATAGTGGAAACCATAGTATGCTATTCTCGTTCCTCAAATTCTGACCATTCTCCATATTTATTTGGTAATTATGAAAAACACACAAAAGAAATTGGTTTCAAGCTGTTAAACAAAATGGGATACACTAGCCAATGCCTTGGAATTTATGGTCAAGAACTTCATAAACATTTCAAGTGAAAAAAGACCTAAGAATTTCGGCCTTAGGTACATTGGAGAATTGTCTCAACTCAGCATGGGTTCCACTTTCATTAAAGTAGGCATGTATGGAGAACAATCTGCTCAACATTAGTTCGAGCCTTCTATTCTCACATGGAGGGTATTTGTTTCATCACATTATTTGTAGTGATTGTAGTGGAAGAGATCACAATTCGAGTCACTGTTGGAATCTCCATCACTGTCAATTATGCGGGAAATGCAACCACGGAAGCTCTACATGTTAGTTCGCTGACATCTGTACACAGGTTTTTAAAATTAGCAAACATGTATTTGGGCCACCCCAGTCAAGTGGGAAGAAAATCACTTATGTAGTTAGAGTTTCCTATGTTCATCAAAAAATGGAACTAGGAGCGGCGGGGCTCATTGCTTCCTAAGAAAGGGAAAATGATCCAGGTGGTGGTTTGGGATAGTCTTTTGGGAAGAATATTGATAAAACTAGTATATCACTAGTACGTCATCTTGTCAGAATCATATCTCCTAAATCATTGATCAAAATTGTAAATTGTGATATGCATAGGAAGGCGCATAAAGTGAACTAGTTTAGCTGCCCACCAAACATACCTCGACAACGATGTAGGGCAACCGACTAAAGTTTAGGGTTTCAAAAACGCTCTGAAAGGTGTCAAAAATGCAAATTATAAAAATGTATAAAAAGACTTAAAATAATAAAATTATATATTTGTGAGTTTTGGGTCATGACAAACCTCACAACTTCTTGGGGTAACACTTGTTACCTGACTCTTCACATTCTAAGTCGAATCCCTTCATATTCTATTTTCAGACTGTTCATTTCCTGCTAAAAATAAATATAAAGGGATGGGCACCCGAATGTAAAAAGATGGTGAATGGTAGTGAATTGTAAGAAGACAAAGTGTATTGTATCTTCCCATTTCTTTGCAGAGATTACTACCATTTTGTAATGTGCAGAACATAGAGCAGTAGCTCCACATCTTTTCTTAGAGATTGCTACCTTCCATTGTAGTGGAACGGGAGAAATAGCTCACATTTATTCCCTGAGACAACAGTAGACATCTCTCCACATTGATAGCAGCTCACATCTTTTCTCAGCGATAGATGTACATACCTTCCATATCAATTAAGGAATCTATTATGTTATTCAGAATTTCTATCTCTATTTATATTTTTATTTCCATTCATTCATGGTTCGTTTTGCTACAGTTCTGCAATAGTATTTTATGCTAATTGTAATTAAATTGCTTCTGCCTACGGCACATTAAGTTTCTACAATTTAGTGTGTTGTCCACCAGATTCCTGATTCAATCTGAATCAATTCCTGATACTCATTAAGAGCGAGGACGTGTCAACAAAATTGCCTTCAACAAGCTAATGCATGTTTTTAAATGGATAAAAATACTCTTGATATTCGCTTGGGTTGTCTTTTGAGCAAGAAAAATATGAAAACCTATATAGGAAGAATGGAAAGTGCATGAACCAAAAGACATCCTTGCAAAATTGATTTGAATTGATACATACATTGATTCTAGACATTAATGCCAAGATAAACATCAATATTCACAACCAGTGTTAAATTTGCTTGAAAAATAAAGGGTCAAACCCCAATGGCTAAAGTATTTCCAAAATAGATGGCCACTAAATTTGATAATAGGCTTTGGAAAAATTAGATTGGGTTTGCGAATCAAATTGAGTATAAATTTTTAAGACCTGTTTGGTAGGATGATTGGCCACCAACTTGCTATAAACTTGAGAGTGCGGAATTTAGGAATGAACTTGGTATCCGGTTTATTGATAAGTTCACTTACATAATACGTTTTGAGAGCTTCCTTGTAGACATTCATTAATAATGTAGAATGAGATCCTTATGAATCTTTATTACAAACAATGATATCTCCTTATGATCTCTCATAATAGATAGGGCACGTGAAGATAAAGTGGTCCTTTGTCTTTACCTTCCACAGAGAGAAACGATACAAAATTCTTTTGTCTTAGAGTATATGGTGATCTGTCTCAAATCCTAACTTCGCATAAACATGCCCTCAACTGACCATGGGTTATCCTTAGGCCATGTGATTGAAGATGTTGAAGGTAGTGAGGTAAACAATGGCTCCATTGAAAACCTTTAGGAAATGCCCGATTTACAAAACCTTTTAGGGCTTAAAGGTCGTTAGGAATTAGTAAACACATTAGTATTGTTCTTAGTTATCTGGCTATACGTGTTAGTGGTAAGTATATTTGTTATAATGAATATATTATTGAGAGTGCGTAGTTGTGTGAGTTGTTAAAACATTTCACTTAACTTAAAGTTGTTATAGGAGAGATACTAGGAATTGTGAGAGATTTGTGGTTGAGACAAAGTAGGGGTTGTTTGATGAGACGAACTCCTAAGATATAGGAGTTATGTCAACTATATATGTATTGGATTTATGTTGAATAAAATCTAGAGTGAAAGTTTAGTTTAGTTTGTGTTAAGACTTTGACCAAATCCTTCTTTTGGTATCGAGTGGGAGTTAAGATTGATTAAGGGCAACTTTAATATATATGTGGTTGCCCAAGTTATGAAAGTCCATGAAAGCATTTAGTTTTAGATTAATTTTTTCAGAGTTAAATTTTTATTTTGGTATGAGAGGATATCAAAGTGTAGTTGTAATAGATTTGTGAAATATAACAGCTTTATGCAGGTTCATTAGAAATGCAATATTGCCCTCAATTCTCAACGGAATTCAGAAATTCAAAGTGAATTGGAAAGCTTGAAAGGAGAAGGAAAAACCCATAAATTGTTTCAGGAGATTGTTCTTATTTAGTGAGCAGTTTTATGCAGAAAAAATGACGAATTTGTCGTTGCGGGAGTTATATTTTTAATAACAAAGGCCGTCTCATCCTTCATCCAATTTTGATTGTGTATGAGCTTCGTTCATGGCATATGCTTGTGCATGGATATCTGATTTCTTTCTCCGTTGATCTAATATCTACAAGTCTGCAGAGCTAGATCTGACCTTGTTGTCAATTGTTGGCTCTGCAAGTATCAGAATCGACAGCCGTCATGTCCGTACAAACTCGTGGAATGCAGATTTAATGTTCATCCATTAACAGTTCTATGTACAGCCCCTATTTTCAGTTCGCTTTCAATCCTGATATCTGTGAGGCATAGTTTGCATATTCGTATTCGGCGAATATTCGGCAAACCCAAAAAAATTTGACTTGGCAAAAACTTGGCAAGACTCGGCGAATATTCAGCAACTTAAAAAATACTCAAATTTCTTTAAAAAACATAAATTTTATGCAAAATATAGCTACAAAATGTATCAAATGAGTCTATAAAATGTTGGAGAAGTGTTTTCTATTAGATTTGAATACAAATACAATACAAAATTGCATCATCATGTGAATACAACAGCCGGTTGATAAGTGCTATGAATTTATGATGATTGTCATTGAAAATTATCATCATAAATTTCATATCTATGCAAGTTACATTTTCCTCTTCCCGTTCTAGAGAAATTTTGGGGAGAGGGTCTATTACCTCTACTAGTCCCCACACTGGCCGCGTCTCCTCACTCCAGAAGGTGTGACTCGGCCCAACTCGGTAGTAGATGGTGTTGGCTCCTCTACCGCATGTTCGAGATCACCCCCAAAGATGTCATCCAATCCAATATCTCCTGCTAGTGCTTCTCCCTCCAGAGCTTCCCTCTCGAAAGAAACAATCTCATCCTCTGTGAACGCAAGGATTTCCTCTTCTTGCCCAGTCCACTCGCTGTATGGATCTTATCTCATCCAAATCAATAAGCTCCTCTGATGTTGCCTCCACTTTTCTTGTGGGAAGCCGGAGATTGTATTGCAGAAAAACCAAGTTGTTGAACCATTTTTGAGTCAACTTGTTGTGCTTCTTCGTGTGAATGGCCTCAAACAAACTCCAATTGCATTCACATCTAGAAGCGCTACAAGGTTGAGATGGAATTACGAGTGCTAAATTTTGAAGATGTGGGGTATTTCCTCCCCAATCCTCCCATCAAGAACCTGCAAACAAGATAATCAAAAGTTTATAAGTAATTAATAAAATCAAATTTGTAACTAGTAACACATATAAGTAACTTAGTAAACATTCTAATTTTTATTACCTGGTGACTGCGTGGTTCTCCCTCGGATAGCTAATTTGACGAAAAGAGCATCCCCCTAACATGTTGAAAGGCCCTCCATAACCTCTCCGTTCACATCTGTGAAGCCATCGGAGAAGAAAAACTTGGGGTTGAGGTAGTACCCTGCTGCATGAATAGGTTGGTGGAGTTGATTGTTCCACCTCCGATCAATTATCTCCCAAAAGGGACCATATCTGATGATATCCCCTTATAATAGTTTTGGATAGCCTCTTTGGCCCTATCCATGGCCTCATAAATGTACCCCATAGGGTTTTGCTCCCCATCAACCAAACACAAAATCCTCACCAACAACTCTGACACCTACACACAAATTAAAATGTAAGGTTACAAACTTACAAATAAAGTAAAAAGTAAATAACAATATATTTATAATTTAACAAATTAAAATAAAGTATCAACTGAAAGATAAATCGAAGTTTGAAATTGCCTTGATGATCACTATAACTCTCTTTCGCAAAGATATCATCAAAAACTATCTTTGTAGTTCTCTCTCCATCAACTTTCTTTGAATATTATGAGTCTAGCCATGCTTGACTCACAAACATTTGCTTCAATGATGTCAAAAACTAGAAATACTTTGTAACGTCAAGAAGTTAGTTAAACCTTGTGACACCGGCTCGCACAAACTCTTTCCCCTTTGTGTGTTTTTCATCAAGCTCAGAACCCAAGAGTGATTATATATGTATTTTGTTATGTTTCTTGCATTTTCTACACCGGCCTCGCCCAATCAATTTTTCCTGTCCTTCAAAAGAAGGTCAAGGCAATGAGCTGCACAAGGAGTCCAAAAGAGTGATGAATGTCTATTCTATAGTTATTCTTTCGGCCACCACATATCTTTCTTTGCCTGCATTGTCTCGTGACAACTTGCCCACCTCTAATACAACCTTCTCCAACATAAGACTCAAATTCTCTACATTTTTAACTATGTTAGAGGCATCAATTGACTTCAAAAACACCATCTCACCATTTGAAGTTGCTAAAAAATTAATGAGGGTGCAGATTCCTTCCATCCGTCCACCCATCTGAAAGAATGGTGCATTTGTATTTTTGCCATTGTTTCTTTTGATCTTCTAGAATTGTAGTTGCATCTGCAACTGCACCCTTGAGCAATTTCCCACTCAAGTCTTTTGGAGAGGGTGCCTTGTACCCTTTCCCTGCAACTGTCAATGCTATCACCAAGTACTCCTAGTATTGACTCTTTGCCACATTGAATGGAAGGTTGTTGTAGTACCAAAAATTTGCACATGCTTTATCCATTTTTGTCGTGCATATCCTTGTTCTAGGTTGTACCTTGCAATGAAGGTTGTGCTCCAGGTATGTTCTTGGTACAAAAAAGCTATGTATGCCTTTGCTCGAACTCGATGAAGCAGATGTGCCTCTTCCGGTTCGTATGCGTGGACACGAGTAGAGCCCACAATTGTTGCGCATCATCCTCTGTCATTTCAGCCCCAAGTCTAACAACTTCTACTATGGCTGCATGCACCCTTTCCTCTCTAGTTTCTTCTCCTCTAGCTCTGCCAGCTCTGCTTTCATCTCTCGCTTTGCCTTTTCCGTAACATTGGGGCAAACCACAGCGTCTCTAACAAACAATACATGCAAGGTGATACTTCAGGTGATTGATGCCTTCAGAAAATGTTTTGCCGCAAAAATTGCTAACAAATGTTCTCGGAACTACTCCATGTACAACATACATCTAAGCGATAGTACGAGCGTTGGTAGGAACGGTTCCTGCTAGTGATGCTGACCTAGAGGTCGAACCTGATGCCATTGTTAAGCTCTAATCTGCAACACAATGCACATTTAAAAAATTAAAAAAACGTAAGCTTAATTAAATTAAAAAAATGTGTTTGAATAACCATATTTAACCGTAATTTAATAAAAATAACATACCTCCGGTTCCAAATGAGTATTAAAAATTTAAAATGATTTGCAATTAAATTGAATGCATTTAAAATTACAAAACATATTCGAAGAATCAAATATATAAAATTTAAATAATTTAGAATGAATTTGGGTAAAAAAATACCTCCGTCTACAAATGACTATTAAAAATTTAAAATCATTCGCTTTTAAATTAGATGTATTTAAAATTACAATATGAATATATAAAAATCAAATAATATAGATCAAATTTGGCCGATGAGGTGGGAGTGGTGCGATCAAGTCACATTCATTGTGTGCTTGCCCACCCGTGTTCAAATCCCCCCAAGGCACGATCCTCCTCGGAGGTGGTTCACCGCTAGATGGGACATCTCTTCGTGGCCGACGCTAGTGGTCGCTCCTCTCTCGCGCTGCCGACGTTCTGGCCGGGCTGCTCTCTCTGGCTTGCCGACGCTGGTGGTTGTTCCTCTCGTTGTTGACGCTGGTGGCTGCTTCCGCTCGTTGTTGACGCCGGTGGCTGGCTCCTCTCCTCTCGCCGCCGACGTTGATAATTTGCTCCTCTCACCGCATCACCGGTAGTTGCTCCTCTCGTTGCCGTCACTAGTAGCTATTCCACTCGGCTGCAGATCTTTGTTCCACTCACCGCCGTCGGTGGTAGTTGTTCCACTTGCTTCAATTGGGTTCCTAATAGTGGTCCCCTTCATTGTAACGTAGGTTGTGGATCCTCTAAAAAATCTTCAATTGTACAAGGATGTGGGTCCTTTCAACACCCTCGTTTACCCTAATTCCAAAAAAAAATATAGATCAGATTTGTAAAAACTTGAAAGAATTTAAAAAAGACTTACCTCCAAATGCAATTTGCCAAATTTCCTCTTCGAGTTCGCTCAAAAATCCGTTCAACACATGTAATGCAAGCTCAAATGGTTGTGTGAATGAAAATGAAGTGCTTTAGTGCCTTAAAAAGGAAAAAAAACGTGTTTTGCGTGTTTTTGACGGGTTCTGCGTATGGCGAGTATTCAGCATGGACTCGCCGAGTATTGACGAATATTTGCTGAATATTCTTGGCGAATATTTGACAATACTCGGCAAGTCCCTTCGGCGAGTTTTAACTGTGAATATTCGTTTCAAATTTTTTTGGACGAGTACTCACCAACTCATCGAGTACTACTCGTCGAGTATGCTAACTATCTTTGTGAGGTATGATTTGATATTGTGAAGAAGAGCTTATGTTTAGAGCTACATTGATCGGTCGAGAGAAGGTTAAGTCTTCATGTGATCCACATCTGGATGGATCTTTGGTATACACATGCACGCTTTAGATCTCCAAAGTAGTTGTTAGCTTTACATCCGGAACATTATTCTATTATGATGTTGGTTCATTCCACATCACCCGGTGTTGAAGTACATACTCTTTGAAGTTCATGCGATTCCCAACAACATTGAAGCAACATTCAATTCCAATCATCCATGCATGTTTATTCACGATTGTGTAAATCAATTCTTATCAACGTCCAAAGCTGCCAAGAGAACCATCTAAATCCGTGCATTGACTGCCATTAACGGTATTTAACTTGTTATTAGCTCGGTGTTTAAATTTTATAGAGTCTAGGTTTTTAATCACAAAGTTGAATAAGAGTTTGTTGATTTGTCTTATGGTCTTTAGTTTGTTAATGCGTTAAAGTTATTGTTTACACCGTAAGCTTATAAAATTTAATATAGCTTTATGCTATATTGTGTGGTCTGTTCGTTAATAGTGTACGAATCTGTACGGTAGAGATAATTTTGTTCAAATCAATTAATAATAGTTTGTCTTCAAGAAACTAGTTTTAAGTGGAATCATTGTTTGTTTACAAATTAGTTATGTGGATTTTTTGTCAAAATAGGTTAATTTGTGTCCAATTGTGTCATTATCAATATTTAGTAGTTAATAAAGTTTTTCCAATCTTGTTTAGAGTTGAAGTCTTTTTTTGTAACTGGATGCATTTTCGGTTGAAATCGACGTTCTAGTTATCCGAGTTGAAATCTTTGGAGGTTGGAGGTATCGAAGGAAGGAGGACAATCAACATCCTCTTGTCACCGCTAATGATGGGGCCGCGTATCGTGATAGTGACAAACTAAGTTTGCATCAAACCGACAAATGCTAAGGGGGACTTTCGGTGGTAGTAAAGGTTTCCTATGTTGTTTGTGTTTGGGTTGTCCTTGATTTTTCATTTCCATGTTTTAGTGTGATGTAATATGTGAGTGGAATTTCTATATATTTCCTAATGTAAAAATAATGTTGAAAACCAAACCACAATATTAACAATCACGAGACTTGAGAAGGGGTTGTTGGTCATCTTGTGTAAAACCATTTGTATGTGTAGGATGAACAGGTTGTGTGTATGTCCTTGTTCAAACGTAGGTTGTTGGTCGTCTTGTGTAAAACCATTTGTATATGTAGGGTGAACAAATGCGTATGTCCGTGTTCATGCTTGGGTTGTTGGCTAGTTTTGTGTAAAACAATATGTGGCAGATGTCCTTGATTTTTCATTTTCATGTTTTTGTGTGATGTAACATGTGAGTTGAGCTTCTATATTTTCACCTAATGTAAAGGTAATGTGGAAAATTGAACTACAATCTGTAGCAATCATGAGACTTGAGAAGGGGTTTTTGGTCATCCTATGTAAAACCATCCATGTGTAGGATGAATAGATGTGTGTATGTCCCTGTTCATACCTAGGTTGTTGGTCATCTTGTGTAAAACCATTTGTACGTGTAGAGTGAACAAATGTGTGTGTCCTTGTACATACTTGGCTTGTTGGCTAGTCCCATGTAAAATCATATGTGACAGATGTGGAGGAATGAATATATGAGTGGTTTCCTGTTCATACCTAGGTGGTTGTATCCATCCATGAAAGCCATATGTGAGAATATAAGGTTGTTGAGTTGTGCGCAAGCTCCAATGCGAGACTTGTGAATCAAGTTCATGAGCAAACTTCGTGATGGCATGTTGTAATTCTAGAGAGGGGTTTTCTCCCATGTTTGCACTAAGGGGGAAATGTTAGGAATTAGTACTCACATTAGTATTGTTGTGAGTTAATTATGTGGGTATATGTGTTAGTGGTAAGTATATTTGTTATAATGAATATATTAGTGAGAGTGTGTAGCTATGAGTTGTTAAAACAACTCACTTAACTTAGGGAGTTGATACAGGAAAGATATTAACAATTGCAAGAGATTTGTGGCTGAGACAAAGTAGGGTTGTTAGATAAGAGAAACTTCTAGGATATAGGAGTTACGTTAACTATATATGTATTGGTTTTATGTTGAATAAAATAAAGAGTGGTTTATTTGGTGTGAAGACTTTGACCAAATCCTTCAAAGGTTGTTAGGGAAAGATCCAAGTGACCGCAGTATATTGTCGATATATATCCTCTCTAACATCTCTATTGATTACCCCCTTTGTGGGAAGAAGTGGAGAGATGATCAAAGGAGCTTCTAAATAGAGGGAGTCAGATTATGGAGATGTCACTAACCTGAAAATAGAAATCAATCTAGGATTACTAACATTGTCATCATCTAGAGAGATCCAAGGATGAACAACAAGCAGCAGATATCTCTCTCATACGGAAGGTGATTTGCCGAGGGATCGGAGTCCTGAAGAACAAAAACTAAGCCTAAAAACACAAAGATGGAGAGGCTGGGCACCGATACAAAACACTGTAAGCATGGCCAATGCTCTGACAGATTGTCCATTGACAACAGATCATGTGTTTGAGCATTATAGTTAAACCATTGAACATTGCCAATCACAACTATAACAAGCAGTGTTTGGTGCTGTTATTGTTGATGGGCTTGTATATTAGGTATCTTGCCCATGAAGGGTTCAGGGACCACTTCTTGACGGTAATAAGGTAGACTGCAATGGAAGATTGCAGAAATTGTAAAAGTCTGGGCAAAAACAGTTTGCACTCGTATGTCAGACAAAACTTGGAAGAACAGGTCCCTTCCAAACTTGTGAATTTATTTTCCCGTAGGGACAATGCTTATGAAATCTTTTGATACTCTTGCCGGTAATAATGATGCAGCAGTTTGTTATTTGAGGGATTCATTTTTGGAAATAGGCTTGTATACTAAATGAAAATTATTTTCACATATATGCTGTTTTACTTTTGATAAATGAAATCCTCATTCAAGATTGCTGAAATTGGAAAATCCATGCTTGTAAGAGTGGGTCTCTTCTAAACTTGTGAATTTCTTTTCTCAAAGAGACGATGCTTATGAAATCTTTTTATACTTTCACTGTTGTTAGTGATGCAGCAATTTGTTCTTAGAGAAGTGCTCATTTTGGAAATAGGCGTGGACTCTAAATGGGAATTATTTGCTAAAAATGCTGTTGTACTTATGATTAATGAAATTTCATCGGGGAAAGCTCATGGAGATAAGATTTGGTTGAAAATCCTTTCTTGGGGATAATAATTGGTTAAAGCTTAGTTGAGGTTGGTAGTAGGCCCTTTGGCCAAGGCTTAATGGAGGTTGTTTGAAGACCATTAATTGGTTAAGGCTCAGTCTAGGTTGTTTGTGGGCCATTGATTGGTCAAGACTGAATCAAGGTAACTTATGGGTCATTAATCTTTGGTTTAATATAGTCTAGGAAACTTCTTGGATAATTTGAAATTTGTAGTCAAGATAGCCAAGGGGGACATTGCTATGAACCTTAAAATTGAAATAGAGATCAATACTTCATTGCAATTGTTAATTTTTGTGATAGGAGAAGAGTTGGTTGGAGTCTCAATATAACTAGCCAAATTTCTCAACATAATTTGTGATAAATGTCAAGGTATACCCATTATTTTGGATGTCATTTGGTGATATCCTTCCTTTGTCATAGACTATTGGGTTTTGATTACTGACATTGTGTGGTTTATGTGGATACTAGCATAACTGAAGTTTTTTTTTATTTTGTGGTTCTGTGATGGTATTTCAGTGGGGATTTTTTGTAACATTTGGGGGCATACAAAACAACATGTTTGGCCATTTTAGGCTTGCCACATAACATATATGCAGGAGTAGAGATTCCTAAATAAACCAATCTTTAGCTTGTGCCAAACCATTGTGCAATTTTGCTCATGCACAACAACCTTTCCATGGCATGTCTAGGACTTTCCGAACACCTGGGGTAATACCAGACCACTGCTTGGACGTTTCAGGCTTGCCACATAATACACTTGAGAGTGAAGATTCCTGAATGTACTAGTGTCCTATACCAGTGGATGCTCATGCTTGTTAACCAGTGTTGAACCATTGTCCAGCAATGACCATGAAAAACAAGATATGGTAGTTGCAATTGCTAAATGCACTGGTCTGCTATCCCAGTGGGATGATACTTTAAAATGTGGGGCAATACTTGACTGCATGCTTGGTTGTTTCAGGCTTGCCACATAAGACACTTGGGAGTTGAGATTCATAAATTCACAACTTTGATAACGAATGTCGAACCATTGCATAACAGTGACCATGCAAAAAATCTTTTGACTCGACTACGACTTAACAGATACTCTAAATCCTGAATGACCAGGTTGAGAGATGGGAACAAGTGCTCTAGCAAATCTTCAACATCTCCTGCGAAACCAGGGTTTATCAACACCATTGATAGGCATTAGGAGTATACAATATTACAGGTTTAAAATAATTTTAATATCAATCCTTCGGCCACCTTACAAGGGGAAAAATATTATGCTTATGAAACAAATAATCAATTGGTGGTTGAAGGACTTTGTCCCTAAGGCTCAGATTCTTAATAACATTGGATCCGACCATTGGCTAGTGTGTTTGGAAATGGGGAAATCAGTTCTGTCCAGGCTCCATTCAGGTTCCAGCTGATGTGGCTTTGCCATGAAGATCTTGGTAACTACATTCAGCAGTGGTGAATAGAAGGAAAGCCAAGGTATGGCACTCATATGTTTATATTTGTCAAGCATTTGACTTATCTAAAGGTCAAGCTTAAAGCCTGGAATTGGAATGAGTTTGGGGACATCAAGGACAAACAAACCGGATTTTAGAACAATGGAAGTGCTAAATTTCCACCTCAGGAATTCAGGAAGCACCATTGGTCTTTTCCATAAAGAATGTTGCTTGAAAGCAAAGTTACAAGAATGGGAAACTAGGGAGGAAATAATGCACAAGCAAAAATCCAGGATCCAGTGGCTTAAAGAAGGGGATTAAAATTCTGCCTTCTTCCATAAATCTTTAGTTTCTAGACTCGGCTCATAACCTAAGTTGCCGCATTCGAATTCGTGTTCGAATTCGCGATGATTAAATTCGTGAAAAATTCGCTGGTAAAAAAATCAGCGATTAAATTCGACTATGAGAAATATACATTTTTATTAAATATATAAAAACAAAAGATAAATTCACATTTCAAAAGAGAGATAATATCACATTTCATTGATTTCATAAGTAGCTATTACAATAATGTGATTGAAAGCAAAAACTTCAAAAAACATGTGCTCGCAGGTTGCGACCAAGCTGGCAGGTGGGACGATTAGTCCGAGCACGGGAGAATACTCGGCGAGTTTTGGAAAGCTATCCAGTATTTTTAATTACTAATCTGTCTACAGGCGATCAAAGCTCATGATTCTTTCAAAAGATTGCAAGAAGTTGCTTGGTCCAAAAAGGTGTAAAAATGGATTTTATGAAAATAAGAAAAATATTGCCATCAATGCGTAGAGCTCGAGAAAATATGCACTTTTAGAGAAAACGACACCTGAAACGGAGCCACGGAATGAAAGTTATGGCACATGCAAGTTTTTGCTGCTACATCTTCCCGGACCCTTTCCAAAAATGGCAAATTTTTTTCTCTCTTGTGTTTTTTTCCACCAAAAATCCAAAAAAGGAAAAAATTGCCAAAAAGGAAAAAAAACGCGAATTAAATCGCAATTTTCAACGCACTATTAAAATTCTGCGAATTCTGATTTTTTTCCTTGAAGTTTGCCAAATGCGGCAACACAGCTCATAACCACATTAACTCTCTTATTAAAGGAGATGGGAACAAGGAATATTCCTTGGAGGGAATGAAGCAATTGGCTCAACAGTATTTTCAGTAGTTGTTTACAGCACAACCTCTGCATGTGCCGTCTCAACAAAAAGTGTTAAATACTTTGCCTAGTCTCATTTCTCAGTAGGATAGTGAGCAACTTATTCAGCCAGTCACGGGAAAATAGTTACAAGGGGTAGTGTTCAGTATGAGAAAAGGTAAACTCCTGGCTTGGATGGTTTCTCGATTGAATTCTACCCGGCTCTCTGGGATATAGTCAAAAGGGACCTATTTTAGGTGGTAGAAGAGGCCTGGACAGCCAAAACTATGCTGAGAGAAGTCAATAAAACTTTCATAGCCCTTATCCCCAAGGAGAAGAAGTGGAAGATATTTTTGGGTTTCAACCTATAGCTTTGTGTAATGTCCTGTATAAAATAATTACCAAAGTCATGGTAGAAAGGTTGAAACCTCTTCTTCACAAGATTATATCTCCTGAACAAGGAGGATTTGTTCCTGGGCGCCAAATACGTGATGAGATTGTGTTAGCACAAGAAGTCGTTCATTCTATGGAGATCCAGAAATTTCCGGCCATGTTTATTCGACTGGCTTTGTGTAAGGCATATGATAGAGTGGATTTGGCTTCTTTGGGGAATGGATAACGTGGAGTAAAGCTTGCTTATATTCAGTCTCCTTTTCTATCTTGGTCAATGGCACTCCTCAAATCTTTGGAGCTTCTAGAGGGATACGACAGGGAGATCCCTTATCTCCCTTTTTGTTTATTATATTGGCTGAATGTCTAGGCAGACTAGCTACCAAAGCTTGTCAGGAAAAAAATTCATGGCATTCGTTTGTCTAAAATTGTTTGCCTGTTATCACATCTTCAGTTTGTGAATGATTCAACGATGGTTGGTAGAGCCACCTGCTTAGAAGCCCAACAGTTTGAGAAACTTCTTCAGGTTTTTTCAGCTGCCACTGGTCAGTTAATCAATCATGCTAAGTCTAGTATTATCTTTTTCACTGCTCTAATAAACAAGAACAAATTCTCAATACCTTTCATTTTCGAAGGGGTTCTTTGCCGCTTCAATATTTGGGTGTTCCTTTGGCCTCCAAGTAGATACGAGACTGGAATTGGCTCATTACAAAGATTAACTAAAAAATGCAGAAATGGATGAATAGATGGTTATCTTCAGGAGGCATAATGAAATTGGTCAAGGCAGTCCTTCAGGCAATGCTAATCTATGTTTCCTCCATTGCAAATATTTCAGGAACTATCTTGAAGTGAGTGGATTCTATTTGCCATAAACTCTGATGGAGTGGTATGCAACATAAAAGAAAGTGATCCTTAGCCAAATGGGAGACTCTATGTCGGCCGAAGAAGGAAGGTGGATTAGGCTTTAGATCTTCCTCAAAGCAGGCTAAGGCCCTTGCTGCTAAAGTCTACTAGAGGATGCTAGTTATACCTGATGAATTATGGGCTGTCAATATTAGAGACAAATATGTGGAGAACAATCCACCTGATAGAATCATTCAGCTATCCCTTCCTACAAAAGGTTCGCCAAGTCTTGCAATCCTTAAAATTGGGGAAGAAATTATTAAAAAACAACTTTTCTGGATTGTGAATAATGGGCAAAAGGCCAATTTCTGGACTGACTCTTGGGACAGACAGCCCCCACTTATCATCCAATATCCTCAGTTTCAGCCACTCATGGAGGATATGCATAATAAAGGATGGATAAAGGTAGCACATTATGCTAGACAGGCTAATCATCCTTGGGAAAGCGGTAAGTGTTGGATTCCAAATTCAGAATGGCCTACTCATATTAGGCAGGAGGAACAAAATTTGCTCAATACTATTCTGAAAGTATGTCCAATCACGACTTCTCCTGGGCCAGACATGTTAGGATGGGGAGCTCTGCTACAAGTATTTACACGGTTTCCGTAGGGTATGCTTCCTTGACTAAAGGTACCCGTCATCCTCTTAAGGATATCTTTCGGCACATATGGCAGCCAACTATATGGCCTAAGGTTGATTTTTTTGTTTGGTTGCTAGTGCAAAGAAGAGTCTTAACAGGTGATCATTTAATGAAGCGTGGATTTTATGGTCCTTTTCGATGTGCCTTATGTTTGGAGGATGAAGAGACTCTTTCTCATCTGTTCTTCCAATGTCAGTGGGTTATTTCTTTATGGCAGCATCTATCTTCATTGTTTAACATGCATTGGAATAATTTTGGATCTTTTGAACAGCTGATTAAAGATTGGCAAGGACATCTCCCTAAAGGCCAAAATTTACTCTCTGCTCTATGGACTGGCATTTCCCTTCTCTGGAATATCTGGAAAGAAAGAAATAGCAGAATTTTCCAACAGATTAGTAGAGATATATCTTATGTTTGGGAGAAAACCAAAATCAATGTTGCTGAAAGCATCAAGCATAAGATTTCTTTACCTACTATTCTTACCCTGGAATGGGAGCATATTTGTAAACAGCTGTCTATGCAATCCAGAAATTCTACTATGCTGGCTTTTCGGCAAAAAAAGACTCCCAAGAGGGAAGGAAAATGGACTGCCCCCCCACTGGGGTATGGGAAATTGAACACTGATGGAGCTTCCAGGGGTAATCCAGAACGAGCAACAATGGGAGGTATTGGTAGAATCTCGGATGGATCAGTGATGTTTTTCTTTGCTGAAAATTTGGGCACTACTAAAAATAGTATTGTGGAGATCAAGACTGTTTACAAAGGTATGCAAGAGGCCTTGAAAAGTGGTTGGATAAATATTAAAATAAAAATGGATTCCAAAGTGATTGTTACTTTGCTATCTGGTCCAAAAGAAAGACACAACCCAAACTGGTGGATAGCGAGAGAGGTTTGGAAAATAAGAGGATTGCAGAAACAGTTTTAAGAGGTGTAGTATAACCACATTCCTCGAGAATGAAACAAAGTGGCAGATGGGCTAGCTAACTGGGCTCTGGATAATCATAATCTTCTATGCTATGGTCTACCACCTTTATAGTGGTCCAATAAGATCCAGGAAGACATGAGGAACATTTTAATTTCTGATTCGGTAGAATGAATGCTTCTAATGTGCCTTTCTTGTATACTGCTCAGGCTTGGACAAATAGTTTTCAGGCCTGGCATAGTAGAATTTGTACTTTTGATTTATTACTAATATAAATGTGGTTTAGTGTTTAAAAAAACTAGAGATTGAGTTTTCTCAAACATAACTTCATCAGCATTTCAAAGCTTAAACACGTCTTTAACTTTTTGCCACAGAATCCAACTGTTTATATCAAAACAGATCTTGAATAAGTAGAATGCCATAATTTTTTGTTTTCGTAGAGGTATAATGCAGGATACCAATGGATTTTAGCTAGAGAAATACCATTATGCTCAACACAAATTCCACCATAAAGTAGGCAAATTTAAGGTTAAGCAAATCTGTATATTTATCCATTTGAGATGTGGTCTGAAATCTATGCAAGCCTTCCAAATGGTGCCTAAATGTTCTTACTTCTTTGTCACTAAGAAACTTGAATTTCTAATTGGAGTATGATTACGAACAAGATCTTGTAAAGATGGACTTCTTCACCTTCACTACTATAAGGTGAGCCAAACATGACACAGTTTTTCAAAGATGCTTTGTAAGTTTCATTGCCTTTAATGGCTCATATGATCCAATCATCACTAGAGGACAAGACCCTAAACATGCACATCAATAATGTTGACGCCACCTTTACTCATGAGAGTGCAACATAACTCCCAAATGAATCAAAATGACTGTCTTTGAAAATATTTACATTGATTGAATATACCACATCGGAAAAAATGTAAAAGGTTTGTGAGCTTGACATATCCCAAGGCAAATGCCATGGGTTTTTTTAGTGGCGAATATTCGTAATTTGGCGAATATTCCATTTTAGGAAAATTTGAAAAGGCGAATTTTTTTGGAGTAGGTTAGTGTACTATTCGCCTAAAATTTCCAATATAATTTTTTTGGGTCGGCTTCGCCTACCATTGAAAACTAATCCTATATAAACCTAGGTAATTCACCGGTAGTATACTAGTAACTTACTACTAACTTACTGAGGTACCGTTCGAATTACTTGCGAATTACAAGCACACAAAGTGTAGATCGAGTCTCGTAATGGTTATTGCAGACTTGTGAGAAGAAAGTGTCACTGACGCACGACAAGGAAGATTTTCATTTCCAGACGGGTAACAATATAGTGTTGCTGACGCGCAACAAGAGGGCTGCCGACGCGCGACAAGGAAGGGTTACAGATGGGTGACAAAAGAGTGCTACTGACGAGCGACAAGGGGTTGCAGACGGTCGAGAAGGGGTTGTCAGAGCCTTATTGGTGTCGTAACAACAAGATTTGTTGTCGCATGATGACAACAAACCTTCTTTGTCGCTACGACAACAAGGTTTATTTAGCGACAACAAGGTTTATTGTCGCACAACAACAAGGTTTGTTGTCGTGCGACAACAAACCTTGTTGTCGCACGACAATAAGGTTTGTTGTCGTGCGACAATAAGGTTTGTTGTCATGCGACAACCAGTTACCAAAAACTTTGTCGTGAGACAAAAAGCGCCAGAAAAAAATGCTCCCCTATAAGAAAGCGACAAAGCGAAAATTTGACTCTAAAACCTAGGAAAAGTCGCCTTTCCGGAAAAAGTGGTTCTAGTTATATTCGCTATGGATTTTCCACCTCCAATTTCCTAGAGGCCTCTTAAAATGAACCCCAAGCGAATGGAGGCTAATGAGCAATACACGTGTCACTAATAACCCTTGGTGCAGATTCGAAATTGTGCGGAGGTAAGGACATATGCTTTGTTATACAGATGTGATTTTTCCTCCACACTTTGCACAATGTAGTTGTATAGATTAGAGGGTGAATTTAGTTTGATTAAATCCATGAACATGTTAGGTTTTGAAGACACCCACACCAACTATGCCCCAAAATAACCATAGTAGCAGCCAAGGAGAAACTTATGGTAGATAAAAGAACGAAAGAAATAGTAGTCAATGCTAGAACTATAATAGTGGTAATAGCTGAATCTATTACGACCTTCAAGGTTGACCAATTATATAGTTCCAGAAATATAATGAGTGGGCACAATTTGCTTGAGATTGTCCCATAAATTTGAACAATGCAAGACTTCTCTATCAGTGGTGCAGCCTAGGGAACAATAATGACACTGACTGACCTAAGCAAGTAGCAAGAGAAAACGTCAACGTGATTAATGTAGCTGAAGATGAAGTTATGGAAATTATACGCTTGTAGGAAAAGATGGCACTATGCACTGACCCCAGGATGAAGAAGAAAAGATTGATTGGAGCTGAGGCTGAGGTCGAGAAAGCTATGTCCAGTGTGACAATCCTATGAACGTATGAGTACAGTGATCGGGTGACTTGAGTCCAACAAAAAGATTGCAAGACAAATCTTGCAAGAGATGGTACTGTTAAAGCTTTCATATTTTTGCAGTGTTCGGACCTTAGAAATGCCATTTCTATTATGGCAGCCATACTAGAGGACATTCATGACACAGAGCAGGCAACGATACACATTGGAGATCAAGAAGCAAAGACCAAATTGTAGTTCAACCCCCACTATTAGGTGGCTAAGTAATTGACCTTATGTTTTCAATGACGAATTCAACACAGAAACTTGTTGTCATGCACATGGAGATGCTAGTGACGACACTAACCAACACTATTTTTGGTAGAGACTCGAATGTGAATGTTCTCCTTGAGGAAACATGGCAGAAGTTGGGCAAGCCAAGTATCTGGGCATTGATTTTCCAACTTGTAGGTGTAGACCAATATGTTATTAAATTGTTGTGTACTAATGGCACAGAAAGTGTTTATTTGGAATCCAAACATTCACACTGAACTTCGTGGTCATATTCTTGCAGGAGGTCTATGCTGCACTGTTGATCTGGGTTGGTTGATAGCAATGAAGGTTGACCCTAACTGGAAAATGAATATCCTCTCCATAGAGATAATTGCAAGAGTATTTAATTGTTAGGCAGTGAGCTAGGAGTCAGTGTCATCAGACTCAAAATCAGTCGAAGAAGACTCTGGCTGAAGGGCAGTCAAGCCTAACGACGAGGTAGTATTGGAGTTGCAACGATTCTTAAAAGATGAAACCAATTCAGTCAACGACTCTTCCATTAGCAAATGGAGGATAAAGAGGTGTTCTATCCTGATCATAATTGCATTGAGATTATAGAGATAGAAGAGGAAAACCTAGTTGAGACAAATGGACGGTTATGTTGAGTTCTATTGAACCGTCCACATCATACTCAACTTACCCTCCATAATTCATAGAATACGAAGTTGGAAAGCCAAGTCATGATAAGCCTGAGCATAAATTTGAAAGGGTTGTTGACATGAAGTTCAAGGAGCCAACTACTGTGAGGGTGAACATGGGGTCTGATGACTAAATGAGGGAGTATTGGAGGCGAAATAATGCTTCAAAGACGACTATTTCATTAGCAAATGGAGGTTCAAGAGGTATTTTAGTCTGATTGTAATTGCATCAAGATTATAGAAATAGAAGAGGAAAACCAAGTTAAGACTAATGGACGGTTATATTGAGTTTTACTAAACCTTCCACATCATACTCAGCTTACCCTCCATAATTCATAGAAATATGAAGTTGGGAAGCCAAGCTGGATGATAAGCATGCACATAAGTTTGAAAGGATTGTTGACATGAAGTTCAATGAGCCAACTATTATTATGGTAAACATGAGGTCTGAAGACTAACTGTAGAGGATTAAGGAAGGTGGCAATTAGGATCTGGTACTGAAGGTTGTGGTTTTGAAGATTTTCATGGACTTCAAGGATGTAGTTGCATGGACATACAAAGACTTGAAGTCGGCGCTGCCAAAGTTGTGGGCTTGTGCATTTTTAGTTGCACTAACTCTCAAGACAACCCTACCATGCTACCACATTTATGATTCCATGTCTGACCATACGACCATCCCCTGTGCCTGGGTCTGTTTCTACTATCCTTTGTGCATGCATTTATTTTGACAGTATTGGCATTTTCTTGTAGGGGTTAGTTTTCACTGTATGACCGCCCTTAGTATACGAGTTTGTTTCGACCATGCAGCCATCATGTTGATGCCTACTGGCCTGCTTAGGAATCATTGTACGAACATGCATAAGAACCCAGGTATTATAGACTTGCATATGAACCTGTTGCTCCTTATTGTACATTAAATGGCCCTAAAATATCTTTTTCAGACATATATGGAGAAACAGCTAGGGAAGTTAGGAAATATGTCGATCATATCCAACATAAATTGGTTGGAGAATTTTCACAGGCTGTAGAGGAAGTTGTGAAGATGGTAAACAAAGATGAAGGGGGCAAGGGTTAAAAAGCCTCTTCAATATTTCAGCCCTTTGGTCTAGTCTCTGTAATTTAAGGACTGAAACTTATTTCTTAGAGTCTAGGCTGCCCGGAAACACCAAGTAGCCCCCGTACTTGGCCGGATACATACCTAAGTACCTCCCGTACTAGGCTTGATACATACCTGGTATGAGTACGGGTATGGGTACGGTTCAGGCACGCTGTGGGTACGTACACACGGATTTTTAAAGTGCAAAAAAAAAAAAAAAAAACTTGAGGGCTTTGACTGGAATTGAACCTTGGAAAGTTCGTGTGAGATTCAATATTGCCAAGAGAGATGAAAAGTACTTCATTTCATTGACGTACTATTTGGGGTCTTTCTTGTTGCTCCTCATGGGTCCTTTATTCTTCATCAATTTGGAGGGCATGGGAAAAGTGAAGCACTTGGTGGTTGGGCAGCCTATCTTCTCTTCCTTTGACACTGTGTGCCAAGCCTACAAATCGATTTTCGAATCTGAAATATAATGACAAGATCCTTGCCTTGACAAGAGGTTGCTTTGCCCTCCTTTGGTTTGAGAAAGGTACTAAAATATTTCATGACTTGTATAGATTTGGGAGGTGGATGGAATGGACAAACCTTAAAGCTTTCTATAAGCTTCCTCAATCTCGATTCGAGAATGTATACAATGCTTAGAAATGCATTCACAGCCCTCCTCTCTTGGACTAATTATGGAGGATGAGAATGACTTTTGGGATACTATGAGGTGGCTCAAAGGGTCCTTATACGCACCCAAAATTGCATGTGCTACATTGTCGGAAAACGGTTACAAAAGTCCCCAATGATGATTCATATCCTTTCAGAAGGTGTTCGAGTTCCTAAACCCATTCGCAAAGTGTATATTTGTAACCTAGACATCCTTACTTAACTTTTCCACGCTTTCTTCCAGCTTCCCGCTCATTTCTGTGCATGTTTTGGCCTTTAGTGTCAGGACCGCCACCTTGCGCAAGGCGGCGGTCTTGCACGCTTTTTCTAGAACTCTTCATGCGTGGTTTTAACACGCGTGATTTCACTTAACTTGACTTCCAAGGCGCGTTTGTGAACCAAATTGCCTAAAAATAGTCTTGATTGCATGGTATTCCTTCCCTCTTCTATTTTTAAATAGATTTAATTAGTTTGAACTGCCTCTTCACCCAATGATTTGGCACTCCAAGGCTGCCTTGTGCATGAAGGCACATCCCAACCAATTCCTATATATTCAATGTTTGTATTCAAGCAAATGGCCGAGAATTTTTGTGTATCTTGCATAGTATTGCTGCCACAATCTTGCTGGAAATTGCATAGCCAAGCTCTGTTCACTTGTGTTATCCCTCTTCCACCTGCATTGCAACCAGATTGCCTTCAAGCTACCATTGCTCAAGCGCCTTCTCCTTCTTGCTGCCTTTGCATTCCCAATTCCTTGGACTCATATGGACACACAGAGAAAGAAAGGATAAATTGAGGGGACAAGAACAAATACAACCAGATTTGCCAAAGCTCTTGCTTATCCAGGTTGGAATTATTTATTTGTTTGCTTCATTTGTTCAAAGTTATCAATTCTGAGTTATTCATTTCAAATACATATCAAATAGAGTAGCAAAATTGTTCATTTCAGTTAATCAAGCAATTACAAATAGAGAAAATCATTAGAAAGCTTGCTCTTTGACATTACCAGGGAAGTAGTGGGGAACAATAGCTCTTCTAGAGTTATGATTTGTTCTCTACCTTTGAGGTAGGGTTAAAAGGGTTTTGATTAAATTAGTTCAGTTGTTTTAGATCTAGATTCACATACTTGCACAAGTAATTAACTAATCGATTGATTACTTGTATTTAATTTCGTTTATTAGATTAGAAGCATTGTTTAAAATCCTAGAAAAGATCAAAAATATTTACTTTTGCTAGATTAGTTTGCTTCCATTGTTTTGTTTGGATATACTGTGAAAATACCAAAAACATAGTTTAAATTTCCTTTGATAGTTAGTTTGCTTTATCAAGATCAATTCAATTCATTTCGCATGACCATCAAAGGTCCACAACAAGAGAAAACGTTCAGTTGTGATCCATTGGTCCCACAACCCAACGGGCCTGAGTTGTTGACCGACATTGATACAAGTTTATGCTTGTTAGTTTTACGCACACTTGCTAGGTATTCGAGAAGATAGAATAATTAAACACATTAAACATTGCAACTGATCAAGCCTACGATTATTGGACTGCTCCTGGCAATAGGGCTTGATTACGCATATGACCATACAAAGACCACAACCTCCACGAGTTCACGGTTGTGATCCCTAGGTCCCACAACCCAATGGGCTCTTGCAACCAATTAAACATCGACACTAGTTTACGTGCACTGGTATTTAGATCATCACCACTTGACATCGTTGCACAACTTTCAGTGTTGAACATAACAGCTGATCGGCTAAGGCTTTCTGGACTAGACCGAAAAACCTCCCATAGACCCTGTGGTTCCATTACGCCTCTCGTTCTCACTTCCATGACCTTGTCTGGAAATCTATACGAGGTGTCCGTAGGTCACTTTCCGCGTGTTCCACAACCAGTAGATAGAATCTCGACAGAGCTCGATATTGACTGGAGCCTCCGAGTAGCTATTCTATCGACCATTCCATTACACCACTTCAGCTTAGGATGGCTTTCTTTGCCTTGGACTCACAGATCCCGATATTGCATGTTGAAGACATAAGGTTGCCTCGTTAGCTTGTTCATCGCTACCACACACACACATCCATTTCCATTCTACACTGGCTGTCCCGACACGACCTCGGGAGGTCGAGTGCGAAGAAGGTCATGTGTTGATTTTCTTTCATACAGTCCCCTCTCCAAGAGGCTACCTCCAAACAACTCTATGAAAAGATTGCCTTCTCCCCAAACGCTTCCCGGGCCTTAACAATAAGTGGAATGCTTGTGAGCCCATTAGTAGATGGACTCATAGATTTAATGTTTTGTGGTCTTCTTGTATTCAGTCAAATAAATCTTGCTTTAAATGGCTTCTAATTGATAATAAGCTGCTTGTTGGATTCTAATATTTTATAGGTTGCTAAGACTTTAAGCTTCATGTTTTCTTTAAATTTATATATATATTAATATTTTTAATTTTTAAAAATATATTGCATGAACGTACCCAGAGTGTACTGTGCCCAAGGTTTTAAAATTTTTTCCATTTCAGCTTACTGTACCCATACCCGTACCGAAACAGTCTAGCTTAGAGTACATTCAAGGGAGGAGGCTACAACAAACACAAGGTAGTACAAAAGTCATGGTTTGAAGCCTCAAAATCTGACTCATATACCTCTTCATTTAAGCCAAAGATCACGAAGATGGCCCAGGAAAAGTGTTTGAAAAATATGGAAAATCCTGTGAAGGAAGGTAATTCTGCCTGCAACTGCACAACCTCCACCAAGGACGGTGCAAATTTCCCTTGCAGCCATATGTACAACATCTAGTGTAGCACAAGAGACTTTTTGTAGACCGGCATCTTAGTATTGTCATGTTTAGCAGAGTAATTACATATTTCAGTTTGTAATGACTCATGTTGGTTATGTTCAAGTGTGATGGTCACGTCAACCAACAACCATAGGTCATTTGTCTTATAAATAGAAGGATATATGTTGGGGAAAGGGCGCTGCTATCAGGTCCTTCATGTATTGTGCAAATCATATCTAGACTTATCTTTTATGAATACAAGCTGCTATTGTTTGGATGGTTTGCTTTTCCATGGTATGTCATGCAATCACTATTCTGTTTATGCTGTTATTGATGGTCTAGTACTGTAGTAGACATTAATCACTCTACATTTCGGTGTTGTTGTGAAGTATCCCTTGTGGGATATCACTTGAAATTCACAAAATATATAAAAATAACAGCGAACTGAAATTCTGATTTTTAGGACAGCAATATGCAGAAACAAAGAAAATTTGTATTTTCCATAATAATTTCTAACACTACCAGAAGCTTCAAATAACTTAGAAAAATATGTAGAACAATAAACAAGAGAAATAATTTTTATCTCTCAGATCTGATTTTATTTATTTATTTTAACTGCTGAAACTGCCTAAAAATTCCAAAAATTCACAAGGAGCTGAAATGATCTTTATAAATTCTGAAATTCGGACAACATATTTAAATTATAACGAATCAGATCCAACCTGGAAAATTGAAAAACTCCAACCAGAAACCCTAGAAAACACTGCTGCAAAACCCTAAGTAGATCTGAAAATAAATAAAGCCCAAACTGAATGAAACTCCTAGGAATTCGCCAAGCTTGCCTCAAACAGCTGGAAATAATCTGATTTGTAGATGGCTGAAGTATGGACCAAATAATCTCTCTCCGACACTGAGCAAACCCTTGAAATTCTTTGATAATTCTGATATGAAAATCTGATTTGAATGAAGCTCCAAATTAGCAAACTAGGATCTCTCACCATCAAGAGTGCTTTGCTAGTAAGGAGTGGATCTCTCACCATCGAAGCTAGGGTTCTGTGGGATCTTACTCTACAAGCAAAAAACATGCAACCGACAATGGCTTCAATATCATAAAAGAGTGAGTGTAACAATAAATATCCCTTTCTCCCCCAAGCGCTTCCTTTTATAACTTTTCATTGCAACAAAGTGCCCAAAAGAATCCTAATCGACCACCTTGAAGAAAAATCCTCGTAATAATAAAATAACTTTTTCACCACTATGCCGAAATGTACACTTAAGTTACCCCCAACAAAGAAATAGAATAATAAAGTACCATAGGGGAGCATCACACAACCTTATTTCACCTCAAAGTACGTGTCCAACGTCGAAACATAACCTATAAGTGAAATGAAGGTGCAAACCATACCCAATAACCATCAACGTCTCTAGCCCCGTGGGCATGACCAAGGCTAAGACGGATGAAAAGCCTCGTAGGCCATATGCTCGGAATTGGGGACATTACATGTTGCCTTTAAAAAAGCAGGGTTAAGCTAAAGTCGGTTACAAGAAAAGTGTGATGAGTCACCCCATTGTCCTCTAAGTTCAATGTGCTGAACATTATTGGGAAACACAATGAGAAAATATATTACAACGATATAGAGAGTTCACAAAGAAGAAGATTGATGTGTATGAAAAATAAATCATGCTATTGATTTTGAACAAAGGCAAAAGAGAGACCTAGTTAGGGAGGGGACCAAGATGTTAAAGAGTCTATTTGATTTGTGGAGCGACACGAGAGAAGATAAAGATGACCGGAAGCATTTTCTTAAAAAAACATCAAGTAAGGCCAAAGCATAAGAAGTCATAGTCGAAATTGGCTCCAAAACAAAGAAAGGGTTTAGTTGAACCGGTGGACCTTACACTTCTTACAATAAGGGGTGGGTAGAGATTAGTATAGCCCATTCCATGGAAGTGTGATCCTTGTTGACTAGTTTGGGTTGGAGGGTGTTGCGTAAGAGAATCATGTCAATATTTTGGGACAAATTGAACGAACAATTGGAGGGAGTGACATGATTTGGGGTTTCGACGGTGTGTAAGATATTAAACGGATCTTCCGAAAGAAGGGTTGATCAAAGGATATGCCGGATAATGGCAAGAGCACAAAGTAGGGTTTGATGCAGATCTTCATAAGGGAGACTCGTATTTGAAAACCCACCCCGAAGCCACGATTGCCCCATCAACTTCATCTCTAGAAAAGTAGAAGCTCCCAAAGCTCACTGGTGATGGATCAAGTATTCTTGTATGACATTTGGTGTCCCAGATTTCACCCGAAATCGAGACTACTCCATGTTAAAAAATTTCGTACTTTTAAAATAATGGGTCGTTTTGTGTTTTTATTGCCAGAAAGTTTCTGTATTATGTCAAGATATTCCCAAGGAGCCATATAAGCCATTTTCGACAAATACCCAGATGCCCAAAATTGTTTTATTCTATCATTGGGGTTTACGCATGGAAATTTGTATTTAATTATTTTGAGCCCCGTTTGAGGCAATTTGTGCTCCGGTTTAACTCTGTTGTGATCGTACATATCGTTATTCCCATATACCAATAGGGTTTTAACCAGGAATGAATCTCGGGCTTTATTTGTGACTTGACAACTTTTTTGTGTTTTTGTGTTTTCCGTTTTCGCTTTCTCGTGAAATTTCTCTGGATCAATTCCTTTGCCGGTTTGGCCTGGAGTATCTAGAGATCACATACGCACGATGTGCCAGAAGGAATTTACCATTGGAGGTCTGGTTCTCTGGGAAAAGACGAAGTCGTGCACCAAAAAACCTCTTCTGGGCTGGCCGCATTTTTGGAAAAAGAGGGTTTGAAGTGGATCATGGGATTCTTGGAAGTAGCAGGCAGGTGGGAATTTTATACCTGCCTAGCAGGGTACTTTTTCCCATGGAAGCAACGCCACTTAAGTGACAATGGGAAAATTAGAGGCAGCAGGTAGGTGAGAATTTCTTCCCTGTCTTGCAGGGTAAATAATCCCATTATGAAAGTCAAACGACTTAAGTGAATCATGGGATTTTCAGGGCTGCCTTGCAGGGTAAATAATCCCATTGTCATGTGTTTCTTAAAAATAGAATTCTTTATGCCAAAAAGTGCGACTCCTTTGGGGAAGGAAAGACAGCCTTTAAATTGATTAATTTAATTAATTATTCACCCAATTTTGGCGCCCAGGCTTGTGGAAAAGTCAATGAGGGTAAAGAACAAAAGGTGGTTGAAAATAGATCGTTTCTAAAATTAAATAAATAATATTTATTTAACGCAACCCTTTATGTCAAAAAGTGCGCCCCTTTTGGGAGAGAAATAATACTTTTAAAGTATTAAATGATTAAATTAATTCCTATTTTCAGTGGCTAAGGTCAAAGCATACTGTGAGGCTTGAGTTAACTGGAAGCAGAAGTCTAAAATTAAATAAATTTAATTTATTTAATGGCAGCCATAAGCATGCACAAAATAGGCGCCCCATTTGAAGAGTGAAGCTTATTAATTAATTAATTAATTGCCAGTAATAGCAAAGGCATTAATTAATTATAGAATCACAAGGATTATATAAGTAGGGGCTGCCATAAGGATGAATTAATTAATTCACAAGCAGAGAAGTGCAGCCAGAGGAAAAGTGCGCCCCATTTGAAGAGGATTTTTGCTCGAAGAAGGTGAATTTAATGCTAAAAGCTTCCAATTTTGGCGCATGTGTTGAAGGAAGTTGATTTGTGTCCTGGATAATTGTTTGCATAAGTGATACAGGTGCTCAGGTGAAGTTGGTAAAATTCATGCTTGCTTTGCAGGCAAATAAAACATCAAATTTTGGGGCAGCAGGCTTGAATTATGCAGATTTTTATGATTAAAATCCACTGTTCATGTTCCGATTGCCATCTTTGTCTGAATTAATTACAGGAATTTGTTACAGGTGCTTTAGAAAAGAAAATGAGCTTAAATCAATGTCCAATACATTGAATATATTCTCCGAATCTGAAGAATTATCTAGATCTGCACCAGTTTTGAAGAATTCCGGCCGAATAAGAAGAAAAAGAATTGCTTAGACAAAGATAGACAAAGCCATGGCAAAAGGGATGAAAAAGAAAGCACAACGGAGTCATGCATCACTTCTAAATTTGCAGACATAGGAGACACAGATCTAGGTCGGAACCTCTTTCCGAATTGATTGATAGATCCAGAGCAGGAAAGACTTCACTCATGCGTGCAATTAAAAGCAATGGAATTATTCGAGCTGCAGCCTTTCCATACACCAGTTGCCAGAGTTCGTTATGGAGTGTGCTAGGTCTTACCATCCTTCATCCAGATCAGTGCGAGATGCTACGGGGAAAACAATAATTCGGTTGGACGCAGAGTTCATCAATTATTGCTTGAAGATTCCGGCTCGAAAGGTGGTGACTTCTATTAGCATTCAGGATGCCGGCAGCAGGTGGGAGAAGCATAGAGTTGACTGCGTGAACATAATGAACAACAAATACATGAAGAAGCCCAGATCTCCTTCTAAGTTCCCAAGAACTCTTCCACGGTCCAATCTGGTACAGGAGGTAGATGATATTGCCAAATTGTTATGCAGGATAAATGGCGAGGCAAACGCTCACACTTTCCGTACATGGATGTATGCTTTCATTAGGACCATTGAAGTCAACAAGGTTGATTCCATAATCAATTGGTCGGAAATCATTAGTGACAACATTGGTGAGCAACTCCGGAACGTGAAGCGTACTTTCAGCTTCAAAATGACTTCTTATTTGGTATATGCAGCAGCTTCACAAGGCATCTTCTCCAAGCTGGATAGATGTGGCGTTCTTTCTAAGGACCCCATTTTCGAGTGCTACCCACAACTTACTGTACCTGTGTGCATGAAAGATTTCAAAGTGGTCAACGATGGATTCTTCTACGAATTCATTTGCAGTAGTTGACAGGGACCTAAAGGCCAACAGGGTGAGCAAGGAAGCGTGGGAAGCCGTATCTAGAATTGGCAGTCTATTCATTCAGTTTGCAGATTTCACATACCTCAGGGTTACCGACTTTTCTGGAGAACCGGTTAAGCTGCCCAGATATCCGAATGATAGATTGGTCACCATGGAGCTGAGCAGACAACTTGTGGAGATACATGACCTTCAGTCGAAACGGCACAAGTCTACGGGTTTCTTCCCAATCACTGTGGGACATTATAGCTGTCAGAGCATTCATAAAGCCCGAGGATTGGAAGCGGAAATGTTATCCGAGTATGAGCAAGAGTTCTTCCCAGCACGACTGAACTTTGATCCATTTGGAGTAGCCAGGGAGACAATCTCCCAGGAGTACGCACATGTGCCTTCATTAGAGGATTTCTGGATGAAGTGCAAAAGTGAGTACGAGGTTAGAAAGAAAGATTTCAGCGGTGGTATCGACGGCAAGTGTTCGACTTTGGACTAACACGGATACTGCGGATCTTAGAGATGATGGGATTGTGTTACTTGACATTTACTATCAAATGGGAGGAGATAGAGCCGTACTTAAGGATAATGTAGGGGGCCATATACGATTGAGGAAATGTTTGCCGCCGTTCGGTGAATACTTCAAACCGGTTCATTGATGAAGGATACGCCTTGATGAATCAAATCACGGGCAACTTTGGCACAGGAGATTCTCTCAAGCGGAAGCACGAAGGAGAAAGCAGTAGAAGGCCCGAGAAGATGAAAGTGCACAGAAGATCTCAATCAAAGGAGAAGATCACTTCCACGGCTATGACTTTAGTTCCGACTTCTCCAGCATCCAGTACTTCACCAACTGTTGCACCTCAGCAGGACACTTCCATGCCTCCACTGAATCCGACAACATTCATCTTCTCTCCTCAGCCACTCCGTTCAAAGCACCTGTTCCAGAAGAGACGTTGAAGCTGCAGATGGCAAAGTTCGAAAGAGATTTGTCCTTGGATGATTCAGAAGATGGCAGCCATAACATCAGCTTGGCTTCGATGGAGAGGAAACAGAGCGGGAGATAGCAGTACACTCAGCAACTTCTTATTCTCGAGAAGTAACTTCTCATAATGGTTGGCTTCGCAGTTGGTTTTAGAAGCTAGAGTGGAAATGAACTTAGAGGAACACGACTTGCAGCCTACTCAGAGTCTAAAGCGAAAAGAAGACGAGAAGACCTAAAGTTGCTAAGGTAACTTAAAGGTTGATCATTGAGGAGTCGGGACAAAAGTTTGCTGAGATGTTAGTTCCAGCAGAAGGGAAGGAGGATGAGCTCATAAAGCAGAGGACGTAACGGTAATCAGAGTACCCATCGGTCAAGCCACCACAGAAGGATTGAAGAACGATACACAAACATTGATAGATGCTCTATTCCTTAGGCTTGACAGAGAAAAGGTGGAGAAAGATGAACTTCAGAAGCAGGTATCTCAGTTGTGCGAGATCATAGCCAAGGTTGCTAAATCTTCCACTCAGCCCATTTCAGCTCAGGTGAGTGATCATCTTATGCAGGAGATGGAAGATGCAAGCAATCAGGTGAAAGCTATTGACGAATGGAAGAATTTGATTATTCGTCAAGCTTCTGTACAACTTGGAGAGGTGTCAGCCCGCCTAAAGGTTATGAATGATGCAGCAGAGATCATTGAAACAACTGGTGACGAGCATAGTAGATATGAACACGATTCTTTGAGAGTAACCTCGAGTACTCTTGCGAAATCAACAAGTCACGGGAGAAGTGTTGGCTGCAGAACAAATTCATGACCGGACGGATCAGTCGAGAAGGGGAAGCAGCTGGAGTTTGCAGTATCTTTCCGTTTGGAGATCTGCAGAGTTTTGCTGAAGAGGATGCAGGCACTTGAGAGTAAGACATCGTCTTTACCAGACAGTATCATTGCTTTCACTGAGGAGGAAGTGGTCGGAAATGTTACTTCATACGTACGGATCATTCCTAGCAGAGTGCCTAATTCCCTGGAAGGGTCTCTTCTGATGGTACAAGGGAGAATTGATGAAGCTACTAAGCCTTTCACAATGAATTCCATTAGCAGACTGGTGGCACTGCAAGCGGATATTGTGATGTTCGGGCTGAGCTTGGAGGATGTGGAAGCATGTATCAAGGTGTTGAATGAAGGGTTGTTGCAGTTTAGGACAGAAAAGGAAGCGGTGGCTAAGACAGATGGGAAGATACTGGATTACATGTTCGACAAGTATATTCAGTATTAGAAGAAAAAAAAGATGTAAATGTTATAGTGGCTTGACTTCTTCTATTCTGTCTTCTTCTATTTTCCATGTTCCTGGATGAAATTGTAAAACTTTAAAGTTATTGGTTTTGAAACCATTACTTAAAGTTATGTGGAACAATTCTATTAGTTAAGTGATACATGTGTCACTTAAGGAGAAGTTAGTGGAAGATGATTGCCAAATGTCATTTTTACTTGTTGTTTATGTTTGATTAAATTGAGTTTCCCATTTGTACTTTCCCTCCTACATTCTATAAGTAGGAGAAGAACCTCCGAGTTAATGAGGAGAATTTGTAAGCAGCATTCTTGTGTTCTAGACTTTGTGCTGAAACCCTTGAGAGCCACTTGAAGCAAAGGAATATACAGGAGCAGATTTTCGGAGAACTTTGTGTCACCGTGTATTTTGTTTCTAGCTTTCGACCTTAGATCTTTGAATAAACTTTGTGTTATTTTAAATCTAGATCTAGAGCTGCCTTTGTTTATAATTCTGTGTTGATATCTATTGGTTTCTTTTATGTGCATGCAATCAACTCTGTTATCTATTGATTGGGTTACACATCTTCCCTATTTCTTCCATGTGTTTTATTATTCCCTTCTTTAAATTATTTCCTTTCTTAAACAACTGCTTACTTGTTGCAAAATTGTACAACTATGGTTCATGAGCTGAATAGTTAAAGTAAAACCCCATATAGATACTAGCATATTTTAATTGACAAATCTGACACAGGAGCCTCACCGGTAAATGAGGGAGATTTATCTCATGATTGCCTAGGTTTTATGCTATGCAGAAAATCTAGCCAACAACATGTAGAAGGTAGTAAAACCCCATATAGATACTTAGCATATTTTAATTGACAAATCGACACAGAGCCTCACCGGTAAATGAGGGAGATTTATCTCATGACTGCCTAGGTTTTATGCTATGCGTAAAATCTAGCCAACAACATGTAGAAGGTGCATCACCATATGGATCGACAACGGGCATACAAATGAACATATGTGGTTGATATATTCCTAACCATCCTTTCGGGGAAATGGCTATTGATTGATACGTAGGTGCACCAAGCTCGGAGAAAGTAGTATGGAAATCCTTTGAGAAAGTATTCAAACTCTCTAGGGATGACATCGCAGAAATCTTGAAACCCGATAGGGTAAACACAAGAATGTTCACGCCAATTACAAAAAATTCAAAAACTATTGGAAAAATTGAAAAAGAACATGCTAAAAACTTGAAGAAGTGATGGCTGATTCAAGGGTTGATACTCTTATTACGGAGGACAATGAAGATGGTCCTACTCTCATCGTACAAAGATGCATGCAATCAAGTCATGGACATTAAAAGCAAAAAACGACGCGTCATCGGGGTTGAGTAAATGCGAAGATGACCTAACTTGAGTGATGATAGTGAGCTTAGATGAGTTCAAGCTTTGAGAAAAGACATGCTTTGGATGATGAAGGAAATGTAGGGAGATGGTAAGAGAAGAAGCGACAATCTTATTTGTGCAAGATTTGTCAAGTTATAAAGCATTTAGTCTAGGTTTCCTATATAATTCATGGAATAAGAGTGGCCGAGTGCTGTTCACATAAGGAGAGCCATGGACACCACCCACCACGCCATTAAGGAACTATCGAATACAAAATAATTGTGGTGGTAGAAGTTCGATTCAATATGACCCCAAAGGATGACCAATCATAGTGTGTTGGGAGTACAAAGAAGTGGGGCATTTCACAAGAGCTTTCCTTCACCAAATTGACACTGGACTTCTTTGTAGATGGTGTGGGCCTAAGAACCATAATGATAGCAATTGTCAAAAGCAAGCCAACGTCAATATGATTGGCGTAATTGAGGGCAAGGAAGTTATGGAAATTACTAGAGCATACGTGAAGAAAACCAATTACCCTAACCCATGTATGGAGAAGGAAAGGTTGGTTGAAGCAAGGGTTGAAGTTGAGAGTTGTGTACACAACACGCCCCTAATTCCACAAGTGAAATCATGGAACCCCTTGGCCTTTCTTAAGGTAGTTTGAATTTGTGCTCCAAACTTTGCTCTATTCCCCGCACAAATCCTTGTTTACAAGCACCTTGGCTCGCCCTGGTTATATTTGTCAAAGCTCTCCTCTTGCCTTCTATCTTTTGTGCCCTTTCGCATATATGCTCATTTCCTATGCGAAGAGGACTTTTTGCGCAATCGCAGGCAATTCATTGCACGTGTCCCCATACCAAGCACCACACAAAGTACTTTGTGCACACCATTCGCAATTCCTCGCGTAATATTCCTTGGTCCTGGATGGCCTTCACAATATTTATGTTCAGCCCAAAGCATTTTGTGGCCTACTTGCTTTCAAGCAAGACTTCGCACAATTCCATTTGCATGCAACTATACTAAGAGTCCTTTAACCCCCTTTATGCTTTGTGACATTCTTGCTTGCGCAAGGACTCTGCGCATTCCCTTTTATCCTGGAAACCTCCAGAGGAGGAAAAACCAGTGTGGAAGGGCAATTGCTCTTTCTTCCCACTTTTATTGGCCAATTCAAACAATAAATACAAAATTTACAATAAGTATGAAAGAGAAGTAGATAATATCTCACACTTCCTCCCAATTACTTGCTTGCTCTATCTCAACACTCCTTTCTTCTACAAAACACAATTCCAACACTAAGAACTTCTTGCTCACTTGCTTTCATGCTTCGATGATCTTATTCTCTTCTACAAACATGTATTTATAGCCTTTCTCATGTCCTCCTATGCACTGGAGAATGGGAAAGGTCATGGAGGAGAAGAGACACGGACAACCTTTCAAATTATGAGGCTATTCGTTTCATGTTTTTTATTTTTCTGTCCGAAAGAGCCCGGGATCGCCGCCTACGTGCGGACCGGCGGTCTCGGGACCGCCGGGGTGGCGGTTCTGCGGTCCTGTTACTATAAAGATAGAAGCTCAGTGTATTTATTTTCCTTCTTCGTGTTGACTGATCTAATGAAGTAGAGTCATTTTGGATCCCTATGGATCACCTATTTGTGCTTCAAATCGAGGCGTATATACCCTACCCCCTGCAGGATTCGAACTTGTGACCTCTCTTACAAGAGCACAAGTTCCTCACCATTAAGCCAACTTAGGAGTTCGAGAGAGATGGAAGAGTTTGAATTGCTTGCCTTGCCTAATGGTGCTTTGCGCATTCGAAACCACACCTTCAACACTCTTCGCTACCTTCCTATCCATTGTCCAATGCGCTGCAAAATATGCTTAGTCGCAAGCAAAATTGTTGTGCAATTGATGAGTTGACACTTAATAGTCTTCAACAAGTCGCTTCCCCAATGACCTCCCAAGGAAAAGGAGAAAGTTTTGGGTAAATTACTTTGGATGCCCTTAATGATATCCGCCACGCAGAGAACAAATTGTGCTTATTATGGAGGAAAATCCTTGTTACGTACCCTTCATTTGCAAAATGCAAAAGGTGTTGCAGAGGGCTCAACGCGTTAGAAGAGGTTCAGAAATCTTCCATTGCACAACAATGGAAAAAGAACATCTTGTGGCTTCTCTTAAGTTGCAGAATCCAAAAGTGAAGAACACCTTTAGATCTTGCACTTTGATGGGTCCAAATCAAGACAAGGATTTGACATAGGTGTTGAGTCGATTAACTCCAGAGGAAAAAGGTACTGTGCAACATACAAACGTCGGTTCTGTGTACTAATAATGTCGCAGAATATGAAGCACATATACACAACTTGCAATTCGCTTTACTAAAAGGTGTCAAGTGCCTACAAGCATTTGGAGATTCACAATTATTCACCAAGCGAGGAGCTAGTATACATGCCACAACAAGCATCTATCCGGTGTTCAAGCAGATGGAACCTCATTAAAGACATCGATGCATTTGGCATCCGTTCCATACTGCGGAATGAAAACAATTTTGCGGATGCGCTAGCCTCGCACAACTAGCACTTTGGAGCCAATACAAAGTTCAAAGCTCAAGCACTTCTCAGCCGAATTGGTTTCCCATCCATCCATCCCAGATAACATTGAACACTTTCAAGTATTCAATGATGACAAGCATATCCTTGATTTCGTCTCCAATTTTGAAACTTTTGGAACACAAATCATAGATGAAGTCGATAAAGAGGAACCTTGAATGGGATGAAGATGGAGTCTTGAACATGAAAATCAATGACATGCCCACGACGCTATAGCTTAAGAAAGGTTGTTTGACGAGGATCATCGCCGCGCAAAGAATGAAGCAAGCTATTCCCCATCAAGGAATGCGCAATCACAATCTCACAACTTGGGGGATTACGATGATCCAAAGTATGCCGCTTAGGAGAATCCTACACCCGATAGAGAAGGAAGACTTGATGCACGCACTCAAGTGCTACCCGGATGTTATTGTATGGAGCTACAATGATCGGAAGATATTCGATCCCTCCATCCCGATACATACCATCCCATGAATCCCGACGTGAAACCCTTATGCCGAGGCAAGAGGCTTGTTAATGCATTATTAGAACCTCTTGTATTAAAGGAAGTATGGAAGATATTGAGTACATGAGATCATATTCCCAATCCGCCACTCAACTTGGGTCCTTATCTTGTTCTAATCGCAAGAAAAGTGGAGAAATTTGCTGTGTGGACTTCCGCATTTGAACAAGGTGCCGAGAAAGATAATTCCCATTGCCATCCCTCAACTAGGTGTTATAGATCGCCAATGGTACACAAATGATGTTCTTCCTAGATGGGTACCGAGGATACAATCAAGTCATCATACGTAAAAAGATAGAATCAAAATGACCTTCACCACTAAATGGGGTACGCTTGTGTATAGGAGAATGCCTTTTGACTTGATCAACATTGGTGCAACCTTTCAACATGCCATGGACATTGCATTCAAAGAGTTGATTGGAAAATGTATCATTGTTTACATGGATGACCTCACAGTCTTCTCCAAGCATTTCGTCGACCATGTTAAAGATTTGCATGTAGTCCTACAATAGTGTTGTGAGCATGGCATCTCCCTTAATCTAAAGAAGTGCGTCTTCAGGGGCACCAAAGGCAAGTTGCTGGGACACATCATTTCTGAAAAGGGTATATCCATCGATCTTGACAGGACAAAATCTATTCTAACGATCCCCATCCCCAACAATAGAAAAGAATTGAAACCTTTCTTCAGAAAGATTAACTTTGTAAGAAAAATCATCTCAAGCTTTCTTTGAGATAGTCGATCATTGAATGCAATGTTCGAATCGAAAGAAGAAGCATGCATCTCATTTGCATAAATCAAAAAAGCTATTACTCGGGCTCCTATCTTAGTTAGCCCAGACTATGCATGCCCTTCTTCATCTACGCATTTGCTTTAGGACATTCTCGTGCAACAATTTTGACCCAAAAGAATGAAGAAACATAGAGACAAAGACTCTGTTGCATTAATGAGTTCACCCTTCTATGGCACAGGACTCTGCTAGTTTGCCATCGACAAACAAGCCTTTGCACTGATAAGGGCAGTAAAGAAGTTCAGGCACTAAATTTTGTGGAACAAGGTAATTGCCAGTGTGTCCGGTCTTGTAGTTAAGACAATCTTGATGCAGAATGAACTTGGAGAGCGCTAGACAAATGCATGACCATCTCCCAAGAGTTCGACTTGGAAATCCAACCAATGAAGATAGAAATAGGCATGAGTCTAAGTCGCACAATGATAAAGGTTGATCCAAAGTTGGGTTGCCAACAATACACGATCGAATCACTTGCACTAGATGAATGGTACGAGGACATAGTCTATTATTTTCTTAACCGAAGATGTCTTGTACACCTCCATCGCACTCAACGTAGAGCTTTGCGCCTTGGAAAGCAGCAATTTTATGAAAAACGCTAGTGGGCTCTACCGCACAAATCATGAAGGCATCCATTTGTGGTTCTTATCCAAAGCGAAGCTTTTGCGAAGATCGCACGATTTCCATGAAAATCACGACATTGGCCATGTGTCAGACAATTCCATTGCGCACCAAATCTCGAAAACAAGTTGTTAGTGGCCGTGTTTGTTCAAATATGTGCACACCGACGTCGAAATCACCATGTTTTCTAGTTTCCGCATCAAGAGAGCGTAACCCTACCATGCCCTTGTAGTCTGTTATTGAAGCGTGCCCCTTTGCTAAATGGGCGTTGGACTTTGTTGGCATCATCAATGAGAATTGTTCAGCTGGCCACAAGTTCATTCTCACTACTACCGACTACATCGCACGTGTTGGGAAAAAGCGTAACCATTCAAGAATTGCACAATTGACATCGTCACCAAGTTTATAGAGGACCACATCATTACCAGGTTTGGTATGCCTTTTGCATTGGTATGTGACAATGGCCCTGCTTTTACTTCCATACAATTCCTTGAATGGGCTTATGATGATAAAATAACTCTAATATTTTCTTCTAACTATTATCCACAAGGAAACGGTCTTGCAGAATCAACTAACAAAAACTTGTTGGATGTTATCAAGAATATTTTAGATAAAAACTTGAGAGATTGGCATAATCAGCTCAAATATGCCCTCTGGTTAGACAAAACCCGAATCAAGTCTACACTAGGCACAACCCCTTACCATCTTGTCTATGGCCTAGACCATGTCTTTCTAGTGAACCTGAGAATCCCCACGCTAAAGTTCATACAAGAATACTTAGGGAGAATGATAAAGTTGAGGCTAGACTCCTTAGCCTAATGCAATTAGATGAAAAATGAGATGAAGCCCTTACTCATTTCAATAAGCACCAAGAGGTCGTCAAACAATGGTTCGACAAGAAAACCAAATTTAAAGCCTTTAGAATAACTCGACCTAGTGTCATATGGGATAAAGCGCATGAGAAGGAGAAACACAACAAATTCAACAAGCCTTGGCTTGGCCCCTTTCAAATTGCAGAAATCCTAGGTGAAAGCACCTATCGGATCAAGAACCTCAAGGGCGAGGACATTCCATTTCTAGTCAATGGGCGCTTCCTCAAACACTATTTCTATGTCCGAGCCACGTTTTGTGCGGCACCTAAGTGTACAACACTCAGGGTAAGCCCACGCCTTGTATATACTTTACCTGCTTTCTAGGTTGTTTCTTTGCCGTTGTTTTCACTTTCCACTTTATACTTTGCTTTGGTAGTTGATAAAATTGCACACTCTCACCTCACGTAAACCTTATTTTAGGTGTTTCCCTCTTAGAAGCCATTCCGTGCACAACCATCCCAAATGTTCCTATTTTACTTTGCAGCCCGCTTGGTGCATGTTGTGTTGAGTTAAACAATGGCTGATAATGTTTTGTTTCGACAACAATGGGTGTTTGTTTTCAAGAAATTTGGTAGTTGTGCAACAAACATTGGTAAGAGTACTTGATCATTTTCCCTTTCAATATAAATGCATAATCTTTCTTTTAGAGTTATGTGAATTTATAAATATTTCCATGCTCTAATAAGAGATTCATGCGCAAAGTTCACACTAATATTGCCTTTAATTATAATATTTGGGACTCACTTTTGCGCGCTTGTTTTGCCCATCCTCCAACCTCGCTAGTCACGGTTCCCAATCCGTGAAACTTCAATAAGAAAGAGGAATCACTCAAGTTAACGTGTTTCAAAAGATTTCCACTTAAGGGTGTTTTTGGTGATCTCCACAAGGGCTATAAACACTGGGTTGGGGTAGAGCAAAGCCATGATCGCAACCAAAGGTAACTTTGTCGGGGCTATAGACATCCGGATGGTCAAGAGCAATGCCTAAGCTTTCCCCTCTCCATTCCCATCAAATCATGAAAATACAAAATATATAATAAACCCCGCACGACTGATCCATTAGGTGAATTTCTTCATGCAAAGCAGAAAATCTCTTAGATAAGTTGAATAAATTTGTCCAAGACACACCAAACTCTTTGATAGTGCTTTAATTTAGTATGTCGCATTGCAAAGTTAATATATTAGATTTTGCTCTCGTATTGATAAAAAAATCCTCGAGTGTGCTTGTCTATTTTGTTGTAGGTAAACTAGGGATTTGAGTTCTTTACACTTCATTAAAAGAATGCTCTAGAGCATTCTTCAAACAGAGTTGCCATTTATTGTTGTGCCCACAAAACACGCCCTAATTGCACGAGTGAAATCATGGAACCCCTTGGCCTTTCTCAAGGTAGTGTGAATTTGGGCTCCAACCTTTACTCTTTTCCATGCACTGAGATCCTTGTATATAAGCACCTTCGCTCGCCTTGGTTATATTTGTTCGCACGCTTCTCTTGCCTTCTATCTTTTCGCCCTTCGCAAATGTGCTCATTTCCTATCGCGCGAAGGACATTTGTGCAATAATTGTGTAATTCACCGCGTGCATCCCTTGTACCATAAAGCATCACGTAAAGCTACTTTGCGCGTGTCATTCGCAATTCCCCACGCAATGTTCCTTGGTCCTGGATGGCCTTCACAATATTCATCTTCAATCCAAACCATTTTGTGGCCTTCTCGCATTCAAATAAGCCTTCAAGTGATTTGATTGCACAACTATACTAAGAGTTTTGCGATCCCCTTTATGCTTTGTGACGTTTTTACTTCCCAAGGACTCTGCACAAACCCATTCTAAGATTGGTGACCTATCCAACTTTGTATTGCTCAAACATTTAAATTTCTTGCGCAATTCAATCCTCTCATGGTGTAATCGATTGATCGAACTATCGCTTGTTTGAGCTATCCAATGCCCAACACTTAGCTCCCAAGACTTTATGATTGCATAGGTAAGGAACATGCATTTTATGGAGTATGAAGTGTTGGAAGATTCTCCTCTAAGTATGAACACGCTCGCAATACACTGCGCAAGTACCCTGCACAATTAAGTTGATAGATAGCCGCGCGTCCTCATTGCGCGCACAAGAAGGATTTCATTGTGCACAATCAGGTCATGCACCATAAATATTTCTCCCCCTACTAAACAAGAGATGAACAACATCATTAGAGAGGATATTTATAGGCAGTTCATCCATACCATTTGGGTAAATCCTCCGGGGTTTATGTCCCAAGATGACCTTTTATGTTAAGCATTTCTTAGAGTTGAGGGATGGTCTCATTATCCGTCCTCAGTACACCCTTCGACATTAGATGCATGCCCTTCGCATCCCCCTTGGTCAGTTTAGGGTTGGTTCTCATAGACTCCGTTGTGAGATGGATCACCACCTTGATTGTTTAGACATGATTTGCCAGCTGTGTAGTCTCTAGGAGATCGAGATGGAAACACACTTCATCTTTCGGTGCCCCATTTACTACGAGATCAGAGGGAGGTTCCATTGTTTATTTAGGAGGACGCAGGATCTTTCTGACTTCTTCAGGTTTGAGGATCAAAGGTGCCTGGCTTTATACTTACAGGGGCTTTGAAGCTTCGTGAGCACACTCTTCAACCGCATCCTAGACCAGACTCTACCCAGCGGATCACTTCCTTCTTCACAGTGTTACCTTCGGAGAGAGGCACTAAGCGCCCTTGTGAGACCAACCCCGCTTCTTCCTCCAGATTGGTTCGGCCTAGGGAAACCATCCATGGTTCCTCGAGCCATCATAGGCATTCCTGTACTAGGTCTGGCCTCAGGAGACAGACTAGATCCACCAGGCATCAGAGGGATAATATTGTGTCCAGACAACGACATAGTAGGCAGACTCTCTCTTCGGCGGGTTGGCATTCTATCCTCAACTTTTTCCAATCGGCCTTGGATGTTAGGAGAGATGGATCTACCATTCCTTGATGGGCTTTCCTCTTTTCTTCTCCTTGGTCGTCTTTCCCCCTTTCTTCCTCTCACTTGTATTTCCACCCCCATTCTGGGTGCGTGTGATTTCTCCTTCCGGTTGGCCACCTCTTCTGGCTTTTGTACTTGTCTTTCTCGGGAACTCTTTGGTTTTCCCGCTTTGTATCGGTGCTCGCTGTTGTCTGCAGTCCCTTTGACCTACTTTTGTGGTCATTTGTTGGACATTAATATATTTATCTTATCTTATCTCATCCCCTCTCTAACAAAGCCGCATACCATTCTAATTAATTCTCTTTCATTTTGTGTACTTGGGGTGAAGAACATGCATTCACGACATCTTCCAAAGCACACAAGGATGGATAAGCACACAAAGCCGTAAATGGATTGTGCAAATTCATTGCGCATAGAGTTAAAAAGGATGCCCGATAAAGAAGAAGACATCACCACGCAAAACCAAGCGTGCACCCAAAGTGCAAAGACCTTGAAAACTGTTGTGCAACACAAACTCAAAGATGCACTAAATGACAAAATGTCAAGTCCGCATTCAATTTGATTGAATAATGCATCTACCATGTAATTAATTTGTCAAATCTTGGCTATAACTGAGCCTACTACCATTAATGCTTGTACCCCTGCTCATTTCCGGGTTTCCCCATAAATACCGGGATGGAACTCTTTGTAAAGATCATGGAATTTGGAATAGAAAAGCTTCTTAGAATTTTTATGCATTTGCCTTGTCTCTCTTTGCTTTCCTTATTTCTGGCCTAAGTTAGCAACTATATATGCTTTGTTTCAGTTTGAATGAATGCTAAAGGATCCCCTTTGTTTATCCATTGCATTTCATTTGATTCAACGACTAGAGAAAGTCAGAGCACACCTCTTGTGCATCCAACGACATTGTGGTCACCTCTCGGCTGCCTAGTCTTTTCCCCAGACTCTTGCACCTACCTGTGTCTTGATCGAGTGCATATTGGTCTGAGTGCGGACATGGTTTTGACGGACCTCAGTGTTCAAATGAGCTAGAGCTTCTCTTATAGAATTGCAGCTTAATTCTCTTTTCTTCCTTCCCTACTCCTCTTTTACACTTTTTATAAACTCTGTTAGTAGTACATTGGAATAGGACTTAAAGCTTGTAATCTACATGTGAAGTTTATTCTGTAGATCACAAGTGATACTCCTAGCTGAGTACTCATATTAATGGCTTTTGCACATTGATTAGGCCAAGAATGAGTGCTAATAAGTTGTTCTTTTCTTACAGCACGCTTCAAACTGATTCTTCGATGATTGATTCCTAAGCCATAGTTTCCTTTTGTTAGGCACGGACTAGCAAATGCCCTTGATAAGTCACAACACCACCAAACACCTTGAGCTATTTCCAGCAAATCATATGACTACCAAGTCCTGGTGTAACCGAATCTTGGGGAGATCCTTGCTTGCGCAATCACTTTTTCCCACACTTTCAAGAGAGGTAGAGCCCTTCCCATTTGCGCAGAACTCCATCTAGGTTGCCCGTGCCCTTGTTCCTTTGCAACAACATATTTGGCTCTAGGAGGGAGATGGAGGTCTGTCACTTGCAGAGATCAACAAAAGGGCCATGGTCGAAGAATGAGGACACTCGTATGCACATACAAGCACAATGACAAGCAGCCTACAGTTTGTAAAGCTATTGCACGATAGGTTTTGTAGACCTCTATACTTGTGAAGATAGCTGACTTATTGCAAAGTATTTGAAAACTCAAGATTGCTTTCACTGCTACCATACAAGACATTATCTTGAACATGGAGCATACAATGGCATACCTAGCATCGGGTGATGTGGACAGAAAAAAGTATAAGAATGAATTGTTGTTGAGCCCCCTTATCAGGTGACCAAGTGATCGATGCCATGCTCCTAACAATGAACCTAGCATACAAGCAACAATTATGCATATGGAAGTTTTAGGCAAGAATTTGATAAACACCATTGTTGACAATGGTTGTGGTATGAATGTTCTTCACAAGGAGACGTGGAAGAGTCTTGGGAAGCCGACTATGTGGCCTCTGACAAATTAAATTGTAGGAGCGGATTAACAGGGCATTAGAGTATTGGATGTAGTGATGAGTCAAAAGGTAGTTATTGGAACCCAACCCATTTTGTTGAATCTTGTAGTCACCACGCTGAAGAAGAAAGCCTATGATGCACTATTGGGTCAAGGCTGGTTGATAGCAGCCAAAGCTGATCTTAACTGGAATTTTTTTGATCTTCATCAAAAATAAAGGATGGAAGCATGATATAGATTTGAAGAATTAGGCTGTTAGTGAGGAAGCAACTTCATCAGACTCATCAGATTTCGACTTCCAAGAATAGCATTCAGTTGACAGGGCTGAGGTACAATGGAGCCAAACGATGAAGTGGTATTTGAGTTACAATTGTGCTCTGACTATGAGACAAACTCCCTCAATGTTTTGTTCCATTGGCAGATTGAAGACTATGAAGTATTCCAACCTGATTGCAATAGCATTAAGATTATGGAGATTGATGAGGGCCAAGGCTTGGGGCGAGATGACCAGAAGAAGACGTTGGTAATGCTAAGTCCTTCTGAATCGTCATAGTCAGCTTACCCATTTGAGTTCAACGAATACAATGCCAGGGATGCAACATTTGATGGAAAGTTGGCTTGCCAATCGAAATGGGTGGTTGCCCATTTATTCTAAAGAGTGGACTTCAATAAGTGTGAACTAGGGAGGAGTTTTTTTAAAGGAGAGGTATGATCTCTTGAAGTTCAATTTATTTTTGTAGTATGGTCGGATACGTTGAATACACCCAAACGGGATGAATGTTGGGGGATGGCACATCACACAACTTTTAAAGGCTCTAAACTAAAGTTTTATCGAGTAACGAATGAAAGTATTGACATATTACACATTGGCTCCTCACTCAAAGAAACGACTAAAGCAACTGAAAAGGAAAACAATATAAAGATTGACAAAGACAATTATTTCAAAGTGCATGTAAAGACTTCTGATATATATGAGGTGTTGAAAGTGGAAGGGTGGGCATTGAAAGAGCAACTAAAAGCACCGTCACGACCTCAAAGGACAATTGGATGCCGATGCACAAAGTGGCAAGTTTGATCTCTTCCTAGTTGCTGTTCTGTCGACTTCCATTCAGCCCAGCTATTGTTTTGTCATCCCTCCGTATGACCTCAACGTCACCCCTGCATATGATCTTTACATCACCTCTATGTACAACCGCAACGTCACCTTTCCATATGACCTCAACGCCCCCTCACTGTATGACCTTGTCAGTGAAGTGTCCCTTCTGCTTGACCAAGTCTGTTCCAGATGACATCTGCTGCAACTTCTACTGTCCCTGCCAGGATGATCTCTTTCCATTGTTATACAATCTCCCTCAAATCTGCTCACTACTGTAATATCTTCTTCAATCCTGTATTTAGCCATATGACCTTGCAAACCAACAACAGTCGTATGACCTTCTTGAAGCCTCTGTCAATACGATTTGCTCTAGGATCTCTGACTGTATGACTTGCAGCGGTGACAAAATGACAACCCATTTGACCGCATGACCTTCCCTGTTGAATGTCTTTCCACTGCCATATGCATGTCATGCTAAAAACCTGCACACCGTCATATGAGCTGAGTGAACTGCTATTTAAACCGATCACTGCACCTGTAGAATGTGTTCGATATGCCAAACAAGTCACCTACATATGCACCATTACAACAAATTATATATCCACAAATTTTAGGTGCTTTCAAAAGTAGTGGATTTTCGAAGAAAATTGGTTGCCATCATGGTGTTTCAAGGGTCAAAGAAGGGTCAAATGAGCACATGAGGAGTGCTGCCCCTCGATTCCGCTGGGGGCTGAGACTCCTATTTTGATTTTGAAAAAGAAAAAGAAAGTGGTGGAAGTGATCCCAACTTGTTTAAAGGGGGGATAATATAGACCGGCATATTTGTATTGTCTTTGTTAGTAGAGTAATTACATATTTTAGTTTGTAATGACTCTTTTGATTATCATTGGGTGTTGATGGTTGTGTCGAGTAATAGCCTTAAGTCATTTGTTTTATAAATAGAAGGATATACATTGGGGAAAGGGCGCTGGTATCAGGTCCTTCCTGTACTTTGAGAATTGTGTCGAGACCTCTCTTTTATGAATACAAGCTGCTATTGTTCGGATGCTTCACTCTGCCATGGTATGTCATGCAATCACTATTGTGTAGCACTATATAAAGGAACGAGGAGGTGCAAGCACTTCAAACTGAGTTGAAGTGGCTCAAGGTTGGTACAGCAGGATCTTCAGTGTCTGGGTTGGCCGGAGCATCTGCAGGACCAACTGAGCCTTCTTTTGAAGCACCACCATTGCCCTCTTCTTCAGGCCCTCCGCAATCAGTAATATCTTACTCATCCCACCTTTCCCGTGTAGTTCTTGAGTCATGTACTAAAGTCTATGTTGGTTGGGACCTTGAATTATATAGACTGTGATAGACGTAGTCAAGTTATAATCAACTGTTTGTGTTATTTAAATGTAGTCAAACATGATTTTCTATCATTTAATGTGTCAACACGTGTAATGTACTCAATTAATTCTTAGATACTATGGTTGGTACCTTGACGATTGTGGTCAAACCAATACACCTTTTGGTTGACCAAACTAAATGTAGAATAACGGTGGTTATCATATTCTCCTCAGAGGATAGCAAGTTGATGTATCTACCCATATCAATGAAGTTATAGCTTTTTCAATTCCATGTGTGCAATATTTGGTATGTTTTTTCTGTAATTACATTACTATTGTATTCTGTATTGGTATAACAGATCCAACAGACATTCCTGCGAAAATGTTTTCAACTGAACTCATTCAATTCTGTACTTCTAATGGAAAGAGAAGTCGAAGCATTTACAGAAATAGTTTCAGTTGCTTTTCAATAAACTCCTAAAACCCATTATTGCCTTAAGCATGTCTAGCATAAAACAACATTTAATTTGATCACAGGCTTTGGCAAAATTAGTTTAGTTTTAACAATCAAACAGAGCATCTTCTTGAATCTAAAAGCAAAGGTCATTACCCAATTTTTGTGAGACTTGTTTGGCAAGTGATAGGCTACCAATTCCAGATTCTCAACTTCAGGAATGAACTTAGTATTCCCTGTATACACCTTATCTTTCACTCTTACTTAATTCCTGAGGTTAGAAATGCAAATGTAGCAGCTGATTTGTGGAAAGCTCTAACTACTAAATATCAGGCTTTGGAAGAAGAAGGGTATTAATATTTGGAAAAATTGGTATTTTCCACTAAAATGCAAGGTGGATCTGTTTCTGAGTTTTTGTTGCAATTGAAGGACATCAGTGATCAACTGATAGAAGATAAGAAGTGGTGATGCAAAATTTGCCACCATCATTTGATGCCCTCGTTCATTCCTGCCCCTGATTGAAGAGACACAAGAGCTCAAATTTGAGCAATTGGTTGGACTTCTATTGGAAAAGGAGAGAGGTCAAATTTAGTTGGGAGCAATAACGTCATGTCCTAAAGAGAATGCATTCGGTGCACGTCACTTCACATAGAGGAAGATTTTATAGTGGTAGCAGTTTGTCAAGTGACAAGGCTTTCAAAAGCGATAACAAGTGATAGTGGAAATGTTGCTATTATAAGAAGCCAAGTCTTTTTAAGAAAGATTGTTGAAAGAGGCAATATGACCTAGCAAATGGTCAGAAGCAAACCTGATATGCTAATGTTACCGAAGAAGTAGAACAAGGGGCCACAAGTGAGTATTCATTCTTGGCATCTTGGAATCAAGAACATGGTACTTTGATTCAAGTGCTTCTCAACACTATATGTCACAGAGACTGGTACTGTAATTTCATTGAAGATGATAGTTCTTAATGAATATGTTTCCTTGGGTGATAGTTGGATTCGTGATGTTAGAGGATGTGGGGTTGTTCGGGTTACATTGAATAATGCTCTTAACTATACTTTTAAGAATGTAAGATATGTACATGGCATAAATAAAAATCTAGTGTTTATTGGTGAAATCATTGCAAATCTTGATCTTCATCTAAAGTTTCAAGGAAACAAGTGTATCATAACTACTCTTCAAGATAAGAAAGTGACTGTTGGAGGAATTGGTGAAAAAGGTGTGTATAAACTATAAGATACCAAAACACTAGAAGATCATGCATTAATAGCAGTAAAGAGCACTAATGTAGGCATGAGCATTATGGTCACCTCGATTATTAGTATTTGAATACATTAAGTAAGACTAACATGGTGGTTGGGCTTCTGTCTATTCAGGAGGGTTAGAATATATGTTTAAGGTGTCAGATGGGAAAATATTTTCAACATCCATTTGATACAGATCAGGCATATAGAGCCAAAGGAGCATTGGATTTGGTACATGCAAATTTGCATGGTCCATTGCGGACACTTACAATATCTGGAGCTCAGTATTTCTTGTTGATAGTTGATGACTTTTCTAGGAAAATGTGGGTTTATTTTTTGAATAGAAAGTCAGATTGTATGTCTTTGTTGCATGGAAAGCTTTGGTAGAGAAACATGTAGGGAGATAGGCAAAACCTCTCAGATCAAATAATGGTGGCAAGTTCATCTCAAAATCGTTCAGAGCTCTGTGAGAAGCAACGTATAAAAAGACAATATACTACTTTATGCACTTCACAACAAAATGGAGTTGTGGAAAGGAGCAATAGGACAATCATGGAGATGGCACGATGTATGGTGCATAGCTGGAATGTACCTTATTGGTACTGGATAGAATCTGAGAATATAGCTGTTTACATTCTCAACATGAGTCCTATTAAATTCTTGCAAATTGTTACTCCGGAAGAAGCATGGTTTGGTAAAACACTTGATGTAAGTGATTTTCGTGTTTTTAGTTGCTTTGTTTCTGCATTGAACAAAGTGTATATGTATGTTGGCCACAGTGAGTAGACTAAGGCATACATATTACTAAATGTTTCTATAAACAAAATTCTGATAAGTAGGGATGTTGTGGTGGATGAGAAATTAACATTCTTCTCTGATAATAGTAAATCTACTAATAGTATTGTATTGATTCCTATTGACATTATTTATGGAACAAGTTTTGGTACTAAATTGTAGCAGGATTCAAATTTGGGAGCGACAGAGGAGTCGAGTTTTAGGGAGGGATCCAATGGCGAAGAGACTGTTTTTCAGTCTTCACAATAGGGTCAGGAAAACCAACACAAGAGGCTGAAGTGGTACTATACCACAATGAAAGATGTTTGGAAAGATGAATTTCCTATGTCAATGGATGGGCAATCTGCAAGGTTAGGAAGGCATGATGCAAGGTGATGAGCCACTAAATTTTGCTCTTATTACTGTTCTGTAGGTATTGAAGTCTAGCACAGTTATAGAGACCAATTTGAAACTTGAGTGGAAGACTTCCATGAAGGTTGGTGCAACAGTGTTGTGCACAGTAGATGTTCCAAAGCTCTTTAACAGTAGAGAGTAGTAGGTGTTGTACATCCAAAATCTTGATGCATGAATATCCCTTCAGGGGTATACCATGTTGTTTATTCTTGATATACTATAGCATTTGTTGGAACTGATCATTCTTCCATAAAACAAGTGAAACACGACACATTCAAGACAAGACAACACTTCAAATTACAACAGGATGAATCCAATTAACCTTGTATTCAACACTACTTCCTACTTTAATTGACAGCTGCAATGGCTAATTACTAATGTGCTCTGGTGAGATGGTTTGGCGATAATGGGGACTTGGAGACATTTGCTGCATTGGCAACAGAACTACATTTTGGTTAAGTTCATGTCTGGACTTAATCATATTATTGTAATAATGACTAAAACATTTGGTTTAGTCATTAAGGGAGGTATTAGAAGAAGTTACTTAGGAATAGTCTATAATCTTACAATAAAGCCTAGTTTGACTTGATATGTTGTTAGGCTTAGACTAAGTCATAGATTAGTCTGTGTTAGTTATAGCACATTAGTTTATGGGTTGTTGATGTTGTTTTCTTGTTGATAAGATTATATCGTAATCACTTGGCTTGATTGTAGGCTTGGACTTGGGTATTTAATCAGCCACTATAATGTCTTCAATTAATGGCTTGCATAATAAAATAATAATCTTTTCGTTACAAGTTAGTGTTGGAAGACCCGTGGTGGTTCATTGCATTAAAGACTTGCGAATTTCGTGATTCAGGCTTTGACAATGAACAAGTGCTCAGGGAATTGACACACTGAAACGATCGGATGATAATGATTTCGATGATGGATTGCACAGAAAATTGAAAGACAAAATTAGAACGTATATTCAAATGATACACTTTGACAGGTCGTGCAGATTAATTTGGCCCAGAGGATGTTAAAAGTCACCATCATTATCAGCAATGGATTCTTTTAAGGTCCAACACAATATTAACCACAATACAGATCTTCCTATTGCGTGTGACTGAAAAGAAGCTAGTGGGTTAGGGGCAAATGTTTTTCCTTTTGATGCTGGTCTATTCTTACCTAGGAATTCTACCCAAATTGGAAAGCACCTCTTAGGTGCTTAATCAGCAAAGAAACTCTTCACCTAATAAGGAAAAAACACTAAAGTGTTTCTAGTTCTACTCATCCAAAGATTTTGACTCGGAGCCTGAGAACAATTTAAAGCTTTTTACAGATGAGCAAAATAAATCCTTTATGAGGCTTCTAACACTAATCAACTAGGATGTTGAAAAAAACACATTCTAAAACTAGCATACCTATATTATATAAATATATGTAAAATATGCCGAGAGGTATAGGCACTTATACCTCTTGGCATATTTTACCATTTATATAAACATAAATCAAAACATGGTAAAATATGCCAAGAGGTATAAGCGCCTATACCTCTTGGCATATTTTACATATATTTATATAATATAGGTATGCTAGTAGCAACCACGGGAGTTGCATTATACATAAAATGATACCAAAAATAAAGGCAGGAAAAGAAGGTGGGAATTTAGTTCGTGCATGAATGACCTTAACGAGAACCTATTAAATTGGTGACTTGAGACTCATATTATTAATAATAAGGATCCCCGCCCATGTAGTTCATTGGTGTTCATCGTAGGACCCCCACCCACATAGTTCATTGGTGTGCATTGTTATCATTATCATCATCGTCATTATCTTCGTCATCATAGTGACCGGACTGTCTTTGTCATCGTTGATCATTGTCATAATCGTCATCATCATGATCTTCATCATCATTATCACCGCCATCACCAAAACCATCATCATCATTGTCATCATCGGCATCATACTGCACAGTTGTGCTACCGAAAAGTTTCTGAGGCTATGGATTTCAAGCGGCGTGACTGAAAAAGTGCTCAATCGAAGCAAAACCATTTAACCATTCACTAGAGTGATTATATTGGTCAAGCTTAATTAAATCATCAAAAAGGCTGGGTGAGCTTTCATCACCTTGTTGAATTCTTGTTAGAAACTTCTGTCCCTATTTTGGAAACTGTTGTAATCCTCCAAAGTTGTAGCAATTGCAGCATGTGATTGGAGAGGGCTCATTTATATACTTCTCCCCCAAGGGCAGATGATATCCAAAAAGCAGTACATTATCAGGAGAAAAACCAATAGTTCTATCCCTAAAAAAGCAAGGTCAGTGCAAGGAGGGCCTCTATGGTTCTATCATATCCCTAAAAAAAAGTAGAACTCTACCAATATGCCGCTTTTTAGATTTATGTATGCATGTCGACCATGGTTTATCCATTGATGATATGTTTCAGTGAATGTCCTGGAATGCCTGTATACATTTCATATATCAGGAGTTAGGTGAATGTGTTTTGGGTTCCTTAAAGATAATGGGCTGATTTGATATTATATTTGGACTAGACTTGAACTTTAGAACTTGTATTTGAGCCTGTACTTTTTTGATCTGCATTTGACCCAAAATGGTTCCGAGAATGGTTATGGTTTTGGTTGAGTCAGTACCTACTCTGGTTACTTGGATTTACCAGAGGAGGGTGGGCATGAATAGTCCCTTTTGAATCTGTCTTTGTTTTGTATTCAGTAGTTTTCAGGGTCTAGAGCTTGTAATTCTATTGGTTCATTTTAAAATTTGTAATGGATTTGATTCTTTCTTTATCCTCAGCTTAACTTTTGATTGGGTGTTTCCTTTTTTGAGCTCTATTCATTTCTTTAATTTGCTATTGGCAATATTTCATTTATGATGGATTTTTCAATATCCTATTATGGATTTATCTATTCAGCTTTTAGAGAAATTCTTTGACAGCATTTCCCTAGTTACAAAATCGCTTTTCTTTCTCCTATTTCCACATTTGTTGGTTATTATTTTCCTTACAACTTTAGTCTGTGTATCTTTATCTTTTACCAGATCGACCAATGCTTAAGTAAATGAATGTGTTACATTCTGAGAACAATTCCTGTTAAAGTTGACATGTAATGGTTTTTTCAAGAGTTTTATGTAAGATTAATTGAGTCTGCAAACTATTGTATTAAAATTTCAAAGGAGTTCTGTGAATACAACTGTTAAGATTATTCCAATTTCTATGCTAATGCTTGCTGGTACCAATATGCAGGTTCTAATCAATCTTCTGTTGTCTTGAAAAATCTTAATGTTAGTTGCTTCTTAAAAAATTTCATCATTAGTTGCATCTTGAAGAACTTAATCTTTATTATTTTCATTATTCTTTATTGTTTATGTGAGTTTTGTTTTTATGCAGGTCATGTTTTACTCCCTTGCTGTCGTTACATATGGCACTGCGGTGCCATCTGGACAGTTTGTACCAGGGATAATGATAGGATCCACATATGGACGTCTTGTAGGGATGTTTGTTGTCAATATATACAAAAAGCTCAACATTGATGAAGGAACGTAAGTTCTGATTACTACCTTTCTTTTTATTTGAGCAAAATCAGCTTCATTTATGTGGAGTAGTTGTGAAACTGTTCTGGACATCTCGTAGGGATGTTTGTTGTCAATATTTACAAAAAGCTCAATGTCGATGAAGAAATGCAAGTTTTCGATTATTACCTTTCTTTTTATTTGACAAAAATCGGCTTTGTTTATGTAGAGTAGTTGTAAAACTGTTTCAAAGATGGCTTGATTTATGTCTATTATCATGCCTATTGGTTTTTTATTTTGGTGATGACGATTTAAAATTTTAAACTTAGAGATTACCTTTATAATACAAAAGATACAAACAGAAAGCCGAGTAGTGTGGAAAATATGTGACCTTCCTATTCTTGGGTCAATGTGAAAAGATCTAGCAATTGTTTGATAAATTATTAGTAGACGGTGTAGATAGATGACTTAGAAGTGTGATGGTCTGAATTTGTGTGTGTTTGCAATTATGATTTTAAGTCTGCTGATGTAGTCAGATAGCTTCTTTCAGGTATGCATTACTTGGAGCTGCATCTTTTCTGGGAGGTTCCATGAGAATGACTGTCTCTCTTTGTGTCATTATGGTTGAGATTACAAACAATCTGAAGCTTTTACCCTTAATCATGCTAGTTCTGCTTATATCTAAGGTCTATTTTCCTTATAAACAAGATGACATTTGAGATCACATTCAAATTTCCTGTATTACCCAGTCAAACTAGAAGGATTGATATAGTTGTTGGCACAGGCTGTTGGCGATGTTTTTAATGAAGGATTTTATGAAGAGCATGCCCGACTGAGAGGCATTCCATTGCTTGAATCAAGGCCTAAACAGTACATGCGCCAAATGACTGCAAAAGAAGCTTGCAGAAACCAAAAGGTTGTGGATGATCACAAATGGTTTCACATATTGTGATATGTCATTGGGATAGACTGATAGTTATAGGATCACAGTAGCACAGTGTGAAGATTGATATTTTCTTCTTTTTGGATGTTCTGGTTGAAGGTTGCATACTTTTCACGCATAGTTAAGGTTGCAGATGTAGTGACAATGCTTCAAAGCAATAATCATAATGGACTCCCTGTAAGGTTTTCTTATCAGATTGTTTTGTTTTTGTTCTTCATGATGTGCTTTGTTTCTTGGCTTGAGCTTTTTTGTAATATGCTAGGCTTATTTTGTAACATGCCAGCTGTTATACTTCTAGGTTATTGATCGCCGACAAAATGGAGAAACAGCTGTCCTTGGACTCATCCTACGAAGGTACGAGCCATTTTAAATGCGTGACCCATCTTCTAGAGTTTCTGAAATTTCTTGCTGCAATACCATTTACTCTTTTGAAATAGGAATTATACGTATCATCATTCATCTGTTACCTTTTTATATAAACTAAACTCTTTTTCTCCTCATGCATATAACTTTATTTTGTTGATATTTCTATTCTATAAGGCAGTCATTTGTTGGTGCTTTTACAATCCAAGGCAGATTTTCAGCATATTCCTGTCCCCAGTGACACAAGGGGATCTCTTCGAACCAGGTCTCTGTTTTGTCAGTTGAGGCTTTATGGTAGATTTTGTTAACAAGTTTTTCTGCAGCTTACAAGGAAAGTCTTATTCAATAAATTTCCAATTTGACACTTTTGAACCTATAATCATGCAGACACAGTGTTACAGATTTTGTGAAACCTGTATCAAGTAGAGGTTTGTGCATTGAGGATATTCATCTTACACAAGATGAAATGGAAATGTATATAGATCTCGAGCCATTTGTAAATCCTTCGCCCTATATTGTGCCAGAAGACATGTCCTTGACCAAGGTAAAACTTTTCTACAATTCATATAAGTATTTGTCAGTACTTCAAAGTCCACATTTCTCCTCTTTTACTAATTTATGTTTGAGAATTGTAGGGAATGTCTAATAATTATGTTTTGAAGTAACCAGATGAGATCCCAACTGTGTAGTATGTGTTTATATGCTAGCAGGTATACAATCTATTTCGACAGCTGGGATTAAGACACATCTTTGTTGTTCCTCGTCCATCAAGAGTTATTGGTGTTATAACTCGAAAAGACTTATTATTAGAGGTATGAAACAAAGTCTTATTCTCTTTTTTGTATTTCTTTGTAGTCAAATTTTAAAATCAAGAAAACAAATATGTATTTTGTTAGCGAGCCTGTTTTGTCTTTCTTGTATGCATTAACTGCTTTCCTTTGACAACTGCAGGAAAATGAAGATAATGATGCTATGGAGCTCCCTCCAGTTAGTGTAAGGTCTTGATGCAGCCAAACCTCTGTAATACTCCAGAACTGTATTTTGAGTCTTGACATCCACAACCTAGAAAAAGTCTTAAGTTCAATCTACTGTAGGTTGCCACGTATCCAATCTTTGGTGCTGATTGAAACATTTGAGTTCCTAAGGTCTGGGAATTCAGCTAACTTTTACACAGGCATATGTGGCAATCAAAAGAAACATGAGTTAAGGAGTTGTACTAGAGCATAGTATAGAGTTTTAGCACAGCTTAGCTGCTGTTTCATTTGTGAGGAAATTTTTCTTAGTTGGTCTTTAGAAATTGTGGTGTTGAATTTCACAGGAGACAACTTTTGCACTATAAATGACCTTTTCTTTTGATTTATTCTCAGCTTAGGACTGCCCTCCAAATGGACACAGATTTTTGTATTATAGCCCAAGCGCCAAACTTAAATTGAGAATGTTTACCATCATATACATTTTGTATTATACTCTATGTAATTATACACTTTCCATTGTTCATTCATTCTTTTCTCTATAAAATATTTCTACTTATTGTCATTTTCTATGCTTTATTTATTGTATATAAGGAATACTAAAAGTGCTATTAGAGCTTGTTTGTGGCTATTCCTTTTCTGCTTATCTGAGGCCATTTGTTTTCTGTGGTCCATGGCCTTTCATTGTCCATGGACTGTGGTCTTTGATCATTTATACCAAGTATTTTGTGGGGAAACCCCACTTGAATTGAAGAAAAAAGGAACTCCAGCTGCTAAAACCGGGGTGCTCTGTGGGAGAAATTACTTCATGTGCTCTCAAGGGAACCTTCATTCTTTTCTATTAGTTCCATTTGTGGTTGAGGAAGAAAAAATGGCTGTTTATAAGGCATCGAGATTATTGCCAAAGCGATAGGACAACCCGAATTTGAAGTATTGCCACCAGATTGTTCTGTACGGTCACCTGCGATGCTGTAAATTGTAGTGGTCAGAATCCCTGCAGCTGATTGATTAAAGAAAATCAAAGTGTGTAAAACTGTATGTATTAGATTGAAATTTAAAAACAACCCTCCTTTTACAAAAGGTTGGTATAGCTAAATCAGGGAAACATTAAATTTACTAACATGATCAAAAGAGGAGATGACTAAATATTAATTTGAGTTTTCTGTTAATTAATTTTGGTATAGTCAATTGGCAATGCCCAGTTTATTCCCGAGCTTGATCACGAGTTACCACCAAAGGTCACAAATTTGTATATATATAAAAGGTAAAGTTAAAATGCATTCTGTTCTCACAAGGGGATCTCATACACCAAGTTGGCATGCTGGTTAGGCAGGGACCTAAAAATTCACCTTTTACCTTTTTATATAAATGTATTTGAGAGGCAGTCAAGGCACATTGAAGTACTCCAACAAATTGACAAAGGACTGAAGGTGTTATATAACAAACTTTAAGACTTAATCCTTATTGCAAGAAGAAAACTTTTTATGTAATGTGTTAATTAAAACTAAGGGTGAAATATTTAACACCAATAAACAATATATAAAGTGGGACCAATATAAAGTGGAAGAAATGAAAAAGGGGCTCAAGGAAGAAGGTTCTAAGAGAGAGAGAAATTATATTAATGTCCATGTATGAGAAAAATAGGTAAATGGGACTCGAGAATACATCCAATCACAATAGAAAGTGCTAGGGTAAAAGGACACTAACTTCAAAGACTAACTAAAAAAATAACAAAATAAATGAAGGTAAATGAGGGGTAAACCCAAAGTAGTAAAGCCCCAATCCATGTGGTTAAGGTACCAATACAAATAACCTTGTGGGAGGAGCATGAACCCTTAGAGAGCATGGGCTGATGAAAGTTGGAAAGACTGGATGGTAGTCCCATCAAACATCTCTGACCATGCTTGGGATAGAGGAATCATCTATGTCATCGTCTATCATTGTGAAAGGGGCAATGTTGGATCCGATAATGCTCATAGGGGAGGGGTTAGGGCTGTGGGGGCAAGGCTGGATAACCCTAGGATGAAGTAAGGCACTCCCCCTAGAATCGCTCCTAACATCCATGGCCAAAGAAATTTGTGTGGCAACGAAGAAACTCGTAATGTGTTTCTGACCATGCAGCTTGGGAAGTGTTCGACAAGGAATAGACACACGTCGTGGGAACAAAACTATGAAGTTGAGAAGGAGAATATCCCCATCGGTGAGAGAGTGTGTTGGGGACCGTTAATAGTAGTCTTGTGCAAAGATGAGCGCCATGACTGATCTACCCCATCGGTGTGAAGTAGAAGTATAGAAAGGGCACTTAATGCCGCCGACCTCTGTTTTGGGTTGAAAGGAAGGGGTGATCAGTTTGGAAACTCTAGGGGCTTCTTGTTGGATCTATGTTGGAGTGTGATGATATCTAGAAGAAAAACGGTCAGGTATCGTCGACCCAGGGTCCAAAAAATGGATAAAGAGTTGTTAGAGTCCCTATAAACACCGTGGTATTTTCCTTGAATCTGATAATAAATGGGGCATTTGAAAATGAAGTGCTCCTAGTCTCCACCTCCTAGAGGGAGCAAAGATGACAGATCTAGTTCCCACATGGAATATGATGTAATGTCCCTTTTCCCAATGTAGAAGACCAAGTTTGGATTTTTTGGCCATTCCTTCTTCGTGGCCGGAAAAGGAAAGCAAGGAGAAGAGCAACATTATAATATTTAATAATTTTTATATGTTTTTATAAAGTAATTGTAGAATATATGGGTCGGCCAAGTTAAGGACAAAATAAATAATTATAAGGGCATAATGAATGGTCATAAGGGAGCGGCCATGTCTTTTCAAAAGTATAAATAGGGGACTAAGGGCAGCCATTTGGACATGTGAACTTTCATTTGTAAAATCTGATTTTGAGAGTGTTCTCTCATTATCTCACCACTTGGGACGAAAACCCCATGTGAGGTCCATATGAAGGACGAAAACCCTTCATATTGACTTAAAACTATTTGCACTTAAACTATATTATCATAATTGAAGGCATTATTGGGCATTTTCAGATTTATTCCAAGAAGTGCGACTTGCTCTAGTGTTATTTGTGAATTATTGGATGATATTAGTATCATATTAAATTGATATTCCTAGTCGATTTGCATTATAAAGGCCAAATCTGCATTTTGCATGGATTCCTATGCATGTTTAATGGTCAAAAAGAATTGTTTAAGGTTGCAGCGACTTCCAGTTAGATAATCATTTCCAGCAGTGCGTATTTTGCACAAATCAAATCGATTTGGGCATAAGAGTTATCAAAATCAATAAATAAACATTCCTCAGTATTTATTAATATTTATAGAAGACTTTGGGCACATTTTACGAAGGTTTTTAACTCGCTGTAATTAAATTACAGTCTGCTGCAATAATTTCCAGAATTCTGTAAAATTCATATAAACCCTCAAAAAGGGTTATTACATATGATGATCAGTCTAAACCCACAACTGATGTGAGCACAACCTCAATTGGCTGAGGGAAACCTCAAGCCATGAGACCAATGATTGTGGAGATAGGACGGAAAATGACACCATCCATCACCTATATGCTCGTAAAAGGAAAGCATGGGGCTGAGTGGCCGAGGAGGGGAGGTCCAAGTGATTTTGGATGTACTGCTTGTAGGTAAAGAACTAGCTCCTAGTGATTTGATAGCTATAATGATGACCTCCATTTGATGTGATAGCTCTAAAGATGACCTCCTTTGAGGGAGCTCTACAAGATGATAGATTTAACTAAAAATACAGGTTACATGATTTTAGACAGTTCAGGTGATTTTTAATTTTTTTACCCTTAGTATTCAAGTAGTACAGTCACTAAGTCTATGAAAAGTTATTCTTGTAAAAAGTTGTTAAAGTTTTTAATTAACTTTAAAAAGGGAATCAAATATTCTTGATGGTTATTAAGGAGAGTTAATGCTATGAAAAGGGAGGCATATATAGTATTAGGAGCATGCTATGGCCTATTTTATCCTTATACATGTGGTTTATGCATTAGTTTAGTAGGGATAATATCGTGCTATGTTTAAATTAGTAAAAGATTATTCCATGATGTAATTAGCATTTTCTTCTCCCTCGACTATAACTCAAGGGAAAACCCTTAGTAATATTTCTGCCATTTTATATGTATCTAATACAGTGAGCTGTCATTGTGACATCTTGTTTATCGTCAGTCAGATTTGTAGGCGTAAATCCATATTGGGTGTGTAGGTACCCCTATCTTTTACATTTCAACACTTTATCTTCAAGTTATATATTGTAGATTGTTTCCAATCTCTTTAAGAACGATGCAATTGGTATCATACCCACATGATTTTACTGCCATTGCAAACATGCCAATGGGTGTTTATCCAATCAACTAGTTGAATTTCCTGACCAAGGAAGAGCTGAAGGGATCACTGGTAGAATTCACTGCATAAATTAGAAGGGAGATGAAATTCTCTGGGAAAAAGGGAAAAGGATTAATAGCCAAAGTCAAACAATAGAAATACACTTTTTGAGTTAGATGAGGAGGATGTCAATCCTTGGGGAAATCTTGATCCTGTCCCTCTAGATGAGGAGGTGGTGGAAGAAGTTTCTAAGTGCTCACCTTCAAATTTTTAGATAAAGATCTGTGGTATGATTGCGAGGGAGAAGTAGAGGGCCACACATGGCTGGGTAAGATCAGATTAACCTTCAGGGACAACACAATTATGACCTTGAGAAGAAGCTAAAATCAGATTCACCTTCAGGGACAACACAATTATGATCTTGAGGAGAAGCTAACTATTGCCTTGCAGCGCGGGAAGCTTTGTAGCACATGGATGGGACAGCCTTGTAGCACATGGATGTGGCAGCCTTGTAGCACATGGGTGGGACAGCCCATACCTTGGGAGACTGATGGTTTCCTTGAAACTCTAGAGAAAGCTTTCGTTAGTTTGCTAATGCATTAACTCAAAGAGTATATTGAAACTTGGACGAATTCTACCATGTTAACTCATGCAAATGTTCTAGAAAGACATGATGATCAAAGATCATATAAAGAAATTTCAAGCTGTAGAGTCGAATACCAAAATATTAGAAGTCATTGTTCTTGATATCTACATCTCCAGCATGTTGCCAAAAATTTGATTTTAGATAAAGATGTTTGACCCAAAAGCTCTAGCAAAAACTATTTCTATGGCTAGGAATGTAGAGATCCATGTAGAAGCTATTAGGAAGAAGATTCAAAGTTTTTGGAAAATGGGGTATGCATTAAATAGGAAGATTGAGGAAGTGGGAAATCCTGAGTTGTAACAGTTTAAAAATCCTAGCTTTCGGTCAATCCCTCCAAGTATTCCATCAACTACAAATCCCTGCCATAAGTGCTCCCAACCATGGAGCAAGGGCCATACTCAAAACCTAAAAAATGTTGTTCATGGCTAACTATGTGTATCCATCTGAGTAAGAGTTAGAGCTTGATAACGGTGACGCTTTTGAGCAAGTTGATGTTGAGTGTAAACCAGAAGACAAAACCTCATGTACAGTAGAAACAGGGGAGCTGTATGTGTCCATTTCTGCAACGATTGGGTTGAATGGTCTTGATACCTTCAAATATTTTTCCTCCACCAAAACGCGTCTATGTGTTTGGTCATGGAAGATCCCAGTAGTATCCTTAATATTCTGTACAAGAAGCAATTCTGTAAACTGGGTCTTCATGTAGACACTTAAAAATACTTCTACATATGAATTCTAGTGCATCAGAACACTCAACGTGTATGTGTGGTGCATAACCTGGAGATTACAATGGTTGAATATATCCTTAAAGACAAGTTCCATGTTGTAGATGTTGGGGAGTGGATAGTGTTTTGTGTGTTCAATGGCTGTATCATTAACGACATACCCCACAAACCATCAAAAAGGTTCCTTTCATTCAAGTAAAAGGGTTGTGGGCATCCTTTCAAATCCTTACCGCCTAAAAATTTCAAGGTTGTTGATGCCAGCCAAAATAAACAACCTATCTAAGAAAGGACATGTTGGTTTCATGGCCCACCTATATTGCATGGATGTGGAACCCCCATCAACAATTCTGAATTAGAAGACCCCCAAAATTGTTTGTTGACTAGGTAGCCGGTTAGGCTTGTACATGCTGCATCTACCCGGTTCAGGTGCATGCCAAACACGCCGAGCAATGCTTCGGGTTTGTGAAACAGTATTGAATGTACTTGGGTACTCTTTTGCGTACCCAGAACATACTACGTACCCAAAGTAAAAAAACATTTTTTTACTTTTATTTTTTGTTTTTAATTTCTGGGTCAGAAAAAGTCAATACAACTTTAAAAAATAAAAAATGAATATACTGGAGAGCATCATGATCATGAATATGCTGATTTGTCTTTATTGTTGTGCATACATCGTAACATTTGTATAACGTACTTGTTCTAAGTTCGACCAATGAATATCATGACATTTGACATTGAATTATCAGTATGTTTTGTGGTTATTTAGCTTATTTTGTTTATTCTATGCATATTATATAGTTAATTTTTCTTATTTGGCTATATTTTTAATATTTTATATATTTTTGTATGGTCGTACCCAAGCCCTGGAAAAAATTGCTGTACCAGCCCATATTTGTACTCGTACCTGTACCAGCAACCTAGATTTTTGATAGGTAAAACGAGGCATTCTATTGGGGCCCTCATCTGATGGATAAAAAAAAGAGAGAACACAACAAATATTGCTAAATGGAAAACAATTGACGACAACTTCACATGATAACCAAAAGCAGTGGCAAACTCATTACAGCCCCTCAACATACCACTCCAAATCCACAAGAAGGTAGAATTAATCCAAACCTTTGTATGATTGAATCATATGGTTGGAAGAGAGCAATTTACTGGAACTGCTCCATAAGCATTGGGTGCTTTTTCAGGATTTTCTGAAGAGGCTTTACTATGTACACCTCAAAAGTGCTTTACTAACATTATGTTTTGTCAAAGGACTCATTCGCGCATCAATCTCCCATTTTCAAAATTGGGGTGGCCTGGATTTGATTCAACTTGTGAGAAAAGTGTCGTGGGTCCATTTTTTCCAGCCACCTTCATTATTAGTGTCATCCTTAATACACTCATTTATGCCTTCTTAACACCTTCACATCATCTACATAGTTTTCCTCGGGCCTCCTTAACCTCCCATATGTCCCTATTGCTAAATTGTTTCTAGCCAATGTCACCGGCCATGGCTTGTGATGCATAATTAGCCCTAATTATTCCATACAAATATTCTTTGTCACATGCAATGGACGGTGATGTCAACTATTAGGAACTGTGACGTAGTTGGGATCCTTAACACTATATATAGGGTCATTCTTAGTCATTTCCAAAAGAGCAATTTGATATATGCTTTACTTGCACTAGCAAATAACGAAATCCCCTCCAATTAGTGTAAAGGAACTTCACCCAAGGAAGAAAAGTTGCGATAAAAGGTCTTGGAGATTCAAGCAACAAATTAAACCTAGTATTAGGGTCCTCACCGTGGTCTACTAGGGTTTCTTCTATCCATCTTGACCCACCTCTGATCATCTCTCACAAAGTGCACAAGTCAAAGGGGATTTTAGTGCACCAACAAATTGACTCAAGATAAATATCCCTTTTCCCTAACCCCTTTTATTTATGTAGGTCCTCTTGGTGCTCAAATTAGTCTCGCCCCGTTTGTCATTGAAATTCCTCAGTTTGCGGCCTCTGTCATGTTTTCTATCTCCCCGTATTGGTGCTTGAAGACTCTGTCTCCCATTTGGTTGCCATGATCAGTCCCTTCCTTGGTCGAGGATCACTTAAAGGTCCATAATTTGTTTTTCGTTCCTCTGTCCATCTGAAAGAGTCTGTAACTTGGGCGTAAAACTCGGGTTTTTCCTTTCCTTCCGTTTTCCACAGTCACGTTTTGTTGTCCCTGTCGTTTTTGTCCCAAATACCCGTGGAAACGTGATTGGATGTAGCTCGAGAGGATCATATATGAGCCTTATAACATTTCCAAACCTTATAACATTTCCAAAATCTTTGTCCTTGAAGAAAGATTCATTTTCGGGCCCAAATGGAGATTTCCTGCATTTTAGGGTTTGACGGGTGTATTTTCCCAGTCAAATTTACATCTTAACACCAGTGGAAACGTGGCCCTTTTTGGTTGGATGCGGCTTAGTGGGGCACTCTAAAAACTCTAAGGCTCACCTCAACCCAAAACTTGTCCACGTGGAGAAACAACACTCATTTGAAAATCGCTTTTTGGTTTGGCCTTGAACTTGTGCCGGGGGACACGTGGAGGTTTCTTTGCTTTGCCTCAGACTTAGACAAATTTTTCATGTAACCGGTATAGTTTTGGCGAGGACCATGGACACGTGGTGGGTTGGTGCTCATTTGAGGATCCGCCTTAGGGTCCCACCTTAACAATTGCGATAGGGAGACATGTGGAGGCTTTCTGCCGGCTCCGCTTTGTACTTAAACTTTTCAAAGCAATTTTCTAAGGCTTGGGACACGTGGTGAGCCCGCACTTGTTCAGGGTCTCCACTCTTGGGCACCATCTCGAAGTTGCGCCATGAAGACACGTGGAGGCTTCCGTCGGGTCTTCCCATACTTAGACTTTTCAAGCAACTTTCTAAAGGCCTGGGACATGTGGAGGGACCGCGCCTGTTTGGGGACCGGCCCCTAAGTTTTATTTTGAAGAAGCGCCAGGAGGACACTTGGAGGCTTCCGCTCACTCTGCCCTTTGCTTGGACTTTTCAACGGCCAAAGGAGACTATCTTGGACCCTAGACACACACGACGCCTTCGCCATTGAACCTTCAACTTTTAACAGACTCACTGACCTTTGGTGAGACACGTGTTGAGCCCGTGCTTGTTTGGGGTCTCTGCTTTTGGGGACCATCTCAAAATGTGCCATTGAGACACATGGAGGCTTCCGTTGGCTCCTTTTTCATCGAGACTTTTCAAAGGCCAAAAGGCGTTTTCTTGGGCCCAGGGTACGTGGAAGGCTCGCATTTGTTTAAGACTTGCCTCTGTGCTTCTCCTTTGCAGTTGCGCCAAGGAAACACGTGGACGACTGTGATATAAAGTGGAAAATGGGGCGGGATCAACGGTTTGTTGAGCATTTCACCTGTTTTTACGCAATTTTGCTCCAAGATTCACGGAGACGCGAATACGCTTGTTTTTCATTGTTCTTTGATAAAATTCTTTGTCGTCTCTATTTGTAAGGTGCCTTTGAATGGATTTGAAACTTAAATTGTGAGTCCAAGGATTGTTAAGGTCGATATTTTGAAGTTGGAGTTGCTCAGGCACTTGCAAAAATGGGAATTACCAGAGGAGATGGATGTGGGGCAGAATTGCAGATGAAAGAGAGGGAAAAGGGATAAAATGATGAAAGTGCAGGTGCAAAAGATGGAAAAGGTGTTGCCTCGAGAGCGAAAAAGATTACCTGTCATGTCCAGCTGTGCAGAGTCTCGGAAAATGATTAAAAAGGGGATTTCTCGCATGACAGAATCAGAATGATTAAAAGGACTCCCGAAAAGTTGTGGCATGGCATCCTAGTCATTAGTCGAGGGCCCAAGAAACGTGATCAGTTCACAATTGGTCCACCTGGCAGATTTCGGATCTGAATTTGTTAAACGTCGTTGTCTAAAACAAATTGGTAACAAGCAAAGGTCCCTCGAATATTCTTCTCTTTTGGGGGAAAATTGAGTGAGCAAAATGTATAAATGTAATGAGAATACTCTTGCAAATGGTCAGAGTTTGAATTCTTAAGAGAAAATTTGAGAAAGCCGTCTTCGTGAGAGACCAAAGCTGAGATAACTTGTTATTTTCTTCTGTGTTAGATTTTCTATCGTGTCAAGTTGGTTGCAGATGTATAGCCATTGACGAGCACTGAGATTGCTCTGGAAGCTTTCCCCTGTTGATGAATCTAAGCAATTTTGAAATTAATTTGTGTCAATCTCTAGCAATTTGTGTCTGCTTTGTTTCAGAATGTCTACAAATAGTTTCTTTCGTTCCTATTGTAATCTTACATTGAAATTTTTGTGAAATCACACAGGATCTCGTCCACTGTGTGATGTTTAATGGTATTTACAATTTCATTTCAAGAAGAGCCTTCATCTTGGATGAGATAAACAAATTTAAAATCAATTCATTGTCATTTGTTGATAAAGATTGTCTATAAGTCTTCGGGTGTACCTTAGGCGTGATTTATCGAAACTTTGGTGTTTAATTGAGTCTTTCAATTCGAGCCTTCGTGTTGGAGTCTCAAAGATTATGTGAAAACGTGCTAATCTAGGCCTCCATTGAAGCACACCTTTTGGTTGAAGGAATGTCTTAATTGTTCTGAAGCTTTCTGTTGTTGAGTTGTTCATTGTTGTGAAGTCCCTTGAAGATCTGGTATAATCAACTTTATCCTGCTTCATCTCCCACCAAAATTATTCAAAAAACCATGAATCCACCTGAACTACCCCTATTTGCCCTGTGTATCAACAAAGGAACAAAATCTACTTGCAAAAATATGCAGAACAATCAGGATTTCTTAATGTCTTCAGTAACCTTAGCCTTGTGTTGAAAGTATCTCCATTGTTTAGAAGTGACAACTCTTAAGAGTTAAATCATGGAGTATTGACCGTATTTTCCCAAGGTTCTCTTCATAGAATTTGTGCAAAAGAAGGATATCTCCATCTCCTTCATCAAATAGAGGTTACACTAAGGGTCCTCTCACCCTAGTCGAAGAGGCACGGCCTAAAGTAGTGAGGACAGGTCAAATCCTCTTAAAGGTGCTATCCATCTCTCCACAAATATGAGTAACAAAGGGCCAGTTAGATCTCCTCCCGGCTACAAAACGACACACACTATGATCTATCTGTCTCTAAGCTCCATGTCCAATCTGTGTTGTTGCTCGGCTTGAAAGGGAGAACAAATTTGGATACCAACAGGTCCAATTATGTATGTTGCAGGCTTTGATTCCTTTAGGCTATAGATCATGCTTGATATCATGTATTATCTTATTGCCTTGCCTACACCAAAAACCCTTGCCTACACCAAAAACCCTTGCCTATTACCCTCTTTACTTTATCGTCTTGCATATTACCCCGAGCTTTGCCTATTATGATAGCCTTGCTTATTATCACTTTGAGTGTAGGCTCCAGGAAGGATTCTACCTTTTCCTTATTAAGAGGTTGACATAGAAGAGACTTATTTCTAGGTCCATACATTCTGTTGAACCTAACATGAATCTTACCCCACTGTTGGTGGGTTATTTTCACAAATCCTATTTTTAATAACATCCAATTTCCGATCTAATCTCTAATCATTCTTCCTTTCAAGCTAAAACTTTCTTTTTATAGATCCCCTAAGGGCTATTCTCTCATTCCTATAACGGAATTCTTTAGGTTAGACCAAAATTAGACCACATGGTACGAAGTCACTCAAGCCTCATTTAGTCTACCATGAATGCAACATGGCTGCAATTACATTGAACAAAAAAGCTAACATTCCTAATAACAATATATGCAATATTAGGTCCTCTAACAAAGCCAATCAAGGCAAACGAATACAACAAGAGTATAGTGACCAAGAAGGAGACGTCATCAACAACATTGAATTGACCCACGAAATCCAACAACTCATGGCGGATAATCCTCAATACATAGGAAAGTCTCTCGGAGAAGTCATTGTCATGATGAGCTCTTTAAACAACACTCCTTGACCAATGTTGGGGCAATCTATGACACAACTTCTATGACCAAACCTTTGTTTTGTGGATTTGTCTTTAACAATTTCTACTTGATGCCGGGTAGTATAACTAGTGTTGCATTCCCAATTCAATAATGAAAACCCTAACTAAAATAGTCAACTCGATAACACTCAAATGTTTATTCAAGTGTTGGGTGATTGACCCAAATGCAAACTCAAATCATGCAAATGACTTGTTAATCACAATAAGTCTATTGGGGATCTCTAGTCAATGTCCCACCTTTCTCCCCGATGGATGCAAAGAGGAAACCTATCCCATAACCACCAATCACAATAAAGTTGTCAAACATTGCAAACCAAACCATTAATACTCTTTGTCGTAGTTATGGACATTTGGGGCATCTCTCCTCATGTCACTTATGATGGTTCTAATGACCCTAACATACATCTCAAAGCATTTGGAAACCTATACAAATATTGTCTTAAGATAAACACCTATGTGGTAAATCAACTACTTGCTTTAAACCTTATTAGAGATGCATTAGAATGGTATAACCAACTTAAATTGAAGTCCATTGTCCAATTCGGATACTTAGTCAATGCCATCATTCAACATTTCCAATATCACGACATACCCAAAGATAACTTTGGCAACTTTGTCACACAAGACACTAAATTTGCACATGACTTCATCAAACGATGAAAGCCCTTAGCACATAAGGTCGGACATAACATGAATGAACAAGTCTTGTTTAAACTATTCGTCATAGCCTTGGAATGAAAATTGCAATACAAAGTACAATCCTTCTCACCTAAAAATCTAGAAGAAGCGTTTTACCAAGCCAAATGACAAGATCATCTCATGGGATAATTCAAAAATCTCCAACAACAAAAGATTGGGATTTTCCTTGAAAACATTTTCACACTTGTGCAAGATCATCTCATGAGACAATTTGAAAATCCTCAACAACAAAAGACAACTAAAGTTGTCTTTAAATGCAAAAACTGACATGCCATTAGTGATGGGGTATCAAAACTTTTGACCTTAGTTTTGACATAAGACACACCATCAACTTGGTCCTTCTAGAGCACCTCAAAATATTGTTCTCTTCGACCCATATTTGGGATTCCATTTCATCTAAATCCCCATGCAGAATAAATTAGCCACCTATCGTGAAGTTGAGATGGAATCAAATGTAAGCTACCAATGCCCTAAACTAGAGAGGTAGATCAAACCTAACCTTAGCTCGATGGTATGATCCTCAAAAATTCTATTGATGTCATGCCAATTGGGGCCGATTCTGATAATTGCGCATGACCTCAAAAATCTCGGATAGTCGTTCCTACTAGTTCATAGTTTTGACCATAATGCCATGATACACACAAAAAAATGCCAATAATTTTTCACGGACTCACCGGTAAGCAAGCCCTTAATGCACATAGAAAGCATGAAGCCATATATTACGCCAACACACATCTAGGCATCCCACTTGACCATTCAAGAGCAATCAACAAGCCCCACATCAGCTTACTCAAAAGCAATTAGAGTCGATCAACAATCGTGGTAGAGACAACATCAAATTCCAACATCCCAAACAATGAAGAAAGAGTAGGCCAAATGTAACATCTGAAACATATCATTCCATGCACTGAAACATCCTCCCATTGATACTTGGAAAACCAATCGAATGTCAAGCTATAGTTCTTTGACTCAACTAATCGTACAAAAACACTACAAAACCTACAAAAATTGAAAATCCACCAAATTGTGTACCCTTGACCACAAATCATGATGAACAAAGTTACAAACTTCACATTCCATGACTAATGAAGAATAAACATCGAGAGGCCATGTCCAATGACGATTAAAATGCCCAAAAAAGTAAAAAAGTAGAAATTGAGTATTGAAGTAATTTATGAAAGCATCGTGAATCCCACACTTGTTGAGAAACCAAAAAGCAATTCAACCAAGCTTCAAAGAGTGGGACCCCATAGTGGAGCTAAACAAACCTACCTTGAAAAATCCCATCTCTTGAATTCATGAGAACATCAACAAAACATCCCAATAGAATTGTGCAAATTCTCTTTGAGATGAACATTCTTGGACCGCCATTACATGGCCAAGAGGCCCCTCGTCATGGATCTAATAATAATAATAATAATAATAATAGGTTTTTACAGTCCACAATGCCGTAGGGCGGCTTGTTTTGGGTCTACAAGCGGCTTATTGCATATGGGACTACCTCGTACTCACATGTGGGAGGCAACTAACTTTGCTACAAACGAGGCGTACATACCCTACCCCCTGCAGGATTTGAACTTGTGATATCTATTTCAAGAGCACATGTTCTTCACCATTAGGCCAACTCAGGCGACTAAAGAAAGCATCATGCATAAGTGCGGAGCTATCCATTCAAATTGATCAATCTACTAACCAACCTTATCTCTCAAGCTTACCATTCAATCAATGATCCACAACGAAATCCTTCATCGATTTGACGAGTCTCCACTTTTCATCCATGTCAAAATTAGAGACATGCAAGTCAAGAAAGCCCTCATTGATGAAGGTTCCAACATTTGTGTTGCATCCTTGAATTCATAAAATCGCTCGTGTATTCCACTAATAAACTTAAAACTACTTATAATGCTTGCCAAGGTTATGATCGAAGGAAACAAGCTCCTTGGGATGCATTTGGATCCCCATTACCCTACTTCCTAGAACTGCTAAGGTGAAATTTATGATAAAACTTTCATATCTCCTTCAACATTCTACTTGGCTGCCTTTTGACTCATTGAATGAGGGCCTTGGCATCCTTTGCATACCAAAACATTAAATTTCCCTACTTAGGAGCCATATACAAAGTGCGGCAAGACCAATCCTTATAATAATTTCAAAAATGTGGAGTCTATTAAATATAGACACTAGAAGAACTACCATATACACCATACCAATGTGTTAACATGTCAACTATCCAATTGAAACGTGTAAGAGGTTATAGTGATTATCATGAGCTAGTAGAACAAGCACCGCCAAATCTTCTAGATTTTGATGGTGATGAGCGTCTACCCCAATACATCATTGACCAACCGCCACCTAGTCCCACCTACCTCTGTTTTGCGAGAAGGTAGCCACTAGCGAAATCCTCTCAAAGCAACCATCGAAATGAAAATGGAAGATTTCATACAACCTTATGACAATAGTTGAATCACTCAATGTTGATCTCACTACTCCTAAATATGATGATGGATATATACTTGACAATTCTTATTTGTTTGGCTATGCCCAAGCAAAACACATCCGAATCCTAAGATAAATTAATTTCTATAGACAATAGATAATCTTGATCTGGTTGACATCAATGTTTTAAAAATCGGAACCGGACTCGGAACCGGTCGAGGGTTGGACCGGACCGGAACTGGACCGGTTCAAACTCTATGAACCGGTTTACTAAAAAACACATAAAAATTACATTTTTAAAGAAAACAATATATTTGAAAAATTAGAAACCATGATTCCAACAATTACACACAAAATATGCAAAGTTTGCTCATGTATATAGTGATAGTTGGAATACTCGCACTCGGCAAATACTAATGAGACCCCAAAAAAACTCAAGCAATATTCGGCCAATACTCAGGAATACTCGGCAACTTAAAAAATACTCAAATTTCTTTAAAAAAACATAAATTTGCAGCCAAAACCATGTATTTGCAGCGTTTTCTTTCATTGCTATTAATGCTTTCTTTTTGTTGGGACCTTTACGATAGCCTTCAGTCTTGTGTCTGAGGATGCACAAATTGGAGTATTTTTAATTATAATCTGCCTATAGGCAATCAAAGCTCGTGATTCTTTGAGAAGATTGCAAGAAGTTGCTTGGTCCAAAAAGGTGCAAAAATGGATTTTATGAAAATAAGAAAAGTATTGCCATCAATGTGTAGAGCTCGAGAAAATATGCACTTTTAGAGAAAACGACACGAAAGCGGAGCCAGAATGAAAGTTATGGCACATGCAAGTTTTTTGCTACATCTTCCTAGGACCCTTTCCAAACATGGCAAATTTTATTCTTTCCTTGTGTTTTTTCACCAAAAATCCAAAAAAGGAAAGAAATGCTATCTTTACATGACTCGGCGGTTCAAAGATGAAACCGGACGGTTTGACCGGTTTAGGCTAAAACCGGTCAACCGATCTGGTTTACTAAACGGTTTGTGCTTTAAAATGTTAAACCGGTCACACCGGCGGTTCGGTTCGGTTTGACCCGTTTTTAAAACACTTTGGGGCTCGACATACATTTATGAATCATATTATACCGTTGAATACCAAGCCTTATGTATATGTTCGGGAGCTTCTAATGACTAAATAAACAATTTTTTGACTATGGACGCAATTCTAGAAAGATGGGAAAGCTCAAGTCTATGTAATCGTTTTTGAGATTGGATCACTAACATCAAAAAACGTCTTTACATTGGATGGTTTGGCATCTTGATGATTCCTACCCTATTGATTGCAAGTTGTGTATTCATTATCACTTTCACCGCAACTCCCTCGGTAGGTATTGATGGTATTCGTTAGCCTATTTTCGGTTCTCTTCTTTATGGAAACAATATTGTCCCTCATGTTATTATTCCTATCTTAGCAGCCATTGATTTGCATTTCTATCCCATATAGGAAGTAGTTTCTATTGATTAATGACTATAAGTAGCTTATATTGACTAATGACTATATGATGTGGTCCTTATGAGCTAATTGTTTCAAAATTCCTACTTAATGTTGTTTTCTATATGGGTGAGTGGGAGCTTAACTTCTGTCTTGACATGCCTCCTTGGATTGATGTTGCATGCTCAACTCCCTGTTGTGGCTACTACTTTTGTTTTTTTGATCTACCCTATCAGTCAAAGAAGCTTCTCTAATGGTACGCCTCTAGGAATCTTTAGTACTTTCAGTTTCACAATTGTATTCAAGGGTGAACACAAGATTCTTACACATCCATTTTATGTATTAGGTATAAGTGGCATATTCAACGCCTTTCTATGTAGTGACATGCATGGGTTTTATCAGGAAAATTAGAGTTTGCTAATGCAGGTTACAAATTTCGTCAAGAAGAACAAACCTACAATAAGTTAGATGGTGTTACGTGGTGATGCAGCCTCTCCCCCCTCCATAAAAAAAAAAAAAAACAGCATGTCCGGGATGTCCCTTGGACAGGGGGAACATCCTCCCCATGTTTCCTGCTTACAACAAAACATGGGGGACGTCTCTGAATATCAGGGGACATCTTGGGGACCTCACCCTTTTTTTTTGGGGACATTGGAGGCATCAGGTTTTGTTTTTTGAAAAAAATAACATTCTTTGCTGTTTTCTCTTTAAAAAATGACTTTTTGTACTGTGCTCTTGTAGTGTAAGAAAAAGTCTGTATGTATGAATCTAATTAAAATTTTAAATTTCATTTTGGAAGCTCCAATCACTTATCAAACTCACAAAACCTATATGTATATTTCTATATGAAGAGAAAGGTTGTGCAGATGATAAAAGGAGTAAGGCATAGATCAAAACGTCCACTGCTTAACCATAACCTGACTGTATTCCATTACTAAGACATAATAAGAATCAAGAGTGATATATGAATACAGATTATTTTTGAGCACAAATGCTCATGGAGGACTGTCACAGACTGCTATTCATAAATTTTTAAATTGTTTTGGTATATTTTTAATATTTATAATTTTTTATATTATTCTAATAGCCATCTCCCTGCCATCTTGAAAATTTGGGAATTTTTGCCATCCTAGAAACTCCGTCCCCTGTCTCATTGTCTTGGAGTTTTAGATAGCTATGATTGTAGATGCTTGTGGTTATTTCGCCGATTAATCTTCCCTTATGCTAGTTTCAACAACCCCTGTTCTCTACATTTCATTGTAGCTGCTTGGCCATAGGAGGTATTTGGTTTACTTCTCTGGGCATCAACACTATGGATTTCAACATACATGGATTCAATTTCGACCAATTTGTTGTTGACATCCAAGGTCGTGTAATTAACTCTTGCGCCAACATCATTAATTGTGCTAACCTTGGTATGGAAGTTGTGCACGAACATAACACTCACAACTTCCCTCTAAATCTAGCTTTCGTTGAAGCTAATTCCATAGACATCTAATTACTCCATCCGGTGGATTGTTATTGTGTACCAATCCTTGAAAAGGGAAAAAAATAGTACCAAACCTTTCAAAAGAATGAAAGGTTTGAAACTGTTTTTCTGTCTAAACAGTTTTTGCAAGCAAAGCAGATAACTGTTTATTATGCATCCAACAGGGGTGAAACTGCAACTTCCCAATTATGAGTTGGGCCCTTTTACCATTCAACCATGGATGCTAGAAAAACCAAAAAAATTCGATCTATAATGTAATAATAAGTATCAACTTAGATCTAAAATGGTCTACCCAATTTCATTCTCTCATATTCGATCCTTGCTAAAGATGAGGCCCTGGTTTTTTTCTTCCCCTAATATTCTTGCTCCTTTTTCTAGAAATTTCTTTATAGTGAAACTTCAAATATGCTAGCATTTTGGTAGCACAGAAAAAACAAAAAACATGCAAATTTCAATTGATCTGAATTGTGGTGAATCTGAACTAGAATTTCCATATGGTTCGACTTAAACTGCAGTCTGCACATACGCATTTTGGATGTCTAAAATCTAGAAGTTTATTGGGATGGAAATATCTTTCAACTGTGACTCGAGTCCTCTTCCCCAAGATCTTTGTTGTACTAAACAATAGATCGGAAATTATGAAACAATATATCGAAATTTATGTTACAATCCTGGTACGTAATCATATTTGGTATGTTCCATTGGTCGACTGGTACCTATTGATTCTGATCATAGCTGTTGTCTTTCAATTTGCTGGAAAGACAACATCAAATTCATGCTCCCTTTCTCAAACGGAATCAATCCTATACTTCTATATGGGAAGTACATATTACCAGTGAGGTTATAATATATTCATTCTTTGTTTCAAATTGGACATACCCTTTTCTAGGGTCACTCTTTTCCCTTTTTTAAAACTATGAATTGCTTTGCATACTATGAATGAATAAATAATATATACTCACCAAACCATTCCTTTTGTATAATAAACTGAAGCATCAACACTCATTCCAACTATTTCTTTGATGATTCACTTCAAAAATTTGAAAATTGAGGTTGATTCGTCTTTCAACATTTCCTCCCAATAGTGTGGAATATCCACTATTTTGGTTGATAGATCTGACAGAATCAAAATTATTCTATTTGTCTCGTCACTTCTACAAGTAGAGGATAAAGGATTCGATTTTCCTTTAGCCCTATAAGATAGACACAAGGAGGTAGAATTAGGCTTATGGATATATATGCCTTATTTATTTCCCTTTGAGGGATGAATAGGTTCCTCGAAGTCAAATGGCGGTTTCTAGACTCACTAAATCTGAATATGGAATAGATGGATAAACCTTGTTGATGAATCTTGCATCATTCAAAATGACTAAACTGAAAGACCCTTGATTTGACTGGACAAAACTATTTTATCAAGATAGAACATATAACTATAAAAACACCTATAAATTGTTAGGAATTCATTGAGTTAGTGCTCATATTGTGAGAAAATATATTCATATTGGTTATAATTATATTATGTGGGTTTGTCTGAATGCATTACGTAAGTTGTTTAATCAATTTACATAGAATAGGAGAGTGAGAGTGTTAATAGTGCTTGTGTGAGATTTTATAGATTTTTGTGGAGTCAAAAATAGGTTGTTGATAAAGTCTAATTCCCTGTCTATAGTAGTTGCATGTCCTATAAATATGTGTTGTAATCGTTGTGTTGAATAATAAACAGTTTATTATGTTTATTTCGTATTATAGTTTTGTGTAATCGAATACCAAATCATCATTGGTATCAGAGTGGGTGAGTTAGTGAGATGGAAGAATGAAATAAACATGGGAAGCAGTAGCAAGTCTTTGTTGCCCCTGATTATGGAAGCTTTTCATAGAAACAGTATTAGACTAGTCTCGTGAATTTCATTGTTAAAGCTAGATTAGAATTTGATACGGTACTCATTACTTATGTGACCGCCACAACCCTTGTACTCTTGGGTTCATGCTTGCGGTCAACATCAAAGACGTGAAGCAGTGAAGGCATTCTACAAAAGGTGATTTCTAGTATTCCATATCTAAGTGAGCATTCGGATTTGTCTTGGCCATCACCGCTAGTGCTCACGTGGCTTCAAAATCAGACCTACCATTATCAACTTACTGAGATTATTCTACAAATCTTGATTGGGCGATGCATAGCCGAGAAAGGTTTCGTCTGCTATCTGTAAGTTCCAGGCTGTGTAAAATCTCAGACCTACATTCATGTGTATACATATCTTTGTATGAATCGGCCAACAATGTGAAGGGGCCATCTGTGGGAGTAAATATTCCATCAGTTTGTACTCTCACATTTTCAGTCTGATCCTATATTATCCTCCATTCAACTGTTTAGTATATTTTATGCATTTGTCATCTCATGATCCATTTTACCGTAATATCCGCAGTACTAGAAATTGGCGTGTTAGAAAGTTTGTTTGAAAAAGGAGCACTTATCTATAAGAAGAAAACTGTGAAAAAAGCATGCAGGCCAAGCAAATAATTCGGTTAATTTGTATTTGCATTGTAGTCAACTGACTATCAAACTTTGCCGATTGCTACATTTATCTCCTTGTTTGAGTACCACAATGTATGTATTTGAGCAGTTCAGATGACATTTTGATCGAGCTGAACGCAAATTGATTACTATATAGATAGACTTCAGTTATTTTTGAATGGGAGTCTGTCAGATTGTGCCACAGCCGCATATTCCGCTCCCCAATCCCTTCACACTGAGCATTGGTCCACCCCATTTCCTTGGAACTCACCAACACACTTTCAACAATCTCCAAGTTACACACAACATTCACAACTTACACATGGCATTTGCATTGGATTTCAAGCACAGCACATGCTTTCTTTTAAAAGGTGTTATCTCAATAAGCTGTGTTTATTTATCTTTAAGTAGCAACTTCTGCATTATAACCGTTGAAATTGGAGATAGATAAATTGGTATCTAACATTTTGTTAGAACTTACAAAGCCATATGAAATATCCCCTTTCCGGATTTATTTTATATTCAAGATTTCCAACCAAATTTTTCACAAATAAAAATCTGATTTTATGACAGCAGTATATAGAAAAATATGACAGCAAAGTACAGTTAAGGCAGCAAGGTATAAAATCAGAAAATAACCAATATCTTCACTTTTATTGCAATTAAACTAACATGCAGCAACATGCATCAACATGCAATGACATGCATGTAACATGCAATGACAAGAAGTTCCACTGATAAAATAAATGATCTCTCTTACTGAATATGGCTGTCTTCTCTTTCTGGACTTGAAACTGGATCAACAAGCCTCTGAAACTCTGAATCTGACAACCCGATCTGAATAAACTCCACAATAGCAAATCAGATCTGAAAACCCTTGATTTTTCTCCACAAAAGCCCCAAAAATCTTCCAAAACCCTTCACTGAAACCCTCCAAAAATATCTCTGAAGAACAGCCCTGATTTCAGCTCCAAAAATGACAAACTAGGGTGGATCTTTCACCACCGAAGAGTGCCCTACTAGCTAGGGATGGATCTCTCACCACCGAAGCTAGGGTTCCTGTGGGATCTTACTCCACAAGCTGGATATTTGCAAACAACAGTTGCACATGAAAGAAAATATAAGTGTATGCATGAATGATCTTCCTTTCACCCCTCTTCTCCTTTTATAACTTTTCCCATGCCAAGGAACCCTAAAAAGCCCAAGTCGCATTTTCCCCTAGGGAAGACCAAAATAATAAAGTAACTTAAAGTTACTTTTTCCTTTTCAAGTCGCCATGGTCCAAAAAGGTGACCCCAACGCAAAATTAGAACATTAGGAGTTAAGTGGCCCCTTCCAACGATAAAACATAACATCTAGTCCCTTCGAAAGCACTTTATAACCTGTCAATGGAAAATTATAACAACTGGACTAGATATTCATACCCAATAGCTCATAGCGTCCGTAACCCCTTGGGCATGACTAGGGTTAGGACCCGTACTGGCCCTCAGGCCTGTGGCGAGGGAAAGGGGACATTACACCATAAATCAAGGGTTCAAAACCATTTGGTAGAAATTTGTGGTGTGAAAAATTAAAAGGAGTACAATGTTTTCAAGTAGTAATATTTTGAGGGGGCAATTAGTTTCGAAGGCGGAAATACTTGTCAGAAGCAATTTTTGTAGCTTTTGTAATATTGAAGGTGTATTTTCACAATATTTTCAAAACATCAAAAAATTCTCATTGTAATGGATGCATTATTGATCGAAATTGACATCTAAACTGTTTTACATGTGAGGGGGAAATATAATACAATTAAACACAATGTTAAAAAGTTGAGCTTCAAGATTCATTCAACCGAGTGAGCAGCGGTCCTATCCGAGGATGGAGGCAACGAAGGAAGGAGCCCAAACAACGCCTCTCGTTAGCCACTAATGATAGGGTTGCATATGCTATAGTGGCACAAGTATTTCAGTTTATTTTGTGTGTTACTAAGAATAAGAACAAAAGAGCATCCATGCTCATCTCGCACAATATTATTTCAATATCTCGTCTGTTGTGATGATAATGTGGAGATTCAGACCATAGAGACTAATGCAGGAAGTGTTCTTGATCGAAGTGACTGGTTAGATTGATGCATCCCATTGTGATGCATGTATTCACCTGAATGGGTCAAGGTCCCTATGCATGGATGATGTAGTTCCTACATTCAAATGTGAGGGTCAAGACCATGTGGAAGCTGCTTAGTGTAGATTTGGTGCTTTCTCTTATGTTTGCACTAAGGGGGTAATGTTAGGAATTCATTGGGTTAGTGCACACATTGTGAGAAAATATATTTGTATGGGTTAATTATATTATGTGGGTTTGTTATAATGCATTATGTAAGTTGTTTAAACAACTTACATAGAATAGAGAGTGAGATTGTTATTAGTGCGTGTTTGAAATTTCTCGTGATTGGTGGAATCAATATAGGTTGTTGATAATGTCTAACTTCTTGGCTATGGGAGTGTCCTATAAATGTGTTGTGATTGTGGCATTGAATAATAATTTTTTTATTATGTTTCTTTTGTACCATAAATTTGTGTAATTGAATACCAAATCATCATAAATATCAAGGTTACCTTATGTCCACTCATGTTGATGACACGTTACAACTCGTGTCAACGTGGGGTCTGCCGAACTGCAAGGGTTCTATTAGAAGCTGTTTTGTGAAAATGAAGGATTGTTATCCTTTGACGATGATGAATGTAAGTATGGAAATAATTGATATGAAAGAGGAATGATAAATACAAGCAATACTCTTACACTAGACTCATCAGAAACGCCTAAGGCACCCCCGCCAGCACCGAAACGTACGGGTATTGGTATGGGGTATGGTATCTTTGTGGGTATGCTTGGAAAGCGTACCCACAGGGGGGACAGAGTACGGTCCAGTGCACGGGTTTCCATACCCACACCGCACTCGCCCCTGTGGGTACGCTTTCCAAGTGTACCCGTAAAAAAACTTGCAAAGACTGTTTCTTTCCGTTTTTGGCAATTCTTTCCTTTTTGGATTTTTGGTGGAAAAATCACAAGAATAGAAAAAAATTTGCCTTTTTGGAAAGGGTCCAGGGAAGATGTAGCAAAGTAAAAACTTGCATGTGCCATAACTTTCATTCTATGACTCGTTTCAAGTGTCATTTTCTCTAAAAGTATATATTTTCTCGAGCTCTATGCATTGATGGCAATATTTTTCTTATTTTCATAAAATCCATTTTTGCACCTTTTTAGACCAAGCAACTTCTTGCAATCTTTCAAAGAATCATGAGCTTTGATCGCTTTGTAGCAGATTAGTAATTAAAAATACTAGATAGCTTTCCAAAACTCGGCGAGTATTCTCCGTGCTCGGACTAATCGTCGCACTCGCTAGCTTGGATCCATATTTTCCCGCTTAGTTATGATGTTTCAGAAATATGTCGACAATACTATCATGCCGAGTGGATCAAGGAAGGTCACCATGAACAATCGAAACTCCTTGAATCATATCACGTCACTAAGATAAATAATCGTGATAGAGAAATAATAAATTTCAATAAGTACGCAAATGCTTCTTTAAATTTATATATATATATATATATATATATATATATAACGTACCCAAAAGCGTACCATACCCAAGATTTTTAAAAATTTGCCGTATCGGCGCACCGCACTGCACCCGCACCCGTATCCATCTGTCTAGCTCTTACATGAGTTTCATTATAAGTCACAAACAAAACATGAATTATATGAATCCATGATGTTCGGGGGATAGAGGAACGATGTCTAAATTGACAATATAATTAGAATCCGCCTTATGTGTCTCATAGGAGTATTTGATTTACTTTGTGTATACGTCTATTTATGTATATATTTTCCGAATATTATACTTTTTGGATATATTTAGTAATATGTATCCTTATTCCGATTCTAGCATTCTCAATTTCTATAGCTTTGGCTCCCATAAGTAAAGGGCCGGAGAAAGCAACTAGTTACGAATCAGGTATAGAACCAATGGGAGATACCTGGATCCAATTTAGGATTCGTTATTATATGTTTGCTCTAGTTTTCGTTGTTTTTGATGTGGAAACAGTATTTCTCTATCCGTGGGCTATGAGTTTTGATATTTTGGGTATATATACATTTATAGAAGCTTTTATTTTCGTGCTTATCTTAATTATTGGTTTAGTTTATGCATGGAGAAAAGGAGCATTGGAATGGTCTTAACTTCCAGATTTTGGGGTGGTAGAAGGGAAGTAGAAAATTATATAAAGCCAGCCATAAATCGTGTAGAGTCACTTCTACTTGATCAATCAATTCCGAATTCAGTGATTTCAACTACTCTAAACGATCTCTCAAATTGGGCAAGACTCTCTAGTTTATGGCCGCTCCTTTATGGTACTAGTTGTTGTTTCATCGAATTTGCTTCATTAATAGGTTCACGATTCGACTTTGATCGTTACGGTTTGGTACCAAGATCTAGTCCTAGACAAGCCGACCTCCTTATAACAGCTGGAACTGTGACCATGAAAATGGCTCCTTCTTTAGTGAGATTATATGAACAAATGCCCGAACCAAAATATGTAATTGCTATGGGAGCTTGTACTATTACAGGAGGAATGTTTAGTACAGATTCTTATTGTACTGTTCGTAGAGTTGATAAGTTAATTCCTGTGAACATCTATTTTCCATGTTTCCCTCCTTAGCCAAAAGCTATTATAGATGCTATAATAAAACTTCGTGAAAAAGGTTCAAGAGATATATGAAGTTAAGACCGAGCCGCAACAAGGAAAGAGGTATTTCACTAGAAAATAGGTTTGATATCGGACCCAGTATTCATACTGAAAATGAAGAGAAGCTTTTTCATCGATCTTATGAATCTCAATTTGAATTGTTTCTAGAGATAACCCCCAAACTATTTGAATCCATATCTTGAAAAACTTGAAAATACAAGAGTTTGCTATGTAATTGACGAATGAATAATCATTAGTAGAAAGTAATGGACAGAAAGTCAATGTTTGAAATTCCATTGGAATTGTCAAATCTTTATACAGATACTTTGACAATAAATAGTAATCAAATGAAGGGTCGATTGTCTGTTTGGCTAGCCAAGCATAAGTTAGCTCATAGACCTTTAGGTTTCGATTACCAAGGCACAGAGACGCTACAAATCAAATCTGAGGATTGGGCTTCTATAGCCGTTGCCTTATATGTTTATGGTTTTAATTATCTCCGTTCTCAGTGTGCCTATGATGTAGCACCAGGGGGATTATTAGCTAGTGTATATCATCTTACGATAATAAAGGTTAATACAGATCAACCTGAGGTGACAAAGTTTTTGTCCCCAGGGACAATCCCAAAATCCCCTCTGTTCTACGTATTTGGAAAGGTGCTAATTTCCAGGAACGGGAATCTTATGATATGCTAGGAATTGTCGATGTCTTAAATCAATGCTTGAAAGTTGGATTGGTTGGCCTTTACGCAAAGATTATATTGCACCTGATTTTTATGAGATAATAAATTCTTATTGAATGGAATAGAAGTAATTTTAGTTTTTGCAATGATAGATCTATCTTTTTGATAATCTCTCTATTTCTTATGGAACCAGAAAGACAAACTCTGGCTGCAAGCAATTTAAAAACTGGGACATATTTGCTGAACTTATTAACCATATTCTCATGGGAGATTTCAATACGATAAAATCTCTGAAGGAGACTAAGGTTTCAACAACAAAACAACGGATGCACTTATAAACTTGGAATAGGAGGCATCTTTGATAGATATCCATTTTGCTCAATGTCTCTTCACATGGACCAACTGCAGGAAATATGAGCACTACATAGCTGGAAAAGGTAATTAGATTCTTATCTCCAATTGATGGCTCACAGGAACAAACCAGATAGATGCCTCATTTCATTATTATCAATGTTTACATCCCTCAAGGGAATCATAAAATAGGCCTGCTAGATCAAATCAAAGACTCGAATAGATTTGCCAAATTTATTAACCTTATTTTCTTGGGAAATTTCAATACAATAAAATCCCTAGAGGACTGGAAGGGAGGCTCAGGTTTCAACAAGAGAACAATGAATGCTCTTATAAATTTGGAAAAGGAGGCACCTTTGATAGATATCAATTTCACTCAATGTCTCTTCTCATGGACCAATCATAGGAAAAATCAGCACTACATAGCTGAAAAGGTGATCAGATCATTATCTGCAATTGATGACTCATAGGAACAAATCAGATAAATGCGAGAGTGAGTGACTCAACTCTCTCAAGATCTTTGCCAATATCTCTTCAAACTACTACTACCTCTACTCCTTTGCAAAGGCCCTCTTTTAGATTTGAGATGTGGTTAACTCTTCCAAGCATCAGTCAGAAATAAGACAACTCAATAAAGGGGAACCAAATGCACACATTTATGGAAAAGTGATTTAGACGCGATTAGGGAGCCCAATTAAGAATAACCTTGGACCACACAACCCTTCAGAGTTAACGTGCAGAAACAAAACAATACAAGATGTATAAAAACACGGATACACAATGATGCTATTATGGATTCACAAAAGGATCAACACACTCATACATAGATTTGTTGCCAATGATACAACCTCAGCATTCTTTGAAGAGATACATCTTTGTCGGGTCTAGGTAATTCTCACTTAGACAATTTGTGTTGTCTTAGAGCGTGCAACACTTGCTACACTAATAGTTATTAATTCCTATCTATCCTTGGCTCTACTACCTACTCTAAGGCACATGGATTTGTTTGTATAGGCATGCGAAGCCACCCAAAAGCACTATCGAACTCAACTTGATCTAGACTTTTTCGTGGGGTTACATTCTTCATTCATGGCACTACACAACATCTGTGGACCACGACATGACTTAGACCTTCGCAACATGGGTTACACCTTTGTGGCATTTTACAAAGACAACAATCTACTCAAATAGTTTTTGGTTGATATAGGGTCGCTTGTGAACCTGGATGCTCTTGTATCATACACCTTAGGTAATTTGAAAACATGAGCTTTGACTCATGTGTGTTTGCTAGAATTTCATGCCTCGTATCTTCCGCTACACTTATCCAAGTTGTATTTTCAATCTCTCTCCCCTTCCACTTTACCAAGTATTCTTTGTACTCCTTGTTGCTTGTTTTCTTGACCTTGGTGTCAATCACCCTTTCTACTTCCTCGCACACCTTTTCGACATCCGTAGTCTCCAATCAACTTGCTCGGATCTGGGCTAGAGTCCTTTGTGTTGTTACGCCCTTCTTGACATGGGTGTAGGTTTGCTACGTTGGATATGTTTGAGATATCTATGCCTTCCAACAATTCAATCTCACATGCATTTGTCGCAAACTTCCTTAACACTCTGTATGGTCCTATTTTCTTCGACATCAACTCGTTATATGTGCCCATGAAAACTATTTCCTTTTCTCTGAAATTCAACTTCCCTCCTTTTCACATTTGCATTGTTTGTCTGCGCTTTTTTTTTCTCCAACTCGCTTGTGCACTTGGTGCAATTTTTTCATGTAGTCTGTAATAGCTTTAACTTCGCATTCTTTCTTGTGTCATCACCGGTATTTCATAACTTTGCTACTCCCCCACTCGAGCTATTGCCATACTATTTGGAATGTTGTCTAACTTGTGCTTATGTTTATGTATTTATTATTATGCAAGTTCCACTTGTGCCAGTAATAAATCCCATGTTCTTGGCTTGTCTCCTGCTAAACATATGAGCCACTACCTTTGTCTGTCTGTCTGTTTGTTTGTGGGTGACATGCTTTGAGTTGAATCGCAACTTTGTATTTAACTTCTTCCATAGTGTATGCCAAAAATGACCAACAAATTTGGTATCCCCGTTAGACTCAATGTTGTATGGCAACCCATGCGACCTCACCACCTCTTTGAAAAATAGATTTGCAATTTGCGATCACTAAACTTCCGTAAGAAACAAAATGTGCCATCTTCGAAAGTCTATCCATAACCACGCAGATGAATTCATCTCTCTTTGTGCCCTAGGTAAACTCAAGACAAAATCCATACTTATATCTTCCCAAGGTCTCTCCGCAATGGGATAAGTTTGTCACAACCCAACATTTTGTAATCTTCCCTTGGCCAACCGACATTCTCTACACTCTTGCACAAATTTGCATACATCCATATGCAACCGCAACCAAAAATAACTCAGCGAACTATGTTATAGTCTTATCCACTCCAAAGTGGTTTCTCGATCCTTTATTATGCTTTTCTTTCACCAAATTTTCCCGCATTGATCCTCCGTAAATGCACAACACACAACATATTCCAACAAAGGTGTTTTGTCAATTCTCACTAGTTTCATGTATGCCTTCTAGGATTTTCTGAAATCGTCTTCCCTCACATACAACTTCATGGATTCAAAACCCACAACTTCTACCTCATTTCTGTCAACAAAATATGGCACCTACTTATCGCATCAATAACCTTGTTAGATTTGCCACTCTTGCGCCGCAACGCCAATGTGTAGCCTCAGTAGGTGTTCTACCTAATTCAGATGCCTCTAATTCAACCTTGACTGTTTATCGATTGTAGTGCCTGATGATTAGTTTACAGTTGAAATTCTTTCGGCAATAGGTAGTGCCTCCACTTCTTGAGTGCTTGCAAAATTGCATAGAACTCTTGATCATACACATTGTACTTCTTCTTGTGTCATTCAATTTCTCCCTGAAGCACGCCATTGGTCTTCCTTCTTGACCCACCACTACGGCAATGGTTGTGCCACTAACATCCCAATCCATTTGAAATACTTTGGTGGTTCAACCACCTTCTTCAATTCTTGAAAACTTCGTTCAACAACTGTGTCCTAGACAAAATCCTTCTTATCTATTTGCATGGCCTCTGTGATAGGTGCACATGTTCCATTGAAATACTCGATGAACTTGTGGTAAACACTTGCTAAGCCATGCAAGCTTCGTGCTTCAAAAACATTTCGCGGCGATGGCCTTTTTAGTATCACTCGCACCTTTTTTGGATCCATTTTTAGACTTGCATGAGAAATCACAAATCCCAAATACATAGGTTCTTCTTGCATGAAACCTCTCTTTTTCAAATTGATCAACAATTTCTCTTCCCACAATCACTGCAATACTTTCCTTAAGTGCCTCAAATGATCTTCTCACGTCTTGCTTTGAATATTAGAATATCATCTAGGTACACAATCAAGAACCTCCCTAGAAATGGCTTTAGGATTCCATTCATCAACCTCGTAAAGGTGCTCAGTGCTTTACTCAACCAAATTTGTATTACAAGCCATTCATATAATCCTTGTCTTGAATGCAGTTTTCCATTCGTCCCCTTCGATTACGTGAATCTAGTGATATTTTTTGTTCAAATCAATCTTGGTGAAGTATCTTGCTCCACTTAAACAATCCATGAGGTTATCAATGCACAACAATGGAAACATATAAATGTGATCTTATTGATTGCCCTTGAGTCCGTACATGTGCACCTCTCTCCATCCTTCTTGCGTGCGAGAACCACTGGGACAATGCACACGCTCAAACTTGCTCGATCAACCCCTTATCCAATAGTTCTTGAACTTGTTTTTGTATTTCCGCATTCTTTTGCGGCGTCATCCAATATTCTGCCTTGTTTGGTAAACTTGACCTTGGAATTGGATCAATGTGGTGACTTATGTCTCTCATGGGTGGTAATCCATCTGGTAGATTACTGGGTACCATCTACACAAATGATTCCAATACATCTTTCACCATGCATTGGAGTGATTCAATTTTCTTTGCTTCTATATGTGCACTCTCTCTTTGCACGGGTTTCACTAATAACGCGAAACATGCAACATTGTGCTTCACCTCACCGAGGAACTACTTTCTTGAGATCATCAAAATCTTCAGACGTTGTTCCACCTCATCACTCCACTCCTGCATAGGATTTAGAGTGTACTCCTTTCCATCCATCACTACCATGTATGTGCTTGTGCGGCCACCATGTTATGCCTTCCTATCAAATTGCCATGGCAAGCGTCCATGTGCATTATATTGCACATGACCCTGCCTTCATATCTCTCTATAAAAAAACCTAACTAGACATTATTCAGTCACTAGGAGGATAATAGTTGTTCCTCAACTTCCATACATAGTCATAGCAATGAATCTATAGTCATAAATCTATAGACAAACAAAATAATCTCCCTAGGATTTCATGGTAGATAACTTGTAAAAATAAAGTGCCCCTATCTCCACCATCTTGAGAGAGCAAAGGCAACTTATACATCCTATCACCTCGAGGAATATGGTTGTCAATCTTGTTGAACAGTAATTGGTGAGAACTTCCTCATAATTGACCAATAGGAATCTTGAGTCTACGAGGAGTTGAATGACACGATAATATTTTGGATGGATGATGGTGCCATCAACAATCTATGAGAAATGTTTAGCATAAAAACCATCTTAGGGTTGAGAGGATGGAGGGGAGAGGTCAGATTACCTGAATATAATGATGATAAATGCCCCCATGACAAATTTAGTAGTTATGCCCGTTTCTAGTAGGAGATGAGCAGGGGCATCTAAATAGTATTTGAAGGGAGGTAGTCAGTCTATGGAAATGGCAATTGGCTGAAAAAGCAGACAGAGACTAATATCTCAGTACCAACAATGTTAATGTTCATAGGGAGTCGAGAGAACAAATCACTTTGATGAACATAGGGATAAATATAGATATTTATCATCCCAAGGAAAGATCGCCTATGGACTTCAATATGTGGAGATGGAAATGAGCTTTAAGATGCTCTCAAACAGAGGTTGGGCAACAAACTTAGCTCAGAAATTTCTTGAAAGATCGTCAATTTCCAAAGATTGTAGGCTAGAGTAAGATAATTTGCACCTTCATAGGCATGAGTCTATGGAGATGGAAAATGAAATTGAGAATGCTTTCAAGATGGAGAGGTTGAGCAAAAAAATCAGCTTAGACAACTGCCCATTTATAACATGTGTTGCTAGGAAACAAAAACAGGTACATGTCTGAAACGACATAGAAACACCCATATATATAGATAGATAGATAGATAGATAGATAGATAGATTAGATAAACAGAAAAGCAAAAAGACAGACAAACAAACAGAGAGATGGACGAACGGACAAATAGAGAGACTGATAGATAGACAGAGAGATAGATAGATGGACAGATAGACAAACAGACAAACGGAAAAATAGATAAACGACAGAGACCGGACAGATGGACGGATATATGGACAGAAAGACAGACAGATAGATAGACAGACAAACAGATAGGCAGACAGAGAGATGGATCGATAGACAGATAGAAAGACGAACATATAGACCGGATAGAGAGACTGGACAGATGGACAGGCAGATAGACAAACAGAAAGACCGACCAAACATACATGCATACATACATACATATATAAAGTTTTAAGATGCTCTCAAAACAGAGGCCGGGCAACAAGCTTAGCTTGGAAATTTCCTTGAAAGATTGTCTATTTCCAAAGATTGTAGGCCTAGAGTAAGATAATTTGCACCTTCGTAGACACGAGTCTATGGAGACGGAAAACAAGATTGAGAATGCTCTCAAGATGGAGAGGTTGAGCAACAAACTCAGCTTGGACAATGCATTGAACTGACTGTCCATTTATATCATGTGCTGCTAGGAAACGAAAACAGGTACAGGTCCGAAACGGTGTAGAAACACCCATTATATATATAACACTCATTTATAGTCGGTAAAAGTAAAGCACTTAATATATTTTGTATTCATAAAAGTTTAAAACATGATTCATCACATGTTCATGATTCAGGTGACATAAATGAGAGTGTGAATCTTACCTTTGGATGTAGTGTGTTTATATAAGTTTACACCTATATTTTTCAGTTGGGGATCTCTCTTGTGGGACTCATTGGCGGATCAACCGCCTTGAGTGTACGTCCTAAGGAGTGTATTGGGAAAGGGGTGGGGTCAGTTCCTATTGTTTTAGGAGATATGTCCATACAATTTTATGTTATACCTATATATTCCTTCATACCTCTAATGAAGTCTCCCTGAAATCCTGAAACCCTAAAATATGGCTAACTTTGAAACCCTAAAATTTGTCTTAAGTCTGAAATCTGATAGGACCCTCCAAAACCTAAAATCTGCATTATAGCTCCTAGATGTCTGAAACCACTCCCAAACATCCTGGAAGTATATACATAAAATATAATTTGAAGTATAAGAAAGTAAATGTTCATATCTAAAAGTAAACTTATACTTTAATGTTTATTTATGTACAAACTAGCTGTTTCAGCCATTTCCGCCCCATTTCTGTTTCAGGTACATTCATACGCAGAAACGGCAGGCCCTTATCTTTTCCCTGCAACTTAGTTTATTACGGATCGTGCATTGAAGTAAGATAATCTGCACCCTCCCAATATGCACCCAATCAATAAGTCCAAGAGTGGGCTTATAAAGGACAATGTTTAACGATACTGTCAAAGAGTTGCATCTTGTATGGAATCAGGGATATCTTGGAAATGCATTTGAAAGGTCCAACACCCCAAAATAGAAAGGGAGGGATATTGCTTACAAACCTATGACTTTGATGTAGGTCTATGAGATGGCCCTGCAAATTTAGTCCTCAAGAATGTATAAGTTGTGATAATACGGTTTGTAAGAAAATCAGACTTTGGAGAGAGAACCTATGGAGGTATTGAAGATCATAACTTTAGTTTTATTAAGGGTAACCACTAGCTTCCAAAGCTCATAAAACCTAGTGAGAGTGCCATTATGAATCTGCACATCCTTAAGAGAACGAGTGAGGATTGCATCATTAGCAAAATATTAGTATGTCAATTAGGACATGACATAATCATAATTACATCCACTGAAGCTATTTTTTGATTTTATTATTGAAGACCTTTCAGCCCAAGGGTTTTTAGTACTTCAGCTTCATCTATATATATTTGTCTCTTCCAGAGATTCATGCCCTTGAAGATCCCCCTTTAATGCATTCTCTCCTTCCATTGTTTTTCTAGTTTGACGCTTTCCCTCTGCCTCTAGAACAGACTCCCATTATGTGTCAAAAGTGTGGCAGATTAGTTTACAAATATGCTTTCTATTGTGCCATAGCCAAATATCAACAATTATTTTCGAGTTTTGTTGCTTATAGAGCTGACTGTTATTTTTCGAAATCTGACTGTGTAGAATTTTCCAGACCAACTTTCTCTTGTTTTGTCTTGGAGTATGAGGATTATTCTCAGGTTTCACAGCTTCATCTTCTTCCAATTCTCTGTGTTTCTCTTCCTGTGAGTACCATAGTTGTCGTGCGAGTCAAGAAGATTCGTACTTCTGTAGATGATGCCTCTTTTTATGATACTATCTCGTTTCATAAAATCCCTTTCTTATGTGATCAATGTGAGTTGGGATCTTATCTCTCTTGTGGATTAAATTTCTGCTGGAGCAACTTCAGATCTTTGGCTTTTTTTCTTCTTTGACCCCTCAGGTCCAATCTGCAACACAAATCTGAAACATCTTTTACAGTACTTGTATCTATATCAAGCACAACTACACTGAAACAAAATAAATTGGGGGCACCTGCAAACCTGAAGGAATGGATTGCACCTGCAAATCCAAAGAAAATGGAGGAAAAGACTTCTCAAAAATAGTAATTATACTAAAAATAGATTAATTGATAATATAATTTTGACGGAGAACACCTATTTATAGCGAGAGAAGGGTGGAACTTTAGCCACTCATCTACTAGTGGGCTCCATGTCATATAAGTGGCCCCTTTTAAGTCATGAAGTGGAAATGCATACTTCGGGCCAAGGAGCACAACATAACATTAGAAAGTATGAGCTTCAAAACAAGACAATTACATCACAGAAATAAATATATTCATCTAGCTACACTACAATTAGCTCATTTAAACAACATAAGTGGACAAATTGACAATTTGTTTGAATATCTAAGACTGTTATGAGATGCTTAATATGTCTTCTTGACTATTTGGATGTGAATATAAAGGAAGATATGTAAATGTTGTTTATTAACTGCCTAATGATAGCTAGAGCAGGAATCGAATGGAGTTGCATGAGTAGTAATGTATAATGGCGATCTCTTTGTTTGGATGTGATATTTGCATGAAAAATAGCCTTGATTGCCTCCAGAATTGTAAGTCCTGAAGGATGGAGAATGCTGTTTGGATAAAATGGTGGAAACCTTTCCATGTATTGCTTTATACCATCTGATCTCAATAGGACTGGATTGGCCTGATGGTTTATGATTTTGGCATGAGAGGAGAAACAAGGTTGGGAATAAGTCCACATGTCAATGATAGTGTGATTGAAAGTGGATTGCTCACTTGGGATATATGATGTTGAAATCAGACACATATCTCATGACTTGTATAAACACATAAAATACTTTGGACCAGAGGTTTGTGCTGTTAAATTTTCTTTTATCAGAAACATTGTTTCTTGTTTAAACATGGTCATCTACATCAGAGATCCCGATTGAACGGGCTTTTTGATCTGCCAAGTTTCAGGACAATGAGGCAATATGTTTTTTATTCTCTGTTCATCATGTCTGATTTTCAAGGCTCCTTACCTGACATTCTGCATTTTGTTTTAACTGACTCAATCTGTACATGGATTTATCTACTCCTGACATACACTTCCTTTTCTGAATAATTGTTATTTTTTTCTGTAGACATGAAAAGGATTTTCCTTTTGTGACCAAGGTATGCATGCTCTGTTGTTTCTTCTGCAATGGATGACTTTAACTTTCTTTTTGGTTTTCTATGGTTGCAGGTATCAAGGCCATGAGAGTGATTTCTCCGGAAGGCTTGAGTTGGATCGCCCATTGTTGAACGGTCTTTTAACTCGTGACTAGAAAAGCATCTCAGCATCTTCTACTCAAGTTCTTCTATGTAGTTTAGTCCAGTTTAATCTTCATTCATCATTAATCCATCGTTGGATTGTGCACATGAATTCTGTGCATTTGTGAACTGCCCGAAGAGGCCTTGCTGTATGGCAAAAGATGCTAGTTTTTCTTGAAAATTTAGAGAAAATAAAGGTGTATTATCCATATTAATAGTGTGGGATTGCGTTTGACCCTGATTCTTACGCCTTGAGCCTCACCAACTCAAAATCAAAATTTTCCTCCATCACAATAGTAGAAGAGGAGAAGTTGGTTGCATTCATTGCAGGGTTTGATTATGCGACTTCACTATTCATCATGAAAGGGATAAGGCATTGTTTCTTTATTTTCAGTACGAGTTCAATTCTCTTTTTCAAAACCAGAAGAATGCCTTCGGTCTGTGCACGTCCATGCATGTGGTTTTAAATGGATGCAGCATTCTGAAAATCTATGGCCATTTCTGAAAACAATCACTTGGTTCCAGGAATATAGGTCATGGAAAGTTTTTTTTTTTGGCCCATTAAAATCGGCCTTCTGAATGGGATCACCATAACTAATGTCCTTTGTGAGGCAATTGATGCTATTTTTTTGGCATTTTAAACTAATAAAAAGAGGAAAATATCGAATGTTCTGAACTGACCAAAAACGTGAAACAAATGAAAGGGCCATAAAGAAAGGATAATATTCCAAAGAAAGGAAGAAAAGATGTCCATATACAGAGCAGATATGAAAAACTAGGGCCATAGAGAAAGGATAAGGTTCCAAACGAAGGAAGAAATGGTATAGCACTGGAATGGTGAAGAGATAAATGTAAAAACGTGAAAGGACCATAAATAAAGGATAATGTTCGAAAGAGGAAGAAATGATACCCATGTATAGAGCAGATATGAAAATCCAGGATGATAGAGAAAGGATAATGCTACAAAGGAAAGAAGAAATGATACCCATGTATGGTGCAAATATAAAAAACCATTGAGATTCCAAATTCTGCTTTTGATTTATAGAGACTCAACTTGGGGAGTCAACGAGGTCCTCATCGATCCATAGCAGGATAGTTTCAGGTGAAGGGACAAACAAGCAAAGAATGTAAAGCTGTTCATTAATAAAGCATTATATAATGAACAATAAAATGAAGGAGTGGCAGGGAAAGAATTTGAAGCTATTCTTTTACAAAACACTGAATAATCAGAAGCTTTTAGAATGTGGGAGATCAAGAAACAAGAACAGCTGCTTTTTAAGATGGATGTTATAAGTAGAGAAGAAATTGAACAATATTTGTGGAGATTCAAGGAGAGATCCTTGGTACGCAAGTTCATGGGACTGTACTTCTTCATAAACACTTACAAGAGTAGTCATGAAAAACGGGATGAAAAGCAAAGAAAAATGAAAATTATAATACGAGCAAGATGATAATTTAGTTTACACTTTGGGTAAGGAGGAGAAGATATTGTCATTTCAAGAATAGAGCTTTGTTTTTAATCAAGAAATATCGGCCAATTGACCAATCGCAGCAATATTGAAACTCTGGGTTTATTCTTGAACCTTACTCGAATGTTAAATGCAAGGAGGTGCACATTTGAATACAAAATTTAAAAAAAAAAACTTTGCAGACATAAACATAAACACACATATACATAGACAGAAGCACACACATGAACACAAACAAATAAACACACACAAACATAAATGTACACAAAAATACTTACAAGGACACAAACACGTGCACATTTCAATAGTTAATTATACATTTTCATAAATATAAATTTCATAAATAGTAACCTTGTAAAAAAACTCGGAGCATTAAAAAGGTAAATAAGAATGATGTGATGTGAGAATTTTAAGGTCAATTTTGATGAGGTTTCTAGTGGTGACCCAAGGAAAACAAGAGTTGCTTGATCCGTAGGAATGATAAAGGTACCTACTTGGGAGCAACATCAACACTGATCCCCAACAACACCAAAAAGGAAGTTTATATAGCAACTTTGGTTGAAGGTATGAGATTGGCCCTCTCACTAGACAAGAAGTCAATTGTAGTTGAAGGCGACTCCTAACTAATTATCAATCACATGGGAAAACTTTCAAGAGGAAATGAAGGGTATTCTAATGAATGCCAAGCGACTCCAAGTTGATCATCAATGCTACCGGAAAGTTTTAGTAGGAAATCGAGGGTATTTTTAGGATGACAGGGACTTGGTCCCTTTTTCTAGTCCATTTTTCATAATCGCTCTTGTGAGGCCAACAAACCATTGAGCTTTTGTCCAATATCGATCTAAACAAGATCCATTATTCCATCATGCATGTTTAACCATATGTATTTATTATGATTGCTAGGAATTGTTATGAATCCCAATCTCTCGTGAGGCCAACATACCATTGAGTTTTTGTCCAATATAGATCTAAACAAGAACCATTGTGTACTATCTCTAGCACCGAAATTGATGAATGGGTGGGTTATGGTGACTTACTTGCTATCAATGATTTATACATTATTAGGACTATGGGTATAGTCATGGGATGATGATTAAAGTGATCAAATTTAGATCATAATGTTGAATTTGATTTCACACCTATATAGACTTCATCAATGATTGGATTAAGGTGTTGGGCTTAGTTTGTGCTTCCCTTAACAACTTTTTGGTAGTTGTACATGTTCAACATATAATATCCCTATTGTTGACATATCACCAAAGTTGATTACTTAAGCACTTGCTTGAGGCACATTAAGAGATTATCAAATCGTTGTTATAAGATAACAAATGAAATTTTTAGTGATAGCTCGATTATTCAGCGTTATATATCTATGCGAAACATTAAAACCAAAGTTAAAGTAGATTGGGATTCATAATAATTCCTAGAAATCATAATAAATACATATGGTTAAACATGCATGATGGAAATATATCATAAGACACTGGTTATAATACTCCTTGAATTACATACATCACACATATCTCTTTTCTATTCTCTTTGTTACCAAGGGAGAGGAGCCAATAATTGAGCATGTACCAATACTTGTCAAAGGGACTAGTCCATGCCTATTTTTCATTAAAATTTTGAAAAAAAAGTATTCTATAAAATAAATCACATATAATCACATCAAACAATTACCCATCAAATGATGACAAATAGGTGAAAAAATGACTTTATTATCAAGTAATGGTCCACCTTAATCTTCTTTTGTATTCAAAATCACCAAATTTAAATATGTTAAAAAAGTACCTTTCACATAATGTGAATAATTAAAACAAACTATATCTATTGGTGAGAGCATAACTTATTAAAGAGTATTTTTGTCCAATTATATGGTGTTTAGGTGGCTATGTGCACCCTTAAACTAAGGGTCCACAAACACTGGGCCCTCTCCCTTAGCAAGGGTGGGGTTTATATATGCACCCCATTGTCATGCTTTATTGTAAGGAACCCAAATCCTAAAAGCATGTTGGTTCTGTCCCAAAATAGATGAGATTCCATAGAAGTATGTGCTTAATAAAATAACACATTTCTCAGCCATGTATGCTTTATTGTGAAATTTATTATTTTGATTTGTGGATCAAAACTATAAAAAAATGGTTTCTTGGTTGTTTGCTTGCACAAGCAAAAATCTTTCCTTGTCACTATCCTTTGCTTAGATCTTTTATTGTCCATTCTTATGTGGATCTTGTTCCATGTGCACCTCAACATTTGGTCAAAACTTGGTTACATTGTGGGCAAGATGATACTGTGAAACTTGATGTCTTTTGCATATAATGAGACTTGGCCAAAACTTGGGGTTAACACAGGTCAACTATACATTAGTGACAATGAATTGAAAAGGGTAATTAGTAATGTCAAGCACAAAAGAGGTTTCAAATGTATATACAATTAGATTTACCAAGCCCTCACTACTTACTGGGGCATCTTAAGGATCTCATTATGAGGATTGTACCATCCTATTTGTCTATATTGATGTTTGGGTTGGTTGCAAAATTTGTGGTTAGGTGGTTGGTTGTGCGGAATTGAACATCAAAGTGAAGAGACATGGCAAAGAAACATGATAATTTGTTTTGATACAAGATTGGGGAATTTTCTTCATGTGAAGAGTGAGAATATGTTGGCCTTGACTTGCTCAATAGAGGATGAAACTAAAGATAACGGGGAAGAAGTGATGACGATTATATAGTTTGACTTTGTTGAGAAATTGGTGTTTGATCCATGGTTAAGAAGCTTATTCTTGAACATAGACATAAATTCTGAATATTGAAGCCCTTCCATCCCGCTTTGAGGATCTCTTAATCGTGAAACCAAAAAGGAAGATAAGGAAGGTAAGGATGTAGGAAACCAAGCAAGTTGGGTTCTATAGCTTAGAATTGTACAAGATCTTTTTGAAGCTACTATTAGAAGAAACATTATTATTAGTTGTATACGTATCCTTACTATGGGCATGCACTACATTCTCTAAATTGTTAATCTCATTCATATCCCAAATGCAAGGGGTAATATATTATATCATTTCAAGATGAGTAGGGGAATCACTAGGTTCACATGTTTCCTATAAAGAAGGTTCATTATATTTTTCATCATATTCCTTATATAGAATAGTCTTGGGTTGCTCACATAATTTATCTTTATGCTCAATTACATCTTTTAAAAAATATTTATCAATAAAATGATTGAATGCTTAATGATTGTGGGGATGAATCCAATTCAATAAATATGACACAACTATGTAAATATACAAAAATAAGAATAAAACCAAAGGGAACATTAATGGTGGATATTGTTATCACAACAAAAAAGTGCTAAGTAAATTTGAAATGGTGAAATTAATATATGAATATTTCTAAAAAATAGATGATGAATTATGTAAAATCAGAAGATCTTTCTGAGAAAAATAATGCATTACAGAAAATAATCCAATGGTTCCAAAAAAATATTTATTTTCCCCCTTCAGTCTAATCTAGTGAAAAATAAAGAAACCCAACCTTCAAGAATTCTGTGGGAAATTATGAAAGACAGAAGGATTTTTTTGCAATTGAGGAAAAAATTCCATGGTTTTTGAAAATTGAATCATTATGCTCAAGATATGATGACTAACAGAGGACCCTAACAAGAGGCTCAAATATGAGAAATAAGCATGAGAGGCTTGCGAAAATGTTGAAACCTAGAATTTGGTCATGGAATACAGAGAAATCATAAATAAAATATTAAAACAAGCCAGGTAGTAGAAGATAAATATGAAACCTTAAGGGTACAAAATGAAACCCCTAGGTTGGAATGTATTGATAAAAAATAAGGTTCATCAAAATGCAATAACAAAATTACGCTTACTCTAATCAAAATAACTAGTTAATGAGTAAATGATGGTTTAGAACACTAAATACAATAAACACATTAAATGTATAAATTCAAAACCATGTACTGATAAGATCAAAGCAAACACTTATTTTGAAATATATATAAAGAAGACTAGGGTTAAGATTAGAATGTATTCACTAAAAATAGACTATGTTTGTGTGAATATGATCTTAACCTAGATAAATGGGTTGTGCAAAGTGTTTTCATTGCTCTTGCAATCTAGAGATTTGGAAATGAGTGCTAGAAAGGATCACCCAAGCTAGATAGAATCATCAAACTTTTTTTCCTCTTGTAGTAAATTTCTTCCTCTAGTGTTATAATTTGTAACTTAGTCTTAGAACCTAATGCACCCATGTTTTGGATCTAGAATATGTTATTAGAATATAGAGATCACACCTTTGTACCTATGAAAATTTTTCTCCTTATTTAGGGTTTGAAAAAGGGGTTTGAATGTAATTTAGTTTCAACATTCATTGAATATTCCATGTATATATTAGATGGAAATTTTGAAGAGTGCAATATACTAGTTTTGGTAGTTATCTATAAGTTTGCAGTGAAGGATGATTTTTCAATTTTTAATTTGGTTGAATAATGTCTGGTTGCAAGAATGGAAGAAATTATCCTTTGAAGTAGAGCTCAGAGTTTAATACATAGACTGTATTAAAAACACACAATACAATTTAAGCACAATACAGACAGTTTGCACAAAACTAATCATTCTATTGTATTTATAATATAATATTCTTCTATCTAGAATGCATGTTGAAGCTAAAACTTCATATTTACCCTAGAAAGAAAAATAAAATTACGATCTATCAAGGGTTTCAAGTATGTATGTACCAATTTTTTCAGCCTTCTCTCTCTCTTTCTCTTTTATTCTTCTTATGAACTGATCTTTTAGCACTCTCCTTTGCTTTTTGTTCCTCACTATATTTTCATTTGTCATTCTTTTCATTTCCCATGATTCCTCCACTTCAATAATTTTCACCTGCACACACAAATTGAGCTAGATCTGAATGTAAGAGTAAATTCAATAGAAAACTATACACATGTAACTCAGATTATTATATAGAAATCTCAATAGAAATTAGGTTTTTTTTTTTAATTACATGTTTTTTCTAACTTTAAAATAGAAAAATAACAATAATATTAGAAAAAACTTTTCTTTATTTTAATTACATGCTTTTTCCAACTTTAAAATAGGAAAAAAACAATAATATTAGAAATGACTTTACTTTAAAATTAGAGTTATTAAAATTTATGTTTTTGCAACTCAATTTAAACTGCTAACCAAAGTTTAAACTTGGAAATTGTACTTGGTGGCGCTCGGGTGGTGTGTTGGGGTTTAGGGGTGTTCGCACGAACCCCCATTCATGTGAAGGGGGTTTGCAGAACACCCCTTCGCACGAACACCCTTATGTGGCACATTTTGGCTCCAAATACATTTGGAGAATAATTATTTGCCAAAATGTGCCACATAGGTGCCATGTATTTAGGGTAAATGAATTAAATTACAAAATTTTAACACAAAATACAATTTTTTATCACCTTTCTAAAAATATAATTTTCATTTTTAAAAATATGTTTTACTATTTTTTTGCCAACATATGGTATTTTACGACAATCAATAGTACATAGTCAACACAATTTGAAAAATAACAAAATATATCAATTTTTTTGAAAAAAATAAACTTACTATTTGTTGAAGTCTTCTTTGTAGCTATGAAAAAAAATTCAATTTTGATATAAATCTTAAAATTTATTGGCATAGACATATGTACGCCCTTAATCTGAAAATATCTTCACTAAATAATTAATAAAAAAATATAAATAAAAAATACGAAAATTTGACAGAACTCAATATTCGAATCTAGAACATATATCTAAAATTTCATGGTGAAAAATAATTTTTCATTTAAAAACACCACGCCAACAGTCGTTCCTGTATTATAAAATAAGAAACAACATACGAAAAAAATTAAGAAAAAGACCAGATTTTTTGCTAAAGTTTTTAAAAATGTACATGTATTCTACACTCTAAACAAAACATTTTGTTAGTTCGTGGAATTTCATGAATGTGTATGGTTTTGTGGCTATTACCTTTGGAAAATCAATGAAATTGAAAATTCATGTTTATAAAAGTACAACAAATACAAAAAAGTGGGACATGTTATTGTGCTTTCACCCCTTTGCATCAACTAAAAATATGATAGAATAGAAGAATAATTTCATCCTAGCTATATGTAATTAGTTTAGGGATCAAAGTGGTTTTCAATATTTAATACATGCATAAACTTTGTTTTTTTGGACATGTATATTACATGTTTATTTAAGTTTTTAACTACACATACTCTTGTGTGTGACATTTTATGGGTACCTCAAGAATATCCTCAATATTGTTTTGAATATAGAAAACCATTTTAAATATGGCACAACCATTGGAATTATGTCACAAAACCAAAAATCTTAAAGCATGTGTGGTATTATAAGAGACATTTCTAGAAGCTCATACTATGAGGGAAATATCATCTTAATACGCAAGCATATATAATATACCATGAAGTCATTAGAATTACACATGAAGAACTCTTAAAATATAGTATAACACACAAGGTTATTCTATGGTATGAAGGGAGAGTTCATTTAAGTATTTATATCGGGATTATAATTGAGGATTGAAAAAGGTTAACCATATTTCAAATATGTTTATTGGGTTGACTTACGTTGCATCACATTCAACTATGTTATGCATCCTTTGGGCTTATCTTCAAAATTTATTTTTGTAACACATCTAGTTTCTTATGGGTATGATGCCTTAGGGATTCCATTATAAGTAGTTGATATTTTCTATATAAACACATCACTACATTTGTGAAGAGAAGTACAATCACGAGAAAAGGGAGTATTTCAATTCACTTTTATTTTTGGAATTCATTTCTAGTTTATAAATCCCAAGAGTAATGGGATATATGTGGTTGCAAGGGGTATTATAATAAGATTTGCATGAAGATATGGGAAGGTCTAAGATAGATTGAATCATTGAGGCAATTTTTTGGTGTTGAGTGTTTTATTTCAAGCATCATGTGTTGTATGACTGAATTATTAGCTGCCGACCTAGATTGTGTAACCTATTGATTTTGAAAAAATAAATCATTATTAGTGTCAATTAATTTTTATTATTTTGTGTTATTCTATTAACACTACAAATTCAAAGACACCCTTCATCAAAACCCGTAACCATGGTTGTATCACTATGCAAATAACCATCAATCTCCTAGTAATTTTTGGTGTTCAATGTTTTATTTCAAGCATCATGTGTTGTATGATTAAATTATTAGCTGCCGACCTAGATTGTGTAACCTATTGATTTTGAAAAAATAAATCATTATTATTGTCAATTAATTTTTATTTTTTTGTGTGATTATATTAACACTACAAATTCGAAGACACCCTTTCATCAAAACCCATAACCATGGTTGTGTCACCATGCAAATAACCATCAATCTCCTAGTAATTAGTTTAGAAAGTGACAAGTGCATACTTTGTAGAGAAAACATTAAAAACAAGACTCGACTCAATAAATTGATTGTTTATTCAAACTTGCAGATTATCTTATACGCGTGTTTGTTTTCTTCTCTTCTATGTTAAAATGGATTCTATTACATCACACACATTGGATAAGAAATGTGTGAGCATAGTTCTCACACATGCATGATGAGTGCTAGAACCAACCTTTCAACCTTCTCACAATGTCTCAGTGTTCCATTAAAATTGTTTTAATTAGTTGTCAAAAGATACATCCTCTTCAAATATCAATTTTGTTTCATTATACACTTTCCTTATATGTATTTCTAGGTTGATCTACTCTTTTTACTTAGGATGTTTCCTTCTTTTATGATACCTTCCTCCATTTTTCATTGCCTTTCTACACTTTCTACTCCCAAAATAAACTCTAGTTCATATACACTCTTGGGGATTCCAAAAATTCTTTACTTTCTTGGTCTTACTTCTTCCCTATGATCCTTCACACTTTTGCACATGCCTCATTTTCTCTTCTTCATGAAATTTATTTCCATGCTATCACACATGATCTATCTCTTATATTTTTCATGGTTTGATCTCTTATGGACTGAACCTAATTATATTGTTGTGATTATCTATCTTTTTCCTTTAAAGTAAATTTATGTAACACTTGAGTTCTTCTCCTTCCTCCTCAACTTTTGTAGCATGCACACTAACACCTTTTTCTTTCCACTATCCCTACGTGTATGATTCCACTCAAAATATCATATATAACATTTCCACATCATAAATAAGTACATATAAATGATTACATGCATGAATGTAAATATTGCCATGGAAAACATATATGTGGCGTTATTTATTTTTGAACTAAGTATACAACGTGTAGATGTGCAAATTAGTGGTATTACATAAATAACGTACTAAACTGATTACATTTCCTCACCAAATTAATTATAGATGTAATAGCATTTCGGTTTAATCTATTCAAAAATTTAAAATAATAGTAAGAAGATTACATTATTTAGATTATATGAAATTCTAAAAATATTTGCAATAATTTAAACCATATAAATACAGAAATAGATATGTAAGAACAATGAGATTATGGAAATGACTCCCTTTGATAAATTTGAAATTTTGACATATGCATCTTCTAATTTCTTTAAATGTGTAATCTCATTTTTTAGTTATTTGATCTATATGTTACTATTTGATAGTTGCGATTAATTTGTTTATAACATTTTTCTATTAATTGGTATAAATATAGTTTGTTGTTCTCTCATGCCATCCATTAGTCTTTTTATATGAAAAATACACTTTGCGGTGGCTACAAATACTATGGACTCTTGTCCAGCTCGGTTGTATGGGCTACATGTGCCTTGCTGCTCGGTATTTCAAGAGATAGGATTTTCGATGGATTTTTCTAGAAGCAATCCTATCACATCCCAAGTTGGACGTTAGACTGTGTATGCAAAAGGATTTTAAAGTATCCTAATGAGTGTCCTCCACAAAATTGTATCCTCGATGTTATGTTGATGTGATATGTTGTCCTGACGTGTCACTCTTTTATCCTGATGCTCTATATTCCAATAAAATAGCTAAAGGATATATGCATGTATGTGACAATAAGAATCTACTAAAGATAAAATTAATCAATTATGTTCCTAAACAAGCTCTTATATATATTTTAAATCATTCATGAATGGTGTAATCACATGTATGTTAATTTTTTTGCAAATTGTGTTTATGGACACAACTCGTGATGCACAACAATATGCTGATTTGATAACAGAAGTTATGAAATTACTTCCCAAGAAAAATGTCAAACACTTGGTGAAGATGGATTTCAAAAATTAAAAGAATTTTCCCAACAAGAACCACTATCAAGAAAGAAAACAACAAAAAGTGTAGAGAGAATATATGGTGAATTTGTTAATTTGACTATAGTTGCTAGAGCACATTTGTTGGTTACATTCTTGAATCATGTTGATATGAAGGAAACATTAGAATTTTTGGGTGTGGATTTTGGATAGGAAAAGTCACAACATATGGAAGAAGAATTTGTTGCGAATGTGTCTAAAGGAATAAGTTCAGTGGGTATAAAAACTAGGTCTACTGATAAGAGTATTTCTTGTAGAGCAATATTAATTTCAGTTGTAAGTGAAGATACAACAAAGAATCGTCATGTTAACTCTCTTTGTTAAGGTCTTGGGTGTTTCTAGAAAGACGATCAGTAGGTATGCGAAGAGGAGGAAGACATTGGATAATTCTACTGTGGAAGAAAATTGGGCACTAATGTGTAGAAATCCACATTCGATAAAAAGATAGCTTCGATTTTTGTAATGAGAGGACTCGTCCTTCTCCAAATGTGAGGGATGTTTTAAAACATAGGATATCTCACAATAACTATGATGAACATATAAAACATTGGCTTGAAATAACTCAACATGAGATGTACATCAAGTTTAAAGAAGAACATCCAGATGTTAAGATTGGACAATGAATGTTTGAGAATTTGAAGCCTTGGTATGTGCGAGTTGATAAAGTCCTTGAAATATGTTGTTGTTACTATCACGATGAGTTTGATTATCACTATCGTGTACTATTGACAAATGGATTTGCACGCATGCAAAAGGCATGTAATAGTCAGGGGACAAAGTCCCTCCTCAATGAAGGTGAGGTTGCCTTTATTGAAAACCAAAACTATATTTACATCTATACATTCAAAATTATATGTGGGGGGTGTTTTGGGACATCAAATGGAAAGAAGTGTGAATGAGGGAAATGGAATGGAATGAAGGAAAGAAATGGAAAGGAATGGATGGAAGGAACATACAATAGTTAGGTAAAAATAGAGCCTAATATTGCATAGAGAAGAAGAAGAATAATGAATAACTAACTCAAATAAACTGGAGTTTGAATCAACTAAACAAGAATAAATGAAAGGGAACACACATGAGTAAGTAGATATCAAAGCTTAATCACTGTGAACAATAACAACATATTAATAATGTTGACAATAAGATCAAAGATAGTATTTACATGCAAGATTTAAACACTAACATCTAATGAACATAAGAACATCAAATGCTACAAGAGATAATTAATGGGACACAAAGTTCATATTTCATTAACTCTTCAAAATGTCTTCACAAAAGAACACAAAGTTTATTTCTTGAAACAAAGCTTGCACAAAAGTATTTCTTCTCCTCTCTCAAAGTCACCCTTACAAATGAGCCCCTAACTTCCTTTTATAACCCAAACGTTTCTTACAAGGATTTAGATGATCATTAAATTAGTGCACCTTAAGTGACTTTGAATTTTTCAACTCACTTTTAAAAAGTAACTTGAAATTAGAAATCACTTTAAAACATAAAACAAGACCCAGTTCCTTGTCCATTAAAGTAGGGTCTGCCTATCTCAATCGTATGAGAAATGGACTCTCCCACTTCGTTAGATACTAGAATGCTATCTCCTCATCCCATTGGTGAAATTAAGATCTTTCGCCTTTGCCAATTGAAAATATTTGAACCTTTCCAATGTCTCGAACATATTCTCTTCTTTAGGAGGTTCACTTGGTTGAAGAACAACCTCAGAACACACTGTAATTCCAAAATCCTACCTGACATATTATTCAGGTTAACCATTTTTGATTGAGCATCCTCAAACAGGTTCCTCAATTTGATACAATGTTCCATTGAAGTAGAGGAGAAGTTGATTGCAGGAATGTACATGTCCTTAAACAATTGTGAGAATTGTTCCGCAACATGTTATGATGAATGCCTCTGATTATGCTCGTCCACAAAATCAAAAGGGATTTCAGTTACGAACTCATGAATCGAGGCGAGTGAAGTGAAGGCTTCACTGCTTATGCTCTTGTAGTGAATCATGGAATCTTCGAGAAGCGTCTTCTGCAAATTGAGATGTAAACACCATAGAAAGAGTTTCCCTTGACATTTGAATTCAAGGACCCTTCAATATATAGAATTATAGATTCCATGATCGTCATCTCTTGTAGACTAGGTAATATCTCATCCAGATTTGATATGCTAGAAGCAAAAGATTCCTTAAAAGAAAGGATTGGATCTAGGTATGCACTAATGTCTTCATGGAGCTTTACGACCGCTTTGATTGTCTCTCTCCGAAGATGAGAATTTTTGAAAGCCAGGATTTAGTGACATGGCCCAAATTGTTTACCTCCTTCGACATATTGAGTGTTTCTTCGTCGGGGGAAGCCACTGCATCAGGTATTGGGAAAGTGGAGGATATTGGATTTATCAAATGTTGAACATAATTCACCAACTGATTCTTTTCAGCCTTGAGTTGAGAATTCTAAGATTTATATTTCTAAAGCCTTCTTAACACAATATCCGGAATCTCGGGCCATTTCCATGTCGTTTTCCAATAGAGACTTCCCAAGTCCAAGTCTGGATACTTCATCCTCAAAAGGTGTCATGGCATTACGCTCCTTCTCGACTTGTAGAATGGAAAGATCTACAAATTTGTTTCCATCTCCATCCACCATTATTCTTGAGAAAACGTTAGAATTCTTGGGGATGGCATCATTTAAAAGATTGGAAAGGGCATCAAAGTCAATATTGATCACCTTGACAACCCTCTTTCTTTTCTTGACTTCATCAGTCAACCCAAGAAGGGGTCTCCTTGACCAATTCTTCACACAGAAGCTTGGAGTCCAAGCAACATTCACACCATTTTGGACATCATTGGATTTTACAAGAATTCTTTCCAAAACTTCAATCCTTGAGGAAATAACTTCGACATTGACTTCCTGAACCTCAGGGAAACCTTGAGAAACCTCTTCGTGAACTAGGGGTTTAAGAGCGTTTGATATTTGGACCACTTGCACTTGAGTAGACTCTTGTGCATGACATGGTTAAGTAGTGTTTATGATGAGCTTCCTCGAACTATCAGTAACGTGAGTAGATGAATTTCTACTCAAAGTGGAAATCCCTAAAGAACACCCCTCATATTTTTACATAGTAAACACAACAATCATTCTTATTGATTGATTTCTTCATTTATAAGATTCAATAATATTTAATACAAATATATAGGCAATGATCTCCTATATTTTAAGAGTCAATCCATAACAATAGACAACTATGAAATCCCTTGAATCACTCCAACAAAATCATCTATGTGAGATGTTACAAACAACCTCACATACACACCCAATGATACAACAATATAATGTTTACACTAACAAATAATATTTTCCTAACATTCCCCCTTAGTGTGAACATGGGGAAAATCCGCCCTTGTACTTGTACCTACTCATGATATGGTGATATTCATAGGATGATCACTATCCTCAAGGATGGTTTTGCAATTGGTTGACCAAAATCGAGAATGGTGGTTTTGCAATTGGTTTACCACAAATGAAAAAGTGATGGTTTTGCGAATGGTTTATCAACAACCAAGAATGGTGGTTTTGCAATTGGTTTACCACAAACCACAAATGAAGGTTTTCGGGTGGTTTACCTACAACGACATTAGGATGTGCCAAGTATTATTATCATCCCTCATCAATATCTCACTTTAGGGAATAACATAGGAAAATCCATTGAATTATATTGCTTATACACACAAAATGAAAATTGGAAATGGAACATTGGATCATGTTCTTCCCTCAATGTGGAATTTCCACTTATTGAAAACATGAACATTGCAAATCGTAAAAATTGGACGCACAACTAAAAGAAAACACATAACAAAAAGTTCCACCAAACCTTAGTTCGGCCCCATCGTAGTAGGTGTGATGATGAGAGGTCGCTGATTGACCTCCTACCTCCGATGCCCCCGCCTCCAAAGATGTGCTGCTAGTTCAACAGAATGTGAATTTGAAACTCAATTACATTCCTAAATCGAACATTGGGTTCAACCAAAAATACATTTGTAAGACAAATTTGTTTATATTTTTACAAATTTTACAATGACACTTTACAAAAATGACTCACCTTTGACACTTTTGATGACATGAACTATGCCTTTTGATTTTGGTGAAATTTTGACATAACAAAAACTAACACATCAAAAGTAATAATTGATTACTTTTTAGAATAATGATGACACTTTTACAATTGACAATGTAATTGACCCACTTCTTATGAAACTATATATAAATGACTAAACTCGAATAATTTTCGTTATAACATGATCTAATATAGATCAACTCATACTCTAAACTTTGAGATATTGATGCTAAACACATATATTGACTCGAATGTCACAATAAAAACTTAAAACATAAACATTAATTCATATTATAATTTACAAGACTTTATATCAAACAATTGACTCTAAGAAATATAGAATTATAACCGACAACTATTAAAAAAGACTTAAAATTTTGCCAGGACCAAATTAAACTTATAAACATGACTTAAAAATTTACTAAACACAAATATTTACTAATACGCAGTACCTAAAACTGTGGGCTGGGAAATTTTGAAATCATTCATGTTCTTGGACGTAGGGGAGCTTTTATGAGTGTGCAGCTGATGTCGCTTCCTTCAGGAGGGAGCTGCTGAGAGGTCCTTGTGGGTGGAAGAAAACGTAAAGATGGTCTGTCACAGGTAATATACAAGTGTCTTGAATTTAAAAATATTTCACAACACTTTGATGATAACTATTTGCTCCATTCCAAGAGGATAAAACCTAGACACGAAAGAAATTCCAATGTAAACACAAGCCATTGCTCTTTTAGTGCTTCCAAAGTAAGACCAACGTCGAACCAAGACCATATTATTTGTTGCTGACGAATGTTGAAACTGTGCACTCTGAGAGTCAATAGCTAGCCTGAATATTCCGTGCTCAAGAGTGTCGATGTGTTTGAGGATTTTGATTAAAGTCTAATGTAGATTTGATGGTGGAGGATATCTGATGCAAATACCGTCAATGCCAATGAAATGTTGGAGCCCAACAGTGAGACAACTATTGCAGGCTTGACACACACTGTGTATGCCTCTATTAGCTCTTATCTATCACCTAATTAATCAGAAGTACAATACTTAATCGAAAGAATAACATATTAAAAAACTGCTGATTATGGGGTTTTTTAGAATACATTCATATCAACATAAAATAGAAGACAACCATTCATAGGGAAATGGAGAATTACAACTGCCCCTCACAAATTATTAGAACTCCATAACTTGCTCCGATGCCAAATAAAGAACACCCTCATATTTTTACACAGTAAACAAAATAATCATTCTTCTTGATTGATTTATTCGTTCATAAGATTCAATAATATAATAAAAATATATAGGAAATGATCTCCTATATTTCAAGATTCAAACCATAACAATAGACAACTATGAAATCCCTCGAATCTCTCCAACAAAATCCTCCACGTGAGTTGTTTCAAAAACCTCACATACACACCAAATGATATAACAATATAATGTCTACACTAACAAATAATAATTTCCTAACATCCTCTAGACACATTCTCTTCCTTCAATAGGGCCAGGACCCTTGGATGTTTCTCCTCGCGACATCTTCTTTGGAGAAGTGGATTTGGGCAACCATTCTCTCCTTGCTTGATGTGTATGGGTTGATGACATGGAATTTGATTGAGAAGAGGTTTTAGTCAACTGGAGACCTCCTTGTGTTGGCAATTTTTGTGGTCCTGGGGTATGAACTTGGATGGATGGTAACTTTACAAGTTCTTGTTCATACCAGGCTATGCTCCTTTCTAGAATCGGTTGATTCTTGCTATCAAGAGAAAATTCATCTCTCTTGGTCCAATCAACTCGGGGCCATGGAGTGAAGAATACGAAATCATATGAGGGATGAATACTATCGTCACCATCATCTACTAATGAATCTAGAGGATATCTGATGTGGAAGGCCTTGATTTGAGCAAGGGTCAGGCAGGACAATTCTTACCTTCTTACTTTGTGTTCATCGAGGAGGAAGACCAAAAGTCTTCCATGGAGTAGGAAAAGGATGGGAACCGAATGAACCATGTTCCCAAGAAGAAATGAATGGCATGAAATCCTTGGAGAATATTTCTTTTGGATTCCTATTCAATTTTTTAATCATGCGGAAGGTGAAAGCATCATTAACTCTCTTAAAGTGATGAGAGCTATTCTTAAAACTCAATTGTGGATAATAGTGGAAAACACTATTTGATGGACCCATGATGCCTTTTGTCTCTAACCCCAAAAATAACTTCCTTTTGGCCACCGCATAGGTTAGGTATGATGTCATGTAGAAATGCCCAGTCATCTTCACCTCGATCAACGGAGAGTGTCACTGATGATGGTGGCCCAATATACAAATTATCTCTTTGCAAGGATGATGCAGATGAACTGATACATCCATGGGTGAAAAATCTTGACAGAAGGGAGACCAAAGACTCGTCTCAGAAGAGTGATGATATTACCGATTTTCTCCATAAATTCAATGCAGTACAATTCCTTGGGAAACCGGTCAACACGAGTCCTCTTGGTCACTAGCCAATTTTTGTTGACCATCTTGGTCCACTTGAGGGGTTCTTCATCCCAAAAATCTTGTGTTGATTGTTGAATGATGTCAGCATTCTCAGGAAATCAGGGATGTTGAGAAATTCTTTGATGTGCTATGGTGTGATCAAAAGTAAAGGCTCATGATTATCCTTGAAGATTCCTTGCCTTTCATGATCATAATGTTTCGCACAGTGATGACTAGCTCAAGGCATTGCACTAAAACAAGAAAATTTGTTTCTTGAGGTAGACCACTATGATAGAGTCTATCTCGAGAAGATGGTTTTCCCCTCGGATTTCACTCAATCACAAAATTGTGTTATGTTGATGTGGCCAAGATCGGTGTCAGTGATATTGTCATATGCAGATTTGATAGAAGTGGGAGGAATGATCCCTTGGAATTCATATTTGAGTGTGGACTTGTTTGACCTTTCTATGGGCTTCTTTGACTTTCCCGTAGATTTGTTAGGTTTTTCAGCCATTATGAATTTTAAAGGAAGAATAAAGGAAACATGCAAAATGGTGTCGGGTCTTAGTCTCCGGACCACCATAACCACAAGGAAAAATATGTCTCTTTATTTATTATTATTATTATTTTAAAATAAAGAGAGCAATTCCAGATTTACAATTTTTTAAAAATGGTAATATGAGCTCGAGTTTAGTTTGAGGTGAAACCTAATTTTGGAGGCAATAAAAATATTTCATTTTGATTTTCCTCACGAGTTTGATCATGCATGATCTCTCCCTTACATCAATGTTTTTGCATGTAACATAAACCAAAGTCCCTGTGGCAATCTTTGATCCCCATCCAAAAGGTCAGGTCTTGAATACAAGAAAACTCGGGCACTAAAATACTATCATCGTAGCTTGATTTCTCTTTGGTCCTTTGTTCTTAGGAGGAGGATCATGTGTTGGGACTGTACGTGGCCTATTTTTGCATTGGTAGTGTATTGGTTTTTATTTTTTTTGACAGTTGTGAGTTTTCTGCCAAGGTGAATGCATGGACTATGGCCTTGGGCATGATGAATCTCCTTTCGGTCTATGTGGCCCTTTATTCTCTTTTGGCTGCATATGGATTTTTCCTTGGATTACTGTGAATGCGTGGATAGTATTACCTTTGGCCTGCGTGAACCTTTGATTTAACTGTGTTGATTGTCTCTTTTGCAAATGCGTGGACCTTCTTTTCTCATTTACAAATATGTGGATTGTGTTTTTTCCTTTGAATGCTTGGCCTTCTTATTTTTTACCATGGCTGTGTGTTTTGGACTGAGATGTGGCAAATAATCTTTGAATTGCATTTTCAAAATCGTGTGGAATTTGCTAATGGATCTGCATGGACTCTTGCTTCCTCCCTTGATAGATGTGCATGGGTTGTTTGGACTGTGTACCAATGCTTTTGGGTGATGCATGGTGAATCTTTCCTCTTCCTGACTTGCGTATCACTTTCCTGCAATCTTGGCTACGCGGGTAGTCTATTCCTTTTCCTTACATGGACTATGATGTGGATCCTTGGTAAAATCTTTCTTAAAAATGTTTCTTCATAGGGAAATAATAATAGTTAGAAATAAAAAGCTTCAAATCTTCTGCTATAGAGTTCACGGAGGGAAGTTCTGAATATCCAAGAAGCTTTCTTGATTTTGTAACTGCTTCTTCTTTCTTCCCATTGAATAACCAATTCCCAATTTCTTCGGGTAGTGGGCATTAATTTCCAGGAGAATAGAGGGAGAATTTAACCATTTGCCCATGACAATGGAAAAGTTGGCTGAAAAATTCCCCTCCATTTCTCCACATGGGAAAATGGGAGATATTTTTCCATTTGATATCTAGTTGGGTTGGAAAATAACAAGGGAATTTCCCACAAGTGGGGGAAAATGAAAGCTTTTCCAGAAAAGGAAAAATGAAAGTGGAGAGCCAATTTGGCATTCATGGCAACATCCACGAAGCTTTTTCTTCTTCCCAATTTCTCAAATGATGGAAGCAAAGTGTAATTGCCCACGGCAATTGGAAGCAGAATTATAATTGCCCACGGAAATTGCTCACAACAATTGGGGAAAATGAGAAAAGTTCTTCCAAATTTGTCGAACAAATTTTATGAGGATTAAATTAATATTTATTAATTAAAAACCCTAAAATTTAATAAATTTAATTTTATTAAATAAAAGGTAAAATATTAATTAATTAATTAAAACACAGTTTACGACATAAAAGGAGGACCTCTCAACCGAAATGAACGAAACGAAGGTCAAAACAATCAGACAAATAAAACGATCACGATGAAGGTGATAAACCATGAGAAAGGACACTTGATTTTTTAAAAATCATGTTATAATTTTGCGAAGTCAAAATTAGCTGATAACAACTAGCTCTTATTGGGGACAAGGAATTCACGAATGCAACAACGGACCTAGACCCAAAAATTTAATGAACATGATCCCAAAAATGAAGATGCATAAAAATGGGATGATAAAAAGAGGAAATCGAAAAAAAGAAACGAGAACAAACAAAACCCTAAATTTCTTATGTACATACGGGGGACGACCTATTTTCAAATTTGATAGTGCTTGAGATATTTCCCATTGTAAGGTAGAGGAAAATGAGTTCCATTAGGATATGCCAAGTAATAGGTGTTATCTCCATAGAAATGCTTGATTTTGAAAGGGCCTAGCCACAATGAATCAAACTTCTCGTGCTTTCCTTTTGGTTCACGCCTCTTGTCCCATAGAAGAACTAGGTCATTGATTTGAAATTGTCTCTCCTTAGTTTTTCTATCAAACAATTTCTTTACCTTGGATTGGTGTTCCTTGATCCTATTTGCTACTTGACTTCTTTGTTCTTCGAGCTTGCTTAGGAACATGATCCTTTTATCTAACACATTGGTGAAGCATTCCTCGTCAACTTCTTGAGCTAATTGTAATGCCGGTAACTCCAATGTAATGGAAATTTGAGCATTATTTCCATACAAGAGTTGAAATGGAGATATTCCAATTGCTCTTTTGGGATTTATGCGGTTAGCCTACAATGCAACATATAATTTTTGTGCCAAGTTCTTTGAATTTCTTCAACCAACTTCGCGCATGATATTAATGATATTCTTGTTATTAGATTCTGCTTGACCATTTCCTTGAGGATAATAATTTGATGAATGAGATAAAGATATCCCATACCCATAGAAAAAACCTACCATCTCTACAAAAGAGAAATTGGTGGCATTTTCCATCACGATATTTTGTGGAATTCCATAACGAACCAAAATGTTCTCTTTGATGAAGTCACAAATTACCACAGTAGATGTTTGTTTCACTGGAATGGCTTCTACCCACTCCATAAAATAGTTAGTTGCCATGAGCATGTGAGTATGACCAGCAATGGAATTTGAGTTCAATACCCCAATGAAATCTAACACCCATTGTTGAAAAGGTTCTTCAATGACAACTGGATTTAAAGGTGAAGCTACCAATTTAGGTCTTCTAACAAATTATTGACATGCTTCGCATTTTGCTACCTATTTTTGAGCATTAGAAAACATAGTGGGCTATTAATAATGCGCTCACATAATCTTATGAGATGTTACTGGTCTAGAGAAATGACCACCACAAGCATGATTGTGAAAGGCTTCCAACAATTTGGGTTGTTGTTCCTTATCAACACACTTGAGGAACATGCCATCAATACCTTTCTTGAACAAGGTGTTGTCCCAAATGACGTACTTGACAACTCTTAATTTGATAGCTCTTTTTTCTTTAGCTTTCAGATTCTCAGGACATTCACCATATGTGAGAAATTAAGCTATATCAAAATACCACTCATCGGTAGATCGATGAAAACTACCAATGGTAAACTTTCTTCAACTGGTTCTTCCTCAAGGTCATTTCTTGGCTCATTCTCTGTGATGAGTTGGCAGAGTCCTCTTCCTTGAACTAACTTGGTAGGATTGATATCCAAGTCATATTCCTGGATCTTAGAGACCTAATTACCTCTTTCAGATCTCGGATCTTGTTGTGTTAATAGTGATTTAACTACGGTGTCCGGAACTAAGACTTTGGTGTGAGAATTCAATACATAGTATCTAAAATGTTTTAAGGCTCTAACCACCGCGTACGCATGCCTCTTAAGGGTAGTATAATTCAGTTCATGTTTCTTAAATATGGAACTCATGAATGCAATAGGATATTCAATTCACCGTTGATTATCTTTGAGTTAGGATGGAAGATATCATGTGTAGGGAAACATAATAATAGACTATGACATCCTTTTTAAAATTGGGACACACAAATGTGGGAGATTTTGTAATATCATCCTTGATTTTTAAATGATCCCATACCTTCCTTCGATGATTTGAAGGAATATTTTCCTTTAATCATGTTAGCAATTTCTTTGGTTAGCTTGCAAAAAAAATCTGCACGAACCTTCTCAAAAATTTCACCTTCTCAAAGGATGAGTGGACTCGTGCCTACTTGTAGGTAAGGAAATATTCTTGATATGTTGAATGCATTCAAGATCGATATTGGTTCCTTCTTTATAAAAAATATGACTTAGGAGTTTCCCTTAAGTAACCCCAAACACAAATTTATTTGGATTTAGGGACATTCTATGAATTTTACACCTTTGCAATATTTTATCCAAATCTCTTAGATGATCTTCTCACTTCTTTGAGAAAAATGTCAAGTCATCTAGGTATATTATGATGATCTTGTTTTTATAATCTATGAATTTCATGTCCATAGCCATTTCAAAGGTTACACCAACATTGATCAAACCAAAAGGCATTCTTCTATACAAAAACGTACCCCAAGGGGTGGTGAATGTAGTTTTATGTTGATCTTCCTAGCTACTTCAATCGATTATAACCAGAGAAACCATTTAACATGGATAACATTTCGATCCAATTACTTCCTACAAAATATGGGCCATGACTAGTAGTGGATAGTTATCCTTCAAGGAAGCTTGATTAAGATTGCAGAAATCCATGCAAATCTTAATTTCTCCATTTTTCTTACGAACCAGACAATATCAGCTATCCAAGTTGAATGTTGAATAGGAAACACTATTCATGTGTCCAACATATTTTTAACCTTTTGGAGTATCATCCTTACTATCTTGGGGTTAGACTATCTTTAATTATGCTTGAATCGAGATGCACCAAGTTTCAAAGGTATGGCATGCTCCATTTCCCTAGGTTGAAAAGACTTCAAGTATTCATATGAGTAAGACGAGACATCAAAATATTTGAAGAGGAGGCTTACAAATTTCTTGCGCTCCTCGGGTGAGAAACACTTACTAATGTTGACCAGAGAGGTTTTTCCTAATACCAATGTCAACTTCCTCATAGTCGGTAGAATTCATAGGTCCTACCTATTTTTTGTCTCTAAGAAACCTGTCATGTTTATCAAAAAGTTATTCAAGTGAAACCAATCCTTTTGGAATTTAATTTCCTTTGAGTTGAATGATTCCATTGCTAGGATCCTCACTCTTAACTCTTTCTCAAATGGGTGAGGTATTCGATTTGTGAAATGAAGAATCACTTCCTTCAAATTACAACTGTTCAAAATTATCCCTTTTTTCTAAGAAGGTAATAATTTTTAATCATCATTAAAGACTTTCCAATTTTCTCCATTGTCAGGAATGCTTGGCCTAAAAATCATTTCAATGGTGTATTTTGCTTGATCAAAATCTGAATGAGGGATAATCAATGAAGCTGAGACTGCTAGAGAATCTACTTTGTCTTTCTTTTCATAAGGGAAAAGTTTTATTCAAAAGTGTCGAAGGCTTCAATCGCATCCCACACTTTATTTTGTAGTGTCTCAAGCGATCATTTTTTACTTGAAACTAATTTTTTACTTGCTTCACGATCAACTCTGCATCTCCCAAGGCTTTCAAAAATTTTATCCCTTTTTCTTCTGCAACTTGGAGGCCAAGGATTAACGCCTCATATTCTGCAGTGTTATTAGTATTTGAAAATTGGAGTTTGTAATAAAAAGGAAATATTTTACCATTCAGAGATATAAACACCACTCATGTGCTGGAACTTGTTGAGAAAAAAATTCCATCGAACTCAAGAGTCCATATCCCAATGAGTTCTTGGAAAGTGACCTTACATGAACCTCTCTGATCATAATATAGTTACCCACACAAGATTTTGAAACAAGACATGTGCACAAGGATCTTTGGTTTTTGTTACTGTGAAATTTTCCTGAGTCTCTGGTATTAACTTATTCATTTCTCCACTGGTAGGTATCATAGCATGAGACCGGTCCATTTGAATCTCAACCCCGGATCTATGAAAATTTTCCTTCTTAACAACATACCATATGAAGTGGGAATATCAACAACAGAATGGTTACCTTAACTCACTTTTGAGGAAATTTAGCTAAAGCCATTTGAGCATCTTTGATATGCCTAAAGCCATTTCATCTCTCCACAAAGTAACAAGATCCAAGTGTTTTTGTACAAGTCAAACCAAGAGCATGTGTTACTTTTTCAAGCATCACATTATCGAAACTCCATAATCTATAATGCAATTACTTAATTTGCATCCGTTGATAAGAAAGGACACAAATAAAGGTTTAACCTTTTCATTTGAGGGTGTAGTGGCCACCACAATATTTTGAATCTTCCCATATTTGGCGTTTTTAGAATTCCTTTTGAGGAATGAATAGTAGAGTTACCTTTGATAAACTTGACCAATTTCTTGAGTTGATCCTCATTAGAGTTGAAGTAATCTACTTGTGACATGGAAATTTTTGTTTTAATGATATGATCAATAATACCAAATTTGGGAAAAATGACCGTACTTGATTTCTTAGATACAAGTTCTTTTGAATTTGATGATGGCTCAATTTTGACCTTTACTTTGGGCTTAGATGATATTGATGTGGAAGAAGAAAATTTCTTCGTAGCTGATTGAATTGGAAAAGCTTCTCCTTTCTTCGAGATATATTTGACCTTGGAAACTTTAGTCATCCTGGAATCTTTAGGAATCTCAGTCATTTTAGATTCTTTAGAAATTTCCTTAGTTTTATATTCTTTAGGAACTTCCCTGGAACTCTTTTTGTCTTCCACCGTAGTGGTAATCTAATCCTTTTATTAGAGTGTGTGAAGATCACGAAGGATTGAATATTCATATCTTCTACAATTTATTTGTATTCACCTTTTTCTTCTTAATGACACTCAAAGAAATGATTATTACTTTCTCCTTTAGGCTCTTCGATTTTAGGTTCAAATGTCCCTGCATTCGGATCTTCTTTTTCAACCTCGACGATATAAACTTCATCGTTAATTTCCTTAATGACATCACACTTAGAGTTAGTTCACTGGAGCTACTTCAATAGAAATGCTCGTTAGAGCACCAACAATTCTAGATTTTTTGGGAATGTAGACTTTTCTTGGGATGTCTTTTTGTAAGTAGTAGGTTTACTATTTTGAGCAACTTGATTTTTCAAAGCTAACATATCATTAGCCAACTTAGTGAGTATGGCCTTTGAAGCATTAGGGGTTTCTTGAATCTTTCCCTTGGGGGAAGTTTTCTTGAATTTTCCTACCATGATTAGACCATCCTTAATTTCTATTGCCATGGATTGATAAAGTTCCAAAGTAGCCACTCTAGCCCTTCTCACCGGTGATAGCATACTTTTGGTTGTTGTGCATTAATAACGAAGCATTTTTTTCTGTCAGTTTCGGGTGAATTCCAACAGGAATTTTTTCACCATTTTTTTGAACTTAGCCACGAAATTTCTCATGGGTTTTGTTAGATCTTTCTTCACTGAGATAGTTGGGCTAAAAGGGCATGCTCATCTTCTCATTGCTTTTGAACCGGTCTTCAAACTTATTTTTGGCGACTTACCGGGGAGAAGTGTGAATGAGGGAAATGGAATGGAATGAAGGAATTAAATGGAAAGGAATGGATGGAAGGAGCATACAATAGTTAGTAAAAACAAATCCTAATATTTTATAGAGAAGAAGAAGAACAATGAATAACTAACTCAAATAAAATGGAGTTTGAATCATCTAAACAAGAATAAATGAAAGGGAACACACATGAGTAAGTAGATATCAGAGCTTAATCATTGTGAACAAGAATAAAATATTAATAATGTTGACAATAATATCAAATATAGTATTTACATACAAGATTTAAACACTAACATCTAATGAACATAAGAACACCAAATGCTACAAGAGATAATGAACGGGACACAAAGTTCATATTTTATTAACTCTTCAAATTGTCTTCACAAAAGAACACAAAGTTTATTTCTTGAAAAAAAGCTTACAAAGAACTATTTCTTCTCCTTTCTAAAAGCACCCTTACAAATGAGCTCCTAACTTCCTTTTATAACCCAAAATTTGGTTACAAAGTAGTTAGGGTTTACATGAACATTAAATTAGGGCACCTTAAGTGGCTTTGAATTTTTCAACTATATTTTAAAAAGTAAATTGAAAATAGAAATCAATTAAGTGACCAAATAAAAATGAGTTTAATAATAACATCACTTTAAAATATCATTTTGAAACATAAAACAAGACCTAGTGCCTTATCCATTAAAGTAGGGTCCACCTATCTCAATCGTATGATAAATGGAATCTCCCACTTCGTTAGATACCAGAATGCTATCTCCTCATCCCATTGGTGAAATTAGGATCTGTCACATTTTCCAATTGAAAATATCTTGAACCTTTCCAATGTCTCAAACATATTCTCTTCTTTAGGAGGTTCACTTGGTTGAAGCACAACCTCATAGAACACCTACAATTCCAAAATCCTACCTGACATATTATTTAGGTTGACCATTTTCGATTGAGCATCCTCAAACAAGTTCCTCAATTTGATACAATGTTCCATTGAAGTAGAGGAGAAGTTGATGGCAAGAATGTACATGTCCTTAAAAATTGTGAGAATTGTTCCTCAACATGTTATGATGAATGCCTCTTGATTATGATCGTCCATGAAATCAAAATGGATTTCAGTTATAAACTCATGAATCAAGGCAAGTGAAGTGAAGGATTCACTACATATGCTCTCATAATGAATCCTGGATTCTTCGAGAAGTGTCTTCCGTGGCTTGAAATATAAACACCATAGAAAGCGTGTCCCTTGACATTTGAATTCAAGTATCCCTTCAATGGTTAGAATTGTATATTCCATGCTTGTCATCTCTTTCAGACTAGGAAATATCTCATCTAGATTCGATATGCTATAAACAAAAGATTCCTTAAAAGAAAGGATTGGATCTAGGTATGCACTAATGTCTTCATGGAGCTTTACGATCGCTTTGATTGTCTCTCTCCCAAAGATGAGAATTTTTGAAAGCTAGGATTTAGTGACATGGCCCAAAGTGTTTACCTCCTTTGACAGATTAAGTGTTTCTTCTTCGGGGAAGCCACTGCATTAGGTACTGGGAAAGTGGAGGATATTGGATTTATTAGATGTTGAACATAATTCACCAACTGATTCTTTTCAGCCTTGAGTTGAGAATTCGAGATTTATATTTCTCAAGCCTTCTTAACATAATATCCATGGAATATCGGGACATTTCCATGTTGATTTCCAATGTATACCTCCCAAGTCCAAGCCTGGATACTTCATAGTCAACAAGCATTATGCTTCTTCTCGACTTTTGGAATGGAAAGATCTACAAATTTGTTTCCATATCCATCCACCATTATTATCGATAACACTTTCGGATTTTTAAGGATGACATCATTTGAAATCTTGGAAATGGAATCAAAGTCAATATTGATCCCCTTGACAACCCTATTTATTTTCTTGACTTCACAGTTAACCCAAGAAGGGGTATCCTTGACCAATTTTGCACACGTAATCCCGACCAATTTTACACACGTAATCCTAGCGTTGAAAACAACATTCACACCATTCTCGACATCATTAGATTCTACAAGATTTATTTCCAAAAATTTAATCTTTAAGGAAATAACTTCGACATCGACCTCCTAAACCTCAGGGAAACCTCTTTATGAACTAGGTGTTCAAGAGAGTTTGATAATTGAACCACTTGAACTTGAAAAGACTCTTGTGCATGGCACATATGAGTAGTGTTTATGATGAGATTTCTCGAACTATCAGTAAGATGGGTAGATGAGTCTTTACTCGAAGTGGAAATCCTTGAGACATGTTCTCTTTCTTTAATAGGGCCAAGACCCTTGGATGTTTCTTCTCATGATTTTTTTGATAAGTTGATTTACACAACAATTCTTTCCTTTCTTGTTGTGTATGGCTTAATGACATGGAAGTTCAATGAGAAGAGGTTTTAGTCAACTAGAGACCTCCTCATATTGGAAATTTTCATGGTTCTGTGATATGAACTTGGATGGATGGTAACTTTACAAGTTCTTATTCATACTAGGCCATGCTCCCTTCTAGAATCACTGATTCTTGTTATCAAAAGAAAATTCATCTCTCTTAGTCCAATCAACTTGGGGCAATGGATTGAAGGTAACGAAATCATATGAGGGATAAATCAAATCATTACCATCATCTACTAATGAATATGGAGGATCTCTAATGAGGAAGGCCTTGATTTGAGTAAGGGTCAAAGTGAGAGAATTATTTCCTTCTTACTTCGTGTTCATATGAGTAAGCGGACCAAAAGTATTCCATGGAGTGCCTACAAATCCACTCATGTGAATGTAGGAAAAGGATGGGAATTGGATGAACCATGTTCCCACTGAGAAATTACTTCCATGACATCCTTCGAGAATCTTTCTTCTTCCATTCCTATTCAAGTTTCTAATCACGTGGAAGGTGAAAGCATCATTAACTCTCCTAAAGTGATGAGAGATATTCTTGAAACTCAATTATGGATAATAGTGGAAAACACTATTTGATGGACCCATGATGCCTTTTATCTTTAACCCGAAAATAACTACATTTTGGACACCGCATAGGTTAGGTATGATGTCATGTAGAAATGCCTAGTCATCTTCACCTTGATCAACTGCTTGTGGAGAGTTTCATTGATGATGGTGGCCTAATCTACAAATTATCTCTTTACAAGGATGATGCAGATGAACTGATACATCCATGGGTGAAAAATCATGGCAGAGGGAATACCAAGACTCGACTCAAAAGAGTGATCATATCACCGATTTCCTCCACAAATTTAATGCGGTACAATTCCTTGGGAAACCAGTCAACACGATTCTTCTTGGTGTAACATCCCCATTTTAAGATACTAGAACAAGGGAATTTTTTTAAACAACGTTCCCTGTTATGAATTATATAATTCAAACACACGTTCAAGTTTTAATAATTGTTCTCTGTCCAAATAATGCAGTTTGGATCACACAATTTCCTTTTAAAACTAATGTTCTCTATTCACATATTTGCAATATGGAACACACATTCAGTGCCATTCAATCATATAACAGATTCCATATGCTGCTGTAAATGACTCGAAGAACTACCGATCTCCCATTTTATGGCTCGGAGTTTCAGCGATCTCTCATTTCATGACTCGGCAACTTACCGATCCTTCATGTTAATTCATGCATAGTATAATGTATATACAAGGTTCTCTTACCGTTTCCGGTTATCGAAGTGATCCATTTAAGAAGCCTATCTGAATATCTGTTACTAATATTCATTTGACATCCTGCATCTTAAACTAGGTGATTAGGACAACGCAACCAGCACTTGCGATACTTTGGCCAAAGATTTTCACATGCTTTGCATGATCATATTCCTGGATGTGATACACACCAATAGAATACGTCCTTCACCTCACTTTGTTCTGTTATCTAGAATGGTCTTTCTGGTCTCTACCAGTCCTTCCCATTAAGGTCAAACTCTAACCCCAACTAGCAATATGAATGAGTATAGGAAGTTACTCATGGTAACTAAAGATACACATACATACGGTGACGTCCCTAGACGACTCCGTGTGTCTAGTTACCTTTAGTATTCCGGAGTCACTCCGTATATGTGATCACATTCCTATCCCCAGCCAAGAACTTAGTATCCAGCTTATGTAATCTTGATGATTTAATTCGGGAGGGCATTGTAATATGTCAGCTATAACATTGTGTCATCATGAAGGCCCCACCTTCATGAAGACACCATGTTGTAGCTGGCGTATGTCAATGTCCTACAAAATCCTCCCATCGAGAGTACACATCCAGCTCAAGTGTGATTTGGTTATGATCTTAATATTTAAGATCAACTTTCAAAGCACCATGCTGATCCTTTATCCTCATTCTTGTTACAGTTGTATATAGCTAAGAGAGACTTAATCCGTCTCCTAGCTTACTATGCATCTCCTCCTTCGCATCGAAGGGTTGCATTTTCTCTACTTGGTTCTTGTTGAATCGCAGCACCCCGGATGCAAATCAAGGTTGTAAATGATGTTTAGAGCATCCACTTTGTGATTGCACAACATGGAAACCTCTCTCCAAGTGTGGGACTTGTGAAAATGAGAGAGGAATCTCCAGAATAGAGGCTGGTTCCTCAAACTCCTTTGATTTAGATCTATATTTTGCACAACTACAGAGGTTCTAATCCTAATTCTACCCTAGATTGCAAGGAGACAGGGATAAAAATGCAAAAATGAAACTAAACTAAAGATGGTGATGCACCAAAAGGAGTGGTGAAACATTTTTGCCATGTAAATAGACACAAATTCATGAAATGCAACAAGGGAAAACATACACAAGCTGATAGATGCAATTAGAGGTCTTAAAATGAAGTAAAACAATACAAACAGAGGACTGAAAGCATTCACAGAGTTTACACTGTCAATTCCATGTAAAAATCTCTTGCATTCCACCATCAAAGAGGTATAAACCTGTTACAAACTATGAAAAAGGTCTGATTCTTACAACTATCACTTGCTGGAGGTGAAAGAAGAAGTTTGCAATGCCAAAAAGTGTTCAACCATGAAGAAATGAGCCAAATTTGGCTTTTATAGTACATGGGTCGAGCCCAGGAGAGAGAAAACATGAAAAACACATGGGAGCCATCCCTCATTGATGGAAATTGCATTAAAACAGCATGGAGGACCTTACAAACCCATACCTGTCATTTTTGACCATATTGGAGAAGAATGCAACCCATCTCGTATTAAATTTGGTTGTTGAAATGTCATTTCTGGCCATGGACACATACCAGAACCGTTTTTGAATTTTCTCTCCAAACTAAACCAAAATTATAAATTGACCATGGAATCATGTAGATAATTTTAACATCTTTCCAATGATATAAAGAACGTGAAAATCGAGCTCTGGATCAAAAGATATGATCGTTTGAAGATTTAGGGCAAAAACGGCCCAAAAACGGATCGGCGGGAAATTTTTTCAAATTTTACCTCTTTTTTGTCTTTGGAAATTTTTTCAAAAATTCCCCACGCTCCGCTGGTCGGATGCCACGTGGCAGCTTCCTATTGGCTGCGGGCCTCAAATGGGAAAATTTTCCACAAAAACTCCGCCGAGCCATAACTTGAAAAATATAAGGAGTTAGGAGGCAAACTTTACCTTTCTAGAAAGCTGAGAGAGAGCTCTATCTGATGGTGCCATTTCAGAAAGCCTTGAGTGCCTTAAAATAAAAAAATGTGGACTGAGGCACAAGAGAGGAAAGAACACAAGGAGTTAGCCACAAAAATGAGCTTGGGCACATTTTGGATAACAATTTTGGCAACTCAGAGGGGTCATCTGCCTGCTAGATGAAAGTACCAGTAGCCTGAAGTAGTCCATTGGGCATGGAGCCATCAAATATTCTATTTAGAACCCCAACTGACTTAGAATGTGCAAGGAGGAAGATGGAATATCACATGATGGAAGCAAGGACTGCAAAACATCTCCAGGGACAACAAGTTGTGCCAAAGCACTTAGGGAAAGCAAAACTAACCTACAACAAAACAATGTGCAAAGCACTTGGAGGAATGAAAATATAATCTAATATTTACAAGGTGGTAAATTTCCCTCTAGAAGCAATGCTTGAGATAGATTCCATTGACTGGAATCTGTAGTTCTTCACCATCCAATGAGGCCAATTGGAAAGCATTGTTGTTCTTGCACTTCGTGACCATGTATGGGCCACTCCAAATGGCATCAAATTTTGAATGCCTTCCGGTTTTGCTCTATCCACATCCCATTTCAACACTAGATCTCCAACCTGAAAAGATCTATCCTTGGCCTTCCTATCAAAGGTCTTTTTGATCAAAGCTTGATCCTTTTCCATTACTTGGGATGCCCGATTTCGACCTCCCGTAACTCCATCAACTCTCGCATATCTCACCTCCATGGGCTCAAACTCTAGCAACTCTAATTGCTTCATGAGTTCTAATGTTGGCAACTCAAGTGACATGGGCAAGATTGCCTCTCTTCCATAGACAAGTTTGAATGGAGAGTTACCTGTGGATCTCTTGGGAGTTATCCTATTAGCCCATAAGGCTGATTTCAGTTTGGTATGCCAAGACCTCTGATTCTCATCAAGAGTCCTCCTAATGATCCTCAACAAGTTCTTGTTTGTAGACTCGGCCTGGCCATTACCTTGAGGGTAATAGTTTGATGAAGTGCTTAGGTAGATCCCGTTCTTGACAGCCCACTCAGTCACCTTGGATCCAATGAATGCCAATGCATTATCTGAGATTATTGTAGCAGGTATACCAAATCTGGTTGCTATCCCCTCATAAAAGTCTAAGATGCTGGACTCATTTGCTTCTTTGAGTGCTACTGCTTTAGTCCACTTGGTGAAGTAGTTCGTGGTTGTCAAAATCCATTTGTGCCCTTGACTTGAATTGGGATTAATGACTCAATGAATTCCAAACCCCATTGCATGAATGGATGGTCAACCGAGATTGGATGCAATGGAAGGGGCAACAAGTCTCTCTTTTTCCCGTGAAGAATGCACAATTCTTACACCTCTTAATCCATGCATAGCAATCAATGAAATTTTTAGGCCAATAATAACCATCCTTCATGATTTTTAGAGCTATCACTCTTGGTGCAAAATGACCACCACTGGTCCACCATGGAACTCTTCCAATACCATATGAATCGATTTGTGCTAATGCATCTCAGAACACTCCATTCACATCTTTCTTGAACAAAACTCCATCAACAATGGCATATGGGACAGCCTGCAATCTGAAGTGTCTTCTTTGGGTCTTGTTCATCTCCGAGGGGCATAGGCCTGTGCTTAGGAAGTGTATAATACCTTGGGTCCAGCAAGGAGTGGGGGCAACATTGTCTTCTTCTTGATTGCCACTTGGCTCATGGCTGTCCTGGACTGTCAAAACAGCCTCTTCTTCATTGCATACTTCTTTTTGCTTCCCCAAAACTAGCTGCTCACACAATCCTTTCCCTCTTACCAGCTTGGTGATCTTGATCTCAATGTCATACTCCATGACACGGGTGATCCAACCTGCCCTTTTCTCATTCAAATCTTTGTTGAGGAGGAAGTCCTTAACCCTAGCATGTGAGACCAGCAACTGGACCTTGTTGTTCGAGACTAAATGCTTGAATTTCTTCAAGATTCTGATTACTGCCCAAGACATGCTTCTCAATAAAAGAGTACTTCACCTCATAGTCATCTAGGCTCTGGCTGAAGAAGGCAATTGGCTGCTCATCATTATCCTTGTTCTGCTGTACCAAAATGGCAGAAATAGTGTCATTACCTCCAAATGCATAGAGGATGAAATCCTTGGAGAAGTCCAGGTTGATGAGAGTTGGTGCTTGAGAAATGGCTTCTTTGATTGCTTCAAAACTCTCCTTGCCTTCTGCTGTCCACTTGAAAGCCATGCTCTTCTTTAACATTTTGGTGATGGGCTTGACAAGGGCTGCAAAATCTGGGACAAACCTCCGAACAAAGTTTATCCTCCCCAAGAAACTCTGAAGGGCTTTCTTGTGGCTTGGCAATGGTAGTGCTCTTATGGCTTCAACCCTCTCTAGATCAATTGCTAATCCTTCTTTGGAGACAATATGGCCAAGGAGCTTTCCTTCATGTGCAAGAAAGATACACTTTCTAGGATTTAAAGACACTCCAAATCTCCTGCACCTTGTGAAAACTTGTCTCAAATGAGAGAGGTGGTCTGCTGCATTTTTGGAAAAAACAGTGATATCATCAAGGTAAATCAGCACCACGTTGTTAATCAAACCTTTGAACGCCATGTCCATTGCCCTTTGGAAGGTAGCACCAGCGTTGGACAACCCAAATGGCATTTTCCTGTATGCAAAAGTTCCCCATTTGGTTATGAAGGCTGTCTTGAACTGGTCTTCCTCCTTCACCATAATCTGATTGTAGCCTAAGTAGCCATCAAGTAGTGAAAACCTCTTGGAGCCAGCCACAACTTGCAATATTTTCTCCATGGAAGGGAGTGGTAATGGTCCTTGAGAGATGCTCTTTTTAAGTCTCTGAAATCAACACACAATCTGATCTCCCCACTCTTCTTTCTGACTGGAACCAAGTTGGCAACCCAACTAGAATGCTTGATTGGGAATATGATTCTTGACTCAATCAACTTGTCTAATTCTTTCCTCATGAGAGGCTCCATGTGTGGATTGACTAGTCTTTGTTTCTACCTGACAGGCTTAGTATTTGGATCCAATTTAATGGTATGCTGAGCTAAGTTGGGATTGAAACCTTTCAAATATTCGTAGCTCCAAGCAAACACATCTGGGAATTCTTGACACAGCTACATGAATTCATACCTTTCTTGTTTAGTTGTCATCTTTCCAATTTGCAATGGTTTGTTCTCTTCTACCAAGATGGATATTGAATCCTCTCTCTTGACCTAAATGTTTGCTTTCTCCTTTCTAAACTGATCATTGGGATTAAAAATGGACTCTAAAGTGATAAGTCCCTTGGGTAGCTTGTTAGTTCTCAGCTATACCACCTGGTCACCATACTGTTGTTCCAACTTTTCTTGATTCTCAGCTGAGAACTCAACTTCTTCTTACAAGAAATGGATGATTTGCTGGTCATTCTCAAACACTTGCCAACTAACATTGTTATCTGGCATTGAAGGCCTCACAATCACATGGATGTTTGGCTATACCTTGTCTTTTTGAATGATTTCCACAATGTCAAAGGCTGCCCCTACTGCTGCAAGCTTGTCAGCAGCTTGATTCTCTTTCCTAGGAATGGATTTGATGCCAAAACCCTCAAAATCTTCCATGAGGTCCCACACCCTGTTCTTGTAGCACCTGAGTAGATCATTCTTGGTAGCATGCTGTCCCTTGACTTGATTTACAATCAATTCACTGTCACCAAAGACTTGCAAGTTATTTATTTTCTTCTTGATTGCCCAATGCATCCCTTGCACCAAGGCTTCATATTCAGCAGTGTTATTGGAGCATGCAAACTGAAATCTAAAAGATGAATAGTAATTTAATCCTTGAGGTGAAACAAGCATGGCTCCACCTCTTGCACCTTGTCTACTCCTTGATCCATAAAAAAATAGCTGCCATACCTCATTGTCATCCTTGTGGTTTGGCTTGGTGATGCTAGGAATAGGCTGATTTTCTTCATGTATACAATAGACCCCTAGCTCAGATTCTTCTACTTCTTGATAAGGATCAAAAGCATGTACCTTGTTTGCCCATTCATCAAGAGTTAGATCCGGGATGCTCCCAACCTTGGTGTCAGCTTCATCGGTGCTTGGGTGGTCTTCTTGATCAAATGCTGAACAATTGGCATTGATCTGACTTGGAGTGTAAGTCTTAATGTGGAAGTTTGCAATAGGTTCAAACTTGATTGTAGCCTTAGTTCCATACCTCATTCGAATAGCATGTGTGACCAATCGCAGACAAATATCCCCAATCTTGGTTGTGAAATCCCTTGACAAGCATAGGGTAAAGAGTGGTGGAAGGTCTCTATGATGATCCATCTTGTAAAACAACAACATTTGGACATGCATGCAAGGTAAGACTCAAGTTTCTAATCACCCCAATTGTTGTTCTTGCTGTCCCATCCAATTTGCACTACCCCTTTGGATATGGTTTCATCTGGAGCCCTAGTGATCAGCTATTTGTTTAGGCATCACTGAGCTACTTGCCTGGAATCTATCATGCAATTGTGCACTAACCGATTTCCAATGATTAATGAAACATAGAAAGGAGGGGGCTTCAACATTTTACCTTCTTTGTCCTCCATGATTTCCCTCAGTGGGTAGCATTTGTGAGCACTTTCTCTTGCATCCGAACTTGCTAATTCAAAGTTGGCTAGTCCTTCATGGCAGCTTGTAACAAGTCTCTTTGGCACGGGATAGATAGGGATTCCCACATTGATATATTAACATTTGTCTTCTTCATCTGATCAATGATACTGAATGGTGATGAAGGATCTCTTTGCTGTCCCTTTGCTTGTACATTCACTCCTTGCATGTGGGCAGCAATAACTGGTATTTGAGTTGGTCTAGGAGCTGTTCTTGGCTGTCCTTGTGCATTTGAAATTGGATTTTGCTTGCCAACCATTTGTGGAGCCATGGAAGGTTGTGGATTGGTTGGAGCTAATGGTTGTTCTTCACCCAAATTCCTTCTTTTTGACCTTGTGTTGGCTGCAACACCTTGAGAAACTGCTTGATTCATGCCACAGAAATCTTCTACTTACCAGTTTACCAATGTGGTGTCATTTGGGGCTGATTGCTTTTGGAATGTTTCTTGTTGGTTGTTTCCTTGATTGCCTTCACCCTCCACACCAGTAGTTGTCACCATTAATGCTTGATTCAAAGCACCATTGAAGCACATAGATTGGTTATGAGGTTCATTGCATGGAAAACACCAATCATACACTTGAGCAACGTTGTTTTGTGTTGGCACCAATGCCTTAGAGGTAGATATGGCATTAGGATTATAGGGCTGAAATGGTCTATTGGCAAGAGGCCTTGTTTGATTTACATTTGCAGCTGGATTAGGAGGTCTTTGTGGTTGGTATGGCTGCTGTTAGGCTGAGCTTGGGGCTGGTAAGAAGGTCTAAAACCTTGGGCTTGTTTCCTTTTGAGAGTAACCAACTCATTGCCTAGGTTTTGCAATTGCTTCATGACTTCTTGAAGCTCATTTGGGGCACTTGGAGATGAAGTAGAAGCTTCATTTGAACTCTGATTTCTAGGAGTGGGAGAAGGAGCCAAATTAGGTGCTTGATTGGTATTTGGACTCTCTAAACTTGGAAACAATGGCATGGGAGGTCTAGGGGCTAGTTTTCCAGCTTGGATCAAACAATTTTCAGCCCTAATGGCAATGCTATAAGCCATAGGGATAGTTATGCCTCCCATGGACTGAATCAACATAGAAATATCAGAATTTAGAGCTTTGAGATAATAGAGAAAAGCACCTTCTGTTGTTGGCCTAACTACCACTGGAATTCTCTCCCAAGTCTTTTGAAATATGAAGTTGAAATCGGTCAGCTGTTCATTGGGAGCTCTCTTGATGGTTGTCAGCTGCTCCAAAAGAGACAAGTTGTCTCCCTTCTCTCCAAATTACTCATGAAGTGCTATACACAGTTGATTCCAATTTGTGATAGAACCAACTCCAAGGCTTCTAAACCATTGCAATGCTTTCCCCTTGAATGAAGATGCCAACAACTTGACAGCCACTTGCATCTCATTGATTTCATGAATTGCACAAAGGTTAGCAATATCCTTAACATGATCACCTGGAGTAGTTTGATTTTCTCTAGTGAAGTATGGAATGTTCTTCAAGGCTGCAATAGGAATTGGATGTTGTGCATTGAGGGCAAGTGGGCTGCTGCCTGTGAAGTTGACATATGGGTTGTTTTACGCCATTCTAATTGGTCTTAAATTCCTTGTTGACTGAATGAAAGGCCTACTAGGTGGAGGAGTTGAGAGAGTTCTGTTTGGTGGAGATGGAGACCTTTGAATCCTTCTTCCACTTTTCCTTACTCTTGGAGATAACTGCAGATATTCAAACAACACCTCTTCTTCTCCAGCTCTTGACCTTGTAGTGATTCTTCTCATGAGTTTTCAGGCCTGCACTGCTGAAACCAGTTGATTCTTCCCCTTTGGAGTCGCCAGATATGCAAATTATAGCTCTTTTCAAGCAAGAAAATTGCAGCAGATGCACATCAACTTTGCTGCAATAAAAATGAGACCTCTAAGGTCCCACCGGGCGTGCCAAAACTATTGTTGCAAATCAGCAGCACCCCTGGATGCAAATCAAGGTTCTAAATGATGTTTAGAGCATCCAGTGTGATTGCACAACATGGAAACCTCTCTCCAAGTGTGGGACTTGTGAAAATGAGAGAGGAATCTCTAGAATAGAGGCTGGTTCCTCAAACTCCTCTGATTTAGATCTATATTTTGCACAACTACAGAGGTTCTAATCCTAATTCTACCCTAGATTGCAAGGAGATAGGGATAAAAATGCAAAAATGAAACTAAACTAAAGATGGTGATGCACCAAAAGGAGTGGTGAAACATTTTTGCCATGTAAATAGACACAAATTCATGAAATGCAACAAGGGAAAACATACACAAGCTGATAGATGTAATTAGAGGTCTTAAAATGAAGTAAAACAATACAAACAGAGGACTGAAAGCATTCACAAAGTTTGCACTATCAATTCCATGTAAAAATCTCTTGCATTCCACCATCAAAGAGGTATAAACCTGTTACAAACTATGAAAAAGGTCTGATTCTTACAACTATCACTTGCTAGAGGTGAAAGAAGAAGTTTGCAATGCCAAAAAGTGTTCAACCATGAAGAAATGAGCCAAATCTGGCTTTTACAGTACATGGGTCGAGCCCAGGAGAGAGAAAACATGAAAAACACATGGGAGCCATCCCTCATTGATGGAAAATGCATTAAAATAGCATGGAGGACCTTACAAACCCATACCCTATCATTTTTGACCATATTGGAGAAGAATGCGACCCATTCTGTATTAAATTTGGTTGTTGAAATGTCATTTCTGGCCATGGACACATACCAGAACCGTTTTTGAATTTTCTCTCTCCAAACTAAACCAAAATTATAAATTGACCATGGAATCATGTAGATAATTTTAACATCTTTCCAATGATATAAAGAACGTGAAAATCGAGCTCTGGATCAAAAGATATGATCGTTTGAATATTTAGGGCAAAAATGGCCCAAAAACGGATCGGGAGAAATTTTTTCAAATTTTACCTCTTTTTTGTCTTTGGAAATTTTTTTCAAAAATTCCCTACGCTCCACTGGTCGGATGCCACATGGCAGCTTCCTATTGGCTGCGGGCCTCAAATGGGAAAATTTTCCACAAAAACTCCACCGAGCCATAACTTGAAAAATATAAGGAGTTAGGAGGCAAACTTTACCTTTCTAGAAAGCTGAGAGAGAGCTCTATCTAATGGTGCCATTTCCAGAAAGCCTTGAGTGCCTTAAAATAAAAAAATGTGGACTGAGGCACAAGAGAGGTAAGAACAAAAGGAGTTAGCCACAAAAATGAGCTGGGGCACATTTTGGATAACATTCTTTTCTTAATCCTTGGACTAAGTAGTCCATTACCGATAAACTTAATAAGTTTAACCTATTAAAATTAACCAAGTTTTTCCACAACGTAAACAAATTCAGAATTCCATCTTATTAGACGCCATTTAAACGAGGTCTAATTCTAAATTAATTTATTCATTTATTCTCCTTAACTTTACATAGTGAAAGTTCATTAACCAAGGATATGTTTTCCCATATCCTTATTTTCTGAATTTATCATTCGAGGCTATTAACGGAGTCCAAATACAAGGTTCGGTTGCTCCTAAATTATTTGATATTCCTTAGCTTTGAGCTAATCCGAATACATTTTAATTAAGAGATCATGCTTACCTAAATTCTTTTTAATGTCAATTAAAAATTCATCTTATCCCAAGTATGAACTAATTACACATTTCAACGTAAAAGTTGCATTTAGGTAAGAATAGATGTCATTTCCTTTTAAATCCATCCATGAACATTTGAATAATTCCAAATCAAGGAGTAATGTTATATTCCCAACTTATTCAATAATATCAAACTAATATAGATCATTAAAATATCACACTTGTATTTGTATTCATCCATCCGTTTAATAATCTATACATTTTCCAGTCCAAATGACTGGACTTTGTTTATATTAAACAACATTACAACTCATAAGATAGAAGAATGTAATTTCTTATTTTCTCAATTCCTCGTAGAGGAGTAATAGCTATCAATTACAATCCATCTTCAGTCAATCAAAAGAAGTATCAGAAAACAACCATGTCTTCATTTATACTCAAGTTCCATCTGCAAAATTACTTGCATGGGTCAGTTCATTGAACTGAGCATATTAAGCACTTGTCATTAAAATGAGGTGCTTTTAATTAACTATCTCAATAAAAGAACCCTGCTTTTATGAAACGTTACTATGAACATCATTCAAGAATTAAGTATCAAAAAGAATGAACAACATAACAACTGAATCATCTAATTACCATCCCAATCAGTCAAAGGATTACTGCCCTCTTTCCCAAATAATCATTACAAGAAGTAATTCCCTTCAACAGTTCCAGATTACAACATCAGTAAGAACTAGGAACACAAGTATGTATACTGTTGTTATAACATAAATGCTATCAATTTCTTTCCCTTTCATTAGTTATAATTTCAAAGGATAAAATTTGACTAAAATATAAACCAAATTACTTTCCTTTTAGTTCATGCAACTCATTTGATTTCAAGCAATCAAATACTGATGAGAAAAGAAAACAACAATAAAATGTAGATGCTTAAACCAAAGCAATACAAAATTCATTCCTTAACGATTATAGATTTCCAACTGTATGAGAGAAGAAATGATCATTATTCCAAGTTATCCATCCACACTCCTTTTCGTTTCCTCATGACTGCACCGAAAATTTAATCTAAACAAGACACCAATCAATGATAACAGTTCAAAGTGAAACTTAAGAAATCAATAACCAAATACAAGGAAGATGGATCATATTACCTCGTCTCATTGAGACAACCAAATATCCAATTATTTAGCACAGGAATGATCCAACATTAGGATTCATTCCACATAATATAATTCCCTTTTAAATAATTCATTCAATGAAGACATTTACGTCATTTTACAACATATAGAGTGTACAACAACCACAACAAGTCACATTTTCATCCTAATAATAAGAGAATTCACTTTTCAACAGCAAGGAATAAATCCATTCAGAATTCACCTTCCAACAGAAAGGAATAAATCCATTTAGAATTCACTTTCCAACAGCAAGGAATAAATCCATATCAAAACTTCCTTTCAATCGTGCACATACGATTACCACAACATGTAGGTAAAACATCGTATCCATCATAGAGCAAACAATGTAAGGATGCATACTATGCTCTTCTCGTCAAACACAACAAGACTTGGAAGAACTCATACTTCTTGACCGTATTATAACCAATCGAATAGTTATACTGACCACTTTGTCAAATATTCACACGACTTACTATACCCATTAATGCACGCAATTCATAAACAACAATTTGCACTTTGCTGTTACCTACAACAAGTCCAACCCGTAATGTACAGTGAATCTCTATTGTTACTATTTCCAGAATTCAAATAGTAGGGAGAGAAAAATTCATTCCTTTAATTATTTCAATAAGAAAACACCCATTTTCTTCAAACACAACAAGAATTACTCAAGTCGAGTTCGTTTTTGAATGACAGTGCAAAATCAAAGATCACACGAATCATTTCATCCTTCCAGTTTTGTAAAAAAAACAACACTCAGAAAACAATCTAAATATCACTATCACTTCCATCAAACCGAACCCATAATGCTCAATGAAACCCAATTACCATTTCCTTCAGAATTTAAAACAACAGAAAGAAGAAGAACTCGTTTCCTTAATAATTTCAGTAAAGAAACAATCATTTTCTTCAAAATGTAACAAGAACACCCAAGTTGTGTTTGTTTTATAATGACAGCTCAAACCAGAGGTCATATCGAACCCTTTTATCCTTTCATTTTTACAAGAATGCACAGAGCTCAGAAAACAACATTCACATCGTTGGTACATTCACCAACTCAAATCCATATGGGTAATAGAAACAATACACAATACTATCAATGTAGACTCATACAACAAGAACAGATCCATTTCATTTACCCATTTTACAATAAATACCCAAGTTGCATACAATAAAGAAAATGACTCAACCCAAAATCTCTTCAACATAACAGAAAAATCGAATAAACAAAACCCCCATCGGGAGAGAGCGGGTTTGTTTTAGTGAGATGATTAAGCAAAAGCAAGCGGTTTAAGGAGAATGGCTTAACATGCCGAAATTTTTCTTGAAGCTCGAAGAAAACCGCACCTATTGGAGTTGTTTCCTTCCGGTGCGTGAGAGTAAAGCTTCCCAACTAGCCACTCACTTCCATAGGCTCAAGAATAGCCTTAGTTTTTCTAAAGAATAGTGATAATAATCAAACACAGCTGGTTCGACAGAACCGTGAAGAAACCAAATGCAGAGAAACTTCAAAAACCCGAAAGAACACAATGACCAACAAAATTTCCTCTATCCTCTTTCCAAGGCGGGCTGGTCGCGAAGACCAAGACAATTAATGCATTGAAGGCACTTCCTTTTCCTTTTTCCTCATGCCACTGCCGACTCGGGTTGGCGAGTTCCAAATTTCAAATTTTGCATGAAATCAAAGTTTAGTCTCATGGCTAACTGGATGCCTCTAACTTTTCCATGTTCCCGCCAAACTTGGCGTTGTCCAAGCAAGGACCTCATTCATTGCTCTATTAAATTTCCTACCATCCTTCCTTATCCTTTCCATCCACATGGGTCTGTGTATCCCCTTCCTTAGGTTAGTTTTAGTTTAGGATTTTTAATAGTGTCCATATCTAGGTCATTCACCTAGTTCATAGGTTAATAGGATTTAGATCTATTTTTACCCTTATAAAATTTAAAAATCCATATAGGATAGTAGTTAGGGTATAAGGTAGAACTTAGGGGTAGGTTAGGGTCTAATCCCCTATTGTTTAATTAATTAGTTTCCAATTAAGTCCTTCCGACTGACATTCATTTTCAACACTATGCAGGACGTTTCGTCCCAAGTTCCACATGCCTGTGTCACTTGCATCCAAACCCCCTTATCATCTTACGCTGTCTAGTGTTACAACAGTGTATGGTTCAAGAATTGAACCTTTTCCATTGGCATCTACGTGCGGATATTCATACCTATAATCAGTGTGCTACAACATTTATATCAACCTTCAGTCTGGTTTAAAAGTAAATCGACAAAGCGATTACAAGAAGGCCACAAAGATACCTTGGATCAATGGAATTGATTCAAGGTGTTATCAATCAGCAAATAGAGTTCATTAAGCATACGACAATCTGTCATTGTCACATTAGCAACATACAAGCAATAATAAGCTGTTGTCTCAAGTAAACAAATTACAACATACAAGGTCCCGATTAGCAACACATTCCTTTAAGATCAAAAATATATCTTAACATGTTTGTCTTCATTTCAGTGATTCTAACATTATGAAAAGTAATCACCATGATAACTTACAAAAATAAAGGTGTTACATTCCTCCTTCTTAAAGAATCATCGTCCGATGATCAAATTAACCAATTCAAGGAGTTTCTAGGAAAAATTCAGTTATTGTCCTTCCATTCACAATTTCATACCAAAAACAGATTCACTCTTTAAAAAAGTGTTTTAAGACAACTGTAAAATAGACCAATAATTGTCTAAATTTGGTAGAATTATTAGTTTTTTGAATTTCAATTTCGATCAAACAAGTATGGAAAAGCAGATCTCATTTCTTCAAGATTTTCCCAAGTTGCACTTTCTTCACTAAACTGGTCCCATTGGACCTTACATTGATTCACTTCGCGATTTCTTAAGTACAACTGGTGAGTTCCTAGCACTCGAATGGGCTTAACCATGATTATTCCTGGGTCTTGGACCTGCAAGGAATTCTAATTCAGCACATGTGATAAATCTGTTACGTATTTCTTAAGCAAAGAAATATGAAAAACATCATGCATTTGTGATAAAGTAGGAGGTAATGCTAGACGATAAGCTACAGGGTTGATTATTTCAACAATTTCAAAAGGTCCCACGTATCATGGTGACAACTTGGCAGCCTTGCCAAAAGTTATTGAGCTCTTTTTCGGCTTAACCCGAAGAAATACCTTCTCTCCCAGTTTATAATTCCTATCAACCCGCTTTAAGTCTGCATAACTCTTTTTCCTATTGGCAGCCTCCTTTAGATGTTCCCGAATCATTTTGATTTGTTGTTCCATTTTCGTGAGGATTTATGGCCCAATTACCTCTCTCTTTCCTCTGTTGTCCCGGTGTGTGGGTTCTCGCATTTTCTTCCATACAATGCTTCAAAGGGTGCCATTTTTAAAGAGGTATGGTATGTATTATTGTAGGCAAATTCAACCAGCGGAAGGTATTCCTCCCATTTATACTGCTGGTCCATGCAATACATTCTTAACATGTCCTCTAAAACTTGATTGACTCTCTCGGTCTGTCCATCCGTCTCGGATGATATGCAGAGTTGAAGTTTAATTTAGTTCCCAAGGCCGCATTAAGCGTTTGCCAAAACCTTGATGTCATCCTCGGATCTCTGTCCGATATGATTAATTCGGGTATTCCATGCAATCTGAAAATTTCATGTACAAATCTTCTTGCTAACACTGGTGCATCGTCTTTCAAATTACCAGCAATGAAGTGTGCCACTTTGGTTAATTTGTCGACGACAACCAGGATAATATCATGCTTATTTCTTGACATAGGCAATCCTTGAACGAAATCCATCGTTATCACTTGCCATTTGTACTGTGGAATGCTGTGGGGATACAATAATCCAGCGGGATGCATATGTTCCACCTTAACATGCTGACATTCTAAGCAGTGTGTTACAAATTCCACCACATCCTTTTTCATTCCCTTCCAGAAGTATTGCTGCTTAAGATCAGCAAGCATTTTCGTAATGCCAGGGTGTCTAGAAAAAGGTGAATTATGAAATTCAGTTAACAATTTCCTTCTTAAGTCATTTGCCAAAGGTATATATACCCTATTTTCGAACCTCAGAATTCCTTCATTGTCGAAATGAAATCCTTTATACCTGACATCCTTTGGATTTGCAGCAAGTGTCTTGTTTTGACTTCTTTGGAAATAAGGATATGATTCTAAGGCATCTTTCACCTCATCCTTAAACCGAGTTCTTAACGTTATAAGAGTAGAGATATGCTTCCTTCGACTCGAGCATCTACCACTCTATTTTCCTTGCCTTTGACGTAGCTTATATCAAAATCATCTTGAGACAAATTCTAACCATCTTCGCTGCCTTGCATTCAGATTTGGCTGAGTAAAAATATACTTCAACCCCAGATGGTCTGTTTTTAACTCAAAAGGTTTGCCTAAAAGGTAATGCCTCCACATTTGAAGTGCATGAACAATGGCAGCGAGCTCTAGGTCGTGTGGAGCATAATTCTATTCATGTAACTTAAGCTTTCTGCTTTCATAAGCTATGACATGGTTATTCTGTAACAGAATACCTCCAAGGCCTTCTCTTGATGCATCCGTTACAACCATAAAATTTCCATTTGGGTCAGTACGCTTAAAATAGGTCTTTGTAGTCAATTGTTCATTTAAATGTTTAAAGGCAGATTCACATTTGTCCATCCGCAGGACAAATTTCTTATCCTTATTTTGCAGGGAAGTGATTGGGGCAGCAATTTTTGAAAAGTCCTTAACGAACTTTCTATAATATCCTGCTAAGCCCATGAAGCTTCTCACTTCGTGCATGTTCTTAGGCGCATGCCACTTGGTTATAGCTGTAATCTTTGAAGGGTCTACAGCTATTCCATTCTTGCTTATAACGCGTCCCAAATAATGCACCTTTGCATCATAAAAGGAACATTTAGACAGGTTTACCATCATACAACTTCCTCTTTCTTAAAACTTCCAAAGACTATCCTTAAATGTTCTTGGTGCTCTTGACATTTTTAGAGTATATAAGAATGTCGTCTAAGAATACAAGCACAAACTTGTCTAGGTATTCTTGAAAAATATTATTCATCAGATTCATGAAGGCGGCAGGTGCATTGGTCAACCCAAAAGGTAACACCATGAATTCATAATGCCCGTACCTTGTTCTAAAAGCTGTTTTATGAATATCTTCTTCCTTTATTCTCAGCTGATGATACCCAGATCGAAGATCTATTTTTGAATAGACTGATGCTCCTCGCATCTGGTCAAACAGATCATCAATCCTAGGAAGTGGGTATTGATTCTTAATAGTTACCTTGTTCAGCATTATGTAATCAATGCACAACCTCAATGTGCCATCCTTTTTCTTTACAAAAATTACTGGCGCTCCCCATGGTGAGACGCTCGGTCTTATCAGCCCCTTAGTCAAAAGTTCCTGTAATTGAGCCTTTAGCTCTACCAACTCGAGGGTGGTCATTCTATATGGTGCCTTAGATATGGGTTCAGTTCCTGGCTTGATTTCTATTGCAAAGTCAAACTCTCGTTTGGGTGGAAGACCTGGCAATTCCTCCGAAACACATCACTAAAACCCCTTAACAATGGATATCTTTCCATGAAATCATTATCTTCCTCAGCATTTTCTGTCATTTTTACTGCATACAAGGTGCAACCTCTATTTTTAGCCCTTTTTAGTTGCATAGCTGTCAGTTTCCTAACTGCAACTTCATGTTTTACACCTTGAATGACTGCTACTTTCTACAGGTCATCAAAACAAAAATTTGTTTTTCATAACAGTCGACCTTTGCCTTATGTTTTGCCAACCAGTTAACTCCAATAATGATATCATATGATCCTAAAGGAGTGACATACAAAGTTAACTTCGGTGGAGAAAGCTGGGTAAGTCAAGAATTGCCCCAAAAGGCACATTTTTTGTATGGACATCATTATTCCCATAATGCACTGTCCATGTTTTATCCATTCGTTCAGCCTTTATTTTTAATTTCATTGCAAGTTTAGTAGAAATAAAGCATTCATTAGCTCCAGTATCAAAAAGTATGATTACAGGTGTACCGAATAACTTACCCGGAACTTCTATAGGCGTAACTTGCTTTTCAGCTTGTCTCTTAGCCACTGCAGGCGTGTATCCTCTCTCGATCGTGATCATCCTTCTTCAAAGGACAATCACTCACGTAGTGGTCTTTTCCATAGTTGAATCATCCTCCACCTGGTCCTTTTTATGCTCAAATTTGTTACTGACTTTGAAGTTATCATTCGGCTTCCATAGGACTTTTATCCATTACCACTAACTTTTGCGAAGTCATTCGCACACTATTTACGGGTTTGTTCATTAAATATTTCTTGTTGTTATCTACAACAATTTTATTTTTCACACCAAACATTTTCCAAGGCCCCCTTTTGGGTGCAAGAGATGAAGAAGAATTGAGAATCTTCTTCCTTATCTCTTCCCTATGAGCAGAAATTGCTCTCAATTTCATTCGTCTTATTACCTTTTCGACAACTCCTTCCATGGTGGTTGGGCCGTGGACATCCACTTCACCACCAATGATGGGATTTAGTCCCATTATGAACTTCCGTATTATGAACTTCTCGTCAGCTTGGTACTGCGGCACATACTTAAGGAGTTTAGTAAACCCTTCCCAGTATTCTATCACCGTCAGCCTTCCTTGCGACCAATTCTGAAATTCAGTCATTTTCCTATCAAAATAGAGTTGAGGCAGCCATCGTTGCCTAAAGTAACCCTTAAATTGATCCCAAGTTATGTCTGATTCGACAATATTCAGCTCAACCTTATGGTTGTCCCACCATGATGATGCTTCATGGGAAAGGCGATATGCTCCCCATATCACTTTGGTCTCCTCGGAAAAGTTTCTTATTGCAAAGTATTTCTCCATTTCACCGAGCAATTCTCGACTTCATCCCCAAGGGTTGTTCCATCAAACTTTGGAGGACTTATTCTCTTTATGTCATTTGTAAGTTAATTTGCTAATCTTGCCCTTTTATTTTCGGGATGATTAGGAGAATTCACATTACTATTATCAACACCCAAATTCCCTCCATTGGTGTTGTCCACAAGAGGTGGCTGATCATTTATATCAGCTTCTTCTTCCTCCTCTTCATTGCCCATTGACTGCTGTTCCAAAATAGTCAAACAATCTCTCGTATCTAGTAGAGCAGCAAGGATTTCATCCAGCTTTTGAGCAGTAGCTGCTTTTCCACCCAGTAACGGGTTGTTCGCAGCATTCCCTCTTGTTCTGACCATTTTCTGTTCAATGAGAAAATGTAAACCTTATTAATATTGTGGACTCATTAGGTCTAAGAGCTGCAACCTTCAGCTCTGATACCAAGATGTAACATCCCCATTTTAAGATACTAGAACAAGGGATTTTTTTTTTTTTATACAACGTTCCCTGTTATGAATTATATAATTCAAACACACATTCAAGTTTTAATAATTGTTCTCTGTCCAAATAATGCAGTTTGGATCACACAATTTCCTTTTAAAACTAATGTTCTCTGTTCACATATTTGCAATATGGAACACACATTCAGTGCCATTCAATCATATAATGATTCCATATCTTTCTTTGTAAATGACTCGAAGAACTACCGATCTCCCATTTTATGGCTCGGAGTTTCAGCGATCTCTCATTTCATGACTCGGCGACTTACCGATCCTTCATGTTAATTCATGCATAGTATAATGTATATACAAGGTTCTCTTACCATTTCCAGTTATCGAAGTGATCCATTTAAGAAGCCTATCTGAATATCTCATTCGATATTCATCGACATCCCGCATCTTAAACTAGGTGATTAGGACAACGTAACCAGCACTTGCGATACTTTGGCCAAAGATTTTCACATGCTTTGCATGATCATATTCCTGGATGTGATACACACCAATGGAATACGTCCTTCACCTCACTTCATCTGTTATCTAGAATGGTCTTTCCTGGTCTCTACCAGTCCTTCCCATTAAGGTCAAACTCTAACCCCAACTAGCAATATGAACGAGTATAGGAAGTTATTCATGGTAACTAAAGATATGCAGACATACGGTGAAGTCCCTAGACGACTCCGTGTGTCTAGTTACCTTTAGTCTTCCAGAGTCACTCCGTATACGTGATCACATTCCTATCCCCAGCCAAGAACTTAGTATCCAGCTTATGTAATCTTGATGATTTAATTCGGGAGGGCATTGTAATATGTCAGCTATAACATTGTGTCGTCATGAAGGCCCCACATTCATGAAGACACCATGTTATAGCTGGCATATGTCAATGTCCTACGGAATCCTCCCATCGTGAGTACACATCTAGCTCAAGTGTGATTTGGTTATGATCTTAATATTTAAGATCAACTTTCAGCAGCCATGCTGATCCTTTATCCTCATTCTTGTTACAGTTGTATGTAGCTAAGAGAGACTTAATCCATCTCCTAGCTTACTATGCATCTCCTCCTTCATACCAAAGGGTTGCATTTTCTCTACTTGGTTATTTTCTTAATCCTTAGACTAAGCACCCAAGATCGATAAACTTAATAAGTTTAACCTATTAAACTTAACCAAGTTTTTCCACAACTGTAAACAAATTCAGAATTCCATCTTATTAGACGTCATTTAAACGAGGTCTAATTCTAAATGAATTTATTCATTTATTCTCCTTAACTTTACATAGTGAAGGTCTGTTAACCAAGGATATGTTTTCCCATATCCTTATTTTCTGAATTTATCATTTGAGGCTATTAACGGAGTCCGAATACAAGGTTCGGTTGCTCCTAAATTATTTGATATTCCTTAGCTTTCGAGCTAATCCCGAATACCTTTCAATTAAGAGATCATGCTTACCTAAATCCTTTTTAATGTCAATTAAAAATTCATCTTATCCCAAGTATGAAATAATTACACATTTCAACGTAAAAGTTGCATTTAGGTAAGAATAGATGTCATTTCCTTTTAAATCCATCCATGAACATTTGAATAATTCCAAATCAAGGAATAATGTTATATTCCCAACTTATTCAATAATATCAAATTGATACAGTCATTAAAATATCACACTTGTATTTGTATTCATCCATCCGTTTTATAATCTATACATTTGCCAGTCCAAATGACTGGACTTTGTTTATATTAAACAAAATTACAACTCATAAGATAGAAGAATGTAATTTCTTCTTTTCTCAATTCCTCGTAGAGGAGTAATAGCTATCAATTACAATCCATCTTTAGTCAATCAAAAGAAGTATCAGAAAACAACCATGTCTTCGTTTATACTCAAGTTCCATCTGCAAAATTACTTGCATGGGTCAGTTCATTGAACTGAGCATATTAAGCACTTGTCATTAAAATGAGGTGTTTTTAAATTAACTTTCTCAATAAAAGAACCCTGCTTTTATGAAACGTTACTATGAACATCATTCAAGAATTAAGTATGAAAAAGAATGAACAACATAACAACTGAATCATCTAATTACCATCCCAATCACCAAAGGATTCGCCTCTTTCCCAATTAATCATTACAAGAAGTAATTCCCTTCAATGAGTTCTAGATTACAACATCGGTAAGAACTAGGAACACAAGTATGAATCTTTGCTTTGTTATAACATAAATGCTATCAATTTCTTTCCCTTTCATTAGTTATAATTTCAAAGGATAAAATTTGACTAAAATATAAACCAAATTACTTTCCTTTCAGTTCACGCCACTCATTTGAATTCAAGCAATCTAATATAGATGAGAAAAGAAAAAAACAATAAAATGTAGATGCTTAAATCAAAGCAATACAAAATTCGTTCCTTAACGATTATGATTTCCAACTATATGAGAGAAGAAATGATCATTATTCCAAGTTATCCATCCACACTCCTTTTCCTTTTCTCATGATTTATCTTGAAAATTTAATCTAAACGAGACACCAATCAATGATAACTGTTCAGAGTGAAACTTAAGAAATCAATAACCAAATACAAGGAAGATGGATCATATTACCTCTTCTCATTGAGACAACCAAATATCCGCTTATTTAGCACAGGCATGATCCAACATTAGGATTCATTCCGCATAATATAATTCCCTTTTAAATAATTCATTCATCAGACATTTACGTCTTTACAACATATAGAGTGTACAACAACCACAACAAGTCACATTTTCATCCTAATAATAAGAGAATTCAATTTTCAATAGCAAGGAATAAATCCATTCAGAATTCACCTTCCAACAGCAAGGAATAAATCCATTCAGAATTCACTTTCCAACAGCAAGGAATAAATCCATATCAAAACTTCCTTTCAATCAGGCACATACGAATAACAAAACATGTAGGTAAAACATCGTATCCATCATAGAGAAAACAATGTAAGGATGCATACTATGCTCTTATCTTGGAAGAACTCATACTTCTTGCACTGTATTATAACCAACTAAACAGTTATACAACCACTTTGTCAAATATTCACATGACTCTCTATACCCATTAATGAACGTAATTCATAAACAACAATTTGCACTTTGCTGTTACCTACAACAAGTCCAACCCGTAATGTACAGTGAAGCTCTATTGTTACTATTTCTAGAATTCAAGCAACTGGAAGAGAAAAATTCATTCCTTTAATTATTTCAATAAGAAAACACCCATTTTCTTCAAACACAACAAGAATTACTCAAGTCGAGTTCTTTTTTGAATGACAGTGCAAAATCAGAGATCACACGAATCATTTCATCCTTCCGTTTGTACAAAAAGAAAACAACACTCAAAAAAATAATCTAAATTTCACTATCACTTCCATCAAGCTGAACCCAAAATGCTCAATGAAACCCAATTACCATTTCCTTCAGAATTTAAAACAAGAAGAAGAAGAAGAACTCGTTTCCTTAATAATTTCAGTAAAGAAACAATCATTTTCTTCAAAATGTAACAAGAACACCCAAGTTGTGTTTGTTTTATAATGACAGCTCAAACCAGAGGTCATATCGAACCCTTTTATCCTTCCTTTTTTTTTACAAGAATGCACATAGCTCAGAAAACAACATTCACATCGTTGGTACATTCACCAACTCAAATCCATATGGGTAATAGAAACAATACTCAATACTATCAATGCAGACTCATACAGCAAGAACACAGATCCATTTCATTTACCCATTTTACAAGAAATACCCAAGTCGCATACAACAAAGAAAATGACTCAACCCAAAATCTCTTCAACATAATACAGCAAAATCGAATAAACAAAACCCCCAGAAGAGCAGGGTTGTTTTAATGAGACGATTAAGCAAAAGCAAGCAGTTTAAGGAGAAGGGCTTAACATGCCTGAAATTTTTCTTGAAGCTCGAAGAAAACCGCGCCTACTGGAGTTGTTTCCTTCCACGACGATAGTAGTAAAGCTTCCCAACTAGCCACTCACTTCCACAGGCTCAAGAATAGCCTTAGTTTTTCCAAAGAAACAGTGATAATAATCAAACACAGCTGGTTCGACAGAACCGTGAAGAAACCAAATGCAGAGCAACTTCAAAACCCAAAGAACACAATGACCAACAAAATTTCCTCTATCCTCTTTCCAAGGCGGGCTGGTCGCGAAGACCAAGACAATTAATGCATTGAAGGCACTTCCTTTTCCTTTTTTCCTCACGCCACCGCCGACTCGGGTTGGCAAGTTCCAAATTTCAAATTTTGCATGAAATCAAAGTTTAGTCTCATGGCTAACTGGATGCCTCTAACTTTTCCATGTTCCCACCAAACTTGGCGCTGTCCAAGCAAGGACCTCATTCATTGCTCTATTAAATTTCCTACCATCCTTCCTTATCCTTTCCATCCACATGGGTCTGTGCATCCCCTTCCTTAGGTTAGGATTAGTTTAGGATTTTTAATAGTGTCCATATCTAGGTCATTCGCCTAGTTCATAGGTTAATAGGATTTAGATCTATTTTCACCCTTATAAAATTTAAAAATCCATATAGGATAGTAGTTAGGGTATAAGGTAGAACTTAGGGGTAGGTTAGGGTCTAATCCCCTATTGTTTAATTAATTAGTTTCCAATTAAGTCCTTCCGACTAAAATTCATTTTCAACACTATGCAGGACATTTCGTCCCAAGTTCCACATGCCTGTGTCACTTGCATCCAAACCCCCTTATTGTCTTATGTGTCTAGTGTTACTGAAAGTGTATGGTTCGAGAATGAACCTTTTCCATTGGCATCTACGTGCGGATATTCATACCTGTAATCAGGTGCTGCAACATTTATATCAACCTTCAGTCTGGTTTAAAAGTAAATCGACAAAGCGATTACAAGAAGGCCACAACATACCTTGGATCAATGGAATTGATTCAAGGTGTGCTGTCAATCAACGAATAGAGTTCATCAAGCATACGACAATCTGTTGTCACATTAGCAACATACAAGCAATAATAACTGCTGTCCCAAGTAAACAAATTACAGTATACAAGAGTCCAGATTAGCAACACATTCCTTTAAGATCAAAAATATATCTTAACATGTTTGTCTTCATTTCAACAATTACAACATTATGAAAAGTAATCACCATGATAACTTACAAAAATCAAGGCTTTACACTTGGTCACTAGCCAATTGTTGTTGACCATCTTGGTCCACCTGAGGGGTTCTTCATCCCAAAACTCTTTTGCTAATTATTGAGTGATGTCAACATTCTCCGAGAAATTGGGTATGTTGAGATATTCTTTGATGTGCTATGGTGTGATCAAAAGGAAAAGATCACAATTATCCTTGAAGATTCTATTATTTTGGTTCAGTTTGCATGCACACAAATCAAATAACACCAAAAATAATACAACACTCAAATTTTATTCATCCGGGATATATTACAAAGAGAAGTGATTATATATATAAAGCATTATAGCTCCTACTAACAAGGAGTTTTCTCCAACTATAAATCCCACAAATCTCTCTAGTTTATCTTCTTATCCCTTTATTCTTTCACTCAACTCTATCAAACTACCCGTGAGTTATTTATTACAACTTCACATTCACTCACACTATATTATTATTAAATGAGTTTGACATCTCATTTAAATAATAATATTAAATACTCACACACAATACAATATTAATAATGTTACAAACAATATATTCGTAACATTCACTCCCCTATTGTTAACATTATTAATTCCTAATATACACTCCCCTAATGTGAACAAGGTAGAAAAATGTTTACACATCTCAGCAGAATGCCAACCCCTGCGGCACGCCTGTAGCTCATGACCTTGATATAAATGAAGGGAGCAACACTCAACCTTCTATGGTTTTACAACAGGTTTACCACCAACCTGGACATGAACAATTCTCCACTCTATTGTTCACCTCATGTGGTTTTCTGGATCTCCACGAACTATTTCAAGATCCATGTTTGCATGTGTTTTTTTACTTCCCCACTATATTTTTCATCAGAAGGTTACATATAGGAATTTGTCACACATTACAATAACATGAATGTATCATCTATTTTTATTATCTACCACACAGCTGAAAGCAAACACACAACTGAAAATACTTGGCCACCAAATCAAGATCTGTGGCCTCGTCAATGGTGCCTGACGAGAGGTCGCTGATCAACCTCCTTCCTCTGTTGCCTCCAGCCTCCATCATTTTGCTACTTAGTTAGAAAATTTATCTTTGAGGCTCATTACACAATTCTCATGGGTGTCAGGTTCAACCGATAATGCACCCTTACAATAAACTTTATTTTAAATGCTGAAAGTAGTTTTTTTTTTTGAAATATTTGCCAAAAATGAAAAAAATTCCAGCAATAGAAAGAACTGGATCAATGCATAGAGCTCAAAAAAATAATCATTTTTTAAAAATGACACCTAGATCTGAATTACCAGCTGAAAGTTACGGAACTTACAAGTTTAAATCTCAAAATCTTTTTGGACCCCTTTCCAAAAATGGATTTTTTTATACTTACGTTTTTTTTAATGCGTCTAAAAAGGCAAAAACAAGACAAAAGAGTTCCAACTCACACTTTTTTCAGGAACTCACTTTCTTCTATGATTATAGCCAAGATCAAATAGGATTGCATCGAGATGATGAATTCCTCAATGTCAGAGAGATAACATCGCAGATCTGGGCATGTCTTATTATTTGGAGCTCAAATTCACTTTTTTCAAAGCCTGTAGATCAACTTTTCAGACCCACAAAAGAAAATGGTGGACCAGAAGTATGAAAGGAAATGGCAACACCAAAATAGCAAGATTCCCATGGCCAACCCCTTCAATAATAATTATTTCTCCATCACACGAACCTGCTCTGATACCAAATATTATTTTGGTTCAGTTTGCATGCACACAAATCAAATAACACCGAGAAATAATACAACACTCAAATTTTATTCATCCAGGATATATTACATAGAGAAGTGATTACATATATAGAGCATTATAGCTCCTACTAACAAGGAGTTTTCTCCAACTATAAATCCCACAAATCTCTCTAGTTTATCTTCTTATCCCTTTATTCTTTCACTCAACTCTATCAAACTACCCATGAGTTGTTTATTACAACTTCACATTCACTCACACTATATTATTATTAAATGAGTTTGACATCTCATTTAAATAATAATATTAAATACTCACACACAATACAATATTAATAATGTTACAAACAATATATTCGTAATAGATTCCTTTCCGTTTGGGATCATAATGTTCCATGAAGGTGATGACTAGCTTAGGGAATTGAATTGAAACAGGAAAAGATACTATTTGAGGTAGACCACTATGATAGATTCTATCTGAGAAGATGGTTTTCCCCTCGAATTTCACCCGATTGCAACATTGTGTTACATTTATGTGGCCAAGATTGTTGTCAATGATATTGTCATATGTAGATTTTATGGAAGTGGGAGGAATGATCCCTTGGAATTAATATTTGAGTGCAGACTTGTTTGAGATTTCTACGGGCTTCTTTGACTTTCCCATAGATTTTTGTTAGGTTTTTCGGCCATTATGAATTTTAAATGAAGAACAAAGGAAACATAAAAAATGGTGTCGGGTCTTAGTCTCTGGACCACTGCAACCATAAGGAAAAATACGTCTCTTTATTTATTATTATTATTTTAAAATAAAGAGAGAAATTTTGGATGTACAATTTTTTCAAAAATGGTAATATGAGCTCGAGTTTAGTTTGAGGTGAAACCTGATTTTGAGGCAATAAAAATATTTTGTTTTGATTTTCCTCACGAGTTTGATCATGCATGATCTCTCCCTTACATCAATGTTTTTGCATGTAACATAAACTGAAGTCCACTTGGAAATCTTTGATCCCAATCCAAAAGGTCAGGTCTTGAATACAAAAAAACTCGGACACTAAAATACTATCACCGTATCTTGGTTTCTCTTTAGTCCTTCGTGGTCAGGAGGAGGATCATGTGTTGGGCATGTGCGTGGCTTGTTTTTGCATGGGAAATGTATTGGTTTATTTTTTCTTTAATTTTCTTTAACAATCGTGAGTTTTCTCGCCAAGGTGAATGTGTGGACTATGGCCTTGGGTGTGATGAATCTCCTTTTGGTATGCATGGCCATTTATTCTCTTTGGCTACATATGGATTTTACTTGGATGAATGTGAATGCATGGAGAATATTACCTTTGTCTGTGTGAACCTTTTCTTTGACTACGTGGATCTGTCTCTTTTACAAATGCGTGGACCTCATTTTATCTTTTTGCAAATGTGTGGATTGTGTTCTTTCCTTTGAATGTGTGGCCTTCTTATTTTTTACCTTGGTTGTGCGTTTTGGACTAAGATGTGGAAAATAATCTCGACTTATGTTTATAGAACCATGTGGACTTTGCTAATGGATTTATGTGGACTCTTGCTTCCTCCCTTGATAATAGCTGTGCATGGGCTATTTGGACTGCATGCCAATTCTTTTGGGTAACACATGGTGAATCTTTCCTCCTCCCAAATATTGTAACATCTTCTTACAATCTTGGCTACGTGGGAAGTCTATTATTTTTCTTTGCGTGGAGTGCGTGATGGATCCTTGGAAAAATATTTCTTGAAAAATGTTTCTTCACATGGAAATAATAATATTTGGAAATAAAAAGCTCGAATATTCTACTGTAGAGTTCAAGGAGGAAGTTCTGAATATCCAAGAAGCTTTCTTGATTTTATAACCGCTTCTTCTTTCTTCCTGTTGAATAACCATTTCCCAATTTCTTCGGGTAGTGGGCATTAATTTCTAGGAGAATAGAGGGATAATTTAACCATTTTCCCATGACAATGGAAAAGTTGGTGAAATTCCCCTCCATTTTTCCACATGGGAAAATGGGAGATATTTTTCCATTTTATATCTGGTTGGGTTGGAAAATAACAAGGGAATTTCCCACAAGCGAGGGAAAATGATTTTTTTAGAAAAGGGAAAAACAGAAGTGAAGAGCCAATTTGGCATTCACGACAACATCCATGAAGCTTTTTCTTCTTCCCAATTTCTTGGATGATGGAAGTAAAATTGTAATTGCCCACGACAATTGGAAGTAAAATTATAATTTCCCATGGCAATTGCTCATGGAAATTGGGGAAAATGAGAAAATTTCTTCCAAATTTTTCAAAAAACTTTTATGAGGATTAAATTAATATTTATTAATTAAAAACCCTAAAATTTAATAAATTAATTTTATTAAATAAAAAGGTAAAATATTAATTAATTAATTAAAACATGGTTTACAACATAAAAGGAGGACCTCTCAACCACAATGAACGAAGCGAAGGTCAAAACGATCAGACAAATAAAATGATCACGATGAAGGTGATAAACCATGAGAAAGGACAATTTTGATTTTTTCAAAAATTTCATGTTATAATTTTGTGAAGTCAAAATTAGTGATAAAAAGTACACAAAAATTATATTACATATATTGAGGTGTGATAGGTTTTGGAGCCTGTTTTTCATGTGTGAAAGTGTTGAATACTATACACTAAGAGTCTTGTACACTTTTTATGTATCCTCACCGAGGTTCGAAGTGTAGCCCACAAATTTTTTTTTTTAGGCGTAAAATTTTTGGCCTCGAAAAATGCACCCGACATATCGGGAAACATGATTTTCTCATATGGGCGAGTTTTTTGACCCATAGGTTTATGGGATGGGTTTTTCCCATGGTTTTGATACCCACGGTTTTGTAAAACTGCTTAAGCAGTTGTCTATTTATATGGTCTTATGCATATGATAGATGTACAAGCAAATGTATTGCAGATGTGTTTTGAATTCGGGTGTGAATTCTGTAGAGTTTGTTGAGCATAGCTCCAAACGGATCTGGGTATTGTATTGAGAGAGTGGTGGCTTGTAATAAAATCTGAGCAAGTGATTCTTGGTGGACGTAGCCCGAATTGGGTGAACCACGTTAAATATTGTCTCTTTGTGTTGTGTTATTTTATTATATAATTTATTTGAGATCTGTAATAATTTTTGCATATTAGTTTCTACTGTTGCGATTCTATGAGGGATTATTCCGCATATTTTATCTCTTATTTCCTAACAATTGGTATCAGAGCCTGGTTTGGTTTGCTGAAGTGTTGAATCATAGGGAAAGTTTTTAGCTTGAGTGGGAGTTATGGCAGATGAAGGAAGATCTAGGGTTGATAAATTCAATGGGTAGAATTTCAGTCTTTGGAAGATGCAGATGGAAGATTACCTTTATCAAAAGGATCTTTGTACTCTGTTGTCTGAGAAGGTGAACAAACCCTCGAGTATGACAGATGCGGAATGGGATTTACTTGATAGGAAGGCACTTGGGACAATCCGGTTGTGTCTTGCATATTCGCTATTATTTAATGTTTCAAAGGAAAATACTACAAAAGATCTAATGGGTGCATTAGGAAGTTGTATGAAAAACCCTCTGCCTCTAATAAGATATTTTTAATGAAAAAGTTGTTTAATATGAAGATGTCTGAGAATAGTTCAGTAGCAGATCATTTAAATGATTTCAATACTGGTTGTGAATATGCTAGCTTCGGTTATAATAGAATTTGATGAAGAAGTTAGGGCTTTATTAATTCTGTGCTCTTTACCTGAGAGTTGGAATAGCCTGGTAATGGCGGTAAGTAACTCGGTTCCAGCTAACTCAAAGTTGAAGTTTGAGGATGTTGTAGGGGTGATTCTAAGCGAGGAAATGCGAAGAAAAATCTCTGGGGAATCTTCTACTTCAGGGAATGCTTTGACAGTGGAAACTAGAGGGAGACAGAAGAATAGAGGAAACCGTGGAAAATCAAAAGATCGGGCAAGGTCAAAATCCAAGAACAAGATTATATGCTGGAATTGTGGAAATCCTGGGCATGCAAAGAAGGATTGTTGGGAGCTTCGAGATAAGAAGAAACAACAGGAAGAAAACAAGGAGGCAAATGTGGCATTGGGTAATGTATGTCAGGATGCTTTGATTCTTTCTTTGCATAATATTATTGAATCTTGGGTTTTAGATTCAGGGGCTTCTTTTCATGCTACTCCACATAGGCATTATTTTGTTGATTATATTCAAGGGGATTTTGGGCATGTTTTTCTTGGTGATGATGAGCCTTGCAGTATAGTTGGAAAAGGTTCATTCGAGTTAAGATGCCAGAATGGGAATACATGGCTATTGAAGGATGTCAGACATGTGCCTACATTAAAGAGAAATTTGATATCGGCGGGGCAATTAGGAAGTGATGGTTGTACTGTGATATTTATAGCTAACTCTTGGAAGGTTACTAAGGGTGCTCTTGTGGTGGCAAGAGGTAAGAAGGTTGGAACCTTGTATTTAACCACTGATAGTACTAATGATTATAATCTTGTGGCTTCAGATGTAGATACAACATTATGGCACTATAAGCTCGGTCATATGAGCCATAAGGGCATGGACATCATAAAAAGAATTTACCCTGGATATACAGAAACAGGTTTGGAGTTATGTGAGAACTGCATATATGGGAAACAAAAGCGAGTAAGGTTTCTCAAGGTTGGACCTACGAAGAAAGAGAGTAAGTTAAAGCTGGTACATTCTGATGTGTGGGGGCCGGCTCATGTATCATCTCTTGGGGGTTCAAGTTATTATGTTACTTTTATTGATGATGCAACAAGGAAAGTTTGGGTTTATTGTATTAGAAACAAATCTGATGTATTTGACACTTTTGTTAAATGGAAAGCCTTGGTAGAGAATGAAACATGTCTTAAGCTAAAATGTCTTAGGTCAGATAATGGAGTGGAGCATTACAGAAATGAATTTAATGATTATTTTCTAAGAATGGAATCCGCAGGCAAAAGATGGTTCCAGGAACTCCACAACAGAATGGGGTATCAGAAAGGATGAACATAACAATAATGGAACGTGCTAGGAGCATGAGGTTACATGCAGGAATGCCTCTTTCTTTTTGGGCAGAAGCGGTGAGCATAGTTGTGTACTTGATAAACAGAGGACCCTCAAGTGCCTTGGATGGAGGCATACCTGAGGAGGCATGGTATGGTAAGAAAGTTGATTATTCATTTCTTAGAGTCTTTGGATGTGAAGTGTTTGTTCATATAGACAAGGATGATAGGACCAAGCTAGAGGCTAAATCAGAAAAATGTACTTTCATTGGTTATGGTGGTGATGACTTTGGGTTTAAATGTTGGAGTATTAAGGACAAGAAAATCATTCGGTCTAGGGATGTGGTCTTTAATGAGAAAGTCATGTATAAGCAACAGTTGCAGGAAAACAAGGAAGAATCCAAGAAAGAATATGCAGTGGTAGAGGATCTTTCGGATGGGAAAGTGACCCATGAATCAGTTCAGGAACCTACTCAACAGGAACCCCAAACTCCTACAGTGAGGAGGTCTTCTAGGGTAAGAAAAGAACCTGAACGGTTTTCTCCTTCTCTTTATTATTTATTACTCACTGATAGTGGAGAGCCAAAGAGATTTGATGAAGCAATGTAGGTAGATGCCAGGAAGAAGTGGGAGCAAGCCATGGATGAGGAGCATAAGTCTCTCATGGAGAACCAGACTTGGGATTTGGTGAAGCTACCGAAAGGCAAAAGAGCATTTTAGAACAAGTGGGTGTACAGAGTTAAAGATGAAGAAGGAGGAAATAAAATATATAGGTCCCGGTTGGTGGTCAAGGGGTTTGCACGGAAACAAGGTATAGATTTTGATGAAATTTTTTCTCCTGTAGTAAAAATGACTTCTATTAGAACTATTCTTGGAATAGTGGCAGCAGAAGACTTGCACTTAGAACAGTTAGATGTAAAGACTACATTTCTCCATGGTGATTTGGAGGAGGAACTATATATGCAGCAACCAGAGGGCTATGATGTCAAAGGTAAAGAGGAGATGGCGTGTAAACGAAGAAGAGCTTGTATGGCTTGAAACAAGCTCCACGTCAATGGTATAAGAAGTTTGATAGCTTTATGATGGAGCAAGGTTATATTAGATGTCATTCTAACCATTGCATATATACAAAGAAATTTGAGGATGGAAGTTATATTATCCTGTGTTTGTATGTTGATGACATGTTGGTTGCAGGTAAAAACATGCAGGAAATAAAAGTACTCAAGAAACAGCTAAGTGAATCCTTTGATATGAAGGATTTGGGGGCAGCCAGACAAATCCTTGGTATGAGGATAACTCGGGATAGGAAGGAATGGAAGTTGACTTTATCTCAGGAAGAGTACATTAAGAAGGTATTAGACAGGTTTAACATGCAGGATGCTAAACCGGTTGGGACTCCTTTGGCAGGCCATTTCAAGTTATCAAAGGAGCAGTGTCCCATGACAGAGCAGGAAAGAAACCAGATGTCCAAGGTACCTTACTCATTAGTAGTTGGCAGTTTGATGTATGCTATGGTGTGCACTAGGCTTGATATTTCCCATGCAGTGGGAGCTGTGAGTAGATTTATGAGTGATCCAGGTAAAGAGCATTGGCAAGCAGTAAAGTGGATCCTTCGGTATTTGAGAGGGACCATGGGGATAGTTTTGTGCTACAGTGGATCAAACACCACTTTACGTGGTTATGTAGATTCAGACATGGCTGGAGATGTAGACAGTAGTAGAAGCACGACAAGTTATATTTACACTGTAGGTGGGACAACAAAGTGAGCTGGATTTCACGACTACAAAAGCTGGTGGCTTTGTCAACCACAGAGGCTGAGTATGTTGCTGCCACAGAGGCAAGAAAAGAGATGATTTGGTTATAACAATTACTTGAGGAGTTGGGGCATAAGCAGGAGGAATGTAAGCTGCATAGTGATAGTCAGAGTGCTATACACCTAGCTAAGAACTCTGCTTTCCACTCTAGGACAAAGCATATACAGTTAAGGTATCATTTCATTAGGAAAGCTTTAGAGGAAGAGAATTTGAAGTTGGAGAAGATTCATACCAGTCAAAATCCTATAGACATGATGACCAAGGTGGTCATAAGGGAAAAAATGAAGTTGTGTTCAGCTTTGGTTGGTCTTCATAGAAACTAGTGAAGGGTTGAGAAGCTTGCTCAGAGGAAAACTAGTCTCCAAGAGGGAGATTGTTAGGTTGTGGAGCTTGTTTTTCATGTGTGAAAGTGTTGAAGACTGTACACTAAGAGTATTGTACACTTTTCATGTATCCTCGCTGGGGTTCGGGGGCGTAGCCCCCAGATTTTTTTTTTTAGGCGTAAAATTTTTGGCCTCGAAAAATGTACCGACATATCGAGAAACATGTTTTTATCATATGGGAAAGTTTTTGACCCATAGGTTTATGGGACAAGTTTTACCCATGGTTTTGATACCCACGGTTTTGTAAAACTTCTTAAGCGATTTATTGTCTATTTATATGGTCTTATGCATATGATAGATGTATAAGCAAATGTATTGCAGATGTGTTTTGAATTGGTGTGAATTCTGTAGAGTTTGTTGAGCATAGCTCCAAACAGATCTGGGTATTGTATTGAGAGAGCAGTGGCTTGTAATAAAATCTGAGCAAGTGATTCTTGGTGGACGTAGCACAAATTGGGTGAACCACGTTAAATACTATCTCTTTGTGTTGTGTTATTTTATTTTGCAATTTATTTGAGATCTATAATAATTTCTGTATATTAGTTTCTACTGTTACGATTCTGTGAGGGATTATTCCGCATATTTTATCTCTTATTTCCTAACAAGGTGTGCTTTCATTTATTGAATTATTAGAAATTTGATTAAATTTTGTTTTATGAGATGTGATTTAATTTATGTATTTCAAAATTTATTTTTTTCAGGTGTATAAAAAGTTACGAGAAGCATAAAATGGTCAGAAAATGCCCCCCTACACGTGTGAGTGAATTCATAGCTTCTATTCTTTACACAATATCCAATGATCATGTGGATGATCATATGGCTTGCATCAAAGGTGTTTGTGACAAGTGTGGGGACTTGAAATTATTTCTAGAAACAAATGAAGACTTGGACACAATTCAAATGGTGACTTGCAAGAGGTGATTATTAAATAAATAAAATATAATTAATTTTAAATTTGGATGTACATATTTTATTTTGATTTTTATGTTTATTGCAAATGAATATAAAAAGTTTTCCATTATGTATTGATTTTGTAGGTTCAAATACATAAAATATTCAACATGACTTGGAAAGAATGCAACCAGGTTAGACTTGGTAGAAGAGGAAATCCCCATTCATTGCATTCATGCAAATTTTCAAAAGTTTTATTTGTCTATACATAAAACATTCTCACTATGAAAAGTGGTAGGCTACATAATTCAAGACCAATAGATACACATTCCCTATTGGTTCCATATTGTCCGTGGTTGATTTTTCTGAGAATTACTCATTTTCTCATAAAAAGAGATTCAAACACAATATTATCATACTGATCAGGTTACCATCATGGTTCACATATTTTATAGACTTGTAAAATTAGATTTGGATGGGGTTGAAATTATAGATTTGAAGTGAGTGATTAAGGAGTATCACTTCTATTTAAGTGATGACAAGGAATATAACATCCACTTTGTACAACATTGTTTTGATTTGTTTTTGATATCTTCATTAGTGAGGAGTAAAAATAGAGAAACATTTTGTTTTGTCGGATGGTTGGGCATCAAAATTCAAATCCTCTCACCCTTTCTTTGCACTCAGTCATCATCATCATGAAGACAATATTGAGAAATTGGAGTACTACTTGTTGCATTGTACAAAAGAGAGAACAAATCTAACATGTGAAATAACAAGTGAGGAGACAATATTTTATAATGGCTCGGTTGTAGTGCACGGAACATATTTACAACAAGAGAAATCCCTCCAAAGCAGGATTCACTTTATTGATTATGAGCTGGAAAAAATGTTCGTCATTACACTCATCACATAATCGCTATCGGGTTACAATTGCATCGGTGAAGAATGCACATGGTCCGTGCAAATAATGGACACTAGATGTAGAAGATCATGGAAATGTTTTACACGTCATTGAAAAACAAGTTGAGCCACTTGGTATTATATAGAAGGACCTATAATATTATATATTGATGTCTTTTGAATGGAATATTTTCTCTATTTTATTTGTCACTTTGGCATATATATTTAACAAATTTCTTGCTATGAATTAAAACTTTTATCCTCCTCCTACATATGTTATGGATTAAAATTTCTTGCTTTATGAATTGAAGCTTATACTATGGGGTTACATTAGTAGGGGTGATTGTAATACATGTATGGTGTAACATTCCCATTTTAAGACTTGAGAACATGGATTTTTTTATCATACATAATGCTCTCTGTTCTAAATTAATATAATTTAGTGCACACATTCCAATGCTAATCCATCTCATAATATAAAACCATATGAAACTGTAAATGACTCAATGAAACAACGATCTCTCATTTCATGACTCGGTATTAAACCGATCTCTCATGTTAACTCAATAATGTGTATACAATATATAATTGGTTCTTTTATCCTTTTAGGGGTGACAAAGTGTTATGTCTAAGAGGCCTATCGAATATCATTACGATATTCATCGAAATACCGCTTCTTAAAACAGGTGACATAGGACAACGCAACTAGAATCTTGTGATACTTTGGCCAAAGTTTTTAAACATTTTTATCATGTTTAAATTCCTTTACAACATACTTCATAAATGGAATAAGTCCCTCACCACACTTTTTCTGTTATCTATAGTGGTCTTTACTGACTCCTATCAGTCCAATCTGATTCAAGGTTTCATACTAGATAAGGGAAACAACATGCACTAGTGTGGAAGACTACTCATGGTGACTAAGGGTACATAGAAATACTCAATCGACGTAAGTCGATTGGGTGTGTCTAGTTATCCTAAGTCAACAGGAGTTGACCTCAACACTAGATCATGTTCCTATCCTGTATAGGATGGAACCATGATCCAATCTTACTTTTATGTCAATCAAGTTAAACAAACTGAGTGGGGTGTTGAGACATATCAACTACATCATAGTATCCCATGATGACCCTTGTCATTATGAAGGTACTACATTGCAGTTGATGTGTGCCAACATCCAACTGAGTTTCCTCAACTGGACTAGCATACCTTAGATTATAAGTTTATTAACCCATTAAACATTGTCTTTAAGATTAATTACAACAACGCTTAAAGATTCAACTAGATCATTTAACCTATAAGGTTACAAGTTGAAATTACATGTGAGGTAGGTATGCTGATAAAATCTACTTCCTAACCATTTGATTACATGCTTAAGTTTGTCTTTAAACAAAACATCTTGCATTATATCACAACATGATTGATCTTTAAGTTATGAAAGTGTGTTAATTGATTCCTTACTTATTTCAGCCCTAGCTTAAATAAGTTCCTTATAAACCTTTATTTTAGACTTCATGGAGATGAAGTCTAAATTCCATTTAATTCCTTTCTAAGATTTCAAATTTTGATTAAGGAAATCTGCCTAAGGAAGTACACATTCAATCATTTACTTACAACATTCATAACACTTTAACAAGATCTTAAGTTATGTCTCTATGATTGATTTCATGGGAAGTAACCTTTTCCCTATATTATGGACTAATGTCCATTTATGAAACAAATTACATATGTTTAAATACATCAAGAATTCAAACACATACATCTATATAATTCAAACATAGTCCTTTTATATTGTTTAAGGATCTACTTATGAGTGTCAACTTATAAGTTGCATCTCTAATTGAGAAAATAAACCAACTAACATTTCAGATTCCCCCAACCATTCCATAACATTTAAGTATATAAATTTCCCTCCTTCATTAGGATAATACTTAATAATACATCCCAATTCATGATAAGAAAGTATTACAATAAAGTATTATTTAACAATCAACACATCATTTATTCATCAAGAAGGAGTGATACATTCATTGAATCCGAAGTATCTCAGAGATTACAAAGTGTCATAACAACAATTTAAAAATAGTTTCATTACAAATTTCTTTACCAACAAAGTACATAAGTAATAATGACACCACATAATCATCATAATAAAGGTACATTTTTCTTAGTAAAACAGATGTAACTTTCTATATGTCTTTCTCCTTTCATCTTTTATGAAATCCATCTGCAAAATTGTTAGCATAGGTCAGTTCATTTGAACTGAGCATGATAAGCACTATAAAATTAAAATGTTGTGCCTTTATCTAACTATTTCATAAAAAGAACCCCCTTTGTTTATGAAACAATTTTGAAAACACAACCATAAAAACAGAAAGAATTTTCCTTAAAAGATTACAATCAAGAAGGAGAGAAATTATCTAATGTGTAGATAAGGTTCAATTAATCAACATATCAACCTTAAATTTTCATCTTAAAACTCTTTTCAACAAGTGGAATTAAACAGTAGGATTAAAGAAAGGAACTTCTTATTTCTTCCTAACTTCACCTTCTCATTCATGTATCTAAATAAAGTTTCTCCAACAACCAGTTCTAACTTTTCAAGAAGTAATATATAAAACTATCTTTCAGATTAAGAAAACTATTTGGACAACAATTAAGCATTACATTCTAGCTAAATATCATACTATCTCAGGCTCATCCTATAGCCTAAGAAGTACATTGATCATAATAAGTCCATACAAATAGGTAAGGATAACTTAATCATTAAAATAATCAAAGTAATTTCGGTTGAAGCATCCTAAAAGTCTTGAGTTTAGTTTAGTATTCAATTCAAGGTAGTAGTCAAAGATAACATCATACAAACCTTATCAATAGTATTTTGATTTCTTCGACCAGTCCAAGAAAACAAGCTATCTTTCAGGATCACACACAAGTTTTGACCAACCACTAACAAATCCAGAAGGGGCAGAATGGTTTAAGTTCAGAACCAAACTAAACAATATCATTCCCTTTAACTTATGTTAGAGTTCATCCTAAAGGAATGGTTACAAAGGTAATGAATAAATAACATTCCATAATTGAAGAGAGAGACTTCTATCACATCCTTAAGAGAATCTTCAACCCAATAGTCCCAAAGATATCAAAGTATATTTAAGATTCTAGCTAGTATATCGATTCTGAGAAAAAGGAAAACAATTATGTATCAAACAGATCTGGTTTTGCAAACCAAAATGTTGGAACAAACTGTGAAGAGAAGTAAACAAAGTAACCAAACTTCTCTCTATACAAATATACTAACACATTAAGGAGGAAGCCACAACCATATCTCCTTTCATAGGATAAGCATCCATTCTAAGCCAAGATGAATGAAAATACAAAACAAACTTCCATAGGAAAAGTGCTTAATCAATCATGGGAAGTTTGTTTAAGATTAAAGATCTTACTTGAGGTACAACATAGCCCAAAATTGGGTGAAAATTAATGAATCACTCAGAAAGGAATAGAAACAAGACATTCAATAGTCCTACCAAATAGTTCTTTCTCCTATGAAAGATATTATCCCAATACATGAATTAAAACCAATTAACAACTGGCTTGTTTCAATACCAAATAACTCAATGATGAAAAGAAGGGAGAGCAACCCAGAAGGAGTTCACAACCAATTTTCCATAGAACTTACAAACATCCAACAAGAAGGTAATTAATTCATTTAGGAAACCTCCAAAAATAAGAGTTAAACTTCCATCAACAATTCAAGGAAATCTTCCCTAGATCCAAGATCTATTAAGGAACTCAAAAGCCCAAAATGGGTTTACAAGGAAATAAAAGTAAACACAAAACAAAGTAGAACTAAAATGTTCAACTGATCTTCTACCTTGATCAAATTCATTCAAACATACTTCTATTCTCTCAAGGTTCAAAAAAGGAGTGAAGATGATATGCTTCAAGCTCAAGGTAAGTTTCCTTATACCCAACTCGATTGGTAACAACAAAATATTCAAGAAAGAACACAAAGTATACCACCAGTTCCCATTTGGGGAAAGGACCAAATCATAAATGACTCCATAAAATAAATGATTGTATACCCACAATAAAATATAGTCCCCAAAATAGTGAATCAAATAATGGGTTACCATTGTTTTTATCGAGCGACTGACAAGACGATGATCACAAGATAATGCCAAACTAAAAACCCTTCAAGCTAGTTTCCCATGACAAAAATATTGAAGGCATGCAAGCTATATATATGAAATTAAGTAAACCAAACTACTGTTATGGTGTATACTCCAACATAAGAATCCATTCATTTAGAGAACCAATACATACTTGTTTCCCTAACAAGAAGGTTCGAAATCAAGATAGCATAACAATAACAAATCGACACTTCCAGATTTCATTATTTTTCCACTCAACAACAAATAACTAGTTTGCATCGAAAGAAAATAAGTCAAACACCATTAGAGAAAGAATAACAAACATAAAACTAGAAGGTTTCATATAGAGCATAGTTATTTTTATGAAGCATTTAAGTAAAATAAAAATACTTAATGGATAGGGCCTATCATGCCTGATAGAGCTCCGGCCTTCACTTTCTCATTGTAAAACTCCAAGAAGAACTTCAACAACTTATTCCTTTCCATGAAACACCAAAAAACTCCTCAAAACCTTCTTCTCCTTCTTATTATAGTTTCACAGTGCTATTTTCATCTTCTAATGCCATGCAAGGAAAAAAATTCATGTAAGGATTTGAACTATGGTTTGAAAAGCAAAACCACATGCAGAGCCCAAGCTCGCAAAAGACAAAATGATCAAACAAAACCAAAACCAACCTTTTTCCCATCTTCCTTCTTCCTAGGTGGTTTTTTTGCCATTTCCAAAAATATTAATTGTTGAACAAGACTGACAGTCCTTCCCCTTCTCCCACCACCACCAACTTGCATTTGGCTAGGTCTAAATTTAAATTTCCATGCAACAATCACTTTGGTGGAGGTGCCAACTCAACCTCCCTATCAAATTTCTTGCATTCACCAATTTTGGCCAAACAAAAGTTTTAATGTCCACAAATGCCTCATAAATACCTTGAAGATGGTGCCACCGACTTTCCCTTTGCATGTCATCCCTTAGGCCCCTTTAGGTTATCCCATGTTTAGGTTAGGTTCAACATTAGTTTAGGAACTAACATAGGTCCTTAGGTAATGTTTAAAGTTTAGTCTAGGTCCTTTAATTATTAACATCCCATCTTAATAAAAAGAACATAGTAACTTAGGATAGGTTACCACTTTAGGATAGGGTTACCAATTTAGGAACATTAATTTAATTAGGTTCCTTAGTCTATAGCAATAATTGCATCCCAAACTTACCAAAGAAGAATTAGATTACCATCCAAGATCACATATGAAGCAGGAAGCAACAAAGATCATCCGACTCGAGACAACCAAAATTTAGAGATCACATGATATGTCTAGCTTGGTCAATATGACCACAAGGTCATGAATTATAAGCATACCTTGGATCAATGAAATTGATCCAAGGTGTTTCTATTCTACATCCAAAAATTATGAAAATTGAAGCAAAAATTTGAGTGCAACAAAGACTCATGGATTAGTTTATCTGAATCAATTTCTTATTTCCCAAGCAATGAATTATAATAAGAGATGAATTACTTCATTTTCTATTCAGCATAAACATGGTAGAATTATACCTATTTTAGTAGATAACATATTATCTACAACAAACATGATTTCTTGATTCACAAGAGTACACCGTCTTCAACAAGAATCACATGTCAACATTTGCAACTTCAAAAATAGAAGTCATCATAGATATCAACCATGTTAGAGGTGTTACATATGGAATTTAACTTATATCACATGAGCTATGTTTTTAAAGTTATTATGTACATTTTAACTTGTTTCTAGTATTTAGTTAGGTTTTTTAGTATTTGTATTGGATATTGGTAGTAGAAGGTTTATCTTGTCCTTATATTCCTAATTACATTACGGGTATTAGAACCTACCCTTAAATGAATTTTATAATTGGTGGGGTTTATATCTTTAACACTCATCCATTAGTGATATAAATATGTTATTTCTTACCTTGCATTTCCTTATTATTTATGACATGCATGTGCCAAATTTTACTTCATTTGATGATTAAATTATTTTATTTTATGTACTAGTTTGACATGATTACTCCAAATTTTACTTCATTTGATGATTACATTAGTGAAGAGGAGGTATTTATCCCTTACTCCACCCATGATGTGATATTTAGTTATGGTTATCAAATTGTTAAGGATCATATTTTCATAACTCGTGACAATGATATATGTGAGGGTTATTGTGGTGAAAATGATTATAATTATGGTGACTATAATGATAATTATAGTGATAAGAGGAAATTAAGTACGTATGTATTTTTATTCCTTCTCTCAATTCTATAATGAGATTAAATGAAAGTGGCACATCTTGTTCAAAAATTACAATTTTTTTAATATTCCTCTCTCTTATCTTGAAATAGAAAAGGTTAAAAAATGATTGTGATATTCCTCTTCCATATATTGAAATAACAAGTTCTTGTGAAATTTCTCTCTCGCCATTAGAAATGAAACATGATACAAATAATTGTGATATATATCTCATCTCTTGAAATTTATCTCTCACCTTTATAAATGAAACATGATACAAATAATTGTGATATATATCTATCCTCTCTTGAAATATTAAAGGTTACAAATGAATGCAATATCTCTCTATCTTCTTCTCTTGAAATATAAAAAGTTACAACTGATTGCAATATACCTCTCTCTCTCATGAAATGCAAAGGATAAAAATGTGTGTGATATTTCTCTCTTTTCTCTTGAAATAAGAAATGATACAAATACTTGTGATGCTCCTCTTTCTTATCTCGATTTGGGAAATAATGCCAATGCTTTATATAATTCTTCCAACCCTTATTTTTATTTCTATGACACTTTTGAAAATATATTTCTAGAATATACATGTAATGATAGTCCATTAGGTGTTGAATCTCATAGTATTATGCTTAATATTTATGGATTCCTTCCTAGTTCTATTAGTAATACAATTCCATCCACATTAAATCAATATAAATTCCTTGCAATATTATCCCCTCACAATGTTCTAATAGAAATAATTAATAGTATAATTCAACCTCTAAATGAACCTCTCAATAATCCTACTATACCTACACAAGAGGTCATAGACCACATGTATGTTGTTGGTGCTTTGCAACACAAAGTACATACATTAGCACTCAATAGTAAATCTTACCATGCATGAATCAAATCTAATGCCATATATGGGAATCCAATTGTGCATAATATTCTTCATACATAATTTCCTAGAGGTTTCACCATGCCTACATTATAATTATTTTACATAAGTGGTGGTCCACTTTTACATCTTAATTTTTTTTAAATTTTCAATGGAACAATATAATAGTGCAATTTATTTCTAAATACCTTTTCCAAGAGTATATTAATAGGAAAGGATATAGATTGGTTTTATCATCTCCCTAGTGTAACTTTGAGTAAATTGCTAGATCTATAATAATAATTTCCAATTCAATATATTAAAAATAAGTGTACAAGAATCACATATGAGCGCATACCAACATTACATCAAGAACAATCTAAATTTAAAAGTGAATACATTTTATGAGTTAAGCCTTGTATGTAACAATTAACATATCAAACATATGATTTGAACATAAAATACATTTTTTGTCAACTTAAAGAAACATTGTTATACTTTGTGTGTGATATATTTCACTCCCTCTATACTCAATAAATTACACTAGGAAAAGATATTTTTCATCTTGTAGAGAAATCACATGAGCTTACAAATGTCTTTAAAGCAAGTTAACGATAAAAGTGAAGTGATAAATATAATACACATGATATATTTAATAGCTTAATTTAAGTGAGATTCCTATGTAGAGGCAATAACTTTCATTATACAAGTAATCAACCTTGGGTAATAATGAAACTACATAGGAAGACATTACTTTGGTTTGATAAATGTTATGATTGGGTGTATGACATATTACACACGATACTAGATAAATAGTTAATTCCATCACCTCATAATTACTATAATCCTCCTCATCAACTTGAAAGGATAAAATGCCACCCCTTTTCTATCATGGCATCAATGGACACTTTGTGATCATGATACATTATACTTTAAAATAAAATCTAATGCATATCAAGAATTAGGGAATTATTTTATTTGACATAACATCACCACTACATATTCTCAATTAGGTATTACCTATATCTTGTTATGCTCTTAGTTATTGATTTATATAGATTAATGGGAATGTTTATGATATGTTTGCTTACTTATGTGAAAAATTAAAAATAAATTCTCCTAATGATCATACCTAATGCAAATTATTTTACAACCATGTTTAGTATACAACATATGTTATTATGCATGACTTTGAATCCTCACTTCATCGAGACATGGTTATATTTCTATATCAATGTAAGTTTGTAACACAATATTATTAAAATTGGAATATATCAAAATGTCTAAGTCATATATCAAAATCTCAAAATCATGTCTACGTCATATGTAAAAATATCAAAATCTTGTCTAAGTCACATATCAAAATATCAAAATCATGTCTAAGTCATAGATATAAATATAAAAATCATGTCTAAATCATATATATGTACATGTTGAAGTCATATATAAAAACTCTAAGTCATATATATAAATATCAAAATCATGTCTAAGTCATATATATACATGTCTAAGTCATATATCAAAATCTCGTGTAAACACTATATACATGTACATGATGAAAACGAGTACAATGTATCAACTAGATAGTCTCTGTCATCTAGTAGGGTGAGTACCAGATCCCTCACTAGGCTTTGTTGTACCCTGCATTTATAAAAAGAAATATACACATCAGAAACTATATATAACATACCATATTAAAATTTATAAGAGAAATTATACAACAATTTCTTGATTAATTGAATAAATCATATAACAGAGATGTAATTGATTACCTCAGTATCTATTTGTAGGCAGATGTTGGGAGTATGTACACTATGTGTAGATATCTGTCCCATAGAACCATGCGAAACAAAATAAATTAAGTGTAAGAAGTTGATAAACAAGTTTGTTAAATAAATTTCGTTAATTTCAAAAATTTCAATTTAGATTAAATATTAAATCTAAAACACAAAAAGGGTATATCTCTACATATATATCTCTGTGGAATATGTCTCCGGATATATGGGATTTCCATTGACAACTTTCTGTGGCTAACCCACGACCTCAACACTGCAAATGATGAGCCAAGTGAGCCAAGATTAATTCAAGAGTTGTGTATATATCATATGGGGAAATGATGTGGGTTGTGAAGCACCACAATACTCACTAGCATGGGCTAGAGTAGAAGCCTAAACACACAAGTAAACATTCATATTATATGTCAACACTAGATCTTATATATTTATTTAAATATTAATAAATTGTAAATTAATAATGAAATAAAATAAATTTTAATTAAATTAAGGTTTAATTTTCACACACCGTAGGAACAAAAAGTGTTGATCCTTAGGTGTCACGATCCCAGGAACATGAGGTCTGACTATAGCAGCTGTAGTAGTACCTTGAATAGAAGATACACTACCGTGAATAGTACTATTTTTCTCTATAAAATCCAAAAACTCCAATAGTGGAATGTCGCAGTGATGTGTAATCAACTCATATGCATGCAACAAGTTAGCAGCCATGATGTGTCCTAGCTGATGTGTCTGAGTAGGATCTATAAATTCCTCGAAGTTATCAGGGGATATCAAATTTTCACAAGCATCTAACTGCTACGTGCATCACTCACTGCTACTACTAGCTTCTCCACTTCTAGTACCATGTCTCTCAAGGTACTGACCCACATGATTAGAAGAGATCAATTGGGTATCGTGAGAAATGTTCCCAAGACCCTCTATAACACCATGGGAACTCATAATGATAGGCACAACGTTATCCTAAAAGCTAGAAAAGAAAGGTTGTGGCCTCTTTACATGTTGTCACGTGTCAACAACTAGAGGAGCCCCCTCCTGTCGATATGTAGGCCTGTGACCAATGCAACCACACCCTTTCCCAAAATAACTAGGGATGTCTAAATAGTTCACCTTTAGGTTTAGGTGAACCTCAACATGTAGCATCAATATGAAATATAATGGTAATTGGTCATTATTAGGAAATTGGCCTTGAGAGGCCACAAATCTAGGATAAATCAAGGGTGCACAAAGGTGACATGAACATTTTCTTACATAATATGCCCTTATTTTCTTTTGGCCTACATAACTCGACCAACACGATGTCTTAACAAATTCCTTATTAGGAAGTCATGCTATAACCTCATTATACCCCACATTTCCTATCACACTTGATTTTAATTCATCCATAAAATTTTTAGTGACTCGGGCTCGAAAGGGTTGTATGTTTTCAATTTTCTTTGTATTTTTTGAAGATCTATCAATATGTTTTCACAATGTGTTTTATATTGCCCAACTGTAGTTAGATCCTCAAGAATAGATGATAATTTTGCTATCTCTAAGTCGGTCCTATTAAACAAATTAATAGAGCCTGAAGAATCCATGATTGTAAAAAAGAAAGTAAAATTCAATTTATAATACTTTTTTTGAAACCGTAAACCCTAAATTGATAAAATTTCACATAAATTTAAATTTATTTTCAATTTTTTATTAAAAATATACTTTTCCTACATGTTGAAATAAAATTCCTTAAAATATTGTGTATTTATGTTAAAATATACTTTTCATTTTCATGATCTATGATATGTGCAAACTCATAAGTACAAACAATGATTAAGGCTATATTAGATATTTCCCTATGAAAACCAAGTTAGAAAATATCATACATGAATTATAGCAAGACTAATTTAACATGCAATAATATCATATCTAATATAATAATATTTTCCAAAAAGAAGGAATATATCTAACCTAGAAGGCCATAAACATACACAATAGTCCCCATTAAATCTACTTTTTCCAAACACATATAATAAATCAATAGTTAAACAATATGCAAAATATAATAAAGACTAACACAACCCAAAAGGTTACAAAAAAAATAGGTTCCTCGTCTAAAATATTATTAAATACATGTAATTCCCTTAGTTATATGTACTAATTTTGTCAAACCTTAGATCCAATTTCCAATAGGGATCATAAAAAAGAGTGGGATCATTAATTTAGTATGTATAATTCCTTAAGTATTTAGTGGTGAATATATGAAAAAAGGGAACTCTTTCTCTACTTGGCTATATGTTGTCTCATAATCAAGAAGAACATGACATATAAAAAATGTGGCTCTCTCTTTTCCATCTTTATATTCTTATGATTTTATGTAAGAAAGAAAAAAATGTCTCATAAAAAATTAGAGGATGGTTAGAGTTTGGTGGTGTGATATTGAGAAGAGACAAGAGAAAACTATTTACCAACTCAAAGGCATTTTGGAAATCTTGTGTCTAAATGACACCACTCTACTTTTTTGAAGGTTTTTATGGATGGAATGGATTAGTGAGGTTAGGTATGAACCTTTTAATAACTCCAATATTACCAAGAAATGATCTGATGTGATACTAATCCTTCATGGGAAAGCATCTCAAGAATAACATGATTTTTTGTAGGATCAACATCAATTATTAATGAGGAAATGGTATATAAAAGTATATGTATGCCTATTATTTTGAATACACATTCTTCTTGATTCATAATGATGCAATATTTGATACGAGACTTTAGGGTGATCAACCCTCTTCCTATATTTTTCTAAAAGATCATTCACATATGAATCAACTATTTTTAGATGAGATTATAAAAAAATAGTTAATGGAACTACAAAAGGTAACTCCAAAAAAAATTGAAGGGCATGATGGCATAAGAGAGTATTATCCAAGATATTGGAAAGGATATTTTACTTTTTCTTCCTTAAATATGTGAATTTTATTATATCCCAAGAATTTTATTATATGTGAATTAAATATCTTCAATATATTGGTTGGTCTTCAATATAGTGCCTAGATGGTAATTTTATCCTCATAATGAATGGTCCATAGGTCATAAGGGAAGATATGATCATTGGGATCTTAGGAAGGTATTTGTTAAAATTCTAAAACTCACATCATGTAAATGAAAATGAATTCTTCCAGTTGCAAGAAAATTTGATACAGTTGTAAGCAAGAACCAATTTTACAAAAAAATTGAGAACCAATTTTCCACGGAACTTGGGATCTAAAACATTTGGATATCGGCCCTATTAATATTATATTAAAATTTAAATCCATATAGTTGGGGTTATAGTATCATGTTTCCCCAATTTGAATATGGTGAGATTTGGTGAGGTGATTTCACAAAACATTGTTTGATTGGAATGAGACTGGGATGATGTTGTGTCGAAAAAAAATACATCCCCACAAGTCCTCTCCATCCCTGGGTCTGATTTTCTCAACGGATGAGCTGATTTTCAAGTAAACAATGACCAATTTTCCTTTAACCAAGTTTTTTTCATATTAATTTAGTCCACTCGGAACTGTTAGTGAATATTCACAACACCCCAAAATGACCTATGGATCTACGCATTTCTAAGGAAATGTCATTTGATGTGAATGCAAAACATTGGGCTTTCCCAAAGTGTGGGACCTTTGCAAATGGGGAAAGCTCTCCAGAGAAGGCTGGTTCCTCTTCCTAAACTACTTGCCACAAGCTATTCTAGTGTAGGAAAACTAATCTAATACTAATCTAACTTCCGAGGAGACAGGAGAGAAAGAAAACTAGGGAAACAAAGCCTACACTAAAACGGTGATACACTAGAGAAGGAAAATGTTGAACATCTATCAAAACTGCCATGGAACAAAGAGAGGTGAGAAATGGAAGGGATGGACAAGTGCATCACAGACCCAAGGATAGATTTCACACAAAAAATGTCCCAAAACTCCATGAACACAACTCCAAAACCTACAATGAACATCCAAACATACACAAATACTTGAAATGAAGAGAGGAAAGAAGAAAACAACCAAAAATGAGCAAGGATGGACAAATGCATCACAAAACATGTTTTTATTGCTCCAAAAATTTGCACAGAATCATCATTTCATGGGTAAGAGGAAAAAACACCATTACAAAGTAAAGGAATTGATTTAAACTCCATTTTTGACCCTGGGGAAGAAAAGAAGGGAGAGGCAAGAGAAGAATGATGAACAACCTTTACAAATGAGCCAAATCTAGCTTTTAACCATCAAATAGAATGAAAGAAATGAAAAAAATGTGGGAAAATCCATTTGACATCTTCAACCACTGAAAAGATCTATTTAATGGCCTACAAAATGATGGGTTTCCATGAAAAATCCCATACTTCTTTGTACATTGCTTTGCAGAGCAAAATAGAGGCCCATACTTCATTAATTTTGGTGGTTGGGGTCATTTTCTGTGTTTTTGCATGCTAGATACGTTTTCCTATTTTTCTCCCATGAAAATCCATCAAAATTAAAAATTGAACCATCCATCATGTAGAGGATCTCAATACCTTTCCAATGACACCAAAATCGTGAAAAACCGAGCTCTGGTTCAAAAGATATGGCCCTTTGAATATTTAGGGCAAAACAAGTGAAATTAGGGCAAAATTAGGGTTCGTGGGCGAAATTCAAACTTTTCCCTCCTTTTTCAAATTGGGAAAAATTCCCAAAAATCTCCACCAGCCCAACCTCTGCTGCCACGTTGCACCCTCTAGTTGATCTGCGGGTTCAAATAATCATTTTGCCCTTTTGCGAAATTGGAATTTTTTTCCAAAATACTACTGCACCTCCGCCACTCCAAGACATGTGGCACCATCTAGCTACTTGGCGGGATGCACTCCATTTTTTACTTTTGTGCCATTAAATCCTTTGGAGAAAATTTCAAGGTCCTTCCGCCGCCTCTACCCCCACCATTGATAGGACACGTGGCACCATCTCATTACTTTGTGGGATTTCGAGCCAAAATTTTCCCATTTGCCTTTTTAGCAAAAGAGGCTAAGTGTCACAATTTTCTCCCGACCCCCGCCGCCTTGACACATGGCACTTTCTAATTGGCGCGGACTGCCTAGGAAAATTTCCCCTCCAAACTCCACCGAGCCATAACTTACAAAATACAAGGAGTTAGGAGGACTTCTTTACCTTTTTGGAAAGGTGAAAAAATTATCTATCTGATGAAATCATACCTAGAAAATTTTGAGTCCTGAAGCATGCCAAAAATTCATTTAAGTGCCAGCAAAGGAAAAGGAGGAGGAGTTAGCCAAAAATAAGCATGGGCTTATTTTGGATAACACTTTTGGCGACTCAGAGGGGTCATCTGCCTACTAGATGAATGATCAGTGGCCTTTTGAAGCATCCATTGGGCATAGAATCAAGTCTAATAACCAACTCTGATATGAATTATTAAAATTTGACCTCTCGAGCAGTTGGAAACCCATTGAACCTTGGAGTTGATCTTCACCAAAAAACCACCGAAATGGGATGCATGCAAGAGCGACCAAAACAACACCAAACAACTATGTACAAAATCTAAAATCATACATACCCCAGTGGGATATGCAGAGTGTGCACAAACACTTCTTTTGCTGAAAGAAAACCTACACACATTACTCTAAGCGGAAGTAAAGGTAAGCTAAAAAAACCCTATAACTGGTTGTGAAAAATAACTTCCTTTCCTCAAAATTGGCAGCCATGCAAATGATTTGGAGCTGATCATGGCTGTTAGTATGAGTGGAAAAATGAGAAGAACCTGGTCCTTCACCCAAATCATCAAGGTATCAACAGGAAACAAATCAAATACCTCTTTTAGTTGCTTTGCATTTGGATTGAAGAGGCATTGCAGTTGATCCTTGGTACTTTGTAGCTCATACTCATGCTCAGAAGTAAGCATGACCATTGGAAACTCCTCCTTTGGCTCCAATGAAGCCAAATACCTAATTGGGAAAGGTCTGATCCATTTGATATGCCTATAGCTCTGATTTTCAACTCCAAAAATGGAGTCCTCTTGTAGACCTTCTTGAATGGATGGTGTGGAAGAAGTGGTGAAAATCTCTTGCTCTTCCCCTTCCTTTTCCCATGAAGTACATGGAAGATTTAAATCTTCCAAACTTGGTTCCAAAAGGCTGTCACAAAACACAGGTTGTTGTTTTTCAATGTTCTCCTTTGTGGTAGCTAGGCTCTTGATGTTGGAGAATGAATGGTGAAGAAGAAAATGTTGTAATTTCAGCTAGCTCCTCATCCAAACATTCTTCTAAGTTTGATAAGAAATCAAACTCTTCAATTTCTGCTGTAACAAAGTCTCTTCCTCTTGCATGGTGACTTTCAAATCTGCATTTTCTTCACCATGTGTAGCTTCATTTTCAAACATGAAACTTGGCAGCTCGAACTCATCCAAAAAATCATATTTTTGGAGAGATGAAGTGGGAGAGAAACATGAAGTTTCTTGTGCATCTTGCTCATAATTCAATGCCTTTGGACCTGTTTTATTCACCTCCATAATGGCTTCATCAATCAAATCATCCCCTTCAAATGAAAGCAAAAATGTATCAATAATGCTTCCTTCTTCTGTTGTTGCAAAAACTGACTTGATCTCATCCATTTGCTCCTCAAAAATGGGATTTTGAGCTGGTTTTTCTTCCTCCATAATGACTGATTTTGCAGTGCAAATTGGATCAACATTTTCTTTGGGCAAAGTGCCAACATGGACACCCAACTCATCACAAACAAACTATTGTTTTTCTTGCTTCACTGCTGCTATAAAATCAGCCTTGTTTACCACTTGTTCTCCAACTCCAACTTCCTCTTTTGGCTTCACCATCAAGGGGATTTTTGTAATCCCAAATTTGAGAGCCCAACTCTTCAGATTGTCTGTCATTTCTTTTCTGTTGGGCTCCTCTTCTTGTTGTTCTCCTTGACTGGATTTCTGATTTTCATCTTCCCAACATGGATTTGGGAATGCAAGAGGAGGGGTGGGTTGTGACTCAACTGGTTTTGCAATTATTTTTGGTGGGGAGGGAGGTGGAAACTCTTGTTTCTTTGGAGGGGATGGCTGTTTGGAAGGGAAAAGGAAAAAATAATTGAGATGGGGTGGAAGACTAGGGGATGGAGAAATGAAATCAACATTTGGGACAACATGGGCTGGATTTGGGATTTGGCATTCAAAATGAGATGGTGCTTGATTGAGGAGTAGAGAGAAAATTACCAGATGATGGCGTAGGATCTACCCATTGACAAGGCTTCTGGCACCAAGTTTATAGGCCTCTATCTTTCTTTGTCCATTGTGTAAGTTGGGGCAACATCTCAATCATGAAGTCTAACTTCTCTTGAGGGCTAAAGTGTCTTGGAAAAGAGCCTCCCCATGGATAGGGTGCTCTAAAACTAATTCTGAAAGCCTTCATTTGTGCTTGAGCCCTTGATTGTACCATGCCAACCTCCATTTTTTGGATTTTCTCCAAGAAATTTGCATTTTCTTCTTGACTACCCTCATTGCATGCATACCCTTGCTCTTGATATGTTTCATAACCAAACTGATTTTGGTATTGCTCATATGGGTAAGCATGATGATTTTGAATTTGTTCAAAATGCTGATTTGAAGGATTTGTAAAATATGTTGGAGGTGGGAAACATTGCTGTTGTTGTGAATGTGAATCCCATGATGGAAATGAAGTCATGATTGCACAACTTCATGGAATGGAAGGAGAATGAAGAGATGGAAGGAAAAATGGAATGGAAAATGAAAGAAAATAAATGGAAAGAAGGCTGCTGCAACTTCGAGAGAGATGGGTTGCTGATCATATGGAGTCGCCATATATGTTTGCAGAAGTGCCTCAAAGGCTGAAATCTTCAGAGGAACACATTAACCTGAAAAGATGAAGTGGAAGACCTCTAAGCTCCCACCGGGCATGCCAAAACTATTAGTACAAATTCACAAAGCACCCCAAAATGACCTATGGATTTGATTTTCTAAGGAAATGTCATTTGGTGTGAATGTACAACATTGAGCTTTCCCAAAGTGTGGGACCTTTGCAAATGGGGAAAGCTCTCTAGAGAAGGCTGGTTCCTCTTCCTAAACTACCTGCCACAAACTATTCTAGTGTAGGAAAACTAATCTAATCCTAATCTAACTTCTAAGGAGACATGGGAAAGAAATAAAACTAGGGAAACAAAGCCTACAATAAAATGGTGATACACTAGAGAAGGAAAATGTTGAACATCTATCAAAGCGCCATGGAAACAAAGAGAGGTGAGCAATGGAAGGGATGGATAAGTGCATCACGAGACCCAAGGATAGATTTCACACAAAAAATGTCCCAAAATCCATGAACACAACTCCAAAAATGTAATGAACATCCAAACATACACAAATATCTACAATGAAGAGAGGAAAGAAGAAAATAACAAAAAATGAGCAAGGATGGACAAATGCATCACAACACACATTTTATTACTCCAAAAATTTGCATAGAATCATCATTTCATGGGTAAGAGGAAAAAAAAACCATTACAAAGCAGAGGAGGAGATTCAAACTCTATTTTTAACCCTGGGGAAGAAAATAAGGGAGAGGCAGAGAAGAATGATGAACAACCTTTACAAATGAGCCAAATCGTCTTTTAACCATCGAACATAATGAAAGAAATGAAAAAAATGCAGAAAATCCATTTGAAATCTTCAACCACCGAAAAGATCTATTTAATGGCCTATAAAATTATGGGTTTCCATGAAAAATACCATACTTCTTTGTACATTCCTTTGCAAAGAAAAACAAAGGACCTTACTTCATTAATTTTTGTGGTTGGGGTCGTTTTCTGTGTTTTTGCACGCTAGAGATGTTTTCCTATTTTTCTCCCACAAAAATCCATAAAAATTAAAAATTTAACCATCCATCATGTATAGGATCTCAATACCTTTTCAATGACACCAAAATCATGAAAAACCAAGCTACAGTTCGAAAGATATGGCCCTTTGAAGATTTAGGGAAAAACAGGTGAAATTAGGGAAAAATTAGGGTTCGCAGGCTGAAATTTGAACTTTTTCCCTCCTTTTTTGAATTGGGAAAAATTCCCAAAAACCTCCACTGGCCTGACCTCCACTATCATGTGGCGCCTCTCACGGTTGATCTGCGGGTTCAAATGATCATTTTGCCCCTTTTGCGAAATTAGTTTTTTTTCCAAAAATACTCTATGCCTCTGCCACTCCAGGACATGTGGCACCATTTGGCTTCTTGGTGGGGATGTGCTCCATTTTTTACTTTTGCGCCATTAAAAAATTTGGAGAAAATTCCAAGGTCCTTCTGCCACCTTGACCCCCGCTGCTGACAGGACACGTGGCACGATCTCATTGCTTTGTGGGCTTTCGGTCCAAAATTTTCCCCTTTGTGTTTTTAGCTAAAGAGGCTAAGTGTCACAATTTTCTACCGACCCCCACCACCTTAACATGTGGCACTTTCTAATTGGTGGTAGGCCTACCTAGGAAAATTTCCCCTCCAAACTCTCAAGCCATAACTTGTAAAATACAAGGAGTTAGGAGGACTTCTTTACCTTTCTAGAAAGGTTGAAAAATTCTCTATCTGATGAAATCATACCTAGAAATTTTGAGTCCCGAAGTGTGCCAAAAATTTATTTAAGTGCCGTGAAAAGGAAAAGGAGGGTGAGTTATCCAAAAATAAGCGGGGGCTTATTTTGGATAACGAACCCTTAAAATAGATAAAAGTTTGCTCGAATTTCTTTTTAAAGTGGAAAAATTGGATTTTGGGCATTTTGTTCCTTTTCCAATTGCCCAAGAGGAATTTTTTCATCAAAGCTAAATCAATCCAATTCTGATAAAAGTAGTAGTAAACTCTTATGTTGTTGCATGCTCTAATTATATAAGGTTCCACAAGAAAAATAGTTGGATGAAATGACATCAAGCAAGATCATGTTGATAGAATTTTGTTAAATTAGATGGAGAGCATTGTGTGTAGTTAAAACCAAGATAAAATTAATTACAAATATAATTACAGATAAATGACAAGAATACTATACTTATTGGGTTTGTGTTCTCTTTAAATTATTTTCTTGCATGATCCCAGGTCATGTTGACATGGAAAAGCATAAATGTAGAACCAGGACTGGTGTGGGTATATATATTAAATTGAATCAAGATTGTTACATTGCAGGCACTTGTTGGTAGTTGGTTGTTTAATTACATTTATTTCAATGCAAAATGAACACTCTGTTCAACTATAATAGGTAGGACTACTTTTCTAGGTTCCTAAAAATAGTAATTGCCATCTTAATAAGTGCATTGAAAGAAGACCACAACATACTCATGATGCCTAATGAACACCAAAATTTGTGAAGCCTGGTCATGATACAAGAGATTTAAGTAAAGGGGTAAATACTGCATAGGTAGTTATGTTTCCAACATTTAATAAAAAAATGATTTTGGATTGTTGGGATTCATGACACACATTCAAGGCATGGTCATGTATGATCAATCTGAGTGATTTACATCTACAGGATCCTCCCGATATCCTCATAGTCCTCGGTCATTTCAAACCACATGAAAAATACCTAGGGGATCAATTCTTTATCCGAAAAGGAAATGGGTGCCTAATATTTACATTTTTTACAAACAAAGTTTTAAAATACCTCGATGGGGGTGGGCGATCTAGCTGGGCTTTAGTTTTGGTGGTGTGGGTGGTATGGGGTTGGCTCTATCTAGTTTGGGGGAGTAATCTTTGTTCAAAGGGAGTGTAGGAGGAGGAAAAGTGAGAACCCCTGTGCCTCCACAAATATATAAGCGGGGTTTGGGTGAAGGTTGTTTTCTCGAAGAGGTTTTCACACGAACACCCCTTCGTGGGAACCCCTTTCTATCCCATATGTGGAAATTCCGTGGGCTACGTATCACTTCGGGCGAAGGGTGTTTGCACGAACACCCCTATTTTTACCCCACCCAACCACCTAATCATGTTTTTGGGACACGAAGTGGGAAATAGTATTATGATTTGAACCACAAGGCTGTAGGAATATGAGGATGTTTCAACAATTTATACTTGTGGATTTCTTGACTTAATTTCTGCACAAGGATAAACTTCCTCTAGTAGTTCAAGCTCTTCAAGTGAATAAATTGGCTGAATGATGGAAGAGGAAGAAAATGAAATACTCATAACTCAAGAGATCAAGGATTTAGATTCAAAATATGAAGAGGTGCAAGCCACCACTTCTACCACAAGACCTAGCAAGAAGTGAGGAAACACAATGAAATCTAATAGAAAGGTGAAAGGAAAGACTAAAATTCCCATGCCCATAAAATACATGTTCTTATTTATGTAGTGTCCAAACTCCATGGTACATGGAGAAGAGTATAATTCCATGGTGACAATGTGAAAATTCATAGATATTTACCACAATGTAGTAGGAATAGAAGAAACACTATGAATATTACATGAAAAATATTGACCAAAATACCAATGATGAAAGGATCATATTTGATGATAATGTCATGCATGCATTAAAGAATGTGGGGTTAGTACAACTAATTGAGTTTACATGCTTTTCTAAGCCTAAAAATTTGATCCGATTTCTGATTTTGTGCATCCATGAGGGTTATTTTTAACGAGTGTCGTTAATACTTGCACTTTATCATTCAATATTGTCAATACTTGGGTGGTGTTTGAGGCTGTTTTGCAACAAAGCATGGTTGAAATTATATTGATAATTCAACTACATTAACTGAAGAATTTAACCAATTACGATACCTAAGAATATGCCCTATTTTATCAAAGCTTGATGAAAGAAAAAAATCACAAATACTCCTAAATCTATATTTTGAAAGAGCTAAAACATGGTGAAACAAAATGAAAGTCTTAAATATTGTAAATTCTATAATGCATGGAAGAAATAAACTACAAATTAATCAAGAATTAAACAAACACATAATACTTCCCTTCACATCAGGGAGGAGTGGCCCTTGCTATTTCCCTTTGATCCGGTTGTAACAATTTTATTACAAAATAAAAAACAAATTTCGAATCATGCTATTTATAGATCAATAATAGTTTTATACAATCCTTTTTTTTCCAAAATGCTAACCTCTTCTAAATATATACATACACCTTATATACCGGGTGAATTCGAGTTCTTCTCCAAAAGAACTTGCTATTTTAATGATAATGCAAGAGTTACATGAAATAATTAACTGAACATATCTATATGAGAAAAACAACATAAATGGGAGTCACAAGGTTGAGGTACCAACTGCATGTAACTTGTTGATCAGATTTATCTTTTTAAATGCAAGTGAAGTCCTTGTTAACAACTTCCAATTGATACTTGGAGATAACTAGAGTTGAAACAAATCAAGTACTTGATCTCTTCACATAGTAGTGGCCGCCACAAAATAAGGATTTGCAACTGCCAGTTTACTCTTGTTGAATGGAATAATCTATTTGTTTAAAGAGAAAATGACCACCCAAATAGTCTGAGTCCCAGATGGAACTAGTGCTAATTAGGTGTTCCAATAATTGTGTAAATAATTTTTTGAATGAATGTTGATTCTAATTGGGCACTCCATGAATTATGCAATTCATATGCTAACTGGATAAGTCTTGAGTTGTGCTATGTGATTCCTACACTACACAATGTGAGTCATACGCTCTACTTGTGTGAGTCTCATCCTCCATTTTGTGAGTCATGTGCTAGGCTTTATGTGAGTCCCACACTAAGATTTACGAGATTAATACTCTTAGGCTTATAAAAGGTCTTCCATTCACACTTGTCAGCTCAAAAACCAATCCATATCAACCCATCTAAAGAAGCATATGAAAGATGAAAAATGAAAAATATTTATGCACAAAAACTTCTCTTTAAGTATATAAAAGTATTATTTACAATAATTCTAATATTATTTTATAACAAAGTGATGATAGCAAAATTGGGGTTTGGAATGGGAATTTTCAAGGTTCATCATTCCCAGGACTTATGAATTAGCGGAGTCCTCCTACTATAGATTCAACTATTGATGTTTAAGGATTCTACAACCCTTATAAAATTATACTCATGCTAACATGTAAAATTTCATTGCATTTTATATAACAACCCAATTGAATTTTTTTCCCTTTCTAGTTAAACTGGTTAAAACTGCCCAAATTACCTAAATTGTCAAAATTGCTCATTTTCAAAGATAAACTTATGGGGAAGTTTTGGGAGCCTCAGAGAATTTCATAAGGCCTAGTTGTTGTCAACAAAAGGTATCGAGTCTTCTTCATGATGATATACCTTAGGAAGCATCTTGAAAACTTTTGGATGGTGTTGAGAAAATTTTCCTCATAGGCACTTTTTGAGAAAAGGAGTGCGGCAGTGTGTTGAAGATTCAACTTCAATGGAATGTTTCATGAGACTCATAAAGTGTTAGGAGATCATATCCCATGAATTGGAAATATTTTTGAGCCTACTTTGTGATGGAATACATGTGAAATTTTTTTGAGAACATAAAATGGGAGAAACTCTTTGGAAATTGATTCAAGGTGGCCTATTTGCACATAATATTATAGGAACTAAGGAGGAGTTATGAGTCTATTAAAATATCAAGTGAGGGTATTTTTACTTTTATTCATGATCCATAAGTTAGTTTATCCCACACTTTTTGGAAACTACTTCAACAACCCATATCATTGGCACATTGCTCTAGGTGAAAGATATGGTATAGGTAAAACTTGTTGAGGAAATAATTTTTAAGACTCCAACATATTTTCATTGGATTCAATGGAACTTTTCCATGTAAATTCATATATTCAACGACCAAAATTCATAAAGTTTTGGTCTCGAGGTGAACCTAAATTGTCAAAATTACTCATTTTCAAAGATCAACTTATGGGGAAGTTTTTGGGAGCCTCGGAGAATTTCAGAAGGACTAGTTGTTGTAAATAAAAGGTATCTGATTCTTATCCATGATGATATAACTTAGGAAGCATCTTGAAAACTTTTGGATGGTCTTGGGAAATTTTTCCTCATAGGCACTTTTTGAGAAAAAGGAGTGTGCAGTGTGTTGAAGATTCAACTTCAATGGAATATTTCATGAGCCTCATGAAGTGTTAGGAAATCATATCCCATGAATTAGAAATATTTTTGAGCCTACTTTATGATGGAATACATGTGAAAAGTTTTGAGAACATAAAAATGGATAAACTCTTTAGACATTGATTCAAGGTGGCCTATTTGCACATAATATTCTGGGAACTAAGGAGGAGTTATGAGTCTATCAAAATATCAAGTGAGGGTATTTTTAATTTTATTCATGATCCATAATTTAGTTTATCCCACACTTTTTGGAAACTACTTGAAAAACCCATATCACTGGCGCATCGCTCTAGGTGAAAGATATGGTACAGGTTAAAATTGTTGAAGAAATAATTTTTTAAGACTCCAACATATTTTCATTGGATTCAATGGAACTTTTCCATGTAAATTCATATATCAAACGACCAAAATTCATAAAGTTTTGGTCTTGAGGTGAAAAAAGCAAATTTTGGAAGTGAGTCGGGGGGTTCAAATCAAGTTTTGGTGCATGCACTTGGGTACTTGGGTGGACTTTTGGTGTCCCCATGTAGCCTTGGCACACTTTTAGGTAAAATTTCACCTCATAAGTGCACCTCACTCTCATTGGTCCAATTTCCCAACTTAATCCAAAAATGCATGGAGAAGCTTAAGTGGGTGTTTTAAGTGATGGTGGGTCCTATATTTTCCTCCAAGAGAACATTTATAAACCTCTTACACCTTTGGCATACTTTTGAGGTGTAATTTCACCCCAAAAGTGTGCCATGTTTTTATTGTCCACGAGTTCCATGAACATGCATGCCAACCGAATTCAAAACATGAAAAGAAGGCTTGTGTTATGATGTGCATGCATGTTTTTCACCCATCCAAGATCCATGACTCCCTTAACCTCCACCATGCACCTTGGGTGCACATATGAGGTGTAGTTTGACCAAAAATATAACCCAAGTGCAATGGGACACCGAAGTTCCACTTCTCCACTTCCCCATCCTTCCATGTCACCATGTGCTTCATGCAAACAACAAGAAACATCCTTTAGTGCTCTAGCTACCTCAATCTTGTTTCCTTCATATCTCCTAGCTCGTTACTCCATTTTCCACCAAATTTAAACCAAAATTTCCTTATGTGGACATGTTTATATGATATAATTCTCATAACCTATTAAAACAACATTAAAAATATATGGATGACTATTTGTTTTGACTAACTAGCCCTTGGTCCTAAAAAAAATCAATATTTGTAAGTTAGATTTATCCCAAATCTCACGAAATAATCGTATTTAACTTGGAGGAATAATTACTATAATCAAATGCATTATTTTGAACCATAATTCATAATCTCAAGCGGAAGAAATCAATATATATGTTGAACCAATCTTCTTGTACCTATTTCAAATTAGTGAAATAGTAACAAAGAAAAAAATAACTCCAATATGAGAGGGTTTAAGGTACCTCTAGATGGGATGACGATGAATACAAGAAAAAAATGATATCCTCCTCAAAACGAATTGGATGACCTTAAAAACAAAGAGAGTCACAATAGAAAAAGGATTAGTAGATTGGATGGTGGGTTTCCTGACAAATCGGTCTCGAGAAGTGAAAACTTCCTAGGATGGATGTCAACCCACATTTATATAAAAGATAAGATAAATGATGAATAAATGATATGATGTAGCGTAATATGAGATAAAATAGAAAGTGGTATGTAATAAATAAAGTAAAATTCATATTTGATCTAAGTTAACACAAACCAAATCAAACTTGGGTGGGCCGACGGTGACTCGAGATCATAGGTTATAGTCAATGGAGAATGGGAATTTTAGGAATAGAAATGCATAAAAGAAGACACGAGAGGGATTTGAAGCCTAATTTGGACCTGATCTATACTAAGAATGATGTCGAGCTATTATGAAAAGATTAGATCTGATGAAAACATAAAAGAGGAAAGAAAATTAATGGAAGATGAGAAATACTTTGGAGTTCGATGAAGACTGGTCTTGATTGACGATTTTTGGATTTGATGAAATTGGGATTTGAAGCTACAAGTGTGAAGAATGGAAAGATTGAAGGATGTGGAAGGTTGTGGGATCAAAAATTAGATGACTAAAAGAATGAATGAAATAAATCCAAAAAAATAAGAACTCTGGGTTGATGGTGACCATAAAGGGTTGATGATGACCGGGAATGATCTATGGTTTGATGAAAAAAGATGAGTGAAAATGATGATCTACAGATGGAAATGAAGATGAGAAAATGTAGAGACTGGGTTCGAGATGATTGATGAACCTACAAAGAAGTGATAAGAAAAAGTGATGAAGTGGCAATGGTGGATCCAAGCATACAAGAGAGAGAAAAAGGAATTCAAATATTTAAGGGTGAAGTATAAAATATCCAAAGTAGCTCCAAGATGGTGATAACAACTACAAAGAAGAGCAAGGAATGAAGGCAAGATATCAAAAAGGCTTGAAGTCTCCAAAATTACATCCTTGAGGAAGGAGGGGTATGGGCATATTTGTAAGGTCGACGATGACCTGAATGGTTTGCCGACGACTATGGCATCCCATCCATTTGGGCTGCGAGAAGATTTATGAGCTTGAGGAAATGAACCCTTGTGAGGTGGGATTAGGGTTTTAAGTGGTAAGTGCAAGCTAGGGATGCCTATGGGAGATTAAAGGGTAGGTGAGAGGTGGAAAACATTAAATAAAGGAAAAGGGAAGCTAAAATCATTAAATGAAGTCCTATGAAGGACAAAAAGGAGGATTTAGGGAGGATAAATGGATTAGATGAAGATTTAGGATTAATTAAGAATTATTAGGATGCTAAATTAAGGATATGGCTAGGATATAATTAAGGTGGGAAATTAAAGGGATAAATTGAATTTAGGAGGAAAAGGGGATTTAAGCGGGAAGATAAGTATGTATGTAGGAGATGAAAATAAAGGGGAGTGAACACGGGGTGAGGGATAAGGGATACCAAAAATTGGTGTTTACATTTTCCCCTTTTTATATTGAGATTTGCGTGTGTTAGATACATGTGATGGATTATGATTATGTGATGTTTATTAGATGATTATATGTGATGCACATTTGATGATGTTATGTATTGATTTGATTTGAAATATGTGATGTGATGTTTTAATTTCATGATTTGATTATAAAATTAGATATTATTTGATGGATTGATTAGGTGTGTGATGATTTAGATGAGAACATGATAATATTTTTTTGATGTAATTTATACTAGGATGATAGATGTGTATGAAATTATATGATTTATACTAGAGTTTAAATGCTGATTTGATATGTATGTGGTGATAGGAATGATGGATCTAGATATGGGAAGATGAAAATATGAATGAGTTAGATGTGTGATGAAATACAAGTGCAAGAGAATGTGACATTAAGTGGGGTGACCAAAACATGAGAAGGTACACTTATTCATATAGGGGATAATACTCATAATAGGATGCCTTTGAATGGGATTAGAAGGTAAACAGGGAAATGGAAAAAATGCAAAGCATTGCACTCACGACCATTAACAGATGTTAACACATAGATACCAATAATTAGTCAAACTTAAGATCATGAGAAAAATATGGCATGTGTTCTTAAAAACCTACTGTATGTATTACAAAGGGTTTAAGATGGAGATTATACGGGGAAAATATGTTCTCATTAGGTGGCAATCCTAGGTCTATGCCCTAACTTTGAGCAATAAACTGCAAATTGATCAATGTGGGAAGTTTTACGTAGATTGGAAATTTGATTGATGTAGGACACTTTCTTGGGATGCTTAATTTTTGTATTTAACTTTGTTTTTGAGATTTGGAAGACTAATCAATGTGGGAAGCCTTCTACTACCATGATATAAAATGGTATCCATCCTTTGAGGGAGTGGTATACATTAATATTTTTGCTTTTTTCTTTTTTTCTTTTGAATTTTGACTTTTTAGATGGAAAGATAGAAATATTGATGATAACTTTCCTTTGAGGGATCAATTGATACTTTTGATAATTTTGAGTTTACATGAACAACCGTCCTTCGAGGAGTAGTCGATTTTTAGACTTGATAGTTTTTGATAGGAGCATCCAATTTTTTTGACTTTAGGATAGAGTTGGGGATAGCCAAGTAAACCACTTGGGGAGGGGATAATAAGATGTACAAGTGACACCTATGGACCCTTAGCATGGTTCTAGTAGGTAGATAAGAGGGTGACATAGATGTAATGATTACGGGGTTCCCACCTAGATGGAGGAACATGTCCATAAGGAATATGCCATGGGCAGAGACGTGGTGCCCATGTTCAAGGTCATAGAAGGAAAGTGATGGTAGACCACATAATTCCAAATAATTACAAGGGGAGATGGAGAGGCTTGTGATGGAAAAAGATATGAAGAAATGATTAAGACTATGTTGGTATGTATGTTAATAGTAGAAGGGTCACAAGTGCAAGGCATTGAGGAGATCCATTTCTTTTTACTATTGAGAGAGGCTAAATTATAGTCTCTAGACCCATACTTATCTATAATAATGTATGGTCTATTATAGTTGGGAGAAAACTTTCCATGTTGAATCCTATCTATAGTAGTGACATTTTGATTTTATTTTGGGACAAAGTCACCAATGTTAAAGTCACGTTCCTTGAGATGTTTGTTGTAAGTAAAATTTATGCACTCTTGATAAACATGATGATTATCAAAAGAAAGAAGGTGATGTTCATCTAAAAATTCAAGCTATGCTAGAAACTCATGGAAAGCTTGATCCTCGTTAGAAACAAAATCACGGAAGGAGACATGTAAAGATGGGATTTGGTCTTTAAGAGGAAGAACAACTTCAGAGACATAAAAAAGAGAGAAAGGAGTAGTGCCCATAAAGGTGTGGATGCTAGTCCTATAAGCCTCAAAGGTAAAAGGGGAGATGAATATGTCAATTACGACCTAATCTATCAATAGTTTGAGAAAGAATATTATAGAGAGTTTTGTTAGTAGCTTCGGATTGGCGGTTAACTTGAGGATAATATGGATAAGAGAAGATAAGATTGATATTGAAGGAATCACAAAGCTTCTTGAGATATTTTTTCTTGAAGGAATTTCCGTTGTCTGTGGTGATTTTATGAGGAACATTGAAACAACATATGATATGTTGATAAACAAAATTGAAAATTTTGTTAGCTTCAGTTGATGCAAGTGTAATGGATTCCACCCATTTGGCGAAGTACTCAGTTGTAGTGATGATAAAATGGTGGCATTAATAGGAACACAGATTGATGAGGCTAATGAGGTCTATTCACTACTATGAGAAAGGCCAAAGATCTTGAGATGGATTTAAGGTCTGGCTAGGAATGTGTATTAGATTAGAATGATGCTATCATTTAACACACTCTTTGACATAGTCACAAAAATAATTATTGAGAGAGGACCAATAATAGCCCATGTAAAGGACACACTTGTCAACAACCAAGACACTAAAATGAATACCACAAATGCCATCTTGGTCTTCTTGGATAGCGCATATAGTTTGGAGGATTTTAGGCATTGAAAAAGAATACCATCAAACCCACGTTTGTAAAGGATGCCGTAAGGGATGATATAGCAGTTAGTGCATTGAAGGAATGACCTCCTACCATTTTTGGATAGGTCGGAGGGAATCTTGGAATGAAAAAGGTATTCAAATATCGTGAGTACCAGAGATTCAATTTATTAGTGTCAACATTATTGACATGAGGAATCTCATGGACATGAGATGGTTGATTGATGTGGTGGAAAACAATAGTGACCTTAGATTATTGATCGCCCATGGTATGAGGGATGTGAGAGATTCCATAGTGTCTATAAAGTGATTAGATGATCGAGGAATGATTTGGGTGGTGTAGAAATTGAAAGCTTCAATGAGGAAGTTGACATTGTCCTTATAATTCTAAAGGACCTAATTATTACATTGATAGATGCCCTTGAATTGATTAATGATAAGCTAAGAATCATAGTAGATGTCAAGGATTTGGATTCTCGAGCATGACAACGGTTTCAAGACCTAGGATGAGAGCTTCATATTCGGCCATATTTTTACTACATTTGAATTTAAGTTTATAAGTGATAGGGATGAGAGTATCTTAAGGAGGAATGATGATAACATCAAAACCTCCCCATTTTTGACACTTAGATACATAAAAGAAGAGTTTTATTCAGAGGGGTGAGAATTTATCATCGGTGGTGAGGATAGAATCTTCACAAAATCCTTTGTGATGAGGATGATTGTTAGAAAGAGGGGATTCAACTAGTTTATTGGCGATGGCTTGGACCTTTATATATTTCTAAGAGATAAACTCTAGGTTAAAATTAGTCATGAGCATGAGCTACCAAGTGATGCAATCACTATGATAAGGCTTAGAATTTATGGTTTTAAGAAGATGAAATTTGGTGATAATGAAGGTCTTATGATTAAGAAGATAATGAAATATTTTGGAGATAACAAAGAAGAGGGCGTAACACAACTTTTCAAGTTCGGTGTAAGCGGGTCTTATATTCGTGAATGAAGACTGATGTAATAAATGACCTTCTCCCTACCCTAGTTATCACGGTGTGCCAATATGCTCCAAAAGCATGATCGGTGGTAGATATGTAAAGATAGGACATACCCTCTTTGCATGGTGGTGTGAGCACATGCGGGGATAGGAGATATCGATTGAGATTATAAAAGGCTTTTTGACATTTTTCATCCCAATTGAAGTCAATGTCTTTGTAGATAAGATGATGAAAAGGTTGGCAATGATCAGAAAGTTATGAGATGAAGCAGCGAACTGATGGAAGTTGACATTAAAGAATATGAAGTTCTTTTAGATTGTTAGGAGGGGGAATCTTGAGGATGGATTTGATTTTTGCAGGTTCAACTTTAATATCCCTAATAGAAATGATAAATCCAAGGATTTTTATAGTTAGAACTTTGAATACACACTTGGCTAGATTTAGACGAAGGAAGAAACATATGAGGCACTCAAAGAGAATCTCAAGGAGAGAGAGATGATCTTGTTGATGCGTGGACTTACCTAAGAGGTCTTCAAAATAGTCCTCTAATGTCTTATGGATAATATCATGGAAGATGTTTGTCATAGCACGTTGATAGGTGGATTTGACATTTTTCAAGCCAAAAGGCATGCCACGATAACAAAATGTTCCCTAAGGAGTAGTGAAAGAGGTCTTATGTTGGTCCTCTAGTGCGATGAGGATATGATTGTAAGTAGAAAAACCATCCATAAGAGAAATAATATCATGGCCCATGGTGAGGTCAATGAGCTGTTTAATGTTAGGAGGGGGAAAGTCATCTTTGGGACAAAAAAGGTTTAAATATTGAAAGTCGGTGTAGCTATAAAACATTTCCAAAAGAGTTGGAAATGGGCACGATGTTGGAAACCCATTGCGAATAGTCGATAGGAATGATGAAGTTGGATGAGAGAAGGTGTTGCAACTCCTCTTTGATAAGTAGGGAAATGTGAGGATGCATGTGGCAAATATTTTTATTAACTGACTTAACAACGAGAATGGTGACAATATTGTGGACAACGATAGAAGGATCAAGGCCCGATATATCGATGTACGACCATGTGAAGACTTATCTATACCTAGAAAGGAATGAAGTGAAATACTCAAGCTCTTGTGGATTAAGGTATTGACCCACTTTGAGGATGTGAGGCTCTTGTAGAGTCCCTATGTTGATGTTGATGGTAGATTCATTGAGAAGGGTGGATGTGTTTAGTGGTAAGGTATTATGAAGATAGGAATCTTCTGCCCCCATATAGGAGATGATGGAATCATTGTCGGTGCATTGAATAATGTTAATGGTATGGGAATATTCCTCTACCATCCTTAGAAATTGAAGAGGAAGTGACCGAATTTCATCTTAACACTGATAAGTGAGTGGTCCCAAAGTGATTGTGGAGATTATAAAAAAAGATAGAGGAGTTGGACACAATATCATCCATATCTACGGGATTATGGGATAGATAAGATGGAGGATCAATGTCTATAATGGATGAATATGAAGAAGGTGTGAGAGATTTGATAGGTTATTCTTTGAAACACAATCCAAACTTCTCATGGGGATTACGAGTTTGATCAATGATGAGGTCATGTATGCCTTGTTCATAGTGCCCCATTCCAAATCCTTTCCATGCGCAACAATGAAGCTAAGTGTAGGAAAAGGATTTGTTCTAAATAAATTCAAAATAATTGGTATAATACTTAGTGTGTGGTTGAGCGTTAATGCAAGAGGAAGGGAAATTAATGCTACCATAGATGATATTTTTGTGAAGTGAGCTAGGCTAAAATAAATGATATCCTCAAAATCAAGTTGAGACATTGGAGTTTTATTGGATCTACCAAGTTGATGAGGTGTGGGAAAAGCATTAAGGGTGAGGAGGTGATACTCCCCTAGTGAGAGATGATCCATCACTTTGTCTATAGAATCATCATTGGGAAGTTTGGATGTAGAGATAGATGAGCTAGTAGATGCTTTAGAAGAATATTGTTTAGGGATGAGCACGTCGTTAGGTTGATAAGTCATGTGACATGATTTGAATGGAGGAGTGTCTATGGGGAGAGTGAGGATTTCCCCTCATGCTTGTACTTAATCCAATGATGAAGGGTGAAAGGAACACAACGCATAGCACAAATCCATGGACATCTAAGGAGGAAATTATATTAAAAATCCCCCTCTACAATGTTGAAAACCTCATGGAGGAGTATTTCACCGATGCGGATGGGAAAAATATCAATGCCCAAAGTAGGGATAATAACATCATGGAAAGTGTGAAGAACTGCAAGAGATTGGGAGACAATAGAGTTAGGGAGTTCGAGTTGATCGAATGTGTGAGATGAGATGATATTTATGCTAGCTTTGTTATCTATCATAGAACATCAGATGAATGTATCATTGATACGCATAGTGATGGAAAGTGGGAGGTCATGGTCTTCAGATTATATATCAGGAATTTTGGAGTTGTCAAAGTATATGGTGGTGGAATCAACAAGTGCTCCAAGAACGACCACAAAATGCCGGGTCTCATTGCTAGGGGTAGGGATACACTTGAGGTCTTTGATGAGATATTTTTTATGATTAGGGGAGCTTTACATGAGTTCATAGAGTGACATCTTGATAGGGGCTTGGTGAAGTTGTTTCATAATAGTTTTTTGAATAGTAGGCCATGGGGCAACTAAGATATACACTTTGGGTTTTGATGAGGAAGGGGGTGAAATAGGATCACCTGGAGGGAGCGGTAATTTTTTTGATTTAGATTGAGTAGGTGGTTGGAAATTTTTATCCTGTGAAATTGAAAAGGGCAATTTGTAGGTAACCATACCAAAAATTCCTTTTGGTCCCCTGAAGAAGTCTGATAACGTTCAAAATGGCCTAAAACTCCCTTTTGAAAATCAAGTTATTTCTAAACTTAGCCATTTTTGGCTTCTTCCTTTGGTGCAATTTTTTTGCATGTCAACAATCCCAAAAATGTGCCTTTTTGAACTAGGTGCAAGAATTCACATGTCGACATACCAAAATGTGCGCCCCTTAGAAAGCCCTTTGGCGCTGGAAATGTTGTGTCAACATCTTAAAACATGCGCTAAGTATTTTTCTTGGGCGCTGGAAATGTTGTGTTGACACCATGAAATATGCACTTAGGCACTAGAAGTATTATGTCAACATCCATAAATTTGTGCTAAGGCACACTTTTTGTCATGTTGACGCTCTAAAAGTTGTGCCAAAAGAAGTTGGTGAAGTAATAAATGCCAGTTTTTCTATAAATATGCACCTGACACCTGTCATTTTCATGAATTGAAAATTGTGAAAAGTGTTTTCTATGTGCCTATCAGCCATCCTTGTCACCCCGCGTGCCATTTTTTGAGCTTGTGGACCCCAACGTCATTCTTCATCTTTTATAAATCCGGGTAAGTGGCTCCTCTCCTGGTTGTTTTTGTCTTGTTTGTATTAGGTATTAGGGTTGGTGTAAAAGATAAAAATTAAAACAAACACACCTAACGTAATCTGCAAACAAGCTGAACCCATTTTGTCTCTCTTTTCAGATCTGCAAATCTGGGAGACCCCTTCCTCTGAAAAACTCAAAGAACCCATCTACTTTTGCCTTGCTAAAAAACCCTCTTTTTACAAATCCAAAATAAAGAGGAAGAAAAAATCAAGGATAAGTTGCCAAATTATCCAACTGTTACCCATTGGCACGCTATTTTGTTGTGTAACACCTCCCAAAGTTGTGCTGATGTAGCACACCCTTTTTTCACGCTCAACTAAAAGAGCACTTAGCAGATTTTTCCTAAGGCACAGGTGCCACTTGTGTAACTTCAACATTGAATGTTGTGTGCTTCCAATCCGTGCCACGTGTTTTTCTCTTGGCGCAATGTTTCTTCTTGCAACATCTCTCAAAGTTACAATTTAACGCACTCTGAACCCATGTAGCACCAATTTTTTTAGTGCCCAGACATTAGATTTATCCTAAGGCACATGCACAATGTCTTTAACATCTACATAACATGTTGCATGCTAGAAACCCATGCCCTACGCCTTATCCTTGGTGCTGAAACTTTTCATGCAACACCTTGTAAAATTGTGCCCTTTCTAAACTTGGTGCAACTTTTCCCAGGTCAACACCAAGCGCAATTTTCCTCATGTTGACACCTTCCTAAATGCGCTTTACCCTTTGGCGCCAAAATTTGCATGTTAACATCTAGAAAACCACGCCCTTTCTACTTGGCGCAACTTTTCTCCTATAAACATTGAGCACATTTTTACTCATGTCAACACCCCAGAAAGTGTGCCCAACATTTTTAAGCCTCTATAGCATGTTGTGAACATGCGCCTTGTGCCCTAAGCCTTATAATTGCTAGTTCTTCATTATGCAAGATTTCATTATGAATAACATGATGGTTGACATGGATCTTCTATGTTGGACCTCCTTGATCCTTCTTGTAGAAAAACAACATCCATCCTTGAGCTCACACATGTCTTCATCAAGTAAGAAAAGAACTAAAGCTAAAGCTAAAGCTAAGCAATCAGAACAAGAGATGAAGTATAAGTATCAAAGAGTCAGAATGCTTGAATTATATGCAGAGTGCAACCTTGACATCAGAGATACTCTGAGCTAGGACATATTGACATGGATGATTTCTGGGTGAGAACCAACTAGGCAAGCAGTGGCCCATGGATGAATAAATTAGTGGGCAGTAGATTGCACTTTGTAGCTAGGCTGCTAGTAAGTGCCATAAATAATGAGTTCATCATGTTGGTTGCTCGGTGTTATAACAAGGACACTAGATGTGTCGAAGACAAAAGAACAAAATATGATCATCGACCTCACAACTCGTCACTTTGAACTAACCTGGGCATTCCTCATCACATAGGTAATATGTAGAAATAAGTCTAGAAGACTGCAAGAAGGCCTGGGATGACAATGAGGATAAATGCATGTAGATGATGAATGAGCTTTATCTAAAGAACAAGAATCCGGTGAGCAGATGGCCACAAACCATCCACCATAGTGACTTTAATGAAGAGTTGAGTGATACAATCACCTTCTTAAATAGAGTATTTGGGCTCCCTGATGCCCATTATTTCCACAAATGGATGTTGAGGTATCTAGAGACCATGAGCAAGAATGTGCTGATCAACATTTTGGCTAGGGGTAAAATCATCAGTGACACCATCTCCCAGCAGCTTCAACAAGTTCTAACAACTGGGAAGTTCTACATGAATTCCTATGTTGTATACACTGCTGCGTCAACAAGAGATTTTGTGGGGTTAGCTCGTAATGGGGTATGGCCCCAAGTCAAGATATATGAGTTCTACCCAGAGCTAAAGCTCAAGGCTAGCATCTCCCAGTTCTCTAAAATCAATGATGCCTTCTTCTATGAGGTGATCTACTTGCTAAGACCAAACATGAGACACGGTCGGACCAGCCCGAGTGTGATTTCTGCTACAAAGAAATGGGGAGCGTTGTTCACACAATTCCCCACATTCACATACCTCAGAGCTATGAATTTGAAGGTGAACCAACAAAGTTGCCAAGGTTTACAGGGCCGAAGCTGATCCTATTAGAATTATCAAGGCAACTAATCATGTATTATGAGAAGTGCATGAAGAGAAAGAAAGGAGGAACTCCATTCCCCCTTCTGATTGGTCGATACACCTACCCCCACACTTACACAAGCACGGGAGATGTATCTTTGAGATAAAGTTGCTTAATTTGAAACACAACTTCCCAAGAAGGCCCACCTTTGATTGCTAGAGTTTCCTCCCAAAGGAAAAAATGATCCATCCATGTTCCTGAGATCGAGGACATTTGGATCGACCTGACACATGAGATAGACATCAAGTGAAAGGATCACTCCCGACTGGCTCTAGAGGAGATCATCCACTATGGCGTTGCTATTGTCCCAAAGGAATTCCAAGAGACTGATCAAGAAATTGATTAGGTTTACCTTGACACAGATGGGGATGATTGGCCATTTGTGGAGATTAACAGAGCCAAGGCACCGAAAACCATTCAGGAAAGGGTTAAGCCCACGTTGCAGCAACGCACCGAACATTGGTGCAAACAAAATGGTCTCACCTACCTTGGAGTAGATTTCACTACTTCTCCTTTAGGAAGAGCACCTCCAAGACCGGCCCATGTGCCGAAAGGAAAAGGAAAAGACAAGGGATGATGAATTAAGCAAACAAGAAGAATCTCTGAAGCCCCCCTTCTACTTCTAAGAAGAAAGTAATCGACTGGTGTCTCTAGGTAAAGAAGAAGAAACAACGAGAGGTTTTAATGGATACATCCACCCAGGATGTTATCAAAACTACAACTACAAAGGTACCCATCATTCCTTCTTCCATTTCTCTCCTCCTCCTATCATTCAAGCATCTATTCCTATGGATGTGTCTTCTCCTCTCCCTTCCTCCCTTCCATCTCCCACCTCTTCCATCTTCTCCTCTCTCGCGGATCTGTCACCCAGTGTTCCCTCCATCCAATTATAGATCCCTTCCATTTCCATGTCCTTTTCTTCTCCTATAGTAACTCCAGGCCCCACAAGCAGTGGTGCATTGGATTCCTTGTCAATGCCACCACCGAGTGTTTCAACATACTTCCTGAGGCCTCTATAGTTGCTTCCCCTTTCACTCCCATTTCTTCTTCTATTCCCTCTACTCCCACTCCCATAAGTCCTAGTTAGATTTTTGACCATCTGGGCCAGCATAAGAGAAAGGTTCCCATCACACCCATGGAATTCTCCGTCATTCGAAGAAGGGACCCAAGAAGTAGAAAGCGATAACTCACTTTTCTAAAAGCACTTCTGGGGGAGAGAGTCATGGAGATTGCTTACTCGGATCCCACCAAGGAAAAGAAGGATCTGTCTCCCACAGACTTCATAGTGACTCAAGTCACAATGGGAACCTCATCTGAAAGCCTACAAGGAGAAGCCTTGTCTGCTGTGGATGCTCTCTACAAGAATCTCCAAGAAGAAAAAGAGGAGAAAAGAATACTCAAGGAACAAAACAAACATCTCCTCCAAGCATTGCAGAAAATGGGCAATGCTCCTCCTGTGACTGTTGCCGAACCCATTGAAGTTCTTAGTCAGGATAAAATAAATGAATATGCTAAGATTGGCGAACAAGGTGTAGCAGTATCATCCTAGATCGAGTGGATCCTCAGAGATAGTCAAGAAATGATTAGGAAATTCATAGTGCTCTACTAGGATATAGCTCAAGTAAATAAGGAGCTGAGCGTGTAGGAGTTCCCTCTCAGAAGTTAGATAATGCCAGGTTGCAACATGAAATGTTTCAAGAAATGGCTGATTTCTCAGCTGACGATCTATTGAAGGTCGGCGTCATCGATCATCTGTGGGCATATAATAAAGCTCTTCATTGCATTAGATTACGAGGTTGATCAAATGGAATATATCTGGAGAGTATAGATAAAATCAAGGATGAATCCCTAGACACACGATAAAACATGGAGCAGACAATTACAAAGATGTCTATAGGGATGCTCAGTGAATCGTACACCTTGAGGGAAGTAGACGATACATTCTAGTGCTTCAAGGCTATATTCACTCAAGGTTTGGCACCAGAGGTCACTTTTGACCGAGAGTTAATCAATAACCTCTTGTCCTACCACAATTTCATTAGATTCTTGATTGATGCATGTGAGGAGTTCACGGGTTACTGACAATCTCAAGAATGAGAAAGAAACTTTTGAATTCATTGGTGACCATTTAAAAAGTTTAGATCATGATCAACTCCAGGTGATGATCAACAAGTTTATGGAATATCAAGCGCAGTGTCACATCACCTCTCCTGATCAGAAGCAAGACACCAAGTTTGAGAAAAGGGATGATGAGGAGTAGTTTCTCCTCTTATGTATGCTTTGATCATTTTTGTAAAATATTTAAAAAGCTTGTTGGCATTTATGATGACATCATCCATGTTGCACCATGGGATGTTGCCATCCAAAAACTTGCCCAAAGTCAACTTTTGACTTTTTAGATATTTTGTAAATATCTTGTAAGATATTTTGTAAATAGTGGTTGGTTTGCTTTTGTCTTCTTTCCTCTTCTCCTTCTATAAATACTTGGAATACTTTTTGTATTCAAGGTGGACATTTTTGTATGAAAAGAGAAGTGAGGAGAGAAAGACTTTGTGTTTTCTTGTAACAGAAGAAATATTAATACATATATTCAGACTTTGTGCTTAATGTATGTGTTATTTGCATCAGATCTTTCTTAAGTTAGATCTATGTTTTTATTCTGTTGGATTCATTCCTATTATTTTCATATGTTCATCAGTATTGCTTTAATTGTTTATGCAAGTAAGTTTGGCTCTGTTTACTACCGGCTCAAAGCATAAACCTTCTGACCTTTCCATCTTGGAATTCATTTCTTTTCTTCCTTCAGATCTACCCTCCTCCGTTCCTTCCTTCCTACCTTTCTGTTTGTAGTTGGAACTACCTCTACTGGGATGAGATCCCAAACCCCCTGAAGTTAGAATAGTGTAGATTTGCATAGATTCCTGCTTGATAGATTAGCAATAAACTAGTTTCGCTTTGTTGTCTCAAAGAGGGCTATGCCTGTACACTGTTGGCTGTTTCCCCATGACCTGCCTAATTGATAGATTTTCGAACCAATAGTTTTTGGTGACTCTGCTGGGGATCAAACTAAGGAAATAACTAAAAAACTGTAAAAATCACTACCAGATTGCAAATTTTAACTCTTTGTTAAAAATCAAATTTTTTGCATAAGTGATCAAAACTAAAAATTTCCTTATACAAATCCATAGATCTGGACTAGATAGGAGCTTTTAGTTCACTGAGTTTTTACAAAAACTTGTATATTTTAGTAGATATGAGATTTTGACATTTCATGATATTTTCAAAACCTTGCAAAATTCAGGTCAAAGATCGAAAATCAGCTTTCTAAATTAACCCACTTTTTATCCTTGTTAATCTTTGTCAGAAAACCACAATCGGTTGTTATTAAAGAGGGTAAAATTAAAATTGAAAAAAAAGTACATGCTGCTGATTTTTGCAGAAAAATCAGAAAATCAGCAAGTACAAACAAAAATATTGTTGTAAATCTACTCTTAATTGTTGTAGATTTGAATGGGTACGCTGGCGGGTGAACAATTTACTCATAGCAGAAGAGCTCATGGAGAAGTTGATCCAATATTTGATCTACTTCAAAGGCACAATTTCAATATCACTCTAGCATGATTCACATCACTAAGCTTAGCGGATTGATCAGCAAGAAGTGCCTCACCTCCATGAAAGAGCTAGATTTCACAGGGTGCCTCGACATCGACTTGTAGTGCTCTTTTGCTAAGTGGAACCACACTCCCTGCTCGTGTTCTTTTTCCCACTTTTCAAATGGTAGTTAATCTACCTATACCATGGGGAAATGCCATGGGTCCTCTAGCACTTGTTGCATCCAGTCCACCCCCTCCCCAACAAGAAATCACAAGAATTTCCCAAAATTTGATGGGAGCGGAAATCAAAGCATAGATACACATATAGCTACGTTTATTATGTCATGCAATATTCTAGATGTGACTCATGAAGACATATCGTATGTCTCTTTCTTGAGACCTTGCAAGGGCCTGCATTAGAATGGTTCCAACATTTACCAAGCTGGATCCATCACTAGTTGGGCCACATTACGGACTGCATTTGAAGACAGATACAAAGCCTTTAGAAGACGCATTCATGTTATTGTCATGAAATCACTCACATGAAGAAGGAGGCAATGAAACCATGCATGATTTTATCACCTAATTCAATTCACTGATCAACCATGTGCCGCTTGCCATGATGCCAACATTAGAGAATCAAAAGTGTTTCTTCTTGAATGCCATGAGTTTGAAAGTAAGTTTCTTACTTTTACAAGAACAAATACCCACCTTGGTCCTTGCTCAAGCTATGGCCATTCGGATAGAAGATAACCTCCTTATATCTAGTGAGTTAAGATGAGAGCCATCAAAATCAAAGGCTTCAACTTCTTCTCAGGCTACCTCATCAGATCTAACATTCCAGAAGATGGCAAATGACTTGCTCTCATTAAAGAAGTAATTGGCTCAAACATCATCTACTACTCTGTACCGGGATATCCCATGGAGGAAATTCACTCCCAACAACACCCCCAAAGGCCACATTTACCTGCTACTTCTCCAAGGTTAGTAATTGAAGCCCCTCTAGTTAATGCTTTGGTTGAAATCGAAGAAGATGATCCAAATTATGAAGAACCTTTGTTGTAAGGTGAAGATGATCAAGATGTCGGTGAACCGACTATTGGCGACTCTACTATTGGGTATATGGAATTTGAAGATGAGGAATCTGATGAAGAAGAGGGTACCCAAGGGTATGTGAGTGAGACAATCATATGCAATTTTCACTCGCTTGCAAGGAAAAGAAGCAAAATTTGTTGAAAAAAAAAAGGAAAAGGTTGTGGTAACTCCTCCTCCAATGATCGCTAAAAGAGGTAATCCCCTTCCTACTCAACCTCTTGTTAAACCTTTTGTAAAGAAATCTTTTCCTCCCATTTCTCCTCCAATTCAGCCTTCCTCCAATCCCATAAAGACTAGTAATCCTCCTCCACAAATGTAAAACAAAGGACTCATTCCTTCATTAGCACAACCCTTGGTCACATTCGATATAATTGATCATGCCAAAAAGACCAAGATCCAGATGTCTGAAGTTGAGTACCTTCATCCAACCCTAGAGCAACTTGTAAGATTAACTAAGTATATCCAAAGCTAGGTTGCCATCCTTCCTCCCATTTCCCCAAAAGGAATTCTTCCCACGCCTCCTACGTCTCACATAAATGTTGCCTCGACTTCCACATTAGGGAAAATTGAACCTTTTTACCTATCTCTCCTGATCAATGGTCATAAACTAAGTAACTGTATAATTGATTCTGGAGCTTCTAACAATGTTATGCCAGCAAAGGTGCCCATGCTTTGGGCCTCACACTTACTAAACCTTTTGGCAGATGCTACTCCATGGAAACCAAAAAGGTACCATTGATTGGTCAGATCAAGGATGCGGTTTGCATTCGCGAAATTTCTGAGAAAAGGGTAAAAATGACTATTCTTGTAGCTGATATTCTAGCAGCATATGGGATATTGCTAGGGAGGAGCTTTTGTAAAGAAGTTGGTGGGGAAATTCATATGGACTGGTCCAAAGCTAGGATTCTGTCAAAGGGTGATGCAGACGTTGGAACCAGAATCACAAAAGAAATATCTAGTCACCAACTCGATGACCCTAAAGCTCAGATTCTTTTGAATTGTCAGGGATGGGGAATTACTTCTTGTCCACTGACTCAGATAAAATGGATGTTCTCGTCCAAAAAGAGGATCTCAACAAAGTATGGACATTGTAGTTTGATGGCAGTTGTGCAACGAGTGGATGCGGTGTTGGGGCTATTCTAATATCTCATGAAGAGGAGATTTTCCCTTTTTCTTTCAAGTTGTAGTTCTTCAATATGAATAATACTGCCAAGTATGAATCCTTGTTACTTGGCATGCAAGCTGTAAAAGAGAAAGGAATCAAGAATCTAAAAGTGCAAGGTGATGTTGAGCTAATTGTCAATCAGGTAAAAGGGATATATCAAGTAAAAAATGACCGGCTCAGACACTACCACAATGCAGTATGGGATAGCATCGAAGAGTTTGACACTTTCTCAATCAAAGTAGTTTCATGCGAGCTCAAAATGACATGGTTGATTCATTGGCCATCTCAGCCTCTCTCATGCTCCCTCACCCAGGGTTAAAAATAGATACATATACCATTGAGGTGGTTTTTCACCCAAGTGTGCCAGATAATTCACAACACTGGCAAGTGTTCAATGATGACAACCAACTTATCACTTTTTGGAGAAAGCTGACAATTTCAAAGAACTTCATTTCGATGGATCAACTTCTACGTGTCGTGAGTCTCTCACCGGTCAAGCACATGAATCTGAAAAAGAAACAGTGATACAACTCAAAGGAAATAAGATTCAAAAGGTTTGGTTTCCTTAGAATGATTATTTGATAATCATGACCATTTTGTTAAGAAAAAGTGACAGGATGATCCTTCCTCTTCTCCGAAACTAAATCCATCAATCTGGGTACTACGGAACATCCTCGTTCTGTGAATATCGAGAAGTGTTGTATGCCCGAGGAAAAGTGAAAATTCATTAAGTTGCTGAAAAAGTACATGGATGTGTTAGCATGGTCTTATGCTGATCTAAAGTCTTTCAAGCCAAAGGACATTCGGCACGACATCCCACTCAAGGATGATGTCAAGCCTTTTCATCAAAAGCAAAGGCATTACAACCCCAAAATCTCAGGTACCATCTAGGCTGAAATTCAGAAGATGTTGGATGTAAGAATTATTTTTCCAATTCATCACAGTACCTAGGTTGTAAATATTGTGCTGTGTGCGAAGAAGAAGAATGGCGAGATATGCATATGCGTGGACTTTTCACAACTTGAACCAGTCATCCTTAAAAGATAACTATCCACTGCCGATAATGGATCAAGTGTCTACAGGAAGTAACTGGTTCAAAAATGTTGTCTATGCTTGATGGTTTTTAGGTTACAATCAAATTCAAGTCACACCTGAAGATCAATTCAAAACAACATTCACCACTCCTTGGGGTACTTTCACCTATAACAAAATGCCATTCGGTTTGATCAACGCCGGTGCTACCTTCCAACGAGCAATGGACTTTGCATTCAAAGGTATGATGGGAAAGGTCATCGTAGTTTACCTAGATGACCTGACCGTGTTCTCTAAAAAATGAAGTGATCACTGCGATCATTTGGAACAAGTCTTGATCAGATGCCGAGAGCACGAAATTTCACTAAATCCCAAGAAGTCAGTTTTGGGGTCACGAAGGAAAGATGCTAGGACATGTCATTAGCTAGAGAAGGAACTAAGATAGATGTCGAAAGAGTCAAGGCTATTCAGAGCCTTACTTTGCCTATAAGCAAGACTGGTGTTCACTCTTTCTTGAAAGGTAAATTTTCTTAGACACTTTGTTCTGATTTTGCTGAGAAGACTTGTCATATATCTAATATGATGAAAGGGTCCCAAACATTCTAATGGAGTGAGGAAGGTAGGACATCATTCAAAGACATAAAAACCTCCGTCACTCATGCTCTATTCTGGTGTGTCTGACTTCAGCAAAGACTTCATCATGTATAGTTATGCATCTGCACATACTGTATCAGCTATCTTGATGCAAAAGAACTCGAAGATATTGAATCCCCGATTGCTTTCATGAGCTCTCCTCTTAAGCCTCATGAACTAAAGATGTCACAATTGGAAAAGCATGCCTTTGCCATGGTAAAAGTAGTCAAAAATTTCCGCTACTATATTCTGAATTCTCATACAGTAGTGTTGGTTCCTGACACGACTGTTAAGTCTATCCTGACTCAACAGGAGTTAGGGAGCTTACGAGGGAATTGGATCGCAAAGGTCCAAGAATATGATCTAGACATCAAACCAACTAAGTTGGTAAGAGGTAAAGGCATGTGTCAGCTAATGGCTGAAAATAAAGACTCAGAGGTACCTGAAGAGAAAGTTGATCACATTGATGGAGAACAAAATGAACTGGAGAAAGTGGATTCTTTGCCCATGGTTCTATTTGTCGCAACCAACGATGAATGGTATTCTGACATCACATTCTTTCTCACCTATGGTGAGTTCCCAACTCACCTAACCACTAAGGAAAAGTGAATGGTAAAGCTCAGAGCCACAAGATATGTCATATGGGATGATGGATTGTACAAACGTGGAATTGATGGTTTTTTCTATGATGTGTTGATAAGCCACAATAGGTAAAATTGTTGGAGAGTTTTCATGACTCAACTGTGGTGGTCACTTCTCCTCATCCGTGACAACACATAAAATCATTCGGGCAGGTACTATTGGCTGACGCTATTTCAAGATAGACCACTAGGTAGCGAAATGTGAACTTTGCCAACAGTTTGTTGGCAAACCAAAGCTGGCTGCATTTCCCCTCGGGCCGTCATCATCGATGAACCATTCAGACAATGGGGAATTGATTTCATTGGAGCACTCAATCCTCAATTGAGTTTTGGACATAGTTACGTCCTAACAATGGATTACTTCACAAAATGGGTGGAGGCCATACCTATCAAGCATGCCACTTCTGAAGTTGTTTACAACTTCATCAAAGAGAATATTATTGTGAGATTTGGCATTCCACACAAAATCATTGTTGACAATGCTTCCAACTTCTCTTCATGGGAAGTTATTGGTTTTTTTATGGATACGGAATAACCTTGGCTCATGCTTTGATTATTATCCTCAAGGAAATGGTCAGGCAGAATCCAAGCAACAAGAACTTGGTGACTATCATATGGAAGCTAGTTGATGAAAACCAGTGGTCCTAGCACAAATCATTGTATGATGCTTTGTGGGTAGATCATATCACTCCAAAGAGATCTCTCGGCATGTCACCTTTTCAAGTGTTATATGGATCGATGCTGAAATCCCTATCTTTTGTAGAACTTCCCTGCTCGCTTGCTTAGCTCGAGCAATTGAAGATGAAAATTTTAGAATTCTCTTGAAAAGAGGATTATGTACCTGATGGAACTTGAAGAAAAGTGAGTGAAAGTGGTCGAAAAGATCACTAAACATCAGAATCAAGTTAAGAGGCTGTTTGACAAGAAAGCTAAGCTAGAGAGATTTCCAAGTGGGAGATCTTGTTCTCTGTGGGACAAATGAAGAGAACTGAAAGGTATGCATGGGAAGTTTGACTCTCTTTGGAGAGGGCCATACAAGATCAAACAGCTCAATGGAGAGAATAGTTTCTATCTCTCATATCTGGATGGAACCAAGCTCCTGCTTCCCTATAGCGGGCAACACCTGAAGATTTTAGGAAGTAGAGCTTGCTCTCTTCTTTTTGTACAATTTGCTTTTGTTGTGTGTTTTCTTTCCATTATTTGTTGTGTATTCCCTTTCTTTTCCTTTTTGGTCTGCCCTTGTTTTTGACTCTCTGTAACCCAATGGATAGGCACATGAAATATCTGGGATTCTCTACCCTTAAGTTTCACTTAAAGATAGTCCCCAGAAAGAGCTAGCTGTTATCTGCAAAATTGACAAGGGAAATTTGTAGGTAACCATACCAAAATTTCATTTTGGTCCCCCGAAGAAGTCTGATAATGTTCAAAATGGCCTAAAACTCCTTTTGAAAATCAAGTTATTTATGAACTTAGCCATTTTCAGCTTCTTCCTTGGCACAAGTTTTTGTGTGTCAACAATCCCAAAAATGCACCTTTTTGAACTAGGCACAAGAATTCACGTGTCGACATACCAAAATGTGTGCCCCTTAAAAATCCTTTGGTGCTGGAAATGTTGTGTCAACATCTTAAAACATGTGCTAAGTATTTTTCTTAGGCGCTGGAAATGTTGTGTTGACACCATGAAATGTGCGCTTAGGCGCTGGAAGTATTATGTCGACATCCATAAATTTACACTAAGGCACTTTTTGTCATGTCGACGCTCTAAAAGTCATGCCAAAAGAAGTTGGTGAAGTAATAAATGTAATTTTTCTATAAATATGCACCCGACACCTGTCATTTTCATGAATTAAAAATTATGAAAAGTGTTTTCTCTGTGCCTATCACCATCCTTGTCACCCCCGCATGCCATTTTTTGAGCTTGTGGACCCCAATGTCATTCTTCATCTTTTATAAATCCGGGTAAGTGGCTCCTCTCCTGGTTGTTGTTTTTTTTTTTCTTGTTTGTATTAGGTATTAGGGTTGGTGTAAAAGATAAAAATTAAAAGAAACATGCCTAACGCAATCTGCAAACCAATTTGAATCCATTTTGTCTCTCTTCCAGATTACAAATCTGGGAGACCCCTGCCTCTGAAAAATCAAAAACCCATCTGCTTTTGCCTTGCTAAACAAACCCTCTTTTTACCAAATCCAAATTAAAGAGGAAGAAAAAATCAAGGATAACCAAAAATCATTACCCATTGGCATGATATTTTTTGTATAACACCACCCAAATTGTTCCATTGCCTTGATGTAGCACACCCTTTTTCACACTCAATTAAAAGAACAATTAGCAAAGTTCTCCTAAGGCACAGGTGCCACTTGTGTAACATCAACATTAAATGTTGTGTGCTTCCAATCTATGCCACGTGTTTTTCTCTTGGCGCCTTTGCTTCTTCTTGCAACATCTCTCAAAGTTGCACTTTAACGCACTCTGAACCCATGTAGCACCAAATGTTTCAGCGCCTAGACATTAGATTTATCCTAAGGCACAGGCAAAATTTCTTTAACATCTACATAACATGTTGCATGCTAGAAAACCATGCCCTATGCCTTATCCTTGGTGCTAAAACTTTTCATGCAACACCTTGCAAAATTGTGCCCTTTCTAAACTTGGCACAACTTTTCCCAGGTCAACACCAAGCGCAATTTTCCTCATGTTGACACCTTCCTAAATGCGCTTTACCCTTTGGCGCCAAAATTTGCATGTTAACATCTAGAAAAACCACACCCTTTCTACTTGGCGCAACTTTTCTCCTATAAACATTGAGCACATTTTTACTCATGTCAACACCCCAGAAAGTGCGCCCAACATTTTAAAGCCTCTGCAACATGTTGTGAACCTGCGCCTTGCCCTAAGCCTTATAATTGCTAGTTCTTCATTCTGCAAGATTTCATTATGAATAACATGATGGTTGACATGGCTCTTCTATGTTGGACCTCCTTGATTCTTCTTGCAGAACAACAACATCCATCCTTGAGCTCACACATGTCTTCATCAAGCAAGAAACCAACTAAAGCTAAAGCTAAAGCTAAGCAATCGAGAACAAGAGATGAAGTATAAGTATCAGAAAGTCAGAATGCCTGACTCATATGCAGAGTGTAGCCTCGACATCAGAGACTCTGAGCTAGGACATATTGACATGGATGATTTTTAGTGAGAACCAACTAGGCAAGCAGTGGCCCGTGGATGAACAAATTAGTGGGCAGTGGATTACACTTTGTAGCTAGGGCTGCCAGTAAGTGCCGTAAATAATGAGTTCATCATGTTGGTTGCTCGGTGTTATAACAAGGACACTAGATGTGTCGAAGACAAAGAAAAAAAGATGATCATCGACCTCATGACTTGTCACTTTGAACTGACCCTGGGCATTCCTCATCATAGGCAATATGTAGAAATAAGTCTAGAAGACTGCAAGAAGGCTGGGAGACAATAATGAGGATAAATGCATGTAGATGATGAATGAGCTTTATCTAAAGAACAAGAATTCGGTGAGTAGATGGCCACAAACCATCCACCGTAGTGACTTCAATGAAGAGTTGAGTGATACAATCACCTTCTTAAACAAGTATTTGGGCTCCTTGATGCCCATTATTTCCACAAATGGATGTTGAGGTACTTGGAGACCATGAGCAAGAATGTGCCTAATCAACATTTTGGCTGGGGTGAAATCATTAGTGACACCATCTCCCAGTAGCTTCAACAAGTTCTAACAACTAGGAAGTTCTACATGAATTCCTATGTTATATACGTTTTTTGCATCGAGAAAGAGATTTCGCGAGGTTAGCTCATAATGGGATATGTCCCCAAGTCAAGATATATGAGTTCTACGCAGAGATAAAGCTCGAGGCCAACATCTCCCAGTTCTCTAAAATCAATGATGCCTTCTTCTATGAGGTGATCTACTTGCTAAGACCAAACATGAGACACGGTCAGACCAGCCCGAGTGTGATTTCTGCTATAAAGAAATGGGGAGTGTTGTTCACACAATTCCCTTCATTCACATACCTCAGAGCTATGAATTTTGAAGGTAAACCAATGAAGCTACCAAGGTTTGTAGGGCCGAAGCTGATCCTCTTGGAATTATCAAGGCAGCTAATCACGTATCATGAGAAGTTCATGAAGAGAAAGAAAGGAGGAACTCCATTCCCCCTTACAGTTGGCGATACACCTGCCCTTCACTTACCAAAGCACAAGAGATGTATTCTGAGTTGGAGCTTCTAAATTTGAAACACAACTTCCCAGAAAGGCCCACCTTCGACTATTGGAGTTGCCTCCCAAAGGCAAAAATTGATCCCATCCATGTTCCCGAGATCGAGGACATTTGGATCGACCTGACACATGAGATAGACATCAGGTGAAAGGATCACTCCCGATTGGCTCTGGAGGAGATCATCCACTATGGCGTTACTATTGTCCCAAAGGAATTCCAAGAGACTGATCAAGAAATTGATCAGGTTTACCTTGACACAGATGGGGATGATTGGCCATTCACGGAGATCGACAGAGCCAAGGTGCCGAAAACCATTCAGGAAAGGGTTAAGCCACATTGCAATGCACCAAACATTGGTGCAAACAAGAATGGTCTCACCTACCTCGGAGTAGATTTCACTACTTCTCCTTCAAGAAGAGCACCTCCAAGACTAGCCCATGTGCTAAAAGGAAAAGGAAAAGACAAGGAGGGTGAATCAAGCAAACAAGAAGAAGCTCCTGAAGGCCTTCCTTCTACTTCTGAGAAGCAAGTAGTCAACCTAGTGTCTCCAGGTAAAGAAGAAGAAACAACAGAGGTTTCAATGGATACATCCACCCAGGATGTTATCACAACTACAACTACTGAGGTACCCAGCATCCCTTCTTCCATTTCTTCTCCTCCTCCTGTCATTCAAGCATCTATTCCTATGGATGTGTCTTCTCCTCTCCCTTCCTCCCTTCCATCTCCCACCTCTTCCATCTTCTCCTCTCTCACGGATCTATCACCCAGTGTTCCCTCCATCCAATTATAGATCCCTTCCATTTCCATGTCCTTTTCTTCTCTTGTAGTAACTCCAGGCCCCACAAGTAGTGGTGCATTGGATTCCTTGTCAATTCCACCACCGAGTGTTTCAACATACTTCCCTAAGGCCTCTACAGTTTCTTCCCCTTTCACTCTCGTTTCTTCTTCTATTCCCTCTACTCCCACTCCCATAAGTCCTAGTTAGATTTTTGACCATCTAGGCTAGCATAAGAGAAAGGTTCCCATCGCACCCATGGACTTCTCTGTCATTCCGAAGAAGGGACCAAGAAGCAGAAAGTGATAACTCACTTTTCTAAGAGCACTTCGGGGGAGAGGGTCATGGAGATTACTTACCCAGATCCCACCAAGGAAAAGAAGGATCTATCTCCCACAGACTTCACAGTGACTCAAGTCACAATGGGAACCTCATCTGAAAGCCTACAAGGAGAAGCCTTATCTGTAGTGGATGCTCTCTGCAAGAATCTCTCAAGAAGAAAAAGAGGAGAAGAGAATACTCAAGGAATAAAACAAACATCTCCTCCAAGCATTACAGAAAATGGGCAACGCTCCTCCTGTGACTGCCACCGAACCCATTGAAGTTCTCAGTTAGGATAAAATAAATGAATATGCTAAGATTGGTGAACAAGGAACAATAGTATCATCGTGGATTGAGCGGATCCTCAGAGATGGTCAAGAAATGATTGGGAAATTCACAGTGCTCTACCAGGATATTCAAGCAAATAAGGAGCTACAAGTAGTAGCAGGTTCCCTCTCGAGGAGTTGGATAACACAGGTTGCAACATGAAACATTCCAAGCAATGGCTAACTACTCAGCTGATGACCTATTGAAGGTTGATGTCATCGATCACCCACGGGCACATAATAAAGCTCTTGTTGCATTAGATTACTAGGTTGATCAAATGGAATATATCCTGGAGAGGATAGATAAAATCAAGGATGAATCCCTGGATGCATGATACAACATGGAGTAGATAGTTACAAATATGTCTCTAGGGATGCTCAATGAATCATACACCTTGAGGGAAGCAAACGATACATTCAGTGCTTCAAGGCTATAGTCACTCAAGGTTTGGCACCAGAGGTCACTTTCGACCAAGATTCAATCAATAACCTCTTGGCCTGCTGTGATTTCATTGGTTTCTTGATCGATGCATGTGAGGAGTTTTCTGGGTTACCTGACAATCTCAAGAATGAAAAGAAACTTGCGAAGTCATTAACGACCATTTCAAAGGTCCAGATCATGATCAACTCAGGCGATGATCAACAAGTTTATGGAATATCGAGCACAAAGTGTCACATCACCTCTCCTGATCAAAAGCAAGACACCAAGTTTGAGCAAAGGGATGATGAGGAGTAGTTTCTCCTCTTATGTATGCTTTGATCATTTTTGTAAAATATTTAAAAATCTTGTTGGCATTTATGATGACATCATCCATGTTGCATCATGGGATGTTGCCATCCAAAAACTTGCCCAAAGTCAACTTTTGACTTTTTAGATATTTTGTAAATATCTTGTAAGATATTTTGTAATTAGTTTTTGGTTTGATTTTGTCTTCTTTCTATTCTCCTTCTATAAATACTGGAATACTTGTTGTATTCGGGTGGAAATTTTTTGTATGAAAAGAGAAGTGAGGAGAGAAATACTTTGTGTTTTCTTGTAACAGAAGAAATATTAATACATATATTCAGACGTTGTGCTTAATGTATGTGTTATTCACATCAGATATTTCTTTTGTTAGATCTATGTTTTTATTGTGTTGGATTCATTCCTATTATTGTCATATGTTCATCAGTATTGCTTTAATTGTTTATGCAAGTAAGTTTGGCTCTGCTTTCTACCAGCCCAAAGCATAAACCTTCTGACCTTTCCATCTTGGAATTCATTTCTTTTCTTCCTTCAGATCTACCCTCCTCCATTCCTTCCTTCCTACCTTTCTATTCATAGTTGAAACTACCTCTACTGGGATGAGATCCCAAACCCCCAAGTTAGAATAGTGTAGATTTGCACAGATTCCTGCTTGATAGATTAGTAATAAACTAGTTTCACTTTGTTGTCTCAAAGAGGGGCTATGCCTTACACACTGTTGGCCTATTTCCCCATGACTTGCCTATTTTAGAGGAGGAATACCTATGAAGGTATTGGATGAGTGGGGGACTTAGATATCTTAGGTGATGAAGATTTGATTAAAGAGTTATGAGGGGAGGTGGATGAACTATTAGATGAGAGAGGAGGATATTCTTTGATGAGGAGATCATATTCTTTGATGAGGTTATGGATTATAGTTTTAAGGGCCTTAAAATGTTTCGTATCATGTCCAAGAGCTTGATGATATGAAAAAATGATATTAATTGAACCATGAAGGTTTTGGACCACGTGAATCAAAATATTGATAGGTGGAAGGGTGATTGCAGATGCTCGAAGTAGGCATTGAAATATTTCTATGTAGGAGATGATCAAGGTTTTTAAAGAAGGGTTTTTAGATGAAATGGATTTGAGAATGGTAGATGAAGGTAAGAGGGATGCTTTTCTTTGATGAGGCTTCATGGGGGCCTTTGATTATGATTTGGACTTAGGAGAAGAAATATGTGATTTATTTTTAAACATGGATGATTCTGATTATGATTTAGTGATGATAGGATTTTTGGATGGTTTGGGTTCAAATTTTTATTTGGAGGGAATGATAGATGGATTTTATTCATATTTTGATTTGAGAATAGGAGTGGATGGAAGGCCAGGCCCTAAAATAGATGGAGGTGCACCTAATATTGAAGAAAAGGGATTGGATTGTTTAGGATGAAAAGAATTAGGGAGGGAGGTCCAAATTTTTGTGTGGATGAGTGAGGGATTTTTAATAGGCATGCCAAGGTTTTTAGATTTCTGTTACGATGATTTTCCCTTGGCAGGGATAACAATGATTTCAATTGGGGGATCTTTGAGGCGAGAATAAAATGTCTTATATATCTTTGTAGATGTGGATATTGAATATGGTAATGGTTTTGGATGATATATTTAATGAGATCAGAAGGAGTTGGAAAATGTGTGGATTTTAGGGATGTTGTTATAGGAGTGGTTGAACTTGTGGATGGTGTAGGTATATCATTTGTGGTTGTGCTAAGTGAGGATGTCAGTGTAATAGATTCCTTAGGAGATAATGTGGACGTGTACATGGGTTTAGATGTTGATGTGGGCATGATCATAGTTATAGATGTAGTTGAAGATAAGGGTATGGAAGTGGTTATAGATGTGGGGATGTGTGATAAGGGTGTTGAGATAGGTGTTGATATAGATGAGGGTGAAGGAATAGATATGGATACAAATAGGGAAGTAGTAGATATTGATTTAGATGCTATAGTATATGTGGTAAGGCATAGGTGTGATAGGTGAAAGGATGTAGAAATAGGTGTAAGAGATATTATAGGTAAAGGGGTAGAAATTGAAGTAGATATAGGTTCAGTGGTTGAAGGGATGATGGGTGTAGATGATGAAGTTGATTCATGACTTAGGGTGTTGATGGTATGAGCATTGGGTGGTTGAGATGTAGGAGGAGGTGTTTGATTATTAGGTGGGTGGTTAGGAAAAGGTTATTTGAAAATGTCTAAGGGTTGATTGGGTGGTGCGTTGGGATTTTATAATTGAAGATCACCACGGTCTATGAGTTTTTGTACAAGATATTTAGACATGGCACATTTTCAATGTCATGGCAACAAACTTAGTGGTACTTTCTATAATGTTCCTCACAATACCATGTGGGTTTTGTTTGTGATTCATCAAAGGGTCAGATGGGAGGAAGTTAAATGAGGTGCACAACCATTAATTTTTCAAAGATGGAGCTGTATGATTCTCCAAGGGGAGTATAATTAGGGGTTGGTCTAGGAGCCCTTTGTGGAGGCTCAATGTGAGATGTAGATGTGGATGAGTACTTAACTATGATGACATTAGCTACAATTTTAGTTTTGTCATTATACATAGATGATTTCATAAACTTGGGTTTTGGATTATTAGATCAAAGCTTGAGATGGCTTTGCTCAAGGGTGCAAAGTTTGAGTTTGCGAGCCATGGTGAATGCATCCTCAAAGGTTTTGAATGATTTTATTTGAAGAGTAAAATAAATATAATTCACACAAGACCACACAAAGATTTCAATTAATTCAATCAGTGGAAGGGATAATGATAATTGGTTGATTATGCCATGTCATCTAGTGATGAAATCCATGATACAATTGTCACCATACTATCTAATGGCGCAGAGGTCTGTGATGGTGATTTTACTTGCAATATTGATTGAAAAGTGTTTACAGAATAGCTACATGAGTTGGGTGAAGGAAAATAATGAATGTTGTGGAATTCCATTGTACCAATCCAATGCCATACTGACCAATGACATGGGGAAGGTGTGGAGCATAAGGTCTTGGTCATGAGAAATGAGGTAGCATGCATGCCTAAAGGCACAAAGGTGTTGTTGTGGATCCTCCTTGCTATTGAACTTAGAGAATTTTGGTAGCTCCCAATGTGGGGGATAAGGATTTATGAGGCTGATGGATTGATAGGTTCATTATAAATTTGTTCATAAGAAAAGGTGGTATTGAATCCCAAGGTAATGGATTAAAGGTTATCCATTCTACTTAATAATTCATGCATGGAATTGCTAAATGTGTGGGGATGAGGAGTTAAAGGATAAGGTTGTGGAATATATGAGGTATATGGGTTAGGTTAGGAATATGGTTGATATGTTTGAGGATAAATAGGTGTTTGTGGAAGTGGTTGATAAGGGGGAAGTTGTTGAGTGGTTGTGATTAAATAGGTTGGGATATAGGTTGTTATTGGGAAAAGAGGATGTAATAAGATTGATGGGATTATGTTGGTTGTTGAGTAATGGGGATATTAGATTGATTTTTATGGGATGAGTTGAGATATAATTATGGGGTGGTTGAGTTGTTTGAGTAGGTTAGTTGGTAAGTACGTAATGAAAGGAACTTCGAAGAGGAGGTTGATGGGTTTGGATTGATTTAGACGGATGAGATTGTGAAGTGATGACATTTGCATGGACATTGGAGGTGGAGATAAGAGGTAAGACTTGAGTATGTTGTTCGGATGGAGGAGGAAGTAATAAGTCTCTTGTGATTGATTAGATATGGGCACTAATAACCATAGTGAATGAAGAGGTTATTTCTAAAATTTTAACACCCCCTTTTTCAAAATAAGTTGTAAATATTCTTATTACTTCTTGTTTTCTATTACATTCATAATGAGTCCTGGCGGGGGCCATTAGGTATTTAATGTATTATTTTATTTTTCTAACACTAAGTTGTTTTATGGAATTATTAATGTTTTCATCCATCAATTTAAATTGATATATATCTATCATCTATTTATCAACATGGACGGTGAGTGTTAATATGGAAATCAAATTTCATTTTGTGATATCGCTATTTGGATTTCAAGCCTGCATTTTGATATTTTTGACTTTTCCATTTTAGAAATGATCTTTTGAAGTGGCAATGGTTGGAGTTGATATTTTGAAATAATATGTAATTTGTCGAAATCGACTGGTGGATTTTCTTTTGTTTTATATCTTTCGCTTCGAATGTCTTATTTTTACATGAATGTAGATTTTAGGAACATAAGGTTGGATCTCATCATTTCATACCTTACCTTATGCTTTGTTTAGCCTATTGCCATGATATATATTATATCATATAAAATTTGTTTGGTCTCAATGACATTAAAGGGGATAATATAAGGTCTTGTCAATCTAATATATCAAATGATTTTGATATCACGAACTATAGTCCAAGCCTCTAATTTTTAAAGCTAATTTCAAGGCATGCACTAATAGGATTATAGTGTAATAATTGGTGGTGGAGAGTTTATGTGAATTAATGAACCCATATGATCATTGAACAAGTGATGGTTTTGATTTTGGGTCATTTATTGTTTTGCATTAGAAAGGATTTTGAAGTTGGGATTTTTTCTATTTCGGGTGAGTATGCATTGTTAGTCTCGAGCTTGAGTTTTCAACTTAAAAATACATGTTGATAACCAATAGGAACATAGTGTTCCTTTTGACAGTTGTGTTTTTGTTCGGTTTGAGTTGGCCTATGTGTAAATGAATTTGAAATGACATTTATATAGTTGTTGGGTATTCTGCCTGTGAAATTTTCGAGCTCACCCAAGTTGATATTTTGCATACCCAGTTGGTTTTCAAAGAAAGTTTTCATACAAAGAAATATATATCACTTGCATGTTGGAAAATAATGATTTATTTAAGTTCTTGTTTAGATTTTCAAGCATGCATGTCAATATTTTGGGTCTCTGTTGTGTTCATGGTGAAAAATGTTCATTTTGAGAAACAAAGAACATAAAATATGTACCACTATTTCTATTTTATGGGTCAAAACAAAGGTCTAAAAGATGAATATGTTTTCAAATATCTTGTAGATTTCAATGTTCATTGGTTGTCTTTGTGGAAAAATATTGATTTGTATAATAAGAACTTAGGATTTTGGTTTCATTTCGTTTGGTTTATAAATTTTCTTCAAAATCTTTGTAGTTTGTAATAAAGATTGTGGTGAACATTTTTGTTTTAGTCATTTTTGAGGAGACAATGACAAAGATTTGGGGATATAATATTTTTTTGGTTTTATTCTATGTATGAGCTCTAATGGAAATTATAAGTTGAAATAACAGAGTATTTGGAATTAATTAACTTATTACCTGTGCATGCATATTTTAAAGGTTTTTTGTTTCAATTTTTTTTTTTCGAGAACTTGAAATGATATAGTCACTTGGTTGGTTCCAGAAAGAAATGGTATTTTGGCTTATTATTTTTTACTATTTAAGATGATTTGTGGAAATGGAAATCGATGGTCAATGTAAATTGGTTCTATATAATATATAGAAGTATTTCTTTCACTTCAAAAAGCTAAAATTTTATCTTTTTAGATGACTGTCACTTGTGATTTTGATTGATGACTATGTTTTGGGAAGTTAATGATCCTACATGCTAAAATTTGGTGATTACCTCTCCTTTTCAGCACTATAATCATGTCTATATGGGATGGTTGGGGTTCTAGAAGATCTGGGTCTCATCACTCTTGGGGGAATAATAGTTTTCAAGGTCAATCACAGTGGCAAAGGGGTTCACCTAGGGGTGGCTGAAGGGGAGCTAGTATGCTTCAAGGAGGTAGACCTTTTGTTAGACATGGCCCTACACATGTTTCCATTCATTTTGATGCAAATGAACCATGCCTTCATGAAGTATTATAAGTTACTAAATCCTATCCTTGCACACAACCTTCCCATAAAATTAATAACCCTCATTTACATAATGTTGAGAACACACATGCTGATCATAACCTGACCTCTTCTAATAGGTCTATCCAATCTACTCCTTCTCATGTACCTCCTCATCATATTTTACCTATTACCAATTCACCAATATTACTTGGAAAAAACCAATATGTACCTTCACATGAATCCCCAAAAACCTCTAAGCATGCTAGGTCCTCTTCCACAGTGCCTAAGGTGACTAGTGTAGTGAAGAGAGTTAAGTTGGAGGTGGAGGAAGAATATGGAATCATTACTTGCACTATTATATGAGTGGAGCCATATGAATATGTCAAGATGATCACCGATTTGGGACACCATTGCTGTTTTTGACAGGGTAATAGTGATTATTTTGTTTGGATTTGATGAACTTGTTGGACATATTAATCATTTTGCATATACTTTATATTTTGGGATATGTTTGGTAAACTTATGATGACAATATTATATCTATATGCATATAAGTGGATGAATTTTGATGTTTAATTTTTGTTTCATGGTGATGATGTGTTGGTATTTTAAAAGGAATGAATGCTTTAATGGTTGTGTTTTGCATTTATTTAATGTGTGAAGTATCTAGTGGGCCCTGTTTTGATGACTCATGCCTCATTTAAATGCCTAAAGTAAAATGTTTTAAAATGGCCCGAGTCCTTGGTTATAATCATATTTTATTATAAAGTATCACTTAAGTCATAAGTGAAGGCTTATTATAAAGTTATAAATTATTCATTTAAAATTTATTCAAATAATTCAATCGGTTATAACTGATTCTGTTTAAGAAAATGTTATAAAAGGACTTGGAAGATACAATTACAAAGGATGAGAAATCAGGTATTGCAGCTATTTTGAAGGTTATTTCATTTTGAATTATTTTTGTGCAATTTTTTTTTGAGGCAAGTGATCTGACAGGCATTGTGATAACATTGTTTTGAGGTTTGAGTATGAAATTTGAATGCAGTAGGTATATCCATATTTAATATTATTTCTCTAATTATCTGATTGATTATTCTACATTTTATCTAATTGATTGCAATTTTTTTCTGTCATATCTAGAGCAAGCCTTGATGATATCTTCATTTTGATCTCAAAATAAATGTAATTTGTAGCCATGTTGGCTTTGATTTTGAATCATGACCTTGTTAAGATGTTGTTTTAGTGATCATTGTACTTTCTTTCATTAATGCAAAATTTGTTTCTCTTCATCATGTCTATCTCTATTTTTCATCTTATCAGTTATGTAAATATGTTCATATGTTAATATCTTTTATTTTCTTTCTTTTAAGTCTGCTATTTCATTTTATCTTCAAGATCATAATATCATTTGATAAATCATTGCAAGGAAGAGATTATAATATATCACTCAAGTTTTCACCTTTTCAAGAGGTTACCTAACTAATAGGTTTCACTCTGTTGGATAAAGGTTGATAACATATATTTTATATAGAAAATCATTTAATTTATGAGTGATTATCTTGCATATAAATTCATTAAGTTTAAGGGAAATATCTTTATCAATTTAATTAATCTTTGTGTGGTCTTTTTGTGTCTTTTGTTATGTTTTTTTTTTTTTTGGAGTGTGTATATTCTCTTTGCTGCCAAGAAATAGAAACTTCCCAAATCTTAGGTTGAATAATTATTAAACCTATGTTAAACTACCACGATTAAGCCAATTATTAATTACAACTATGATTAAACTCGTCGATTCTCTCTTGACTTTTTCATTAGGTGAAAGGGTTGATTGGTTGTTGGTCTAATTTTCATCAAAAACAAAGGTGATGGGGATGGAAGAGGTGATAATAGTATTTATAGGTGGAAGATTGGAAGGAATGGGAACCACCAATTGAGTGGATTTGTGTTGAGATATTGAAGAGAAGGTTTGATGGGAGGAAATATCATGTTGCACTCTGGAAAATTCATTCATGGATCTTGGGAAGAAAACAACGAGTTGTGATAAGGACTTGAGTAGCCTCATGATGAGAATAATAGGTGTAAATTTGTTGAAGAGGGGGCCCCTCAATAGGGAGGTTTATTATGAAGGAGATAGTCATGAAAATAAACAAGGTTGGCATCAAGGAGTTCTTGAAACCCCACACACCCACAAGGGATGGTGGGAGGTCCAAAAGATCCCATAGAAGTGGCAGATGGGGGTGTAACTAGTTTGGATAGGACTGAGTGGTGATAAAGAAAGAGGTTTGTTTCAACATGGGTGTTAGATTGGATAGCCTAAGACTCTTGAAGAGGGGGAATGGAAACCATAGGTTGAGTAACCACAAAAGAGGTGACCAAAGGGGTGGAAGAAATGATAGAAATGGATGAAGTTTGTTGAGAGGTAATAATGGAAGTGGGAATGTTGTTGGATGCCATGAATTGTTCCATTTTTCTTGCTTAAGAACATGTAATAATGAGCATGAAACAAAAATGAAACAATAAACTATGATTATTTTTAATTACTTCAAATAAGTCACGTAGTAGAGTTTTAGTTATATTGATTATTAGAAAAATGTGAGGAAGAAAGAAAAAATGGGCTTGAAGGAGCATAGGAAATGGACAAAATATGGATAGTTTTGGATGGATTCCTCATTATACCCAAAGCTATATGAGGAAAAAATTTATGATGACTACGGTACATGGCATGATATTGGGGCCTACCTCTGCACATCATGCACCTCAACGATAAGGGTGTCGGGCATTTAGCCAATATATCGACAACCAAAAAAATTTGTAATGAGGCCAAGAAATTGCATCGAATTTTCTATTAGGTGATGAAATCCTAATAGTTCCACCTAGAAGATGATGTTTAAATGTGTAGTTTTGATATGTGCGTTTTGGATGTGTGTGATAAAAGTGTATGTAAATATTTAACCTCCTAATTAGACTAGATTTGGAAGAAAGAATGAAGGTTATTTTTAAGTCCAAAATGAAGTGTTATGTTTGATGAAGACACTCAGAAAAATAAAGAAAAATGATGCAAAACATGAAAATAGAGAAAAAAATGAGTAATACTTGGATAATGATTTTTCCTTTTTATTTTATTTTTAAAGAAAGAAATAAAAGTGATCCACCACGCACACAAGAAAACAAACTCCAACTTGCGAGATTAGTAGAAAGAATCTAGAAGAAGAATAGAAATGAAAAATAAGGAAAGGAATCACCAAAGAAGGGTGGGTCCCACCAGACGTGCCAATTTTTGAGATGATCTTATATATATGTTTTAGATTAATGAAAAAGTAAAAAGAGAATAAACAACTCCAATATGAGAGGGTTTAAGGTACCTATAGATGGTATGATTGATGTAGCCTAGAATATACTATATAAAACCCAGTCACACTGACACATCACCTAGCCTAAGCTGAGTGCTCACCCAAAGCGTGTAAAGGTACCAGGCCCCTCTTTAGAGTTTCTTGTGTAGGATGTTAGTGTGATGAAGATACAACATATTTAGAACCATAAATAAGCATAAACATTCCACAAAGCATAACCAGATCTAGATCTTAGAGAATCATGAATTAAAAAATAACTATAATAATATTAACCATACAAGAACCAATTACATTCATGTTTAAAACCATTATCCATCCAATATACTCCATTACATTAAGAATTGTAATACATAGAAGCTTCTTACATTACAAAGCTTCACCATAAGTCATGCACGCATCGTATCCAACAACGTAACTCTACAATAATTTACTACTGCTAAAAAAATAGTTCAATACATATTTATAGGGGTGGGTACTTTCCCTTCACCGCCTACGTACTTCCCTAAAATAGGTCACATGCTAATAATAGCCATGCACCTTTACATTAACATGCGCACATGCAAGTGTGCTAATTTTAGACATCATATAGTTAACATGAAGAAGTAATCTTATTATTATCTTGAACTCATGCATGATGCTTATCGGATGATCATTCCTAAAATAGCATTTGTGTTTCATGAAATTATCCATCCCAATGTGTGCTATACACGTTATCTTACAAAAATAGCTGCATCCTTGAAAATGTCTAAGTTCGAATCAACTTGTCTTGATGTGCGTTTCCTTTCCTATCCTTCCACGCCTTCAAGTGTGCCTTGTTCCCACATACGAATCCTATGTGTGTCTTCTCCTTAGGAAAATATTGTCTACTCAACATTACCCCACACTAAAGTACATTGTCATCCTAGAAATGGGGATTCTTTTTTATGTTCCCAAAGAATAAATAATAAGAATGGAAAGAATGTATAAAATCAATGTACAAAAGAATAGACCTTTACTCTGCAGCACCTTCTTCTTCAAAGATTGGTCAGCTTTCTTCATTCATCCTTTAGATTTTGGAGCAATACCTCATAATTTGAAATTTTCCTAACCACAGAGGCCCTTGCTCTTTTTGCTTCTTGTTCAGGATCCTTTGGTGCTGGAATTGAATTGGTCCATCTTCTAGCACCAAATCAACCAATGTGCACACATAATGCATAGCCAAAGGAAACTTCTCAAGTACCTTAGACTCAAGATGAGGTCTTGCTTTTAGAACGTAATCACCAATTTATTCTTCCATGTTAATGAAGGCCTCATTATTTTTCTATTCTAGGTCCTTTTCTCCTTTTAAACACACTATTTTTGTAGTTTTTGCCTTGTTATCTTCAAGTAGTGCTCTAATGGTGGAAACCTTATAAATGTTCCTTCATGTCACATTTTCAGATACCTTAACAGAGACATTGTTAACCTAATCATCAAAAATTAGAGTAGGCTTTATCGTCATGTGTCTAATTTGGGGTTCCCTGTATGCTAGAAAAGTGACAGCGAGTGTGGGAATCTACGGGTAACTCCTCCACGTACCCGACCTTCCGAGGTTGTGCTTGAGATAGCCGGTGGGGATGGAATATTCATGGGATGCAGACAAACAAGTTAGGTAATCTATTGTCTTCAATACGCACTAGTGGAATTTGTGCATCTAAGGCAAAGAAGGCCCTTCTAACCTGAACTGGTGTGATAGATCGATTGGTAAGGATGAGTGCTCGAAGGCTCCAATCAATATCGAGCTCTGGCATGATTTGATCTATGGGTTATGGAATACATGGAAAATGACCTGGGATAGTTTCGTGTATGTCTCCAGATAAGGTCATATGGTGGGTAATGAATACAATCGACTCTACGGATGATTCTCTGGCCTAGTCCAGAATTCTCTAGCTTTGTTAGCCACTATATCTAGTAAGGATAACTGTTCGACGATGGTGGGTGGAAGTGGGGTAGACCTGAATACTAATATGTGTAGGCTAGTGTCTATGTCTGATTGAATTATGGATTCGTTAGGTTGCGGGATTTGTGGATCACAACCGTAGACTCTTGGTTGTTGCGGTCCTGCTATGGTCATGTATGAAATCAAGGCCTAATCCCTAGTATCCAATAATCATATGCTTTCTCGCCTTCTATATTTAGGATAAATAACTACATGATCTTCTTAGAATACCTCACAAGTGTTCTTGCAACATGGATTCTTATGCTAGTATCTATATCCGTAAGAGTGTCTCCCGCATCCGGTTGTGGGACCAAAGGATCACAACCAAAGGTTTGTTATCTTTCGAACCCTTCTACAGTCATGTGTATGTTTCCTAGGGTAATCGAGTTCGGTTGATTTGACCAAAACATGTGTGCTTGGTCGTCTTCTATATTTAATCCCCTCAACTGAGAGCTGATCTGTCGTAAATCTATTGTTGTTTGGAAGATTTGTATTCTAAGGTTCTGGTCTATGTCAACTATTGCCGTGACGAGATTGGGTTGAGGCACAATTGGCTCAAATACGTATTCCCTGGGCTCCCTAGGTCCCATGATTGTCATACAAAACAATAATGTAAATCTAACTGCAACAAAGCAAATTTTAACTATGTGGAATAAATCTAGAACATATATATAATTTCTATTTTTGTATTTTCTGAGAAACTTTAAGAATTTAAGAAAGCAGCTATTTAAACGTATCTAGAATTTGACAACTAAGATAAAACTTAAAACAAACAAAATAACCGAGTGTAGTTATTTGTCTGTGTAATTTGTAGATCTATTCTAAATAATGAAATAACTTGCTTAATCTATTTGCCAGACTCTCAATCCTACCTCAGAAGTGAGGAATGAATCATAGTTTCTCAGAAACTATCAATCCCCATAGCTTCCCTGGCAATATCGAAAGTAAACTTAACTGAAAAGAAGTGATTATCTACTCTATTTGATATATTTCTAACTTTAGAACTTTGAAAGCTAGAACCTGGATTCTGTAGAACAGTGATGAATCCAATGGTGTGTGTGATCTTGTCCCCTCAGTGTGATCTCCTTGTTCCTTTGTGTTCACGTGAATCCAGAAAAGCGTGTAATGCTAGCATCAACAGAAGTAGATATTGGGACAAAGGCAGCTCAGAATGTAGATTGAATATAATGTGAGTAGGAGAGGGATAGTGCAAGAGTACAGAGCTTGGCTTATGCAATTCCTAGCGGGATTTATTGTGAGTCATGCAACATAAAGCGTCCAGAACCTGAAACTATCTTGTTTTGAGGAGAAAAACCTGTAACTTTAATGGCTTCCTAAGCTATTCTACTCCAATGGATTGGGTGAAATAACAACACTGCCTGCACAAGATGGATATGTGGCTTACCAACAGTTGAACAATGCTAACTAAACATGCAAAGAATTGAAACTATGGCTTCTAAGCAAAATAATAGACTGAACTATTGAAAATGAGAGCATGAAAAGTGAATGAGGGGTAGACCATTTGTTTGAGCACAAGCCATTTATTTATAGGTTTTCATTCACCCAAAGATCAAAACCAAACTGAAGTCTAAAACTATAAACAATGGCCAAACACTATTCTAGGGGACCAAAAACATAAATGCAAGCCCAAGTTGGCAAAAAAAGTTGGTGAATCGTTGATTTTTACGTGAGTCGCGTTAAAAATGCTTTCTGGAAAATGCGTAAAGGACCGCCGCTCGAGCGGGCGGCGATTATAGGACCGCTGCCCATGCGGGGTGGCGTTTCATCAAGAGAAAAAGGCCAAGAAAAGAGGGGAAAAGGGAAAAATAAAGCACGCGGGGCTAAGCGGGGCATGCGGGATGTTAACACACACTTGGAGATCTTTTCTGGATTCCAAACACCTTGCGAGGAGACCTGTATCATCATTGGGGCACTTGTCACGTTGTTCCGGCAGTACAGTACCTTACAATTTTGGGTACATACATATTGCCCCCTCGGAGAAGCGTTTTAGCCATGAAGAGGTGTAAAACGGTGGGTCCGAGTATGGCAGTCCCGAAATGGGAAGTTAGAAGTTATACCTGATACGTCCGTGTGTTGAAATGACGCCATCCAAAATTCCCGCTACCTACAAAATGAAAAGAGAACTCAAGTGCAGATAGACACAATAGTTTGAAAAATAAATGCTAAGATAACAGGGAATGAGAACGTACCATTTGTGCGAGGGTAGGAACTTACCTCCATCAATGCTCCAAACCTGTAAAGAAAAAGTCATTTTTAAAATGAAACAGAGTGCTATATATATGAAAGTGGGCCCATTTTCCTATTCATTTGTGCAAGTCGATTTGATTGATTTTGAGCTCTGGGACCCACGGTGACAGTTTCTTGTGTGAGTAGAGTCGAAACGTCCACAGTGAGATAGTGATCATGCCTCCACGTGTGGAACACCGCCCGTGAGATCACAGGTTAGTTTTCTTCAGTTTTTCCTTTTTCCCCCCTTAATTTTGAAATGTTAAAATCTTTGTCATGGGGGGATCATTTTTGAAAATGCTAGTGTCAAAAGGTCCACCTAGGGGGGGCGCCTACTGGGTAGGCTTCGTATTTAGGAAAAAGGGTCATTTTTTACATTTTTAGGCTTGTTTAGCATTTAAAACCCGCGTGGGTTTTCGGACCATGACCGCCGCCCTGCCTAGGGCGGTGGTTACACGACCGCCACCCTTAAGGTGGCGGTTACAAAACCACCCCTCTGCTCAGGGTGGCGGTTTTGCACAGAATGCAAAAGAATCCTTTTTTTGAAAATGTTTTTGCTTTTCTAGCATTTCTACGTGCTTACATGGTTTTTCTAGTATTACTCGGATGCTAACTTGCTCTGTTTTGTGTGTTTTTGGGTGTATGCAGGCGAGAGAGGAGTACATCCGATGGAGTAGAGAGAGGGAGTGTGATTGGCTCCCAGGGGTACTAGATGCCCTCTCACAGGATGAGGAGGACACACTTCAGAGGGCTGGCATACTGCGCATATCGCGCGTGCCTCATGTTGCACCATCTAGTCACATCCTTTGTGACCTATTCTCATACTGGGATGTAGATCGAGAACACCTTCCGATTGCCAGGGGTCCGTGGTGAGTGGACCATTACATTGGAGGATGTCTATCATATTCTGGGGGTCCCGATCATCGGGAGACGGCTTACCCTAGAGACAAGCAGGCTCACGGGCACAGATTGCACAGTGGGCCACATATATGGGAGATGCAGTCATCTCCACGGGGTCGAAGAAGGGGGTGAGAGTTCGATCTATTCCCTCTTTGCCCATCCCCTTACTTTGCCAGGCCATCATGGGGATCCTTGCCTCGAGATTGATCGGGGACAAGGGAGGGGACACATTATCATTCTTGGGACTACCTACCATGACTTATACAGGGTAGTCCGTTTACAGGGGCAGTCATTGAGCCACCCGACTCTAGTCATGAGTTGGGTCTATGAGCATTTCATCCCCTATGGCAGGGGTGTGGAGGTGGCAGATCCTGGGGCTGTGAGGGCAGCTAGATGGACAGACATGTCGGTGCTTAGAGCACCTCATTATCGATTACCTCCCTGACTACTACCGACATGGAGGCCACACCATATCAGACTATGGCGGGCATATGGGGCGAGGAGACTCTTACCTTGATCTCCTGCTCCATGACAGGGCAGCTTATTGACAGAGTGGGACGTGTGGAGATGCACCCCTTTGGCCGAGTTCCTCAGTCAGTTTGGCTTACCATACACGGATATGCTTCCCCCAGCGGCACCAGTCTACAGATCAGTTCGTGAGGCCAGAGGGGGGCCTAGAGGCCGAGGTTGGACAGTGGTTACTCCTGGCATTCCCATTGTAGCCAGGAGGATAGTACGTGCTAGAGGGAGAGCCAGTGCGCCTCAGGAACCTTTGCTTCAGATTGCTGCGGGTCTTGCTCATAGCAGCGATGACCCTATTGATATTGACTCGAGTCTGAGGAGTTCACAGAGGGAGGAACAGAGGAGGAGACCGATGACAACGATCCTGAGTGGCATGACACTTAGGATATTATGCAGGCAGAGAGGGCCGAGCAGAGCGCAGAGAGGGTGACTTTGGTTTCAGAGGAGCCACTCTCCCAGGGCTGTGGTAGAGAGGATGAGTCCGTTGCGGGGCGATACGTTGCTCCCACCACAGGAGCAGCCCCTTAGTCGGCATCGGCATCCACGGCAGGTGCCGGCCCCAGCGACCCATCCTGGAGGCCTAATGATTAAAGTAAGTTACCCTTTCTCCATTTTAATGTTTGCTTATAGGCTCTCCTTAGTTGTAATCTTGTATTCCTAATTTCTTGTTTGGTTTCTAACTTGTTTTCTCCTTTGTTTGCAGAGACTGTTGATGAGTGGTGGGATTTGATCCGCAGGGTATGTACTGATTCCCTGATGATCCCCATGGATAGGACACATGCGAGAGCTGTCCGTAGATGCTGGGGAGCCTTCAGCAGCCGGTAGGCATACCGACGTCTTTGCTCCAATCGGCATGTGGCCAGGATGGTATCAACCCTTCGCACCGAGCTAGCGGGGTATAGGATGGCTAAGCATCTTATGAGGAGCCATTCTCGTGGTGAGACTATAGCTGCTCCTCGGGACCCTGAGCCCTCCATACATTCAGAGCGCCGGCATAGCCGGAGTCCTAGGCGTGGGCATGCACCTTCGGAGGGGTCGCGTAGGGATTGAGAGGCCACTTGGCTCTCGTAGATTTTGTACTATATATTCTTTGTATATCCCGGGCTCTTTGAGCATTTTGACCATGCTTAGTGCATGATGGCATTGTATATAAACATTGATCATTTATATATACGTATTTATTTTGGATCAAAATCTTGGCACTCATGGTTTCCTTTCTATTTCCAGTTTCCCTATGTATACTACGATGTATGTTTATATGCTTTTTAGAATGTATGCAATGGAGAACAAATGATGTAAATGTTTTTATTTCCTTTTGTGTTTCATGATGCTGATATATGGTGATGTAGATATAATGTGATTTTGAATCTTAGCTTCTGTAAGCAATTTTGGATACCTCATGTTTGTTTTGCAAAGTGATGAATACAAACCAGTATAATGAACAGATAAACTTGCCCCACTCCTAACTCCACGCAACTAGTAAGATGCGAGGGCTTATCACCAAGAGTCAAGAAGGGCACAAGTTATGAAATGTGCTAAAATGATAGTGATGAAAGACAGACAAAGATTTGGTGGAACCAAATTGGAAGCTACAAGCTTACTCTACCCAAGTGACTTCATAGTTTAGAATGCAACTTACTTTGTGGTTTATCTAGACTTAGATCCGTAGATGGCCACATAGTAGACAAAATCTAGGTTTTTAGGATTTTAACTCTCTTGGAATTTTGAACATCTGATTCATTTATTTTTGACTCAAAGTTTCAAAGTTTGAATTGTTTGTGTATGACCATTTGCATTTATTTGTCAAGAGGACCCCCTACACTTTGCCCCATGCTACTAGTAAGAAGCGTGGGTTTAACACCGTGGGCAAAGCATAGGTGAGTAAGGGCATTTCCATCCTTTCCCAACCCTACGTCACTAGTAAGAGATGCAAGCTCATCACCAAAGGTTGGTGGGGCAAGGAAATGTGTAAAATTAAAATTTTCTGTTTGATCAACGTTTGACTTGTTTTCTTGAGTAAAACGTCAGTATGTGCTTATTTCCAAAGAGACATATATATGGGATAGATGTGACACCATGAAGCTTCTAGAACAGACCATAGGCAAGACACCTATCCTAAGAAGAAACTAAAAGTGAGAACAAGCCCGCAGATCTTGGTATGGTTACCGTTTAAGACTTTGTCATATCTAGCTTTATTTGATAAAATGATTCCGAGATAATTTGATGACATCATGAAAATGGAGAGGTACGATTAAAGAGTTTATGCCAACAACATCATGAGTTTGTAATGAATTGCTTTGAGAATAGATTCCTTGATCACAATTTGTGTACAAAACAAATGGACAACATGATCCTAATCTGTATGAAAATGCAATGTAGATAGTTATATAAGTAGTGCCAGCTACTTATGCGTAGAACCGCTTGAGGTGTAGGGAATTGACTGTTTCGCCAAATTCCTCACCTTCTAGCATACATAAGAGGTATGCACCATTTCCATAGTCCTTCATGACTCGGTATGGGCCCAACCATTTGGGCCGGAATTTCCTTCCTTCGCTGGTCTTCTTGTCGATCCGGCTGTCTAGCCTTAGAACTAGATCACCTTCGTATATGTCACGTTCATAGACCTTCTTGTTGTGCACATCCGGTCAGCATAAACTCTATGTCACTGTTCAACATCTAACCTAGTTTCATCTAGGCTTTCTAGTTGGGAAAGATGTGCTTCTCTGTAAGCATCTTCATCTAGAATCCCTTGTAATGAAATGTGGAGACTGGGTATTTCAACCTCAAGTGGGAGAACTGCCTCTACCCCAAACACTAGTGAGAAAGGAGTTTCTCCCGTTGGTGTTCTTATTGAGGTTTGGTGGGCCCACAAGGCCGGATATAACTTCAAATGCCAATCTCATTTGTTTTCTTTCACAGTTTTAAGGAGAATGGCTTTCAGTGTCTTGTTTGTCGCTTCAGCCTGTCCGTTGGCTTGAGGGTAATACAAGGAAGCCGTATGATGGCTTATCTTAAATTTATTGCATAGCTCGCGAACCTCTTCATTCTTAAAAGAAGTTCCATTATCGGAGATAATGATTTGTGGGATACCATATCTGCAAATGATTTGGTTCAAAATGAACTTGGCGATTACAGAACCTGGTACAGTAGTAAGAGGCATAGCCTCTACCCACTTGGTGAAATATTCGGTGGCCGTGATTATAAAATTATGGCCATCTGTAGATGAGGGAGAGAATTTCCCTATCAAATCAAGACCCCATGTAGAAAAGGGCCATGGAGTAGCAATTGGTTGTAGAGCTTGTGCTGGCATATGAATTTCGTGGGAGAATTCTTGACACTTATGACACCTACGAGTGGGTTAGAAATAGCCCATTCGATGTATTTTGTGAGCGGTGGCATGGCCACCGAAGTGGCCTCCACACATTCCACTGTGAGATTCATGGAGAATCTTCTTGGATTCTTCTGTGTCGACACATCTCAAGAGCATTCCATCGAATGCTTTTCGGTAGAGTACTTGCTCTATGATGACGTATTTGGCTGCAATAATACGTAACCGCCTTCTTTGTTGTGGTGTAGCTCCTTCTGGGTACGTATGGTCCATGATATAATTAATGATATCAGTGTACCAGGGACACTCAGAGATAGAGGGTCGGGTTTCGATGTAGTATACGCACTCATCTGGAAAATCTAAATCTACTAAATCACCTCCATCTAATGGGTTATCAGCTAACCAATCCACAATGATTTGTCCCTTAACCGACTTCTGATTTACAAATGTTAATTCGAATTCCCCCATTAAGGTTATAAAACGTCCAGCCTTTTTAGACAAGGATCCTTGTGTGAGGAAAGTTCGTAAATGGTCCGTTTTTACCATGACCCTCATTTCTTGATTCAGCATATAGTGTCTTAAGCATTTAGTAGCAAAGACTATGGCAAGGCATTCTCGTTCTGCCTGTGTATAACATGTTTCATAGTCAAGTAATGTTCGACTAATGAAATAAATCGCGCGTTCCTTTTTGTCATTGTCTTCTTGGGCCAACATACAGGCCAACGAGACATCGGTAGCTCGTGAATACAAAATTAACGGGCGGTCTAGCTTGGGTGGCATTAGCGTAGGTGGTGATAACAGGAAATGCTTAACTGCATCAAAGGCTTCATTGCAGTCTTCGGTCCAATCAATGCTATAATCCTTCTTGAGTAAATTGTTGATTGGATGAATGGTGAAGCTTAAGTCCGGGATGAATCTCGGATTGCACCCAGTTTTCCGAGAAATGACCTGATTCCAGATTCATTCGAAGGTGGGACCATTTCGAGGATAGCCCGAATTTTGGTTGGATCAACATCTATCCCTTGTGACGATATGATGTAACCTAGGAGCTTTCCTCCTGTTACACCAAAGACACATTTCTCTGGATTTAGTGTGACTCCGTATTCTATTAGGCGTGAAAGAATGACGCGGAGTACTTCTAGATGGTCACAACGCTTCTTGGCCTTAGCCAACAAGTCATCTACGTAGGATTCCATGATTTTATGAATTAAATCATGGAATATATATGTCATAGCTCGCTGGTACGTAGCACCAGCGTTCTTGAGGCCAAATGGCATAACAACATAACAATAGGTTCCCCAAGGAGTTATAAACGTGGTTTTGGCTTGGTCTTGTTCAGATATTCTGATTTGATTGTATCCCGAGAATCCATCCATGAGAGACAAGAGTTCAAATCCAGTTGTTGCATCAACAATGACATCTATGGATGGTAATGGGAAGTCGTCCTTAGGACATGCTTTGTTAATGTCTCGGAAATCTATGCAGATGCGTATCTTCCCATTCTTTTTGAGAACGGGAACAATATTAGATACCCATTGAGAGTAATCGACTGGTTTGATGAACCCTACTTGTAGGAGTTTTATTATTTCGTCTTTCACCATGAGAGCCACCTTGGGTTTCATGGGTCTTGATTTTTGTTTAACTGGTTTTGCATCAGATTTAGTGACGAGGTTATGCACTGCAATGTGTGGTGCAACGCCTGTCATTTCCTTATAATTAAATGCAAAAGCTTTCTGATGTTCCTTGAGGATCTGAGTGTGTATTTCTACTTCTTCTGGGGTTAACGAGGACCCTAATTTCAATATTTTTGGTTCATCCTCCATTCCGATGTTAACATCAATTGTTTCTTCGATTAAAGAGGCATTACCTTCTTCAAACTCAGGTGGGGCTGGAGGTAAATCCAAATCGTCCCCACTTTCTACCGTGTATACGCTAGGTTCCATTATGGGATTTCCATAGTAAGAAGATGAATGTGGGATTAAGGACAAATCTATCATATGATAGGAGAGATGTAGTGCCACATAGGCGTTTAAGTAATCCAAAGTGGTCATATCACTATCAACATGGTCTAGGATAGTAGATTCATTTTTGTTTAAAAGAGAATTTGTCGTTGTCTTTATCAATGGTTCATCACAAAGGGATACTATGAAATGGGTATCCTCTAACTTATTGCTTGGAGTAAAACGTGATGCGGAAGTTGCTATTGAATCAGCGAGAAGATTTTCTTCTCGGGATTGTTTCAATTGATATGAAGTCAAATTCCTTGCTTAAATCTAATACAACTTTTTTGTAAAGTTGTAAATGCTCGGCTTTGGTTTCATATATCTCAGAGACTTGGTTTGCTACCAATTGTGAGTCTCCTAATACTCTGATGTTATTAATACCGATCCTCTTGGCTAAAATGAGGCCAAGGAGGAGGGCTTCGTATTCAGCACCGTTGTTTGTACATTCAAAATTGAGTTTGAAGGCGAATGGTAGGACCTTTCCTTCAGGGGAAGTAAAGATTACACCTGCTCCCACTCCATAACGGCATCTAGCTCCATCAAAATGGAGTGTCCAATATTTAGCTGGGAATATGGATGCGTTGGGATATTTGTTGTGTTTGCGCATTCTACTTCCACCATACAGAGATCCTTAGCTGGAAGAGAACCAACACCTAGGGAATTTCCCATGCCCACAGAATCAAATGGTAGAAACATTGGTAGATCCTGTTCTAGTAATTCAACAATTTTTGTAGTGGTTCCTAATGATACCATTTCTACAATGTTAGCCTCACCTTTTGAGGCTGGGATTGTCTTGACTAGATTCATAGTCTCAAGATCCGTTGTAGGTACCAACTTCTCCTTTGGTTTTGTGTCAGTGGGTTTATTAAGTTGGTTTGTTGGAAGTTCAAATTCGAGTGCACACCTGGTCTTTTCTTTAAGTCAGCTAGGTGTATATCGAAAGGTTTTGGATCGCCTTTGGCTACAAACACCTTTCCTAGATGCAAGAATCTTACTTCTTGGAATAACATAGAAGGGATTGCCTTCATTCGGTGTATCCATGGTCGGCCGAGGATCATATTATAATTAGTTTCCCGATCTATAATATAAAACTCAGTCAGGATTGTTTTGGGTCCTAAGGTGACTGGTAGTATTATAGTTCCAATCGAAGTGGCTTTAAGGCTATCATAGCCTCTCAATGTATTTCGAGTGGTGGAACAGTTTGTTTCCCCATATCCTAATTTTTGAAGGAAAGAGAAGGGGACTATGTTAACTGCGGCCCCATCATCAACCATTGCTCGTTTTACGTAGTTATTATAAACCCATACTTGTAAGTGTAAGGTTGGATCACCTCGGCGTGCAATCTCAGCATCTGTAGGCATTTTACTTATTTCGAATATGAATTCGACATCCTTGTCCGGCTGCCCTGGAGGATGAACATCAAAGTCTACATGATTTACCTATGTTTCAGGAGGTGGAGTGATGTTAATTAAATGACCTAAACCTAATGCTTCTAAAAGAGCAGCCCTGTGAGTAGGAGAGTTTTTTAGTAAGTCTAAAAATGAAATGTGTGAGAAGGTTTTTGTTAGGTCGTTAATTAAATCATAGGCACCCATGGTTTTTCTACTATTTGTTGACTCTTATCTATTTCTGGCAGTGACTTGGGCTTGGTTGAGAGAAATATTCTCATGTTCTTGTTATAGCTTTGATAGGTAGTTCAGCGTCTAGTTCTACTAAACTGACTATCTTGGGTCTCGGCTGATTTCCTAATTGTGGCGCAACTGATGGATTTAGTGAAGTCGAGGCTTCATGATCATTGTTTCCCATCATTGCACCCTTGTTCATCCCAGTTGGATTTAGTCTATTATTATCATGATTTGGGAGTGGATCGTTAAAGATCTTGAGGGGAGCATTCTGAGGGGAAACTGCCCCTGCGAGTGTGCTTGGTGGTGGTGACACGGGATCTGCCAAAAACAAATCTGTGAAGAACTGTCTTTGTTCTTCTGGAAAACGTTGCATGAATTTATTGTAGTCACGAGACGTTCTAGTATCATGACCTCGAATTTTGTGGAAACCACAATATGAATTGGGATTGTAATTCCTGGTTTGTTGGTTTGGTGTATATTGTGGCCTAAAACTCTGATCAAACTGTTGCCTATTAGGATTAAAGTTTTGCATTTGTTGTTTCTGGCTTTGATTTTGGTTTTGATAACCAAATGAGTTTTGGCTTGGCCCTTGTATGGGATTTCACCGTTGTTGTTGTTGTGGATGGTTAAAATCCACTGTATTGATTGTCGGGGTAAAGTTGTTGTTTCGTTGGTTGTTTGTTTGTGATGGAGTATTGACAACATTTACCTTCTTGGGCTGGTCGGTTACTCCATCTGTTGTTACACCCCGATTTTTGTTAAGGATTTTAGGTCCTTGATTGACGTTTGTGGTGGTGGGATAATTTGTAGTGTTCTGATTGGGGGTGATTAACCTCCCGTTTGCTCCATATGTCTTACGACCACTATCAATTGCTGCTTGATCTATTCGAAGAGCACTCTCTAGTACTTCATCGTAAGTTCGTAATGGGAACTTCTGGACTTCTTCCTTCACTTCTCTGCTAAGCGAATGAAGGAATAAATCACATAGTTCCATTTGATCCATGTTTGGCGCACTTGCCGAGGAATAAAGGACTGTACGCCACCTTTGGATGAAATGGGCGATAGATTCGTTGTGTTCTTGTTTGATGTGTAAGAACTCCCTGATTCCTATTCTTAATAGTTTGTTCATGTCAAATGCCTTAATGAACTCTGATACGAGTTGTTTAAATGAATGGATGGAAGCCTCAGGTATTCTATAATACCAATCAAGAGCGATGCCTTCCAAAGTTTTGGGGAATATTTTAGCAACAACCCCATCCCAAGGGAGTAGTTCTCGTATGGCTGTAGCGTAAGCTTTGATATGCGCATTTGGATCTCCCTCACCTTTGTACTTGGGTAAATTAGGAAGGGGTCTTGGAAGCATGACGCTTCGTATGGCGAAGTCTAAGGGCTCTTTCAAATATTCTGAATAAGTCCCTATCGCATAGGTTTTGACCATTGATGGTGGTTGCTGAGGGAGTGGTGGTGGGATGGGTTGTTGATATGGTGCAGTGTATGCATTGGTAGGGGCATAAGGAAACACCTGTGTTTGAGCAAGCATGCCGGGAGAGGAGAACATATCTCCTTGTGGTGATTTGGAGTACATGTTTAAGTATGATGGGGTATTGTCCAGGAATGGATTGTTTGATACTAGACCGGGAGGAATGGTGTTAGAGATGATGGGCCTAGTTGGCATTTGTTGTGGATACTGAGGAGGCATGCCTAACGTGCCTACTCCTGTGAGGAGATCTACTTGGCTAGGATGGCGTGGAGGATTGGAACCCCCTGTTTGCATGAATTGTGAATTTTGACTTGCTTGGGCAAGTTCTAACCCTCTCACTTTTTCTACTAACGTTGAAATGACTTCATTTGGTGAAGTCACGATATTCTGCCTTGGTGGCATTTGTTGTATACCATGGTTTTGTATAGGCATGTGATATCCTGCTATGAACTGATCGCTATCTTGCCAAGTTTCTCCGAGAGTATTTCCTATATGCAATGGTATAGAGGTATTTTCTTGAAAAGAGACCTCGGGTTGCGTTTGTAAACCTCCTACAGGTGGGTACATACCCCGAGAGCGCTGTTCACTCCTAGGATAACGTATTGACTGTTCATCATCTAAGACCAGGTATGGGTCTGATTGTCTACTAATTTGTGGTCTAAGTAGTATCTGAGGAGATGATCCAGATTCTCCGGTGAACGTCATATTATTCGAGCCTGAAGGCTCTGTTTGTTGTTTTTGAGGGGGTTGATCTAACTCCTCAGTTTGAAAAGATGAATTATATCTGATTCTTGGAGTTTGTGTTGACAACTGATTAGTTGAGTAGTTGTCACCCCATACCGAGAGTGAAGGTGATGATTGTCTATTCTGTTGGGTGTAGTATGCCTCAAGACCCAAGAGGGGTCTGCCATATGCATCGAATCCTGACATATTCGGGGGGTATATGAATACCCGCAGAATAATGGGAGAGAGCGAAAATGATTCGTGAAAGATAAAGAGGCAGAGAAGATGAAAAGGAAACTAAACTTGAAAGAAAACGTAATACTATGACTCGGACGAGAAAGTAGGAAGTTCACGTCGGCGTCACTAAATTTGTTTGTTTCATGTCGGGTTCACCAATTTTGTATCTTTGGAAAAGCAACAAGCGAGCATGGGAATCTACAGGTAACTCTTCCGCGTACCCGACCTCCCGAGGTCGTGCCGAGACAGCTGGTGGGGATGGAATATTTGTGGGATGCAGACAAACTAGTTAGGTAATCTAATGTCTTCAATACGCACTAGTGGAATTTACGAATCTAAGGAAAAGAAGGCCCTTCTAACCTGAACTGGTGTGATAGATCGATCGGCAAGGATGACTGCTCGAAGGCTCCAATCAATATCGAGCTCTGGCATGATTCGATCTATGGGTTGTGGAATACGTGGAAAATGACCTGGGATAGTTTCGTGTATGTCTCCAGATAAGGTCATATGGTGGGTAATGAATACAATCGACTCTACGGACGATTCTCTGGCCTAGTCCAGAATTCTCTAGCTTTGTTAGCCACTATATCTAGTAAGGATAACTGTTCGACGATGGTGGGTGGAAGTGGGGTAGATCTGAATACTAATATGCGTAGGCCAGTGTCTATGTCTGATTGACTTATGGATTCGTTAGGTTGCGGGATTTGTGGATCACAACCGTAGACTCTTGGTTGTTGCGGTCCTGCTATGGTCATGTACGAAATCAAGTCCTAATCCCTAGTATCCAATAATCATATGCTTTCTCAGCTTCTATATTTAGGATCAATAACTGTGCGATCTTCTCAGAATACCTCACAGGTGTTCTTGCAACCTGGATTCTTAGGCTGGTATCTATATCTAGAAGAGTGTCTCCTGCATCTGGCTGTGGGACCAAAGGATCACAACCAAAGGTTTGTTCTCTTTCGAACCCTTCTACAGTCATGTGTATGTTTGCCTAGGGTAATCTGTAGTTCGGTTGATTTGACCAAAACGTGTGTGCTTGGTCGTCTTCTATATTTAATCCCCTCAACTGAGAGCTGATCTGTCAGTAAATCTATTGTTGTTTGGAAGATTTGTATTCTAAGGTTCTAGTCTATGTCAACTATTTCCGTGACGAGATTGGGTTGAGGCACAATTGGCTCAAATACGTATTCCCTGGGCTCCCTAGGTCCCGTGATTGTCATACAAAACAATAATGTAAATCTAACTGCAACAAAGCAAATTTTAACTACGTGGAATAAATCTAGAACATATATATAATTTCTATTTTTGTATTTTCTGAGAAACTTTAAGAATTTAAGAAAGCAACTATTTAAACGTATCTAGAATTTGACAACTAAGATAAAACTTAAAACAAACAAAATAACCGAGTGTAGTTATTTGTCTGTGCAATTTGTAGATCTATTCTAAATAATGAAATAACTTGCTTAATCTATTTTCCAGACTCTCGATCCTACCTCAGAAGTGAGGAATGAATCATAGTTTCTCAGAAACTATCAATCCCCATAGCTTCCTGGCAATATCAAAAGTAAACTTAACTGAAAAGAAGTGATTATCTACTCTATTTGATATATTTCTAACTTTAGAACTTTGAAAGCTAGAACCTGGATTCTACAGAACAGTGGCGAATCCAATGGTGTGTGTGATCTTGTCCCCTCAGTGTGATCTCCTCGTTCCTTTGTGTTCACGTGAATCCAGAAAAGCGTGTAATGCTAGCATCAACAGAAGTAGATATTGGGACAAAGGCAGCTCAGAATGCAGACTGAATATAATGTGAGTAGGAGAGGGATAGCGCAAGAGTACAGAGCTTGGCTTATGCAATTCCTAGTGGGATTTATTGTGAGTCATGCAACATAAAGCGTCCAGAACCTGAAACTATCTTGTTTTGAGGAGAAAAACCTGTAACTTTAATGGCTTCCTAAGCTATTCTACTCCAATGGATTGGGTGAAATAACAACACTGCCTGCACAAGATGGATATGTGGCTTACCAACAGCTGAACAATGCTAACTAAACATGCAAAGAATTGAAACTATGGCTTCTAAGCAAAATAATAGACTGAACTATTGAAAATGAGAGCATGAAAAGTGAATGAGGGGTAGACCATTTGTTTGAGCACAAGCCATTTATTTATAGCTTTTCATTCACCCAAAGATCAAAACCAAACTGAACTCTAAAACTATAAACAATGGCCAAACACTATTCTAGGGGACCAAAAACATAAATGCAAGCCCAAGTCGGCAAAAAAAGCTGGTGAATCGTTGATTTTTATGTGAGTCGCGTTAAAAACACTTTCTAGAAAATGCGTAAAGGACCACCGCTCTGAGTAGGGTGGTGGTTACAGGACCACCGCCCTGATCAGGGCGGTGGTCACGAGACCGCCACCCATGCAGGGTGGCGGTTTCATCACTGAAGAGCAAAAGGCCAAGAAAAGAGGGAAAAGGGAAAACAAAGCACGCGGGGCTAAGTGGGGCATGCGAGATGTTAACGCACACTTGGAGATCTTTTCCGGATTCCGAACACCTTGCGAGGAGACCTGTATCATCATTGGGGCACTTGTCACGTTGTTCCAGCAGTACAATACCTTACAATTTTGGGTACGTACGGTTCTTTCTTCACTCCCTTTGATACACAAGATTCCTCGTATACATCAAAATATGGCTCGCCCATATGGGTTTCTATGGACCAAGATAATTATTTCCTTATGTTCATGGTGGCCATGTATGGATCCATTAGCTCCCATCCATACAATTCCTTAAGGCCTACTATGCTCTAAAATTGGGTGCAAATGATTTTTCTTATGTCCTCAGCATAGCCCATACTTGGCACAACATATTCTTCACTTGTTCTCTTTGTTCTTTGCCCCTTAGGAACCTAAGCGCCAAGGTTTGGAGTTGGCCCTTCTTCATCCTGAGAGTAGCAACATGTGCACCTTTGGTTTTCTCTTACACCATATATTCTTCTTCCTTCAACCCTTTCTCTTCATCTTTGGGTTTCTCTATATCTTTGGTTACACTAGGGTTCTAGCGCGCTCTCTTTAGACTCTTCGCCCCCTCATCCAACTTCAACTTTCTCCTTCTCTTCTTCTCAAGTGCCTCTTTCTAAGGGGAGATTCTAGGTGATATTTTTATAGGATGTGGTGTTCTCGAGCCTTGGTTCGGTTCTTATGAATATCTTCTTAAACTAGCGCTCTTCGTGGATCTGTATGCATGTCCAAGTCGTCTTGTCCTTCTTGCACATGTGGTGGAGTATCTGTGTGCTCACTCTCCACTTTTTCTATGGGCTACCTCGACCTCTATGATCCAATCCTCCACTATCTTCATGTTCCTCTTCCTCCTCATCTATCTATATGGTCATAGTAGGATTTGGAGCTGGCACATTCTCCATTGTGTGCTTGCCCTTAGGCGGCCTTGAGAGCATGAAATCATTCTCCACATATTTATTATTCTCTAGCCTAGGATTGAGATGAAGATATATGAGCGTGGCTCTACTCTCCCCAATAAAAAAACTTACTGGATTCATATTTATGACGTCCGAAATGATCCTCTCAATGTAGGAAAGAAAACCTGGATATACATATGTTTTTCTAAGGGTATGGTAGTTACAATCTACCTCGTCTACATTGAAGTTTAGGTTGCTAAATTGTAAAATTCTCCCTAAGACATTTTCTTTGCAATATGAAGCCACATGGTGTTTACCTATGACCATCTCTCTTGATCATTCAACTTGGTGAGCAAGATGCATGGCTACTTGTACCACATGGTACTTCCTTAATTTTTAATGTCCATTCCACATGGACCCTTGGTATACCCCAACTCCTTGCTTGTGGCTATAACTATTGCTTTATCAGTTAGATCACTAACAATGTCTATCCCTATGCCCTTCAATCCTATTAATGTCACAATTAGGGCCACTATGATCCTAACCCTCTGTCGATGAAATAGAAGAAGTCCTCATGGACTCTTCTCATAAGACATTCATATAAAGGTTCATGTTTTCCAAAATATGGGAGCTCATACAATTTATAAACTCCTACCTACTAAAACACCTTTTCTCCAAAGCATTGTCATACACTAACATATCTTCCATAATGCACTTGTTGGTATTCTTATTCAGAAAAGCATCCAAATCTCCATTTTTATCAATGGTACGGTGGTTTTAGTCACTTACTTTGCATCTGCAAATGTGGGAATCCCAATCTTATCTGACTATTACTCCTTTTGGGTACTTGTATCTTTGAAAAATTTCTCTTGGGAGTAATTTCAACCTCAACTTCCACCTTTTTCTTTCCTTTTGTGCTGCTTGCTGCAAGTGCTTTCTTCAAACACCATCGTTAAAATCCCACCTTTTGTCTTCGCATCGAGTAAGTTCAAAACCTAGCTCAAAATTACATGACTCATCTTGAAACCACATGCCCTAGCTCCTTCTCAACACTTCTACTTCACTTAAACCCTTCACCAATGGGGACACAAGCCTTTTCCATGCACAAATATGCTCTCCACATCTAGTTTCTCAACTCTCTACACCTCAACACTATTCGCTTGGCTCAGTTACATTTATCTCACTCGCACACTTGTTATTGCAAACGTAAAAATGAACCAACATCACATCTTTCTATAGATTTTAAAAACATTAGTGCATTTATTGCTCCACTACTAACAATCATCTCATTAATTGACCATTTTCAAAATTCCTGAATTTTTGTGGTACAATTTCACGCCCCAATTATAACCTTCTAGTGTGCCTTCCTATCATCTCGGCTATAGAATTATCTTCCGCATGCTTCCATGTGTTGAGTACCTCACCATTATGCCCTCTCATAGTAGTTTCTATGACCACTGCTTACCTCACATTATACCTTCCCTTCATTCATTTCAATCTATGGTCTTGTTTGGAAGCAATATCCTTTCTAGCATCTCCTTTCCATGCTTAAATAACATGGAATATTTTGTTCTCATGTGTACCCAGATTATGAATAACAAATAATAACCAGTACCCCAAACCAATGGTATGTGTAGTCCTCTACGCATAAAAATACTTCAAATTGTGATTAGCTTCTAGTGCACAAACACGCTTATTACACAAAATAACAAACTAAATTGACAAAGCATAGTGACGAATAAGGAAATACATTAAAGGAAATATAGAAAGGGAAACCTATACTAATCAGAAATACTACCTTATTACAAACACCAAGAAGACTTATTTATAGTAGGGCTTCATCCTACTCCCATTAAAGTAACTGGGTAACTACATTCCATCAAGCACCTCCAAATGGAAAGAACTTGATTTTAGTATATGATTGATAACATATGGTCCCAAAAATGCACCTTAAACTTTCCTGGATGGAGAAGAAACTTAGAATCATAAATTAATACCATCTGTCCAACCTCAAGCTTCTTGTCCATGATGTGTCAGTCATGTCATGACTTTTGTTTGGAATTTTCCTTCTTCTTACTCCAACATGCTATGGTGTGCCTCTCATCCAACTGTATTAACCTATCAATTCTTTATTATAATGTTTTCTCTTTAGCTAGACCTCCAGCGTGTGCAATACACAATGATGGTAACATGAATTCCATTGGAAGAATTACTTCTATGCCAAACACCAAATAAAATGGTGTGGCCTTATTCAACCTCTTGTAGGTTGTTCTATACACCCAAAGCACACAAAAACTTCATCATCCCAATATTTTCTTCCAACATCAATTTTTTTGTCAATGTTTGGCTCAATATCTTGTTGAAGGCCTCGTGCAGTAACATTTTCTTGAGGATGATAGGGTATACTCTTGTGGCACACAACCATAAATTCATCTAATAATATCCCAATTGTCTCATTCAAAAAGTGTGTGCCCCTATCACTTGTCAAGCTTAGTGGACATCCATACCTAGTAAGAACATTTTCCCATAAGAACATGGCTGTTGTAGCTACTGTACAATCCTTTATAGGTACTACTTTTACCTACCTTGTAAGATAATATGTGTAAGTGATGATATAAAGTGATCCGGTTCTACGTGTAACTAGTGAAATAGTACCTATAAAGTCTATATCCCATTTCTCAAATGGATTTGTACTAGCAATAGGAATAAAATACATTTCATCTCTTTTCCCAAGTTTTCTAAGGTGTTGACAGTGATCACATGCCTTACAATACTCTTTACAATCCTTGTACAAGGTCTCCCACCATAATCTAGCAAGTAGAATATCGCGCGCACGGTGGCGTCACCTACATAGTGCCCACTTGTAATACCACCATGAGCCTATTCCATGATATATGTGTGCTCATGTTCCAGTACACACACCGACGTAATAATTCATCTTGGCCTAGTTTGTATAAATCTCCACTGATCAACATAAAGGGTGTCGTGTGAATTGCAAGTTGTTTCTTCTCTAATGCTTTCATTCCTTTTGGCACCATACCTATGCATAAAAAGACAACAATATCCTCCAATTATGAAGGTGCATGATGTAACATGTATAAATGTGCATCTGACATTATATCTTCAATTGTTTGTGCATCCTCCCCTGATTGAATCCTTGATAAGTGGTCTAGGCTAGAATTACTTTTACCTAGTTTTACCACAACTATAAAATCAAATTCCTAGAATAAGAACACCCATCGACATATGTGCCCCTATAAAACGAACTTATTTACCAAGTATTTTAATTCCATGTGATCAATATAGAATATAAAAGGTGTTGCTAGCAAATACTATCTAAATTTATGCAGTGCGTAGATCATCGACAAGGCCTCACGCTCTATTGTTGTATAATTCTACTATGCAGGAGTCAACTTTCTAATAGAAAAATAGATAGGATGATCTATAATACCCCCTCCAAGTTGAGCTAACACCACACTAATGGCTGTGCACGATAACAAAAATCTAGATTTGATGATAAAATTTAGCAACAACAATTTGAGATTAGCACATGAAAATAGGAAAAATCCAGAGACAAATAAAATATCAAAAATAATTAAGTAATTTATATTGAATAGGAAGGACATTTTATACAATTGCTTGCTCCTATAATCATGGAGACAAGTCTTATCTTTTTATCCCCAAATCTCTCCTCTATTCCCTAGTCTTATTCCCACACCCAAGATATTCTCATACATTCCTATCTCTATGAGTTGTGCATGACAACTAATTGTGCACACTCACAGATTATTTAAATATTAAATAATACAATTATTCAAACATTATGTTCACACTATGAAAACTTATTTCCTAATATTCATGTTCCAAAAGATACACCGAAGCGTAATAATTTATCTTGGCCTAGTTTGTATAAATCTCCACTGATCAAAACAAAGGGTGTCATATGAATTGCAAGTTGTTTCTTCTCCAATGCTTTCATTCCTTTTGGCACCATACCTATGCATAAAAAGACAACAATATCCTCCAATTATGAAGGTGCACAATGTAACATGTACAAATGTGCATATGACATTATATCTTCAATTGTTTGTGCATCCTCCCCTAACTGAATCCTTGATAAGTGGTCTAGGCTAGAATTACTTTTACCTAGTTTTACCACAACTATGAAATCAAATTCCTGGAATAAGAACACCCATCGACATATGTGCCCCTATAAAATGGGATTATTTACCAAGTATTTTAATGCCATGTGATCAATATAAAATACAAAAGGTGTTACTAGCAAATATTGTCTGAATTTATGCAACACGTAGATCATCGACAAGGCCTCACGCTTTGTTGTTCTATAATTCTACTATGCAGAGTTAAATTCCTAATAGAAAAATAGATAGGATGATCTATAATACCCCCTCCATGTTGAGATAACAATGCACCAATGGCTGTGCACGATAACAAAAATCTAGATTTGATGATAAAATTTAGCAACAACAATTTGAGATTAACACATGAAAATAGGAAAAATCCAGAGACAAATAAAATATCAAAAATAATTGAGTAATTTATATTGAATAGGAAGGAAATTTTATACAATTGCTTTCTCCTATAATCATGGAGACAAGTCTTATCTTTTTATCCCCAAATCTCTCCTCTATTCCCTAGTCTTATCCCACACCCAAGATATTCTCATACATTCCTATCTCTATGAGTTGTGCATGACAACTAATTGTGCACACTCACATGATTATTTAAATATTAAATAGTACAATTACTCAAACATTATGTTCACACTATGAAAACTTATTTCCTAACATTCATGTTCTAGTATACACCGACATAATAATTTATCTTGGCCTAGTTTGTATAAATCTCCACTGATCAACATAAAGGGTGTCGTGCGAATTGCAAGTTGTTTCTTCTCCAATGCTTTCATTCCTTCTGGCACCATACCTATGCATAAAAAGACAACAATATCCTCTAATTATGAAGGTGCACGATGTAACATGTACAAATGTGCATATGACATTATATCTTCAATTGTTTGTGCATCCTCCCCTGACTGAATCCTTGATAAGTGGCCTAGGCCAGAATTACTTTTACCTAGTTTTACCACAACTATAAAATCAAATTCCTGAAATAATAACACCCATCGATATATGTGCCCCTATAAAACTGAATTATTTACTAAGTATTTTAATGCCATGTGATCAATATAGAATATAAAAGGTGTTACTAGCAAATACTGTCTGAATTTATACAATGCATAGATCATCGACAAGGCCTCACGCTTTGTTGTTCTATAATTCTACTATGTAGGAGTCAAATTCCTTATAGTAAAATAGATAGGATGATCTATAATACCCCTTCCATGTTGAGTTAACACTTTTGCACCAATGGCTGTGCACGATAACAAAAATCTAGATTTGATGATAAAATTTAGCAACAACAGGTTTGAGATTAGCACATGAAAATAGGAAAAATCTAGAGACAAATAAAATATCGAAAATAATTGAGTAATTTATATTGAATAGGAAGGACATTTTATACAATTTCTTTCTCCTATAATCATGGAGACAAGTCTTATATTTTTATCCCCAAATCTCTCCTCTATTCCCTAGTCTTATTCCCACACCCGGGATATTCTCATACATTCCTATCTCTATGAGTTGTGCATGACAACTAATTGTGCACACTCACATATTATTTAAATATTAAATAATACAATTATTCAAACATTATGTTCACACTATGAAAACTTAGTGTGAACTTGGGTGAGTTATGTCTAGTACTGCTCATGCTCTACACTCCGATGGTTTTCAAAAAGTACCATAAAATCCAACAGAGTTTTCTAGTGGAACCATTAACCACTCGTATGTGATTTTCTAAGAGATTCACAAACTCTCAAATTGATTTTCTAGTGGACTGCCAACCACTTTCATAACATCGTACATGTTTCCTCATTCACAATTTACAAAAGAGAACAACATATAGAAAAATATGTTCCTTACTATGAACAAGAATTATCCATCTGCTCTTTATTTAATACCATACATGATGAAACTAAACAAACTGAACACAACTGAAAAACATGGCCACCAAAGCAATATTGCAGCCTCATCGATGGTGCCTGACGAGAGGTTGCTAAAATGCCTCCTTCCTCCATTGCCTCCAGCCTCCATGGTGATGCTACTTAGTTAGAAAATGTATATTTTAGGCTCATTACATAATTTTTATGAGTGTGGGATTCAACAGATAATTCACCCCTTGACTATGGACGTCGCCTGTAAGTGAAAATGCGTCCAATTAAAAAATTACATAAATGTATTATGCACCACTTTTTTTTCAGATCCTTATTTTTATTTCCACTTTTCTCTTAAAATAGAAACTAGGTTTTTGTAAAATTTTAACAGAAGTTTTAGATCTATTAAATAAAAAACCCAATAAATTTCGTAATATTTTGAATCTGGGCTTTTAGATACATTGAATCTATCAAACATTTGTTTTTAAAACAACAAAAAAATTCACTCAACTTACACAAAATTTTACACATATATATAAGACAAATCTGAAGCTGATGTAAGCTTCAATATTGTGCGTCTTGTTCTTATATTTTTAGAAAAAAATGAGACATCAATAGGATGTCATATGAGTAAACTCTATTCTTTTTACTGTGATGTGTCTGCTGGAAATTTTCTTACGATTCCTTCAACCATCTTCTTCTTCTTCTTCTACACTTGCAGAAGGAAAACTATTATGATACCAGATGATAACAAAAATCTAGATTTGATGATAAATTTAGCATCAAAAATTTGATATTAGCACATGAAAATAGGAAAATCCAGAGACAAAATAAAATATCAAAAATAATTGAGCAATTTCTATTACATAGGAAGGGCATTTTATACAATTGCTTTCGCCTATAATCATGGAGACAAGTTTTATCTTTTTATCCCCAAATATCTCCTCTATTCCTTAGTATTACTCCCACACCCAATATATTCTCATACATTCCTATCTCTATGAGTTGTGCATGAAAACTAATTGTGCACACTCATAGATTATTTAAATATTAAATAATACAATTATTTGAACCATATGTTCACACTATCAATACTTATTTCCTAACATTGCCAAAGGTGTCCACATGTACATGAAACAGTTGGTTCCATGAAGGAAAACAAAAAATAGGTGTTATTGTAAGTCTCTCCTTCAATGCCTCAAATGCATGTTGTTGTGGTTCTCCCCAATAGAATGTCCCTTTTCCTTTTAGTAACTCTTCCAAGGGTGTGGCAATCTTTGTATATCCATTGATAATTTTTCTTTAATACCCTATGTGACCCAAGAATTTGCGCACCTCACTTTTAATGGTAGGCTCTTCCATGCCCACAATAATTGTAACCTTAAGTAGATCCACTAACAACCCTTCCTTACAGATGATGTGCCCTAACAAAGTTCCATAAAATGAAGTAAACACACAATTCTTAATTATTAAAGAGATGCTTAAATATCTACATCTTTCAAACATTAAAAAAACTATCACAACGATTATTAACAAGTCCATATAACATCCAAGCATCCAAGTAAACATATGGGAAGTTGTGAATAAAATCTTGGAATTTTGAATAACTATGCATGAAAATATAGTAGGCACATTTTTCAAACCAAAGGGCATCACATTATATTGAAAAATTACCCATTTAGTGGTGAAAGTTGTCTTCTCTTGATCCTCCTGTGTAATTCTAACCTGATGATACCCAGAGAATCCATCTGTAAAAGAATAAACTTTGTGCCCTGTAATGCCTTCTAATATTTCCTCTGTGAAAGGTGTAGGAAAAGGATCAATCACACATGCAACATTCAGTTCCCTGTAATCCACAAAAATCCTAATCGACCATCTTTCTTTATACTAATCACAATGGGGTTAATCCACTCTGATTCCTATATGGGCTTGATGATGCCAAATTTTAACATTTTGTCGATTTCTTCCTTAAATTTGACATATAGGTTAGGGTTCATCCTATAAGATCTCTTCTTGACTGAGCGTGCACCTTCCTTTAGATTAATATTCATCTCTCCTAATGACTCATGCACTCCTTTTAACTCATGGTAGCCCCTAGGAAATAATTCCTAAAAATCCCGTAGTAACTCAATTATATTTTCCACTTTAGAATCAATCCAATAATCCCCAATTATTGCCTCCTTAGGTTCAACATCCGTGCCAATGTTCACTTTTTTGGTCTTCATAGGTTCATGATAGGTACGTGTATTTTTATCCACATTATCTAACACCTCACGCATACCTGCTAAATGATCTATATCCAGATTTTCTACTTCTTCATCATCCACTATGTAGAACATCTTACCTTTTTCCTTCTCAAAGTAAGCACACTAAAGTAGTGTGGCATTTGTCTCTTCTACTTCATCAAAACATGCTCCTAAGTCTACCTCACCAAATAACTCTTGAATGAGTTCTTCAGCCTTTGCACTATCTCCCATAGTTAAGCACTTTATAACCCTTAATTCCTCTTCCACTAGAGGTTTAGTAGAGAAGTAGTCAAAATTCTGGGTCATTCCTACAATCAAGTCTGGCAATTTCCGGTCTCTACATGTAGTTATGCAAAAATATACCAGGCTCATGCGTAGCCTTATAAAGTGGAATAAAGTTTTTGCACCCAAAGTGAAGGTGGTAAAGCTTCCTGCCCCTCTATCCAGAGTCTCTCACACTGCTGAACGTGGTGTTGAACAAGTTGATTACCATGATACATGTATATTGTAGTAGGCACATTGCTCTGAAGAACCGAGTGGTTAGAGAAATTTTGACTTCATTCCATTCCATAATATTATCCCTGTGAACCATCCACTAGTGCGTTGCTGTCCTACACAAGGTATATACTAACATATTCCTTCTTTCCACTTGATTTTTCCACTAATCCTCCATGGCATGCATGAATACCATAGGATCTCCTTCTCTAGTGTACCGAGGTACATGGTTGTTACCTATCCTCCGAATACATTGAGGTTTACTTCTCTACGCAAATGCACTTTTACTTCACACCCAACCATCTCATAGGTTCCATGTGCCCAATTGTCACAAGCAATACTTATAGTATCACTAATATACTATGCATCTTCCCACTGGAGGATTCCTTCCTTAGATGGCTCAAGTACTTCTGGGTCTTGAATGAAACATACACCAATTTTGTTAAGGTCTTCCTCGCTCAAAGGTTCAACATACGACACAAATTTCCCATTTGTCAAAGGGATAATCACTCTTTCTTCCATGTTCTCAAAACTTATATACCCCTTGTTGAATCATAGATCAACATTATTTACATAACACCAAGGGTGACCAAGTAGAGATGGGAAGTTGCTTGCTTCTGCAAGTGCTAAGACCTTAAAGTCCCCAATGAACTTTTCCACTTATATAGTAATGGATGTATCCTTTAAAACTCCTATGGGAGTGGCCTTAGTTCGATTGGCCATGAATAATACATTAGAGGATGGCTGTAATGGAGGTCTTCCCATCTGTACCCATGCATCCAAAGTAATCACATTCAATTCTATGCTTGCGTCGATCAATATATTACTCAAGAACCATCCATCCACAATAGCATTGAAAGTGATCTCCTTGTCATAATCCAAGCGATGAGGGGGAAGATTAACATGTAGGATCAACCATCCATTCTCAATACCTACATGTAGATTATTTCCCTTAATCCAATCCCCTAATAATGGAATGATATTAGCCTAGTGCAACATTTTACATACCTATTTCAAGTCATTAATATCCAATTGGAATGTATCTTCTACCTTATTTTGTTCTAACTTCTGTGACTATTCCTTTAAAAATTGTATTTCACCCTAAAGATTTCTGAGTACCTCCATGGTTTCCTAATAAACCTCCTTATGATGTGTAGGATTTGGGTACCTTGCATGTAAAAATTCCTCCTTGGTGATGGTAGGATTCTTCTGTAATTCCTCTCGGTGTGCGAAGCTTCAACACGTGTAGTAATCTTCATAAGTAATACCTCAAGATCCGGTGCTAGATTTGGCATCCACTAATTTTCCATAGCACGCTGTATTCTAATCATCATTGCACCCTTGTTCTCCTGTTTATGCTTCCTGCTAATATGCTCATATAAGTCTAGGCATTCCTCATAGCTTTGATTATTCCCATAAAAAGAAAAGTAATACTCGAAGAAATTCACGCCTGTAGTGGTTAGGAGATCCACATGTAAAACATGTTCCATGAGGGAACTCACCTCGTCCACCACCACGGTATCCTTGACCTCTACCACGAACTCCTTAAAAGAACCCTTCATTATGATCATATCACATTTTATCATGGTCACGATCATGGTGCTCATTTTTTCCTTTAGATTTATTTGATACTCCAGTCTATTGCACACCAATATCTATGACATCATGGATCTGATCAATCAACCTATAGTCTTCTGTATTGTGAGTTGTGGACTAGAAACATTTACAATAACAAGATAAATTCTTCCTTATAATGCGTTGTAATAATGGGAAGTGGCTTACATCATGTTCTAAATGACATATCTCATAGTACAACAATAATGAACACACTAATATGTGAGGAAAACTATCTTTTGTGTGCCCTTCCACTTCAAAATTTGTACACCAAATCCTAGTGTGCATTCCTTGTGCTGAATTTGACGATAGTTTCTCCAACTACTTTTCCATAGCTGTAATCTATGCCTCTAGGAATGGGCTCACTCTAGTGTCTATACTCCCTACTACCTCAACACAAAAATATGCTTCAATTTCTTCACATGAGTCCCTAGAAGTATTGTGTGACAAAGATTGCCCTTTTGAAAGGTGTGATCAAGCCCCCAATAAACCATTGTGCATGCTAGCTTACATGAATATCATAGGAAAGTTTAGACAATGGTGTATTAAATAAGAATCATATTCTGAATGCTCTTAGTAGTGCCCTACTTAATATCCTTGAGCACACTTATACTCTTCTTCTCAAACTCAGGGATATGAAACTCCTTAAGGAAAGCATCCTTTAATGCTACATAATCTACGCAAGTCTGATCAAGGTCAAACTTCTTGTACCAACTGTGTGTGCATCCCTACAATGTAGTTACAAACTAACTTGCCTTGTTCTCAGAAGATGTAACTCCTTTTGCACATGACAATATATCACACATGTGCACGTGTTCAAAAAAATCTTCTATTCCCTATACTCTGGAAGATAAAGATATATCTTCGTGTAAATATTTTGGGGTTGGTGAGGACCCTACCCACATGATCTAGAACCTCCTATGTTACCTCTTCCTCCAAAACTACCGATTCACTAGAACTAGAGCCACATATAGCCCCCCGATCCTCCACATGTAGTTAGAAGAAGACCAGTGGATGTACTACCCTGTGTCCCAATAGTGGTACTAAAATGAACTCCTATAGTATATGAAGTGGTACTACTCCTAGAAGTGAGTCCAAAATTTTGTGCTGAAAATGCACTTAACAAGGTACTTCCAAACAACAAAGAAGATGTTTTCCTGCCATATATGTACTTTCTATCTGACTTACTCATGTTCTTCTACTACCCAAACTAGCTTTCGACTCTACTGGTTGTGTTAGATATTCGAAATCCAAGTGCAAGGGATAGGTTTTCATGTATATTTTGATGCACAACTACAACTGTTGGTGCTCAATTTGATCTCTCCCCATTTTCCTTGAAATTCTTCAGTTTGTGGGATTTGTCATGTTTTCTATCTCCCCGTATTGATGCATGAAATCTCTGTCCTTCATTTGGTTTCCATAATCAATCCCTTCCTTTGGTTGAGGATCACTTTAAGTCCAAAATTTGTTTTCCGTTCCTCTGTCCATGTGGAATAATTTGTAACTTGGGCGTAAATTCGGAGTTTTTCCTTCCTTTCATTTTTCCACAATCATGTTTTGTTTTCCTTGTCAATTTTTATCCCAATATATGTGGAAACATTGTCCTTTCTGATTGGATGTGGCTCGGTGGATCACATTTGGGCCTTATATTATTTCCAAATTCTCTATCCTTAAAGAAAGATTCATTTCCAAGTGCAAATGGTGATTTCCCTGCATTTTATGGTTTGACGGGTGTGTTTTCCCCGTCAATTTATATCCCATCATCATGTGGAAACGTGGTCCTTTCGATTAAATGCAGCTCAAAGAGGGTACTTTGAATCTCTTAAGGCCTGCTTCAACTCAAGTCTTGTCCATGTGGAGGGCCTGCGCTCATCTAAAAATTTTCCTCTTGGTTTGACCTTTAGAGTTACACTAGGGAGACACATGGAGGTTTCCATTTGCCTTACCTGAGACTTAGAATTTTTTTCATGCAGCCGGTGCAAATTTATCAAACCTTGGATACGTAAAGGGTTGGTGCTCATTTGAGGATATGTCTTTGGGTCCTACCTTAGCAGTTGTGCCAAGGAGACATGTGGTGAGCCCGCACTTGTTTGGGGTCTTTGCTTTTGGACACCATCTCAAAGCCATGCCAGGGAAACACATGGAGGCTTCTGCTGGCTCCTCTCTGTACTTAAAATTTTCAAGTGACTTTCTAAGGCCTAGGAAACATGGAGGGCCCATGCTTGTTTGGGGACCTGCCCCTAAATTTTATTGTTGAAAGAGTGCCATGAAGACACATGGAAGTTTCTTCTCACTTTGCCCATGTTTGTACTTTTCAACGGCTAAGGAAAAGCTGTCTCGAGACCACTAGACACATGACATCTTCCATTGATCCATAAAATTCTTTCAAAAAATCATCTCGGATTGAGACATGTGGTGATCCCACACTTGTTTGGGGTCTCCACTTTTGGGCACCATCTCAAAGTTGCGCTAGGGAGACACGTGGAGGCTTCTACTGGCTCCTTTTATATTGATACTTTTCAAAGGCCAAAAGGCAATTTTCTTGGGCCTAGGGCACATGGAAGGCCTGTGCTTATTTGAAAAATTTCCCTGTACTTCTCCTTTGCAGTTGTACCAAGGAAAAATGTGGACAACTCTAATCTAAAGTTGAGAAGGGGCAGAATCGACGGTTTCTATGCATTACTTCTAATTTTATCACTTTTTTTGTTCCAAGACTCCAGAAGGTGCGAATATGCATTGTTTTTCTTGCAAATCAAACTCACAATGTAGGTATGTGGAATAATCCATGCACGAGACACTCATTTTTCAGAGGCACGAATGCTAGGCATCCATATGGGGGCATTCATTTCTCAAGGTGTTGCCTCGAGGGTGAAAAGGATTTCTGTCAGATCTAGCTATAAAAGCCACCGGAAAATGATTAAAACAGGATTTATCACATGACATAATAAAAATTATTAGGACTATCAAAAATTTGTGGCATGGCATCCTAGTCATTAGTCGAGGGCCTGAGAAACGTGACCAGTTTATGATTTGTCCACCTGGCAGCTACGGGTGTAAATTTGTTAAACGTCACTTTCCAAGACAAATTGGTAAGAAGCAAAGGTTCCTCAAATATTCTTCTTTTTGGGGGAAATTTGGGATGAGTGAGCAAGTGAAATGTATAAATGCAATGAGAATACTCTTGCAAAGGGTCGAGATGTTGAATTCTTAAGAGAAAATTTGAGAGAGCCCATCTTCTTGAGAGACCAATCCGAGAAACCTGTTAATTTCCCATGTTTTAGATTTCAATCACGTCAAGTTGGTTGCATGAGTGTACAACCATTAACAAGATCTGAGACTATTCAAAGAAACTTTCCCTTGCTGATGAATCTAATCAATTTTGAATTTATTTGTGTCAATCTTGGAACAATTTGTGTCTGCTTTATTTCAGAATGTCTGCAAGTAATTTTTCTTATTATTATTTCAATCTTGTGTTAAATTCCTTTGAATCACATAGGATCTCATACCTGTGATAGTTTTGTGGCATTTTCAATTTCATTTCAAGAAGAGCCTTCATCCTGTGATTAGATAAACAATTTAAAATCACTTTACTATCATTTGTTGATACAGATTGTCTGTAAGCCTTTGAGTATATCTTAGGTATAAGGAACAAGGGGTCTTAGTGTTTAATTGGGTCTTAGTGTTTAATTGAGTCTTTAGCTTGAGCCTTCATGTTAAATTCTTGGAGATTGTGTGAAACCGTGTAAATTTGGGCCTCCATTGATGCACACCTTCTAGTTCAAGGAATATTTTATCTATTCGACGCGCTTTCGTCATTTAGTATTCCAATTGTTGTGAAGGTTCTCAAATATCTGGCATAATCAATTTTATCCTACTTAATCTCCCACCAAAATTATTCAAAAATAATGAATCCATCCTGAACTACCCCTGTTTTCCCTATGTGTCCACAAATGTATAAATTCTACTACCAAAATATGTGAAGCAATCAGGATCCCATAATGTCTCTAGTAACCTTCAACCTTGTTTAGGAAATATCACCATTCTTTAGAAGTGACAACTCGTGAGAGTTAAATTATGGTGCATTGATCATATTTTCTCAGGGTTCCCTTTCAAATTTGTGCAAAGAAGGATATCTTCATTCTCCTTCACCGACATAGGTTACAAAATGGGTCCTCTCGGCTGGTTAAAAGGCACAACCTAAAGCAAAGGTGAGGATAGATAAAATCCTTAATGAAGGTGCTATCCATTTCTCCGATGCCTAAATGACAAAGAGTCAGATAAATCCCCTCTTTGGCTAAAAAATGACTCATAATATGATTTGTTTATCTCTCAGTGTCTTACTAAATATTTGATGTTGTTCGGTTTCCAAGGGAGAATCAATTAGGATACCAACGTAGCCCATGTTGTCTCTACTAGCATTCTCTCATGTGAGGAAGATGAGGGTTCCCTATTATGCTTTCCCAAATGGGGAGTTCCATGCCTCTTGTGTGAGAATCAAATCCTTCACAAGCCATCTCTCTCCTAAATACCATCCACTTTGCAATATCATGTTACTTCTTTGTCTCTCTCTTTCACACCTCATTATACTTAAGCCACCCTTCTTATATTATCCTCTTTACCACTAGGTCCACCATCTTTCACCAAAATTTTTCCACCTTTTCGTGCATGGTAGGGTTTAGCTAGCCATCAGTTTTTCTTCCAAGTTCAGGGTTACCATCAAGATTTTGATCATTAGTAGAATGCCTTGCAAATAAGTTCCCCTTGGATAACGTAAAAACTGGAATTCAGCTACCTCCAGGAAAGAATAAGTGGAAATTGAGTATTCCAAAATATAGCTATTTCAAAAGCATGGAACCAAGTATCGAAAATGCACATCCAAATCAGATCAACATCATAAAGGAAATGAAATTATTCTTACATCCGAGAAAAGTGTGCAATACCTATAATTACTTTTAGACGCATAAGTAACCAACCACTCATAAAACTCTACTATAAATATGACAAAGAAGCTCTCATACAAATAATCATACAAATTCTGCTCCACCCATATGCGTGTGTCAAATTCAGATCCAATGCTTTGAACCTTTGAGCATACTCTTCTTCTAGATCCTTTATCCAATCCTCAACACTTACTAAGGTCAACTGGTATGTATTCATTGCGAAACATCCTAAAAATATAAAAAGAGGTCTCGACAATGGAACTAATGATGTAGCCTAGATTCTACTATATAAAACCCAAGCATGCTAGGACATCACCGTCCCGAGTGAGCGCTCACATGAAATGCACAAAGGTACCAAGACTCTCTTTAGAGTTGCTTATAAGATATATTAGTGTGATGAAGATACAACATATTCAGAACCATAAATAAGCATAAAAATTCCACAGAGCATAAACATATCTAGATCTTAGAGAATCATGAATTAAACAATAACTATAATAATATTAACCATACAAGAACCAATTACAATCATGTTTAAAACCATTATCCATCCAATATACTCCATTACATTAAACATTGTAATAGATAGAAGCTTATTACATTATAAAACTTCACTATAAGTCATGTGTGCATCAGATCCAACAACATAACTCTACAATAATTCACTACTGCTAAACTACATAATTCAATACATATTTATAGGGGGACTTTCCCTTCATCACCTACGCACTTCCCAAAATAGGTCTCATGTTGATAATAACCATTCGCCTTTACATTAACATGCACACATGTAAGTGTGCTAATGATAGACATCCTATAGTTAATAGGAAGAAGTAATGCTATTATTATCTTGAACTCATGTATGGAGCTTATTAGACAATCGTTTCCAAAATAGCATTTGTGTGTTGCACAATTCTCCATCCCAATGTGTGCTTCACACAATATGTTCCAAAAATAGCCCACATCCATGAAAATGGCTAAGTCTTGAATCAGCTTGTCCTGGCATGCATTTCCTTTCCTATCCTTCCATGCCTTCAAGTGTGCCTTGTTCCCATGCATGAATCCTATGTGTTTCTTCTCCTTAGGAAAATATTGTATGCTCAACAATGATGATGAAGACAGACACAAAAGAGATATCCTCCTCCAGAGAGAATTAGATGACATGCAAAAAGAGAGAGAATCAATAGAAAAATGATTAGTATATTAGATGGTGGGTTTACCGAAAAATTTCGTCTCGAGAAGTAAAAACTTCCTAGAATAGATGTTAACCCACTTTTAGATAAAATATAACATAAACAATGAATAATTGATATGATGTAGCAAAATATGAGATAAAATAGAAAGATGGGATGTAAAAGATAAATTAAAATGAAAATATTATCTGATTAACACAAACCAAATCAAACTTGGGTGGGTCGATGATGACCTAAAACTATAGGGTACGAGTCGACGGTGGATCAGGCGAGTGTAGGAAGAGAAATGCGAAAAATAGTCATGAGAGCGATTCTGGAGCCTCGATCGAATATGATCTTAAGCGAGGATGATCTTTGAGATATTGTGGGAAGAATGGATCTGATGAGAAAAAAATGATGCAATAAAATTAATGGAAGATGATAACTACTTGACAGGGTCGATACACGACTGGTCACGATCGGCGGTGACCTGGATTTGATGAAATTGGGAGTTGAAGTTGCAAGTGTAAAGAATGATAAGATTGAAGGATGTGGAAGGTTGTGGGATTAGAAAGTGGATGAATGCTAGAATGAATAACATAAATACAAACAAATGAGAACTAAGTCAACAACGAATCGAGTGATCTAGGGTTTGATAGAAAAAGATGAGTGAAAATGATGATTTGTAGATGGAAATGAAGATGAGAAAATGGAGAGACAGGGTTCCGAGATGGCTGATGAGCCTATAAAGAGGTTGATAAGAAAAAGTGATGAAGTGCTAATGGTGGATCTAAACATGCAAGAGAGAGAAATAAGACTTAAAATACTCAAGGGTGAAGCACAAAATATCCAAAGTAGCTCCAAGATGGTGATAAAAGCGTAAATAATAGCAAGGAATGAAGGAAATATCTCAAAAAGGCTCGAAGTCTCCAAAATTTCATCCTTGAGGAAGGAGGGGTATGGGCGTATTTAGGGTTACTAAACAATAATGGTGGCCCATCCATTTGGTTGGTAGAAGATTGATGAGCTCAAGGAAATGAACCCTTGTGAGGCAGGCTTATGGTTTTAAGTGGTAAGTGCAAGCTAGGGATGCCTAGGGAGATAAAAGGGTAGGTGAGAGGTGGAAAACATTAAATAAAGGAAAAGGGAAGGTAAAATTATTAAATGAAGGCCTAGGGAGGACAAAAAGGAGGATTTAGGGAGGATAAATGGATTAGATGAATATTTAGGATTAATTAAGAATGATTAGGGACGCTAAATTAAGGATATGGTTAGGATGGGATTAAGGTGGGAAATTAAAGGGATAAATTGAATTTAGAAGGGAAAGGGGGATTTAAGTGGGAAGAGAGGTATGTATGTAGGAGATGACAACAAAGGGGAGTGAACATGGGGTGAGGGATAAGAGATACCAAAAATTGGTGTGTAAAATATAAGCAAAACTCTCCTACAACTCCAAAATCCCTTCAAAACCCTACACCCTTGAAAAATTGATCCGCCTCATTCTCTCAAACCTTGTGAGAGAATCCCTTAAAATTTGGAGCATCCATTCCTCTCCCCAAGAGATTCTAAATGAGCCTAAGATGACATCAAATGGATCAAAATTTATCATGGAATGATCAGATGAATTTTTCTACGTCTTATTTCTACCATTTACCAAGATTTTCTCATAATCAGAAACCATTTTCAATTTTTTTGTTGATTCCGACGAGAGAATATAACTAAATTTGGAGCACTTGTTTGTCTTGGGATTATATTTATGATGAATTGAGTCACATCCAATTTTAAATTTATTTTCTCCAAATTTTCCTGAATTACAAAATCAGCAGACATAACACCAAATTACACTAAAATTTCTGATTTTCGGAAATGGTTGCAGAATCCATTTTCATGACCATATCATTCATATCACTTTATAACAATAGAAATATCATAACAAATGTAATATCATGCTTCATAAATCCATATATGGGTTCATTTAAATTTTAGTGGAACATTTGGATTTCGATGATCGATCGATGCAAAATCGAAGAAGGAAAACTCATTTTCGGAGTTGAGTCAAAATATGTAGGAGGATTTTTATCATAAAACATTTGATTGGATTGTTCAAAATATTTAATAATGGGATAAATGATGGTGATAATTACTATGTATGTACACTGGGATTCTTTCAAAGTAAATGGTCACCATTTTCAAATAACATGGTTTTTTAACCTTTACATCATACTGTGACCAAGTCTCAAGAGTTTACCTCATAGTAGTGAGGGGGAAAAATTTATGCTTACAAAGGATTGAAAGTTTGTTTGTAACTCAAGTGGAAAGCAAGCCCTCTTGTTTCCCAATTGTGATCTTAAATTTTATTTTGGTACCAAAGGACATTTTGGTTCATCTCATACAAGGTGCTTGATCATAAAGCGAGTGAAATTTTATTCAATTTCTCCCTCATAACTTCACCCATATCAAAGTTGGAAGGTGTTGCGCCTCACACTTCATTGGTCACTATGTTCTTAGGTGGAAATGTTATCATTTTTGCATTGTGTGGGCAACCATCTCAAGTTGTCATCATATACAAGAGGATCAAGAAAACATGGAAGTGTTTCAGTGGTCAAAGTTCTTCATTAGGAGCATCGCCATAAAGGTCATCAGGATTAGGAATGGATTTTCTTCATGGTCAGAGCTTATTCATCATTCTTCATTTGAATCTGAAACTTCCTCTCTCTCTCTCTTCTTCTATTTTTCTCTCTATAATTCTATTTCTTCCATGAAAAGAAAGATTTTAAAAAGTGAATTAAGTCACTTAAAGTTATATTTCTTCATTGAGGATTGCACTTTAAGTTGAAAAGTCACATGGGAATGTGAAGAGCCACTAGAATTGGCTATATATTGTAATGCCCTCTCTTTTCCAAAGGGTTGGAAATTGTTGATTGAATGTATGTTTTTGATATTCACCACAACTATATCGAGCAATAAATGTTGTAATTCTTCTATCTCTTTGCTTATGTTAATCTACTCTCTCTCTACTTTCCAATTTATGTCTCTTGTTTTTGGTCTTTCTAATGGCTTGCATTGTTGTGTTCTTATAATTGAATATGGACATAATCTAGTTATTGTATGTGAATTCTATAAGGCTACTCATACCAAGTAGCCCTCTCTCCTTATTTATACTACTCCCATTTACCTTTCTTCATTACATTTTCCTCCCTTGTACTTTTTATAAGTACTTTGACATAGGTTGAATGGGGTGTACCTATGTGATCCCCACCTTCTAGAAAACCCATAGATTTAGGTAGTTTATATTCATTAATGGGAGCATTCCCATTCCTAAGAAGGAGGGGCTTAGCCTCGTGACCATTGGTGGAAACTAATAATTTTCCCCACGACAAATTATTTCACAAAATCATTTGTAAATTTAGTCCACATTTCTACTTTTGGATTATTGTATCCACAAAATTTGATCACTGTATTTTTTCATTTGTCATAGATCGTAGTTGGTTCATTATTCCACTTTAGGACTAGTGATAGTATTAGTGGTGGTTCGAGCCACATACCTACCCAATTCTCATGCATACATGACATGATTATACATATTTCCTTGGCTCTTGTTCGACCACCAAAGGTTGGTAGGAGACATTACCTCCTTGTAAATTTCCGGAGTAATTCCCACCTTTTCAGTGTAAGAAAATAATGCCATGTTAAAATTTTGCAATACGTAGGCCCCGAAATATGATACACATGTAGAAACGATTTGTTTATATCTATCGCGGATGAAAACAATGTATTTGATTCTTAACGCCAAAAGAACATCTCGGGATCTCGAATATCATGCCTCATTAGGAGGCATGCATTGGTTTGGTATCTTGTATAATCTCCTCTTTGGTTTCTCCAAACTATTTGGTGTCTTAGTGTGGAGATAAATGACCTCCCCTACATACATATTTATGGGGATCTATACTTGCTCAGGTAATAGAAATTTGTGAACATAAAATTCACACAATAAATTCCTCCCGATTGTATCTAATATGAAATATATTTTCATGAATTTCCTATCAATTTTAAATCTTATGGATTCATTGGAGTGAACCCTAGAAATTTTCCACTTATAAAATTGTTCCTTCAAAAATAGAACATAAAAATTTGAAGGTTCCCTGCAAGTACTTTCTCATATAAGGTTAAGTGCATGGAAATGGGGGCCTAAAGGAGGTCAAACGTGGACATATTTTTCCTGTAATAATCAAAACCTTAATTTCATCTAATAATTTGGCATCTATATGCTCAAAATTTGACAACGTGATAAGAATAAGTACCGTAGTGTACATAATCTAGTTTCTAAACTACTATTTTTTTAGAAAAATGGTGGAGATTAAGAAGGTCAAATGTGGTGCACACACAGAGTATGTCTATTTTTGTGTCAGAAAGATAACCTATTGTGTGTGTGCCCCCCCATTTTTTTGAGTTCTATAAATTATTTTTAAAATACCTTTAATAAAAAGTTAGCTAAGACCATGTACAAGGTACTACTAATTTTTATAATTTTTGGATGAATATATCATTTTTACTTATTTTCAAAGTGCACACATCCCAAAAATGAAATATTTGTGTGTACACCCTCATAACTTTGAGAAAATTAGTTAATTGTTTGTTTTTTAATGCATGTAGAATGTAATTTAGATGAAAACAATTTTTTTGGAAATTTGGATGAAAAAATATAAAAATGTGTACAAAAATGTATGCATAGGTTTGTTAGGATATAAGGGATAAAATATGTGGAATAATCCCCTCAGTAATCACAATAGTAGAAACTAATATACAGAAAATATTACAGATCACAAATAAAAGTGCAGAATAAAATAACACAACAAAAAGAGAATATTTAACATGGTTCACCCAATTTGGGCTACGTCCACCAAGAATCACTTACTCATATTTTATTACAAGCTACTACTCTCTCAATACAATACCTAGATCTGTTTGGAGCTATGCTCAACAAACTCTACAAAATTCACACCCGAATTCAAAACACATTTGTAATGTTCCATATCTCTACCATATGCATAAAACCATATAAATAGAAAACTGCTTAAGGAGTTTTACAAAAGCTGTTAGTATCAAAACCATGGGCCAAAACCATCCCATAAACCTATGGGTCAAAATCTTGCCCATATGAGAAAAACAAGTTTCTGGTATATCGGGCATGTTTTAAGGCCAATTTTTTTCTCAGGGGCTGTGCCCCTGAACCCCTACTTCCGAGGGTTGTTGCCCTTGGACCTCCGCTCGGGGTTCGGCCCGGCCCGAACCCCAACAAGACAACATGGAAAGTGTACAATAATCTTAGTGTATAGTCTTCAACACTTTCACACATGAAAACAAGCTCCACAACCTAACAATCTCCCACTTGGAGACTAGTTTTCCTTTGAGCAAACTTCTCAACCCTTCACTAGTTTTTGTGAAGACCAACCAAAACTGAACACAGCTTCAGCTTTTTTCCTTGTGACCACCTTGGTCATCATGTCTACAAGATTCTTATTGGTATGAATCTTCTCCATCTTCAACTTCTCTTACTCCAAAGGTGTCCTGATGAAATGGTACCTTAACTGTATATGCTTTGTCATAGAGTGGAAAGCAAAGTTCTTAGCTAGGTGTATATCACTCTAACTATCACTATGCAACTTTCCTTCCTATGGCTTATGCCCTAACTCCTCAAGAAATTGTTGTAACCAGATCATTTATTTTCTTGCCTCTGTGGTTGACAAAGCCACCAGCTTTTGTAGTCATGAAATCCAACTTATTGTTATCCCACCCATAGTGTAAACATAACTTATCATGTTCCTCCTATTGTCTAAATCTCCAGCCATATCTGAATCTACATAACCACACAAAGTGGTGTCGATCCCTTTGTAACACAAAAGCTGTCCCCATGGTCCCTCTCAAATACCGAAGGATCCACTTTACTACCTGTCAGTGATCTCTACCTGGATCACTCATAAATCTACTCACCACTCCCACTACATGGGAAATATCAGGCCTGGTGCACACCGTAGCATACATCAAACTACCAACCGCTGATGAGTAAGGTACCTTGGACATCTGGTTTCTCTCTTACTCTGTCTTGGGACACTTTGCTCCTTTGACAACTGGAAATGGCTTGCTAAAGGAGTCTCAAACGGTTTAGCATCCTACATATTAAACCTCTCTAAGAATTTCTTAATGTACTCTTCCTGAGATAAAGTTAGCTTCCATTCCGTCCTATCTTAAGATATCCTCATACCAAGGATTTGTTTGGCTTCCCCCAAATCCTTCATAGCAAAGGATTTACTTAGCTGTTTCTTGAGTAATTTTATTTCTTGCATGTTTTTACCTACAACCAACATGTCATCCACATACGATACAAATGAAAATATAACTACCATCCTCAAATTTCTTTTTATAAACACAATGGTCGAATGACATCTAATATAACCTTACTCCATCATGAATCTATCAAATTTCTTATACCATTGAAGTGGAGCTTGTTTCAAGCCATACAAGCTCTTCTTTAGTTTACACACCATATCCTCTTTACCTTTGACCTCATAGTCCTCTAGTTGATGCATATATAGCTCCTCCTCTAAATCACCATGGAGAAATGCAGTCTTTACATCAATCATTCTAAGTGTAAGTCTTCTTCAGTAACTATTCCTAGAACAATTCTAATAGAAGTCCTTTTTACTATAGGATAAAAAATCTCATTAGAATATATACCTTTTTTCTATGCAAACCCATTGACCACCAACTAGGCCTTATATCTTTTATTGCCTCCTACTTCATCTTTCACTCTAAATACCCACTTGTTCTCGTAATTATCTTTTGCCTTGGGTAGCTTCACCAAATCACATGTCCGGGTTCTCCATGAGAGCTTGATGTTCCTCATCTATGGCTTGCTCCCACTTCTTCCTAGTATATACCTACATTGCTTCATCAAAGCTCTCGGCTCTCCACTATCATTGAGTAATAAATAATAAAGAGAAGTAGAAAAATGTCCAAGTTCTCTTCTTACCCTAGAAGACCTCCTCAATATAGGAGTTTGGGGTTCTTGTTGAGGGGGTTATTTAACTGATTCATGTGTTACTTTCCCATCCGAAAGATCCTCTATCGCTGCATATTATTTCTTGGATTCTTCCTATTTTCCCTGCAATCGCTGCTTATACATGAATTTATCATTAAAGACCACATCCCTAGATCGAATGATTTTCTTGTCCTTAATACTCCAACATTTATATCCAAATTTATCACCACCATAACCAATGAAAGTACATTTTTCTGATTTAGCTTCTATCTTGGTCCTATCAACCTTGTCTATATGGATAAACACCTCACATACAAAGACTCTAAGAAATGAATAGTCAACTTTCTTACCATACCAAGCCTCCTTAGGTATTCCTCCATCAAAGGCACTTGAGGGTCCTTTGTTTATCAAGTAAAAAATTGTGCTTACCACTTCGCCCAAAAAGAAAGAGGTAGTCCCGCATGTAACCTCATACTCTTATCACGTTCCATTATTGTTTTGTTCATCCATTCGACACCCCATTCTCGATGCGGAGTTCTTGGAAATGTATTTTGCCTATGGATTCCATTATTATAATAGTAATCATCAAATTCATTGCTGTAATACTCTCCTCCATTATCCGACTTGAGACATTTTATCTTAAGACTGTTTCATTCTCTACCAAGGCTTTCCATTTAACAAAAGTGTCAAATACATTAGATTTTTTTCTAATATAATAAACCCAAACTTTCCTTGTTTCATCATCAATGAAAGTAACATAATAACTTGAACCCCAAGACATGATACCCGAGTGGCCCCCACACATCAAAATGCACCAGCTCTAACTTAATCTCTTTCTTTGTAGGTCCAACCTTGAGAAAAATTACTCACTTCTATTTCCCATATATGCAGTCCTCATAGAACTCCAAACCTATTTATGTATATCTGGGAAAATCATTCTTTATGATCTCCATGCCCTTATGGCTAATATGACTGAGCCTATAGTGTCACAATGTTGTATCTACTTCTGAAGACACAAGATTACAAACATTAGTGCTATAAGTGGTTAAATACAAGGTTCCAACCTTCTTACCTCTTTCCACCACAAGAGCACCCTTGGTAACTTTCCAAGAGTCCACTCTAAATATCACAGTACAACCATCACTTCCCAACTGCCCCGCCAATATCAAATTTCATCTTAATATAGGCACATGTCTGAAATCCTTCAATAGCCAAGTATTCCCATTCTGCATCTTAACCTAAATATAACCTTTTCCAACTATGCTGCAAGGCTCATCATTACTAAGAAAAACATGCCCAAAATCTCCTTGAACATAGTCAACAAAATAATGCCTATGTGGAGTAGCATGGAAAGAAGCCCCGGATCTAAAACCAAAGATTCAAGTAATATTGTGCAAAGAAATAATCAAAGCATCTTGACATACATTACCCGTTGCCACATTTTCCTCCTTGTTTTCTTCATTTTGTTTCTTCTTATCTTAAAGCTCATAAAAATCCTTCTTTACATGCTAAGAATTTCCACAATGCCAAAGCATACTATCTTGCTTTTGGATTTTGACCTTGCCCAATCCTTTAATTTTCCAAGACTTCCTCTATTCTTTTGTCTCCCTCTAGTTTCCACTATCAAAGAATTCCACGATGTAGAAGATTCACAGAGCTTTTTCTTCACATTTCCTTGCTTAGAATCACCCTTACAACAACCTCAAACTTCAAATTTGAGTTAGCTGGAACCAAGTTACTTACCGCCATTACCAAGCTATTCCAACTCTAGGTAAAGAGCACTGAACTAATAAAGCCCTAACTTCTTTATCAAATACTATCAGAATCTGAAGCTAGCATATTTACAACCATATTTAAATAATTTAAATGATATTCTACTAAACCATTCTTAGACATCTTCATATTAAACAAAATTTTCATTAAAAATATCTTATTTGAGGCAAAGGTTTTTTCATATAACTTACCTAATGCATCCATTATTTCTTTTGTAGTCTTTTCCTTTGAAACATTAAATAATACTGAAGATGCAAGACATAGCCGATTATTCTAAGTGCCTTCCTATCAAGAAAATCCCATTCCGCATCCATCGTGCTTGAGGGTTTGTTCACCTTCTCAGACAAAGGAATATAAAAATCCTTCTGATAAAGGTAATCTTCCATCTACATCTTCCAAAGACTGAAATTCTACCCATTGAATTTATCAATCCTAGATCTTCCATCATCTAGCATAGATCCCACTCAAGATAAAAATTTCCCTATGATTCAACACTTCAGCAAACCAAACCAAGATCTGATACCAATTGTTAGGATATAAGGGATAAAATATGTGGAATAATCCCTCACAGAATCATAACAGTAGAAACTAATATGCAAAAAATATTACAGATCACAAATAAAAGTACAGAATAAAATAACACAACACAAAGAGACAGGTGATTTAACGTGGTTCACCCAATTTGGGCTATGTCCACCAAGAACCACTTGCTTAGATTTTATTACAAGCCACTGCTCTCTCAATACAATACTCAGATCTGTTTGGAGATATGCTCAACAAACTCTACAGAATTCACACCCGATTTCAAAACACATCTGCAATGTTCCATATCTCTACCATATGCATAAAACCATATAAATAGACAATGACTTAAGAAGTTTTATAAAACTATGGGTATCAAAACCATGGGTCAAAATACCGCCCATATGAGAAAAATATGTTTCCCAGTATATCGGGCACATTTTAAGGTCAATTTTTTTTTCGTGGGTGTGCAGAACCCCTACTACTAGGGGTTACCACCCCTAGACCCCCACTCAGGGCCCAACCCCAAACCCTAGAAAGACAACATGGAAAGTGTATAGTACTCTTTAGTGTACGGTCTTCAACACTTTCACACATTAAAACATGCTCCACAACCTAACAAGGTTTTATCAAGAAAATAAGGCACTAGTAAAAGAAATTAAGGATAAAATCCTTAAACTAATCAAATTTTAGAAAGAAGTATATTGTCACCAAGGTAAAACCAAGCTTGAAATTTTAGTATAACATTTTTTAGAATATATTATGTTATAACGCATGAGATATTAGGGTGTACACATGAGATTTTGATATTCTTTTTTGTAAAACATGGATTTATTCATAGATTACACAATCTAAACCTTAGGTCTGGATATCCAAGATAAATCCAATCATATGGATTGGGAATTTTGAACTCAAAGAAGTTAAAATGTCCTCGCATTATAATGCACTCGTACTATAATGCGAATGCATTTCTTTTTGCAAAGTTTTATCTGTGTTTTTGGGAGGGATATATTTACTAAAATACATGTTTAAGTATAAGAAAAGTTTTTTCATTTATTAATCTTTATAATTTATAATAATAAAGTATAAAGATGAATAAATAAAGTTTTTTTCTTATACTTTAAATTTATTTTTCTAAATATAAAAAATTAGGGTCACTCTGCACTTTATGGAACTAGTGTCACAACTCCATCACTCATAGTTTAGAAGATAGTTTTTATATTCTAATTTGGTTAGTATATAGGTATATTTTAGGATTTCAACATTCAACCTAAAGCTTTGAGGGTTTAAATTCTATAATAAATGTCTATGTTGGGAAAGAATATAGTAATTTTTAGGTTTTGGGGACTTTTGGATTGTTTACTAACATTTATAGGAGTGTTAGATGTGTCAAAATTATAATTTACAAACCTCACAAATCCCATAGGTAGTAACATTTGATTGAATATGTACAGACTCATGAATTTTACCATGAGCATGGATTAGAATCCCTAATTTCATCTTAGAATATGGTAGAATTATACGATGGATGAGTACCTACTTTACAAGCATAGGGAATTCATATTTAAAAGGACCGCTCAAGAAATCATCATAATTAACAAAGCAAGGAGTGACCTTGGTTCCCATGTTGGCATGTATATAATCCTTTGATCCTTATAATATAGATTAATAATAGTAAGGTTTGAGAAATAAGATGATCTATCTAAGGACCCCATAATATCTTCATTTATTCAAGATAAGAATGATACGTAAATTGAAGAGTTAGAAGCTAAAAGAGTGTGTCACATCAATATATTTACAACACTTAACAAAAGTTAGGGTAGGAGTAGGTGAAAATGTGCAAAATATTCCACACATTCATTTACTTTCTATAGAGAAATAAAATCAGGAATCTCATCAAGATTTGTACTTAGTAAATTAGTTACATTATCACCCTAGTGTAGGAGTAGGAAGGTTGATTCAAGTGCCACATACTTCATAAGAAATTAAATATACATCAACATTAAGAGAAATGTTTTTCAAATATCATTTTGTGTTATTTACAAGAAACCCTTGAAACAATTTTATATATAAATAAAACACCAATGAAATAATTTCGTGCATTGTAAAAAAGGAATTTGGTGAAAGTGGTAAGAGGGTGTTGTCATGCAAAATGTATGGCATGAAAAATTGAAACTTTGAGCATGAAAACTAAGCCCACAGTTGAATCTTTTGCTTCTGGTCATTAGCGTGTCCTTCCTCCGGCCATCCCGCCTCAAGACAAATCTCAACCTATCTTATAAGAAATTATTAACAAGGTTTTTAAGTTTGTTTTAATGTGCAGGGATGATTGAATACAATGATTGATGAGTTTAGTGTGACTTGATGGAAGATAACTTCCTTTGGAGGCCTAAAAAGGCCATTCTAAGCTAATCAAACACCCTCTAGGAGAGTTCAAGAAATATATTAAGAATTTGGAAGTGATGTTAGGGAATATTAGAAGTTTTGGAGGAAATTTTGGAAGATTTAGGAAAGGTTTTATCATTCAAGGACAATCTTCTCAACAATAGGTTTTCTAAATGCATGGAACAAACACTCTAATGGTGAAATATGACTTCTCCAGATGATTTTGGGAGCTCCATAAGGATTTAGGAGGAAACAAATAGGCACTGGAAGTATATGTGAATCCTATACATGTCGGTAGCATCCATTTTTATCTAAGACTTGAAGGTTTTTATAAATAATTTTAAAATAGTGCAGCTGCCCCTTTCGGTTCTAGAAAAAAATGGACCTAAATTTACAAGCTCTAAGGACATAGTCACCACATAGTGATAGGTGAATATTTTTAAATGTTGGTAAGTACCTCAAGGAATGGGTAGTGTCATAAATAGACTATTTTTTACAATGGGTGAGGATATCACAATGATGGGGCCAATATTTTTCAGTTGAAACCACCTTCCTAACACCCCAAGTTGTTTTTTTGAGTGATGAAACTTCTAACATGAAAAACATGGTAAAAATGAGTTACAATGAGTTGAACGCATGTTTCTAAAACTTCAAGTGATGAATTAAGTGTTTAGAAACATATTTATGATATATGTATTATGATGTGAATAGGATGCTCTATTGTAATTACAAGGAAAGAATAAGGATCACTCTCTTATTTTTCTAGGCCTCCACAATTCACCCTAGTGATAAAAAATCAACTCCATGATGCTCAAACCATTTTGTGATTATTTATCACTTACCGATTATTCACCATGTATATGGAAGGATTTTTCATTGAATGAGATTCTTGTCATGTGGCCACTTGTTGGACTAAAATGAGGTGGTTGCAATGTCCTTCCTCATTTGAAGTGTGATCACACTATAAGGTTTGAATGAGTATTTAAGAACACTAACAAGTGAGTGACATAAAGTGAAAATTTGATGATTTCTCGTCTTACATACACGGTGCTCTATATGAAGATCATCCTCTTACCCCTCTTGGATCCATAATTCTCCTTAGATGGAATCAACTTAAAGATACTCATACACCTCTTTTCTCATTTTCCTCTCACAGAGATAAATTTTGTATTGATCCTTCACACATGATGGTCCTAAATTCCTCTATAGCTTGACTAGATCATCTTGGCTTGTTCCTTGAAGAGTTTTAAACATGATGGAAGATAAAATATATGACGATCCTCAAATTACTCCATAAGAATCCCATTTCACCTTTAAACATGATGACACCATTTTTAACTTCAAAATTCACTTCCTTAACCAAGATTTCATATGAGTGGAAACATGCTTATAGTATCTATACACATCTTTTCTTGATTCATCCTCATGGAAACAGTTTCCTCCTTTGCATGGAAGGATTGATCCTGAATAAGAATTGAAGGAATGTTTGAGGGTGAGATCCATCTTCTTGAACTTAAACTATATTGAATCATTGTGAAATATAATTATTGACCAAACATGATGTTTATCTAAGGAGAAGACACGTAAAGAATGCACATGTGGGAACAAGGCACATTTGAAGGTGTGGGAAGATAGGAAAGGAAACATGTGCCAAAAAAATTTGGCTCAGGACTTAGCTATTTTTGTGGATAAGGGATATTTTTGGAGATAATGTGTGGAGAACACATAGAGATGAAGAATTGCACTCCACACAATGGTATTTTGGGAATAAGTGGTAGATAAGCACCATGCATAGTTTAAGCTAATAATAGGATTTCTACTTGGAGTTAACTATAGGACATCTATTGTTAGAGCACTTGCATGTTGTGCATACTATTATAAAGGTGCATGGCTATTATCAACATGCGACCTATTTTGAGAAGTGCATGGGTGGTGAAGGGAAATTCCCCACCCCTATAAATATGTATTGATTTGTGTATTTTGGTAGGTGATGAATTATTGTAGAGTCGTACACGATTTTGATGCACACATGACTCATGGAGATACTGATGTAGTGTAAGAAGATTCTTTGTTTTACAATATTTAATGCAATGAATTATATTAGTTGGATAATGGTATTAGACATGATTGAATCTATTTCTTGTATGGTTAATCTTATCATAGTTATTATTTACTTTGTTTATTATGATTCTCTAAGATATAAATCTAGATTATGCACTGTGGAATCCTTATGTCTAGCTATGAATTTGAATATGTTTAAACATCATCATAATAAAATCTTGTACAAGAAAATCTAAAGAGGGAATTGGTGCCTTTGCGTGATTTTGGTGAGCACTCAACTTAGGATGAGTGATGTGTCAACACGCCTAGGTTATTCACAATAAATTCAAGGCTGCATCATTGGTTTTATTGTCATGACCTTTTTTCAGCTATTTTTAGGATGTTTTATGATGAAGACGTACCAGTTGACCTTATCAAGTGTTGAGGAGTGGATAGTAGATTTGGAAGAAGAATACACTTAGAGATTCAACATTGGATTTGAGTTTGATGCACGCTCGTGGGTGGAGCAAAAATTGTATGACTCTTTATATGAGATTTTCTTCGCTATCTTTCCGATAGAGCTATATGAGTGGTTGGTTACTTATGTGTCTAAAAGGAATTGGAGGTTTTTCACACTCATCTTGACATGGGAAGAATTTCAATCCCTTTATTCTCTTGATTTGATTTGGATGTGTCTTTGTGGATACTTATTTCCGTGGTGTTCTCATGGCGGGTTCACTTAGTAAAAAAATACGGTATAACACGTGTGTTCGAAGGGTATTAAAGAATACCCTTAATTATATGATTTAACTCTAATTATTAACCCCATCCTATTATATTATTAGAATGAAAATACCCCCTATTTTTTCCATGTACCTTACTTACCCATTTTTCAATTACAATTTTATTTACCCCTTTTTTATTTCTACCCTAATATATTAAACAAAAATATATCATATTTCTCACTCAATTTTTTTAATATGAATTTCCTCTCAAAAGATAGTTTGAAGCCATTGAAGACCTATTACAAATCACCTTATAAATGTTAAGCTTTAATCATTTATCAATAGTTCTTCAAATAATTAAGATGGTGAAATAATATCACTTGTGTTAAAAAGCATACTCAATCCTAGTTTTCTACCATCTTATTATTTCTTGGTTAAGAATCTCTTAATTGATATTTATTTATTACAAAAGAGATTATAATTTAACCTGTAAGAACACACTTCTTTTGCAATTTTAAGGTATTTAATTTTAAATTCTAGGGTTAAAATGTTTTAGTTTTATATTAAAATTAAACCCCCTTTCCTTTGGCCCACCTCTCTAACCTACCCCCAATACCCGATTCAAAATATTAATAAACTAAACCATTTCACCCCCTCATGTATACCAAAGTATATTGAATTTTATTTTATTAATTTTAATTACCTCAATATGAACCCATGTGTTAGGATATTTCCTAGCTAATGAATCCCCTGTGGGTGTTTTGAATAGCTATAATTTGGAAAAGTCAATTTCCACTTATTTTTTCCCAGAGGTAGCTAAGTTCCAATTTTTGTGTTATCCCAGGTGAACCTATCTATAAGGAATTCCATTAGTGATCAAAATCTTGATGGTAACCCTAAATTTGGAATAGAAGCTGATGGCTAGATAAACCCCACCACGTGTGGGGGTAGGAGAAGGTTTGGTGAAGGATGGGGGACCTAGCGATAGAGAGGTAAAGAGAAGAAATGTGGTTTAAGTACAATGAGGCACATGAGAGGGAGTTAGGGAAGCATCACAAAATTGTAGAACAAATGGCATTGAGGAAAGAGATGGCTTGTGAAGGATTTAGAGCTCACACAGAGGGTGTGAAGCCAGAGAATTTTGAACTCCCCATCTAGAAAACATGACAAGGAAATCTCATTGGCCTCTTATTAGAGCATGCTAGGAGAGATGACATGGGCCATGGGTGTGCATCTGAATCTACCTAGAAACCTAGCCATTGTGCTTGGTTTTCTAGTTTCTAGTAGTTAGCAAGGTAGTTTAGGAAGTAGAATAATAGGAGTAAATCAAATAACAAGTACATCCATGTCCGAGAAGATGTCTTCCTTATTATTTGGAGGCAAATTTTCAAGTGCATCATTAGCGCAGAACTCAAGTGCATAGAATTTTGGACTCACCTCTAGAAGTAATACCACCTCGCAGACAGTAGGAGTTTAGTTTAATACCACTGTTGGGACACATGGCAGTACATCCTTTGGTTCACTTCTTGCTATAGGTGGAGGATTAGGGGGCATAGGTGGCTCTGGTTCTAGTGGATCTGGTGGGTCTGGAGGTAGAGGTAACACAAGAGGTTCTGGATCCAGTGGGCATGGTCCTCACCAACCCTAGAATATTTACATGGAGATGTCACTTTGTCTTCTAGAGTATAGGGGAATAGAAGTTCTTTGTTGAGCATGTACAGATGTGTGAGATATTGTGGCGTAAAAAAGGAATCACAACTTCTGAGTGCAAGGAAATTCAGTTTGTAACTACGTTATAGGGATGCACACATAGTTGGTACATGAAGTTTGACCCTAATTAGACTTGCGTAGATTATACAGTGTTATGGGATGCTTTCCTTAAGGAATTTTATATCCCTGAGTTCGAGTAGAAGATTATAAGCACACTCAAGGATATTAAGCAAGGCACTAATAAAAGTGTTCGGGAGTAGGATGCCCATTTAAAAAAACTTTTTCCAAATTTTTCTATGATATCTATCTAAGCCAACATGCACATTGGTTCATCGGAGGCTTGCTCACACCTTTTAGGAGTGCACTGTCACATAATACATATACGGATCCACATGAAGTGTTTGAAGCAACACTACGAAATGAGGTAGTCAAAATTATAGAAAATGGAGTGATCCCATTCCTAGAAGCTCAGATTGCAGCTATGGAAAAGTAGTTGGAGAAACTATCAGCTAATTTAGAACATGATACATGAAATGGGATTTGGTGTATAGATTGTGAAGTTGAGGGGCACACTAAGGATAGTTTTCCCTACAGGTCAGTGCATTCATTATTTCTAGACTATGAGATATGTCATTTAGACCATGATGCAAGCCACTGCCCATTATTACAATGTGTGATAGGGAAGAATGTATCTTGCTAATTTAATATTTTCTAGTCCATGACTCCTAATACCGAAGATTCTATGTTGATTAATCAAATCCATGATGCCTTTGATATTGGTGCATGACAAACAAGAGTATCAGATAAATCTAAAGGTAAAAGTGAGCACCATGATTGTGATCACACTCAAGGGTGCTATGATCAGAACGAAGGGTTTTTTGAGGGAGGTCATGGTACATGAGCCGAGGATACCATGATAGATTTGGGGATGATGCCATGGTTGTGGATGTGGTGATTTTCCTCATGGAACATTTTATATGTGTGGATCTCCTAACCACTACAGGTGTAAATTCCCTTAGAATATTACTTTTTATTTTTGTGGAAAGAATCATAACTATGAGGAGTACCCAGACTTATATGAGCATCTTAGCAAGCAACATAAATAGGAGAACAAGGGCACGATAATGGTTAGAATACATTGCACCTTGGAAAACCAATAGATGCCAAAGTTTGCATCGAGAACTTGTTAGGAATAAACTTAGGTTAATTCATCATTTACTAAGTTGTAATGTTAAAGTAATTAAATTTTATTACTTTAACTTATTTAGCTATTAGTTATCTATTATCTAGTTGTCAAATGCCTAGATTATTGGGGGCTATACTATTGTTAGTTTATTACTTTGGAATGTTCCCGGATGTGATTAGTTAGGGGAAATATGTTATTTCTGCATATTTTCCATAGTATATTTTATCCACTTTCCGTGGATGTTGTTATAGTTGTTCAATGTCTATAAACATTACAACTTCTTCATTTGATAATATAAAGGGTTTCTAGAATATTACATTGTCAAGATTTGGTATCAAAGTTAGTTGATCACAGTATCTATGAGGATCCCTCATCCTCTAAGGAGAGTGTGTTGCATAAGGTTAAGGGTTCATTGTTGTAAGTTTGAGCTTGGAGGAACCATAGATGTCCCCCTGTCTCTTGGAAGCACCTGCCCTACTTCATCACCAATAATGGTTAGAATACATTGTGCCATGGAAAACCAATGGATGCCAAAGTTTGCACCGAAACTGTTAGGAATAAACTTAGGTTAATTCATCATTTACTAAGTTGTAATGTTAAAGTAATTAAATTTTATTACTTTAACTTAGTTAGTTGTTAGTTAGCTATTATCTAGTTGTCACATCCCTAGATTAGTGGGGGCTATACTATTGTTAGTTTACTACTTTGGAATGTTCCCAGAGATGTGATTAGTTAGGGGCAATATGCTATTTCTGCATATTTTCGTAGTTAGTATATTTGATCCACTTTCCGTGGATGTTGTTATAGTTGTTCAATGTCTATAAACATTACAACTTCTTCATTTGATAATATGAAGGGTTTCTAAAATATTACATTGTCAAGATTTGGTATCAGAGTTGGTTGATCCCAGTCTGTGAGGATCCCTCATCCTCTAAGGAGAGTGTGTTGCAAAAGGTTAAGGGTTCATTGCTACAAGTTTGAGCTTGGAGGAACCATAGATGTCCCCAGCCTCTTAGAAGCACCTACCCTACTTCATCACCCCTAGAGTTTTGCACATAGTTGTAGATCCGTAGATATTATATATATATATATATATAGAAATATTGCTACATTTGGTAGACTGATTGGAGGATGTCTTGTAAGCATTGAAGAGCCATCTAGATCGGGTTCGAACTTTGTAGATATGTTCTCAAGTTAGATGATTGGAAACCCACACAATAATAGAGCTAAGATTTGTAAAGCCCATTTTGGGTGAGTTTTAAATTGAGTTGGGTGTTTGACGGTCCAAATCGACCCTTTACCTTGATCTCGGTCAAGCCTTTCCAAAGCATCTTGAGTATCTAAAGTAACTTGCATGGTAACACAATCTTGGAGATCCAAACGACCTCGAGTCCCTCATGAGGAGATCTCAAACGCATCTAAACCAACCTCCCAAATTTGTCGACTTGCATATCTACACACAAAATGTGGAGAAGAATAAAGCAAAACTACGTCCAAAGAAAAAGTGACAAAGGAGAATTAAAAATAGAGGCATCTACCAACAAAGAAAATGAAGTGGATATGTAAAAGAGATGGAGAAACCAAGGTTGAATGGTAAGCCCTAATCGGGTCAATTATTTTATTTGTAAGAATCCACTTTAAATTTTATTTCCATATTTAGACGTTGTAGAAAAAATTAGGACATTTTTTTCATTTTTAGAAAGGGGCCAGAAAGATATTAAAATCAAAATTTAAACAAGTCATAACTTTCAATTGGTACCTCGGATTGAGGTTTTGTTTTTTTAAAGTGTATGATTTTTTGATCTCTATGTCTTGGTCTAGATTTTAATAAGCTTTGTCTTGAAATTTTTTTTTAAATTCAAAGGCTGAAATAAGATAAAAAAGTATAAAATTTGCAATTTTGTACTCACAATGTATCCAAAAAGGGAATTTTTCCATAGAAGAAGAGACAAAATTGTAATCACACTATCATTATAAAGTGCCAAAAACTTTTTCATTCTCATGGAGCTAGTTGTCTTCACTTTTCACTCAGAATTTAGGGGGAAAAGATGAAAGACTTGCAAATTCTTCATTGATCGCTCAACAGTGGTATTCCTTGTGGATTAGAGAAAAGTGAATGGAGGGTATTTTTTCATGCCAAGTGCAATTTTGAGCTATGAGCCAACCCAAAAGAGGTTTTATTGAGCCAAGAGCCAACCCAGCAGAGGTTTTCAAAATGTTCAGAGCTACTCGTTTGTTTTTTGAGCACACGTGCCAACCCAAAAGAGGTTCCAGACATCTAGAGACAGTTCTTGAGCCTATTCCATCTCTTGCACACCATTCAGAGGAAGTACCTTCATCCAGCTACTCTTGTTTAGATGAGATCCAAAGAGACCATACTGAATTAAGGGGGGGAATGATAAAGTCATTTGATTCACCTTAGAATAGGTTTATTTTAGCATGTGTGTGCTAATAAATGTTTACCTCATGTAAACATATTTTTGTTTTAGATTTTTTTTTCTCTCCTATTCACTTCAGACCATGATGAATTAAGGGGGAATGTTAGGAATAAACTTAGGTTAATTCATCATTTACTAAGTTTTAATGTTAAAGTAATTAAATTTTATTACTTTAACTTAGTTGTTAGTTAGCTATTATCTAGTTGTCACATCCCTAGATTAGTGGGGCTATACTATTGTTATTTTATTGCTTTGGAATGTTCCCGGATGTGATTAGTTAGGGGAAATATGCTATTTATGCATATTTTCCATAGTTAGTATATTTGATCCACTTTTCATGGATGTTGTTATAGTTTTTCAATGTCTATAAACATTGTAGCTTCTTCATTTGATAATATGAAGGGTTTCTAGAATATTACATTGTCAAGAGAACCGAGGTAGTACATGTGAAAATTACTACATTCACCGAAGCCACCCGCACTAGAGAAACATTGCAACAAAAGAATACCATTACTAGGGAAGAGGTATTTCATACAAAATACCCAGATCCTACACATCGAAGGAGGTTTATCAAGAAACCATGGAGGTGCTCGAAATCTTCGTGGTGAGATACGTGTTTAAATGAACAATCACATGAGTTGGAAAAAAATAAGGTAGTAGAGATGGTCCATTCAAATGTTGATGATTTGAAAGAGGTGTGAAAGATCTTTGTGCCGAGGAGAATATTATTCCATTACTAGGGAATTGGTTAAAGGAAAAATTCCACATGAAGGTATTGAGAATAGACGATAGATCCTACATGCTAACCTCCCCCTCATAGCTTGGATTATGAAAAAGAGATCACTCTAAATGTTTTTGTGGATGTGTGGATTCTGAGAAATATATTGATTGACACAGGTGAAAAAGTTAAAGTTCTTACTTTAGATGCATGGGTGTATATGGGAAAACCTCCATTACAACCATCCTCTAACGTATTGTTTATGGAAAATAAAACTAAGGCCACTCCAATAGGATTTTTAAATGATGCATCCATTACTATACAAGGGGACACTTTCACTGTGGACTTTGAGGTTTTAGCACATGCAGAAGTAGACAACTTCCTAGCTCTACTTGGGTACCCTTAGTGTTATGCAAATAATGTTGATCTATGGTTCAAAAAGGGGTATATAAGCTTTGAGAATAAGGAAGAACAAGTTATTATCCATTTGACAGATGGGAAATCTACACCTTATGTTGAACCTTTGAGTGAGGAAGACTTGAACATGATTTATGTGTGCATCATTCAAGATATGGAAGTACTTGAGCCATCTAAGGAAGGAATCCTCAAATGAGAAGATGCATAGTCTATTAGTGATACTACAAGTATTTCCTATGATAATTGGGCACATGGAACTTATGATATGGTTGGGCGTGAAGTAAGGAGCACATCTACATAAGGAGACAAACCTCGTTGTATTAGGAGGATAAGTAACAACCTTGTACCCCGATACACTGGAGAAGGAGACCTTGAGGTATTCTTGCATGCCATGGAAGAATAATGGGAGGATCAAGTGGATAGAAGAAATATGTTAGTGTATACCCTGTGTGGGACAACAATGTGTTGGTGGATGGTTCACAGGGATAATCTCATAGAATGGAATGAAGTAATAACTTCTCTAATAACCTAGTTTCTTAGGAGGAATGCACCTAATCAAATATGAACATATTATGGTAATCATCATGTTCAACATGATGTTCGAGTAGTGTGAGAGACTCTAGAAAGAGGGGCACGAAGCCTTACCACCTTCATTATGGGTACATAAACTTTATTTCACCTTGCAAGGCTGCACACACACTTGGTATTTTTATGAAGAGCTGCATAGGGAGACTAGAAATTAGCAAGACTTAATTACAGGAATGATCCAAAATTTTGAATACTTCTCCACTAAACCTCTGGTGAAAGAGGCATTACGACTAATGGATATCTTGACTATAGGAACATTGTAAAGGCTAAAGAACTCATTTATGAGTTATTTGGTGAGGAAGATCTCGGAGCACATTTTTTTGAAGTAGATGAGACCAATGCCAAACTACTTGAGCATGTTTTCCTTCAAAAGGAGAAAGGGAAGATGGTCTATATAGTGGATGATGAAGAAGTAGAAAATTTGGACATTGATCATTCAGAAGGTATGTGTGAGGTTTTATACATTGTAGATAAGAAGGCATGTGCCTATCATGAACCTATGAAGACTAAGAAAGTGAACATTTACATGAATGTTAAACCTAAGGAGGCCATAATTGGAGATTATTGATCTGATTCTGAAGTGGCTAAGATAATTGAGTTATTACATGATTTCTAGGACTTATTTCCTAGGGGCTACCATGAGTTAAAGGGAGTGCATGATTCTTTGGACAAGATGAGAATTAATTTAATGAAGGTGTACGCCTGTCAGAAGATACCTTATCGGATGAACTCTAACATACACATAAAAGTTAAAGAAGAAATTGACAAGATTTTGAAATATGACATCATTAAGCCCCTAGAATAATCATTGTGGGTTAGCCCCATGATAATCAATATAAAGAAAGATGGTTGGATTAGGATTTGTGTGGACAATAGAGAGTTGAATGCTACATGTGTGATTGATCATTTTCCTACACCTTTCACTAAGGAATATTAGAAGATGTTTCAGGGAGAAAAATTTACTCTTTTACAGATGGAATATTTTGATATCACCAGGTAAGAATTGCAAAGGAGGATCAAGAGAAAACAAATTTCACCACTGAATGGGGAATTTTTACATACATGGTGATGTCATTTGGACTGGAGAACACACCTATAGTATTTTCACAAATTGTGATTGAAAAATTCCAATATTTTATTCAAAAATTCTCGTAGGTCTACTTGGATGATTGGAAATTATATGGGCTTGTCAAGGATCATTATGATAACTTGTGATTAATGTTTGAGAGGTGCAGATAGTTAAACATCTCCTTAAACATCAAGAAGTGTGTATTTTCTACACTCTTTGGAACTCTGTTAGAGCATATCATCTGCAAGGAGGGTTTGTTAGTAGATCCATCCAAGGTTGTAGTTATCTTAGGCCTAGAGGAACATACCAATCAAAGTGAGGTACACAAATTCTTGGGCCAAACAGGGTATTAAAAAATTTTTTTATCAAAATATATGCAAAGAGTTTCATGCTCTTGGAGGAGTTACTAAAAGGAAAAGGGACATTCTATTGGGGAGAACTGTAGTAGTGCACATTTGAAGCGTTGAAGGAGAGGCTTACTACAATGCCTATTTTCCCTCATGGAACCAACCTTTTCACATACATGTGGACGCCTTTGTCATGAAAATTGGCATAGTGCTAGCTCATCCTGGAGAAGGTATGATAGATTATCCTATATATTTTTCTAGTAGAAAGTTGACACCTACAGAAAATAATTATACAACTACAGACTTTGAGGCTTTATCAATGATCTTTGTGCTACATAAGCTTAGACAATACTTTCTAGCAACACCTTTTTTGTTTTATATAGATCACATGAAATTGAAATACTTGGTAAATAAGCCCATTTTATAGGGGCACATATGCCGATGGGTTCTCTTATTCCAAGAGTTTGATTTTACAGTTGTGGTAAAACTAGGAAAAAGCAATTATGGTCTAGACCACTTATCAAGAATTCAATCAGGAGAGGATGTGCAAACAATTGAAGATACAATGCTAGATGCACAATTATATAGGTTAAAATACATACCCTCAGAATTGGAGGATATTGTTGTCCTTTTATGCACAGATATGGCACCAGAAGGAATGAAATCCTTGGAAAAGAAACAACTTGTAATTCACACCACACCTTTCATGTTGATCAGTGGTGACCTATACAAACAAGGACGAGATGATTTATTGTGCTGGTTTGTACTAGATCATGAGTGCATTCCAATCATGGGAGAGGCTCATGATAGTATTACAATGTGGATACTATGTAGGTGACACCACCACATGTAATATTCTACTCACTATTTTGTGGTGAGAAACCATGTACAAGGATTTTAAGGAGTATTGTAAGGTGTGTGATCATTGTCATCACCTTGTAAAACCTAGGAAAATAAATGATATGCCTTTAAGGCCTATTACTAGCCTAATACCATTTTAAAAATGGGAAATAGAATTTGTGGGTCCTATTTCCCAGCTGCATGTAGAACTAGATAGTGCTACATCATAACTTGTACATATTATCTTACAAGGTGGGTAGAAGAAACACATACAAAGGATTGTACAATAGATACAACAACAAGTTTCTTATGGGAGAATATTCTTACTATGTATGGATGTCCATTGAGTCGACAAGTGATAGGGGCACACATTTCTTGAATGAGACAATCATGATATTATTGGATGAATTTATGGTCACACACCATAAGACCACACCCTATCACCCTCAAGAAAATGGGACTATTGAGGCATTCAATAAGATATTGAGCTAGACCTTGACAAATATTTGTGATGTTGGAAGGAAATATTGGGATGATAACATTTTTAATGTACTTTCATAATATAAAACAACATATAAAAGGTTGAATAAAGCCACACCATTTTAGTTGGTGTATGGCAAAAATTAGTTCTTCCCATATAATTTATGTTACCTTCTTTGCGTATTGCGTGTGCTAGAGGTCTAGCTGATGAGAAAGCTTTGGAAGAGAGAATTGACAACTTAATACAACTAGATGAGAGATGTGCCATAGCATGTTGGAGTCGAATCGGAAAATGCCATACATAAGGAATTGCATGATAGACATATCAAGGAGAATAATCTTGAGCATAGGAAGGAGACACTTATTTATGATTTAAAGTTTCTATGCAACCAAAGTAAGCTTAAGGTGCATTGGTTGGGATCATATGTTATCACTCACATACTTGAATCAAGCGCTTACTAGTTAGAGGCGCTTGATGGAACACAATTAACTGGTTACTTCAATGGGAGTAGGATGAAGTCCTACTATAAATAGGCCTTCTTGGGGTTTGCAATTAGGAAATATTTCCATTTAGTATAGATTTCCCTTATTGTATTTCCTTTAATGTGTTTCCTTCTTTGTCGCTTATGCTTTGTCAATTTAGTTTAGTGTTTTGTGTAATAAGCATGTTTGCACATCAGAAGATGATCACAATCTGAAGTGTTTTTATGCATGAGGACTGCACATACCCTTGGTGTGGGGTGGTTATCATTTAAAAATGGGTACACATAAGAAAATACTATTATAAGTGATTTCTCTTGATTAAAAAGTGTAGATAGTATGGAAAGGTGTTGCTAGAGAGAAAATTTCTCCTAAAGGAGACCATTTATGGAAATGAATAAATGAATAGAATAGTATAATATAAGGTAAAATATGGCCATAAAAACTACTAGAGGAAGGCACAATGGTGAGGTACTTCGGTGCATGAAAGTGCACAAAAGGAGGTATGTAGCCGAAGGTAGGAAGGTGTGCTAGAAGGTTATAGCTATGGCACATAGGTGTATCACGTGGAAATTGGGAAAATGGTCAATTAATGAGAGGATCGGTGGTAGGTAAAGGAGTAATAAATGCATTAAATTTTATTAAATCTATATAAATATGTGATGCGGGTTCATTTCTACCTTTGTAATCAAAAGTATTTGAGTGAAATAGTTGCGACCAAAACAAGTGAAACACATTGAGGTACGAGAGAGTGTGAAACTAGGAATGGAGAGTAGATTTGTGCACATAATTGGCTTGCATCCCCATTTGAGAAGGGTTTGAGAAAAGAAGAAGCATTGAGAAGGATCTAGGGCACACGAGTTTTGAACTAGGGTAGGGAGCTTGTTTGGTCGAGGAAAAAGGTGCAACTTTTATCATGGCACCAAGGAAGCACCGGAGCAAGAGAGAAGGGGAAGAAGAAGGTAGAAAATTATGTCAAGGATGCTCTTGAGATATTTTTTTGGAAATGCAATATCCAGAAGAAGTAACTATTGGATGGGATTGGGATTCCCATATCCGTAGGTGCAAGGTGTGTGACTACAAACATTGCACCACCGAGAACAAGGAGGAATTGGATGCATTGTTGAATAGGAAGACCAACAAGTGAATGGTTGATGACATGCCAATATATGACAATGTTGGAGAGAAGTTGTTGAAGACAGTAGAGGTATACTAGCCGTATTTAATTCTCGTACTTTGGAAAACAAAAAAATCTATACTAGTGGCTGATGAGTAGAGTCCATGTGGACTTCTTATATTTTTTGGAGGGTGGGTAAGGATCAAAATGCCCTTAATTTATACATTAACATGATTGAAGGGCATAGGAATAGAATTTAGTAATGATCTAACTGATAAGGCATTTGTCATGGTCACCATCAAGGAGTTGTGATATATGAAGGATCTGCGTGGGATGGATATCAACAAAATGAGTGCATTTACTCACTAAAATGAATGATCGGGAAAGGTGGTCACAAGTGAAAACCATGTGGCTACATGTTACTAAGAAGATTTCATAAGGATAAGTTTACAACTTAGTTGGGTACATAGTAGATACAATTGTTGAGGAAGTGTGCATAGGTGAGAAGATAAGTTTTGGCGCTATCCTGTTATCACTTGTGTTTATAGAAATTGGAGTGCCTGATGGGCCAAACAATAAAATATGGGAATACCCCGTGGAAAATAAGTCCCTCGTAGAGAGGTTTGAAAAATATCTGTGTGAAGGATCAATGAGTGGTCCATTCAAGAAAAGGGTAGAGTTATGGTATGACCAACTTTGCATGGCCTTTGAGGAGGAATGACACATTCCAAAGGAGTTACCCTCAGTGGTGGGAAAGGCTATGCAGTTTGTAGTATATCAAAATTTTTACATCACATGGTTTGTAATGAAGGATGGGACATGGAGTCCTTGGTGTAAAATACCATACGCCTTCACAATATGATTCTTCCAAGAAGTAGTACACAAGTTTACTGAGATGTGTGCTAGTTGAGCTAAATACGGACAAGGTAGACCATGACTACCATACTTAAAGGATAACTTATGTTTAGGTTGATCTACCTACATTAAGAGGCTTATTTTTGATGTCATAAGTATGAATCTAGTAAGTTTTTATATTGGGGATAGTGGGGCCACACTTATATACCTCTTGCTTAAGCCTAGATTGGAAAAGGGCTAGTATGTGGAGAATGAGTTCATGGTACTAGGGCTTCCTAAAGGCAAGCATACAATTGAAAATTTGGCAGCTCCAAAGCTTACCTCAACCTTAGAGGAATATGAGGAAGAAGAACTCAATGAGGATAGTGGAGGCTTGGACCATAGAGGCTAGAGGCAGCCCATTGACAAAGCATAAAGTGAGTGCACAAATACTCCTCCACATTTGCAAGGAGAAGAGGAATACTTAGACATAAACACATTCCATGAGGAACGCCAGTTTAAGAGGGTGTTAATAAGGAACATAAACCAAGGCACAAGAACATATAAACCCTTACGAAGGTCACCTCGAATCTCCCCTCAAAAATAAATATCCGAGAAAAAGTGGAGAAGAAATATGAAGCTTATAGAGGAGGAGGAGGAGGAGGAGTCAAGGGAGAGCATGCTAGGAACCTTGGTTCAACCTGAAGATGCAGAAGAGCCCCGGGATGAGGAGATGAGAGATGATGAGGAAGGGGTGAAAGAAGTAGAGGAAGTTGTGGGTGAGCCACCCAACACACCCATTACTACTTAGGAAGGAGAAGGGCCAACTCCAGACCTTGGTGCCTAGGTTCTTAAGGGGCCAAGGACAAAAAGAGAGAGGAAAAGTGAAGAATATGTTGTCCCTAATATGGGATATGTTGAGGACACAAGAAAAATCATCACTGCCCATTTTCAGAGCACTGTGGGCCTTAAAGAGTTATATGGGTGGGAGCTGATGGATCCAGATATGGCTACTACATGAAAAAAGAAGCAATTATCTTGGTCCATGCAGAATCATATGGACGAACCATATTTTGATGTGTGTGAAGAGTCCTATGTCTTACATAGAGTGAAGAAGGCACCCCAAAGTAGGCACATGACAATAAAACCCACTCTAATGTCTGATGAGTAGGTCAGAATGCCTTGGTCAAGGTATCTACTAAGGTGGCATGGAGGAATGTTGATAAGGCCACCACCATTCGAGTGCTACTTGAAGATAACAAGGATAAAAATATAGAGATAATGCGCTTAAAATAAGAGAAGGAATGAGAATAGGAAAATAATGAGGCCTTCGTTAGCATGGCTGAGGAACTTGGTGATCACATTCTTAAAACAAGGCCTCATCTAGAATCTTAGGTTCTTGAAAAATTTCCTTCTGCTATGCATTATTTGTGCACTTTGGTCAATTTGGTATTAGATGATGGACCAATTCAAATGCCCACACCAAAATATTCTAAACAAGAAGTAGAAAAAGCAAGGGCCACTATTGTTAGAAAAATTTCAACTTATGAGGCTTTGCTCCAAACCTTGAAAGATGAGCTAAAGAAAGCTGACCAAGCTCTCAATTTATGTTCTGTGCCGAATACATAATAAGGATCAAAACTATAGAAGAGGAAAATGAATTTCTAAAGGAAATGAAGGATGAAACACATGGTCACACAAAAATATTAGCACTGGTAAAATAAAAGTGCAAGGAGCTTGCGAAGCCCAGGATTCACACAAGGATATAATTGATGAGATTGGGAAAATCATAGTGCAAAAGATGGATCTCATGGAGGGAATGTTATTAGGTATGGCCAATGTTGTCTGGGTGCTACAAAATGAGAAAGAGAAGATCACTCAGGACAAATTGGATGCAATAGCCACAGATATTCTAGAGAAAACAAGGAACACACTAAGTGACTGGAAGACATTGGAGGATGAAATCAAAACTGAATATCTAGAGTTAATCCTTCCAATCAAAGAAGAGGGTGTTACAGAGTAAATTTCATTATTTTGTACAATGTTTCATTCATTATTTCATTACTTATTCTTTATTATTGGAGGTATCAGAAAGAATTCCCATTACAGGATGACAATGTACTTTAGTGTGGGGTAATGTTGAGAAGATAGAATGTTTCTCTAAGGAGAAGAAACACAAAGGATGTGTGCACGGGAACAAGGTGTATTTGAAGGTGCGGGAAGACAGAAAGGAAGCACGCACCAAAAGACTTTATCTCGGGACTTATTTGTTTTTTTGGATAAGGGATATTTTTGGAGATAACATGTGGAGCACACATAGAGATGAAGACTTGTGCTCCACGTAATGGTATTTTGGGAACAAGCGGAAGATAAGCGCCATGCATAGTTTAAGCTAATAATAGGATTTCTACTTGGAGTTAACTATAGGACATCTATTGTTAGAGAACTTGCATGTTGTGCATACTATTGTAAAGGCACATGGCTATTATCAACATGTGACCTATTTTGAGAAGTGCATGGGTGGTGAAGGGAAAGTCCCCACCCCTATAAATATGTGTTAATTTGTTTAGTTTGGTAGGTGGTGAATTATTATAGAGTTTTGTTGCTGATTTTGACACCCACATGACTCATGGAGATACCGATGTAGTGTAAGAAGATTCTGTGGTTTTACGGTATTTAATGAAAAGAAGTATATTGGTTGGATAATTGTATTAGAAATGATTAAATCTAGTTCTTGTATGGTTAATATTATCATAGTTATTGTTTAGTTCATTTACTATGATTCTCTAAGATATAAATCTAGATTATGCACATTGGAATGCTTACGTTTAGCTATGAATCTGAATATGTTTAAAAATCACCATACTAACATCCTATACAAGTAACTCTAAAGAGGGACCTAGTGCCTTTTCGTGCTTTGGGTGAGTGCTCAGCTTAGGCTGGGTTATTCATAGTAGATTATAGATTACATCACCACTCCTTAAATTACAAAATGTGAGCACATCACCAAGTATTGATTACGTGTTTAGAAATACTATCAAGAGATATGCACTTGTTTATGAGATCAAGATGACTACCATCACCACTCATGATTATCCTTACTCATCATGCTCATGATGATCATTTTTTTGATGAATTTAATTTCAATTAGGCTCTTAATGTTTTCAAATCCTTCATAGATCTCATGATTCTTCTAATTGCACCAGTTTCAAGTACTGTCTATTATGCATTTTGATGCATTTTTTCCTCTTAACTCATTCAAGAACTCCTAGAATCTTCCATAGAAAAAATTCACCGTTGAAGCCCTCATTCACTACACTTTGAATGTGTGTTGTTGAATAGATGTATCTTGAATGATATTTTCTTTCCAATTTTTTTGTAAATTACTTCAGACACCTTCAATTATCTCTAGATCACCCTTAAGTGCTTTATAATTTCCTTCAACATTCCCAAAGTGTTTTTAACAGCTGCAAAATGGCCAAAAATGGCCTTTTTAGGCCTCCGAAGGAAGTTATCTTTCATTGAATCTTACTGAATTAATTTATCACATTGGGTAATCATCCTTGCACACTAAAAAAACTTTAAAACCTTGTTAGGAATTTACTCTGAGCCAGGGTGAAGGTTGAACTGAAGGTAGGCTTGTTAGAGGAAGGATACACATTTTTATGTCTATCAAGAGGAAAGGGATTGAATATTTATACAACCTTACTCCTATAACTAATACTTTCATATTGTGATAATTTATCTACATTTTGGTGTTCTTGGTGTTCTATTGCTATTGATATTCAAATTTATCTAATTAATTTCATTACAAATATACAAAGTGGTAGTTCATGACATATAACATTTACTTCTAACATCAACTATGTTTTGTTAATTATCATGGTTTTTCTCAACTAAAGATTGATTTTGGGAGCATATCGGGCATCCACAACTCGGGTTATAAAATAAGAAACTTGAATTTAACCCTCCTAAAGCTTATTCAATAGGTAAATGAGTCAAGAAGGTGTGTATGATAAGAAATATGAATTTTATCCCTATGAGTTTATCTAAAACCTTATTTTTGGTTTCAAAAAGAAAATATTAATATTTCAGATGATAAGGATTATTAGAAGATAATTCTACCTATAATGGGTTATTCAACTTAGGAGTCTTCTTGAGTCACACCATTGCGGAGAAGACTTTGATACCATTTTAGAGAATACCCTTTTGATCAATTTTATCTACATGGAATTAGAAATTGATGGTGAATCACATTTTCTCGACCTATACAATGTATTTATCTCATTACCAAGCCCTAATTAAGTGTTTAAAAATAATCTTGGTAGGTATGCATTTATTGAGAGTATGAGATGATTGCTAGCATCAAATTCAGTTACCTTAGATCAAAATGGATTCTCCCAAGATGTAAAGGATTATTCAAGATTTATGGTGCCTACATGTTTTCCTCCTAACCCCTTATGGAGCTCCTAGAATCATATGGAGAAGTCAAGGTTCACAATTTGATTGCTCATTCCTTGCACCTAAAAACCTACTATTGAACATAATATCCCTAAATGATAAATTTTTTTCCTAAATATTACAAAATTTATTCCAACACCTTCAAGGATTTAAAATACCAAGTTTAGATACTTAATAAATTTTCATATCCCTCCCGAAGGATGCACATAGGCTCCGAAATGGCCAAATTTTTCCTTTTAGGCTTGCCAAAGATTTAGTCTTTTATTGCACTTCAATAAATGGAATAATGGAAATTGTTAAACCTTTTTAAAACTTATACATGTTCACCCAATGCATTACAAATACCTTCAAGGACAAGGTGATAATGACACGGGAGGTAAGTGGCTCGAGAGAGGGATTTAAGAAGATTTGGGAGCAATATTTCACATTGTGGCTTAGTTTTAATGGTTTAAGTTTTGCATTTTTGGGTTAGTCAACTCACATGAAAACATATCCATATGATGAATCATCTTACCCTTTAAGGATTCAAAATCCTCCTTAAATGGAATCATATTTAGGATGCTCATACACTTCTTTCTCATATCCTTCTCATGAGAATAGGAAACTTCTTGATCCTTCACACATGATGGTCCTGAATGCCTTAGTGGCCTAACTAGCTCGTTTTGATTTGTTTCTAAAAGATATTTGGACAAAATGGTAGTGTCCAGATATGATGATTATAAATTCACTACTTGAGCCTCACATTTCACCCTTAAACATGATGATCTCTTCTTAATCTCACAATTCACCTCCCTTCCCAAGATGTCACCTGAGTGGAAGTATGCTTAAGATTTATAGAAACCCTCTTTCTTAATTTATCCTCATAGAGATAGGTTTCCTCCTCCTAATAGAAGGATTGATCCTAGAGTGAAACTTGGAGGATTGTACAAGAATTAATTCCATGTTCTTGACCTCCATACTATATTGAAACACTATAAATTCCACCTCCTCGACTTGCAAGATGTGAGTTCATTACCAAGAATTGATCAAGTGTTTAGAAAAACTCTCATAAAATATGAATTATTTTTAGCCTAAGATTATTGATAACATCACTCATGGTGAGATTATCTTATCATGTTCCTTATGACCATTCGCTTGATGATTTGAATCTCGATGAATCTCTTGATGTTTCATATCCTTTACAAACCTCTTGATTTTATTCATTACACCCATTTTCCTCATGATGTTTCATATCCTTCAAAAACCTCATGATGACCATTCCATTGATTATTTAAATCGATAAAAACTTACATATGTGTTTTGATTTATTATGTGTTATATGGAGCTACATGAGACCATATATTCGATCAATTATTGCTACCTTTGGGAGTTGTGAGGTTTGTAAATTCTAATTTTAACACATCTAACACTCCTAAAAATGTTAATAACCAATCAAGAAGGCCCCAAAACCTAAAAATGACTATATTATTTCCCAAAATAGACATCGATTGTAGAATTTAAACCCTAAAAGATTTATGTTGAATGTTGAAATCCTTAAAAATTCCTATGTATTGACGATATTAGAATATGAAAAACTATCTTCTAAACCGCGATTGTTGGATTTGTGAGACTAGTTCCATAAGATGTAGAGTGACCCTAATTTCTTATATTTAATAAAATATTTATTTTAGTAAATACATCCCTCCCAAAAGCACATATAAAACATTGCAAATAGGAACTTGAGCATGTTATAATGCACTCACGTTATAGTGTGATCGCGTTATAACGTGAGCACATTTTAGGCTTGGTAATTACCAATCCTATTAATTCATAACACGATCACACTTTACAAAACATGCTTGCATTTTTATTCAAATAAAAAAATTATCCACATTTTGGTCCCCAATCTCCTTGATCTTACCCATAAATGGTAGATCACTACCAAATAACGTTTTAAGGCCTTTTCTTCCTTCAATATTTTATTTTCATCTTCCGATTTCCTCGGCTCATAACAGTGATTCATCCATTTAATCATCCCTTTCAATACAAAAATTTGGGGAAACATAAAATATATTTAAGATATATGGTTGGTGATGGTTATGAGCTATGTTTCCTCTTTTTCAACCTTTAAAATTGAAATTTCAGTAGTCAAGTTATCAGTTGCGTGTTGGATTTCCTTAATTTTCATCCATTTGATCGTCCCTTTAAATTAAAAAATTTGGGGAAACACAAAATATATTTAAGATATCTGTCCGTGATGGTTATAAGCTATGTTTCCTCTTTTTCAGCCTTTAATATTGAAATTTCATTTGTCAAGTTATAGTTGTGTGTTGGATTTCACTAATTTTCTAATCTTTTCCTTCCAATGTTTGTTAGATTTATTGAATTATATAAGATTTATCTTCCAACGCATATTAGAGTTATTAAAACATGTGATCTTTATCTTCATACACCCATTGGAGTTGTTGAATCATATAATATTTCCCTTCCAATGAATGTTGGAGTGGCTAAGTCTACAAGTCATTATTTTTTTCAATTGGGAGATATATTCATCTTTCCCTTGAAAGATAAGTTGTAGATTGTATAGCATATATATTTTTTGTTATAGTTCATATTCAACTTTGGAAATGATTATTGGGCTGGAGAAATTTCCTAAGTCTTAGAGGGTGCACAAAAAGATGCATATGCACACGTAAGTGGAAGTTAACAGATGTGCCAAGAAAGAAAAGTTTTAGACTTACCCATTTTTGTAGGGAATGAGATAAAAATAGGATGAAGTGTAGATCAAGAAAAGATGAGAACAAGAAGACTTCTAAGTGAAGTTAGAGCTATTTTTGAGAGGAGAAAAGTAAAGAGCAAAGGTCATGCATAGTTTGCGCTAATAATAGGATTAAGATAGAGCTCGATTACAGATTGATCTATTATTAGAATTTTTTTAAATCATGCAGCTATTAGCACATGGCTATTTTGAGCATGCAATCTATTTTGAGATGCATGGGCGGTGAAGGGAAAGTCTCCACCCATATATATAGTAGTTTATTTTTATGGTTTTAGACACTTTGTGTATTACAAAGTTATACTTCCCTACTATTCCAAGCATCCATGAATCTCTAGTAATTATTGTGATGTATACAAATTCTATTACTTAATGAGTTAGTATAATGAATAATTGTGGATGGATATTGGTTGTTGATTTCTCTATTCATGATACTTGTATGGTAAATATGATCTTAATTGTGATATGATCTAATATGTTTTCTTATTATGCATGTTTTCGATTTGATCTCATGGATCTGATTATTATGGACTATACAATTTGATAATGATTAATATGTGACAAAACAATAGAAAAGAGGGACTGGTAGCTTCACGCACTTTGGGCGAGATTTCAGATCTATCCGGATGAATTTTCAAGTGAGAGTTTAGATCAATCTGGATGAATTTCCAGCATGCCTAGGGAATTGAGTGGGAAAATAAGACTACATTTTGTTTTTTTTTGTTGGGACCTCTTTTCAAATGGTTTTCCATGATGTTGCATGATTATGGCATATCGATTGAATCTTGACCATTGAAGATTGGGTATACGAAGGACAAGATCAATTTACATAAAGATATGATTCTAGACTTGACTTCAATGTGTACAACTGGGTGGAAGATAATCTATATCATGAGGTCTATGAGAAATTTTTCAAATATTTCACGATATAATTGTACGAGTTGTTGTTCATGTACACATTGATAAAAAATTGGAATTACGAGACCAAGGGTTTGGATGTAGGAAAAGTACGAGAATTTGTTTCATGCAGATTAACCTTGGAACCATGTTATAGATCATTAGTGGATTGGTGTTGTGCACGGTTATAATTTGGAATATGTTGTTTCTACGTATTATTGTCAAGAAGTTGTTGAGTTTGAATTTTTCATGAACCCAAGGGATATTACATTTGTGCTATTCCTTTGGAAATTAAGATCTTGATGGTGGTGCTAAGTTTAAAACACCTACCTATGGCTAGCTAAACATACCACCACTTTGCATGCAGGGGAAGGATCAGGTGTGGTGAAAGATGGTGTACCTTGTGGTATAAAGGAAAAGAGAGGAAAGGTGGATTAATTATAATAAATCTTGAGAGAGGGAATTGGTGAAGCAACATTAAATTGAGGAGTCTATGGAGTTACAAAGGATGATGTCTCGCAAAGGATTTGAATCTCATGTGGAAGACATAGAGCTAGAGCATCATGATCTCTCCCACTTAGGAAAGCATAATAGAGAATCCCCTTCAGCTTTTGATGAGAGTACATTAGATGAGGAAATATTGAGGATCATAGGTGCACATTTTATACCACTTAGTGACCTAGCCCTTACATGTGGTGTCCTAGTTCTAGAAGTAATCATTAATTAACAGGTGAGTGTAGGTAATCCAGTAGCTTCAGGTATATATAATTTTCCTTTGAATACAACAATGCATCAGACAACACATACACCTATGGAAGAACAAACATCATCTTTGTTACTTAGATGCCCAATTAGAGGAATATTTTCTGGTGTGTCATCAGAACAGAGTGTGGGCACACATAACATTGGGAACATGTCTAGAAGTACTACAACTTTATATACTATGGGAGTTCAATTTAGTACTATAGTTGGGATGCAAGGAAGTACATCTAATAATCCGATGCTTGTTGTTGGAGGATCAAGAGGGTTGGGATCAAGTGGATCAGGTGGTTCTAGAGGTGGAGGAAATACTAGTATTAGTTTTGGTTCTAGATCTGGAGGACATGGCCAACATCCATAGTAACCCCCAAAACAACCTCATCAAGTTTTTTACGATATGACCCTCCAGTTTCCAAGCTTATAAAGGTATTGAAGATGTTACAAAGCATGTGCTAAAGTGTGATATGTTATGGCATGATAAAGGAATCACCACTTTAGATAAGAAATCAAGTTAGTTTTCTACTACTCTTTAAGGGCATGCATATAGCTTGTACAATTAGTATGACTGCATCATACTGTAGTGGATTATGATGCTTTATGTTATGAATTTCTAGCTGAGTTCCATATTCCAAAATTTGAACAAAAAAGTATCAACACTATTAAAGAAATTAAGCAAGGATTATCAAAAAGTTTGAGGGAATATGACATACATTTTAAAATGTTGTTGTCAAAGTTTTCTTATGACATACACCCTAGTCAACATGCACAAAGTGGTTTGTTGGTGGGATGTTGACTCCTTTTCAAAGGGTGCTATCTCATAAGACCTTTATAAACCTGTGTGATGTTTTGGAAGTAGCTTTGTGCATTGAGGGATTTGGGAGTATGGACAATAGAGTAAGCCCATTCTTAGAGGAACATATTGTAGCTATGGTGAAATAGTTGGAGAATCTCTCTACTATTTCAACTTATGAAATGCACAATGGAATATGGTGTATAGATTGCAAGGTTGAAGGAAACACTAAGGATAGTTTTCCTTGCAAGTCGGTGCATGCCATGTTGTTGGATTGTGATATTTTTCATTTGGACCATGATGTGAGTAGATTTCCCCTCTTATAGTGTGTGATCCGGAAGAATGTGTTTATGTACTGTAAGATTTTTAAGACCCATACTCATGACACCATTGACTGCAAAGTGATTGATCATATTCATGAAGCTATTGAGACTAGTGTGCACCAGACTAGTGTAGCAGGTGGATCTAAGGAACAAGGAGAATAACATAATGAAGGGTGTAATAATGGGGATAACATGAATAGATCCTTCCATGGAGGATATAGAGGTCGTGGTCTGACGGTGGTACAAGAGAATTTCCTAGAGGAAATTGTTATACTTGTGGATCTCTTGATCATTATCAACGTGAGTTCCCTCAAAAAAATTTTGCTCATAGTTTGGGAAACAACACAACTTTTAAGAATTTCCATACCTATATGAGCCTATGAGAAAACAACACAAGAAAGAAAAGGGTGCAAATATGATTAAGATACATCACGTAGATGAAGTTTAATGGATTTGAAGGCCAGAATTAATTCTGAATTACAACCCATATTATTTATTACACGCACCGAGGTTACGTGCACGGGTGAACCTCCAAAGTATAAGCCTACTATAACAAAGTAAGAGGTGATTAATAACAAGTACCCTAATGCTAAACATCGAAAGAGGTTTTCTAGGATATTATGGACATTATCAAGGATTTACAATGAGAGATTCAAGTTCTTAAGGAGTAGGCACATGTGATGGAATGAGAAAAGAAGGTTTAACTCCCATAGAAGGATATAGATGAATTCAAGGAGGTCTATAGAATGTTGTGATAGGAGAATATAATCCCTTTGTTAGGAGACTGGTTGAGAGAGAAGATACCACATGTAGGTAATGAGTGCAAAAGGAAGATAATACATGTAAATCTTCCCTCACTTAATAGTGTGTATGCTAAGGGAATTACACTAAATGCAGTAATAAATGAATGTCTTACGAGAAATATTATGATGGGTATAGGTGAGGAAGTTCTTGTACTCACGTTGGATGCTTGGAATTAGATGGGAAGACCACCATTGTAGCCTTCCTTGAATGTGTTATACATGGAAAATAGAACTAGGGCTAATCCTATCGGATTATTAAAGGATGCAACTATTACAATTCAGCAGCCAAGTTTACGGGGATTTAAAATTATTAGAACTCATCACAGAGCAGATAGCTTCCCAAAGCATTACTTAGGTGCCCTTGGTACTATGATAATAATGTATATTTGTGCTTCAAAACGGGTACATTATCTTCAAGAACAGGAGGAACATGTAGTTATACCTTTGATAGATGGAAATTATGATCCATATGTCGATCCTTTGAGTGAAGAGGACTTAAAAAGATATATGCATGCACAATCGAGACCCTAAGGTAACTGAGCCATCTAAGGAAGGAGTGATACAATGGGATGATGCTCATTCAGTTAGTGATACCACAAGTATTTCTTGTGACAACTAGGCACATGGAATGTATGAAGTAGTTGGGTGGGAGATCAAAAAAACCTTTACTTGTATGATCAGGCCACGCACGGTTAGGTGCTTGAGTTATAACCAAGTACCCAGTATATTAGTGAAGGTAACCATAATGTATTTCTATGTGCCGTGGAATCCCATGTGCTCATGTATAATTAACTATGCTAGATGAATTGAAACTAACACCTAATAGTTCCAAAGCAAAGATAACTAAACACAAACCATCAAGATAAGAGCTTATGGAGACTAAACTTCTTCAAATGCATGCAACTTTGAACAAAATCAAACTAACATACTTAAGATAATCTCTACTCTTTAGATTGTTAAACTAAAAATGAACCTAGATAGATCCATAGCAATCAAAGTTGATTGTTTGATCTCAAGGTTTGAGAATGGAATCTCATCAAGAATGGCTACAAGGCCATTTTGATTCTTCCCATATTACTCAAGCTTTGAGTGATTAGATGCAAGATGAAGATGCTAGCTCAATACTAATGGAGAATTCTCAAGATCAAAATGCCTATAGTTTATGCTATATGCATGTAAGGTGTAAGAAGAAAGGTAGGAAGAGGGGTTTCTTATAGTTGGGGAAAGGCTATGGATTTGGTAAATGTGGGATAAAGGGAAAAGTAACTTTAGTTTAGTTTACTAAAGCTAGGTGAGTTAGTATGTGAGTTAGTGCTTTAGTTAGCACTTTATGGGGATTGGGGTGCATATAATTAATCAAAGGTGATTAATTAATAGACTAGGAGTAAGCTTTTAGAAGATTTTTAGAGGAAGATTAGTGTGATTTAGGGGATTTAATAGAGGAGGATGGATCAATAAATGGTAATTTATTGATTTAGGCTAGCAGTCGTAATTAATTAAGAATAATTAATTGACTTAGGTAGAAGTAGACACTAATTGGAAAAAGGTCATTAATCGATATCTTGAGCGATAAAATGGTTAATTAATTAGTGAAATATAATTAATTAATAGTGATAGAAGAGAAATGGTGCATTATTGATGAAATGTCATCAATTTTTGGGAAAGGGGATAGTTAGTGCAATTTAGCTATTAAAATTGCTTGATCCAAATTCTAGGTGTCTACATTTTCCCCTCTTTAAGGTGGCGTAAGTGGCACCACCTCAAAGATAGTAGAAAAGTCTTGACAAGCAAATTTTGACATGATAAAAGAAAAAATAGTAGAGTGAAGGATGCCCCCTTGAGTGTCAATGGGGTGATGTAAGAAGTCGATTAACGATTGAAAAGATGAAGGAAATGGATAGAAGAATAAAGAGGGGCAAGATGCCCCAAGTTAGGTGGTAAAATAGTGTGGATAGAAGAAAATGATATAGAAGAGAAAATGATGATGAAGGAGGGATTGAACTAGAATTCATTTTCCAAGTTAAGTTTCAAAAATTTTGAGTTGGTGCCTTTGAGGAATGTTTAGAACAGAGTAAGAAGTCTTGAGAGATGGAGAAATTCATGTTTTGAAGTTGTTGGTGCTTATTTTTAATCTCACCCCTTTCATTTAAAATTCTCCAATCTGCGTGGTTTGATAAAATTTCTATCTTCTGTTTGGATGCTTAAAAAATTGTTTCCTTCATTCGAATGTTGTTGTCAATCCTTCTCTTTGGCTGAGGATCACGTTGAGCCTTGTGTCATTTGCATTTTTCTTCCTGTGAAAAGCAATTTGTAATCTGGGCATGAATGGTGGAGTTTTTCCCCTTCATTTTATCTTTTACAGGCGTATCTTCCCTGTCAATTTTTCCCTAACATCCATGGGTATGTGGAAATATCTAATTGGATGCGGCAGGATGGGTTCTTTTTGCGAACTTGTCATTTTTGTTTTTTTAGCAAAAGTGTCAAATTGGCCTCGTGGCCCTGAAGGATCTGATTAGATATTTAGCAGAAAGGCGGGTCCTTTTCATGTTTTGAGGCATTATGGTGAAAGGTGTAAAGTTATAAAGTGAAGCATAAACCTGTTGGTGCCCAAGTGAAGATACATGTTGATGCATGCATTGAAAAGTCAAAGTAGGAAGGCAGATCATTGGAGAAATTTGAATATTTTGGCTTTGTTTGAAAAAGTAAAAAGTAAAAAGTAAGTCGTGACTTCGCCGTTGAAAATTCAAAGTAGGAAAGTGGGCCGTCAGAGAAATTTGGGAACTTTGGTTTTATTTCCAAAATGAGAGTTAAAAATTATAAAATGATCCAAGACTCTACTAATGTCTTTAGCCTACGTTGAAAATTCAAAGCAGAGAGGTGGGTTGATGGAGAACTTTGAATTTTTGATCTTTTGTTTGAAAAGAGTTAAAATTGTAAAAGTGAGCCGTGACTCTGTCCCCACTCAAGTAAAGCCATGTGTCAAGCCTGTATCAAAAGTGGATGGGCGGGCCAAAATGTAAAAAATGCAAAATCTCTACAAAGTCACAAAATACAAAAGGTGCCCTTAGGCCCATTTCAGTTTAGATCTTTTCCATGTGGATGACTCATATTTGAAGTTACAAAATAGGTTTAACGGTTGTATTATAGAGCATCATTTTTTCCGCCATTAACACTTCTGCAAGAACCAAGAAACCAAATGTAACCATTTTTGAGGATTATTTAATGGCTTCTCCATGTCATTATGGTGGGGTGGGATCCTGGTACTCTATAGATGTAATAGATTCAAAAGTAATCAATACGAATTTTTCCCTTTCTTCCTCTGCTATTCCTTCTTTCCTTGTTTGAATTTGTGAATTATCCATCTTTGCATGCTAAGAAACTTTTTGTTCTTGTTAATATGATTTTAGGAACTTTGTGTTTGTGAAAATATATCCGTTATAAATGCAAATGATTCCATTTTGTATCTCCTTTTCTCAATACGCATAAGGTTATACTCTACTATCTATATTACCTAAAAGTATTATTATGTTCTTCCCCTCTCATCTCCTTAGTTCTTCTATTCTTTTGTATTGATAATATTTTGGGCATAAAACACTTCAAAATATCAGGAATCCCCACTTTGAAAGTTGTACATTTTTATATAAGTTTTGTTGTTTTCTTTCAATAAGGGAACCTCTCCCATAAAGAGGAGGGACTTATTGTCCCCTGACTGTGGTTTGTTAAAGTACCATTTTAAAACCCAAAATTTTTGGTGACTCTGCTAGGGATTTTGTTTCAAACGTATCCCTTTCTAAAAGAACAACTTCAAGATTCTTTTTGATTTGGTGACTCTAAGATATACTCATGGTAAAAGGCTCTCGAATAGAAGATTCCCATTTTCAACTTCTGTAGCAAAAAAAATTCTCTCTTCTTCCAAAGTAAGAAAAAACAGAAGAATGTGTTCTACAAGCACACCTCCTATTAAAGACAAAAATTCCAAGAATAAAATTCCTCAAGAAAAAATCAGTCCTAATCTTCATGCTTTGATACTTGCTAGTGTTTCAATTCCCCTTCAGCCAATTTTTCCAAAGATGGCAGCCCCTTTGCCTTGGGGATAAGAGGTTGGGCCTCTTGCTCTTCCTCATCCATTACATGAGTTACCTAGGGGTAACAGGAAATGTTTTCCCAAATTTCGGGGTGATGGGAAGGTTCATCTAGATGAACACATTGCAACCTTCATTGTTGCATGTGGGATTCTTTGGGTTGAACATGAAGATGTATCTGTTAGGATTTTTGTGGAGACATTGCAGGAAAATGTTGCTGATTGGTTTTATCATCTTCCTGTTGGGTCGAGTCACTAATTGGAACACCATGAAAACTCAGTTTGAGTAATGTTTCAAACCTGTTGAAGGTGTGCATGCTCTATTAGCTCAAATAGATCATATCAAGAAGGAACCATTGGAGCCCATGAGAGAATTTGTGGAAAAATTCAACAAGCTCATTCATAAAATTCCACAAAACACTCATCCTGTAGATCAAATTCAAAAATGCTTCTTCCTCAATGCTCAGTTACCTGAAGTAAGCTATGCACTAGGAAGAGATAACCTTGCAACTCTGGATGCTGATCAACATTTGGCTATCAGTGTTGAGGATGATTTAATCATGTCTAATAAACTGAAAAGAGAATCCTCCAAATCTAATGTTTCTTCTTCTTCCTCTTCCCTTGGAGCCAATTCTGATCAGTTAGTACAAAATCTTGCAAATGATCTCATTGCTATCAAGAAACAATTATCTTAGCATACTCCTTACCAAGATATTCCAAGGAAGAATTTTCAGCCTAGGAACCATTTTCCTTCTTCTCAGACTAGATTGGCTATTGAAGGCCCACCCATCAAGGTTCTAGTCAATGCAACTTTTGAAGTTCAAGAACCTGATGATGAGGAGTTTAATGAACTCTATGAAGAACTAGAAGAAGAGGTTGATGAATAACTGGAGGATCTTGGTGGATCTCAAGTTCATTTCCTTACCATTGAAGGTATGAATGTTGAAGATGAATATGATGAAAGAGTGGCAGAGATGAATAGTGAGTCATATGTTGTTATGACTCGGGAGAAAACAAACAAAAAAAGTGATGCATCCTGCTAAGAAATCCAAGGAGTTTCCTATAACTATTCCAGTAGTTGCAAGAAGAGGAGCTCCTATCTCCACTGCCTCCATGAAAAAGGTGATTAATGTTAATCCTCCTCCTTCTACCTCTATTTCCAAAACTTCTTGTCCTTAAATTCCTAAATTTGATCAATCAAATTTTTCTCCTATTTCCAGTAGTGATGCCCCATCCACCTCTAGGTCTTTTGATATCATTGATCACCTCAAAAAGACCAAAATCTAAATTCTAGAGGTAGATTTTTACAAAACCCATCCAAAAGCCTTCGCTAAAATGGTAAACTTTGTCAATTAAAAATCCAAAGCTCCATCCAATACTTCTAAAGGTATTTTTCCCACTCCCTCTTCCTCACCTCAACCAAGCCTTCTGGATGCAGTCACTTCCCCTAATGAGAAAATTAAACCATTATATGTGACTCTTGTCGTAGTTGGCCATAAAATCGAAGTGTGTCATAGACTCAGAGCATTAGACAATGTAATGCCTACAAAAGTATCTCATGCTTTGGGTCTGACTCTAACACATATCTTTGGTTACTCTATTCCATGGAGAGTAGAGAAGCTCCTTTGGTTGGAAGAATTAAAGATGCACAAGTAGATTTTTCTACTTTTCTAGACAAAAGAGTCTTAGCCACTATTTTGGTAGCTGATATTCCTCCCTCATATGGTATGTTGCTGAGTAGGAATTTTTGTAAGGATGTAGGAGGTGAAATTCAGATGGATTGGTCGCACACTTTGATCCCGTCAATGGAAAAATGAAGAAGCTGATACCTGAGAAACAAATTGAATACATTGTGCAAAATATTGATGATCTAAAAACACAGATACTCTATGAAGATATAGGGCATGGTAACTACATGATCATGTCACAAAGATGAGGCAAAACCTCCTAAGGAAGTGATTTATGATCCTAATGGAATTTGGGCATTGGAATTTGATGAAAGCTACTCTTCAACTGGTTCTGGGGCTGGTATGGTGCTAACCTCTCCAAAAGGGAAGATTCATCCTTTTTCATTGAAGATTTTTTTTGAAAATAAAAACAATACATCTGAATATGAGGCACTGATACTTAGATTGAACATGGAAAAATAAATGGGAGTGAAGAATATTTTTGCTCATGGAGATGCAGAGCTGATTGTGAAACAAGTTAGGGATCTTTTTCAAGTGAAGAATAGGAGATTGAAACATTATAGAAATCTTTTCTAGGATTCCATTGAGTTTCTTGATGCTTTCTCCATTAAAGTTGTGCCAAGAGAAAGGAACACTAGAGTTGATTCTCTAGTTGTCTCAGGATATTTGTTGATTCCTCACCCAGATTTCTCTCAGGAGAAATTTACCATTGAAATGATTCATAGGCCCAGTGTACCAGATAATGCAAGCAATTGGTAGGTTTTCAATGATGATCAACACTTTCTCTCATTCTTGGAGCTTAAGGACAACTTCAACCAATTATATTTTGAAGGAAGTGAGACTTTTCCTAGAGAGTGTGTATCCTCTAATGAAGGAGATATCAAGGAAGAGATGGATCAAGATGGTTGCATCAAATTGAAAGGTAACAAGATCCCTAAAGGGCTAGTGAGTTTGGAATATCTATTTTATAATCATGACAGGTACATTAATTCTAAAGCTTCTTAAGGAGCTCGACAGTTTGCTGAATGTGAAAAGGTTAATATTAGGAGTCTTGATGAACCCAAGATGGTGAAAATTGGAAAATGCTACACTCAAGAAGAGAAGAGGAAAGTAGTAAATCTATTAAAAAGGTATGATGACATTATTATCTATTCATATGATGATCTCAAGGCTTTTCAACCAAAGGAAATGCAACGCTTTATTCCTCTGAAACCTGGGATCAAACCTTTTAAGAAGAAACAAAGGTAATACAATCCCAAGATTACTAGCACTATTTTTCAAGAGATCCAAAAGTTACTGAAGGAAAATATTATTTTTCCTATACATCATTCAACATGGATTGCCAACATTGTGCTTGTCAGGAAGAAGAATGGTGAGATTCACATCTGTGTGGATTTTAGGAATTTGAATTAGGCCTCTCTAAAAGACAACTATCCTCTCCCCATGATGGATCAAGTTTTGCAAGATGTCACAAGCTCTGAGATGTTTTCTATGCTTGATGGATTCTTTGGATATAATCAAGTGGAAGTCAGTACCCAAGATCAACACAAAACTACTTTTACTACTCCTTAGGACACCGTTGCCTACAAGAGAATGCCTTTTGGTCTTGTGAATGTTGGTGCCACCTTTTAGAGGGTAATGGAATTGGATTTTGGTAGTCTAAATGGAAATTTTATTGTTGTGTAACTTGATGATTTGAATGTTTTCTCCAAAACAAGGGTAGATCACTTTCAGAATCTTGTAGTCCTCCAAAAATGTAGATAACATGGTGTTTCTCTCAATCCTAAGAATTTTGTCTTCTATGTTATTGAAGGTAAGTTACTGGGGAATATTTTCTCTAAGGAATCAAGATAGATCCAGAAATATTTCAAGCAATCCAACATATTCCTCTTCCCACAAGCAAAAAGGGTGTTCACTCTTTCTTTGGTAAGATAAACTTCTGAGGAGATTCATTCCTGATTTTGTAGAACTTACTATGAGCATTGCTCACATGATGAAAGGAAAGAAAAAAATTGGTTTGAATTCCAAAGGTAAAGAAGCATTTGAAGATATCAAGATAGCCCTTACTAAAAATACCATCTTAGCATGTCCTGATTTCAGTAAGGATTTTATCATCTATTGCTATGCTACAGAGAGTACCTTGGCTACTATGCTAACTCAGAGAAATTCTAAGGATCATGAACTTCCAATTGCATTCATGAGTTATGTTATTAAAGCTCATGAATTTAAATATACTATGATGGAGAAACATACTTTTGCAGTGGTCAAAGGTGTCAAGAAGTTTTGTTTTTACATTCTTAATTCTCACTCTGTTGTGCTTGTACCTGACACAACCATCAAGTCTATTATTACACAACATGAGTTTGGAACTAAGAGAGGAAATTGGGTAGAAAAAGTCCAAGAATATGACCTTGATATCAATCCAACTAAGCTAGTCCGGGGTAAAGGCCTATGTGAGATTATTGCTGAAGGAGCTGATGTAAAATTGTCCAAAGAAGTAGTTGATGTTCCTATTGTCCTCTTCCTCAGTTCAATAGATGAATGGTATGCTGATATTGCACATTTTATTACTTATGGAGAGTGTCCATCCCACTTGAGTGCCAAGGAAAAGAGAGCTATTAAGTTAAGGTCACAGTATGTATTATGGGAAAATGATTTGTTCAAGCGAGGTATAAATGGAAGATTCCTTAAATGTGTGGACAAGAGCAACAAAAGAAGTTTTTAGCTTTTCATGATCAGGCTTGTGGAGGGAATTTCTCTTCTGTTTTCACTGCCCATAAAATCCTCTGTGCTGGGTACTATTGGCCGACATTGTTTAGAGATGCATCAAAATGGGTAGGTAAGTGTGAATCTGTCGAGATTTTTTTGGGAGACCTAAGTTGGATTCTTTACCACTCAAACCAATAGTGGTTGATGAGCCTTTTCAACAAAGTGGGGATTATATTTCATTGGAAATCTTAATCCACCTTCTAGTGATAGACATAATCACGTGTTAACTAATACACATTACTTCACAATGTGGGTAGAGGATATTCTATTCAAAAGCACTACTTCTGAGGTGGTGTGTAATTTCATCAAAGAGAACATCTTGATAAGGTTTGGGGTACCAAACAAGATTGTGATTGATAATGCTTAAAAATTTTTTCTTCTTCGAGATGATGGATTTATGCTATGGCTATGGAATTTCCCTTACTCATTCTTCAGATTATTATCCTCAAGGGAATGGACAAGCAAAATCAACAAATAAGAATCTGGTAACCATCATTCAGAAGCTTGTCAATGACTCTCAAAGGAATTGGCATAAGAAGCTCTATGATGCTCTCTGGGAAGATAGAATTACACCCAAAAGAGAAATTGGGATGTCTCCATTTCAAGTGGTGTATGGTGTTGAAGCTCAGCTACCAGTAATAGTGGAATTACTAGCCTTGCACTTAATGAAGGCTATTGAAGATTCAAGCTTTATCAGTTCCTTAGACAAGAGGATCATGTATCTCCAGAAGTTGGATGAAGATAGGATGCAAGTTTTTGATAGAATCTCAGCTCATCAACTGAAGGTGAAATATTTTTTTGATAAGAAGGCTAGACCTAGAGATTTTCAAGTGGGAGACATTGTTCTACTGTGGGAAAAAGACATGAACCTTGAGGAAGCCATGGTAAGTTTGATTCTCTTTGGCTTGGTCCTTTCAAAATCAGGAACTTTGTTGGAGAAAATTATTTCTACTTGGATTATATGGATGGATATTCTCTCCCACTTCCTTATAGAGGGAATTATTTGAAGTTGTTAAAGTCCTAGGTGATTGGGTGGTCCTTCATATATTGTGTACAAGTGTTTTGGTTTTTGGCCGTTCCTTTTTGTTTTGTTTTTGGTCTTTCCTTTTTGGTTTGTTTATTTTCCCATTGTGTGTGTGTGTTGCCTTCTGTATTGGTTTTTCCTTTGAATATATTTACCTAATGGATAAGGTACTGGTCTTCTTTCCCATATTTTTTTGCAGTTCTTGATCTTGCCTTATTTCTTTGATCCAAGCCAAACCATCCCCAGAAAGAGCCAACTATTGTCACCCTAAAAATCCCCTCATTTTCCAAGTCAAGTTTTGAAAATTTTGAGTTGGTGCCTTTGAGGAATGTTTAGAATAGAGTAAGAAGTCTAGAGAGATGGAGAAATTCATGCTTTGAAGTTGTTGGTGCTCGGTTTTTAATCTCACCCCTTTCGTTTAAAATTCTCTAGTCTGCATAGTTTGATAAACTTTTTGTCTTCCCATCTGGATGCTTAAAAAATTTTTCCTTCATTCAAATGTTGTTGTCAATCCTTCTCTTTGGCTGAGGATCATGTCAAGCCTTGTGTCATTTGTAGTTTTCTTCCTATGAAAAGCAATTTGTAATTTGGGCATGAATGGTGGAGTTTTTCCCCTTTGTTTTATCTTTTATGGGTGTATCTTCCTGTAAATTTTTGCCCCAACATCCACGGGTATGTGGACATCTCTAATTGGATGTGGTAGGATGGGTTCTTTTTGTGAACTTGTCATTTTTGGTTTTTTTAGCAAAAGTGTCAAATTGGCCCCATGGCCTTGAAGGATCCTGATTGGCTATTTGGTGGAAAGGCGGGCCCTTTTCATGTTTTGAGGCATTATGGTGAAAGGCATAAAGTTATAAAGTGAAGTGCAACCCCACTGGCACCCAGGTGAAGCCACGTGTTGATGCATGCATTGAAAATTCAAAGTGGGAAGGTGGATCATTGGAGCAATTTGAAGATTTCGGCTTTGTTTGAAAAAGTAAAAAGTATAAAGTAAGCCACAACTTTTCCATTGAAATTCAAAGTGCAAAGGCAGGCCGTTGGAGCAATTTGGGAATTTTTGTTTTATTTCCAAAAAGAGAGTTAAAAGTTATAAAATGATCCATGACTCTGCTGGGGTCTTGAGCCTGCGTTGAAAAGTCAAAGCGAAGAGGCAGGTCGATAGAGAACTTTGAGTTTTTGAGCTTTTCTTTGAAAAGAGTTAAAATTGTAAAAGTGAGTCGCGAATCCATCCCCACTCAAGTAAAGCCACGTGTCAAGCCCATATCAAAAGCGGATGGGCAGGCCAAAATGTAAAAAAATGAAAAATCTCTACAAAGTCACAAAATACAAAAGGTGCCCTCAGGCCCACTTTAGTTTAGATCTTTTCCACGTGGACAACTCATATTTGAAGTTACAAAATAGGTTTAATGGTTACATTACAGAGCATCATTTTTTCCGCCATTAATGCTTCTGCAAGAACCAAGAAACCGAATGTAACCATTTTTAAGGATTATTTAATGGACTCCATGTAATTATGGTGGGGTGGGATCCGGAACTCTGTAGATGCAATAGATTTGAAAGTAATCAATATAGAAGTTTTCCCTTTCTTCCTCTGTTATTCCTTCTTTCCTTGTTTGAATTTACGAATCATCCATCTTTGCATGCTAAGAAACTTTGTGTTCTTGTTAATATGATTTGGGAACTTTGTGTCTATGAAATTATATCTATTATAAATGTAAATGATTCCATTCTGCATCTCCTTTGCTTAATACGCATAAGGTTATACTTTTCTATCTATATTACCTGAAAGTATTGTTATGTTCTTCCTCTCTCATCTCCTTAGTTCTTCTATTCTTTCGTATTGATAATCTTTTGGGCATAAAACACTTCAAAATATCAGGAATCCCCACTTTGAAAGTTGTACATTTGTATATAAGTTTTGTTTCTTTCTTTCAATAAGGGAACCTCTCCCATAAAGAGGAGGGACTTTTTGTCCCCTGACTGTGGTTTGTTAAAGTACCATTTTAAAACCCAAAAATCTATATCATGAGTCCTTATTAAAATGTGTAAACATACAACGAAGTGTATAATGACATGAAAAGTCATAATACAAATAATTGTCCATTGTTAAAATGCCAAATCCATGCAACATATAGAATGAAATGCAATATGATAAAGTAAACATTACGATCTAATAGGGAAACAAGTACACACACATACTCAAACCAACAACATTCAAGAAGGTTGCACAAATATTTTGTTATAAAGTTATAGATCAAAAATATTCGTGATTAATGACAAGGGTTAAAAGTGGCACCCTGAGAAAAGATACATGTGAGGGGAGTAATGGAGGATGTAGGAGTCCAATGAAAAAGCATTCATTTTCCATGAAATTGCAGGCTTTCAGCAACCGATTGTGCCAAGATAGCACAGATGAAGAAAGTAGGCCAACTTCATTAATGGGGGTAGATCCGAATGATCCATGATTCATTATGACAGAAACAAGAAAAAATGCAAACAAGATATGATTGGAATACCATGCACTTGACATAGGATTTAATTGTGTACCAAATTTTTATCAATTTTTACAAAGTTTTAATTTTTATAATTTTTGGATTTTAATTGATTTTACCATTTTTGTGGATTTTGTGTAATTTTTAGTATTTATGGAATTTTCACAATTTTTTTAAATTTGTTTTTGATTTTTTTATAATTTTTTTATTTTTGCCAATGTTTGCAAGTTTTTATGATTTTTTTATAGAAGAGTTATAGGAGGGAAGATCACCGAAAGGAAGAAAAATGCCCGGGAGGAATAAATGGTTGCTAGTTAGCAAAAATATGCCCCGGACGGGATGAAAGCAGTGAAAACCAATTATTTATTAAAAATAAATATTGCGAGAAGGTGGTAGAAGAAATTAGAATGATTATGGTTGTCAAATCATGCCTCTCGACCATCGCATCGGGTAAAAATTCACTTTGCGTAGGGGTAAAAAGTCATATATATACCCTGCCGAGGGTAAAACATCGTGAGTAGTTCATTTGTTACCAAACCCTTACTGATTTTCCATTGATTTTTCCTTTGACCCTTGAGAGATTTGGCACAAGTTCCAAACCATAGGAGGCACCCGGACATGGTGCGGGAGTAAACGACATATCATGAGGATGGTCCCTACATAAGTACACCATTTATTATAAAATTTATTGGCATTTATTAACATTTATTAGCATTAGAAAGGGTCACGAAAACATATGCATGTGCCTTGGGGTGCACATACGTTATTGGGGGCATGTAGATGTGTGTGTGGGGGTAGATTTAGGGAATATGCACCAACACACATGTATGGGTAGGAGTGTGCTTGTGCTTAGGGGTAGGGTTAGGGCATATGTGCGGGTGCATGCATGCTAGTAGGAGAGTGGATGTGTCCTTAGGGGTGTGAATGTGCTAGGGGATGTAGGCATATGGGTGTACGTGCATATGATTTAATGAGCATATGGGTCTTTAAGGATGGGGCGTATGCGTTAGGGCGTGCATACACTAGGAAGAGAGTGCATGCACTATGAAGAAGGTGCATGCGCTAGGGGAGGTTTTTGGTCAACCTTAGAAGAATTTTGGGGAATTTCTAAAGGAATGTAGGGATGATAAGGAAAATTTTAGATGATGTTAGATGATTTTAGATAGAAGAAAATGAATCTAATGAGTGTCTTGCTTGATCTTGTAGATCAATTTACCCATTTATAGACTCGAGAGTGACATGGTAGGTTGGCCACCTTCGAGGAAACCTTCTCTCAATGATAAAGGATAGTTCTAGATATTACCATGGATGTGGTGGGGATTTCATATGTGGTGTGGATGCCAAAAATCACCCTTGATCATAGCCTTCTCAAAAATTTGGTTGAGAGTTGGCACAATGAAAGTCAGTGTTTCAAGTTTCCCACTAGAGAGATGATTGTGAATCTTGAGGACATCTGTGGATACTCAGAGTACTGATTCAGAGCTAGTTGATAGAGTATGATGGGGAACCTATTCAGATCACATTTTATTTGATCGATGTTTTTGGTGTAGATGAGATACCACTAGAGGGGATGTCAATGTGGTTGCAGCCATGTTTCAAAGATTCGAGATTGACTTGTGTTGTGGTGTATCTTATGGCTCTTATCGGTGGTATCCTACTTCTGGAAAGACTAGTGCTTCATTTCCCTAGGAATTATTGTATCTATTCGTGGATTGATCTATGGAGAGAGGTATTGTTGGGGTCAGTGCTTTCTCACACATTTATCTTTGGGACTGCATCTTATCACTTACCATTATCATAAGAATCTGTGGAACCGGTGACCCTACGTAGATATGGGCATGGGACCACATTGTGATTGGTCACCCTCTGGTGATGATGTTTTTGGTCACATGGGGGAAACTTATTATTATCGTCATGACTTTGACAAGATACAACTACAAATGATTACTTGGTGCCCATATAAAGCATATCATTGGCCCAACGATGCGTTTGAGCTTAGTGTTGCATTAGTTGAGAATTTTCTCATTGGTAGCCATAACTATATCACAGAGTGGTATCAGATTGATCATGTTCACAAATAGTTTGAGGTTGTTCAAGACATTCCTGCAAATGAGTTGTGGTAGGTCGTCACTCCCGAGAGACTTTTGATGTTGGGTTACTGATTAGGACTCGGTGAGTCCTGGGATAGTTTTGAGAAGATGGTTCCATAGCCTTGGATACAGTTAGGAAACATGTAGATCCAAGGGCGATGACAAGCTATCGACATGGTATGCTATAGTAATCCCTAGATAGCTGACCATTTCACAGGCCATACTAGATGAAGGGGAGTTACCAAACTATAGAGGACCGACCTGTAGAGGGAGAGCACAATCAAGAGCACAACAAGGTGGATACGATGATGGGTTAAATGGTTATGGGGAAGATGGTTGCGGGGATGGCCATGGAGTGTAGGGGAAGGTATAGGGATAGGCTTAGGAACTTCTAGATTTACAGGTGCCCCATGTTGGTATATAGGATGGGATTCATGTGCCATTTGGTAGGTTCCTCCTCAAGGACCATTGCATCAGGTTCTACCTTAGAGACCGTTACATCAAGCTCTTGTCATTACTCCACCACACATTCTAGTAAGAGGTGGAGGAGATGGTAGTGACTCGATGGTCTTGAGGTAGTAGGTTTAGTAGATGATATGGTAGATGCGGTGGGTCACAATGTTGTTACAACAATCTACAGTCTAGTTACAACAAGTCACAAGAGAGCGAGATCAGCTCCAAATAGAGTGTGATAAAATGTGGGGAGCATATGTAGTTTGTTTATGAGTGGAATCAGGCTCAAAAAGATGTGGAAATACTCACAGAAAGCTCACTTGTAATCAGATAGGCAGCTAATGCATTGGCTACCCCAAGTGTATTTGTTTAGTTAGTTACAACCAATGGTGAGGCAAAATATTATAGGGCTTTGTATCATGCCACTATCCTAGAGGGGAAGCGAGCCATTTTATTTAGTAGGTCAACATTGAGATCACAAATACCATATTTCTCCATGATATTAGTATAGGGTCCTTTGGTACAACAAGCAGCTTCGTCCCATCAAATGCCACCTCCATAGGGTTCACTACTGAGATGCCACCACCACAGTGGCAGACCTAAGTAGTCTGCATATGGGAAAGAGTCATATTTGACTCCTTTTATTGATGTATATGTACAGATGTATCTTTTTGATGTATGCCTCGATATGAAGGCACATTTTTGACATGATGTATATGTATTGTTTTTTGTTATGCCTCGATATGAAGGAACATTTTTGATTGATTCCCATGATGACATACTATGTATCCAATGATTATGTACAGAGACACATTGTATATGGACATTGATATTTTGACATATATATATATGATGATGGACATTATTATGGTTTATGATGATGTTGGACTTTTATTATGATGTTATGATTATATCACATGTGTTTGATTTATGAGATAGAATTAGATGATATCAAATTGTATTTTATGAGATACTTATGATTAGTCCATTTTTAATTTTTGATATTAGGGAGGGGGACAAAAGGCGGTCCCTATTTCCCCATTGATGATATGGTAGGATGATAATAGTTTAGCGTACATGTTGGATGTTTATTTTCATGATTATGTAGTGTAGGTGTTATTAATGAGATATATATGATGTATGTGATGTTAGATGTGATGATATAGATGATGATGTGATAAAAAAATGTACAGGTAACAAACAAGCACAAAAAAGTGTTTAACAAATCTACCAAATTTACACACTAAACAAAACAACACAACTATGTATAAATATATACAAGCATGTAAAACACACTAAATATAAACAAGAATGAATCTAACATAGAAAATAATAGACCAATCTCAAGAATTATGTTAAGAAACACACTATACAAATGTACAAAGAAGTAAGGAAAGCTACACAAGAATAAACAAGCAAAGAAAGAAATAAACAAACAAACAAGTAAGAAAAGTAGTACTATTTTTTTGTGAGACAATTTTTGATGCGTTTTATGATGTTTTGGAAACAATGTTCTATTATTTTTGTATTTTCTATGAGATTTTTCTAATGTTTTGGATTTTTCTAACTATTTTTGAATGTTTTTGAAGTTTTTTTGAACATATTTGAATGTTTTTGTGTTTTTCTGAAAGTTTTCCAAAGCTATGTACAAAAAACAGAGAAACATGGATGCCACTGAAGATTCGATGGGATATACAATGGCAGAATGCCACACACATATGTGCAAGAAAGTAAAGATGTGAATATTCCCCCAATGTTAGGTGGAAATATATAAGGGAGAGTTTCTTCACACATATATACAAGAGTAAATCAGCCGGATCAAGGCCACGAAGGATAGGCTCAAAAGGAATCTCAGATTCAAGAAAAACTAGCCCTAGATTAAAGCAAGTGTACCCCTTTAGATGTGATATTGCTTGTGAACAATGAATCCTCCCAAGGCACTAGAAACTAGTTTTCACCCTAGGACTTGTCCAAAGTGCCACAATTGCATGGTTTTCACACTTGGATGACCTGTTTTCTCTTTACTTTTTTCTTGAATTTTTTTGATTTTTTTGTATTTTTTTATCTTTTATACTTTTTGGTTGTTTTTTGATATTTTCCCCCATGCTTAAGCATATAACCACTTGATATGCATGGTATTCATTGGTTTAGGGATATCTTCTCCATTAGGATAAGTGATCTTGTACGCTCCTGACCCATATTTCTCTATCACCACGTAAGGTCCTAACCAGTTTGGCTCAAATTTTCCTTTCTTTTCTCTTTCCTTGATAGTGTTAAACTAGTTCTCTTTGAGGAAAAGATCCCCTACCTCAAATTGGAAATTTAAGATGCCTTTATTGTATCCCCACAACACTCAATTATAATAAAATTTTAAATGATTGAGTATATGCATGCATTTCTCATCTAACAACTCTAACTTTGCCAGTCTAGCTACCCTGTTGTCTTCATCTCTATTCAAGATGTCTCGAGAGATATTATTAGGGAGGGAAGATTGATCTATAATGGTATGATGGACTCAGTGCCAAAGATTATTAAGTAGGGCATGATACTAGTGAGGATGCGGATGGAGGTTTTGTAAGCCCAAAGGACAAGATGGATTTGGAAGTGCTAGTTACGGTTTGTTTTGCTTACCATATTTTCCATAATATAAACAAGTGGTTTGTTAGTGGCCTCTGATTGTCAATTAGCTTGAGGGTAATAGATGGTGGACCACTTTAGAAATATTTAGAAACACTTTGGCATAACGATTTGACTATATTATTCTTGAAATATTTACCATTTTCAATGAAAATGGCGGAGGGGATGCCATAATGACATATGAGGTGGTTCATGATGAATTTTGAAATTTTCACACTAGTAACATATGTAAGAGGCACAACCTCTACCCATTTAGTGAAATATTTAGTGGTGGTGATGATATGGGTATGGCCATATGAGGAAGTAGGAGTGAGCTTCCCTATGAGATCTAGTCCCCATTTTGAAAACGGCCATGGTATTGTGATTGGTTGCAAGGATTGTGTTGGTGCATGAATTAAGTTTCCATACTTCTGACATAGTTCACACTTTTTGACATAGTTGCAAAAAATCTGATTCCATGGTAGGCCAATAGTAACCTACTCTTAAAAATTTCTTAGCAAGCACCATTCTGCTTATGTGTGCCCCACGAGATACCTTCATGTACCTCTTTGATCACTTGGATTGACTCATCCAAATTAAGACAATGCAATAGATTCCCATCATAGCCACGACAATAGAGGGTACTTCTTAAGAGGGTATAATGGGTTATGCATCTGATAAGGTTTCTTTTCTCAAGGTGGGAAATATCTGGGGGAAAGGTACCATCTTGTAGGTAATTGAATATGGGTTCATACTAGGGGAGAAAGGACCAACAACTACACATACCAGACATGATTTTGACATGTCATATGCTGGTACTCACAAATATTCAAAAAATAAATGCATTTTCTTTTCCTGAGGTGGAATGTGAAGAAAATCTCCGATTGTGGCCATGGCGTCTATTGATTGATTCTATGCCCTTTACATCTATTCAAAAGTAACACAAAAAAATATTCCTTTAGAGTATCGACCATCTTATTGTATGGGATGAGCTTTTCATCCTTGACCTTATACTCATCATTGACTTGTTTAATGATCAATTGTGAATCACTAATGAATCTTAATTATCGATAGTAACTTTGAACCTAGAAATGAGTACTTTGTACTCTGTTATGTTATTGGTACATGGGAAACTCAGACAAAAAAATGTGTGGGATGAATTTTCTGTTGGAGTGATAAGTACCACACCGGCTCTTGAATTATGGTAAGTGAATGATCCATCAAAGTGCATTTTCCATACGACGGACTCTTCAATATACATCATGGAGGCATATGGAAGATCCAAACACAATGGTTATGCTCTTGATAGGGGAGATTTAGCTAGCTTATCGATAAGCACCTATCCTTTGAGTGATTTCGGTTGAAAAATTCAATATCAAACTCACTTAAGAGGATGATCCAATTATCCATCTTTCCTAGTAATTGTTGGTTTAGATAAAATGTACTTCAAAGGATCAACTTTGGAGATAAGCTTGGTCTTGTTATTTAGTAGGTAATGGAAATTTTTTTGGAAGGTAAAAACCATAGCTAAATAATATTTTTCAATTTGGGGATAATTTAGCTCATAAGCAATTAAAGTGTGGCTAAGGTAATAGACTGTTTTTATTTTTGCTTAGATCATATTGGGCTAACAATGTACAAATAACACACTGGGTGGTTGAAATGTATAATAACAAGGGCTCATATAGGGTGGGAAGAATGAGGATAGGAGGACTAACCAGACATTTTTTAAGTAACTCAAAGGCCTATTGGAATTTGGGCCCCAATGGAATGTAACATATTTCTTAAGTAGGTGGGTGAAAGGATGTCACTTATTCGCAAGATGAGAAATAAAGCGGTGGATTGCCTGAATTTTTCCTTATAAGTTGTGTAGCTTATTTGTAACATCTTTGAATTGGCTGTTACGGTGATCACTTCCATTCTTGACATTACAAATGTTGATAGGTGATCTATCTTAGGAAGGATTACTCTTATGATTTTAGGAAATCATGTTTGCAATGGATAATTTATTATTTTTTTGCAAAGAATCATTTCTTGGTTGTGAATTCTACTTACTTGAAAATAATTCCATTCATCTCTTTGTACAACTTAAATTCACTTTTAAGAAGGTGATGAACTTGTATTGTGTAGACATAATTTATCTTGCATAAACAACAAGACCTTGGATCAATTCCATTGATCCAAGGTATTCTTCAGTTCTTCTTTCCTGCTCGTCTTGTTGTCTTGTCATTCAGAAATGGAAGGTGAGCTTGACTGTGACTTGTTTTGTTTACCATGGTGAAGAATTCTTCTTAGGGGTCCTTAAATGACAACATGCCTTAGGGTGATAATCCTGGGCCTTCTTGTTAAATGTTTTAAATGATGAACAACGTATAAGAGTCATAGACCTGATAGTGAATCACTACGATGGGTACCCTAACCTAAGTTGGGATGTTCTATACTAGTTTGGATTATAACCTAAGGTAATTAAGACCTACTTAGGAAATAATTTTTATTTCTAACCTAATACAAATATAACCTAAACTATTGCTAACCTAAGGAGATACCCATGGGCTATTTAGCAAATGGTAAGGTCAGTGGCGTCAATTTTTAAGGCATTGATTAGAATTTATTTTGGTTTAAATGATATAGACTACCAATTTTGGCGGAGGCATAGGGAGTTTAGGGTATTCCTAGTTGGCATCACTACTAAATGGAAATTGCATGCAAATTTTGAATTAATAGCTCGTAAAACTTGGATGGCAGTGGCGTGGAGAATTATGAGGGAAATTGACTGTCCTTCACATTAATTGATCTCATTTATGGTGAATAGACTTCCTAGGAGAAATGCATGGTGGATTTTGGAAAGGTTGTTTTATCTTTAGTTCATTTCAATTTTTTCTCTGCATGGGGTTTTCGGTTCTTTGAACCAGTAGTTCTATTTTTGATCTATTTGTATTCTTGGCATTCTTGAGCTATTTTTGGATCTTATGGAAGTATAAGAAGAAGTAGAAAGATTGGAGTGGTTGACGTCGCTTGGAAAAAGAAGAGACTGTTGAGGCTCAGCTGGGAAATCATCTGCAAATCGAGAAGAATCTCTATCAGGCATGATAGGATCTACCCATTAAGTTGTTTTGCTTTTTCCTAAATGTCTTCATTAAAAGAACTCTACTCTTGGGAAACAAATGAGTTTTATGTGTTGTTTGATCTTGCTTTTGAAACTTATTTTCTCTGTATTTTATCTGTATGGATTCACTGATATGGTAGAAATATGTTCTAGGTTTGTTCCTTTGTTAAAAAAAAAAAAAAGAATGAATCATGCTTAATCCTTTGTTTGGACTTGAGATGTTGTTGAATCTTGAGAAATCTTGTTGGATTGTACTAAAACTAGGTAGTATGATTCACGGCTATGCTAGAAAAATGTTTTGGGATTTTTTTCTTTGTTGGAAAAAGGTAGTAAACATGTTTTACTTCTACTAAACTTGAGATGTTGTTGAATCTGAGAACTCCTATTGGACTATGTTGAAACTAGTTAGTAGGAGTTATTGCTATGAAAGAAATATGTTTCAGGTTTTGTTATCCCTACTTTGGAAAAATGATAGAATCATGTTTAACTTATACTTGAACTTAAATGAAGTTGATTCTTTACTTACACTTGTAAATTTGTGAGAAGACTTGTTAGTGGCTTGTCTGATATTGGGTTTCAATGAATCTCCTCAAAATAATCTATTTGATTTGCATGGTTGATAGTTATCCCTTTGGCGTGATCTGTGGAAAGGTTTATTGAATTTATTTGCATCTTTCCTGAAGTGAGTTTGAGTGTTTCAAGAGTTTCCTTATTGGTTCATCTTGTTGGGATTGACTGGTTCTTTTTATTTAAATTTGATGTACAATTGATACTGTAGGAATGGGGTATCTTAGGTTGAACTATTGAATAACTCAACCCTATCTATCTTAAGGAAATGGTATGTAACATTTTTGATTTAACAATTATTATTTTGAGCTTTACTTGAGCACCTAACTTGGGGTCATGTCATTGTTTCATTTTTTCTCCTTGTGGTTGAATCTGGGTCGGGTTCATTCTTTCTGAACTAGTAGTCTGTTCCATTGATTCTTGTGAAGTATGTGGATTTGGGTTGGCTTGAATGGAAACTTCGACTGTTAAATCTTGATCTTTCCTTTTTCGTTTCACCATCAATGGATGGACAAACTTTGTGTGTGTTGTCACTTTGAAAATTAATCATGGCCAAAAAGAGTAATTTACTTCAATGTTACTCTGTCTCTCCTTTGTTTAGGAAAACTAGAGAAACTTGTAGAACTGATGCTTTTAATGTTTGGAATGAATGTAATGTTCAGTTGTTGGTTTTTTTCTTTGAATATTGTTATTAATTGCAAGCATTTGATTAACCATTTTCAGCATAGCTGTAGCTTTTGTGCTACAATTATTGTTCTCATTTGTAAGTTGGGAAAACATCATTTTCAGTTTCTAACTTTCATGTTATAGTTGTTGATATCAATTGTAATATTGAATAGTTCTTTGTGTTTCAATGGTTGTTGGAGTTGAATGTTTTCTTGGCTTTGGACAATCAAATCTGTCTCAGTTCTTTTCAATCTCGGTAAGTATACCTCTTTTTAGGAAGGAATAATGAGATCTTATCTCATCTTTATTCATTTTTATCCTTTCTTTCTATTCTGAGTTAAGGTATTCACAATACCATCCTCTTTGAACTATGAAGGTAGATATAGGTTGTTCTCTTTCTCTCTTTTCATTCATCTCTCACTGTATTACTCCTGTGAAAGGAGCTGACCTGTTTGGTTTGTATTACATTGAAGGATTTGCAGGGTGGGTAGTTGATGGATAAATATGTTATTTCTTCTCTTTGATTATTACATTGGTAGGGATGTAATTGTTGTGATGTGTGACTAGTTCTAAGTGCATGTAAATTAACTTCATCCTTTGTCAAATCGGTTGATGTTGATTCTAAAAATTTAGGCTAGAGTTTGACTCTGAACTTGGATTTAGTTTCTTAAATAAGAAACTATTACTTTAAGGTGTTGTTGGTTCATCCTAAATTTTATCATAAATTTAATTGAGCTTGGCATTAAATATTCTAGGATGAAGTAAGTTAATGTTGTGTAATTTGAATTATTGTTCCATTTAAAGTAATTCTATTTCTATGAATCATTAGAGTTAGTATCTTTTTGGTTAGATGGAATAAATCAAGAGATGAATCATAAATATTTGTAGATGAAATGTAGTTAGTGATCTTTTTGAAATATTATTTATCTGAAATAATTCTTTTATGAAATCATCATTGAATATTGATTTTGATTACACCATGATATTTTCTTGATGTTGATATGGATTATCACTTTGTTTCTCCCTCTTATGACTACCTTATTTCTTATGATGTTTCTTTCTGTAATGCTTTAACTATTTCATAAAAATAGAGTTCTTTTTATGAAACAATTAGTTAAAAGCACATTGTTTTAATGCTTAGTGTTTATCATGCTCGGTTCTTTCGAAATGACCCGTCTTAGCAATTTTTGCATATGGACTTTGTAAGTGATAAAAGGGAGACAAGATATTTTTGATGTTTCTTTTGTTTATCAAAAAGACATTGGATCTCTTATGAGGAAATATGATTCATTATTTAATAAATTTTTGGAAAGGAAAATTGTAATTTTATAGAGCTTATTGTTGTTGTTTGACACTAAAGAAGTCTGAAGTTATTTGTAGTTGCAATGTAAGAATAACTCCTTGATAAATAGAAAATTTTGTGAGGTTATCGATACTGGATGTGTCATCCTTTTGCATATTATATGAATAGTAGTGATAAACTTATCTCTCCCAAATTATTTTTATATATATATTTGAATCGAACCCTTTCTAGTAGGTTGAAATAAAATTAACTAGGTGGTAGGGGAATTAGATATATCATCCCTTTATTTAAATACAACTTATCAAGTTGGAATTCATGGCTGATCATTTAATTAAATCACTATGGTTTATTAACATGATGTTATGGATAAATGAAACCATTATGATTACTTGGATAATGTTAAGGGGTTACAAATGGACCCTAAATTCTTATAAGAAAAATTAAGACAACTATTCCGCAATGATAATCAGATTGTTTTAGAATCTTTGGGATTAAAACTAATGTCATCTTGGAAAGAGGAAGATGTAATTCCTCTCGACTAATACCTTAATCTGGATAAAATATATAAAAGGTATATTTAAATATCTAATAGTAGACTTCATTTCAATGAAGTCTCTCAAAAAGTGAAGTCTATTATAAAAGAATCTAATTTGGACTAAAACAAGATAAGTCATGGTTAAATTAAATAAGTGAACAATATTATTAGTATGTTGATTACATTTGTAAAATTGAATCCTAAATTAGGAAGTTAATGAATAAAAAGAAATCTTGATGTTTTTACAAAGCAATTACAATTCATTTATTCTTTGGCAACCTTAATGGTTAATGAACTAGGGATTAAACATGGCTATTGTTATAAGACTTTAATTACGAGAAAATATTTAAGTAATTAACTTATTTCTTTGGCATGTACTAGATGGGATGACCTGCCTCGGATGTTGGCACACTCCAAGCTGCAGTTGTACCTCCATGAAGACTTGGGTCTTCATGAGGATACTATGTTGTAGTTGACATGCTACAACACCCTTCAGAGTTAAATCGTCTAGATGTACATAAACTCATACTTGATCTTAGTTATACCCTAGGTTAGGTTGGAAGTATGATCTAGTGTCGAGGGAAAATCATGATGACTTAGGATAACTAGACACACGAAATTGACTTAGGTTGATTGAGTATGTATATGTACCTATATAATAGAAAAGTGACATGCAAGAATGAGAATCTACAAGTAGCTCTTCTTCATACCCGACCTCCCGAGGTCGTGCCGAGACAATCGGTGGAAATGGAATGTATGTGGATACGAGAAAAACTAGTTGGGCAATCTTATATCCTCAACAAGTAATAATGGGATCTCATGGTAGAGTCTAAGGAAAAGAAAGCTCTCTAACTTTGAATTAGTGTAATGGATCATTCGGATGTAATAGTTTCTCGGAGGCTCCAATAATGTTGAGCTCTACCAAGATCCTATCTATCTATTGGCATTGCAGTCCCTTTGCATGGAAAATGACCATGTGCTTCGTGTATATTTCAGACAAGGTCATGAAAATGCTAATGATAGGCGTAGTGGATTTACAATAAAATATGGGTGGTTTTTGGTCTAGCCCTAAAAATATTAGCTTGATTGGCTTCTATGTTTAATGTGGAAAATTACCTTATGGTATCTGGTAGGAGTGGTGAGGATCTAAATACCAATGTTCATAAATTGGTGTCAATACTTAACCGACTAACATGCTGTTGGGTTGTGGGACATGGGGATCACAACCATGAGTACATGGTTGTTGTTGACTTGTTATGGTCATGTGAAGAATCAATCTCTTCTTCCGACTATTCAATAGTCATAAGCCTTTTTGGATTCTATATTTAATATCAGGAGTTGTGTGATCTTCTTAGAATACCTTACGGGTGTTCTGGAAACCTGTATACGTAACCCGTGTCTATGTTGATGAGAAGGTCTCTGCGTTTGGCTACAAAACTAATGGATCACAACCAAATATTTGTTCTCTTTCAGGTTCTTGTATGGTCATGTGGATATCCTATCAGGGTAGTCTATAGTTGGGTTGACTTGACCAGAATATGTATGCTTTGTCATCTTCAATATTCAATTGTCTCAATTGTTCACTAATTACTTGTGGGTTTATTTTCATTTGGAAGACCTGAATCCTAAGCCCTTGATCTATATCCATTAATGTTGTGAAGAGATTTGGCTGAGGTACTACTGGCTTGAATACATAATCCCTAGGCTCTCTGGGTCCCATAATTGTCATGCAAGAGATGATTCAACCTTAACTGAAATGAGTAAACTAGCTATGAAAGATATATCTACACTATGCTTATATTCCTTTTATCACCTCGAATCAAAATAGCCTCATAATCCTTTTCCCAAATATCGTTGTTGCGGGAAGGTCTTTTGTTTTTGAATGATGCGTATTTGAACAAAATTAAAAGAGAAGCTATTCTAATATATTCAGATAATGGACAATTAATCTAATAATAGAATTAAAACAAGCAAGTTAACTGATATAGCTATTTGCTTGTGCACTTGTGAATTTATCTTAAATATTTAAATAACTAACTAATCTAATCAAAAGACCTTCAATCTTACCTTAGAAGTGAGGAATAAATCATAGCTTCTCGATGGATGGAAGCTATCATTCACCATGCTTCTGGCAATACGAAAGTAAGCTTTAATTGAAATAAAATGATTTGCTACTCTATTTGATATATTGTAACTACAACTTTGATAGCTCAAACTTGGAGTTTTACAGAACAATGGTAAATCTATTTGTGTCGTGACTTGTCCCCTTAGTGTGATCTCTTTGTTCCTTCATGTTCTCATGAATCCAAAAATTGTGAATGTTATAGTGTCAACAGAAGAAGATACTTGAACAATGGCAGCTTTGGATATAAACCGAATACAATGCAAGTAAGAGAGGGATAGTGCAAGTGAACAGAGCTTGACTATGTAATTCCTAGTAGGATTTATTGTGGGGATACAATGTAAATATACCAAGAATTCTAAGATCTATTTCTTGTGACAAAACAACAACTTGCAACTCTAAGATTATCAAATGAACTCTAATCTAGAACTGAAACTATCTTATGCTAAGATGATTGTGTAGGATAGCAATGGAGCAAAATGAAAGTGTGAAGATAAAATGATCTCTAAAGCAGAAAGGAGAGGTTGAGAATTCATGCAAAATCTAAACCTATTGAAACTTATGGAAGAAATTCAAAACACATTGAATAATAATTCATAGAGGGAGAGGGGCCATTTTCTTGTGAACAAGCTAGGTATTTATAGCATTTGGATTTACCAGAGGGTAAGTTTGAATTGAAATCTTCTAATATAAACAAAGAGAAATCACTATTTACCAAGCGGCCAAAACATAAATGCAAGAAAGAGTGGTTGAGAAATGTGGGTGCAAATTGAATTTTTATGTTTAAAGAGACCATAAGAATGTTTTGGAAAACACGCACCGGGACCGCTGCCCTATCCTGGGCAGCGATCATGGGACCACCACCCAGGCAGGGTGGCGGTCCTATAACTTAAAGACTAAAATGCAAGGAAAAGGGGGAAGAGGTTAGAACAAAACATGCAAAAGGTAGACAAGGCTTTTAGGATGCAAATGTACATTCAACGAGCTTTTCTAGATTTCAAACACCTTGTGAAGATACATGAATCATCATTAGGGTTTCTGTAACCTCTCTTCGGTAGTTAAATACCTAAATTTTTGGAGTACGTACATACTTCCCCCTCGAGAGAATATTTTTAGCCATGAAGAGGCATAAAATGGTGGGTGCAGTATGGCGGTCTGAAATGGGGAGTTTGAAGCTATACGACATAAGCGTGTGTTGCGGTGTCGCCATCCAAATTCCCACTATCTATAAAATGAAAAAGGGACTCAAGTGTAGATAGATAAAATAAATACTAAATTAAAATGAAATGAGGACTTACCATTTTCACGAGGATAAGAACTTACCTCTGTCGGCGCTCCAACTCTGCGTAAAAACACTCAAAACAAGATTAGAATAGTATGTATATATATATATATAACGAGCTCATTTTCCTATTCATTTGTGCATGTTGATTTGGAAATTTTGAGCTCTGGGACCCATGGTAACCATTTTCGACGAGAGTATAGTCAAAACATTCATTGTGAGATCATGATCATGCCTTCGAGAGTAGGACATTAACTGCGAAGTCTCAGGTTAGTTTTCTCAATTCATTGCTTTTAAACCTAAAATGTAAAAATGTTGAAATCTTTGTCTTGGGGGGATTATTTTTGGAAATGTTAGTTTTAAATGAGTCTCGGGGGGTACCCATAGGGTAGGTCTTTATTTTGTCAAAAACGATGTATTTTTGCTTTTTTAAAGTGTTTTTAGGGCTTTGGGGGCGTTCACCGATTCGGGACCAGAGCACCCACGCAAACATCACGAAAGGTGAGTGGTGTTCATGTGACCACCGCCCTATGATGACGGACCTCTCTTCGGTAGTTAAATTCTAAATTTTTGGAGAACTACCACTCTACATAGGGTGGAAGTCATGGGACCCCTGCCCTATAATGACGGTGGTTACGGAGCTTCCGCTCTGTGCACCTCTTTGGTAATCTGGCGGTTTTGAATAGAATGCAAAAAGATGTATTATTTAATTGTTTTTCTATTTTTGATGCTTTTATATTTTTTTGATGAATTTTCCAGTTAGATTATGTTACTAACTTACTCTTTTTCCCTATTTAAGGTGGATGGAGGAGGAGTATATCAGATGGAGTAGAGAGAGGGAGTGTGATTGGCTCCCGCAAGCGGTGTTAGAAACCGACCTAGACAGAGCGAGACACTCTGTAGAGGGTCAATATTTGGAGAATTGCACAAGTTCCTCATGTTGCACCTACCAGTCACATATTGTGTGACTTATTTTCATTCTGCAGGATGCAAATCGAAATACCTTCCGGTTACCAAGTGTTAGGGGTGAGTGGACTATCACCCTGGAGGACGTCTATTGCATACTAGGGGTTCCGATTCTTGGGAGGTGGCTATCTCTTAAGACAAAAATATCCGAGTCTCGAGATAGTTCTTGAGCTACCTATATGGGAGATGTTGTTGTCTCCATGGGATTGAAGAAGGGGGTGAAGGTCCATTCTATTGCTTCTTCTCCTATCCCTGTGATCCACAAGGCTATTATGGGTATCTTGGCCTCACAGTTGATTGGGGATAATGGAACGGATAATCTCTTATACTATTGGGCTCCCATCATTGCATAGATTGAGGCCCATGGACATGTTTACACTTGGGGAGCAGAAATTCTTGGGACCACCTACCATGATTTATATAGGGTGGTTAGATTACAGGGGCAGTCATTGAGTCACCCTACTCTAGTTATGAGTTGGGTGTATGAGTGCATCATTCCTTATGGGAGAGGTGTACAAGCGAGAGGAGGAGGGAGGTACATCAAGGTAGCAAGGTGGACGGGGATGGATCGTACTCAAGATGCCACACTAGCTAGTGGCTTCTTGGACTATTATAGACATGGAGGCCACTCCTTATCAGGCCATGGCAGGGTTATTGGGAGAGGAGACATATACACTGATTACCTGCTATTCCATAGGTTAGATGGTAGACAGGACAGGGAGGTTGGAGACTCACCTGTTTGATAGAGTACCTCAGCAGTTTGGCCTCCCTTACATTGATATGCTTCCTCCGGTAGGGCTGTGTAATGGTCTATTTGTGAGGCCGGGGAGTTCCCGAGAGGCTAAGGTCGGACCACGGTTACTCCGGAGTTCCCATTGTAGTTAGGTGGGTGGTTTGTGCTGGAGGGGCAGCCGGTGCTCCTTGAGCACCCTTACTTATGATCGGGGCTACTCTTGCTCATAGTGGAGAGGGAGATGAGCCCATTGATGTGGACTCAGACTCTAAGGAGTTCATAGGAGGGGAGACAAAGGAGGAGATGGTGGGAGGCAAGACCGGTGGGATGACCGAGGAGGATGAGAGTGATTTGAGTGGCATGACACTCAGGATATTCTGAGGGTTGAGAGGGTAGAGGAGAGTGTAGAGAAGGTGACCCTAATCTTAGAGGATTTACCTTCTCAGGACATTGGGGGAGATGATGAGTCCGTGGTAGGATGTCATTTCTTTCCTAATTTGGGGGAGGTTTTGCGATGCAACAACGTTTGTAGCAAGCACGAGATCCTAGGGACCCTACCTAGATGTCGAGAGATCAAAGTGAGTTCTTACTCTTTTCTAAATTTTTTTAATCTAGAAATATTTAGTTGATATTTCCCTTTTTTTTTTGTTTGTTTCTGACCTTGTTCTTAGCAATTTTCTAACTTGTTATTTCTCTCTTTTTATTTGTAGTGACTACTGAGGGATGGCGAGACTTTTTCACTGAGTGTGCATGGACACCCTATTACTCTCCTTAGAGAGTACTCGAAGTGAGCTTATTGCATACATTGGAGAGCCCTCAACAACTAGCTGACATACTAATGTGTTTTCCCTATCTAGAAGGTGGTGAAGTTAGTGACCTCTCTTCGTACTGAGTTGGCTGGATATAGGACTGTTGAGTGCTTGATGAGGAGGATCCATTCTCACAGTGAGACCATAGCTACTAGCCATGATCGTGAGCCCTCAGTTCATTCAGAGCGTCATCGTAGTAGGAGTCCTAGATGCGGTCATGCACCTTCTGAGGGATCCCACAGGGATTGAGAGACCATGGTGTCTTTTTGTAGTGATTTTTGTCGGATGTTTATACGAGTGTTTTTGTACTTTTCGGGCTCATTGAGCATTTTGACCATGCCTAGTGCATGATGGCATTGTATGTAAAACATGATATATATATCTTTTTGGATCTAGATCTTCTTGTATCTAGAATTTTTTGATTCGTTTCCTATATGTACACTAGATGTTTTTAGAATCTTTGTTTTTATATGCTTTTCAGAATGTATGCAATGGATGACAAGTGATAACAAATGTTTGAACAAAATGTTTCTCTTTTTGTTTGTTTTTGTAATGCTGACACGTGATGATACAAACATATTGTAGTACTGAACTTTTGGCTTCTTTGGGAAATGTTCGTTGCTTCTTCTTGTTTTGGCAAAACATGATGAATATATAGTGATAATGAGATGAAATTTCCCCACTCCTTACTCCATGCAACTAGTAAGATGCGAGGGCTCAACACCAAGAGTTGGGAAGGGCACAAATTGTATGAGTTTGAATGAATGAAAATGATGAGAGAAAGACAAGGCTTTGACAAAAAAATTTCATAATTCCATGCTTACTCTTACTCGAAACTACTACATAGTTGAGAATGTAACTTACTTCCCATTTTATCTAGACTTAGATCCATGGATGACAACATGGTTAACAAAATATGGTTTTGAGGATTTGATCTCTTTGGAATTTGGATACTTGACTTCACTTAATATAATTTACTTTAAAATATTGATGTTCACTAATTTACGTGAATGGACCCCCTACGCCCTGCTCCATGCTACTAGTAGGAAGCATGGGCTCATCACCGAAAAGCGGGACATAGGTAATTAAGGGATCTTCTTTCCTTTATCAACCTTGCATCACTAGTAAGAGATGTAGGCTCATCACTTTGAAGGTTGGTGGGGAAAAGAAGTGTGTAAAAATAAAATATTTTATTTTGTTTAGTATTTTGATTTAATTTGACATTTCTGATTTTGATTTTAGAGTATCCTTGCTTCAAAGAGATGTGACACCAAGAAGATTCTAGAATAGACCATAGGTAAGAACAAATTAACCAAGTAGAAAAGAATGATTATGACCAAGTATGAGGCCTTGGTATGGCTTTTGTCAAGACTTTGTCTATCGAATTGATGAAATGATTTTAAAACTATTTGATGATATTGAAGAGCTATAATTTGGATGATTTTGAGAATATTTTCAAAAGCTTATAATGAATTTCTTAAGAATAAGTTCCTTTCCCACAAAATTTACAAAACGAGTGAACAAAATGAACAACTAAGTGATTAAATGCAATGTAGGTAGATATAATATACAAATGGTGATGCTAATGACCTATGCGTAAAACTGTTTAAGATGCAAGGAATTGATAGTTTTATTGAATTCATCACCTTCTAATGTACACAAGAGATACACACTATTTCCATAGTCTTTCATGACTCGGTATGGGGCCAACCACTTGGGCTGGAATTTCCTTCCTTCGCTGGTTTTCTTATCAATTCGGCTGTCTAGTCTTAGAACTAGATCTCCCTCATATATTTCTCATTCATAGACCTTTTTGTTATATTGCCAGCACATCTGGTCAACATAGGCTCTATACCATTGTTCATAGTTTAGCCTAGCCTCATCAAGGCTTTCTAGTGTAGAGATGTGTGCCTCTCTATAGGATTCTTCTCCCAAAATCCCTTGTAATGAGATGTGGAGATTGGGTATTTCAACCTTAAGCGGGAGGACTACTTACGCCTCAAATAATAGTGAGAAGGGGTTGCCCCTATTGGTGTTCTTATTGAGGTTTGATGGGCCCACAAGGCCGGGTATAATTTTAAATGCCAATCTTGTTTATTCTCCTTAACTGTTTTGAGGAGAATAGCTTTTAATGTTTTGTTTGTGGCTTTATCTTGTCCATTGGCTTGAGATTAGTAAAGAGATTCCGTATGATGATTTATCTTGAATTTACTGCATAACTCATGGACCTCATCATTCTTAAATGATGTGTCATTATCGAGATAATGACTTGCGGAACACCATACTTGTAAATGATTTGATTCAAAATAAACTTAACGATTAGGGAACACATACGGTTGTGAGAGGCATGGCCTCTACCCATTTGGTAAAATATTTTGTGGCCATGATTATAAAGTTATGGCCATCTGTTGATGAGGGAGATAATTTCCTTATCAAATCTAGGCCCCACGTGGAAAAGGGTCATGGGGTTGCGATTGGTTGCGAGAGCTTTTTGCTAACATGTGAATCTCATGAGAGAATTCTTGGTATTTATGGCACTTGCACACAAATTCTACTACGTCATGTTCTAGAGTGGGCCAGAAATAGCCCATCCGATGTATTTTGTGAGTAGTGGCGTGACCACCAAAGTGGCCTCCACATATCCCATTGTGGGATTCATAAAGAATATTTTTGGATTCTTCATGTCAATGCATCTTAAAAGCATTCCATCAAAGGCTTTATGATAGAGCACTTGTTCTAAAATAACATATTTAGTAGTGATAATGTGTAACCACCTTTTTGTGATGTGGCACCTTCTAGGTATGTATGGTCCATGATAAAATTGACGATGTCAATGTACCAAGGACATATAGAGATTAGGGGTCTGGTTTTAACAAAGTATATGCATTCATCGGGAAAGTCTAGATCTACCAGATCACCTCCATCTAATGGATTGTTAGCTAACCAGTCTACAATGATCTATCCCTCAATGGATTTCTAGTTTACAAATGTTAATTCAAATTCACCCATTAAGGTTATGAATCATCTAACCTTTTTAGATAAAGACCCTTGCATGAGGAATTTTCGTAAGTGATTTGTCTTTACAATGACCCTTGTTTCTTGATTTAACATGTAATGCCTTAAACATTTCGTTGCGAAGACTATGGAAAGGCATTCTCTTTCTTCCTATGTATAACGTGTTTCATAATCAAGTAACATCCAACTAATGAAATAGACTACACATTCTCATTTATCATTATCTTCTTGAGCCAACATGTAGGCTAGCGAGACATCAGTAGCCCATGAATACAAGATCAAAGGATGATCTGGTCTAGGAGGCATTAGCATGGGAGGAGACAATAAGAAGCGTTTAACTGCTTCGAAGGCCTCATTGCATTCTTCTGTCCAATCAATGCTATAATATTTCTTTAATAAATTGTTGATTGGATGAACAACAAAACTTAAGTCGAATGAACCTTCGAATTGCACCAAGTTTCCCAAGAAATGATCTGATACCAGACTCATCTGATGGTGGAATCATTTCAAGAACAACCTAAATTTTGGCTGGATCAACATCAATCCCTCGTGAGGATATAATGTAACCCAGAATTTTTCCTCCTGTCACACCAAATATGCATTTCTCTAGATTCAATGTGACACCATATTCGATCAATCATGAGAGAATGATACGGATTACTTCTAGGTGATCACAGTGCTTCTTGGCCTTGGCCAAGAAGTCATCTACGTAGGACTCCAAAATATTATGAATAAGGTCATGAAATAAGTATGTCATTGCCCGTTGGTATGTAGAGCCAACATTCTTAAGACCAAATGGCATGGCAACATAATAATAAGTTCCTCAAGGAGTTATAAACATGGTCTTGGCTTAATATTCCTCATATATTTTAATTTGATTATATCCCAAGAATCCATCCATGAGAGAAAAAAGCTCAAATCCAGATGTTGCGTCAACAATAACATCAATGGATGGTAATGGGAAGTCATCTTTGGGAAAAGCTTTGTTAATGTCCTAAAATTCTATGCAAATGCGTATCTTCCCATTCTTTTTGAGAAGAGGGATGATATTAGATACCCATTGAAAATAGTCAACTGGTTTGATGAATCCCACTTGGAGAAGTTTCATTACTTCTTCTTTCACCATGAGAGCCGCTTTTGGTTTCATTGGTCTCGACTTTTGTTTAATTAGCTTTGCATCTATTTTGGTGACAAGATTATGTACCATGATATGTGGTGCAATTCCCATCATTTCTTTGTAATTAAATGTGAAAGCCTTTCGATGTTCCTTGAGGATCTGAGTATGTATTTATATCTCATCTGGAGTTAACAAGGATCCCAACTTCAAAATCTTTGGTTCTTACTTCGTTCTAATATTTATATCAATTGTTTATTTGATTAAGGAAGTGTTACCTTCTTTGAATTCGGGAAGGTCTAGAGGTAGTTCCAAAATTTCCCCATTCTCTACCTCGTAGATATCAATATCCTTTTGCGGGGGAGATTCTATCATGGGATTTCCAAAATAGGAAGAGGAATGTGGGATTAGGGAAAGATCCACTATGTGATGAGTGAGATGTAGCTCTACATAGGTATTTAGATATTCAAGAGTGACTCTATCACTTGTCAAATTGATCTAGGATGGAAAAATCATTCTCAACTTCTATACGTGTCAAAAGTGGGTTTGTTGGTATTTTACGCACCAATGGTTCAGTATGAAGTGATACTGTGAAAATTGTATTTTCCAACTCATTACTTCGAGTGAAATAGGAAGCTAAGGTTGCTATTGAATCTATGAGAAGGTTTTGTTCTCATGGAATTGCTTTGATTGATATGAAGTTGAATCCTTTAGTTAGATCTAATACCGTTGTTTTATAGAGTTATAAGTGTTCAACTCTAGTCTCATATACTTCAGAGACTTGGTTTGCGACTAGTTGTGAGTCTCCTAGTTACTCTAATGTTATCAACACCCATCCTTTTGGATATGATGAGACTAAGAAGGAGGGCTTCATACTCATCTCTGTTGTTTGTACATTCAAATTTTAACTTAAAGGATAAAGGTAAAATCTTTCCCTCGAGAGAAGTAAAGATCACACCTTCCCCAGCTCCAAAATGACATCTAGCTCCATTGAAGTGGAGAGTCCAATATTTTCTTGGAAAAATGGATGTTGGGATATTCCTCACATCTGTTTCTTCTACCTTGGTTACTTCTACCATACAAAATTTAGGGTGTCGATGAATCAAATGGTAGGAGAATAGGTAAATCCTTTTCTAGCAACTCAAATTTTTTTGCGGTAGTCCCTAATGATACTATTTCTATGATGTTAGTCTCATTTTTGAGTGCTGGAATGCCTTCGACTAGATTCGTAATTTCTAATTTTGTTGTAGGTATCAATTTTTCTTATGGTTTTAAATTGATTAGTTTTTTGAGTTGATTTTTGGGAGTTGAAACTCGAGTGAACACTTGGTCTCTTCTTCAAATATTATAGGTGTATATCGAATGGTTTTGGGTCACCTTGTGCTACAAATATTTTCCCTAGGTGCAAAAATATTATTTCCTAGAAAAACGTGGAAGGGATTGCCTTCATGCGGTGTATCCATGGTCGCCATGAGGATCATATTATAGTTGGTTTCCTAATCTATAATATAAAATTTAGTGAGGACTATCTTGGGTCCTAAGGTGACTAGTAAAACTATGGTCCTAATTGAAGTGGCCTTGAGGCTATCATAACCTCTTAGCATATTTTGTGTTGTGGAACAATTTGTTTCTCCATATCCTAGATTTTGAAGAAAATCGAAGGGGACTATGTTAACTGCTGCCCCATCATCAATCATTATGCACTTAACATAATTATTGTAAACCCATACCTGTAAATGTAAGGTTGGTCACCTCTACACATAATTTCAGCGTCTGTTGGCATTTTGCTTATATCAAATATAAACTTAGTATCCCTATCTGGCTACCTTGGAGGGTAGACATCAAATTCTACATGGTTTACTTATGTTTCAGCGGAGGAGTGATGTTAATTAGATGACCAAGACCTATCTCTTCTAAGAGAGCAACCCTATGGGTGGGAGATTTCTTCAAAAAATCCAAGAAGGAAATGTGAGAGAAGGTCTTTGTTAGGTCAATAATTAGATCATAAGCGCTATATGGATTTTAACAATGTTTGTTGAATGTTGTCTAGTTATAATGGATAGTTTGGGCTGGTTGAGAAGAATAATATCATTTTCTTGTTATGGTTTTTGTGTAGCTTGATATCTAACTATACCAGACCAACTATCTTGGTTTTTGTTCGAGTTCCTAATTAGGGTGCGATCGGTGGATTTAATGAAGTTGAGGCTTCATGATCATTATTTCCTGTCATAAAACCCTTGTTCATTCTGCTTGGATCTAACCTATTATTTTTAGAGTGGTTTGGGAGTGGATCATTAAAAATCTTGAGGGGTGCATTTTGAGGGGAAACTACTCCCGTATAAGTGTTTGGCGCGGGTACTACAGAATTTACTAAAAACATATCAATAAAGAGTTATCTTTGGTCTTCTAGAAAATGTTGCATGAATTTATTGTAGTCGTGGAAAGTCCTAGTATCATGGCCTTGAATCTTGTGGAAACCAAAATACAAGTTGGGATTATAGTTTCGAGGTTGTTGATTTGAAACCTGTTGTGGTCCAAAACTCTAATTAGATTGCTAGTTGTTAGAGTTAAAATTTTGAGGCTGTTGCCTTTGGTTTTGATTTTGATATCTAGTTGGGTTTTGATTTGGACCTTGTGTCTAGATTTTCCATTGTTGTTGTTGTTGTTGTTTTTGTTGTCGTGATGGACGATTAAAATCCACCGCATTGATTGTTGGAGTAAAGTTGTTATTTTGCTGATTGTTAATGGGTGGTGAAATGTTTATGACATTTTCCCTTTTAACCTAGTCTGTTACTCCATCTGGAAACCCATGGTTTTTGTTAAGGATCTTGGGTCCTTGATTGGTATTCCCAGTACTAGGATAGGTCGTAGTGTTTTGATTGGGAGTGATTAATTTCCCATTTTTTCCATATGTCTTATGACCACTATCTATTACCGCTTGATCTATTCGGAGGGAACTCTTGAGTACTTCATCATAAGTTCTTAGTGGGAACTTCTGGACTTCTTCCTTTATCTCTCTATTGAGGGAATGAAGGAATAAGTCACATAGTTCCATCTGATCCATGTTTGGAGAACTTGCTTTGATGAATAGAGGATCATGTACGCCATATTTGAATAAAATGAGCAGCAAATTCATTATGCTCTTGTTTATTGTGAAGGAATTCCCTGATCCCTGTTCTTAACAATTTGTTCATGTCAAAAGCTTTGATAAACTCTGACACAAGTTGTTTGAATGAGTGTATCGAGGCATTTTGTAATACCAATCAAAGGAAATACCCTCTAAGGTTTTAGGGAATATCTTGGAAACAACCGCATCCCAAGGAGCAACTCTCGAATGGCCATGGCATAGGCCTTGATATGTGCATTTGGATTTCCCTCCCCTTTGTATTTGGGCAAGTCGGGAAGAGGTCTTGGAAGCATGAAACTTCGTATGGTGAAATATAGAGGCTCTTTTAAATATTTACGAGTAAGTCCCTCTGAATTTTTTTAACCATCGATGGTGCCTATTGAGGGGGTGGAGGTGGAATGGGTTGTTGATATGGCATAGTATATGTATTTGTAGGGACATAAGGAAATCCTGTGGTTGAGTGAACATCCCGGGAGAGGAGAACATGTCTCCCTGTGGTGATTTTGAATAAATGTTTAAGTAGGGAGGAGCATTTCTCTGGTATGGGTTGTTTGGTGCTAAGCCGGGAGGTATCATACTTTCAACTGGAGTAGCATTTGAAAATGCAGTTCTAGTTGGTGTTTACTATGGATAGTTATATGAATGTTGAGGAGGCATGCCTAACATTCCTATTCCTATGAGGAGGTCAACTTGGCTGGGATGATGTAGAGGGTTGGGAATTCCTGCTTGCCTAAAATGTGAATTTTGATTTTCTTAAGAAAGTTCTAATCCTCTAACCTTCTCAACTAAGGCTAAGATGACCTCGATTGGTGAAGACACAATGTTTTTCCTTAATGGTGGTTGTTGTATACCTTGAGGTTGTAGAGGTGTATGGTACCCTACTATGAATTGATCATTACCCTACTAAGCTTAACCAAGAGTATTTCCTATAGGTGGAGGAATGAGGTTTTTTTCTTGGAGTAGGGTATTGGGTTATGTTTACAAACTTCCTATAGGTGGGTACATGTTTTGGAAGTGTTGTTTGCTTTTAGCGTAGCGTGCTATATAATCCTCATCTAAAAATGGGAGTGGATCGACTATCTATTGATTTGTGGTATGAACAAAACCCGAGGAGATGAAATGGATTCTTGATAAATGTCATATTGCTAGAGCACGAGGGATCTGGTTGTTGCGTTTGTGTGAGCTGATCCATTTCCTCAATTGAAAAGAAGAACTAGAGCTAGTTCTTTGAGGAGGAGTTTTTGATGACAAGCAGTTGTTTGAGTAGTTGTCATCCCATGTAGAAAGTGAGGGTGAAAATTGTCTATTTGTTTGACTGTAATGCACTTCGAGACTTGAGAGAGGTCTGCCATATGCATCGTATCCTAACATATTCGGGGTATATAAATACCCATAGAATAATGGGAAAGAGTGAAGGTGGATGGAAGAAATGAAAATAAAAGGGGAATAGTTGTTTGTTTCATGTTGGGTTCACCAATTTTGTATGATAGAAAAGTGACATACAAGCATGAGAATCTACAAGTAGCTCTTCTTCATACCCGACCTCTTGAGGTCATGCCGAGACAGCCGATGGAAATGGAATATATGTGGATATAGACAAACTAGTTAGGAAATCTTATATCCTCAACACGTAATAATGGGATCTGCGAGTCTAAGGCAAAGAAATATCTCCTAACTTGAATTGGTGTAATGGATCGTTTAGATATAATAGCTTCTTAGAGGCTCACATCAATGTTGAGCTCTATCGAGATCCTATCTATTGGCTGTTGGATATGTGGAAAATGATCTATAGGTGCTTCATGTATATTTCCAAACAAGGTCATGGAAAATGGTAATGAGAGGCATAGTGGACTTATAATAAACTATGGGTGGTTTTTTGAGTGCGGCCCGAAAATATTAGCTTGATTGGATTCTACGTTTAATGCGGAATTTTTTTATGATATCTAGCAGAGTTGTGAGGATTTAAATACCAACGTTCCTAAACCAGTGTCAATACTTAATTGACTAGCAGGCCTGTTGGGTTGTGGGACTTGGGGATCACAACCATGAGTTCATGGTTATTGCTGACCTATTAAGGTTGTGTGAAGAATCAATCTCTTCTTCCAACTATCCAATAGGCATAAGCCTTTTTGGCTTCTATATTTAATATCAGGAGTTGTGTGATCTTCTCAGAATACCTTACGGGTGTTCTGGTAACCTGTATACGTAACCCTGTGTCTATGTCGATGAGAAGGTCTACTACATTTGGTTGCGAGAACTAATGGATCACAACTAAATATTTGTTCTCTTTCGGGTTCTTGTATGGTCATGCAGATATCCTATAAGGGCCCGATCTATAGTTGGGTTGACTTGACAAAAACATGTGTGCTTTTTCGTCTTCAATATTCAATTGTCTCAATTGTTCACTAATTGCTTGTGGGTTTATTGTCGTTTGGAATACCGAATCCTAAGCCCTTGATCTATATCCATTAATGTTGTGAAGATATTTGGATGAGGTACTATTGGCTCGAATACGTAATCCCTGGGCTCTCTAGGTCCCGTAATTTTCATGCAAGAGATGATTCAACCTTAATTGAAATGAGTAAACTAGCTATGAAAGATATATCTACACTATGCTTATATTTATTTTTTTTTTTTATTTTCAATGATGTGTATTTGAATGAAATTAAAAGAGAATCTATTCTAATATATTCTAGATAATGGAAAATTAATCTAATAACAGAATTAAAACAAGCAAGTTATCCTGATATAGCTATTTGCCTGTGCACTTGTGAATTTATCTTAAATATTTAAATAAGTAACTAATCTAATCAAAAGACCTTCAATCTTACCTCATAAGTGAGGAATAAATCACATCTTCTTAGAAGCTATCATTCCCCATAGCTTCCCTAACAATACTAAAGTAAGCTTTAACTGAAATACAATGATTTGCTACTATATTTGATATATTCTAACTACAACTTTGATAGCTCAAACCTAGAGTTTTATAGAACAATGGTAAATCTAGTTGTGTCGTGACTTGTCCCCTTAATGTGATCTCTTTGTTCCTTCATGTTCTCGTGAATCTAGAAAAGTGTGAATGTGATAGCGTTAGCAGAAGAAGATACTTGAACAATGGCAGCTTTGGATATAAACTGAATACAATGCAAGTAAGAGAGGGATAATGCAAGTGAACAGAGCTTGACTATGTGATTCCTAGCAGGATTTATTGTGGGGATACAACGCAAATATACCAAGAATTCTGGGATCTATTTCTTGTGACAAAACAACAACCTGCAACTCTAAGATTATCAAATGAACTCTAATCTAGAATTGAAACTATCTTATGCTAAGCTGACTATGTAGGATAGCAATGGAGCAAAATGAAAGTGTGAAGATCAAATGATCTCTAAACGAGAATGGAGACGCTATTGAAACTTATGGAAGAAATTCAAAACACACTAAATAATAATTCATAGAGGGAGAGGGGCCATTTGTTTGTGAACAAGCTAGGTATTTATAGCATTTGGATTTACCAGAGGGTAAGTTTGAATTGAAATCTTCTAATATAAACAAAGAGAAATCACTATTTACCAGGTGGCCAAAACATAAATGCAAGCAAGAGTGGTTGAGAAATGCGGGTGAAAATTGAATTTTTACGTTTGATGAAATCATCGGAACATTCTGGAAAATTCACGGTCATTTTCTTATACATAGAGTTAGTTTATGGGGAGATAAATATTTACAATCTAATATTCCTAATTATACAAATGAAATTTTAATCTACTTACGAAATAAAAGTCTAAAGAAACTACTTACCAAATACTTCTGTCATGAGAATTTGCTAAAAGATATTCTACTATTAATAGAATATTCGCTTAGAAAATTTTGAATCTCTTAATAACATTGTGTCCCTAGCAATGGTGCCAAAATGATGAGGGTCATCAATCCTCACCATTAATATTGCCAATCCAAGGCTGGTGTCCAATGGTTGTATGTATTAATAGAATAAGATCTTAGGAAAATAACTCCTTTAAACACAAACTAAAATTTCATAAAATAAATCACACTCGTAGAAATTTAAAGGAACACTTGCGAGAAATAAAGACACAATTGCAAAAATAAAGTTTGCATGAAATAAATCACACTTGCATGAAGGAAATCACACTTACAGGAATAAAAACAAACATGCATAAATTGAAATTGTTGAGTTGGAAATAAACATAAATAAATGAAACACCTACATGTTCACAACAAACTGGATTTTCACAATACAATGAGAATGAATTACAGAAAAATGAATAAACATAAACATAAATACACAGATCCATCTTCCTTGAAATGAGTGGCCAACTCATTCCTTAGAAGAGGATTTAAATCATACTTTTGAGATTTTAAAACTATAGAATATTTGAGAGGAAAGAACAAATCTTTATTTCTTGGGAGAAAAGAATTACATATCTCGAGTGGAAGGTTGAATTTATAATTCATCCATCCGACCACCTCTTTATTTTAGGAAATACAATCTGATCTTATGTTTATTCCAATCCTAATAACTAATATCTCCATCTCCACAAAATATGGAGAGAGATATATTATTGGAGTCAAATATTATCTTGCTTATTTTAGGAAGATTTTCTCCCAAATCTTCTCCTTGCTTTTTGGTAACAAGAATCACAATGATTTTATTCTCCTACATTATTGGAAGGAGGTTTTTCCTCAAAATATGATTTTGACCAAATATCTTTCCTGGATTTTCCATTTGAATTTTTGTTTTTGATTGTGGAACTTTTAACCCTTATCGATACGATTTTTTTCTCGTCTTTCGCAATTCACTAAAAGTTAGATTAATCTTCATTGGTAAAACATGTACTAAATATGAATGGTGTTTTTTTTAAACACATTTATATGAACAAAAACCTCTCTCATATTTTCCATTTGAATTTTCTGTTTACATGTTTATGAAACTTTTAGTTCTCATCGATACACTTTTTCCTCAAAGCGTAACTCACTTTGAAAGTTAGATTTATCTTTCTTGGTAAAACCTATTGAAATAATGAATGATGTTTTTTTTGAAAACATTGCTATGAACAAAAACCTCTCTCATATTTCCCATTGGATTCTCTAATTTTTCACAATTCCTCAAAAATTATCATTTCGTTGATGTAGGTTCCAGAGCTAACTTTGTAGGTTCCAAAACTAACTCCAATGGTTCCAAAGATAACATTAATTTATTGATGTAGGTTCCATAAATAAATCAAATGGTTCCAGATCTAACATTAAAGGTTGATGAACTAACTCCAATGGTTCCGGAGTTAACATTGGAGGTTCCGAGCTAACTTTGTAGGTTCTAGAGCTAACTCTGCAAGTTCGAATCTAACTAAAAGAACTATAACTTTTGCATGAGATCTCGGGTTGAGATGATTATTTTTTGAACTGTATCATTTTTCAAGAGAAATATGAATATGAAATCATATTTAAGTTTAGATGTAATTTTCATGATTAGTTCCATTTTCTCAATACTAAAATTATCTTTCCTTTATGGCTTTCATACACAAGACTACATCTTTTCCCAAATAATCAATAGGATTAGTCCAAAAAATAGATAACAAAATATTTTTAAAGAATGAACAAGATATATATCCTATATTCTATCTTAAGAAAACTATAAGTTCCTAGATTACATTTAAATCTACTTTCAAAGGTAACTTGGAAGGAAAAAATAATGGTAATTTATGGTCAATTTATGGCCTCATCAGTCAACACCAATATGTGGTTTGATGAGTGGTATAGAAATTGCTCTGGTTTTAAAAAGGGTTTCTAATATTGAAGAATAAGGCTCCCCGATTAGAGTGTACTTTTGTTTCTCTTGTTTGAACTAGAAAATTTTAATGAGAGAAAGGTTGGAAGAAGGTTTTGATTGATTGGATGGGTGAGATAGGCCATCTTTTAAAACTACCATGTGGGAAAATCCTTTGGCTTTGGAATAATTGTTTTGGGGTTTGGAAGAGGAAGAGGCCTTATTTGACTTGAATGCAACATTTTTGTTATGCAATTGAATTTTCTTCTCTTCTATGGCATGAATTTCAAGTTTTCTAGCCATGGTGAACGCTTCATGAAAGGTGCGGAAGGTTTGTAATTTAAGAGTTGGTGAGGTGTTACTAACACAATCCCTAGTGAACAACTCTATAAGCTCAGTCTAAGGTAGTTGGAATGTAATCGGTTGATAAGGCTCCACCAATGAGCGACAAAATCTATGATAAACTCATCCTCATATTGTCATGTTGAGTACAAGTCAGTCATGGTGACCTTCTTGATGATATTGATTTAAAAATGGTCCAAGAAGGCTTGAGCCACTTGTTTAAATGAGTAAATGGAATTTCGAGGTAAACCACTATACAAAATCAATGTAGGTCCTGTTAAGGACATTGGGAATGTCCGCAAGAGTAGAGCATTGCCATGAGAAATTAAATAGCACCCATGTTTGAAAGAACATAAGTTTTGTTGTGGGTCCTATTTACTATTAAACCAGTTGAATTTGGGAACTTCCCAATGTGTAGGGTATGGAGGAATAGAGTAGATGGATGAATGGGCTCATTATAGATTTCATCGTATGTTAAAGAGTTGTGAGAGATAGAAATGGATGTTTCAAATGTTTTGATCTTTTCCATCATCATTTTAATATGGTCATTGGTAGGTTGTGTTAAATGGGAACTCCCGTAGTATAAGGGAGTTGATGATGAATATATGCTCGGAAGACATTCCATTGTATGGTGGTGCTGAGTATGAGAACTGTGAGGGGGAATAGATGTAGGTGGAAAATATCCTGAATAGGCGATAAACGAGATAGGTGGTTTTTGGTGATATGTGTAAGTAGGTGGGGTGGATGTAGCGATCCTTATAGTGATTGGAGGTAAATATTGCAGGATGGAGAGGACAATGTTTTGGAATGGGGTATGGGTTGCTAACACCATGGGTGGCTATGATGTAATAGGTATATACGAGGTGGTAGGTGCAGATGGGGCTATGCTCAAGGTGGTTGATGAAGGAATGGTTGACACTATGGGAGAAATTGACATAAAAATTGTGAACTGATGTTGTAGGTGCCATTGATATTGATGATGTGGGGTCAAGTTGGGATACTACAGGAGGTAAGGTGGAAGAAGGTAAGGACGAGTTAGTACTAGCTGATGAGGAAGTTGAGGCGAGGGAAGGGGGATGGACACATGCATTCCATATACCAGTTTTCCTAATGAATTACGAGTGGAGTAATGTGAAAGATAATTTTGTAAGGAAGCAAGTTTGTTGTCAAGGAGTCTTGGGAAATCCTTCTCACTAGCACTGATGATAATGGGCTGAGTAGGATCCATAGGTGACAAGATGGAAGGTAGCGATAGGAGAGGAGGGAGTGGATGAAGACTTGCATGGAATACAAGGGTGTTGGCTTGACTATGAGTCAAAACCATGTGAGTTGGCATAGGCTTGGTAATCTATTCTCTATAAATGACATAGAAAAACAAAAGAAATGGAGAAAAACATTTCAGGAGGCAAAAATAGGTCATTGTTTTAATTAAAAATTAAAACACACGAGTGAGTGGTTGGTTTAATTGATGATGGTTATAGGGTGACCAATGATGGTGATAGGGTGATCGATGTTGATTATGTTAATTGATACCGATTACTATAGGAAATCAATTTTTTTGCAAATGGGGCGATAACTGATGAAAATGAGACAAAACTAGATTTAACAATGATTTTAAAGATCTAGGGGTATGATGATGCTTCTGAGGAACTTCAGAAAGAACAAAAAATGTGGTGAGTGTTGTTTTTAGTGAAATGAATTTTTTTAGATAAACAATGATGGTTAGTTAGACCAATGATGGTTTGATGAGTAAACCGATCTTTAGTCCTTTGGACTAACACTAGTAACTATGAAATTTGAAAAGATGGAAAGAATTTAATTTTTTTTTATTTAGATCAGATAAAATATCAAAATAGAAACTTAAGTATGATAGTAATGGACCCTAACAAACCCAAAAAAGTCAGAATACACCAACTATAATTGTGGGGTGTGAAAGGAAGAAGATAATGGAGAATGTGTCCTCACAACTCAAGAAAAAGTTAAGAAACACAAAATCCTATGGGTGAATTTTATGTTTTAGCTTATGTTATTTAAGATTAACTCATGAAAATAATATAATTTTTGGTTTAATAAAATGTTTCCTATGAAAATCCAAGATCTAAAGGTGGTTTCGGGTAATGTTTTGGCGGGGCATTCTTTCTCTCGAGATAATGACCGGACAGAGAAATTAGTTGAGCATCCCTGTCAATCCTCTAATCGTGTGATCCTTGATAACTTCTTCTAGGTAAGGTGTTATTTAGGAAATTTGTAATTTATTTTCTGTGTTTTGGAAAAGAGAGAAGAGAATGTGCACTTTGTGATTCAATTCTATTAACCATCAATTGGGGATGAATTCCAGTGTATAGGTTACCCTTAATTTTAATGTGAGCTAAAAATGCAAACATAGAAGTGTGAAATGTAAGTATTTTAAAACCCAAATCAAAATGTTATATTCAATGTAAAAAAAGATTGAATAGGAAAGAGTATGAATTTCACTAATGTAAATGCAAAAAAGAAAGAAATATTCTTTTTAGTCCCAAAATAAAAATGTCACTGAGACAAGTATAAGAGAGAGAATATTCCCAGGGATAGAATTTAATGTTAACTTCCTTTTGAAAAGAACTAAACATATAATGGTTCCCTAAGAATGAATAAATGCAAGGAACCCTAGATGGGTCCCACAGGGCATGCCAAAATGTTTCTCCAGATTCTTAGAAAATTAATGAAATAGATAAGGGTAATAGGCCAAGGAGGAATACCTATTTTTGATTTTGGTTAAAGGTTGTGTACGCGTTCTGATTTCCCAATCCAAGTTAATTGTGAGAGCTCCATTTTGGCTAGGAGGAACTACCTGTAAATTCAAAAGAATACCACCAAATAGAGTTAAACAAAACAATGAGTGGACACTTGCCTAGTGGAAGTGTGATACTCGAAGAGGTTGTCAATCCACTTTTATATAATAATATTAAAGCTAGTTAGATTGTACATGAAGTAAATATCATATTGGAATTGAAACAATTTAGGTATCTCATACAAAATAATAATAAAGGTCATTCAAAATGTTTTTAAGGTCAAAACGAGAGGGTTGATTGGTTGGTGTTGAGTTGTAGGTCTAGTATAGGCTATGGGTAAGGTATGGTAGGGATTAGAAATGGTTTTGAGCTATTGGGAAGTGGGTATCAACTTTTCGGTTTAAGCTATCTTGCAGGACATAGTAACCAATGTCACTTGTGACCGATGTCGGTTGGGTAGAGTAACCAAAGCCGGTTGGAAAAATTGGCATCGGTAAGGGAAATTTTTAGAAATTTGCTAGAATTGGTTTTCCAGTGCTCCATGTGATTGCACTGAGAGGTTGAAAATGGTGAAGGCGAGGTCGTAAAATGGTTTTGAAGACTCAAAGATGACTAGGACAAGGTGAAAATGAAATTTGGGTATGATCAAGTGATAGGTTGATGGAAGGGAGGAAGCATATGGGTGTGGAGAGAAATAAAATATAGAGATGAATAAATAAATCTACACAAATAAACTAGAGATTTAATGAAGAGATGTTGAATACATAATAGAATATAGATTGAAGGACATAGGTGATAAAGACAAGAATGAATAGAGATCCGAGAGGAGATCTCGGTGTATTTGTCTTTGTGGAATTTTAGACCTTCGTGCCTCTCTGTTGTGAATCCGTGATCGTGAAGAGGATGATGAATGGTGATCGATGTTGGTAGTGCTCCTGTGTGTCTTCTTTTGCCTAAGTGCTAAAGAAATTTGAGTGCTCCAAGTCTCTGGAAGAAATGAGATCCTGAATCGATTGACCAACCTAGGAAAAGGCTTTTGGAAATGTATTTAACCTAACTAGAAATGGTTAGGTGACCGAAGTTAGTTGAGATATAACTGGCATTGGTTAAGGCAGGAATATCTAGGTTGGCCAAAAATATCTAGATTGTTACTATTTTTGGTGTGATTTCCAACCTTCTATCGATTCTTGAGTGATAGATCATGGCTAGATAAGTGGGATTCCTTTTAGGTTTATTAATAGGAGTTAAGTCTAGGTTTTATACTAAGTCCTAGTTAGTTAGGATAGGTTTATACTTGGTCTTAGGTCATTAATAAGGTTTGAGTAGGTTATTGAGTGAGGTGGCTAGGTGAGGTGGTAAAAAGAGGATATTAATTAATTTAATTAGCATGTGCATTATGGGATATGAATAGGTAAGATAATTTTAATTTAATTAACAAGGTTTAAATTGGAGTATGAACCAATTTTGGTGTCTACACTATGAATAATGGTGAGACCCACTGACTATTTTATATTGGATAGATAAATCCCCCCGATGTAATTTCTCAATTTCAGTCTTCCTAATGTCTCTCGAGAGAAGGGTTTATCCTCCTATGGGGTTGCCTAACTGGTCTAGAATCAGTGGTATAAATGTGATGTGTGAAAATGTTAGGATGGATACCCTTCATATCACTATATTAACAAGTAAATTCTTTAGGATGGGAGTAAATAGGTTTAAACATGGCATTATCTCTTGATTGGTGATCCAACTATTAAATGGAAATGTATTCCATGGAATGATAGGTAACTATGGAGTATCTAGGTGGAGATAACTTACCCTTTGGATACTCTCTTAGTAATGAGTTCAAGGGGAATTTATGAGGCATCAATATGTGGATTTTGGAGATGTTATGGAAAATACAACTCCTCATATCAATGTTCCTTATAAAAGGGAAGATTATTGGTTGCATGTTTTCATCTAATATTTCTTCCTTTTCCTCCAATGCATGTGAATGAATTTCAGAAGAATCCCAATCCTAGATCTTATTTGAGTGTTCTTGTATTATTACCACATCTAGTGAGGAAACAACATCCCAAGTATCCTCCGAGTCATTTTTACACCATTGATTGCATGAAATGGAAAATGGTTTTGCAGCTGGGTACAATGATGTTTTCTTTGCATCATGTCCATCGGTGATTGTCATGTCTCTTGTCATGCAATCAATGAGTCCTACAATAGTTGCTAGCCTTGGGCATTATAATATAAGGGGATATCTGATTTTATTTTTATTAGTCTTGATAACCATTAATTCTATTGAATAGTTCGATGAATCGATCATGATTATGACATATTCTATGAATCCTTTGGGTGAAGCACCAAATTGATCAATTGTTTGCAAGACTACTAGAATTTATTGTAAATCAAGAAGATATAATGTTGACAAGGTATCTATTGTCATAACATTGATTCTAGCTCATAAATAAATCAACACATTTCAAATTTCCACATTCCCTATACAAACTATGACTATAGGAATTCTAGGATCACCATTTTGGGAGGAGTTATCTTTCCTTCCAATACGGTGGCCAATTTCCCATCAATCTATATTATTTTTGGCTAGTCTCTCTTTATATAGAGATTTGAAACATATTTATTTGATGGTTTTGTGTAGCTCGAGATATCTCGAGAGCTTTAAAAATATGGATTCTAACGCTTAATTTATTTAAAAATATTATTATTTTTATTCAAAAAGATGGATGAGAATGGTGTTTCTGAAAGTGTGTCAGATGTTTTTTCAAAAGTAGGTTTAGGTTTTGTTTCCTCTTTTCCTCTCTTTTCTTTGGAAACTTATTCTATGATTGGTGAAGAAGGTTTGGAAGAAATGTTTCCTAAGCATAGCAAGTATGTTATCACAATCAATGGAGTTTACCATAGGCATCTTGTCGGTTTCAATAATATACACTAGGTTTCTCTACCTAAAATTATTTGGATTAGCCATCATTTGAGCTAGGATTTGTGTTTGGGTAGGTTGTTCAAATACCATAGTATTTGTGGGTCCAGTTAATAGATATTTTGGTTATCCCTTGGGTCTTTATGAGTTATAAAACTACTATCTAGATCCTCGAGGAGTATTCCATTGCTACTGATATTAAGGATTGGGTTATTGAAATGATAGTGAAGTGTGTTTGTTTGGAGTCCATGGTTCTTGATAATACACTGGTTAAACATTCCACTATGGACCCCATTATTTTCAAACTTTTTAATTCCAAGGTTGAGGATATGGCCATGGTTTATTCCATTGATTTATAACCCTTTGGATTTTTGGGGCATAATGTAGGTTTTGATTTGAAGAAAAAGTTCCTTCTTTCTTCTAAGCTACATAGTTAACCTCAAGCTCACTTTGTGTATTATATTTTAGATGTATTTTAGCAAGGGTAATAATCCACATTAATTAGTTACATGTTTCAAATCAAAAACAAGACAAACATTGGTTTTATCTAATGGACAATCCTTAAGTCCATGTTTATCCTTGCATCTAGGACAATATATGAAAAATGGATCTGTATTCTTAGCTTTTTCCCTATCCACCATTGTGTTGAGTTGTACTAAGATATTTGTTCTTAAGTTTGTAATTTATTTTCTTAGTTTTGGCATGTATCCATTGAAAATATTTTATTTATGTTTTCGTAGATTTGGGTGAGTTCGGAATAATTTCTATAAAGATCAATGATTTCTATAAACCCTTGTTTGTTCATATATCCTATTACTATTAAGTTAAAATCCTATAGAGTGTCCTCATCCATTCTGTAAGAACTATTGTTTTCAAAAGGGTAATGTTAAGGCCTATAACAAACCTCTTATGAAGGAAGAGGAATCGATCTAGATAATATTCTACACTCTCATATTCCTTCTTTTGTATCATAAAAAGTTCTTCCCTATGGTCCCTAACCCTACAATAATCTTAGTATTTTTCCAAGAATATTGTTTCCATATCTTCCCAAGTATGGATAGAGTTGGGGGCTAGGCCCATGAACCATCTCATGGTTGTATCTTTTAAGGTTGAAGGAAACAACTTCAACTTCTAAGTGTCGAGGTATAATCATAGGTTTGGTATAACACTTTGAATTTATAAAAAATTGATCAGGATCTTCCAAGACTAATCCCCTAAAAGTTGGTAAAATTGAGGGGGATATATTCTTCATAGGTCCTTGGTCATTGGGATCCAATTCTATGGGATAAGTGAATGTCCTTCCCAATGGTGGATTACCATTGTTTTCCCCATTAGGATTTTCCACTCCATCTCGCCATCCTTCTTTGTTGTTGCATAACTGGTTCCATAGGTAAATTTTGAGGGGGTTATTCAAGTTTACTCTTACAAACCTACCTCTATTATCTCTAGGTCTAAACATAAAATTCTAACATGCTTAATAACAATTTCCCAACTATAAGTGCTTAGTTGATTACCATGTTCCACATACTCTGTAAGCAAAATAAAGACACTTGATTTCATTACAAGACCTTTTATATTCAAAATAAAGAGTATGGAAAAATAAATTATAAATGGAAACTTATCATGTTATCATAAAGAATATAATCTAGTACCTTAATATTTTATAAAAACTTTATAAATCCTCATAAACGGTTCCAAAAAGTGACGAGCATCATTGATACTCATACTTTAATCATTCAATAATTGTCAATACCAGGGCGGTGTCAAGGCTATTTACAACAAAGCATGGTTGAAACTATATTGAGCATGTAACTACATTAATTGAAGAATTTAACCAAATATTGTACCTAAGAATATGTCCTATTTGATCAAATCTTGATGAAAGAAACAAATAACAAAGACTCCTAAATCTATAATTTGAAAGAATTAAAACATGTTGAAAAAATGACAATATTAAATATTGTAAATGCTATAATGCATGAAAGAAATCAAATGCTAATTAATCAAGAATTAAACAAATACATAATACTTCCCTTCACATTAGGGAGGAGTGGCCCTTGCTCCTTCCCTCTGATCGATTGCAACATTTTAATTATAGAAGAAAAACTAAATTCAGAATCATGCCCTTTATTGATCAATAATAGTTTGATACAATCCATTTCTTTCCAAAATGATAACCTCTTCTAAATCGAATAGGTACACCTTATATACCAATCAAAGTTAATTTATTCTCTAAGATAACCTTTTATTTTTATAATATTGTAAGAGTTACATGAAACAATTAACTAAACAGATTTGTACGAGAATAACATAAATAGGAGTCACAAGGTTGAGGTAACGACTTCATGTAACTTGTTGATCAGATTTATATTTTTAAATTCAATTGAAGTCCTTATTACCAATTTCCAACTGATAATTAGAGATAACTAGACTTAAAAACTCAAGTACTTGAGATCTTTGCATAGTAGTGGTTGCCATAAAATAAGGATTTACAACTTCCGGTTTACTCTCATTGAATGGAATAGTCTATTTTTTAAAGAGATAGTTTCCAAAAAAATAGTCTAAGTCTCAGATGTAAATCGATCTTGACTAGGTGCTACACTAATTGTGAAAATCATGTGATGACTAGATGTTAATGCTAATTAGGTTCTCCATGAATTATGTAACTCATATAATGACTGGATAAGTCTTGTGTTGATGATGTGAGTCATGTGGTATGGTGTGTGAGTTGTAAGCTTCTCTATTTGATTCTTGTGATCCATTGTGCAAGTCCTATGCTAGGATTTATACGATTCTTATGCTAGGATTGATCTCGAGTCATACACTTAGGATTATAAAAGGGTATTCCATTCACACTTGTTATCTTAAAAACCAATCTATAACAACCCATCAAAGGAAGCAAATGAAAGATGAAAAATGAACACTATTTATGAAAACAAACTTATATTTAAGTATATAAAATTATTATTTACAATAATGTTAATATTAGTTTACAAATTGATGATAAAAAATGGGGTTTGGAATGGGAATTTTCAAGGATTTCAGTTGTTACTTTAATGGGAAAAGGATGAGGATAAAGACCACATGTATAAGTAGGGACATTGGGTTAGTTTACACAGAGATGAACTTGGATGGACGTGCATGATGAGAAAGAAATATAAAGGACATGATATTTTCTAAAATATAAATGTGGAGGGAACACCTTCCCCATTACAAGCATCATAGACCCATGAACTACAATTGTAACGTACCTTGTTAGTTTTAAATTAGTAGGATAAAAAAGAAGGTTAGAGGTAAACATAAAATTCTTACATATAACACATACAATGGAAAAGAGACCAAGATATAACCTTTTAAAATATATTATAAATATAATAGAGGAATATGTGCAATTGAAACATGAAATTTGGGGAATGTTTAATTGGGGAGAAATCTCACTCTTGTTATTTTTCGGTGAGATCAACATACCCGTAGGAGATGGCGAGGTGACTTGGAAATTCATCATTGAAGATAAATTACAGGTCGTATGCTATACAAACTACCTTGTCCTTACCACACTAAAAATACATACAAGGATAAAAATACAACTAGTTTTGACACCTTAAGGAATCCTTCGAGGATGAGTGGCATGTACCTAGAATCCTTTTCGATTTGGTAAAAGATAAATCCTAATTTGTAGTTATGTAACACTATTATTTGGTGCACATCACTTTGATAACAACATAGCATCTTGGTCCAAGATTCTTTTCAGATTCACTATTGAATATTTTGTGTAATCCATGAGTTAGATTAGAAATATGAAGAAAATAAATTTTTATGTGAAGCACTTAGATGCCAATATTATTTGTTGTGAATGACCTATGTGCATCCGGGAAGAGTGCATATGTACAAATGCGGGAGACTAATCTCTGCGTGATTTATCCAAAACAAAAAATATAGTGAAAAATCAAGAACGTCAACTCTATTTCTTATTGAAATAAAAAATAAAGGCATGAGTAGTGGTGCATTAAGAAGATGAAGAATTGTGTGTGCCGGGAAGGGAGGGTCGATAAAAAATAAGATAAAGATACCTAATAAACTGAATGTATCACCAAGATTACCTAAGCATATTTGTTAAAAATAAGAAGAGTAGGACAAAAATCAGGCACCACTTAATAATAAATGGATAATAATTCCCTAGAGAGCATGATGTCTCCTCTACGCACATAGAAGTAAAACATATTTTGGATCTTGAAGTAATTGGGCCAAAGAAGACTTAGGAGGAAGAGAAAACTAAAGGCTCAACATAGTCAATGGTAAGTCATTTGGCCTAAGAACATGAAACCATTATTGGTGAATAATTTAAGTGCACAATGCATGAGGAAGGGAAGGGCATGGCAAATACATAGGTCAAAACATCTCCTAAGGCACCCCTCTGTAGACACCAAATTTGTGTCTTACGACCCCTTGTGACCCACATCTCATCTCGCAACTTAACCTCATCACCTAAACCTTACACAATTATTTATTAATTACCTTGTAATTGATAAATCCACCATCACCTTACCCGCCACCTCATTTTACCACCTCATCATGACCTATCCCTAACCCTAAACTAACCTAATTAAGACCTATGACTTGGTCTAGACTCACATCCATAACTAATGCCTCCTTACTCGCACCCAAACCGACCTTCTAGCCACTTGACCAAGCCCGCAATGGATCTCTCGGGAGAAAAGTAGGGAAGGTGGGAACATTTTACTAAAAATAGCCTACTTTTTCCTTATCGATGCTTTGGTTCTACTCGACCGCCGTCGGTTACGTAACCACCATCGGTTCCCTGTAAATGGCCTCCCCAAACCAAAAACAAAGGATCGGAATTTCATTTTTGGATCAAGGTCGAATGATTTTTGAATCAACAGAGATCATTGGGAGCGAAAAACAGAGTCCAGATCTTCACTTGACCGAGCAGAGATGAGTGAAGAAACCAGAAGCGTTTGCAGCAAAGGAGATCAACTTGCATCTTTGTCAAAACCAGTAAGTCACATCTTGCATGTCCTCTGTTATAACATTTCTTATGCTCTTTGAATCACAGTCCTCCTAAATCCATTTCTGAATCCACTACCCAACGTGCCATTGCATCTAACTGTCATTCTTTTACCTCTCATCATCTCATTTCCTAATATCATCCATAAACCAGCCTTACAAACACCATAGCTACCAAGAAGGTCCTAGGCCCAACCGACGTCGGTTACCAGAAACCGGTATCGGTTACCCTGACTATAACCAGAAACCAGCCTTCTCCTACCCGTTTCAACCAAGTAATCTAATTGATATTTTGCAGTCATTTGTGTTAATTCATATTAGCAGGGAAACTGACCACCTTCGAAAGGAAGTTTTATATTTCCTGGGCCCAAGGCAGTTTCCTCATTTATTGTTTAATCAAATCTTGTGGTCTTGTGTTCTTATTTGCAGGTAGTCCTTCCAAGACAAAAAGGAGTTCTTCGCAGTCAACTTGATCTTTCTCCATGGTACGCGCACACCATCTCGACATTTAATAGGTATTCCTCCTAGCCCTAACCCTATCTGTTTCTAAAAGGAATGAAAGGATAGAAACAACTCTATTCCTAGAAGCCGAAACATTCCGAGCGAAACATTTTGGCATGCCCAGTGGGACCCATTTTGGGTTTCTTTCTTTCTTACTTGCTTTCATATAAGGAGCATACCTGCTGTTTTCTTCTTCTAAAGATATTCATAAGGTTTTGTATTATTTTGGTGAAAGAACTTGCTTTGTTTTTACATCTTGCATTAGTGAAAGTCATCTCTTTTGCTTCATCGAATATCATTTTCGATTTGGGTTTAAAACACGTGCATTGCATCCTTGCTTGCTGTTTTCAATTCTAGTGAACGTAGATTAAGTAACAGGTCGTACACGTGGGGGTGATATCCACGGTATTGACAGGAAATTAATCTTACATTCACTGCACAACACATACCGAATCACTTCACAATTAACACAACAGCTCAAACATCCCTTTTTTTTTTCCGCGGTATTCCTTCGCCCGATTGAGGTAACCTTATAAGCCAAAACAAACTTAACATTTCCCTAGGTCTTGTTGTTTAGGATTTTGACATCATTCTACATCTAAAGGCATAAGCCCACGATAATTAAAATTAACCCTAGGGTTAATCTCTGGATTTGTGTGTGCATCTTGCTTGTTTTTAGTTACGTTTTCTTTCATACTGTCTTCTCGTGATCAATAATTGGAAACGTATACTAAACGTTGTTAAAAATCAAATTAGCAGCCTTTTTATATCTTGTTAACCTGGACTTCTTACACCGACATCGGTTCCCCGACCGACATCGGTATATAGTATAACCGACATCGGATACTAGACCAATATCGATTCATCGTCTTCTACAACCCCTAACAAACCAAAGAACTCCGCCAATTTCACCATTCTAAGGTCAAGTTTTGTTTAGGATAGATTGAAACCCTACTGTGAACACCTGTCCATGGTTGTTATCACTCGAAAGCAAGCCGCCATGGTTTCACATGCTTGCTCTATTTCTTTACCTGAATCACCCCCTTCACATTCTGTGGGGAATCCTACAGACACCAGTGAGATCCCCCAAATTCCTGTAGGAGACAAGGACTTTGCCAAATTTCTGGATGCTAATCCTAGCACTGTACAATACTATTTGTCTCATGCCCCTGACCGTACGCCTGATGGTCAGCTCTTTGTTGGCATGCCTATTAGTATAGCTGCTCATTTAGCCCCCACTCCGCCTGATAACACCGCCTTGCTTCCGGCACCTTTAGCCCCATCTCCCAATCCGACAGCTTCAGAGGTTCATACGACTCAGATTGGCTTTTCTTTGGCTAATCTTGGACCCCACATATCATTACCACCGACTACCCCTACCTCATCTCTCTTGCAGACTACTCCATTCATGACTTGCTCTCTGCCACCTATCCACACGAGCTTTCCTTCTCAAGCTCCGCCTACCTTTTCATTCCCATACACGTATCCAGTAACCTCAACACCTTATATGGGACATCCCTATTCTGTCGCCTCAACATATTCATCCTCCATACCTTATCAACACTTAACCCCACCATTGTCCAGTGGAGGCCCTTGGCCCAATTTGCCTCCGTTTGCCACAACCGCACCATCATCTCATCCAACCATAGATTTCATCAAACAAATGATGGACAAAATGCAAAATCTGGAGGCTTCTGTGTCGGGAAGTCATAGCACCTTGACATACGAGCAAGTTTGTTGGGAGCCCATTCACCCTTCTATTCCCCTTCACTCATATCCTCCTCAATGGGAACTACCGAAATTTACTCGTTTTAATAGTAAAGAGGATCCTCAACAGCACTTGCGATCATTTAGACATGCTTGTTATTTGATTGCCCATGATGATGCCTTGCTACTCCGCACATTTCCCATGTCCTTATCAGGACCCGCCTTGGAGTGGTACAGTGCTTTAACCCAGCACTCAATCTTCTCTTTTAACCAACTAGCCCAATCTTTCTTGGATCACTTCTCCATTAACATTGCTAAGAAAGTATCCATCACCGACCTTTATGCCATCCGACAATTCGAAGACGAATCTATCGCAGATTTCATTGGACGATGGCGTGGCCTTATCAACCAACTTACATATGCCTTGCCTCAGGCTGAACTTATCGAACTTTTCACACGGGCATGTGCTAAGCACATTTCTCCTACTCTTCAAATTCAAACTTTCCGCACATTTGATGAGGCCTTTACCATGGCTCGGAAACTAGAAATTCGAGCCTTAGAAGAAGAGAAATTGCGGTTGCACAACAAAAACCCCAATTTCGAACTCCTGATTCTACCAATAAACCAAATACCACCACTCCTCACGCGTCCACTTCTTCTAAATCAAAAGGAGCTGTCCACGCGGTGATGGTTAAATCTCAAACACCGTCTAATGCCCCACCAAAAACCACCTATAAGTACAAAGCCGAGCCCATCAACTACACTCCTTGGGAGAAACATATGGTGTGATATTGGAAAAATTTTCAAAGCAGGAGCCATTACATTACCTCTGTTAAACCTCATTCCGGGTTTGATTCCACTCGCGCCATACCTTCCTGGTACAAAGAAAATGACTTCTGTAACTTTCACCGTGTAAAAGGACATAGTCATGAAAACTGCAAGATGTTGAAAAACATAGTGCAGGAAATGGTTGACGCAGGGGATATAACCCTCGATAATCCTAATGCCCCTGCCAACTGAAATTTGAAAATCTTCAACAAACCATTCCCGAATCACTCTCCCAACAGTAACACAAACCAGGATATCTTAGCCGAGGAGAGTGTTCATGAGATCCATGCAGTCTTTGATACCCAGCCCAAAGCCTCTATCGAGAAAATTTTGAATCAAGCCTCTTCACTAACACAGGAGCCCGAACCTCCTTTACCACCATCGAACCAAAGTGAAATCATTCCTTTACCCATTAAGGTGTTAACTGCCCAAACTTCTCTTCCCATCGATGAGTCTTCTTATACCACATCCCTACAAGATTGCGAACGGATGTTATCTAACCTATCTATTTCCCGATTTCCCCTTCTACCCCCTCTTTTTGCACAAGAGGGAGATACGCCACTCCTTTTGACATCCTTAGACAAGGAATATCTTGCACCAACATCACCAAATTCTTTAACCATGACGGATCCTCTCGAACATGCCCTCTTACCTATTATTTCTTCATCGCCTAAATCTTTTCAACGACCGGTTGACCTCTTGACATATATTGATACAAAGGCCTCGTTTACTCCCCTCGTATCACACCCATAGTGGACCGGAATCACAACCCACCTTTCTTCTTCGTACAAAATTTACAATTCAAACCTAAAGACTGTCATTCCACAGAAGATAGACAGGCCCTATGGGAACGTTTGAGTACGCCATATTCTACTCAAATGCAAATGACCAATCCTGAGACCTCCACCATATACCCGAAGTGTTTACAGAAGCTTAAAATGCCCATGTTCTCACCTTCACCCCCCTCACCTCTACCAAATGCCTCGTCCACTTCTATTAACTTAGCCAAATCTTCCCCTACGCTTGGGACCTTACCCATACCCAGTCTAACACACCCGCCTAAGTGACTAGATTTGTCCAAGAATAAAGCTGCCCCGCTACCTAGGAGACACACTCAACCCGTGCCTCTATCACAATCAAAACCATCATCGTCATACCTACCTTCCATATTGGGACCTCATCCTTCCACCTTGCACCAATATATCACACCTCCTGCGTTTTCTCTAAAAAGACATACGCCTTCGCACCTATACGAGGATCAAAGGGTATATCAACATTATCACTCCGCGTATCCTGTCCACCTATCAACCCTAAACCAATTCCATCATCAAAAGATTTGTTTTTCTGTCACTCCCTTTCTCCGTGGTTGTTTCCCGCTACCATGTCATCTGTAGCCTCATCATCTAACCAGTCGAACGTAGCTCCTGCGCCAAAGAAACCACATTTAGTGAAAACCACGTGTCAACACCCCTTGGCTAAACCACCACCCATACGAACCAGCCACGCCCAAACATTACCGAAACCCACACAACCAATACCCTCATCCTCCTCCGATTTTGACCCACTCAAAGGATCTTACGCTAAAATCCTTGCCATGTTGGTAGAGAATGCGACCATTTCCCTACCCCCACTTAGACCTTATGACCCGTCTAAACCTCGGCCTGTAGGTTACGATGAGTCTAAAATCTGCGCTTATCACCGCACACCAGACATGATGTGGAGGGATGCAAAGCTTTAAAACCATCCTTCTTCACCACCTCTCCTAGATAGAAAGGTTAAGAAAGACAACTTACGAAGTGAGAGACCTTTAGCTTCAATTCCCTCTCCTATACCATCTATCCCCGCCTCACCACGATCTATCATTATTACAACCCCACCTCAAGACCATAATTTATCCCAACCATCTTCCTCATCTCAAAGTTTACAAGATTAATATGATTAGTGTTGCTACTCGAGTGCAGAAAAACAACGAGAAAGTGAAAGAAAGCACACTGCGCCCTCTCTTTCTCCGTCTAGCATCCCGATTGCACCACCACCCAAAGTGGTTATTCGTGGACCTGCTTACCCCGTCTCTAATGGAGTTGCCCATCGAGCCATGATTAAACAACTTCACCAATCACCCGTCAAAATGACACTATAGGATCTCATTCAGACTTCTGAATCTCATCGACAAGCTCTCGTTGAAATTCTTCAAGGGATCGAGGTCTTACCTAATGAAACCCCCTATTGCCTCCATTCTAACACCCAATCACGTTGCCTCTCTCACCAAACACCCCACCGCCCCAACCACTTTTGTCTCTGTACCACAAGCTACTGCAGTCAGTTTCTCTGAAGATGAAATTGTCGATTTTGGTATAGAAGATCCTGACCCTGCCCTGTTCATCTCAGCTTACGTCCGGGACATCGTATGTACGTCGTGTTATGATTGATTGGGGTGCTAGTCTAAACATCATCTCTTCAAAATCTTTTCAACAAATGAATATCCCTTCTAGCTACATGTGTGCAACCCCATCATGTTGCGGTCATTCAATGACGCTATTACCTCTACCTTAGGCACCGTGATCCTCAACATTCGGGTAGGACCACATACTTTACCCGAACTCTTCTATGTCCTTGAGGGAGAGTTCCAATATAATATATCTTTGGTCGTCCTTGATCCGGGCCATGGGATGCGTTCCTCAACCTTACATAGATGCATAAAATTTGAGTACGAGGGGAAGTCCTACACCGTAAAAGCTGATCCTCCCCCTTTAAGACCTGCAATATGTTATACCACCCAAATGATGTGCTTGGTACCAATCAAGACACCCATTCATTCAACCCAACCATCTTCTTCAACTATGCCTCAACCATGTACCTCAATCACACCTACGCCTTCAACTGATGAAACCACCGTCGCAAAAACCACTTCCCTTCCCGCAGCTAACATCCCAACCACAGACCCCTTAGTAGATGTTTTTCAGCGCCTTACGCTGGGGGAGTATCGCCTATATAACATTAGTTCTTTCCATACCCCACAGGAGTATGGACAGGAACATGCCCATCCTAACTATGACCTTTGTGTGGGGGAAGTAATCTCCTATGGACCACCTCACTACCGCACTAACCTAACGTATGGGGGTGTCGACGCATCTTCCGTTGCCCCTGAGCCTCCTCTTGGTGTGATTCCTTTCCAGTCTGATTTTCAATACCTTACCAATCGTCGCTTTGCCCTCACCTTCTTGACTCGCTGTGCTTGGAAAGGCTTTGGTTTTGGTCTTTATGAACAAGGCCAACATACGGTCATCCCCATCACCACACGCAAACACAATGATCGTAGTGGTCTCGGATTTGGAAACACTTACATTGAAATAACCTCTCCGACAGCTTGCCTTTCGGAAGAAGATGATGTCACCCCTACCAAACCATCATCACCCACGTTGCCATCATCACCCACGTAATCTATAGACCACCGAATCTATCCCTCCTAACTTTTTTTTTTCATAAATTCTATCTTCATAGGTCCTCTCACTTATCAACGCAATAATGAGGACCCATCTTCTCTTCCCCTTCTATATCCGACATGATCGAAGAGGATTCACCTTTGATTAATGTTGTTGAGTGTCGGGATGACGACTCCATCTCTCACCTTGGCGCGGATGATTCTTATATTCAACGAGCCTTACCATCAGAAACCCAAACCATGCTGAACAAATCTACAATAGAAATAAACATCCACACGGAGGAGGATCCTCACATTGTGAATATCAGACAATCCCTTAACGCATCAGAACAAGTCGCCTTTACTACTTTCCTCCGTGCTCGCAACCAAGCTTTCGCTTGGTCCTACGCTGACATGCCAGGAATTGATCCTGACATTGCTGTCCATAACATTACACTGAAACCCGATTCCAAGCCAATTAAACAGAAATTGAGAAAAATGCATCCACGCATTGCCCTCTTGGTCAAAGAGGAGCTCCAACGACTCCTTTCTGTTTCCTTCATTCTACCTATTGACTATCCTCAATGGATTTCTAACATCGTACCTATCACTAAAGCGACGGGGGGACTTCAGATATGCACGGATTTCCGGGATCTTAACCTCGCTTGCCCTAAGGATGACTTCCCCCTACCTAGCATTGACCAACTTGTTGATCTCACTGCAGGTCATGAAATGCTCTCTCTCATGGATGGCTTTTCAGGATACAACCAAATTTTGGTTGCCCCTGCCGATCAACACAAAACTACCTTCATAACTCCTTGGGGAACCTTCTGTTACCGTGTAATGCCATTTGGCCTTAAGAATGCTGGTGCGACCTATCAGCGGGCTATGACCTATATTTTTCATGACATTATGCACACTATCCTTGAAGATTACGTCGACGATCTTCTTGGCAAGTCTAAACATCGCAGTGAACATCTCGATGTTTTAACCATTATTTTTGACCGCCTACTACAATATTCTGTCCGTCTTCAACCAAAAAAATGTGTCTTTGGTGTCCTTTCGGGAAAAATTCTTGGCTTTATCGTCTCTTTGCGTGGCATTGAGGTCGACCCATCTAAAGTCAAAGCTATTCTCGAAATGCCCCCACCTACCAATCTCAAACAATTGCGTAGTTTACAAGGTAAGCTCCAATCTATCCGACGTTTCATCTCCCAACTCTCGGATTGATGTCAACCTTTCCATCACCTCCTTAAGAAGGACATTGATTTTCAATGGAGCCAAGAGTGCCACCAAGCCTTTGAGGCTCTTAAAACTTATCTCTTACAGCCACCCGTGCTTATCCCACCTCAAGACGACCGCCCTTTCTACCTTTACCTTTCCGCCACTGACCACGCTGTAGGGGCCATGCTTGCACATCGTGACTCTGAGAATCGAGAACAAGCCGTTTATTATATAAGTCATACTTTGGTGGACTATGAGACTAGGTATACACATGTAGAAAAGTTGTGCCTAGCCCTATCATTCGTGGCTACCAAACTCCGACACTACCTTCTGAATCACAAAACTTTCGTCATCACCAACACGGACCCCATCCATTACATGTATGCCAAACCTCATCTAAACCAACGCATCGCCCGATGGCTCATGCTCCTCGCCGACCTCGACCTTGAGTTCGTCCACCAGAAATCAATCAAAGGAAAAACCATCGCAGACCAACTTGCGAAACCCCTTTACGGGGAACAATTTACCAATTTTACATTCCCCGACGAACTCATCGCCACTCTTTCACTCAAGGAGGAGTCGTATCCAATGACTCTCTTCTTCGATGGATCCAAATGCCAACGCGGTGGAGGAGCTGGCGTTGTTCTCGTTCCTCTTGACGCCGAGCCTATGCCTCTTTCATTCCGACTCGATTTCCCTTGCACTAATAATACAGCGGAATACGAGGCCCTTGTTCTGGGTCTCCAGGTTGCGCTGCACTTAGGTATCAAATCTATCAATATTTTTGGTGACTCTCAATTGGTAGTCAATCAAGTTATGGGCATCTACCAATGCAAAAATGAGGAACTTCAAAAATACAAACACTACGTGGATTCGCTTCTAGCCTTATTTACTCACTATTCTATCCAAACCATTCCACGCTCTACTAACAAATTTATGGATACTATGGCTTGCTTAGCCTCGCAAATTCCAGCCTCATCAACTGACTCTGACATTTTTGTCTTGGTCCAACAACTCTTTGCCCCATCCTACTCAACCCCGTAGTTTGTATGATAAAAGCGTGTCTGCTAATTCACAGGATACTTGGTATCACCAATTTCACGACTACCTTACAACCTCTGTTCTCCCATCTGACCTTACTAGTACTGGTAAACGCGCTTTTCTTAAACGCGTTTCTCGTTATGTAGTTATGGGGGGACTCCTTTATAAATGTGGCTTTGATGGCATCCTCCTTCGATGTCTCACCGGCGCGGAGGTCACCCATACCATCCAACAGGTCCATGACGGTATTTGTGGTGGACATTTTAGTGGCCTTGCCATGGCTAAACGAATCTTTTACTTAGGTTATTATTGGCCTACTCTCAATAACGACTGCTACGAATATGTTAAGCGTTGTGTTATGTGTCAACAACATGCCAACCTTCAACATACTCCTAGCCACCCGCTCCAGGTCGCTCGAGATCTTTGGCCCTTCTCACAATGGGGTTTAGACCTTATTGGTGAGATTCACCCATCCTCTTCACAACATCACCGATGGATAATCACAGCCACCGAATATTACACAAAATGGGTGGAGGCTATTCCACTCATTTCAACTAAAAAAGAAAAAATTGTAGAGTTCATTAACCACCACATTATTTGTCGTTTTGGTGTTCCTCATCGCCTGATTACAGATAATGGAAAATCTTTCAAAAATAGGTTGTTGCAAGACCTTTGTGACAACTTTGGTATCAAACTCAGCTTCTCATCACCCTACTATCCACAAGCCAATGGTCAGGCTGAATCTTCTAATAAAACCCTAACCAAAATCCTCATGAAAGTTGTCAATGAATCCGGAAGAAATTGGCACGATCACATTCCCTTTGCCCTTTGGGCTTATCGTACTAGCATTCATACCTCTACTAATGCCACACCTTTTTCTTTGGTATACGGTACCGAGGCTGTTTTGCCTCTCGAAATACAAATACCCTCCCTTAGAATATCTCTTCAGGATATTCTCACCAACGATGATTTCCGCCAAGAGCGGTTAGCCCAATTGGAGCTCCTTGACGAACGTCGTCTTACAGCTCTTGATCACCTTCAAATCTATCAAAAACACATCAAACGTGCTTATGATAAGCGACTTCATGAGCGTACCTTTAAGGTTGGTGATCTTGTCCTCAAAGAGAATCAACATGTCACCAAACTAGAAAAGAGCAAACGTGGAAAATTTGCTCCCAATTGGATTGGGCCTTACATAATCACTCACACCTATGGATCAGGCACTTATCATTTAGCTTCGCTTAATGGTAAGCCTGAGCCTGAACCCCTTAATGCCTTGCATCTTCGACCATTCTACTGTTGAATTTAGTGTTATATCACTTCTTATCTACCTGTCGCTCGTCCCTTGAGCTCACATACCACCACATGCACTTCGTTTCCTACACCTCATAATAAAAATCAAGCTCACATAGTTTGATTCTCACCTCACCTAAACGATGCCTTCCCCTTTTTAGTCTAGTCCATGACTTCAAAGTATTAAAATAAGCCGTATTCTTATGGGATTTTCTTGAGTCAAACTTCCTACCAAACTAGATGCTTCACGCCAAAAGAACATCTAGCTATCTAAATTATATATAGACTGTTCCCTCGAAGGACAGCTATATGCCAAATTATTGCTGCTATTCTATATAGACTGCTCCCCCGAAGGACAGCTATGCACTAAAATCATATCTGCTACTATAAATAGACTGCTCCCTCGAAGGACAGCTATACACAGTCAGCCTTTATCAGAAGCTTCTCGCATTGATCAGCTTCGTGAAGACCTCAAGAATAGCACAATCAATATCCCTTGTAGACTTCCCGCATCGATCAGTCTATATTCAGTAAAATAAAAGCCTCATTCAAAAAGAACTTTTTGGGTCATGGACTTGTCTATTTAGGGTAGGTTCTCTTTCGTCAGAACACTCACTTTGTAATAAGTTCTCTGTACCTCAGCTATATCATCCACCTCACCTCACCATTTGTTTCAACTCAAGGGACGTAACGTACACCCGATATATTGTGATCATACAACTCTTTTCACCTATGGACTTCTCGTCTATGCACGGTACCTAGGGCTTCAAGCTCGTTCTACGTTGTGTGGTTTGTTTAGCTCTTTTCACCTATAGAGCACTCTTTCCGCTTTGCCTCGCATCTAGGATTGTGTGTTGATCTTAATCAGGACATGGTTCCCTTCTACTTGGGTAGGCTAACTTTCACTTCCTTATACCTTTTACAACATCACCAATTCATTTCCGACACCAACAACCTTACCTTACCAATATTAATATCAATATTCTTACCAACCAACCAATTGCCTAAACCGTACCAAATTTCCTGAATTCGCCTCTCCCTGATCCTAAGGGAGAACTACATCGGTCTGAGGCCCCTCCTTACTTTGTGCAAAGGGCTATATAGGCAGCACTTCGGAGACATGGGGTCTCCCAAGGTTAGCTTGACCATCCCCTACCATAACCTATCATGTGTGGTAAATATAAATATTTTTGTGTATTTCTATTTAATCACATTCCTCTTTATCCTTTTTCAAAACACCGAAAGTCGAAACGAAAACATTCTTATTATTATAACTCAAATCAACATACATATCTCGTTTTATTTAGATGTTAAACAAATACATCTTCTCTATCATCGACACGCAGAGTCGGTACTCTTATTTATTTTTATACCTTGCTAACATTTATTTAGACCCTCACGCCTCATCCCGAACTAGGCGATGATCGTGATCATCGACCCTCTCGCTGAGCCTCTGTCCTCAATGGTACCATGGCTATTGTACCGCCCACCGATCTCGCCAATCTCTCTGTAACATATGAATACGCCCTCTCGCATGGAGGACTCCAGCCTCTAGTCTCTCCGCCGTGACTCGCAACCACTAACAATCCTCTTGTCTCATTCACCTGCGTTTGGAGCTGCCGAACCAACGCGCAGATGATCCTCTCTCGCTTTGTAATCACCGCTATGTCGGGATGATCACATACACCTCGTAGTTCTGCTACCCACCATAATCTATAGGTCTCTTTCATTCCTCGCATCCATTACCCCGTGATCGGTGCGCTACCTCTTGAGCCCTTCTAGAGGTGTTGGCTGGGAGGTGAGAATCCGCCTCTGCATCGATCCTCATATAGGGTCTATAAGCACAGGGTATGTCTGCACAAATCCAAATTGTCGCGCGCACGCGATCCGGAGGAATCCTCTCATACTCACTGGCATGTGCCCTGCGATCCACCTCAATCGCTCTACACCCTCAACTCCTCGGCTATATTTCTCTGTTCCCGTAAGGCCGCCATGAGATATCCACAATCGTCACCCTCTCCCATACCGCCTATAATACTCAATGTCACCCATCACATCCTGGGATTTTACCTCTTGTTCTGTTTGGACCCATCATCTCGAATCCCAACCTCGTACTCCGGTCTCTCTTTGGATGGGTCGGCCTATTGGTCACACACAAACAATGTGCTCATAGGCCAACAAGCGGTGTAATAAGTATGAACAATCCGGTGTCGATTCGTGATTTCACCTACAAGCCCATAAACCCTCTGTATAGCTCTCGCTAAATATGCAAGTGCCCATGCAAACGTCACATTCCTTTCTATCATCTCCCAAATAACACACATCAATGCCTTTGGAAATCTTCCCATCTCGCCTTGGTAATGCATAATACCCTACCGCTATCATTAATATTATGCTAACCTTGTCTCCTCGGGGTGTGTTGCATACATTACCCCATATGTGAATGTCAACCTCATTTGTGTCAAATCTCGTGCGTATGGACCAAATATCTGCTGTTATCGCTCCCAGTGCCGCATTTAGGTAATGCACGATATCTTGGTTTTCCTATAATTGGGAGTCTCAAAATACGGAACACATCTTCCAATGTTACTGTCATTTCCCCTGTTGGCAGATAGAAGGTATTTGTCTCAGGATTCCATCTCTCAATCAATGCCTGTAACATAGCATGGTTACGTGCGATTCGTGAATAATAGCAGATTCCACTTAACCCCAAACGATTTATCAATGTCCATTCAGCTGGCGTTACATCCGCTTGGATTCGTGACAACAGCGCTGGTACACTATCATTCATCCTCAACCCTGCCTCTGCCTGCATACATCCAAATAACAAAAAACCATTCAATTCCTCCAATCCCGGGTTTTTTCTCAAATTCTGGAAATTCCTACAGCAACCGGTATCATTTACAGCTAACCGGTACCGGTTGAGTAACCGATACCGGTTATCCCTAACCGATATTGGTCCCTGTTACTTTCATACACCTTGCCTAAAACAACCACCTACGACAATAAATTGCTCGTTTATTCCTCTCTGTATACACAGACATACCCAAAACCCTTGATTACCTACCACGTAACACTCACCTCATTTATAACCATTGTTATCATCTTTTCTTTCTCATATCTACCCACTTACTCTCCCTCAGCTTATTCCCAAAACATGCAGTAGTCAAATTACAAACAAAACGTTACCTCTTGGGTTGCAGTAGCTTGAGGTGGCCCTTGTCTTCCCTCTTGTCCCTGCCTGCTGGATGTTTCTCCTCGTCCTGCCATTATCACCACCTTTTTCAAACCTGCCTTTCTGTCTTCTGAATCTCAGATCACAATCACTTTCCCTGTCTCTTTACTCCTAATCACTCAAATCTCTCATGCAATTACATGTCTCAGTCGTCAAAAAGCGTCGCGTTCGCGTATTTAACTTCTTGCATGGCTCTCAAAATTAGAACTTAAGTTGCCACCCTAGCTTTTTTATTTTTAGAAAAGCTCATACCTAAATAACCGGTATCGGTTATGTAACCGATATCGGTCTACTGTCTACCGACGTCGGTTACCTAACCGATATCGGTTATAGACCTATCTTTTTACAACATGGTTCTTTTTCTTCATTTTCTACCTAATTTTTTGTCGCGCCCGCCCTTTTTGTTGCATAACAACACAATTATCCATATTTCTCCATCCACCACACATATCATTACAATGTCCATAACATCATCTATTTTACAAAAACAAACAAACCATCAACTAAGTCACATCTACACAAAACCAAAAACTCATCATTTGGATCCAACTCATCAGATACATATATAACAATGTCACAAAACCAGCCCACAACATGCAACATTTCATCATATAACATGTCATCCATATATACGTGTAAAAACAAAAACATCAACATCATCCATATATCAACATGTCAACTAAACTCATCCTACATTCTATATCACAAACCATCGACAAAATACTTAAACACATTTTTGAACACTGCATGTGGATCAAAACATCATCTCTATATATATACAAATTTTCAAATATACAATGTGCCCTGCATCGGGGCCTCTGTGATCTCATCATACAACTAAGCCGGCACGCAGGCCGCAATAACTATCCAAAATCTCGACTCGGCTCGCAGGCCGGTCCCTCATATCAAAAATATACTCGGCTCGCAGGCCGGTATCAAATATACAACCCGTACTCGACTCGCAGGCCGGTATATAATGAATAAATGAATCCATACATGAATAAATGACGGCACACAGGCCTCTATCAACACAACCGGTTCGCAGACCGGTGCCCATGTCCCTATACAAAAACTATGTGGGGATCCCTCAGCTCTCCCCACCACCCTCAGCACCTCTCCCTGCTGGTCCCTGCGGTGCCTCTCGCCTCCTGCCTGTAACAGACACGCCGGCTGTGGCTGCACCTCCCTGCGATCTCTGACTACGCGAGGTCTCCGCTCGGTGTGCCGCATATGGCTGATACTCAGCTCCGGTACTATCAAGAACATCCTGATAGTACCGGGCCTCCGCTCTCGCCTCCATGTATCTATCCCATGCCACCGTCGGTACTGGGGCTGGTCCTGGACTCCTACTTGCCAAGATTACCCCTATGCTCTGTGGTGCTGTAGGATTTTGTCTTTCGCTTTGTGACGCTGCTGCTGCACTGCACTGCACGCCGTGGCCGCTTCTTTGTGGTGGTGGCTTACACGTGCACTGCACTGAGCTGGGCTAGCCGCCCTGTAAGACCCCTATTTGTGCTGCTCGCAGCAACAGTTTGCCCCTCGTAAGAGCCGCACTTTGACCCCCGAGCTGATCTCTATCTACCGTCACGGCTGCCAAGTCTGGCCATTTGTGCGGGTTGTGCTTACCCTCGCCACTCTCTCGACCAACCCACCACACCATGTATGCTCTGCACAACCAAGCATCATCTCTTGTGTGTCATTTGCTGGCCTCTCAAAGAACCCAATCTGGATCCAAGGGCTGTGGTGCGGGTAGTGGGGCCTTTACATCATCCCTCTGTCGAGGAAGGGAGGTGGCTTGTCCCCACAGCCCCATCTGCGTACCCTCTCTAGGGGTATCCTCTCGTACTCTCCCGGCCTCCGATCTCCTGCTATCTAGAAAGTGTACTGGATCCAGCAGAATCGTACTTGGCCTCCTCTCGTGCGGATGATGACCTCGTAAGGTCTCCGTACGATATCTACCACCGCCATCGGGCCCTCTAACAAATGCCTATAGTAGGCAACGTCTCTCCCTGCAAGAACTACTCGTGGCTGCCCCACGACCCCCAACCACCTCTGAAAGCCATATCTGTATATGACCTGTGGCCCTGGCTGCTGGGGTAACCCTACTGGCCTGATGCATATGATGTGCTCATATGCCCAACAATGCAGCAAAAATGTCGAACAGATACCGAATCGCCTCATCCGAGATAACCCTAGAGCTCTGTAGATAGCCGCACTGATACTGCTGGTGCCACGCACAACAAGTATGCTCCTCAATCATCTCAAGCAACACCCCCATCAACGCCCGTGGAAAGTGGCCTCCCTCTGAGTCCGGGAGGCGAAGCAGGTGATCCCAATCATCATCAGCACAGCCAGCCATGTCTCGTGTCGATGCACATGGTACATGTCACCATACCCAATGCTCGTCGCTGTGATAGGTAAGTAGAGCGGCTGCATCTCCAAAAACCTCGTAATATGCTTTGTCCATGGCAAGTCTCTGGAATCTACGGAAGACTGCCTCTCCCTCGATAGGTAGTCGAAGGATGCGATACACATCCTCCAACGTGATAGTCATCTCCCCAGTCGGGAGATGGAACACATTGGTCGCCGGATCCCATCTCTCGATGAGGGCGACCATCAGGCTGTGATCTCTCTCTATCGCTCTATACCTCTGGACTCCACCGAGTCCCACCTCGCGCATGATCGCCCAGTGAGCTGCGGACACATGTGGTCTCATCCGCACCAACAGCGGGGGCATCCTATCCCGCATCGTCAACTGCTGACGTGCCTGCAAAACCAACCCACATCCTTAGACCTACTTTTTATCACAACATCTACTTTATCCTCTAAACCCCCTTTTATCCCCCCGACCACACCCCGACTCTCTACCACCCCACCCAAAACCCAAACTCACCCCACCTACAAAACCAAACTCACCCCACCCAAAACCCAAACCCACTCCACCTAAAAACCAAACCCCACCCCACCCAACACCCAAACCCACCCAACCCAAAAAACAAAACAAACCCAACCCAACCCAACCCACACTCACCCAAAACCCAACCCAACCCATACCCATACAAACCCAAACCGATGCGGCCGACATACGACATGATGCCGGTCCAGCCTAACACACCCTGTCCACACAATTTGCGACCGATGCTTCGCCAAGCTAAGAACCGACATCGGTCCATGAATTGTCGGGAGCCAAACCCCGCATGTGCCCCGCACCCATATTTTTGCATTTTTATACTTATCTACCCACCCAAACACCATAAAAACCTACCCACCCAGCCGACTTGCCCTATTTTACCCATCTATCCTCTTCATTTTTCAAATTACGTCAATTTATTCATTATTTCCTAAAACATGTAAATTCCTACCCAAACCCCCAATTTAGCTTAACACCATTCAAATGCACACAATAAAGAGTTCCGAACATACCCGAACGACGACACGTCGTCGTGGTGGGATGGGTGGTGGTGGTCCGGCTGGTCCAGCCCCTCTGCTCCTCCCCCTGCTGTGCCATAGCACCACCCCGATCTGCTTGGGTCCCGGCCAATCAATCGCGCTTGCCTCCTCACTCGGGCCCGCAAACAACTCACTCCTCCGGTAAAATAGCTCCACCTCACTCAATAAACCTCCAATCTCAACTCTCCACGTCGACAAGTCAATTTGGTTTTCAAAATAACAAAGTGACAACAATGACAAGGCGTATTTTTCTTTTTATAGGTTTTTCGCCCTTAACCGATATCGGTTTCATGTTGCCCTAATGAACCGGTATCGGTCCCTTAACCGATATCGGTCACGTAGAATCGACATCGGTTTTTTCTTCCAACTTTCCCCCAATTTTTTGCCCTTATTTACCATTTGCCCCTTTTTAACCACATATCGCCTATATCCACCTTTGCTGAACACCATTTGTTTACAAACCGGCCCGACCCAAGGCCTCGCCCTAACAAACCGGCCCGACCCAAGGCCTCGCCCTAACAAACCGGCCCGACCCAAGGCCTCGCCCTAACAAACCGGCCCGACCCAAGGCCTCGCCCTACCCTACCGGCCCGACCCAAGGCCTCGCCCTACCCTACCGGCCCGACCCAAGGCCTCGCCCTAACAAACCGGCCCGACCCAAGGCCTCGCCCTACCCTACCGGCCCGACCCAAGGCCTCGCCCTACCCTACCGGCCCGACCCAAGGCCTCGCCTAACAAACCTACCGGCCCGACCCAAGGCCTCGCCCTAACCAACCCGCCCGCCCCAAGGCCTCGCCCTACCCATTTGGCCCGACCCAAGGCTGCAACCCAACAACTCGGCCGACCCATGGCGTATCACCCAATACCTTACCCAAAATCAAAACCATCCACTTTTATCCACCCATCCTGTAGTTTTTTGTTCAATCGAGCTCACCTGTTCGTGTTTTAGCATGATTAGGGTCCTTGACTTGATCTGTCGACCAACTTTGCTCAGACCTAGACCGTGACGTTTATCTCAACCAAACCAACCATTTCGCATCTGCGGACATGCCTAAAGCGTTCTGTACCTTACCCGTTATATACCCCGGAGCTACTTCCTATGCCTTGGATACTGGATTATATCACCCTTGTTTGGATAAACTATCGACCTTTGCCTATGCACTTTGGTTTCTCGTCAAATCATGTACCCTAGTCGACTATTACATTTTACCATGCGTCTCGCTTCCTTGGACCTACCCCACCATCTTACCATCCCCTCTACCCCATTTACCCTTTATCAACCCTATCCCCGATTTCCCGTTCACTCAATGTGATAGATTTGAGGGGATTACCTATACCCTTACTGGGGAAACCACTTCATATTATTGTCCGTGCAACTTTACAAAACAAGCTACACGACAATAAGGGGCTAATGTAGACACCAAATTTGTGTCTTACGACCCCTTGTGACCCGCATCTCATCTCGCAACTTAACCTCATCACCTAAACCTTACACAATTATTTATTAATTACCTTGTAATTGATAAATCCACCATCACCTTACCTGCCACCTCATTTTTCCACCTCATCATGACCTAGCCCTAACCCTAAACTAACCTAATTAAGACCTATGACTTGGTCTAGACTCACATCCATAACTAATGCCTCCTTACTCGCACCCAAAACCGACCTTCTAGCCACTTGACCAAGCCCGCAACTGATCTCTCGGGAGAAAAGTAGGGAAGGTGGGCTGTTTTACTAAAAATAGCCTACTTTTTCCTTACCGATGCCGGTTCCTACTCGACCGCCGTCGGTTACGTAACCGCCATCGGTTCCCTGTAAATGGCCTCCCCAAACCAAAAACAAAGGATCGGAATTTCATTTTTGGATCAAGGTCGAATGATTTTTGAATCAACAAAGATCATTGGGAGCGAAAAACAGAGTCCAGATCTTCACTTGACCGAGCAGAGACGAGTGAAGAAACCAGAAGCATTTGCAGCAAAGGAGATCAACTTGCATCTTTGTCAAAACCAGTAAGTCACATCTTGCATGTCCTCTGTTATAACATTTCTTATGCTCTTTGAATCACAGTCCTCCTAAATCCGTTTCTGAATCCACTACCCAACGTGCCATTGCATCTAACTGTCATTCTTTTACCTCTCATCATCTCATTTCCTAATATCATCCATAAACCAGCCTTACAAACACCATAGCTACCAAGAAGGTCCTAGGCCCAACCGACGTCGGTTACCAGAAACCGGTATCGGTTACCCTGACTATAACCAGAAACCAGCCTTCTCCTACCCGTTTCAACCAAGTAATCTAATTGATATTTTGCAGTCATTTGTGTTAATTCATATTAGCAGGGAAACTGACCACCTTCGAAAGGAAGTTTTATATTTCCTGGGCCCAAGGCAGTTTCCTCATTTATTGTTTAATCAAATCTTGTGGTCTTGTGTTCTTATTTGCAGGTAGTCCTTCCAAGACAAAAAGGAGTTCTTCGCAGTCAACTTGATCTTTCTCCACGGTACGCGCACACCATCTCGACATTTAACAGGTATTCCTCCTAGCCCTAACCCTATCTGTTTCTAAAAGGAATGAAAGGATAGAAACAACTCTATTCCTAGAAGCCAAAACATTCCGAGCGAAACACCCTCCCCTCAAAAAGGGTCTACGCTTGAATGAATTTTATGGAGTAATAGTCAAGGTGAAAATAAATCTAACATCAAACCTATCTCACCTCACAAGGAACCCCATGTGGTAATCAATGTGGGAGATGAGGAAGAGTATGAAAACCAAAACCATGAGCATGCAAGGAGTGAGAAAAAACATCACAATCATAGTGGGTATAAAAGAAAAGGAAAATGGGTAGAATATGAGGAGGAGGATATTGAAACATATAATGATAATATGCCTATGGATACCATTTGTTTAGGATTCCAAAAAGGTAGGGGATATTTAGTCTTGATCTTCTAGGATCACATGAAAGTTGTAAGTACACCATACAAAATAAGGAGGTTGGTATCCTTCAACCTTTATATGTACACATATGAACCTAATTTTGAATTCTCCTATTCTAGTATATACTCTCCAATAACTAGAGTTGTGTAAGGAGTAAAGGTAGCCTTCATAGATGCCTAGAAAATGACAGAGACATAGAGTGACGATGCACTCTTAGGGATATTTAGAGATGTAATTCGTCAAAACATTATGAATAGTTTTGACATTTGTACTCATTGATCCTCCTTAAAATATGTAGACAAGGATCTTTATGTGATGAAAAATAAGCTAGTAGAAGTAGAAAAGGAAAATAAATTACTATAAAAACACATCAATGCTGAACTCAAAGAAATAAAGTTATGCAAGAGGATCTTGTCCAATGCGCTAGAAATTTCACTAGGTGCGCCAATAAATTAAGGAGATGCTATTGAAAATATAGAAACATTAGTGAGCCTTATTTTAAAAGAAAGGGAAAGTGACAAAGGAGATCAAATGAAAAAATGAAAGCATAAAAATCCAAGGAGAAATAATTGTGTGTTATAACTTAAGGGATATGGATATTTAGATGCAAATCTAAGTGATAAGGCCACATATTTTGATAAGGAATGCAAGGTATTTGTCAAGAAAAATAATATCATTGAGTCACACATCTTCTTAGAGTAGAAAAATAATAATTCCATGGGGTCACTAGTATATACCATTGAGAAGGCCATACAAGAAAAAAATATGTAATACTTTGAGGAATTAGAAGATGAAATAACCACCAAAAATTATTAAATAAAGTATCCCCTTCGAGTTGGAAAAAGAAAAATTCAAAGAGGAGTAAATAATTGAAGAATAAAACACTGAGGCAAGAAATGTCATCCGGTCAAAGTAGGATGAGGTCCAAGACCATAAAAATACTATCAATACCTTAAAGGAGTTGTGAATACAACTTGAGAAATTAATAAAAAATTTGTAGATGACACTTAAAAATTGGAAGGGACATGAAGACTATTTGCGTCAAGAGATATCAATTTTTTTAATGAGATCTAGAAATGGTTACAAAAGTGTGGGGAATTTATCCATTGTAGGTAATGTTGGGACCCAACATTTTCTAAGAAAAACAGGAATTTTGGCTAAGTATTTCCTTTTATTATGCATAAGGAACTTTTTTTCACATTGGTGCAACTTTTTTCTTCTATCAAGTTTTGTTTGTTTGTTCCTACATGATTTTTTCCCGAACCAAAAAACACACGAGGCTTAAAAAATGGATTATAAAGTGGTTTGTAAATATTTTATTAAGGTCTATATTACAAACATACAAACGAATGAATCAAGTTACATTCATGAAATATTTATGCCCAATATTGGTTTGATAAATTCATTTAAGATAAAGTTAGGAAAAACAAATTCCATTTTGGGCCATGTATAGGTTGAAGAGAATACCAATGACATGCTATAACAAGGTAGATGTAGTTAACTAATGAGGTGGAAATGGTGTACTTTAACGAGAAGAGGAATTACATTATCAAAATAGATCTCCCTAAGAACAATGAACCCTAAGTTAGTATAAGGAAAAAGTGTGGCACAAACTTGTCATGTGAGCCATCCTCTTGAATTAGTGTTAAGAATTTTTAAACATGGCTCAAGGGATACTATAACTATTGTTGATTTGATGAAGGAAAAACCCCATCAATATATATACCCATTAAGGGTTATTGTAAAATAGGATAACATTATATTATTGGTTAAATAAATTATCCATTTTGTATTGATTTATTGAATCTTTGTTTCACTTCCGGTTTATACCCATTAATAACAAACAAGGTTGATTATAAGAATACAATGGTACAACTTTGATGACATCTAGTGGAGTCGAAACATTGAAAAAATATATATGAGTTGAATGAAAAAGTTATATGACTACTTTGTGTATGTGCATTAAGTGAAACAATGGAATTATATTGATATTTTGTGTTTCAAACGTTGATATTATTATTTTCACTAATCTAGTTGTTGCATGAGTGTGTGGAAACTTGATAGCAATCCATCATTCATGCCAAACCTGACGGGGATCGGTCCTTTTCTTATGCCTTTGGTGAGTGTGCCAAGAGCATTCTTGGCATGATAGAATGACATAATACGTTGCGATTATTTGTCATACACATCGATGGAAATGATTCATATGCATGAGCCTAATATTAGAGCACATAACCTAGGAATGCAACAAAAATAAAATATTTATTTATTTCAACTCATAATTAACTTCATCTAATAAATTTTCTTTATGTTTTCATTTCTTAAGTCTCTTAACTTATTTCCCACTAATTACATTGATTATTTGTCAATTAATGTTTACATAATTTGGTGTCCTCTAGGTTGGAATCACCTTACACGCTTGTAAAATTTACTCTATGGAATAACAAATTTATGAAATTTCTACCACATAACTCTAATCTTCTACTTATTATTATTTCCCTATCTTTCTTTGAAATTCTTTCCAAAAATATAGTCCTTGACCCTATGAGTCAAAAATTTTCTTAGATATTATTACTACTATTTTAGGCATCATTGAAACCAATTACCATACTAGTTGAGTATTCCACTTAATTTAATAATATCTATATGTAGACACCTAAAATATGCTTACACTTATCATTTCCTCCAATTCAACGGATTAACAACACTTCGTTAATTCACTATTCTTAACTCCATTCTCGATGCCAATTCACGAAACCTTCTCAGTTGTATTCCTCCTATATTCAACTTATTTGGCTAATATCTCTTATTAGCTAAACATTCCTCCTTTCGACCATTCAAAACCTCCCTAGTTTTCTCTAGACGACTTCTATTGGCTTCTTAGGCTATCTATCAGTCATAATTGGTTATCCCGACCCCTCCCAACTCTCGGTGAGTCTCTAATCACTTGCTAATCAAGTGTAACTAGATTAAACCCTAGTTAACTAGCCTAAACCAAGCTTAACTAAGACTAAAGCATGTTTATCCTAATCTAATCTAAAAGTGATTTTTGAGCTTTAGTCCCACATGTACCCAAATTCCAAACTCTCCAAAGTGGAAAACTATAAATACAAGGCTAAGCCTACCAATTCAAATTTACAACTTTACATAACATAAAACCAAAACAAGCCTAAGAAATCTTTGAGATCTCATTTTTATTAGCTTTAAGATAATTAGAAATTTGATCTTAAGCTTACCTCCTCCATTGACCTTGAGCTAACACCTCCATTTACATCCATAATCCAAGTTTTAAGTAAATAGAGAGAACCATAAGGCCTATAAGCCATTAATGGTGAGACTCCATTCTTGAAAGCTTGAGTTTCATATCAAACATCACATTTGATTGCTAGGATCTTCATAGGTTCAATGTTTTATAGCTTTCAAAAGAGTAGAGAGTAGTATATATGCTAGGTTTTGATGTTTTTGTCAAAGTTATGATGCATGTATAGGATTAACTCTTGTTTAGCTCTTATCTCATGGTGCATGGTTGAATTTAGTTAAGCTTTGAGGTTCTTTAACCTCATTCCATAGCTTTGCAACTTTCCATTGCATACATTTGGCATGCCCGATGGGACACTTATGTCCATCCTCCATTAATGGAGGTCTTTTAAGTTTTTCAAAGTTCACTTACAGGTTTTTAGAGGAAACAACTTGTTATTTTCTTATTTCCATTTCTAAAACTAGTTAAATCACCCTTGTTTGCATATATTTTGTGGGTTTGAACTAGAAATAAGCTTCTTTGACTAACAATTAACCTGTTTGTTTTTCAAAAAAATTCATTTCCATGTATTTTAGAGGTTTTACATGGGATGCCTATACATGTCCTAGATTGGTGCATATGCGTTGAAAGAGGAATGTTTCCATTGAAATAGGCGTGCATATGTCTTTTTGTGTGTAAAAACACTGAATGCACATGTAGGTGTTATTCTAGGGTATATCGGTCAAAATAGTGTTCACACATCTTTCGTGTGTAAAATCACCTGCGTGCATGTGTATGTGTCATCTCGGGGGAGTATCCATCAAAATAGGTGTGTACATGTGTTTCGGTACATAAACACCTATGTGCATGTGTATCCATTGAAACAAATGCATATCCATCATATCTTTGGGTGCGTATCCATTAGTGTTAGTATTTTTTTGCAGATCTGGGTGCGTCTCTGTAAAGCCGGGTGTGTTGAAACAGCGCACACATGTCATTATTGGGCACGTATGTGTTGAACTATGTTCACAACCAATATTTCGAGGCCATAAAATTTTCTCCCGAACTCAAAACGACTCCATTTTTATTGTGTTGGAAATGTATTGAAGCAAACTAGACAATGGAAACATAAAATTAGGAATTTTCCTTATAGAAAATTTATGGTTTACATTATTAGATAACTAGTCATTTTCTAATAGGTATTACAGGATTCTTTTGGGTTATTTAACTAACGTAGTCTAAGTGTTTCTCTTTTTTAGTTAGAAAGGGATTTCATGAAGTGTGTATGCTCTCTCCTCACACCTTCTAGGTGATCTTGGGGATCAAAAACACTTCTAGGAAACCCTTTTCCACTTTCAAACACACTTATTTTATGTTTCCTAATTGGGTTAACCTTTCAAAGTTGGTTAAAAACAAACTTTATCTTTTTGCAAGGCACACTTACAAGTATTTTTCCATAAAAATTATTTTATTGGAGTTTTCATGTTGTGTATGCTCTTCCTTCATGCCTTTTGGTGATCTTAGGAATCAAAAACAACACTCAAGATTTTTGATATCATGATCGGTTGTGGAAATTTACTAACTCTTCACATATAGGGCCTAAACGCTTGTCAAAGAAAAGAGGAGTCAAAACAAAACACAAAACCACTAACATGTGTTTTCATAAAGGTTGCCAAAATGGTGTGCTACTTGAAACCACATTAAGTTAAGCAAGATAAAAAACACACCATTTCACTTCACATTGTATTGCGGTGTTTCAAAAAGGGTACATCCCTATCTTCTTAAGTAGAACATAACCTCTTTGGCATAATGCCTTAAGCTACTAAAATGGGGGTGGTTCCAAGAACCCTAAAATAATCCACCACTGAGTAACCTCGGGGATGAAACAGGAAGCGATCCGCTTACCCACTTGACTAGTTTTTCATTGTGAGTTAAACTCACAAGTTGTCCGTATCACAAACCTGGTAAGAGTACATGATGGATGCATTTATTTCCCACTGTACTTGAAGGGGGAAAATCTGAGATACTCCAAGAATTAGTCAGTGTTACTTTTCTTGGTAAATCATGCCCACTCTTAGACAAACTTGTGGCACCGAGTTGAGAGATCTAGTTAGGGAGGCCATTTTTTCTTGGAGCCCACTTCACTAATACCTTGTCGCATCGAGCCATCATGAATTGATGAGTCACTTGGAGTATGGACCTTGTTTCTCAAACAAAGAAAAGAGCCCACATAAGTTTGAGCTAATTTTCTTTCACCACGAAAGTAAATGACATCTTGCTTAGCTTGGCTTCTTTCTCTCCTTTGGACAAGGTGAAGCTCTAGGCAAGTGGTGCTTATTTTATTTTCATCTTTTGATCTATACCCTTACATTATCACCACCCACTTTTGGGGTAATAATGAGGCATACCTTAGGCATCTTATCAAAGATGGTATTCGCCACTTTTTTGTCTATTTACACCCATCCATGTTTGTGGTTGGGATGTTAAATGTCTAATTTGTGCAAGTACGTTTTCATATCTTTGATGGCCATTTGATATTGATTTCAAGATCATCATCATAGTTAGGATTGAGTCATCATTTGATATCCCTTTGATGTGTTACCTTGTTTACATTGTCTTGAAACAATTAAGATACTTATGTCATGTTTGTTGTAAATGTGATCTAAGTGTCTGCATTGTGACATTACATTGCCCACATTTTAGCACATCCTTAGTATACTTTGACTTAGTTTTACTTCAAACATTGTCCAAAATATTGAAGAGTTTCACTTAATTTTTTTACGTCATTTAGATACCACTTTGACACTAATATTTCGCTTCTCTGCAAAGCTTGAAAGACATGTCCAATAAGTATGGTTACGTGGCTTACATTTGTAAACCTCACCCTTTAACATTTAGGCCCTGTTGGTTGTTGAATTTTTCGTGGTATCCTTTGATTAGGAGTCACCTCTATCCTTTGTTAATATTTACGCCTTGTTCATTTCGATCTTGACGTAAATATTAACATTGTGTTGATCATCTTTGCATTGAACTATCATTTTACATAGGTAGTATTTCCTTATGGATTGGACTTTTGTTTTACACTTGTATGATTGTTCCTTGTGATCATTCATCTAGAAAATTTGTTTTCTAAGAAAATCATTTTCAATCTCATTGATATTACGTCATCACGATGTCTATTTTCCTTAGACCTTATTCAAAAAATCATGCATGCATCTCTATACTTATGAAATATCTATTTGAAAGTCATCATGCTTCCTTGAATCAATATGTCACTTCCTTCCCTTTGAAGTATTTCCATCACACTATCTAGGTCTAGAAATTTTTGCTTAAATGACACCAATAATGACTGATTATGATATGGTTCCTCATGCTTATGAAAATACGGAACCTATGTTTAGGTATTTAAATCAAAAGATTCCCATTTCGACTAAACCTTGTGCGGTTCTTCACATTTAGGTATCCTGTTCCCCACCTTCAACTCATAGTTGGTGGTATGATTTTAATTCTTCCGATCCAAATTATTATTTAGGTTTCCCCACTCTTCTTCCGATTCAGATCCAAACTACCATTCAAACTCCCACTCTTATTCTGAATATTTGGATCCCAACTATTGTTCAGATACCCCTAGATCAAGTCCTAAATCATGGTCCTCCCTTCCTTCATAGGACCTTTATTCCAAATCAGCTCGAGGACATCTTCCTCTTTTGAAGACTCGTGTGACTCCAAGTTCCTTTGATCAAGCATCTAATTCGGTTCTTGAATCACGGTTCTTCCTTCCTTCGCAAGACCACCTCTATCGGTCGCTTTAATGATCTCTTCCTCCATCAAAGAATTCCACGACTCGGATTACCTCTAGTCAATCATATAATTTTACTCCTACATCGCAACTCAATGGATGGCTATACGATCCTAATTTCTCTTCCACATTAAGTCATCTTTTAGAAAACAGATCTAAGACCGATTTATATCATCCATTCATGAGATGATTTGCCTCCAATCCTACTTCCTCCCTTGAGTCATCTTATTTTATCAATCAATATTCCTCGCTTATCGGACCTATTTCTTCTATTCCACCTTCTATGGCCAGAGAACAAAACCTCTACTAATTAATTTCTCTTAGAATGAAGGAACAACAAGACTACATGAAGATATCCCTTTATAAGGATTATTCCTAGAACTTGATACACTCATGTATGGGAAGGAATAATTTTATTATTTTTATCAGAGCGTAGAGGAAGAGCCTAAGTTCATGGAACTTGATACTTCTTTGGGCATTCCATCCTCACCTTTCTCCGATCATGATGAGATGTCGGGGTCTCACATTGATCCATGTCTTATCTTCTTGTTACAAATTCATTCCTTATCTATCATCATTCCTCAATAAAAATATCACCTTGGTTCACCACTTAGTATCCCATCATCTTCTTCTATCTTAGATCCACCCCCAGGTAGCCCTCCATTTTCTACTTGTGGGTCACCTCCTGGTAGCCCATCACCTTCTATTCTTAGGTCACGTACTAGCAGCCCTTTGTCCTCTTATACCTATGGGACACCTTCGAGTATTCCCTCCTCATCTATACTTGGGTCATCCCCTAGAATTACTTTATTATCTTCTTCTATTCTAGGGCCACATCCTAGTAGCCCTCTGTTAGCTTTCATATATGAGTCACCTTGGGGAAACCCATTATATTTTATTCTTGGGCCATGTCTTAGTATCCCTTCATCCTCTTCTATCTATGGGATACCTTCTAGTAGTCCCTCCTAATCTATACTTGGGCCACACTCTAGCAACCCTTTGCCATCATCTTCTATTCTTGGGCCATGTCCTCGTAGCCTAATTTCTTCCATATTAGGGCCATATTCTAGTAGCCCTTTGTCATCTTCTATCAGTGGCTCACCTACTAGTAGCTCATCCTCTTCAATTCTTGGACCGTATTCTATTCATCCATAACATCACCCTTCTACCAATGATCGGGGAAATCCCACCATCATTTCTCTCATTCCTATCATCAATCATAAACGTTTTCTCTCTTCTCCCACTTCTTGGGATCCAAAAAGTCACGTGTTAGCTTATAAGAAACCCAAATAGTTTCTTAATCAAGCTCAAGTCAAAAATTCCAAGAGCTCAAAAGCCCCAACAACTCGAACAATCTCAAAATTGTAAATCAAGTGCGATTCAAGAATGCACACCAACACAACCATCAAGTATGGTGCAAAGTGCATAAACCTATGGATAGGGAACTCAAGCTCCCACATGAACAATCAATGTTTCAAGATAAATCACATTCATTTGTTAAGTACGATCTCACCATGATCATTGAGATCGGAGAAAATATTACGCTTGATAAACAAGAATGCCTAGTCTCCCTTATCAAGGAAGTCACGGACATCATTTTTGGATCTTACCATGCGCAGAGTGACTTTATTAGTCCCAACCTCCTAAATCTATCAAAAATCTAAAAAAACAATACAAAAATATATTAACAAAAACATGAGAAAACACATTACAAAAATTAAAGGTAAAAATATCAATCATGTAATCGTGTATTGCGTACACATGAATGTTTCTTTCTTCCATTCCTTTCTATTCTTCTACAATTTTCGCTACCATTTTCATCCCTTCGTTGATATTTTGGTTGGCCTTTTTGCACAAATTTTGTGATGTTAAAATATCTATGGTATTTTTTTGACCCTAGTCTTTTAGCACCTTGGTAAATAAAAGAACGATTGACCTCTTAGAGATCCTATCAAAATCAACATCTAATAAAATTGTTGCAAAGAACTTTTGGACATATTTTTTAACACTAGCCAATGGCGTCATCGTAATCACTTCCACATCCTTCCATCAAGAAAATTTGTGGTTCTTAACCCATTGTCAAACAAGATATCTGAAATAAGTTTTAGAAAGAAAAAGAATCAAAATAAATTAATTAAAAGCAAAATATAAAAGCAAAATCAAATTGATATATTACTCTCTCTTGGGGTATTTCTAATAATCTCTATCAGGGCTATGGATGCCTAAATTGAAGTAGAACAATGTTGCGATTAGAATCAAATACATATTTTTTAGGGATATAGACGCTTGGCTGGTAGCAGAGCAATGCATGGCTCTCCTTCCACCCTCCATTCACAAATCACCTATCACCTATCAATATAAATCATTCCTACACATTGGATAGGGTATCTTCACTTGTGGTCTATTAAATCTTCCCTTCGAGAGGTAAATAAATTCCATGTGCACACACTGGATCTCTATGAGTAATCATGATTAGTATGCTACCAAGTGTATTTTTGGACCTTGTTTAGACTCTTTCCTTAGTCCTTATCTCATCTCACGATTTGTGCCTTTGGCTAATCACTTATTCATTGTGAGGCTTATAAGCTACATTCATATTATTCACATCATTCTTCTACTTCATTTAGAATGTCCATGTGTATGGTATTGCCTTTTTCCATTGTTTTTAGACACCTTTTCCCTTTTCATAAAAATAATATTCCACTTCCTTTCTATCATGTGCTTTTAGGCCAACTTATGTTGGGGGCATCCTTGTTTCTTCCCAACACTTCATTGGTTTACGTCCATCATCACATTGAACCTATCCATGATGCCCTTGGGTCCCACTTCTACTTGAGAAGAGTTTGCCTTTGAATACTCCCACATAATCACTGGGGCATTTTAAAATCTTCATGTTTTCGTACGTACATGGCCTTTCACCTTTGTACATCCCATCTATTGCTAGGGGCATCCACGCTTCTTTTTCTTCTTGTGCATAGCTTCAAAAACTTTCAAAATCACAAAAACATTCAAATATGTTATAAAAATCACAAAAGCATTCAAATATATTAGAAAAATCACAAAAAAACTCAAATATGTTTCAAGAAACTTCTAAAAAATTGAAAATTTTTCCTACAAAATCTCATTCTTTGGTTCTTGCTTGTTCTTGCCATAAACAACTCACATATCATTTTGATCTTCCTCCATAAACCAAATCTAGGCTACTTACTTTGTCTATACTCGGGGCACAATGAGCTACCTAGTACTATGTCGTAGTGCACATTGATTTTTTATCAGACCCAAGTGTCCTCTATTATTCCCTTTGCATGTTGCTTGGGGCACCGTCGTCAACCCTTTTCATTAATTTTTAAGTCGAAACTAAATCTTGATAAAAAAATTACATTATGTTTCTCTGTTAGTTTATCTCTTTTAATTCCTTGTATTGCATTACATTTTGTATGTTGCATTGAGTTGGTGTTTTTAGGAATGGACATTTGTTCGTAAATGGCTTTCCATGTCATACTACACTTTTTTTCATTCTTTTTAATGAGGACCGATGATGAAGATACTAAGCAATATGATTAAAAATAAAGTTGTTTAAAATGCATTGGATTGATGTTATCTCATTTACCCTTCCTCATTCTCTTTTTCTTCTATATCACTTTTCTTATTCTTCACACTATTCTTTCTTCTGTTCTCTTTCTATCATATTTTTGATCATCGATCGAGTTCTTCTATCACCCCATCAATAATCAAGGGGACATCCTTCATTCTACTCATTTTCCTTCTATACCTTCAAAATTTTCTACTTGTTTATTCTTGTATACTTTCTTTGAAGTGACATCACTTACGCCACCCCAAAGAGGGGAAAGTACAAAAACCTAAAATATGCTTACACTTAGCATTTCCTCCAATTCAACGGATTAATGACACTTCGTTAATTAACTATTCTTCACTCCATTCTCGATGCTAATGCATGACACCTTCTCAGTCATATTCCTCCTATATTCAACTTATTTGGCTAATATCTCTCTTATTAGCTAAACATTTGTCCTTTCAACCATTTAGAACCTCCCCTGGTTCTCTCTAGACCACTTCTATTGGCTTCTGGGCTATCTATCAGTCACAATTGGTTATCCGGACCCCTCCCAACTCTTAATGAGTCTCTAATCACTTGCTAATCAAGTTTAACTATCCTAAACCCTAGTTAACTAACCTAAACCAAGCTTAATTAAGCCTAAAGCATGTTTATCCTAATCTAATCTAAAAGTGATTTTTGAGCTTTAGTCCCACATGTACCCAAATTCCAATCTCTCCTAAGTGGAAAACTATAAATACAAGGCTAAGCCTACCCATTCAAACTTACAACTTTACATAACACAAAACCAAAACAAGCCTAAGAAATATTTGAGATCTCATTTGTATTAGCTTTAAGCTAATTAGACATTTGATCTTAAGCTTACCTCCTCCATTGGCCTTGAGCTAACACCCCCATTTGCATCCATAATCCAAGTTTTGAGTAAATAGAGAGAACCATAAGGCCTAGAAGCCATTAATGGTGAGACTCCATTCTTGAAAGCTTGATTTTCATATCAAACATCACATTTGATTGCTAGGATCTTCATAGGTTCAATGTTTTATAGCTTTCAAAAAAATTAGAAGTAGTATATATGCTATGTTTTGATGTTTTTGTCAAAGTTATGATGCATTTATAGGATTAACTCTTGTTTAGCTCTTATCTCATGGTGTATGGTTGAGTTTAGTTAAGATTTGAGGTTCTTTAACCTCATTCCATAGCTTTGCAACTTTCCATTGCATACATTATACTATAATATTTTCTAACCCTAATAGTTAATAATACACATGTGATCTTCTACTAGGACAATGTGTACATTTGGAACTCTTCCTTATGGATTCATATATCAAATCTTACATAATATGAATAGATTATCCTTTCAAAGACACATATTAGTTTCAAGAAGTGAAATAGTAACTCATAATATCCATGTCAGTTAGAGAGAACCAATTTCTTCATGCAAGTATCCTCTTATTAGTCTCATCAAGTCATAATTTCATTTCCAATCACTATTTTGATGAACTTATAATATACAAATAAAATACCAATTATATCATGAAATATCTAGTGTAAATAGAATATTTAATGTTTAAATCATTAATAGTCATTGAACTAGACACGGTCATTTTACTCTATCAAGTGATAAGTGATATTAAAAAAACATTGGATGTTTCAAGATAATTAATCAAGAGTTGATATAGTTCTTCAACATATAAATAGAGTATGATATTACATGTGTTGACGATGATTTAAAAATTTAAAGAATATTTCTTATTCTAATAAGTGCTAAATTTACCATAGTAATATTTTAGTTACAATCTTTCAAACATTGATTTCGATACTAATTCTTAACCACTATAGTCACCCAAAGGGTTGTATGATAACTACCTTATTTCCTAAGTATGCATTATCATTTAAATAATTAAAAAATAGTATAATCATATTCATATAATCTATAGAAACAACACACAAGATTACAAGTAATATCAAAGGAATATAATCTAATAATGAGAAATAATTTTAGAAATGATTCAATAAAGAATAATTGAAAATATTTTGTGAGAATCGAATTGGAAACGAGGCACCATGAAGTAGTTGCACTCCAACGGAATCATGAAATCTCCAGCGATAGCAAGGAAAAAATTGATCAGTAATGGAAGAACTTGCTCAACAAAAACAAAGCTTGTATAGAGGAAAGATAGCGGAGTGTCTTGGCATGCTCATAAATGAATAGAAAAGGGGTACATATAGGGTGTTGAGTAACCCTAGTGCATGACACATATGAAACCCTAAACCTAACCCATGTGAGATGACCCTCCAACATGAGAGGAGGACACATAGGATAACTCACACTAACACCCCCCCTTCATCGAAGCTGGGGTAGCGGTTGTGATGAGTCAGACGAAAGAGGAAGACACTCCTAAACAACTAAGAAAGATGTGTCAATGGGGCTCGACAACTAAAGGCCTGATAAGGTGCCCATATACAAACACAATCTTCCTAGAAGAAGAAGAAGAAAAGAAGGACTAAATAGCCCTAAGAAGATGGGTAGCTGTAGAAGACCTCACCCCAAGAAGAGACCGTAAGTGAAGAAACTTCATCTTAGTGAAGGGCTTGGTGAATAAATCTGTAATCGATCGGTTGTCTAAATGTCTTGAATGTTGATGATTCCACCATGAATAAGCTCCTGTATGAAGTGCATATGGATCTCATTGTGCTTCATCCACTGATGCTAAACTGGATTTCTACAAATAGAGATTGTGCTCGTGTTATCACAATAGATAATGGTAGGTCACTAAAAGTGGATGCCAAACTCGTGAATACCATATAGCCAAATAACTTTTGTGGTAGCATTGTTCGCTCCTCTGTATTCTTCCTCTGTAGATGATATCAAAATTGCATTCTTCTTCTTGCTATACCAACTAATAGGACCCGAACCAAGAGAGAAACTATAACCGAGGAAGTAGATTTTCGATGATCTAGTCACCGGCCCAATCAGAATCTATTAATCCAATCAATTCAATATCAACCCCTCCATAATAGTGAATGCCATCAGCATAAGTTCCATGAACATAATGAAGGATCTATTTAGCTACTTTCCAATGCAGCTCATGTGGCTCCTACATGAATCTGGACACGATCCCAACAACATACGATAAATTTGGTCGAGTGTGAGTAAAGTAGATCAAGATCCCCACTAATTATTGGTAAAGAGTACCATCAATCAAGGGAGTAGAGCAATCTGAAACCAACTTAACCCCAGAAAGAAAATAAGTAGGAGAAGACTTGTAATCAAACATATAAAACTGAGCTAGCAAATCAAGAGCATACTTAGGTTGCGAAATCAAGATTCCCGAGTTAGATTGTGAAATCTAGATCCCAAGGAAGTAATGAAGCAGACCTAAGTCAGTCATGGAGAAATTGTTGGCTAAGGTGATCTTCACAGAATCAATAATAGAGGAAGAGCTACCTGTGATCAACAAGTCATCAACATATAGAACAAGAATGAGTATGGAGTCATCTTGCCATAGAATATAAACATTTGGATCAAAGTGACACCTAGTAAACCCTAACGTAAGTAAGAAAGAGTCCATCTTGGCATACCAAGCTTGAGGGGATTATTTAAGGCCATAAAGAGAATTATTTAACTTACAAATGAGGGAGGAATCTTGGACATAACCCGAAGGTTGTTCCATATAGATCTCTTCCTCTAGGTCACCATGAAGGAAGACACTCTTAATGTCCATTTGATGTAATTTTCATTTGTTTGCTATAGAAATGGCTAGGGTTAGTCAAATAGAAGTCATCTTCACAACCGGAGCAAAGATTTCTTTATAATCAACCCTAGCTATCTGGGAGAAACCCTTAGCTACTAATCATGCTTTAAACTTTTTGACGTCTCCATCTACTCCATACTTTGTTTAGAACACCTACTTACACCAAACAATTTTTCTTCCTTTCGGAAGAGTGGTGAGATCCAAAGTATCGTTCTTCATGAGAGAGGAATACTCCTCATCCATGGCATAATCCTACTCAGGAATACCAGAAGCCTCTCGAAAATACTATGGATCAGAAGCAGAGATGAAGAAAGAGTGGGGTCCAATGAAATCTGAGCGAGTACGTCTCATATCTGAAATATCTCCAACTAAATCTCTAACACTTTGCAAAGTTTTCTTGGCCCAAAGGGGACCAGGAGGATCAGGCTCAAAGTTAGAAGATTCTTCACTTGAGTGAGAAGGGACATAGTCCTCATCATCACTACTGTCATAATTAGAAGACTCAAATGTCGATGTTTGAGAGGATCCGAAGAGGAGCACGCTCAACAATATAATCATCGATGAGTTAGGCTTGGGAATCGAGCCATAGCCTTGGATCCAAAGACTTGAAAGTGCTCAACATTAGGCTTACATCTAAACCAGGCTTCAAAGGGTGTCATTTCTCTTACCGCCTTGTCTAGAACACGGTTCTAAATGTAATTTACACAATTCATTACTTTGGCCCAATACTGCGGAGGAAGAGACTTTGAGTGAATCATACAAGTGGCCATCTCCTTGAGTATGGTTCTTTCTTTCTATGACTCCATTCTATGAATGACTATAAGGAATTGTATCTGCAGAGAGATCCCTTGAAGTATAGAAATCCATGAACCTCTTGTTTATATATTCACCTCCATTATCGGTTCGAAGAACCTTGATAGACCATTCCACTGTTTCTCAAAGCAAGAGCCTTGAAGTCCTAATTTTTTTCAAAGACTTTAGACTTAAGCTTAAGAAAATATACGCAAGTATATCGCGAATAGTCATCAATGAAGGTTAGCACATAAAGAGCTCTAGTAAATGAAGGAGAAGGAAATGGACCAGAAACATCGCTGTGAACAAGATCCAAAGGATGAGTGGCTCTCCAGGATTTTCCTTTGTCAAAGTTATTTTCAGGATTCTTTCCAAGGGTACAACCCTCACAAAGACCCTTAGAAAACTTGACGCGAGGTAACCCGTTGACCATTTCATTTTGACTCAATTGTTCAAGGTAGTGATAGTTTAGATGTCCAAAACGCTCATGTCACAGCTTACTAACCTCATTTGCATGAGTGAGAAAGGTAGTGGGCGTAGAATTAGAAGTAAAGTGGGAGAAGGTGTACAACCATGAATGGTGATCTACCTTTCCCTCAGCCACTGTAGTGTCATTGTTAAGCTCACAAATGATCACCGAGTTAGGACCAAATTCCACTTGCATTCCTTCACCAAGGTGAGTAATTTGGTAAACTGATAGGAGATTGGTAAAGAGATCAGGAACACTCAACACTTGGTTAAATGTTCCCCCATCCATCTCTACCGATCCACTATCGAAAACCAACACTTTCGTGTCATTACCCATCGTGATTTGGGACATTCCATAAGGTTCAATGTTGGAAAAATCAACATGCGAAGAACCCATGTGGTGCGAGGCACCGGAATCTATAATCCATGTCAATGAAGGAGCAACTTTGGCTACAAGGGCCTTTCCTTTCTTCTTATCATTTTTAGCACCTTTTGCAGTAGAAGACTCGGCCTTCGGAGCACTTTGTTTTATGGATTCAGGAACACTTATTTTATTTTTCTCAAGTAAATGAGATAAGTGATCAATCTGTTTCTTAAAACAATGTTGCTCGTCGTGACCAGTCTTCTTGCAATAGGAACACAAATACTTTCTTTTCTGTGCCCTAGGCTCAGAATTCAAAGTGTTTGTGTTATTTTTAGGTTTGATCTTGGTTTCTTTCTTAGGTTTATTCTTAGTTTCTTTCTTATTTTCAGTCTTATTTCCCTTGCTAGTACTTGCTACAAGGGCATGTGACTTGGACTTAAGAGATCCCATTTGAATGAGTTTGTCCTATTCTCGAATGAGTTGGGATGAAAAATAGTCAAAGGAGGGCATTGTCCAAGTATCGCCCAAAGCAACTTTTGTAGCGTAGAAAGTTGACACGAAGATAGAATATTCGGGACCTAGCTTAGAGAGAATCAAAAAGATCAGTTGAGAATATTTCTTTTCTACTTGACATCCTTTTAACAATAATCTAATGTGGACAAATTTTGAGAAGAAGGCTTGTAGGTTTTCAAAGTCACTAGGATTTAACCCTAGTAGTTTGTTTTCCAACTCATGCGCTCTCATGTCATCTAGTTGTCCAAATATCACATCCAACATTTTCCATACAGATGTAGGTGTTTTAGACACCTCAATGTGGAAGATAAAGTCAGGAGAAACGGACATGCAAAGAAGACCTAAAGCTTCATCACTACAATTTAACCACTTAGATTTTTTAGGTTCGTCATCAGGTTCAGTCTCAGTTCCCATGGCGATGCAAAATAACCCTTTACCCCTTAGTTTCATTATTATTTTCGATCTCCATTTGAAAAATTTGAATGGCGTAAGCAAAGGAATTGAAAGTGCATCCATAGTGAGAGAGAGAGAAAGAAATGCAGAAAAGAAACACAACCACCAGGACAATAACAACCCCCTACTTTCGGCACTTTATAGGTTAGTGTGTTGATTAAAATTGGGTCCGTGCATGTAGTTTGAAACACTTGGTAATTTGTCTTGTAATTAGCATAATAACGCTCAAGAGAGGAGACCACAACAATGTTTCATGTAGCGCAAAAAAGGACACCATAAACAAGCACAAGCAAAAATAGAAAGAAGGCGAAAGCCAACCCTAGGTGTGATAAAAATTGTCTCACGTCGCATGAAAGAATCCCTTTGTTGTAAGTCTATGGCGGACGTGCTCACAAGTCCACAAAAAAAAAGAATAGAACAAAGCTAAAAAAAATGAGCTGAAATAAGCAATACAAAGACACCCCGAGAATGCAAAGACTTTATAAAATTAGTGTGTTTATAAAGCTAATGATCCCATCATCTAGAGTGCAAAAAAACATGCAACTTTGACTAAATAAGTGCTCAAAACCGAGCAATGAGTCAAAAGTTATAGCAAAAACCAATTCCCGTAATTGATGAGTAAAAAGCAAATAAGCCTCGCAAATAGATTAAAAAGTTCCCTAAACACATGCAAATGGTGTCGTATGTATGCTCGTTGGAAATGACATGGAATTCAAGATAGGGTTTGTTTGTATTGTGAGGGGGGATTAGCCACCTGCCTATCCTGGACCTCACCCTTCGTCTTCGGCACTCGATGGAAGGTTAAAAATACACAAAGCCAATAGACCAAATTTTATAATGCCAAGGAAATATTGTGTTTAGATAATGTGAAATTAATAAAAGATAGATTTAATTAAATTAAATCTAATTAATTTCAGGAAATAATTAAGATCTAAAAAAGGATTAGAATTTTAATTTAGATCTTTTAAATATTTGATGAAACTTCTAAAAACAAATTGCTAAAATGGTTTTAGAAACTTGTCATATATAAAAAACACTCTAAAGTTAGAAATGTTTTAAAAAACTTACCAAAAGATTTGATTTGTTTTACCAGACAAAAAATTGAGCATGGATAAAAAAACACACTCATTTTTGGAAAAAAAAAATTTTTTTGTTTGTTTTGAGTAAGATTAAAAGAAAGAAATGAATTTAAACTTACCAAACTGACTGGTTTAATTGTACAGCCGCACATATGAGTGTACAACTGTGCAAAGGAGTGTACAGTCACGTTTTTTATTGCCAACATTAAAAAAAATGCCCTTTCAAGCAAAAAAACGTGGCTGTGTGTTGAAAGATGCCCTTACAAGCAAAAAAACGTGGCTGAGTTGTTAAAAACACCCTTGCAAGAAAAAAAATGTGGCTACATGTTGAAAAATTCCCTTGCAAGTAAAAAACGTGGCTGTGTGTTGAAAAACGCCCTTGCAAGCAAAAAAATGTGGTTGTGTTGTTGAAAAACACCTAGGAATGATCTTACAGTCCACACATGATAGTTAACAGCCTGTACATAAGAGTTTACAACCCCTTCAAGCAAAAAAATGTGGCAGAGGTTAAAAATGCCTAGGAATGAATGAAAAAAGTGTAGGCCGCGCATGAAAACAGTCCAAAAATGGTCAGAGGGACAACAGTTTGTTGATGAGCAACCATGATTAAAGAACTCAAAGATCCTGCAACCACAGACAACATGCATAGACAAATATCTGCAAAAACCAGAGATTTTAAAAAAATTCACTTCCATTTTAATAAATGAAAGGAATCTCTATTTTGGATTTTGATACATCCAAAAAAAAAAAAGCAGTTAAAAAACACGATTTCTCAAGGTATTTTGAAAAAACTTGCAAATGTATAAGAAAAAAACAAAAAAAACTTTCCGAGAAAGCTTGTTAGAGATATTAGCAAGATAATTTCTAGAAAATAGTGATCAAAAGACTTGCATGTAGAGTAAAATAACGAAACCAAGTAAGAGTAATAGCAACAAAAAAAAAAATCGAGTGCACATTTACCCGATCTCAGCTCTGATACCATGAAAAGAGTTTGCGAGAATCGAATCAGAAATGAGGCACCATGAAGTATTTTCACTCCAATGGAATCGTGAAAGCTCCAGTGATAACAAGGAAAAAATTGATCAGTAATGGAAGAACTTGCTCAACTGAAACAAAACTTGCATAGTGGAAAGACAACGGAGTGTCTTGGCATGCTCATAAATGAATAGAAAAGGGGTACATATAGGGTGCTAAGTAACCCTAGTGCATGACACATATGAAACCCTAAACCTAACCCATGTGAGATGACCCTCCAACATGAGAGGAGGACACATCGGATAACTCACACTAATAATAATCACCTAAATGGAGTACATATTTCTTGCAAGGATATGAATTATTTTTTATATGATGTCAATATTTAATGGAAACTATAAATTCATAATTATATGTAAACATTTCCATAATGCAAAACATATTAACCAAAAGAGTTATAGCCATTTCATATATCCATGAATTTATGATTGTCAATAGAAGTCTTAACGAATTTCCATATTTAAGTAAAAAGGACCATCCTATAGGTAAGATAAATAAAATAGGTAGGAATACATTTTCAATTCAGAAAAGTGAGTATAATCTATACATGAGTCAACATTTTATATTATCATTATTCTAGATAATCCTACAAATGTTATAACTAATTGAACCCTAATAATCCCATAGTTAGAGACATCAAAGATATTATACATTCAAGGGGGTTTATAAATTCTCAATCCATGAAGTATTTAAAAGTTATAAAGCCCTTCATTCCTAAGGATTAATTACATCAATATTATAATTTAAAAAACACTTAATGTAATTGTGTATTTTTTCATAGATCAAATTCTAATATCTATGCAATAGCAATATACACTTTCCTACACTAGACACCATTAAAGTGATCATATCCCAATGGTATAATTAGATTAAATAATAAGGAAAATTTACAAATTCTTATGTTGATAATTTTTCTTAAAACATACTTGCATTCCATACTAGGTACATGGCTTAAGGATCATATATAGTACAAAGGCATAAAATAGATAGGATTTTACATAGATTACTTCAATTATAACTTAGTAGTGCATAAACCTATGATGTAATTTAAAATTTCAACTAAAATTTCAAGAGTTAAACATGAGTATAATCTAAAACAAAAGATGCTCCTTGATGCCTTAGTTAAATAAAAAAGGTAATAAGGAGTAAATAGCTTCATGAAGAAAATTATTTATTAACACAAGATACTTAAATACCTATTAAGAAATTTCTTATTATGAGGGTACCAATTGTTAAAATAAAACAACTAATATTACTCATATAATAATTTAGACACAATAAATAAAGTCATTTATGAATCAATGCATAATTCAAGTATAAGAGAGTAGAATTACACATTATATTTCTATATATCAAGTTAACAAGTTGAATATATTTTTATATAGCCATGAAAACAACTTCCAATGGATTTTATATCTTTCGATCCTATTTTTAGATACATATACACATTCCAGAGCTTATAAGAGCCCTCAATCATGATTAATATTATAGGCCTATTAATATAAGTCTTATTACTTTTTCCAAAAATATTATTTATAATCCATTTCATTCATATGATTCAAAACCATGGACTAAATTTAAGAAACACTAGTACAATAATTTGAATTATTTCTTTATCTTGCAAAATAATATATCAAGCTTGGGTCAACAAAAAAACTAACATGTTATTTCTCTTTTTCCTATTTTAACGGTCATGTAAACATCATCTCACAAAATGCATACAAGATAATTTTAATAATATAATCACCAAAAACACGATATTAGCATAAAATAGTCTATATTTATATTTATAATCACAATGAATTAATTTCCCAAAAAATCATGTTAAAATCAACATTATTCAAATATTTTAAAAACAAGTTGAACTCAAGATGGTCCATGTAGGATAATAAATAAAAATTATGACCTATATTGAAAGCCTCAACCCATCTATATGCCATACACGTATGTATTTATGTATGCACATGTCCACATGAACATTATAAATAGGTGTAGGAGGATATGTGCCCACGTAGTTGTATGTGAACACCATATCAAACCAAAAAAAATCAATAATTATAGAAACATCCAAAATGGTGTATTAAACAAATCTAGGAAAGGAATAAAGAGAAATGAAATTCCTAATAAAAATGGAATTTGTGTTCTAACTTCCATTTCTAATACTACCACTCTATACTCCCTAAAAGAATCAAATATCCATCATGCCTTAGCTCCAAATGAATCACCATGGATCCAATCTGAATCAATATTCATTACCATTCCTTGATCTGATTTCATATATTTTATCCAAGTAGGGTCATGTCATACATCCAACTCTAACCACCATTACCAAGAACACCTCCAAGTAACTAAAGGATATATTAGAGTTCTTACCACATTTTAAATACAAAACAATCATGTAAGTGAAATTATGGATTTGAAGTTATAGTATTTTATTTACCAATACAATTATGTGTGCCGACACCTCCTTTAGACAAGTTTGGAAGCTCACTTGAATCATGCACAACTACCGGTACCTCATTTATTGTGATTAGCAATATTTTAGCATGCATGTTCATATTCACAACCATATAAACCATTTATTTGTGAAGATATATCATAAGATGACGATTAGCAACATATATAATAAGTAAATTCACTCAACATAAAGAATGATTAACATGATATGAATACCCAAAATACCATACTCAAATGTAGTTACCTTAGTTATCCAAAAAAATTATACATTATATTCACATGATATATAGGTTAATATTGACGTAAATTTTTTCCTAAATCTCCCAAGAACAACACAAGTGTGAAAGTTGACTCGAGAGCTTTCCGTTGACTATTTGAACATAAAAAAAGCGAGTGCATGTACATGCAAATGGTGACTAGGTCAAAGTTGGTCAATGATGGTCAACGGGAAAATTGATGGTATTGAAATCATCTAAAGTTAGTTTCATTTAGTAGACCTTTCCGACGCATTTTGAATAGACCAAATCTAAGTCTATATGCGAAAGATATGAGTAGTCAAATTTCTGGTCAAACTTGACAAAAGAGATGACGTGACATTAATGTGGAGTGACATGTGGTTTGTTGTTTATGGGAACTTGGATCTGTTATTTTTGGACACTTGGCAGATTTAAAGTGGCATGGTTTTTTAAAAATAAAAAAAAAAAATCATATAATAAACAAAAAGTATTATTATTTTTTTTTAATGTGGGAAACCCACGTGGGATTCTCCATCCCTATTAATGTGGGATATTCCCACCAAAGATATGGGATTATTATTCCAAGCAATAAAAATGGAGGAGGGCCATGCTACATGGATGGATAAGCCTATTAAAAGGATATCTAAATTTTCAGCCCACGTAATAGAGGATGGGATATTTATCCCAAATAATATGCAAAAGCCTTATTAAGGCTAAATTTGTTTATCCCTATCTTTGGATTAAAAAAAAAAGGATAAATAATTTATCCTTATATTTTGGGTGCTCAAAGGCTATAAAAGGCCCCTCATACACATTCATTCCAATAATTCGAAGGCATTGAGCTTCTAAGCCAATTCAAAGGCAACGAGGAGATTTTAAAAGCTTCCAAGTTATTTAAATAGGCCTTATAATTTTTAAAGGAAATATTTTTGTAAAGTAAGTCCTATTTAATATTTAATAGGAAAATATTGGGAAGCTAAGTCCTATTATTTTAATATGAAAATTGTAAAAAATTGGGAGTTATTGGAAACTCACCAATTGGACCATAACGCCACACTTTTATTTGCAAATCCTGAAATAGTTGAATAGAGAGCCATAGGGCATTTTTCAAGCGTCTTGAAGGTTGATCAAGTTCTAAAGGATTATTGGGCACCATGAAGGTGGAGGATGGACCGATTGATCATCATTTTTCTTCAAAATAATGGATCACTTTATAGGTAAGTAAAGTTCTATTAGGTTTTAAGGTAAGAAATAACATTGTACTTATAAATTTTGACTAGTGGAGCAGTTCAATAAGAACCCAAAGACATAGGCTATTGTCGAACTCTTGTTGGTTGGATATTTTTTCAAACCAAAATATGAGGTTCAACCACAGTACATGGGATTAAATCCCTCCTCAAAGACAGGTGAGGCTTCCTGTTTATTACTAATCTAAAACACTGTGAAATAATATATACAATATTCACACTATTCTAACCATTGGGGTTGGGATAGAATCCCAAAATCCATATCCACACTAGGTGAAGATGTTGTTGTTTTTTTGAAATGGAATGGATTAGAAAGGAAATTATTATTATGGAAGAAACACAATGGAAAGGAAATGAGGGGAACATATTTTCTTTTGAGCAAACACAGATCATGAAATAATCATACGAGTTCTAGATAACAAATGTAATGTTTGAAACAATTAAAATAATCGAGAATGCTAAACAAATAATAGCTTAAGATTCTGAACATAAGAACAATATCTTAAGAGAGATGAATCTCACAACACAAATTTTGCAAAATAACATCAGTTCTATTCCTCAAATGATTAAAAGAAAACACAAATTTTTTCTTCTTCACAATAGTTCTCAATATCCCAAAAATCTCCACCTTTTGGAATGCACAAGCATCCATTATTTATAATAAAAAGGTAGAGAGAAAATAGGATAAAATCCTAGAAAATAGCCATTTAATAAGAGTCCTATTTTTCTTGACTCTCACGCAGGAGACCAAGTCAAAATTTACTTCCTACGTGACAAAACGAAATGAAAAAGACATGTCAATTTCTAGAAGGAAATGACATGTAACATCATTTGCTTATTCCATTTCCTCATCCTTGTCTTCTTCCAACGACACTGCTTGTCTCGAAACTCTTGAAACTTCTAGATTATGTCTTGCATTTCAGCTTCATCTGGTGCACTAGAATAATCACTTAGAACCTCACAAGTTTCTGTGTGTCACTTGTGTTGCCAGGAAGTTTCTTCAATCTCTTATTAAGTTTTATTAGAGATTCCAAAGAATGTTAAATCTTCATGAAACTATCAATGATTTCCATGCTAAAGCCATCAGTTGGTTCATGCTGAATTGATTCTTGGATCTGCTTGTAAAAATCATCAGCGGGAAGAATACTTGAGATTTCATTTAACACTTTAGCACAAATCTTGATTATCTCTTCTTCTATGTCATTTGTGCCATCAACCAATTGATCTCTTGATTCCCTCAATTTTCTACAAGCTTCATTGAGAATCTTTATTCTGAATCTAATGGCTTTGGTCAGTTAAAAATGCTTGTCCCCATGTGGAATGATGCCTTCTTTGATCAAGATGTGGGATGGAACATGTTTTTGAGTATTCAGAGCTTCAAAATTTAACTCTAGGTTCCCAACTTCTGCCAAAAATTCATCATCCATTTTCTCGCCATCCTTCTTTATATCCTCCAAGGGTTTGTAGACTTCCACAGAGTCATCAATGACCTCTTTTCCTTATAGGAGTAGGCTCTGGATCAATTCATTGACCATTCTCCCCTTCTCATTAATCTTCTCAATCATGGTTACTAATGAGAAATCAAACCTGATAGAATTAGAGGATGACAATGCTGACTCAGGAGGCTTTGAGAGCTTGAGTAGTACTTCTGTCATCTTCTCTACTTTCTCTTTTAGCTCATCTCTGCTTGAATTTGTTTCCTTTAGCTTATGGCACAACACATTCATGTCATCTTGTGTGTCCTATTGTGCTCCCTCCATTGTTACTTTTCCTAGATCAACCCTTGTGATTTGATAATTGGTGACCATTATATCATCCTTGGTTTTGTTAGCCATGGGAGTGGCAATTTCCACAAACTTATGCCTGAGGCATCCACTGAAACCCTTGAAACTATTTTGGGTTTCTTGGTAGACTTAGTAGGAGTGACCTTGAGGGAACTAAAATCAAAGGCTGGTAGGGGAACTACCACCTTCCTCTTCCTTGGGGTCTGATCTATTAACCATTGAGGCATATTGGAAGAAGTTGCTCCCATCGTAGGTGTTACAGTCACATCTTCAAGTGGAGGAAGGTTTGCTTGTGGAGTGGTGATCATTGCAAGTGTAGTGTCTGTGGAAATGGACTTAGGGAATGAAGGTATAGAAGGAGGAGGCATATCCATGGTTAAATTGGGTCTAGTGGGGAGAGGTGAGAGGTCGAGAAGATGTTGGCCATGGATGAGGAACTTGGTGAAGAAATCTGAGGCAAGGAAGGATGAATGGGAGGAGGCAATGATTCTAAAATTAAAGCTTGAGAGGTAAGAGGAAGACTTACCTCTGATGAGATGCCAACCAAAAGGGGAATGAGAGGTTGACCAACCTCTTCTCTTGAAGGAAGATTTCCTTGTTCTGGTGGTGGAGGTGAATCAAGTATCTCAACCATTTTTGGGATAGTGGCCAATGATGTGGTCACTTGCTCTTCTCCCTTTCTGAAAAACTTAACCTTTATTGGCCTTTTGGAAGAGTCCTTATCCTTTTCCTTTTTTTCCCTTGGAGGGTCCTGCTTCCAAAGTAGCTAGCTTTGAAAAAATATTTTCTTTATAACTCATTCCCCAAGAAATGAGCCACACCTTAGTATGGGCAAGAATTTGAGTAGCTCTTCCTGTAATAGAAGCTTTCTCAGCAATGGACCAATCAATGGCTGGGAATACATACTGGTCTTCATTCAGCCCATCATACGAGGCATCAAGGACACTTTCATTGTCCATGGTGCCTTCTAGGATGTCAAATAGATCTAACATCTGAATCTCTTCAAGTGTTAACTTGTTATTTTCCTTTCTTCAAATGGAAAACTTCATCCCGAAGATCAACCCAAATGTCTTCTACACTGGGCACATGTAGATATAAGGTTCCATATGACTTAAGGACTCCTCAGAAATCAAACCCATCTTTGTGCTTCATGTGCTTTTTCAACTTGTCATGCAGCTCATGCACCACATTCTTGGCTTTAACCACTATTGAGCACGTGTACCTTCTAATGGAAATAGGGAAGGAGATGACGGCCTTGTGCTTACTCTGTTGGAATTTGTGAAAATCCAACAATTGTCTAACCAAATCCATCAAGATCAACTTATCACCCTGGGAAAATGGAAAGGATCACTCAAATACATGACCACCCAAAGGTATGTGAAATTATTGAATTGTAAGAAGATATAACCCCATTTTGATACACCAGCCCATGCCTCGTCAAAGACTCTTCTCTTCCTTAAATAAGGGTTCAACATGCAAATGTTTTCATAAAAGAAGGCATCATTCACTCTTATGAATTGATCCTCGGACCCCTTCATTGTCAGCTGAGGGAAATACCGATATATATATGTTTTGTTGCCCTATTTCCCTTTGCATCCAACCCTAGATAATTTCTCATGCTAGCTACTACATAGGTGACGTATGACGACATATAGAACTTGCCAGTAGTCAAGACTGTTTTCATCTAGGAGTCTATCTCATCACTTATAAGACTACTCCAATCGATTCCTTGGTCATTATTCTTTATGATGACCATGAATTGATACATCCACCCTTGGAAGTCTCTCGAATCGGGAGTCCAAATACTCGACTTAGCAGGGTAATGATATCACTGATTTCAAGGATGAAATCACTCCTAGGGACAAACTTGGGAAACCTAGAGACAGGTTGGCTTGGCCTTGATTAAGAAATTTTTGTTTACATGCCTGATGCAATCTTCTTGATCATTGTCCTAGGCCTTCTACACTGATTGAAGGTTTAAATCAACATATTCTACAAATTTGGGCAATCTTAAGAGGTCATCAAAGTAACCCCCATCCAACTTCACTATGGTTTCTCCTGATTGATTTCTCACTAAGTGAGAAGCTGAGTCATAATTGGAAGCACATGCCAGAATGAACTCAGGGCATTGAGCAGACATTGGGAATCCTGCTGCGAGAGGGAGGCCACTACCGGCTATTGAATTCATCTAGGGACTCTGAGAAGAATCCTTGATTCTATTCCAAAAGTATTCCATGTCTATATTACCAAGCTTTGTGTCTTGGATGTCATAATTGTAATCTATGTAGGAAGGGGATTCCATCTTCCGGTACTTGTACTTCATCTTTCCTAACCTGTCTGACTTATCCTTAGATTGTCCAGGATCCGACATGAGAATTTTTGAAGAAAGAATGCCTAGATGACCTCTGGTTGAACAATCAGGCTTGAAAGCTTGTTGAGCAACCCTATAGACCCGCCACACTAACCGGACTTTGGGACCTACAAAGCACTTCCTGAAACCCGACACACTGTAATGTATATCAGAAATTTGGTTGTGTCGAACACCTTGTGAAACCCGACCCAAAGGCGGAACTCAAGGGATGTTAAGTAGCTTGCGAAACCCGATACACTATGGAAATAGGATGATGTTGAGCACTTCATGAAACCCAATACAAGTAGAATTCGGGAATTTTAGACACTCTGTAAAACCCACAACAAAGGCATTGGGTTTTTGAGATGTCAGAAAAAAAAATTCTGCCAAGTTCACAAATTAGGATTTTAGATTCATCTCAAAAACCAAATAGAGTATATCCCATGGGAAAAATAAGAAAACACCCAAAGGGTGAATTCCAAACAAGATGTTTCATAGGAATACAATAGGAAATGAAGAAAACAACCCAAAACCCTAAACCTAGAGGGAAGAAAAAGAAAAGAAGAAAAACACCAAAATAATATCTCAAAAACAACCCCAAAGACCTCAAAGTGGAGAGAAGAGAAAAATACCTTCAATAAATTTGAAAAATGGTCAAAGACGGATCACAAAATTGATCAAGAGGTTCATTTGGGTTTGGAGATCGAAGAAACATGCGCGAAAAATACACGCAAAAAAAATCTACAAGTAAAAATGACGTGTAAATTCAAACTATTTATAAAGCCCTAGCATTAATTACACCTCATCGACATGTGTGCCAACTACCCAACAACTTGACATTAATGCCATGTCATCATGCTTGGAGTGTCTAAAAACCTGATACAAAGGTTTTACTATCAAATCAGTTTCAGAAACAACTGACATGAAACATGAGGTGTTTGGATGTTATCAAGTTCCAAAACTCGACACAAAGGATCATTGGTTTCGGGTTTCGGGAACCAAGCGACATGGAGCATGCATTTTGCAAGGTATGTTCGATGCTTCTGAGTTCTAAAAACTGATACACTGGCTTGTAATCGGGTTTCAGGTTTTGGGAAACAATTGACAAGAAACATGAAAGGATATGTTTCCATGTGATGGAAACCCGAAAACCCGAAAATCTCCTTCAAAGGGCATTTTTAGGGGATTTTGTCAAAAAATTTCTATGGTTATCTCAATTTTAGCTGATGTAGACACCTATAGTTATGCCCAAGTAATTTAAATAATTAAATTGTGATAATTATCCCCTTTCTCGCAAATCAATGAAAAATCATCAAAAGCACTCATTTTCCCTCATATCATCATTAATTAATTGCACTAATCTAATTAATTAAGTTTCCTATCCAACAAATACCCTAATTAATGAACTTCGTTAATAAATCACCTCTTCTATCTAGATTAATTAATTATTATTAATTAATTAGTCTTCCATTTCATTTAACTAGTAAATCAATATTGAATTGATTTAATCCCTTTCAATAGCCTAAATCGTACTAATATTCCTCTAATTATCTTCTATAAGCTTACATCTACCTATTAGTTAATCACCTTTGATTAATTAAAACACCCCCCAACTCCCATGACTTGCTAAACATGTATTAAACTCTTCTAAAGTAAGGTTACCTTTAATAAAGCAACCTTATCCATTCCTAATCATGTTTTACCTTTATCCCACATTCATGAGAATGTGTTGAATCCTTTATCCTTTGGGCTATATAAAGAGCCCTCCACCTACCTTTTTACTTACACCTAAACTTTCTAAGAGAGCAAATGCAAAGCACATAACAAAGACACTAAGAGCTTGCACCTTGCCCTTTTTAGAGTTCATCATCTTGAAGAGTTAAGCCTCTTTCTTAAAGTGCTTGGGTCATATGGGAGGTGTCAAAAGGTCTTGTAGCCCAACTTTGATTAGCCCCCATTCCTAGATTCTTGGAATATTAAGGACAACTATTTTGATAGCCATGGAGCTTACTTAGGTCCATTCATTTATTTTTGTTAGAGAATAGAGGAGTTTAGATATTTAGCATTGTTAGTTTCAAAGTTTGTATTGATGAATGCTAACATCTAACCCTTGTTTAATTCTTATCATGATGGTGTTTATGCTTTGTTTTAGCTAAATTGTAGAACTATTTTAGGTGGTAGTTCTTGTTTCATTTGATTTAGCATTAAGCAAAGTATACATGCACACATTTGGCATGCCCGGTGGGACATACTCCATTGTCCTTTGCACTTAATTTCAAGTTTTTGTAGTTAAGTTTTATTTTTGGTTATTAACCCTCTTTTACACATGTTGATCTAACTTATTTTTCTTAACATGTTTTGTTGAGTTTGCATGTGTTGGGTATTCCTTATAGGTATGAAGGAGGTGAAGTGCTGTAAAAATTGGAATTGAGGGGGAAAATTTCAAGATTTCATCATGTTTTCATTTTTAGAGCTTACTTTTTCATCATTTTACATGCTAGTTTTGTCAATTTCTTGAAAATTTTCAATTCTTGAGCATATAGGTTAGTGTTTGATAGTGCTGAGTCTTCTATTTACATATTAATGTGGTGGGTTTATGTCAAAATTTAAATCTTGGTGAGAAAATTTCAAGATTTCATCATGTTTTCATTTTTAGAGCTTACTTTTTCATCATTCTACATGCTAGTTTTGTCAATTTCTTGAAAATCTTAAATTCTTGAGCATGTATGTTAATGTTTGATAGCGTTGAGTCTTCTATTCATATATTAATGTGATGGGTTGTTGTCAAAATTGAATCTTGGTTGGAAAATTTTTCCCATTTTGTAGATTAAGGGACGTTTTTTTGACATTTTTTGAGTGCATGTCAAGTGCACACCCATGAGCATAAGAGCATATGCGTAACCCATCTTCCGAAGGCCATAACTTTTGCTCCCGAACTCGAAATGAATCCATTTTTTTGCGTTGGAAAGGTATTGAGTTAACTATGCAATTAAAACATAAATTCAAGATTTATACTTACAAAAGTTGTAGGTTTTTCTGTTATTTTAAAACTCATAATTTTCTAACATGTCTAATGTTTTGATGAATGTTGTATTTCCATACTTACTTGATTTAGACCAAAGCATGTGTATGCTCTTATCTTGCACATTTTGGTGATATTGAGAATCAAAAACAACTTTGATCTCTATCTTGTTAACATTGGGATTAAACTTGGAAACTTGATTATTCATTTTACTTAAGGGAATGAACCTTTTACAAAGCATTTTTCAATGGTCCTTTGATTTGAAGTTTTCCATTTCTATATAGTTGGGATAAAGTTTGTGTATTCTCTTCTCTTGCACCTTAGGGTGATCTTGAGAATAAAAAGCAACTTTAGTCTTCATTTTATAACATTTGGTAAATTGGAAACTTCATCTTTCACTTTTGGTTTAAAGGAATGAACATTTATCAAGAATTTTGTATGGTTCATTGATTGAAAAGATTTTCTTTACTTTTTAGTTGGATTATTTGTTGTGTATGCTCTTCTCTTACATCCTTGGATGATCTTGAGAATCAAAAGCAACTCTTAATCCTCTTTTAAATAATATGATTTTCTTGGAGAACTACTAACGCTTAAGTGCAGGACCTAAAAACGCTTGTCAAAGAAAGGAGGAATCAAAACGAAATCAAAAACTACTAATACAGTTGTTATACAGGTTTCCAAAAGGTATTCAATCAAACCACACCTAATTAAACAAGATAAAAAGAATAACATATTCAAAACACTATATTGCAGGTTTCGGAAAAGGGTACGTCCCTCTCCGCTCAACTGGAACATAACCCCTTTGGCATAACGCCTTAAGCTACAACAATGGGGGTGGTTCCAGGAACCCCAAAGTAGTCCACGCAAGAGGGAACCTTGTGGAAGAAATGGGAAGTGTTCCACACTACCTACTTTACTAGTGTTTCCTTTGTGAGATAGCATTACAAGTTGTTTGTTGTGGTGACCCCAGTGATAGTACATGTAGACACACTAGTTGCCTACTATTCTTGAAGGGGTAAAGTAAAGCCGAGATACTCCCAAACTAGTCAGTGTGACTTTTTGGGTAAATTGCGCTTGCTCATGGTAACTTTGTAACACCTAGGGTGAGAGAACCACCTAGGAGAATATACTTTGGCTAGGAGCCCACTTTGACCACTTTAAAATAGTGTTGAGTTGTGAACCTTCTTTTTGAGAAACGTGTGACGTATTACTTTCGCCTAGTTTTTACTTGCCTTAGGGCAAGGTGAAACTCTGCGAAGTGAGACTAGCATTTTTTGTCATTTTTTCTTGATTTATTTCCTTCATATTCTTTTGACACTTTGTTGATCAAAAGAGGTGTGATTACCTTTTTGTTTCCATTCGACTGTTTCCCTCACTTTTATGTCCATTTACGCCCATCCATGTTTGCGGCTGGGTTAGTTAAACATCTAAAGTGAGTGGAGGTGTTTTCACGTCATTTGGTAGCCATTGTGATCTTGATACCCACGTCAAGATCATCATTGTAGTTAGGCGTGGTTCATCACTACGGACTTCCATAGAGGAGTTAGCTTGTTTGTCTCGTATCATTACAATTTCGATATTTACGTCTTGTTTCTTGTAAACTCGACATAAATACCTATATTATACGGTTACGCTACACACATTCTTAACTATTCCTAGCTATACTTTGAGCATTTTTTGTTCGGTTTTATTATTACCTCGATTTCAAAAGGTGCTAGGCACTACCATTTGTGCATGTTATATCAATAACAACTCGATATCAATACTTCACTTTCTTGTAAAGTGGGTTAACATATCTTGGTGATATTGTTGTGTCATTCACAAATCGTAATTGGCACTTTTTGAGATATAGGTCTTAATTAGACTTGAGCTTGCTCATCGTATATCTTGATTGGGAGATCGCATTTAACTTCATGTATTTACTTACGTCTTGTTCATTCCTTTGAACTTGGCATAAGTGGAGACATCTTGTTAATCATCTGGTGTCACAAATTACTTTGAAACGTAGTCTAGGAAGTACTTCATTTGATTAAGTTTTAGTACCAAATGATTGTTTCATTGGTGACTTTATCATTCTATCACATTGATATTCTCACTGTTAATTTACTCTTAACACGTACATCTTGTGTTTCACTTAGGGGTAGTCATTGAATTTTGAACAAATATACAACTTACCTTAGTGAAACTTATCATGAAAACATGGCTCCCAAGACGCGTCTAGGTTTAAAGAAACAAACATATGAGGAACAACAGGCGCAAGCTTGGGAAACCTCTAACAAACAAGGGTCAAACCCATTTATCGGACATGATCTAGGACCACTATTTTCTGCAGAAAAGGAAATAGAAGAAATGGTTGACCATAGTGGAAACAAATTAGAATCACCACACGTGAGACTTTGATTTTGACCCCACTCTACTAGATGAGTTTCTCCTTAGAAATAAAGATAGAGTTTTGGCACGGGTCATGGAATTAGGGGCCAAATTTCCCATGAGAATGAACCAATATTACCTACAAATGACACTACTAAGGAAGAACACCCCCTTATCAATATGGAAGATATTTTAATAGGTGGGCATGCTTCCACTTCTTACACAGAAAATGATAAAGTGGTAGGGCATAGAATACCCCTCATCAAAGTGCCACGAAGAAACAAGATAGAACATGAGACAGGGGAAGAACCTCCACAATACGAAGAGGAAGAACCTTTAGAAGAAGAAGACACAAACCAAGTCACAATCCAACAACAACTTAGTAACCTAAGCCGACAACTAGCTTTGCTTACTTTCCAGGTATAGAAAGACACAAACAAGAACATTCAAAAGTCAAAGCCTAAGTTTAGGATCCACGAACTCCATCGAGAAAACCAAGGAGAAGAAGACACGGGGTATCATCGTGTACACATCCCCGCTTCTCCCACTAAAGAACAATTGCTCGCACAAGAAGTGCAATCTATGAAAGCAACACTTGTGAGCATACAAGAAAGCAATATAGGGAGTATTAGGAAATACCAATACGAAGAACTATGCCCCTATCCTTTTGACAAGATAATGACCCTTAACCCTTTCCAAAGAAATTTGATATGCCAAAGTTTGACAAATACAAAGGAAAGGGAGACCCAAGGGATCATGTTAAAGATTTCTACATGGCATGTCAAGAGGTGTCTTATAGTGATAATTACCTCATCAGAATTTTTCCTAAGAGTCTCGGAGGTCAAGCATTGGAATGGTTTACGTGCTTACCACGAGGATCAATTTTCACCTGGCTAGAATTGGCGGAAAGATTCGTGCATCATTTCTCGTATAACATAGAGAGTGACATCACCATGGCAGACTTGTGCGGCACAAAACAACGCCCAAATGAGACCTTCGCTAGCTTCCTCCAATGATGGAGAGGGATAGCTAGTCGCTTCCCTTGCGCTTTCCCTGAGAAGCAGATGGTTAGTATTTTCATCCCTAATCTCAACCCAGATATAGCTTTCCACCTCCAAATGCATTGTGTCCAAACCTTTGAGGAGGTTATCGAGAAAGGGATTCAAATAGAAAAGGCTCTCATTGCCAAAGGCACCCTCAAAACCCAATCTAAAGACAACCAAAGTGTCAAACCCGTTGAAAAGCCGAAGATCTTTAACAAAAACAAAAACATGGTGGGAGACGGAATCACTGATTCCAAACGTGTTCAAATAGTCCAAACCAGTCAACCTTTTAAACTGACCAAGGGCCCAATTCAACCACCACCAAAGCGATGAACATTCACCTCCCTCAATGAGCCATTGTCCGTCATACTAAAATAGTTGGATGCGGCCCACATGATGACCTATCCTACAACGCAACCGTTTGATGACAACGCTCCTAAACCTTCATGGTATAAGGAGCATGAATACTGCGAAATGCATCGCGTTAAAGGTCATAAAATAGATAAATGTTTGTGACTTCGCCACTATATTCAAGACCTCATTGACAATGGGGAGATAGAGGTGGATAACCCTAGCCACATGCAAACACCTAACGAGAAGATGGGGATTTATAAGGAACCATTCCCCAAGCATGATAAGTCGGAAAAGGCAAAACCGGATCGGGGAGAGTCATCCCAAACCTATAAAGCCGTGAATTACTTGTATACCAAGAGAGATAACAATCATTACGATTCGCTTATCGGATGTATTCGCTCCCCTGCTGACCGCGTCAACACCATCGGATTAAGGGAAAGGACTATGTTGTGGTAACAAGGTGCACCCGCCTCGTAATTCGGACCCCTCTCTGTTCGACCCCGCATACTGGTAAGTATAACCTTTTAGAACAACTTGAGAAGACGTCTGCTAAGATTTCGATCTTAGACCTTCTCAAGATTTCCAATGTACATAAGGACATCCTGTATCAAACTCTTCAGGGGTCGGGAGTGCCTTTAGAAGTCGATCCGGCATACCTTCAAACCACGGTGGCAAATATTGCACCAAGTGAGCATCTCACTTTCAACCATAGGGAGGTCCCTACCGAGAATCCTACACATAATCTTCCCTTATACATTGAGGTAGTTGTTACCCGCAGGAAAATCAAATGGGTGCTTGTGGATAATGGATCTGGATTGAACATCTGCGCTTAAATTAGTCAAACAATTGGGACATACGGAAGAAGATCTTGAGTCCCATATCATCACTATCACCGCATACGACAACGCGGAAAGAGAGTCAGCAGGCACCATTACGCTACCAATGGAGGTGGGCCCCACTTGCCATCAGACAAAGTTTCACGTCTTAGACTTGGAACTTCCATATAATATGCTTCTAGGCCGACCATGGATCCATGCCATGCAAGCAGTGCCATCAACATTTCATCAATGCATCAAGTTGAAGCATGAGGGACATACAATAACAATACCAGGAGACTCAGAGCCCTTTGCTCATTGTAGAGCTCTTAATAGCTTTGCGAAAGGGTACATACACATGTCCCCCCCTGAGATATAGTTGTCCCTCTTCATTCTGAGGCCATGGAATCTCGAGTAGATTCAAATTCTCTTAGTTCTTGCACTCATGGGGCATCTACTTCAACATCTCCATTTAATTCATGGGAGATGAAAATTTTGGAATATGGCTATGGGGAGTATAATGTACAACAAGCGCTCTTGGTTTCTGACCTCTCCTTGTCACCCAAGACTAGAGGTCGACCCAACTACCGCTTCAGGAGACCTAGAGAGGAACACACTATTGGGTCGTTCCTACCTGGAGGCTTGTTAGCTGAGGAAAAATTACTTGATCCACCTACTACTTGGGTCCCTGAGGACACTCAGCCATCTTGTTATCAAACCCCAGAATATGAAAAATCTAGCAGAATGATGTACTCCATGGGCTACAAAGGCCTAGGATGTGGGAGGAATGAACAAGGACAAAGAGAACCAGTCCCTCTTCCACATTTCAAAACAGAAAGATATGGCATTGGGATTCGCCCTTATGGAGCACACCCCGATCAAGATGTGACTTGTTACGAGCATGAGGATAGTTACGATTATCTAGACGGTGATACAGATTCTGTTGTAGCCAATATGAGGATTGGCCTCCACGAACCTTTTCATGAATAACGTTGTCCTAACCATCCCCCTTTTTGAACCAACCCTTGACCTTATATACCCCTCCCTTGTTGAATGGGACCAACAATGTCACGTGCCACTAGATTTATTTGAGAACGATGAGGCTATTGCAGAGTTCATGGGCATAAGGGATACAATTCCCATTGGAGATCACAAGAAGGGTTTCTTTATCGACTTAGACACCTGCGCCTACTTCGGTGAGGAGGCTGAACTTCGTGGTCAGCAAAATTTAAAGAAAAGTGAGGGCAAGAGTTCTAAAGAAAAGCCTCGGCAAAAATCAAAGTCCAAGTCACACAGTGAAAACCTCTTTGAGGCATTGGCTGACAAACAAATAAGAAAATCAAAGGACAAACAAAGTGACCACGCCAAGGATGAAAATCTTGTAGAGACATCCTTGGATGAAGATCTCAACCTACCTCCCGATCCTACGCGTATGGAGGATTTATCAAAATTGTTAGTTGAAGAAACCATTGATGTCAATATTGGTACCGAAGAAGATCCCAAGATAGTAAAATTGGGAGCATCACTCTCGGCCAGAGAACAAAAGACGTTCACTATGCTACTGCGAGAGTTTATTGATGTGTTCGCATGGTCTTACAAAGACATGCCCGGCTTAGATCAACTTTGGTCGTGCATAACCTGGTTGTGCACATAGACGCTAAGCCTATCAAACAAAAGCTCTGAAAGATGCACCCAAGAGTGGCCTTGTTAGTTAAAGAAGAGTTGGAAAGGTTGCTTGCAGCAGGATTCATCAGGCCAATTGATTATTCTGAATGGATATCAAACATTGTTCATGTCCAGAAGAAACCTATTGGTATCGAATTTGCATGATTTTAGGGACATCAATAAAGCTTTCCCTAAAGATGACTTTCCATTGCCCAACATTGACATGATTGTTGACTCAACCGCAAGGTACGAAATGCTATCACTTATGGATGGCTTTTGGGTTATAATCAAATTAAGATCGCTGAGGAAGACCAACACAAAACAGCTTTCACAACTCCTTGGGGCACCTTCTATTATCAGGTGATGCCATTTGGCCTTAAGAATGCGGGAGCAACTTATCAGTGGGCCATGACAGTAATATTTCATGATATGATTCATGACATCATGGAAGACTACGTAGACGACATCCTAGGAAAGTCCAAAACAAGAGAGGATCATCCTATCATTTTGCGGCGTATCTTTGAACACCTGCGTGAATACAAAGTCAGGCTAAATCCAAAGAAGTGTGTCTTCGGTGTGCTATCTGGGAAACTATTAGGCTTCATCGTGTCAAGACGAGGTATTGAGGTAGACCCTGCTAAAGTTATGCCATCACGAAATGCCTCACACGAGAATATCAAGCAACTACGTAGCTTGCGAGGAAAATTCAAGCCATTCACCGCTTTATCTCGACTTGCGAGATAAATGTCACTCATTCACTCATTTGCTTAAGAAGGACATCACTTTCATCTGGGGACCTGAGCAACAACAAGCCTTTGCTTTGCTTAAACAGTACCTGGCTAATCCACCTGTCCTCATGCCTCCCACTCGGGAGAACCACTTTTGCTCTATATTTCCGCTACATAATATGCTATTGGTGCACTGCTCACCCAATATGACCTTAGCCATAAAGAGAAAGTAGTGTACTATCTGAGTCACACCCTCATCACCTATGAACGTAATTATCCTCAGATTGAAAAGGCTTGCTTGGCCGTTGTTTTTACCTTTCAGAAACTTCGCCATTACCTGCTAAATACTAAGACCAAGCTCATATCCAAGGTCGACCCACTCAAGTATTTGTTGTCCAAACCCAGCCCTCACAGGTAGAATGGCTAATTGGATCATTCTACTCAGTGAGTTTGATATAGAATTTGTCCATCAAAAATCAATTAAAGGACAAGTACTTGCTGACCAGCTAGCGGAAGCACCTTTGCAAAGCACAAAACCTTTGAGTCTGGATATGCCAGATGCATCTTTGCTCTACATTGAAGAATCTATCGTATGGCAGATACATTTTGATGGATCTTTTACGTTTCATGGTTCAGGTGCAGGAGTGGTCCTTATTACTCCTTCGGGTGATCCTATACCACAGGCTTTCCACCTGGCCTTCCCTTGCATGAACAACATTGCGGAATATGAAGCACTCATTGCAGGGATGAAGCTAGCCATCAAGTGGAATATTCAACATGTTAAGGTTGTAGGTGATTCATAGCTAATCATCAAACAGGTTAATGATGAGTATAAAGTTAAGGATGACAAGCTCATACCTTACAAGAAGTTGGTGGAAACTCTGAAGGAGTATTTTGTGCGCATTACCTTTGAGCAGATCCCAAGAGCGCAGAACAGATCGGTAGATGCTATGGCAATGGTGGGATCTATGCTTCGTATTCCACCAGGGAACAATGATATGCCATTTTTCATAGAAAATCTACACCAGCCCGCGTATGACGTACTGAGAATCTTGCCTGGCTTGTGAGGTTGTTGGTCCCTATTCCCCGTGGTATGAACCCATTTTCACCTATCTTAAGGACAGTACTTTCCCTCCCAATATCTCCCGTTCTGAAAAGCAAAGCCTGATTCGCCAGATAGCCCGTTACACCCTTTTAGGAGGTACACTTTATCGTCGTGGCTACGATGGGAACCTGTTACGTTGTCTGGATGTGACGGAGTCAATCCAGGCAATTAAAGAAGTACACGAAGGAGTATGCGGAGCACATACAAATGGAATGGTCTTGGCTAAGAAATTGTTAAGAGTAGGTTACTATTGGCCCACCATGGAAACTGATTGTTGTAATTATGTTAGAAAATGTGTGCTTTGCCAAAAGTATGGAAATTTCATCCATGCTCCATCGCAACCATTGTAACCAATCACTACCCCGTGGCCATTCTCCAAGTGGGGACTTGATCTAATAGGGAAGCTTACTCCTACCTCATCTGATGGTCATACACATATCATCACAGCTATAGAATACTTTACAAAATGGGTGGAGGTTGTCCCTTTAACCTATGTCACAGGAGCATAGATTTCTAAATTCATCATGAATCATATTATTTGCCGATATGGTATCCCTGCAGCCATTGTCACAGATAATGGGAAGTCATTTAAGAACAAAACTATGAAAGGTCTTTGCCAACGGTTCCAAATCAGATTGAAATGGTCCATGCCATATTACCCTCAGGGTAATGGACAAGCTGAGGCAACAAACAAGACTTTGGTAAGGATAATGGAGAAGATGGTTAGCAAAACCGGTCGAAACTGGCACCTACAAATCCACCCAGCCCTCTGGGCCTACCGAACATCAATTCGCACTCCTACAGGTGCCACACCATATTCCCTAGTATTCGGGATAGAATCTATCATCCCTTTAGAGATTGAACTCCCATCCCTGTGAATTTCTCTTCGGGACTATTTGGATAAGGATGAAGATTATCGAGTGGCAAGATTGGCTGAGTTAGAGCTCCTGGATGAGAGGCGCATTCGCGCTCTTAATCACCTGAAGGTATATCAACACAGAATCTCCCATAACTACAACAAGAGAATCATCCCTCACCAGTTTGAGGTGGGTGATTTAGTTATGAAGGAGAACAGTTCAACACGAGAAGAGAGCGAGAAAAGAAAGGGAAGTTGAACCACCTTTGGTTAGGACCCTATGTCATAGTTGCCAAGTATGGCACAGGGGCATACAAGTTGGCTCACCCCAATGGTGATGAGCTCTGGGAGCCCATGAATGCCATGCATCTTAAGAGGTTTTATGCCTAAACATGGCACAAGAAAGTCATAAAAATCACAAAAAATATAAAAACATCAAAAAAAAAAAAAAAAAAAAAAAAAAAAAAAAAAAGAGAAAACAAGTCGTCCACTAGTGAAAACCACGCAATTGTGGCACTTTGGACAAGTCCTTGGGTGAAAACCGGTTTAGGCGCCTCGGGAGGATTTGTTGTTCACAAGCATTCTGTATTAGAAGGGTAGTTGTCTTTTTGTCTGGACTGGTTCTACCTTGAGTTTCCTTGTGCACACCATCTAGTCAGCCTTGATCGGCTTTGCCTTCTTCTATTCATTCTATAAGGGTATGTGGTCTTTCGTTATTTCCCATCTTACTGTTTGGGGGCACTCAAGCGACTTCACCTTCTTGTTCATAAGCGTGTGGCTTTTACCTTGTATATTCCCCACCTAATGCTAGGGGCATCCATGCTTTCTTGGTTACCTGCACATAGCTTTGGAAAACTGTTAAAAACACAAAAACAATAGAAAATTGTTTCGAGAAAAACACAAAAACAATAGAAACATTGTTTTGAGAAAACACAAAAACAATAGAAAATTGTTTCACAAAACACAAAAACAATAGAAAATTGTTTGAGAAAACACAAAAACAATAGAAACATTGTTTTGAGAAAACACAAAAACAATAGAAAATTGTTTCACAAAACACAAAAACAATAGAAAATTGTTTGAGAAAACACAAAAACAATAGAACATTGTTTGAGAAAACACAAAAACAATAGAAAATTGTTTCAAAACCACAAAAACAATAGAAACATTGTTTTGAGAAAACACAAAAACAATAGAAAATTGTTTCACAAAACACAAAAACAATAGAAAATTGTTTCACAAAACACAAAAACAATAGAAAATTGTTTGAGAAAACACAAAAACAATAGAAAATTGTTTTGAGAAAACACAAAAACAATAGAAAATTGTTTCACAAAACACAAAAACAATAGAAACATTGTTTTGAGAAAACACAAAAACAATAGAAAATTGTTTCACAAACCACAAAAACAATAGAAAATTGTTTCACAAAACACAAAAACAATAGAAAATTGTTTTGAGACAACACAAAAACAATAGAAAATTGTTTCGAGAAAAACACAAAAACAATAGAACATTGTTTCGAGAAAACAACAAAAATATATATATATATATATATATATATCAAAAAAATCTAAAAACAAGGCAAAATTTTTCAAAAAATTCCTAAAAAGTAAAACACCCTACAAAATGGTAACTTGCTTCTTACGGCTGAAACTTGTGTCTTGCGCATGGTATTTTCTCCATATCCTATTGGTTTGTCTCACATCTTCCCCGATTAATACGACTCGTGGATCATTGGATTCACAACCATTCACAAGCTAGCTAGTTGCTTGCTTAAATGCGTACTCTAGGGCACTTTTGGTTGCCTAGTGTTGTTTCGTTGCGCACAAACACTTTTCATGGACCCCATGTCCATTTTCATTTCCCCTTGCATGTATCCTTGCTTGGGGCATCATTTTTAACCCTTGTCATCAATCATGAACTTGTGGATCTCTTCAGCACTGATAACAAAACATTTGTACAACTGTCTTGACCGTTGTTGGGTTAGATATGTGCGTTCGTACTTGTTTTCCCTGTTATATGAGCTTGTTTCCTTCTCGTATTGCATTGCATTATTGTATGTTGCGTGGAGTTGGTACTTTCAGCAATGGACAATTGTTCGTAGTATGGCTTTTCATGTCATTCTACCTTTGTCGTATGCTTATATTTTTCATAAGGACCGATGATGTAGTTCCTATGGCAATATGATGACATCAAATTTGTTCCAAACAAATAAGTGGCTAGAGGTTAAGCTCTTCTCTCCCCTCATCCATATTTCTTCTACACCACTTCCCTTTCACCCCTAATTCTCCCTCTCCTTGGGGCATCCTACCTCGTCCCCATTCTTCTACCTACTTCTCATATTTTTCGATCGTCGATCGGCTTCCTTCATCACCCCATCGACACTCGAGGGGGCATCTCTCCCTCCTACTAATTTTTCTTCTATCCCTTCAAAATCTCTTCATCTACTATCTTTGAAGTGGCATCACTTACGCCACCCCAAAGAGGGGCAAATGTAGACACCTATAATTACGCCCAAGCAATTTAAATACTTAAATTGCGCTAATTATCCCCTTTCTCACAAATCAATGACATATCGTCAAAAGCACTCATTTTCCCTCATATCATCATTAATTAATTACACTAAGCTAATTAATTAAGTTGCCTATCAACAAATACCTAATTAACGACCTTAGTTAATAAATCACCCCTTCTACCTAGACTAATTAATTATTATTAATTAATTAGCTTTCCTTCCATTTAACCAATAAATCAATATTTAATTGATTTAATCCCTTATAATAGCCTAAATCGCACTAATATTCCTCTAATTGGCTTCTATAAGCTTACACCTACCTATTAATTAATCACCTTTGATTAATTAAAATACCCCCAACTCCCATGACTTGCTAAACATGTATTAAACCCTTCTAAAGTAAGGTTACCTTTAATAAAGCAACCTTATCCATTCCTAATCATGTTTTACCTTTATCCCACATTCATGAGAATGTGTTGAATCCTTTATCCTTTGGGCTATATAAAGAGCCCTCCACCTACCTTTTTACTTACACCTAAACTTTCTAAGAGAGCAAATGCAAAGCATATAGCAAAGAGACTAAGAGCTTGCACCTTGCCCTTTTGAGAGTTCATCATCTTGAAGAGTTAAGCCTCTTTCTTAAAGTGCTTGGGTCATATGGGAGGTGTCAAAAGGGTCTTGTAGCCCAACTTTGATTAGCCCCCATTCCTAGGTTCTTGGAACATTAAGGACAACTATTTTGATAGCCATGGAGCTTACTTAGGTCCATTCATTTATTTGTTGTTAGAGAATAGAGGAGTTTAGATATTTAGCATTGTTAGTTTCAAAGTTTGTATTTATGAATGCTTTGTTTTAGCTAAATTGTAGAACTATTTTAGGTGGTAGTTCTTACTTCATTTGATTTAGCATTAAGCAAAGTATACATGCACACAACTGAAATCACTAAAAATGAGATTAAAACTTATTGTCTATATGTGTGCAACCTTGTGTACTTGATATGTTCCTCAAGTCTTTGCATGCACCTTCATGCACTCTCCTTTTTCTACTTCTCCTCCTTGTAGGTATTATCTTGCACGCAACTCCTAGCTCCCAATCATGGATAGTAATTTTCCATTTCTTTAGACCAACATTACCCCAAACTAGGGATACTTTCCGTCCTTAGTAGTACTTAGATCAAAATAATGCTATCAAAATAATTAAAGAATAAAGAATTAGAAGATCAAAGAATGGTGGGGCATATGCAAATGAATCAAATAATATAAACCTTCCTAATGTGCACATTCAAATTTATTCTTGGGGTGACTGGAGTAGTTCTAGGAACTGTGTATTTTGGATACTCTCCAACTCTTCCCACCCTGTAAGCTCCTTGGTATCTACATCTGGTAATAATCTAGAACTTTCTCGGGGATCAACTCTTCACCCTTGTCTTTTAATTACCTAATTATTCCACCAAGGTTTGATGTCATTCCCTCCAACACATCCATATTATGCACAACTTCTCATCTATTTTTTTTATTCCTTTTTAAGTTAATGATTTAGTACTAAAGAAAACTAAATAACTCAAAACATGGAGGGTTTAACGTACCTCAAATGTGTGATGGATATGGATGAATGGGTGAAAATTGAATGATATCCTTGTTGTAAACTTGATGAACCTGCAAAAAAAAGAAGACTAGAATGAAAATTTATTAGATGGTATATGTGGGGATGCCCAATGAAGTCGGTTCCAAGAAGTGTTACCTTCCTTTCATAGATGTCAACCCCCATTTGATAAAAGAAAACAATATAAATGAAAGATGACTAGATAACATGTAGAAACTGATAAATAATAGAATCTGAGAGTAACATAAATAGATGGGAATGAACTCGAATCGATCTAAATTAACTTAAAATAAAATTATACTGGTTGGGTCAACGATGACCCAGATTGTGCAGAGGTAGGTTGATGATGACCTAAGTTATTGAAGTTTTACAACAAGATAATATGTAAATATGTAAAGATATTAATCTTTGAAGGGGGTCACAAAGACATGAAGATACTTTGGAAGTGGCCTACAAAACGGGACCTAAGACAAAACAAAAAAAAAAGATATATAAAAATAGATATTTGGATGGATTGGTTGACAAAAATGACTTAGGTCGTGTGACAACTAGGGTACAATTTTTTTGGTCTAATAGCGAACGGGATAATGATTTGGAAAATCGAATAGAAACAAAGCACTAGCAGACATCGGGAAGGATCTAGAATTAGAAAGTATTCTAACAGAGGACTAGTTGAAGGAGATTGGGGTGGGTGAAAGTGACTCAAGCAAAGTGTGAAAAAATTTGAAGGTAGATGAATGGGATGAGTGACATGAAAACAAAAACCTAGAAGAACAGATGGTAATGAAGCTCCAACAATGGTTGGACCTGCAAAATGTTAGATTCTATAAGATAATAATAAAAATTACATATGATAACTTAGATAAGCACAAAATTGAAATAAACCTCCCAAAGTTACGCAAGTGATGTGAAACAAGCTCTAATGGATTGCAAAAGGGTTAAAACAATTGTTACATTACTCATATTTGAAGATAAGTTTGTACAATGCAAGAAATCTAGGGTTGTGTTTTATTTTGGAAGGGGGTTGAGATCAATCTTATATGGCCGACGATGACTTGGATGGATCACCACTAACTACGGGAAATCATTCTTTAGATGGTAAAATCACTGATTTACTTGAGATATGGGGCTTTAGGGATTGAGATAAATGCTTTAAAGCATGTTGGTGGGTAAGGGTTATTTAGGGAAGTGTCATGGGTAGATAGGAGATAAATATGGGTTAGAAAAAGTGTAGGGATGTGGATTTAGGTGGTTAGGGATAAAATCATCCCAAAGAAAGCCAATTAGAGGTAATTAGATAATTAGGAGAGATGAAATATAATTAGGGGTAATTATCTAATTTAGGTTAATTAAAAAGAATTAATTAATAATTAAAGGTGATGGACTAATAAATGGGGATTTAAATAAATGAATCAAATTAAGGGGGTCTAGCTAGGACCATGGTGAAAAATGTGCATGTGGGAAATCAAGGATAGCGAAACCATTTTTTTTTTTGTCTACACTAACCAATGAGCTAAGTTATTTGAGTCTTACCTCAAATGTTTCTCTTACGACCTTAAGAAAATATTATTTCTATGTAACTTCGATCAAGATTTCCTTGGGTCTATCCTTATTTTTTTGCTCCCGCACTTTATTAAGTTCAGCCTCCTCTTGAGTGGTATGCACCTCGAGGATGGGATCAAGGTCTTGATAATTTTCAAACATACACCCTTCTTTCTTCATTGCTTCCTTGATCATGGTGCTCAACACCTCATATTCGACTATCTTTTGTGTGACTTCTTATTATTTTCTTTCCATGCAGCCAATTCTTCTTTTGACTACCTTGGCACATGCTTCTTTCTTATGTAATAACATTCATACCAAGTCTTTGAATAGTGTATTTTTATCGATATTCATCTTGGGCTTTATCCACTGTGTCGGAGCACACGATTGTGATTGTTTTTACTATATGAGTGGATTTATAATAGGAATATTTTATGCACTTCTATTCCTTATCTAACTCCTCGTGAGTTATTGGAATTATTGTTCTTTATCCCTATTATCTTCCAACAATACTCTACTTATGGCCCCCTTGTCCAAATTCCTACGTGTTACATCACCTTCTATTTTATTAAGAGCATTACATGGCATGTTTGTATTTTAGCTATGTGGGGTTGATGGTTGTGAGGACTATCCCTATATCCTTCTTCATTTTTCTCCTAGGATATGCCTCGTTATTAATTTTGAATTCATGATCCTCTATATGGGTTTGTATGCTCCACTAGAGCATACTTTTAGTGCGCATATTTTCCCCTTTAGGATCAATTAGTTCCCAATGATATAAATATTTTCTTGTCACTGTGCTATGAAATATTATGCACAAAAACTTCACTTGATCATCAATGTAGCTCATCTTTGGTGGTTGCTTAATATCCCCTTCCTTATTCTACCATTATGCCTTCCCTTGGGAACCTCCCGCTTAGTGTTTAGCTATGCACTACACCCATCTTCACCTACAATGTCTAAGTCTTTCCTAGTAGGATGCTCATCATCTTTCTTATCCTCTTCTCCCTTGAGGCCTCCATCATCCACTTCATGTAATTCCTCATCAATGTGCATAGTCTCATCGTTAGTCTCTTCCTCATCATCGATTGGTTACCACGTGTGACATCTTCTACAAAATTATCTTCATCACTCTCTTCTATGTGAACCAATTTTTGCCTCTTCTTATTTTTATTCTCTAGGCTTGGCTTGGTTGGGGTAATTGTAGGTTTTACCATAATTTATTCTAAAGGTCATGTGCCCTGAATTTGTGTTATGTTCCCCCTCTACAAATTCCTTCGTGACTATGATCTAGTGTAGCATCTTCTTCTTCCTCCTCCTCCTCCTCCTCATCATCCTTCTCTTTTTATTCATCTTGTTCTTCCTATTGAGGAGGGTTTTCCTTGTGCATCCTTTTGGAATTCCCTATCGTCTAATTTCCCGTGGTGTTTTTGGGAGGTGAAGGTCTATTCCATATGTTTGAATTAGAGGATTCAACAATTTAGAGATTAATTTAACATTAATGTTAAACATTAATACATTATGTAATGTTACCATAAATATTTAAATAAACATTACATCATCACATCAGTAAATACAAAATACTTACAAGAAATAAATAATAAATGTGACACAATATTGATAGTGGAAAACCCTAATAGGGTTAAAACTACTTTGAAAATAATATTTTACTTCAAAGAACTTATTTTACATCCAGTTAGATCACCTCCTCCTTTGAAACCCTAATTACCAAGGGTAAAACCAAATCACTTGATTTGTATACCCTAGATATTTTCTGGAATATATCAAATGAGGACCTAAAGTCCTATTTATATAAGGTGATCTTGTGTGTGTATCCCGACCCACCTTTTCAACCTAAAATGGTTGACACATATACCTAGGTTAGTGTATTTAATAAATAGAAACATAAATGATTCACATTATTAAATACTTACCTAATGTATATTACCTAGGTATGAATATTTAATATAAAAGTATTTCATATTATTAAATATTTAACCTATATAATAGTGATGGACCCATATTAATTAAGGGTTGGCCAGACCACTTAATCATTATGTTCCAACACTCCCCCTTAATGTTAAGTGGGATAACATATGCCAATAGATTACCTACCCGTGGTACACTACATGATTTACAATCCTTAAACCATAAATGTTTTAGGCTAACATATAGGTTAAAGGAATTATAACACCTTCATCATACTCAAGTTAATTTTTGGTACAAAAGAATTTGGAATCCCAAAGATCATCCCATGATCAATGGCTAAGTATGATTTGTGAGTTTTACATGTTCTCACAAGTTCTCATAAAAGGTTACTGAACCCAAGCATATAGGATCCTTTTATAACCAAGGACCTCCTTTAAAATATACTTACATTAGATGTTTACTAGTAAACTCAATAGCACTAAATATTTTACTGAAAAACACCTTTAAGGTCTTTCTACACTTCATTTCTAAAAAGAAGCTGAGGAGGTATGCACATGCCTAAAGGTCTTTTTACACTTTCCCAAAGGTCTTTTACATTTGAATTTTTATTTTACAAATACCAAGTTCCATTAGGAGGTGACATTTTCATGCACACTCCCTCTCAATGGAAACTTCAACAATCCAAGTTTTTCATGAAAGTGACAAAACTTTGCAACACTCAGGGGATTTGTGAAGATGTCAATAACATTCTCTTTAGTTGGCATGAACTTGAGATCTATCTCACCACTTAGCACCTTCTCATGGATGAAGTGTATATGTATCTCAATGTTCTTTTTCCTATGATGTTATACTGGATTATATTCAAGAGCTATGGTGCTCTGGTTGATGCAGAAGAAAGGAACACTACCCGGATCCTCCATCTTTATCTTATTGAACAACCTCTTTAGCCATGTAGCCTATTTTGCACTTCTATACTCAACTTTAGTTGAAGAGATAGAAACAATTGGATGCATATTGTTGCACTAAGTAATGGAACCTGCACCAAATTTAAACACATAACCAGAAGTATATTTTCTATGTAATACATCACCAACATGATCAAAATCACAAAATCCATACAAGTTAGCATTTTCATTCTTAGTATAATGCAACCCATAATTTATTGTTCCCTTAATATATCTAAGAATTATTTTTGTAATATTCCAATGATCTCTATAAGGTTCCTACATAAACTTTGAGAAATTCATAATGCATAAAAATGTCTATTTTAGTTATAGTTAGATAAATAAAACTACCAACTAACTACCTATATAAAGTAGGATCAACTTTTTCACATGCAGGTTTAGGATCAAGTTTTATTCCAACTTCCATAGGAGTAGAAATTGGTTTACAATCAATCATGTTAAAAAAATTCAGTACATTGGTTGCATATTGTGCTTGAGAAACAACAATAGAATGCTTATCTTGAAATACAACCATGCAAATAAAATGGTGTAAGAGATCTAAATCAATCATTTCAAAGTGTTGTTTCAATTTTTCTTTAATTCTATGAATTAAATGACTATCAGATCATAAGAAAATCATCAACATAGATACATATGATGATAATATGAGAGCCTTATTTCTTTATGAATAGATCATTTTTAGAAGAAAATTAACAAAACCTAACTGTTTAAAGAAGGAATTAATTTTTGCATACCAAGCTCTAGGAACTTACTTTAAACCATACAAGAATTTTTTCAACTTACAAACAAAGTTTTCTTTACCAATTTCTTCAAATCCTTTTTGTTGATACATGTAAAGTTCTTATTTTAAATCACCACTCAAAAAAGCATTTTCACATCCATTTAGTGGATTTTCACCCACCCGAATGAGCAAGCAATAAAAAAAAGGTGCTAACAGTACTCATCTTAATGTTGGGGTGTGGAGCCTATTTTTGGTCTTCTCGAATTAGTATTAAAGTGTTGGAGTCGAATGGTTATGTTTGGAGCATTTTTAGTCGTGATTCGTGATGTTGTTGTGTCATTATTGTGCCATTGTTGTTAATATGCTATTAATTGACTATTAACGTTGTGACAATTTTTGGAGCCATGGGAAGTTAAAAGGTCACGACTTTCAAACTTCTAGGGTCGACTATAAGACTTGTTAAAAGGATTTTAATCCAATAAATAGAGGTGTTAGGTTATTTTGAAGATATCTTGAGTTTTTAGGAGGTCTTGAGTCCTAGTGTTCGAGAGGTGATCAAGAGTGATCAAGGTTAAGCAATTGGGTGTAAATTGTGGTTTAGATGTGGTTTAACATCTTTGGAATTCTGTTGTGAGTTCATAACTGAGAGAAGACTGTGAGAGTTGTTTACTCTTGTTGATAATAAAATATGAGCAAGTTCTTGGTGGACGTAGCCCACATTGGGTGAACCATGTTAAATCTTGTCTTGTCTTATTTTGTGCATTATTTATTTATGTTGTTATATTTCTACAAGTATAATATTTTTGCTTTATAGTTTCTTACTTTTGTGATTTGATGAATTATTTTCGTGTATTTGTTATCCGATTCCTAACAATTAGTATCGAGTTTTGGTGGTTCTTTCTGAAGTGGTAAATCATAGGGAAATTTTAGCTTGAGTGGGAGCTATGGAGGATGAGGGAAGATTGAGGGTTGAGAAGTTCAATGGTTAGAACTTTGGGTTGTGGAAGATGAAAATGGAGGAGTAATTATATCATAAAGACCTCCATATTCCTTTGGCTGGAACAACAAAGAAACCTCGAGACCATGTCGATGAGGATTGGGAGTTCTTTGGATAGAAAGGTGCTTGGGGAAATTTGGTTATGCCTTGCATCTTCGGTTGCTTTCAACATATCATAGGATAAGACCACATAAGATATCATGAGTGCATTGGGGAAGTTATATGAAAAACCCTATACCTCTAATAAAATATTTTTGATGAAAAATTTATTTAATATGAAGATGTCTGAGAATGGTTATGTTGCTAATCATTTGAATGAATTTAATACAGTTGTGAGTATGTTAAACTCGGTACAAATTTAATTTGATGACAAGGTCTGGGATTTGTTGATTTTGTGCTCCTTAGTAAATAGCTAGGATAGCTTGGCTATGGTTGTAAGTAATTCAGTCTCTAATAATTCAAAGCTAAAGTTTGAGGATGTAATAGGTGTGATCCTAAGTGAGGAAATGTGAAGGAATAACACCGTATATTATTCTACTTCTAGAAATGATTTGATGGTGGAGAGTAGAGGAAGACAAAAGAATAGAGGGAAAGGTAACCATGGGAATTCAAATGATCACGGAAGGTCAAATTCCAAGAGTAAGTTAGAATGTTGGCATTGTGGGAAGGTTGGTCATGCTAAGAAAGATTGCAAGGATCTTCGGGATAAGAAGAACAAGGAGGAAACTAAAGAGGTAAATTGGCGAGTAGGTGATATTTGTAGGATGTCTTAATTCTTTCTTTAGATAATATTGTTAAATCTTGGGTTTTAGATTTAGGGGCTTCTTTCCATGCCACCCCACATAGACGTTACTTTACTGATTTTGTTTAAGGTGATTTTGGACATGTATATCTTGGTGATGATGAACCATGCAACATAGTAGGAAAAGGTTGTGTTTAGGTAAAAATGTAGAATGAGAACACATGGCTACTTAAGGATGTCAGGCATGTGCCTAAGTTGAGGTGAAACTTGATATCAGCAGGTCATCTGGGTAGTGATGGTTGTACATTCAGTTTTATAATAGATTCTTGGAAGGTTACCAAGGGAGCTCTTGTGGTTGCAAGAGGTAAGAAAATTGGTACTTTGTATTTAACCTTATGGTGTTGATTATTGTAATTTAGTTCTGCAAATGGAAATGCAACTTTGTGGCACTAGATACTTGGTCATATGAGTCATAAGGGAATACATATTATAAAGGATAGGTTTCCTAGATTAAAGAAGTTAGATTTGGACTTCTATGAGGACTGTGTTTATGGGAAACATAAGCGGGTGATATTCCTCAAGGTTAGACCTACCATGAAGGAGGGTAAGTTGGAGTTAGTACATACATTTAGATGTGTGGGGGCCAACTAAGGTAAACTCTATTAGTGGTTCATGTTATTATGTAACTTTCATTGATGATGCAACTAGAAAAGTTTGGGTATATTACATTAGAAATAAATTTGATGTGTTTGAAAATTTCAAAAGATGGAAAGCCTTGGTTGAGAATGAAATAGGTCTCAAGTTGAAATGTCTCAAGTTATATAATGGAGGGGAATATTGCAGAAATGAATTTCTTGATTACTTTTTGGTAAATGGGATCCGTAGGTAAAGAATTGTTCCAAATAATTTGTCGGAAAATGGAGCGTCAGAGAGAATGGACATGAAAATCATGGAGCATGCTAGGTGCATAAGGTTACATGCGGGGCTGCCACTCATGTTTTTGGAAGAAGCGTGTAAGCACAACTTTTATCTGATTAACAGAGGACCCTTTATGGCCTTGGATGGAGGTATACCTGAGGAGACTTGGTCTGGTAAGAAAATTGATTACTCATTTCTTACAGTATTTTGATGTGAGGTATTTATTCACATAAATAAAGATGATAGGAACAAGTTAGAGGCTAAGTATGAGAAATGCACCTTGTTGGATATGGTGAAGATGAATTTGGTTTCCGTGTTTGGAGTCTTAAAGACAAGAAAATATTTCAGTCTAGAGATCTTGTCTTTAATGAAAAAGTCATGTATAAAGATCAGTTGTAGGAACAACAAGAGGAATCAAAGAAAGAATACATAGTGTTAGAGGAAATTGTGGACAACAAGGTGTCCAAGGGGCCGGTTCAAGTAAAATATGTTCTGGCATAACCAGTTCAGGTACCTACTCATCAGGAACCCCAAACTCCTGAGGTGATAAGGTCTTCTAGGGTAAGAAGGGAACCTAAAAAATTTACTCGATATTTGAATTATTTATTTCTCACTAACAGTGGAGATCCAGAGTGCTTTAAGGAAGCAATGCAGGTGGATGCTAGGAATAAGTGTGAGTAGGCCATGGATGAAGAGCATAGATCTCTTATGGAAAACCAAATTTGGGATCTAGTGGAGCTACCGAGGAAAGAGAGCATTGCAAAAAAGTGGGTGTATAGAATTAAAGAGGAAGATGGAAGTAGGAAATGATACAAGGCTCGGTTGGTGGTCAAAGGATTTGCACAAAATAAAGGTATAGACTTTGATGATTTTTTTCTCCTATTGTTAAAATGACTTCTATTAGAACTGTTCTTGGTTTAGTTGTAGTAGAAGACCGCACTTAGAGAATTTGGATGTGAAGACTTGATTCCTTCATGGTGAGTTGGAGGAGGAATTGTACATGTGTAGCAGCCACATGGTTATTAGTTCAAAGGGAATGAGAGGTTAGTGTGCAAATTGAAGAAGAGCTTATATGGCCTGAAACAAGCTCCATGACAGTGGTACAAGAAGTTTGACAGTTTTATGTAGGAGTAGGGTTACTCCAGGTGTCACTCAGACCATTGCATGTACATCAAGAAGTTTCTTGATGGTAGTTATATTATTCTATGCATGTATGTGGATGATATGATTATTGCAAGGAAGAACATGCAGGAAATAAAGGTACTCAAGAAGAAGCTAGGTGAATCCTTTGCTATGAAGGATTTGGGGGAAGAAAAAAAATCCTTGGTATGAGAATAACTTAGAACAAGAAGGAAAGGAAGCTGGTATTATCTCAAGAAGAGTACATAAAGAAGGTCTTGGAGAGGTTTAGTATGCAGGATGCTAAATTGGTTGGTACTCCTTTGGTAGGTCACTTTAAATTATCAAAGGAGCAGAGTCCCAGAGACTCGGGAGGATAGAATCCGGATGTCTAGGTACCATAATCATCATCGATTGATAGCTTGATGTATGCTATGGTATGCACTAGGCCTAACATGGCTCATGTAGTGGGAGAAGTGAGTAGGTTTATGAGTTATCTAGGTAGAGAGCAACGACAAGCAGTAAAGTGGATCCTTTAGTATTTGAGAGGGACCATAGGAGCAACATTGTGTTTTGGTGGATCGGACACTACATTACATGGCTATGTAGATTCAGACATGGAATGAGATTTGGAAAGTAGGAGGAGCATGACATGTTATGTATTTACAGTTGGTGATACATTGGTGAGTTGGATTTCATGGTTATAAAAGGTTATGGCTTTCTCAACCACAAGAGGTGAGTATGTTGTTGCTACGAGAGAGAAAAGCAAGGAGATGATTTGGATAATGAGTTGCTTGATGATTTGGGTCATAAGAAGGAAGTTGGGAGACTACACAGTGATAGTCAGAGCACTATTCATTTGACGAAGAACTCTGCTTTCAACTCTAGGATGAAGCACATTCAGCTGAGATATCATTTCATCATGAAAACTTTGGAAGAATATAAGTTGAAGTTGGAAAAGATTCATACCAGTCAAAATCCTATAGATATGATGACCAAGGCAGTCCATGACAAGGAGAAGTTGAATTTGTGTTCAACTTTGATTGGCCTTCATGGTTGATAATGAAGGGTTGAGAATTTTTCTCAGTATGAAAAGTCTCCAAGTGGGATATTGTTGGGGTGTGGAGCCTATTTTTGGTCTTCTTGAATAAGTATAAAAGTGTTGGAGTTCAAATGGTTAAGTTTGGAGCATTCTCAGTAGTCGCCTTTCGTGACATTGTTATGTCATTGCTATGGCATTGTTGTGTTGTTGTTCTTAATATGATGTTAATATGTTGTTAACATCATGTAAATTTTTCCAGCCATGGGAAGTTGAAAGGTCGCGACTTTTAAACTTCTAGGGTCAGCTTTAAGACTTCTTAAAAGGATTGTAATCCTCTAAATAGAGGTGTTAGGGTATCTTGAAGATATCTTGAGTGTTCAAGAGGTTTTGAGTCCTAGTGATCAAGAGGTGATAAAGAGTGATTAAGGTTAAGCAATTGGGTGTTAATTGTGGTTTAGATGTGGTTTAACATCTCTGGAATTATTTTGTGAGTTCATAACTAAGAGAAGACTGTGAGATTTGTTTTAATCTTTTTGATAATAAAATCTTAGAAATTTCTTGGTTGACCTAGCCCACATTGGGTGAACCACATTAAATATTATCTTGTCTCATTTTGTGCATTATTTATTTATGTTGTTATATTTATGTAAGTATAATTATGCTATATAGTTTCCTATTGCTATGGTTTGAGGAATAGTTTCCACGTATTTGTTCTCTAATTCCTAACACTTAGCTACGGGAGGAAAAGTCTCAACATAATCAATACTAGGTTTCCGAGTGAAAACTCTAAAGAATAAGTCTATCTTTATTTTTGTGAATACTACCATCAACATTATAGTTTACTTTGTATAACCATATAGACCCTATAATACTTCTTTTCTCTAGAGGTGGAACCAACTCCCAGGTTTGATTTTGAATTAGGGAATTATATTCAACTGCATTGCATTGATCTACTTTCTTGAGAAGCCTCTTCAAAACTTTGCGTCTCAGTTCATACAAGGTCATTAATGCATGGTACGTATGATGGCTTCTATTTGTTTTCCTAATTTCATTAGGATTTAAAATTTCTAACACATATTTAGCCCATTTTGGTTTCTTATCTATGGAGATAGGATATTTAGAAACATTCATAACATCAACAAAAGAAACATCATCATGACCATTTACCAAATTTTCACTATCGATTTCAGAACCATCATTAGAAGTATTTGACAGAATATCATTACCATTAGCAGATGAAAAAAACATTTTTCTAACATAACAACATTGTGATTTTTAGTCACTTCCCTTTTTATAGGGTTGTAAATCCTTAGTCTTGTAGTATTAATACCATATCCATGAAAATACAAGAAAATGAAGTCATATCAAGTTTCTTTTTTTTTTTTTTTTAGGAATATATAAATAAACATGAATACTAAACACTTTTAAATGAGATACATCATGGTTTTTATTGGACCACTTCTCTATTGGGGTTAAAATGTGAATAACTCTAGTAAGGACCCTATTTAGGATGTAGACTACTATGTTCATTGCTTCAGCCCATAAAAATTTGGGAAGACTAGAAAAATGAAGCATAGTGTGAGCCATATCTAAAATAGCCATATTTTTTCTTTCTGCAACACCATTAAATTGGGGAGAATGAGGAGAAGTTAATTCCCTTTTAATACCACAATCAATACAGAATTTTTCAAATGCCTTCTAACATATTCACCCCCATTATCTGTTCTAAGTCTCTTAATTTTATAATTTGATGAGTTTTCAACAGATGCTTTAAATTCCTTAAATTTTCCAAATACATCAGATTTATTTTTAAGAAAATATGTCCAAATCATCCTGGTGAAATCATCAATAAAAGTCACAACATATAAATAACCATTTAATGAAGCTACTTCAAGAGGTCCTCTAACATCATTATGAATAAGTTCTAGAGGAGAAGAGGAACTCTCCTTAGGATGTGAGTGAAAGGGTTTAACACTTTGTTTCAAGTGTAAACACCCTTCACACGCATCATGAGAAGAATACAACACATGCAAACCTTTTACTAGATTATATCTAGAAATTTCATATAAGATTCAATAATTAACATGCCCCAACCTTTCATGCCATAGTTTTGAATTATTCAAAATTTGAGATACAAAACACGATGCAGAAGAGAAATCATCAATATATATAAACCATTTCTTTGAATTCCTTCAATAATTATATTATAATCACTATCCTTGATATACCAAGTATCCATCAAAATTTGAATAGATAAACCATCATGACTTAGTTTTGAAAATGATAACATATTATTTTTAAGCTTAGGAACAAATAAAACATTATTAAAAACACCATTTGCAAATTTTACTTTTCCTTTTTCTATTTCTTCTAAGGATGAGTTATCACCAAGATATACACGTTTATTGATTTTCATAACATAAAATAGAGAAGCTGGAAATACCGATCATATGGTTTGTAGCACTGAATCCAAAATCAATTCAAAATTAGAGGAAGAGTATAAAGCAACATATAATGCAATATTTTTAGAAGAATCATTAGAACTATTCTTTTTCCTTAATTTATATTTAGAAGAGACAGTCTATTTTTAGTTTTTATGGATAGGTTTCTTATATTTGCAATCTTACTTTTTATGTCCAAATTTACCACATTTGTAACATTTACCATTAAATCTTACATGAAATTTTTCAGAAGAAAAAAATTCTTATCAACAAATGAAGATTTAGTTCTATGCTTCTGATCAAGGAAGGACTTTAACTTTGAATTATAAGCGAGAAGTTCCTGAGAGGCATTCTCCTTAGATTCAAAGTTTTTCATCACTTTATCTTCATGTATTATAAGAGCACTCAAAATATTTAAATATGGAAATTCATCTTCATTCTGATATTTAGAATTTAGGATAGAAATAAAATTCCTAAACTTTTCATGAATATTTAACTAAACAATAAAGTAGATTAGTTTTTCACCAATTAAGTCACAATTGCATCCATCTAATTGTGCTTTAATATTTTTAATCTTGGCTAATAAATTAACTAATTTTTCATCTCCTTTCATAGGAGTTGTAAGAAATTCTAAAACAAGCTTAATAATCTTAGATAAGCGTGTACCTTCATGCATGGATTCTAATTGTGTCCATACCTCTTTTGGATGTTTGATATTACCAATGTGTAAAATATATTCATCATTCACATTACATAGAATTATAGAAAGGGCCTCCTACACATGCTATGAGAATGCATTCATATTATCCACGATTGCTTGACGACTAGTTGACGCAAGTTCGGTTCTGAAACAATCGTTCAGATTTTCCTTGCCATAAGTTCTAATTTAACACTGATCTTCCAAATTTTGTAGTTAGATCCATTTAGGATATGGGATTTATCGAGGGAAAGTTAACTAGATGCCATTGTTTTCCTAAACCTATAAAACACAACCCATTATAATATATAATGCACCACAGAGCTAGATACATATTTATTGAAAAAACCAACAATTTTAATAGAATCAAATATAAATTTTATAGATCTAAAGGAAATATTTGATCATAACTAATTATATCATTAAAATGCATACTAATTTACTTACCATTATCAAAATAATATCCCACAATATAAATGGCTCGCATTATACCCCGAGACTTATATAAAAAATTTCGACCATATAGAAGTGAAGAAGAAATCCCTAAGAAGGCATAAAAATTTCAAATTTATGAAAAAAGTTAATGTAGACAAAGATCGACTAGCTTAAATTTGATGTCCTGAAATGACTGTCATTCTACCTTATTTTTGGTCTACGACAACGGTTATTTGATGTCAATTTAACGCAGTGAAAATTTCTTGAATCTAACTAACTTAAATTTGATGTCTAAATGACCGTCAAATTTAATGTACTCAAACCTTCTTGTGTATTTTGAGAATGTGAAATTTCATAATTTCTTCTTCTGTACAGTATTAGAGAGGTTATATTTTAATACATTATAATAACCTATTATAATTTATAATGTAATATATATATATATATATATATATATATATATATATATATATATAGTTATATATATATATATATATATAACATATACTTTATAAACCTTATTAGTATATATATATATATATATATATATATATATATATATATTTAAAATAAACACATATAACCCTTATTATGGGGGCCCCTCATGAAAAAATATTTAAAACATTTACTAGGAAAGGGATTTAAATTCTACATTAACCTTAGAATTTACAGAGGAGACAACATTTTTCACACTTCCAATGGAAAAAATTCAAATCCTATTTTGATGGAGCTTTTTCTCCTCCTTCATTTACCATTGAAAAAATTCAACTGTACATATTAAAACTATAGAAAAAAATATTTCAAATATTTTACCCTTACCTGTACACAAGTTTTCACGGGAGGTAAGAAGTTTCCAAATTTTCCACTTGTGAATTCACCTTGATTCTTCACAAAGAAAAACTTTTAGGTTGCACAAAAAAATGGAAAGAAGGGGCCCGGTTATTTTAAATACCCTTTTGGGTTGGTTGAAAAAAACCGTAATAATTAAATAGAATAAATAAAACATTATTATATCTAAACTATTTAATTCAAACCATGCTCTGGTACCATGTTAGAATTTGAGGATTCAACAATTTATAGATTAATTCAACATTAATGCTAAACATTAATACATTATGTAATGTTACCATAAATATTTAAATAAACATTACATCATCACATAAGTAAATAAATAAATACTTACAGGAAATAAATAACACATGTGACACAATATTTATAGTGGAAAACCCCAATAGGGTAAAAACTACTTTGAAAATAACCTTTTACTTCAGAGAACTTATTTTACATCTAGTAAGATCACCTCCTCCTTTGAAACCCTAATTACAAAAGGTAAAACTAAATCACTTGATTTGTACATCATTGATATATTTCCCGAATATATCAAATGAGGACCTAAAGTCCTTTTTATATAAGGTGATCAGGTATGTCTCCCGACCCACCTTTTCAACCTAAAATGGTTGACACATATACCTAGGTTAGTGTATTTAATAAATAGAAACATAAATTATTCACATTATCAAATACTTACCTAATGTATATTACCTAGGTATGAATATTTAATAATATAAAATTATTTCATATTATTAAATATTTAACTAATATAATAGTGATAGACCCATATTAATTAAGGGGGTACAACCCACTTAATCATTATGTTCCAAAATCATCGATATACTTCCCATTCCTCATTCTAGGCCTCAAAGTATATGCAAACTCTCACCGCTTCCTTTCCCACCGCAAGAGTTGTAGGAGTTATATCCATATTATCAGATTTCATTACCTCCACATAGGTTAATTTATAGGGGTACACATATGTTATGCAAAAAGTGTGGCAATCATAATCCACCTTGTTAGCATTAAATACAAACTTCCACACATCCTTAATCCTATTCATAGATTCCTGAAATTACTTGGAAGTTAAGGAGAAGGGAAATTTACACCATGGGCCCATCTCCCCATTTCTCATTAAGAACCTCCCCAAATAGAAGTTTTGATACATTGAACACTCCACCTTACCATTAAGTATGGTGGGAAATTCCCTGGTATGCACCACTCATTCTCAAATGCTTCGCAATTCACATGTACTAGTTATCCACCCAAAGTTTATATGAACTACTTATGGCTCCATCGTATGTATTCTATAAACCTTTGCATGGGGATTTTTCTCTTCTAGGTTTACCCACACTTTGTCCTTAGGTATAATTGGAACCCATATCTCCAAAAAAATATTAATAACAAGATGACTCCCTAGGTTATTTTCTCACCTTTGATTACTTGAACCTTTTCTTCACAATAATCCCTTTAGAAATAAAGAAAAAAACTGTTGTTCATGGTCTTGTGCCATTTTGTGCACTATGTGCAACCATTTAACATTTACTTATGTACATATTTTTGATGTATCAAACTCAAAAATTACCAAGAACAATACAACTCTTGTTCTGGGTCATTGATGCTCATGAAATCCATTGCACGATTCCCCCATTGATAATTGAATTTATTTGTTATGGCCTCTACCCCATTGTCATCATCCAAATCTTGTTCAATTTCAATGTTAGAGATGTGAAAACTTATTACACACCTAATTATTTGTGCAGTGATGCACATTCTTCTTCCGGAAAATAGAAAAATCCCTCATGGACACGTAATACGAGCCACTAGTATAGTCATTTGGGTTTATCAAGAAAGGAAAATTCATACAATTAAAGGAATCCAACACTCTCCAAGTCCTTCACGATGTCATCTTTTACTAATTACCTTGCCTCATTCCTTTAGTCCAATTTTTTCCTCACATCCTTATTTATATCCTCATCATGGACATTTGAGCGATGGTTATAATTTTTATTCGCACTTTGTAAAGTGTGACTCCCATGAATTCCCTACTAAAACCTCTCTATGGTTTTACATCTTAGAGAACTATTCCTTTGGCGCATCATCAACATATGAATTCTTTTTTTCCCTTACCCTTTCCCTTTGGTGCCATTACTTCTTCCCACAACTGGTTCAACTTTGTAAATATCTCAAATTTCAAATTTCAGAAAGTTTTTCCCTAGATATTGATAACTTACCCAAATTACTTTCCTTTAGTGTTGGGTGTTAATATCTCTTACTCTTGTGTGAACATCTTCATTCCCTAGTTTTCTCTTCACACCCCTGTGCCCTAATCCTACAATTTTGAGTCCCATGATTTCTCAATTTCTCAAACCCTTGAACCCCACACTACGTATATTTCCAAATTTCACACCTTCCTAACCTTTCACACATTTCTATGATTCTACTATCACTAATTTGTAGTTAATAGCATGGTCACTTTACTTTGGTTTGAATTAGATCTCCTTCACACAATTTTTCACACTCCTCTTTGTTACGCACACAATTTGCACTTATTTACTCAAAATATCAATAAGTAAGGTAATAATGAACTCTACTTGTGCCCTTTTATAGTTGTCCAAAATTCTTGTTCATTAATTTATCCTCACCAATCACCTTGCTCTAAATCATTAAATGCACTTTTATTTTTCTATACTTTTTCCTACTTTCTTGCGTGCATGGAAGTTGTAATCTTATAGTGCACCACTACCTTCTAGCTTGCAGTCATCCTTGCATGTACGTCCCTATGTCATAACCCATATTCCTTTGTGACATGCTCTAAGTAGTTTATCCCATTATTTCCTCCCTCATGTTACATTGTGTGACCCTCTCGCATGGTCAACAATATCTAAGAAATTTCTTTCAAGAAAAATAATTCTTAAGTACCTACAACACTCTTCTTTTATTTCGTGTATATCCAATTAGTATCCATCAAGCACCCTTATTTTATATTATCATGTGTACCTCGAACTAAATACAATATATGTACTAACATCACATAGTCTCTTTTGCACACACTCACACGTGTGTCACCCCACACTAAAGTTATGATTGGTCCTCTGCACATCAACGTAAAAAATTTTAATCAACTCATGAGCAATAATGAGCTTATTACAAGAAAAAAACAAAAAACATGAAAGGAAATATAAAATAAATGGAAGTACTACCTTATTACAAATACAAAGGAATCCTATTTATAACACAGATTCAACCTATTCCCATTGAAGTAACTGGGAAACATAGTGCCATCTAGTCCCTATAATTTATATGCACCTGATTCTAGTATCTTGGTCACTACAAAGGGTCCTAACCGATGGATTTTCAACTTCCCTAGGTGGCACAAAAACTTGGAGGAGTCATATAAAAGTACCATTTTTCCAACTGCAAAATAATCATTCTTGATCTTCGTGTCATGCCAATCTGTTATGTCATGCCTTTTCTATGTTCTAACTCCAACGAGCAATGGCACACTACTAATCTAATTATATAAATTTGTAAATGCACTTGTCAACTATCTGTTCATAATCTAATTCTCTTGCCCATGCAATACATAGGGAAGGAAACATAAATTCCATAGGTAACACAACCTCTATGCCAAACACTAACTAAAAGGGTGTGTCCTTGTTCAACTATTTATAGGTTGTTCTATATGCCCAAAGTATGATTAATACCTTATCATCCCAATCCTTTCTTCCAACATCACATGATGTAGCCTAGAATTCACCAAATAACACCCTAGATGCACCGACACATCACTTAGCTTAGACGAGAACTCACCCAAAGCACGCAAAGGTATTAGGTCCCTCTTTAGGTTTCTATAATAGGATGTTAATATGATGAAGACTTAAAGCATATAGATCCATATGCTAATACATCATTGACAATGCATGACAAATCTAGGAAAGAATAGGTTTGAAAAATAATCATGATAGAAATAAAAACATGCACTACCCATTTACAAACATGAATGACACTTATTTTTTATCAATATCTTCCATATCTTAATTATCACAATAACACATTATCTTCTTACAATACTAGCAATATATGCTAATGCGCACATGGATCGATACGGTAATCTTGAAAAACATGCACACTATTTATCTCTCTCTATATGTATCCAGCGTCATCCTACTAGGTAATTCACTACATATATATACAAGGTGGGGACTTTCCCTTCACCGCTTATCTATTCCAAAAATAGGCCACATGCTATTAGTAGCCACACACCGTTTTCATGCATAGCCACACATGCAAGTGTGTTATCTATAGACTACTGATAGTTAACTGAGGTGACAATCCTATTCTTATCTGTCTCCATGTAAACGTGCTCGAATCGATCCTCTAGAAATAGATAATGTGTGGCGCACACATCTCTACATCATTGGTGTGTTCTACACGCTATCTTCGAAAAATAAATCTTCATGCCCAAAAATGGCTAAGTCTCGAATCTTTGACTTGTCCCTGTGCACCCGGGTTCTTCCTATCCCTTTGCACCCTTGAACCCGCCCCTGTTTTCCCACCCGAGACTTCTTTTGTGAGTTCTGTCAAGTATTATCTAATCAACATTACCCCACACTAAACTCATTGTCACCCCGACAATGGGTATCTCCAAAAAATTGTTGAATAGAAAGAATCAGAAAGAATTTGAATGAATAAAGAATGATTTTATTTGGTAGCCTCATCTGTCTCATTTTGAAGGATCAACTCTAGATACTCTTCTTTTATTTCAGCCTCTAAGTCGTACCACTCGGTGAGAGTCTTCTCTACTTTATCTGGAATGTCCATAATGATGGACTCAAGCTTATCCTTCACAATTTCCCCTTTTTCATTATGTAAGACCAATATAATGCTAGACATTACAATACATCCATTTTATATACGATGAGTTTTCCAAGCTCATTTAATATTTCCTTGTGCAGCTCTTGTGATGTTGTCACTGCCCCATGCTTTTGTTTTATAATAGTTAACCTTTTTGTGCAGCCCAAGGTATCATCCCGCATAGCCTTATCAACTTCATTATCTTCTTCCAGAGTCTTTACCTTGATCAAAGCCTCTGGAGCTATGCATATATTTAAGGCATGATCCACTTTTTTCAATTCTTCTTGAAGCACTTGTAGCAGTCCATTGTATGATGCAACCTTTCTAACTACTGCAGCCTTTTCCCTTTCCCTTTCTAAGCACTAGGTCTACTAAGGTAATTACATAGTGTATCACCAAAGGAAACGTCTTTCGTACCTTTGGTTTTCGGTATGGCCTAGCCTTCATGAAAGTATCACCAATTTTCTCGCAATGTCGACAAATAGAGTGTTTTTATTCTACGCACCAAGTCTCTTTCTTGTGTTAGATGTGCTATTTCCCCATCCTTGGTTTTAATCTCTTGCCGAGTGCCCTAATTATGGTGGCCTTATCCTTGTTGTGCCTTGCCACTTCTATTGATACTTTGACCAATGCATTTCTCACCTATTCATTTGACATGACAAGAGGATTTATTGTCATATGTATAGCTTGGGGTTCCTTTTTTAAACATCTAGACACACATGACTCCTCACATACATAAAGTTCAGGCTCATCCATGTGGGTGTGCATTGAAATGGTAGTTTCTTTCGAGTGTGCACAGTCACCATATTCTCATCCGTTAGCTCCTAGCCAAATAAATCCTTCTGTGCCATCATGCTCTGGAAGCGGGCGTGGACAATCTTTCCTGTGTCCTCAGTGTATCCAATGAGTGGTGCACTATGTTATCCACTCATTCTCCTTGTCCTTGGCCCTTTTGGAACTTGAGCTTTAAGGTTAGGATTCTGCTTATTATTTTGGGTAGTATCATGTGTAGTTTCAGATGTTTCCTTCTCTCTTTCTCCGTATTTCATCTCTTCATCTTTTAGCTCTTCTTCCTTCTCAATTGGAGTAGGAGATCTTGGCATGCTCTCCTCCGATCCTTCGGCCTCTTCATCTAACTTCAACTTCCTTCTCCTTTTTGGCTCAGTGGACTCCTTGTGCGGAGAGAGATGAGGTGATCTCCTTACCATTTTTGGGGTTCCACCTTGAGTCCTTATGCATCTAAATACTTTCTTAAACTGTTCTCTCCCTGTTCTACCCCCATATCATCTTCTTCATCCTACCCCTATGGTGGAGTAGTGGTGCGTTATGATTCCTTCCTATCTGAAGGTTGCCTCCTTTTATGCTCCAAGCCACCACTATCTTCACGCTCTTCTTCTTCATCTTCTACGTCAATGGTTTCTATGGGCTTCGACACCGTATGTTCTCCATTGTATGTTGACCCTTTAGTAGCCCTAGGAGCATGAACTCATTCTCCATGTACTTATTGTTTTCCATTTTGGGATTCAGTTGAAGGTACACTAGTGTTGCCCCAATATCTCGACAACTAGACTCATGGGCTTAATGCTCAATACTTCTGAAATGAGCCTCTCAATATACATGCTTCACCCTAGATACACATATTTATTTCTCAAGGTGTGGTAGTCACAATCTACCTCTCTCGCATTGAAGGTTAGGCAGCATGTGTTTGTGAATCTATGGAGTGATGTTTGAAAGTACCTTGTTGTGAAAGCTTAGGAAATTTTCGAAAGGGCTCCAAGATTCATCTTTCATTGGGAAGCATGCAATGTAGAAATGTTGATATATAGAAAATTGGACTTTGTTCCCTATTACCAAAGGTAGGTCCTTCGAGATGCACCACTCTTCTTTAAAGGCTATGCGGAGCCTATCGTACTATTTCTCTACTCTTTTCTTAACATTGTTTGTCATGGACCCTTTACATAGGTACTTGTTGAACCTTTTAGGTGGTGACTTATTCTCCATGGGGTATTCACATATCTTCTCTTTCGGTCCATCTAGTACTCCAATCTCCATGAATACCAGTGATAATAGAACAACTTCAAAGCTGATTTTTCCTCTTGTACGTGCTTTCCTCAACTATCTATTCTATAATGTAGCCCTACAATATTATAGATTACTCCTTCTAACATTTTATTCGTAACATGAAACCACATGGTGTTCACCAAAGTGACCACCTCTCTGGTCATTCAACTTTGTAACAAGATGTGTTGCTTCTTGTACAATTGAAAAATTCTTTATTTTATCAATGTCCATACCTTGAGACCCTTCAAGTATCTCAAAGCCTTCTTGGTTTCTATAATCTCGACATTATCTATTAGGTCAATCTTTATATCCTCTCTTGTGGCCTTCAAACCTGTCACTCTCGAGATCAACGCGGATGAGATTCTGACTTTGCATCCTACAAAGTAGAAAAATTCCTCATGTACTCTACTCATGAGCCATTGGTATAAAGGCTCATACTTCTTAAAATATGGAATCTCATATAATTGGTAGACTCTAATTATTTTTAGAAGTTTCTCACCTACATCATCATAAACCAGCATGTCATATTCCATGCATTTGATTGTCTTCATGTTGAGAAGAGTATCGAGTTCCTTTTTGTTATCTATGGTCTTGTGGTTATATTTGTTCACTTTGTTTTTTATTATATGCGAATCCCACTCCTAGCTGACTATGAAACCCTATGGATACTACATTTCTAAAAAATTACTTTCAGGTGCCATCTCTTCCTATTGGGCACATAGTATAGCTCCCAAATCTTAAAGGTGCGTAGGCACGCATGTCTTGGGAGGAAGCACACAAGTTAAGGCGTGCAAGGCAGTATTCAAAAGGCTTCTTGGAGAACCCGGGCGCACACATCGTGTGAAGAAAATTTAGGACTTAGCCACTTTTGGCCTTTTGGGACAGAACACATGAAGAATGTGTTCCATTTGGATAAGGTTCCAGCCTATTGATAGGGTGTCCTGGAGGGAATATACCTTGTGATAGAAAGATCCAAAATTTTAATCATGACATGGAGAGGCATGCACCTGGGGAGACCCACACCTTGACACTTGGGGCCAGATCTGAGGCTACAGAGGAGTTTTTTAGAGATCGGGACGCCTATTTATACATGCACCCTTGGCAAATAATGGGGACAGAAGTGAGGTAGTGGAGCTCTGCAGAATTATTGTGAGAACTATGAGATGAAAATGGGTAAAGGATTCCAGTAAGGATGTAATGGGGAAATGGGGAATGAAATTTTTGTTTCATGAGAATACATGTATGAATCCAAACATGGCACATGACTACGGTCTACCCCTCTATGATACTTTGTAGCAAGACTATGAATGAATATGATAAGGTTACCATCATGGTTACATTAAGATCTCCTTCTATATTATCTGCATGTTTTTACTCTACTTTTGATCTTGTATAATCATGGACCTTACTTGAATGATTAAGTATATTTGTGGATTTACAAACTCTTGGTTCTATTATTTCTGTTGCGTGCTTTGTTTCTTTTATGACTGAAGGGGTGTAGAATCCATCCTAAGCTCTATAGCTTCTTCATGTCTGTTAAATCACTAAGTCAGAATCATGAACTATGCCTTCCACTAGACTCACATAAAAGAGAAACTTGGCTCCCTCTCGCATGCCTCGGGTGAGTGCCCAACGCCTACTAGGTGATAGGTCGGAATGCATGAGGTTCCCTTATTCTTGGTGGGGTGTAAAAATGACTACATCTTGGTTCCATTACAGGACCTCTTTTCAAAGTTGTAGTGGAACATGGCATACATCATGATCTATGCAAAAAGTGATGGCGGAGCGCTTAACACTTGAAGGTGTTGAAGATTGGTTTAAAAGCATAGAGGACGAATTCACTTAGAGATTTAGTACCGGATCTAAGTTTGATACGCAAATATGGGTGGAAGAAACTCTTTATCATGAGTTATATGAAACCTTCTTGTTGTTTCCCAGTAGAGTTATTTGAATGGCTCTCGGCTTATACATCTAGATTGAGGTGGTGTTATAAATCACACCCTTGGACCCAAGAAATGTATCAGAACCTACAAGATGTTGATCTAATGTGGACCCATGCTATAGATCATTGGTGGAAGGGAGTATTGACTAGCTACACTCTAGAATATGCCATTTCCACGTATTCTTGTCTAGAAGTTGCTGAGTTTGAGTTCTTGCAAGAGCCCAGGGGATCATTTCTATGTGCTATTCCCCTTACAATCAAAATCTTGATGGTAACCATGGGTTTAGAGGCATTTCCTATGGCCGGCTAAACCACCTTGAGTGCTAGGCGAGGAAGCCAAGTTGGGGAAGGATGGTTGATCTGACGACTAAACAGGAAAGGGAGGAGAGACAACTCAAGTATAACGAAGCACGTGAAAAGGAGATCGATAGACAACATGGGATTACAAGTGGCTTATGGAGCCAAACATGGTGGAAAGGAGTTGAGGTTCACACGGAGGATGTGGAACCGAATAGTCTATGGTACCCCATCTTGGTAAGTGTGGGAGAGAAAACCTTGCGGCTTCTGATGAGAGTCCATCACGTAGAGAGAGAAGATTCATTGGCATGCATCGACCCAAGCAACCAAACCTTTGTGCTTGGTTTGTTCAAACGAGGGAAAAGTATAGCTGATCCATTTGATATCAGTGCAAGCAACTAATCGGCACTTAGAAGATACAATTTCTCATTTGGGACTTCTATGGCTTCACACACTATTTTGGTATTTGGTGGAATGTTTGGAGAAGGCACGTATATAGCTGGTTTTGGAAGCATGTTAGGAAGTGGTGGAGGAACTATGACTGAGAGTGGTATTAGTTCACAAAATTTCAGCGTGCAATTCAGTGGGATGACGAGAGCATTTGGAACGACAAACACAGGCCCTATACCTAACATAAGGGGATCTAGAGGTGGAAGTGGTGGAGCTGGTGGCTCAGGATCTAGTGAATCGGAAAAGGAGGAAACACTGGAGGAAACCAAGGGACTGGATTGGGAGGGCAAGGGCCTTATCCACCTCCTCAAGTCTTTTTTGAAATGTCTTTACACTTACCATATTACAATGGGATAGAAGATCTTGTGGAGCATGTGCATAAGTGTAAGATACTATGGCATGCAAAGGGAATCACGACCTAGGATCAAAAGGCTAGTTAATTTGTGATGACCTTGCAAGGATGCATGCATAGTTGGTATAGAAAGTATGACCCTCATCAGATTGTTATGGATTATAACACACTAAGAAATGCATTCTTGGTAGAATTCCACATACCTGAGTTTGAACAGAAGAGCATTAGCTCTCTCAAAGAAATCCAGTAGGGCATGGCAGAGAGCATGTGGGAATATGATGCACATTTTAAAACTCTATTGTCTAAACTATCTTATGATATCCACCCTTCACAACATGCTCAGTGGTTTTCGAAGGATTGATCACACCCTTTATGAGGGCTTTATCTCATAAAACATTCATGGACCCCACGAAGCATTAGAAGCTACTTTACGTGTTGAGGCAGTTAGTAGTGTTGACACTGGTGTTAGCCTATTTCTAGAGGCTTAGATTGCTACCATGGCTAAGAAATTGGAGAAATTATCTACCAACACAGTCCCAGAGGTTGCGGAGGGATTTGGTGCACGGATTGTAACTTAGAAGGGAACATAAAGGATAATGGTGGGATATGTACTCGGAAGGTGGTACATGCCGTAGTGATAAAGAATCGTAAAATATGTCACAAGGACCATGATGTAAGTAGGTGCCCCCTATTGCAGTGCGTGATCCGTAAAAATGTATCTTGTTATTACAAGATATGTACCTCAACCACACATGACACCAAGGATTGTAGATTGATTGACCAAATAAATGAGGCAATTGATCTTGGTGTGCGCCAGAATGGCATTGCTAGTAGTTCTAAAGGAGATGACCATGGGTATGGAGAGCGTAGAGATGGAGATGCACATGGAAGAGGGTTTTGTGGAGGATTTCATGGTCATGGTAACCGTGGAGGAAGAAGTGAGTTCCCACGTGGGACATGTTTTAATTGTGGAGCCACAGACCATTATAAGCACGAATGTCTAGATCTTCTACAATGCTCCTGGTGTGGAAAAAAACATAAGTACAAAGAGTTCCTAGAGTTATACAAACATATGAGTCAAGCAATCGAAAGGATAAGGGCACTGCCATGGTGAGTATTAATAAAGCTAACACGCAATGGCTCCCAAAAGTAATATGTGAATCAGAACTAGATCCTGTTATGGTAACAAGGGTTGAATCCACGTGTGCAAAGGAGGCACCTAGGTAGAGACCTCTTGTTTCAAGAGAAGAAGTAGTACATGGGAAGTATCCAAACTTGGCTCACCGAAAGAAGTCTACCAGGAAACCATGGACGTAATTCGAAGCTTACAAGGGGAGATCCAATACTTAAAAGAGAAAACTAGAAAAGATGAGCAAAGGAGACTAGTAGAAGCACCAAGGGATGACTTGGATGAGGTTAAGGAGGTGTGTAAACTACTAAGGCAAGAGAATATTATTCCCTTGCTAGGGGCATGGTTGAGAGAAAGGTTTTGTGCACCGAGGGAGAACATGAATGGTAGATCTTGCATGCAAACATCTCACCTCACAGCCTTGATTATGACAAAGAGATTACCTTGAATGCAGTGGTGGATGGATGGTTTCTTAGCAACATCCTCATTGACACAGGTGCGGAGGTTAATGTTCTCACTCTAGATGCCTAGCATCAAATGGGAAGACCTGCATTACAGCCATCTTCAAATGTGTTATATATGGCAAATAAGACAAAGGCAATGCCCATAGGTGTCTTGAAGGATGCGACCATTACAATTCAAAGGACTAGGTTCACTAGGGATTTTTAAGTCTTGGCGCCGACGTAGATAATTTCAGTCTGATCTTGGGGAGCCCGTGGTGTTATAATAATAATGCGAGACCTTCGATTTAACAAGGGGTAGATAAGCTTTAAAAATAAGGAAGAGAGGGTAGTTATACCGCTGGTTGATGGGAAGTCCACCCCCTATACTGAACCCCTTGGAGAGGAGGTCCTAGATAGAATATATGTGCGCTCCATAAGAGATCTAGAGACCATCCACCCTATAGGAGGAGTCATCCAGTTTGATGATGCTCAATCTATCAATGATACTACTAGTATAGCATGTAATAATTGGGTGAATGGGACTTATGAATTGATTGGGAAACATCTGAAAGGATTGGTGACCAAGGTAAGCTGTTGTTGCAAATCAGCAAAGCACCCACGGATGCAAATCAAGGTTCTAAGTTGATGTTTAGGGCATCTAGTGTGATTGCACAAAATTGAAACCTCTCTCCAAGTGTGGGACTTGCAAGATGAGAGAGGAATCTCCAGATTAGAGGCTGGTTCCTCAAAATCCTATGATTAGATCTATTATTTGCACAACTGCAGAGGTTCAAGATCTTAATTTTATCCTAATTTGCAAGGAAACAGGGATAAGAAATGCAAAAATTAAAACTAAACTGATAAGGGTGATACACCAAAGGAGTGGTGAGCACTTCTTGCTCATGAAAATTGACACAAATCAGAAATTGCAACATAAAACATCATGCACAAGTTGATAAGCTATAAACAAGGGTTTGAAATGAAGCAAACAACACATACAAAGGACTGAAAGCATTCACAGAGCCTGCATTGTGATTTTCAACATCAAAATCCTTGTATTCCAACACCAAAGAGGCAGAAAAACCTATTACAATCCCTGGAAGGTTTGATACTTGCCAAAATCACTTGTTGAAAGTGAAAACAGAAGCTTGCTGTGTAAAAAAAGTGTTCCCCTTTGAAAAATGAGCCAAATCTGGCTTTTACAGTGCATGGGTCGAACCTAGGAGAGAGAAAACGTGAAAAAACATGGGAGCCATTCCTCATTAACCAAAATGCATTAAAAATAGCATGGGTGACCTGACAGACCCATCCCCAACATTTTTGACCATGCTGGAGAAGAATGCGACCCATTTTGCATTAAAATTGGTTGTTGAAACGTCAGTTCTATCCATGGGCGCATACCAGAAGAATTTTTTATTTTCTCCTAAAAACTGAACTAAAATTTAAAATTGACCATGGAATCATGTAGATAATTTTACCAGCTTTCCATTGATATAAAGAATGTGAAAATCTGAGCTCCAGATCAAAAGTTATGGCCGTTCGAAGATTTAGGGCAAAAACAAGCCCAAAACGGATCGACGGGAAATTTTTTTGAATTTTACCTCTTTTTTGCATTTGGAAATTTTTTTCAAAAATCCCGTGCTCCACCACCTCCTAGGACACGTGGCAGCTTCCTATTGGCTGCGGACTTTCAAGGGGAAAATTTCCCACAAAACTCCGCCGAGCCATAACTTGAAAAATATGAGGAGTTAGGAGGAAAACTTTACCTTTCTGGAAAGCTGAGAGAGAGCTCTATCCAATGGTGCCATTTCTAGAAATATTTGAGTGCCTAAAAATCAAAAAATGGAGACTGAGGCACAAGAGAGGCAATAACACAAGGAGTTAGCCATCCAAAATGAGCAGGGGCACATTTTGGATAACAATTTTGGCGACTCAGAGGGGTCATCTACCTGCTGGATGAATGATCAGTAGCCTGAAGCAATCCATTGGGCATGGAGTCATGAGTAGTATCCTGAAAACTGATCTGAACTTTGAAAACTTCCCTCTAAACTGCTTGAATCCCACTGGACATGGAGTTGTTCCCACCAAAATGCCATCAAAACAAACTATGCAAGAGCGAAACCAAGCAGCACCAAAACTATGTACAAACTGAAAATCATACATGCTCCAAATGGAACATGCAGAGTGTGCACAAGAACTTCTTCTACTGAAAGCAAACCTACCTACTCTACTCTAACTGGAAGCAAAGGTGAGCTAAACAAACCCTACAATTGGTTGTGCAAAATAGCTTCCTTTCTTCAAAATTGGCAGCCATGCAAATGATTTGGAGCTAAGTATGGCTGATTGGATGAGTGGAAAATCAACAAGAAGTTGGTATTCTACCCAAATTAGTAAGGTGTCAACCAAAAACAAATCCAATACCTCTTTTATTTTCTCTGCATTTGGATTGGAGAGGTATGACAGTTGATCCTTGGAACTTTGCAGCTCATCCTCATGCTTAGAAGCAAGCATGACTGGTTATGGCTTCTCCTTTGGCTCCAATGAAGCCAAATACCTAATTGGGCAAGGTCTGATCCGTTGAGTATGCCCATAATTCTGATTTTCAACTCCAAGAATGGAGTTCTCTTGTAGACCTTGAATGGATGGTGTGGAAGCAATGGTAGAACCCTTCTGCCCTTTCTCTTCCTCCAATGAAGGACATGAAAGATTAAAATCTTCCAATCTTGGTTCCAAAGAGCTTCTATAAGATGCAGGCTGCTACAAATGAATACTCTCCTCCATGACAGCAAGCTCTTGTGTTTGGAAGATGGATGATGAAAGAGAGAATGGTGGAAACTCAACCGGTTCTTCTTCATCAAAACAGTCCTCCAAATCGAGAAGGTAAACCGCCTCATTGCTGTCCTACTGCAAATGTTCAACCTCTCCCATGGTGTTCTCTTGATCTGCAACTTGATCACCATGGTTTCTTTCATCCTCCAACATTGAGTTTGAGGGATCAAACTCTTCTTCAGTACTAGAACTTGAGAGAGATGAAGTAGAGAGAAGAACTGAAGGTTCTTCTATAACCTGCTTTGTGCTCAAAGCCTTTGGATCTGCACTTTTCTCCCCCAGCTGGAATGTGCTCCTCTTCTTTTGGATTTGGAGCAGCTTCTCCTTCCTCTTGCTGTCCCTCATGACTGATTTTTGCAATTTGAATTGGATCAGCATTTCCTTCAAATAGGGTGCCAACATGGACACTATATTCTGAACAAATTGATTGCTGATCTGCAACTCCTTTTTGCTCTTCTTCTGCTGCAACAAAATCAGTCCTAACCACCATTTTTTCTTTAACTCCAACCTCTTCTGAAGGTTTCATCAGCAAAGGGATCTTCTTCATCCCAAATTTAAGAGCCCAACTCTTCAAAATTTGAATTTCTTCATCCTTGTTTGGCTTCTCTTTTTGCTGTCCTTCATGACTGATTTTTACAATTTTTTGTGGTGGTGGAGGAGGTAAAACCTCTTGTTTCTTTGTAGGAGAGGGTGTTTCATTTAGCTCTTGTGGAGGGGATGATTGTTTGGAAGGGAAAAGGACAGAAGAATTGAGATAAGGTGGAAGACTAGGGGGTGGAGAAATGGATTCAACACTTGGGACAACAGATGGAGAGTTTAAAACTTGACACTGCTGAGATAAAATAGATTGGGAAAGAGGAAAAGAAAAGGCATGAGATGGTGTGCTTACCTGTTGACAAGGTTATTGAATACTCCTCTCATACACCTCTATTTCTTCAATCCACTTTGCAAGCAATGACAACATTGTAATCATGAAGTCAAGCTTCTCTTGAGGGCTGTAATGCCTTGGGAAAGGTCCCACCCATGGACTGGGTGCTCCATAACCGATTCCAAATGCTTTCATTTGTGCTTGAGCCCTGGATTACACCATGTTTACCTCCATCTTTTGGATTTTCTCTAACAGACCAGCATCTTGCATCTGATTGTCTTCATTGTATGCACACCCTTGCTCTTGGAAAGCTCCATAGCTAAATTGATTTTGGCATTGCTGCTCATATGGGTATGTATGCTAATTTTGAATTTGTTCAAAATGCTGATTTGGAGGATCTAAAAAACATGTTGGAGGTGGGAAACATTTCTGCTGTTGTAAATGTGAGTTCCATGATGGAAATGAAGTCATGATTGCACAACTTCATGGAATGGAAAAGAATGAAAGAGATGGAAAGAATAATGGATGGAAATAGATGAAAAATAGGTCTGCAACTTCATAAATGGGTTGCTGATAAGATGGAGTCACCAGATGTGTTTGCAAGTGCCTCCAAAGGCTGAAATCTTCACAGGAACACACCAACCTACAAAAGATGAAGTGGAAGACCTCTAAGGTCCCACCGGGCATGCCAAAACTATTGTTGCAAATCAGCAGCACCCCTGGATGCAAATCAAGGTTCTAAGTTGATGTTTAGGGCATCCAGTGTGATTGCACAACATTGAAACCTCTCTCCAAGTGTGGGACTTGCAAGATGAGAGAGGAATCTCCAGATTAGAGGTTGGTTCCTCAAAATCCTCTGATTAGATCTATTATTTGCACAACTACAGAGGTTCAGATCCTAATTTTATCCTAATTTGCAAGGAGACAGGGATAAGAAATGCAAAAATTAAAACTAAACTGATAAGGGTGATACACCAAAGGAGTGGTGAGCACTTCTTGCTCATGAAAATTGACACAAATCAGAAATTGCAACATAAAACATCATGCATAGGTTGATAAGCTATAAACAAGGGTTTGAAATGAAGCAAACAACACATACAAAGGACTGAAAGCATTCACAGAGCCTGCATTGTGATTTTCAACATCAAAATCCTTGTATTCCAACACCAAAGAGGTAGAAAAACCTATTACAATCCCTGGAAGGTCTGATACTTTCCAAAATCACTTGTTGAAAGTGAAAACAGAAGCTTGTTGTGTAAAAAAATGTTCCCCTTTGAAAAATGAGCCAAATCTGGCTTTTTAAAGGCATGGGTCGAACCCAGGAGAGAGAAAACGTGAAAAAATGTGGGAGCCATTCCTCATTGACCAAAATGCATTAAAAACAACATGGGTGACCTGACAGACCCATCCCTCGACATTTTTGACCATGTTGGAGAAGAATGCGACCCATTTTGCATTAAAATTGGTTGTTGAAACGTCGATTGTCCATGGGCACGTATTTAGAAGTTTTTTTTTGATTTTATCCCTCAAAAATAAACCAAAATTCAAAATTGACCATGGAATCATGTAGAGAATTTTACCAGCTTTCCATTGATATAAAGAACATGAAAATCCGAGCTTTGGATCGAAAGTTATGGCCGTTCGAAGATTTAGGGCAAAAATAGGCCCAAAACGGATCGGCGGGAAAAAATTTCGAATTTTACCTCTTTTTTGCATTTGGAAATTTTTTTCAAAATCCCCGCACTCCGCCACCTCCTGGGACATGTGGCAGCTTCCTATTGGCTGCGGGCTTCCAAGGGGAAAATTTCCCACAAAAACTCCGCCGAGCCATAACTTGAAAAATATGAGGAGTTAGGAGGAAAACTTTACCTTTCTGGAAAGCTGAGAGAGAGCTCTATCCAATGGTGCCATTTCCAGAAAGATTTGAGTGCCTAAAAATAAAAAAATGGAGACTGAGGCACAAGAGAGGCAAGAACACAAGGAGTTAGCCATCCAAAATGAGCAGGGGCACATTTTGGATAACAAGAAACCACGGCACGTATAGTTCGGTGCTTGGGAGGAAAGGCAATAACCAAGTATTCTGGGGATGCATACCCTGAGGTCTTTTTAAGAGAAATGGAAGCTCAATGGAGGGAGGATGAGTGATGAAGTATGCTAGGTTATGTTTTGATAGGCACAATAGCAAGATGGTGGGCCACGCATAGTGAAAAATTGTTGGAGTGGCACGAAGTTAGAATTGCGCTCACTGTCTGATTCTCGAAAAGTAACATACCCACCGCTATCAAGGATTACAATGGAAATGGACCCACCTCTTCCCACATCTAGGAATGTGAGAGGGTTTGGGGAGAAGGCATGGAAGCTTTACCACCCTCCCTTTGGGTGCACAAGCTATATTCGACACTACAAGGTTGTGCGCACACTTGGTATATCCATTTTGAAACATGCCGCCAAACGGGAAGTTGGCAAGAATTAGTGGCTGACTTGGTTCACACATTTGAGTACTGAAGTACCAATCAACTATTTGATGAGGCATTGTAGACTATCAAGCACCTCACTCTGGGGGATTGCGCCATGGCGAAAGATAGATTAGTAAATTTACTTGGTGGACCTAGCTTAAAATCACGGTTCGAAGAGGAGGAACCAGAAGACATACAATTCGAGCGCATGTGTGCTAAAAAGGAGAAAGGAAAGATGGTATATGTTGTTGATGGAAAGGAGGTGGAGAGCTTGAATGTCGACCATTCGGTTGGAGCATGTGAAGTAGTTGATAGTACGGATGCATGTGTGCACATGTATCATGAACCAATCAAAACCAAGAAATTTAACATCAGCTCAGAAGAGGAGCCCAAGGAAGCTATCATTAGGGACTACTGGTCGGACAAGGAAGTATCAAAGATCATCAATCTCTTGCACGAATTTGATGATTTATTCCCACGTGGATACCATGAATTGAAAGGCTTCCACCATTCACCTGGGGAAATGCGAGATAAATTTGAAAGATGGTGCACACCCGGTCAGGAAGAGGCCTTATAGGATTAATCCCAACATGTGTGTAAGGGTTAAAGAAGAGCTAGATAAGATGATAGCATCTGGTATCATTGAGGTTGTGGAGGAATCAGAGTGGATAAGTCTAATGGTGATCAACATAAAGAAGGATGAGTGGATTAGGATATGTGTGGATTATAGGGAATTAAACATTGTTTGTATCATAGATCCTTTTCCCACCCCCTTTACTGAAGAGATTTTGGAAGGAGTTGCTAGGTGCAAGGTCTATTCCTTTACGGATGGATTCTCGGGATATCACCAAGTAAGGATTGCCAAGGAAGACCAAGAAAAGACAACTTTCACCACTAAGTGGGGAAGCTTTGCATACACGGTCATGCCCTTTGGGCTGAAGAATGCGCCCGTTGTATTTTCATGCATAGTGGTACAAGCATTTAAGGACTTCATCCATAAGTTCCTTCAAGTATATTTGGATGATTGGATAGTGTATGGATTGGTCAGGGACCATTGTGATAACTTGAGGTTGATGTTTGAAAGATTCTGGTAGTTGAGGATATCCCTCAACATCAAGAAATGTATCTTCGTAACTCCTTTTGGAACATTGTTGGGGCATATCATATGTAAAGAGGGTTTCTTGGTGGATCTTGTGAAAGTTGTAGTTATTGTGGGGTTAGGGAGCCTACTAGCCAAAGCACCGTGGTGTAGATTTCTTAGACACACCGGGTACTAAAAAATTTCATTAAGGGATACGCCAAGATTGCCGCACCTTTGAAAATATTGCTCGAGACACAAGAGTGCCTTTCGGGGGAGAGGCGTAGCAGAGGGCATCCGACACTCTAAAAGAAAGACTTACACTACACCTATTCTATGATTCCCATTCTTGGATAAACCTTTCCATGTCCATGTGGATTCCTTTGATATAGCAATGGGGACCCATTCTTGCTCAACCAAGAGAGGGGATTATTGATCATCCCTTGTGTTTTGCAAGTAGAAAGTTGACACTAGCAGAACATAATTATACAATGACCGAGTGCAAGGCATTGTCAATGATCTACGCACTCCACAAATTTAGACAATATCTGCTAGCAACTCCCTTCATATTCTACACTAACCATATGGCCTTGAAGTATCTAGTAAACAAAGTAGTGTTGTAAGGGTGCATATGCCGTTGGGTACTTTTATTTCAGGAATTTGAATTCAAAGTGGTGGTAAAACCGGAAAGAACAATTGTGGGCTAGATCATTTATCAAGGATTGATTCGGGAGAGGACATGTAAAGTATCGAGGAAACCATGCCGGATGCATAAGTATTCAAGGTTGTGGTGCGTGCCCTCGAATTAGAAGACATTGTCATTTTTCTCAAGGAAGGTGTGGCACCGAAGGGATGAATGCTTTGGAGAGGAAAAGGTTAACCATACGGCCACACCCTTCATGTTGATCAATGGGGATTTGTATAAAATGGGCCGCGATGAGGTTTTGCGCCGGTGTGTATTAGAACATGAGCGCGTAGCTATAATAGAAGAAGCCCATGGTGGGATTGCTAGAGGACACTATGTGGGGAATGTGACCACGCATAAGATCCTAGTCATTGGACTATGGTGGGAGATGATTCACTAGGATTGTATTGAGTTTTGCAAGACCTGTGACCACTGCCAGTGCCTTGGAAAACTTGGGAAAAGGGATGAGATGCCCTTGCACCCCATCACCAATGCGGAACCTTTTGAAAAGTGGGCAATATATTTTGTCAGACCAATCTCACCAGCTATATGGAGGACTAACTCACGGTATATTATTACCTGTACTAATTATATGACAAGGTGGGTAGAGGCTGCGCCCACGAAGGATTTCATCGCAGCCACAACTACTAGATTTTTGTGGGAGAACATTATCAGTAGGTATGGGTGCTTGTTAAGTTTAACAAGTGATAGGGGCACTCACTTCTTAAATGAAACAATCAATATTCTATTGGCAGAATTCATGGTAGCCCATCACAAGACTACCCCTTATCACCCTCAGGAAAATGGGACTATAGAGGCATTCAAAAAATCCTTAGTCACACATTAACTAAGATATGTGATGTGGGTAGGCAAGATTGGGATGAAAAAGTATCAGTAGTTCTTTAGGAATACAGAACAACGTATTAAAGGTTGAACAAGGCCACACCATTTCAATTGGTGTTTGGCATGGAAGCAGTTTTTCTAGTGGAATTCATATTACCATCTCTACGTATAACATGTGTATGAGGGTTGGACAATGAACAAGCATTGGAAGAGATAATTGATGAATTGATAAAGTTGGATGAAAGGCACTCACTAGCAAGATGGAGCCAAACAACTGAAAAATCTAAGCAAAAGGCATGGCATGACCACCACATTAAGAACAAATAGTTTGAGGTTGGCCAGATGGTATTGCTATATGATTCAAAATTTCTACGCCATCCTAGAAAGTTGAAGGTGCATTGGTTGGGTCCTTATGTAATTTCATACATCCTTGATTTGGGTGCGTGCCAGTTACAAGCGCTAGATGGAAAAAAATTACCTGGACACTTCAATGGGAGTAGGCTGAAGCCCTACTATAAATAATGCTTCTTGGTGTTTGTAAATAAGGTAGTTCTACCAGTTAGTTTAGCATTTCCTTTTATGCTTTTCCTTTCTTGTTTTTCCCTTTCACGTTTTTGTTTTGCTTCACGCCTTGGGCACCTATAACCTTATTCATTTTTTAGAACTTATGATTGCAGAGGACTACACATCGATTTAGTATGGGGTGAGGTGATAAAGAGAGGCATGAAGTTATTTTATAGGAGGATTGGGTTGGAAGACCGTTTGAACTCGGCCTCGTTGAAAAGATGCATTAAGAGAAAAGAAGGCGCTTGGGTGGAAAAATAAGGTTACATTGGAAATCCACATACAAGGAGAAAAATCACAAAAACATAAGGTCGGAAAAAGAAAAAATCATAAGGATGGAAGAGGTGCCTTTGGCGCTGGTAATACACATGTAAGAGTCTTATGTGAATATGGGTTGTTTGCGCACAAGAAGGTTAGAAAATTTTTCGCGCAAGGATTGGGTGTGGGTGAAAAAAAATTCACGCAAGGATTGGGCGCGTAAGGAAAAGCCTTGAAGTTGGGTTTGTTTGAAAAATGATGCATTAAATATTATTGTATAGTGGTAGGTAGCCTAGCCCTTAATACGTAAAAGTGGGAAAATCTATAAATACAAGGATGATTAGTTCATTATTTTACTTTGCGAAAACAAGGAGAACAATTTTATTTCAAGAGCTAGGGTTTCAAGAGCTAACTGCATGCGAAGGAAAGTCTCAAAATATCACACACAATTGGTCCGTTAGATCTACAAACCAAAGTAGAAGTGATTCATGTGTGTGAGGAACATTGTGAAAGAGTGTCGTGATCGAAGGAAGAAAATCGAGATTAGGTTTTGTGCTTTAGGGCATGGGGCATGCGAGAAAACTCTCGACAACTCAAAAGTAACTAGGGAATGAAAGAAAAGGGTAAAATGATGGCCATAAAACCAATTGATAAGCCTATAGTACAATCCAAGAAGGGAAATGGTAAGGGAAAAGGAAAGAAGAAAGAAGAAGAAATCCCAATGAGGAATGGTACTCAAAGATGCAATACCTGGATGGGGTTTTGCTAGGGCAAGAGTGGGAGTCCCACATCAGATAGATGACCATGATTGATTACAATCATTGGTTGAGTATAATCATGAAGGAAATGGCACTAGAGCTGGTGTGCCCCACAAACAAATGAACACCTGACGGGATGCCAATCTATAGTGATGTAGTCAAGGTGAAAATGGAGAAGGTAGGGCTTCTCTAGATTTATGAGTTTCCATACTTCAGGAAGCCCGAGCACCTGTACTAATGGTTAATGACACGCATACATGAAGATTTCTTCGCTTCACAGGGCACAAAATGTTCATAAATTCCTAGTTAATCTCACACTTTACAGGCATAAGCTGTAAAGGGGACACAATCATAGATGACCTCCAGGATGAGGAGGCAATAAAGAAACCATCACATCCTAGGATTATAAGAAGGGATCAAGATACTATGACTTCACGAGAAAATAGCTATGCACCTTGTTTCCAACCTGAATGGACAAGAGAGGTGGACCCGAGTGAGCAAGCCCTGGTTGAATTTATACATGAAGGTCGTGGAGGGAACCATATACAATATCTCCCAGTACATAGCAGATGAGATCATAAGTAGTGTGGAGAATGGAGGAAAGATATTATTTGGGAACATTCTATTAACCATTGTGTTCTCAAAAATCGGGGTGCTGGATGCATCTGATAAGTTCATATGGGAGTACCCCAATGAATACCCTTCACTCGTAGATAGGTTCTAGAAGTATACTTATGAGTCAATGATAGGGGTGCATAAGGCACACTTGGATAAATGGTACACGCGCCTTAGGAATGCATTCGGGGCTAAATGGTGAATCCCTGAGCAACTCCTATATCGATTGAAGGAGAAGCAGAGTTTGTGGTATACCAGCACTTTTGCATTGGTAGATTCATCTTGGTGGACGACAGTTGGAGTCCCTGGTGCAAACTCCCCTTCTCATTTACTGCCCAATTTTTCTAGGCGGGAGTGAACAGGTATAAGGAGTCGAAGAAATTAAAACTTGACCTATCCACCCTTGACAAAGTGAACATAGAGAGATGAGAAAGAAGCTGGTCTACCCAGGAAGTGTGCGTATGTTGAAAGGTACATGTCACAGGACGTACACATCGTAAGGTCAGTTGACCTTACCCATTGCTGAGAGCACTGCTACAGAATCTACCTATGCATAAGGCCAAAGTTTGAGAAGGGCGTGTACATAGAGAATGAAATATCCATCCCGAGATGACCCCATGGGAAGGAAGAAGCTAGCGCCAAAGCACAAGGAGAAAGAAGAAGAGGAAGAAAAAATAGTAGTGGAGAGCTAGAATGTAGATATTATAGGGCTGAGTACCTATGTCCGGAAGAAGAGGAGAATAGTGGTCAAGGAAAAGACCCCAGAGCATGCGAAGCCACCATCCCCTGAAGAACCCCTAGATGAAGAAAAGACAACATCCTCAAGTCCAGAATTTTCTGTAAGGGAAGAAGAACAAGGAATAGAGGAACAAGGGTCTGAAGATACAGACGACTTGAATTCCTATCTAGGTGAAAAGGATGATGATGGAGGGGAAGAGTTGGAGGTGGATCAAGAGACAATTGATGTCCATGACTCAGAGGGAGAGGAAGCAGAGGATACAAATTATGCCTTCATCTTTGTAAGGAAGAAGGGCACCTAAAGGGAGGAAGGCGTGCAGAGCTAAGAGAGGAGTGAAGGGCCTAGTGCCAAGGAGAAAAATATGCCCAAGCTCACTTAGGAGGTGGATGAGAAGGCAACAAGGGAGGCAGAGAAGATAATCAATACCCTTATCGAAGAATTCAAGATCTAGTGCTCGGAGAATTCAAAGAAGAGCAGAGGGAGAAGAGTGTGGGTAGAACAAAAGGCCCAACTCTTTCAGTAACTATTCCCAAGGGTGTGTGCATGGGAAGTAAATGCATGGAAGGAGGAAGAACAATGATGGGTTACATTGATGACCTAACAAATTTTTTTCCCACACGTTTCCAAAGTACCGTGCCCACCAAGGAGATTACCAACATGGAATCCTTTGACCCTGAGGGTGGATACCGTGAACAAGGAAGATGCTATCATGGGCATTCGACTCCCACCTCGATGAGCCTAAGTTCGAGATTAACCAAGGAGCGGTATTAAAGCTATCCGAAGGAAAGGGGGACAACCCCATTGTAAACACGTAACAACTATCGGATGAGCAAGTGTGTAACATGCTCAAAAAAGTCTCTGTGGAAATCAAGGCTAGGCTCTTGGTAGGAATGATAGGGTTAGAGTCTTGGAGGACCTGTTGGAGAAGAGGAAGGAAGAAGTAGTGAAGCTAATGAAGGATCTCAGCCTTGAGAAATTAATCAAGTGCTCAACTATAGAGGGAGCTTCAGGAGGAAAAGGCCAGGGTACATGAAGTTTCCAAGAAGGTGGAGCTCATCTCCCAAGTGATTATCACAAAGCACCCAGACCTTAACCCTCCTATGTAAAAGTATAGATCCTCCCTAGAGTTCCTAGAGGACTTGACTTGGATCCTCACCATGGAAAGGCAGCCTTTGGCATTAGATTCGGTAGAGGAGGTAGTGGCACACTTAGAGAAGGAAGACAAGTTGAAGGTTGTCATGCTCGTGGCCTAATAGAACAAGGTGCTCGCCAATGTAAGAGTAATGCACAACGCGGGGATCACTTACGACCATTATGTAGATCAAGATAAAGTGACAAGAATACTACTTTCTAGTGATGAGGCCGAGTTGAAGGAATTCAGAGAAAAGAATAATGGCAATAGATCCGAGTGAGAAAGGATCATAGCCAAAGTGTAAAAGAAATCCAAATCCATTGAGAACCGGTGAGTCTCAATCAAAACCTGGCTAAAAGAGCTCTACAAGGTCATCACGAGGAAGATGGATTCCCTGGACGATCACTCTAAAGACTTGGAAACTGTGGTGGAAACCATTATGACACAAGGGGAAGGGTTAACCTTTGACAAGGTGAGCACCTTGGTTAGCGACATCTACACTAAAGCGTAGGAGGAAGTTAGTTCTTGGAGTATAGTGGAGGAAACCTACGGCAAAACTTTCCCCTTCTTGTTCTTTAGGGAATTTTTCCCCTATTCTTTTTCTCCCTCTTTCTTTATTCTTCCCCCCCATTCTTTTCCAAGGCAAGGCATTTCATTCTTTTTGTATCGCATTATTTGATAAGGTTGTCGAGGGCGGAGAATAGGTAAAGTGTGGGGTAATGTTGGGCCCCTAATATAGCTCCCAAATCTTAAAGGTGTGTAGGTGCGCATGGGTGGAGGAAGCACACAAGTTACGGTGCGCAAGGCAGCATTCAAAATGCTTTGGAGAACCAGTGGTGCACGCACCACGCAAAGAAAAAATTCAGGACTTATCTTCTTTTCTCCTTTTTGGCAAAACACATGAAGAACGTGTTCCATTTGGATAAGATTCCAGCCTGGCGATAGGGTGTCCTAGAGGGAATATACCTTACAATAGAAAGATCTAAAATTTAATCATGACATGGAGAGGCATGTGCCCGAGGTGACCCACACCTTGACACTTGGGGCCATATTTGAGGCTATAGAGGAGTTTTTTAGAGCTTAGATGCCTATTTATATGAGTGCCCTTGGCAACGAATGGGGACAAGTGAGGTAGCAGAACTCTCGCAGAATTACTGTGAGAACTATGAGATGAAAATGGGTAAATCATTCCAAAGTAAGGATGTAATGGGGAAATGGGAATGAATTTTTTGTTTCATGAGAATACATGTATGAATCCAGACATGGCACATTACTATGGTCTGCCCCTTTGTGATAATTTGTACCAAGACTATGAATGAATATGATAAGGTTACCATCATGGTTACATTAAGATCTCCTTCTTCGTATTATCTCGCATGTTTTTATCTTGTATAATCATGGACCTTACTTTAATGATTAAATATATTTATGGATTTACAAACTCTTGGTTCTATTATTTCTGTTGTGTGCTTTGTTTCTGTTATGACTAAAGGGGTGTAGAAGTCGTCCTGAGCTCTATAGCTTATTCATGTCTATTAAATCACTAAGTTAGAATCATGAACTATGCCTTCCACTAGACTCACATAAAAGAGAGACTCAACTCCCCTCTCACACACCTCGGGTGAGCACTTAGCACCCATTGAGTGATAGGATGACATGCATGAGGTTCCCTTGTTCTTGGTAGGGTGCAAAAATGACTACACTTCGTCCTCTACAACTACCTTTTTCTTACCCTTTGATCCCGTTGTAGCTATTTTCTTGGGTGCCATTTTTACCCCACAATCCTTCTATAGACACTTGCCTCTTCAACTCTGTAATTCCTAACTCAAACCCTAGCTTGAGTTAGCATTCCCTAGGTGAAATTACATGCCATAGCTCCTCTTTGTCATCTTACTTCGCTCAAACCCTTCACCACTAGGGACACAAGCTTCTTCTACGCATAAATATTCTTATCATGTCTTGTTTCACACCCTTCACACCTCAAATCAATTACTTGAATCTTCACATTTAGCTCTTTTTCAAATACTCTTAATCACAATAGTAAAAATGAACTTGCATCCCATCCTTATATAGATTTTCAAATTTTGATGCATTTATTTCTCTCCACCTACCAAATATCCTCACATTTATTGACCAAATTTTTTCTTTCCATTAGGTACATATTCGCGCCCCACCTATAACCTTCTAGTGTGCCTTCCTACCCTCTAGTCATAGAATTATCTTCAGTGTGTGCCCATGTGCCCAAGTACCTCATCAATGTACCTTATCCTAGTAGTTATCATGGCCTCTGCTTACCTCACATTATACTATTCATCTCCATCCTTGGTCACTTTTGAGAAGCAATCTTTTTACTTTGAAAAACATTCGTAGCAGCTTATTCCTTTCCACCTTTCAATTCCAGCAGTCATGTACCTTGATATAAATAACCACACCCCACACTAAAAGTTTGTGTAGTCCATTGCGCATCAACATGCTCCATATTGGAGTTAGCTTCATGTGCACAATTGCACTTATTACACAAGAACAAAAAGTAAAGTGATAAATCATATAGACAATGAAGGAAATACATTAAGGAAATACATAATGAAAAACTAATCTAATTGGAAATACTAGCTTATTACAAATGCCAAGAAGACTTATTCATAGTAGGATTTAGTCTACTCTCGTTGAAGTAATTGGGTAGTCATGTTCTATCAAGTGCTTCTAGTTGGCAAGTGAATTTTTCAAGGATGTAAGTGATAACGTATGACCCTAACAAATGTACCTTAAGTTTTCCTAGATGGCGTAAGAACTTAGAGTCATAGAGATGTACCATTTTTCCAATCTCAAACTTCTTTTCCCTTATGTTTCTGTCATGTCATGCTTTCTTCCTGGCATTTTCCTACTTCTGACTCCATCGTGTTATGGCTTGTCACTCATCCAGTTGAATCATCTTCTCAATACACTCTTCTAAATATTTCTCATCAACTAGACCTCCAACACACACAATACGCAAAGAAGGTAACATAAATTCTAGAGGGAGAACTACTTACGTGCCAAACACCTACCGAAATGGTGTGGCTTTGTTCAATATCTTATAAGTTGTTTGATATGTCCAAATAAGAGCCGACACTTTATCATCCCAATCCTTTCTTCCAACATCACAATTTTTAACAATGCCCGGCTCAAAATCTTGTTAAAAGCCTCAGCATTTCCATTTTCCTAAGGATGATAGGGTGTAGTCTTATGGTTTGTAACCATAAAATCATCTAATATGATCATGATTTTCTCATTCAAAAGTGTGTACCCCTATCACTTGTCAAGCTTAAAGGACATCCATATCTTGTAATAATATTCTCCCATAGAAACCTAGTTGTTGTAGCCATTGCACAATCCTTCATAGGTGCTACTTCTACCTAACTCTTGAGATAATTTTTACAAGTAATGATATAGTGTGACTCATTCCTATGTGCAACTAGCGAAATAGGTCCTCAAAAATCAATGGCCCATTTCTCAAAGGGTTCGGGACTAGTAATAGGTATCATAGGCATCTCTTCTCTTTGCCTCGGTTTACCTAGACACCGAAAATGGTCTCACGCTTTGTAATACACTTTAAAATATTTATACAATGTCTCCCACCATAATCCAGTAAGTAGGATCTTTCGGAAGTTATATCTCATGCATAGTGGCCACCTGCTATACCACCATGTGTCTCCTCCACTATATCCTTGCGCTCATTATCTAATACACAACAAAGATAATAATTCATCTCTTTCTAACTTGTAGAGGTCACCACGATTAACATAAATGGTATCACACGTATTGCAAGTTGTTTCTTTTCTAATGCCTTCATTCCTTCTAATCTCACATCAGTCCGTAGAAAGACAAAAATGTCTTCTAATTCTAATGGCATGCATTGCAACCTATATAACCATGCACCTGGCATGGTTTCTTCAATTGTCTATGCTTCTTATCCTGAGTGAATTCTAGACAAGTGGTCTAGTCCAGAGTTACTTTTCCCTGGATTCACCACAACTGTGAAGTCAAAATCTTGAAATAGGAGTACCCATATGCAAATGCACCCTTGTAAGACAAGTTTTTTCACCAAATAATTCGATGCCATGTGATCTGTATAAAATAAAAATGGTGTTGCTAACAAGTATTGTCGAACTTGTGCAATACATAGATCATTGACAAAGCTTTGCACTCTGTAGTTGTATAATTTTGTTCAGCAGGAGTCATCTTCCTACTAGCAAAACAAATTGGATGATCTACAATACCTTCACTAGGTTGAGCTAACACAACACCAATGGCCATGCCAGAGGCATCCATATGCACATGAAATGGTTTTTCCCATGAGGGAAAGCACATAATGGGCACGGTAGTAAGTTTCTCCTTTAATATCTCAAACATGCACTACTACAGTTATCCCCAATAAAATGTATCTTTTCCTTTTAGTAAATCTTCTAAGCGAGTAACAACTTTGGCATATATTTTGGTGAACTTTCGATAATATCTTGTGTGACCCAAAAATGTGCGCACCTCACTTTACTTGGTAGGCACTTCGGGCCTAGAATGATTAAAACCTTAGCAAGATCAACCAAGAAACCTTCCTTACAAATTATATGTCCTAACAGTATTCCAAAAGGTGTAGAAAATATGCACTTCTTGATGTTCAAAGAGATACTCAATTATCTCGCATCATTCAAACATTAAGCACAAATTGTCACAATGATATTTCATAAGCCCATATACTATCCAATCATCTAGATAAACCTGTAAGAAGTTGTGAATAAAATCTTTGAATGCCTGAACAACTATCCGTGAGAATACAATAGGAACATTTTTTAGTCCAAAAGGCATCACAAGTATAGGAAAAACTACCCCATTTAGTAGTAAAAGTTGTCTTATCCTGATCTTCTGAAAAATCCTAACCTGATGATACCTAGAAAACCCATCTATGAATGAATATATTTTGTGCCCTGTCACTCCTTCCAGTATTCCCTCAGTGAATGGTGTGGGAAAATGGTTTGTGAAACATGAAACATTCAACTCCCTATAATCTATAAAGATTTGAATCCTACCATCCTTCTTGATACTTATCACCATATGACTAACCCATTCTGACTCATCCAACAGTCAAATAATCCTAGATTTTAGCATCTTATCAATCTCTTCCTTCACCTTTTCACTTAAATTGGGATTCATTCTATACAGTTGCTTTCTAACTAGGCGTGCACTATCCTTAAGCTTTATATTCATTTCCCCAAGTGATTCATTCATTCCTTTAAATTTATGATACCCTCAATGTAATAATTCATGATAGTCCCTAAGTAAATCAATGATCTTTACCACTTCGATTCTAACCAGTAGTCTCTAATTATGACCTCCTTTGGCTCAGCCTCCAAACCTATATTCACCTTCTTTTTCTTCATGGGTTCATGATAGGCACGTGTATCCTCATCTGCATTGTCCAAGACCTCACGCACCCCTTGTGAATGTTCAATATCTAGGTTCTCATCTTCCTCATCATCCACTATGTAAACCATCTTTCCTTTCTCTTTCTCAAGGAAAGCACATTCAAGTAGTATGGAGTCCATTTCTTCTTCCTTTTCAAAATGCGCTCCAGGACTCTGTCTCACCAAATATTTCCTGAATATGCTCTTTTTCCTTTACACTATCTCCCATAGTTAAGTGCTTGACAAATTTTAATGCTTCTTCTACTAGAGGTTTAGTCAAGAAGTAGTCAAATGTCTGAATCATTCCTACAGTCAAATTCTACCAATTCCTAGTCTCTCTATGTAGTTATGCATATATATACCAAGTGTGTGTGCATCCTTGTAAAGTAGAATACAATATATGCACCCAGATTGAAGGTGGTAATGCTTCATGTCCCACTATCCATAGTCTCTCACACTACTGAATGTGATGTTGAACAAGTTGATCACCATTATAAGTGCAAAACTGTAGGTGCATTACTCCTTAAAAGCCTAGTAGATAGGGTGGTTCTAATCCCCCCCATTCTCTAATATTATCTCTCGTGGACTACCCACCATTCGCATTTACTATCCCATGTAAGGTATACAATAACATACCTCTTATCTTAATTTGATCTGTTTGCTATGCTTCCATGACTTTCAAAAATATAGGAAGATCTTTTGTCCTAGTATACCAAGTAATACTGTGCTACCTATCGTCGAATAGAACAAAGTCTTTTTTTATGCACAACCATGCTTTTTACCTCACACCCTACTAGTTCATATGTACCATGAGCCCAATTTTCATAAGCAATACTCATAGTATCACTAATAGAATGAGAATATTCCCACTATAGGATTCCTTCCTTTGATGTCTCATTGACCTCTAGGTCTTGAATAGTGCATACATAGATTCTGTTTAAGTCCTCCTCACTTAGAGGCTCAACATATGGTGTAGACTTCCCATCTATCAAAGGTATTACAACCCTTTCCTCCTTTTTCTCAAATTTGATATACCCCTTATTGAATCTTAAGTTAGCATTATTCACATAACACCAAGGGCATCCAAGAAAGGATGGAAAAATGTCTACCTCCACAAGTTCTAATACCTCAAAATCCCCATTGAACTTGGCCCCTTATATGGTTATAGATGCATCCTTCAAAACTCCTATGGGAGTGGCCTTATTCTAGTTTACCATAAACAACACATTAGATGATGACTGCAATGGAGGCCTTCCCATTTGTACCCATGCATCTAATGTAGGAACATTCACTTCCGCACTATATCAATCAATATGTTGCTCAAGAACCATCCATCCACAACAGCATTTAGAGTAATTTCCTTGTCATAGTCAATGCTATCAAGGGGAATATTTTCACGTGGGATTTTCTGCTCATTCTTAGTGCTTGTGCATGGGGTATTCCCCTTCAAATAATTTCCTAGCAATGGAATAATATTCTCTTGGCGTGGCATTTTACAAACCTCTCTGACATCATCAATATCAAAGGGGACTTTTTTTTCTTCTTTCTTCTACTCCATCTTCCTTTACTGCTCTTTTAAACACTATATCTCACCTACTAAGATTACTAAGGACCTCCATGGTCTCTTAATATACTTCCTTTTGATGAGTAGGATCTGGGTACCTTGCATGCAAAACCTCCTCCTTGGTGATTGTAGGCTTCTGGTGCAATGCCTCTCTTATGCGCGTCGCTTCAGCTCATGTAGTAATCTTTACTATTAATGCCTCAGGTCCTGGTGCTATCTTGGGAATCCACTAATCTTCTACCACACACTAGATTCTAACCATCTCAGCACCTTTATTTTCTTTCTTATGTTGCTTACTCAGATGCTCATATAATTCGGTAACTCTTCATAGCTATGGTTCTCTCTGCGGAAAGAAAATGTAATATTCTCGGGGACATTCATGCCTATAGTGGTCATGAGATCCACATATATAACATAATCCATGAGGGAACTCAACTCTTAGTCCATTGTGGCCTCGTCCTCCATATCTATCGTGATATCCATGTCCTTTTCCACGACCTCCCTCAAAACGCCCTCATTCATGTCATAGAACATTTGATTATGATCCCGATCTTGGTGCTCATTCTTACCCTTAGAATTATCCATTACACTTGTCTATCATACCCCAATGTCTATAGCATCCTGGATCTGACCAATCAACCTACAATCTTTAGTATCATGGGTCGTGGACCAACAAATTTTATAGTAATAAGATACATTCTTACTTATCACACACTGTAATAAAGGACAATGACTAGCATCATGATTCAAATGATAGATCTCACAGTCCAATAATAATGAGTGTATATATTTGCAAGGGAAACTATCCTTGGTGTGACCTTCCACTTCATAATCTGTACACCAAATCCCTGAGCATGTTTCATGGGATGAATTTGCTGATAACTTCTATAACTATTTTTCCATAGCTAAAATTTGTGCCTCTAAGAATGAACTAACACCGGTGTCAATTCTCTCAACTACCTCAGCACACAAAGCTACTTCACATGCTTTACGTGGATCAATGTATGTCTTATGTGATAGTGCTCTTCTAAGTGGTGTAATCAATCCACCAATGAACCATTGTGCATGTTGGCTTGCGTGAATATCATAACAAAGCTTAAATAGGCGTGTTTTAAAATGAGCATCATACTCATGTACACTTTCACACATTAATATTTCACACATCTACACATGCTCAACAACATCCTCTATGCCTCTATACTCTAGAAGATGAAGAGACATCTCCATATAAATATTCTCGGGGTTGGTGCAAACCTTTCCCACCCGATCCAACCTCATGTGTTTACCCTATTTCCGGAACCACCAGAACTAGAACCACTTATACCTCCTAATCCTCCACCTATAGCTAGAATAGGACTTGTAGATGTACTCCCCTATACTTTGAAAGTGGTACTATACTCAACCCCTACAGTCTGTGTGGTAGTTCCACTTATAGAGGTGAATCCAACATTTGGCACACTTACATTATATGTAGATGATGCACTTGCAAATATTCCTCCAAATAACATTGAAGTTGTTTTTCCTACCATTGATGTACTTGCTCTCTATCTTACTCTAGTTCTCCTATTTCCCAAATTCACTTGTTGATTACTTGTCATACTAGATACTGTAAAACCAAGTGTAGGTCTAGGTCACCAGGTGGACTAAGATGTGTTCCCGTGACCCAAGTAGTCTCCGCTTATGCACTACGTGTAAGGCCAAGGGGGGATCCCTTTCATGCTTTCCAAGATGTGGGAGTTCCTGATACTCTTGTTCCATGTCTTCTACGTGAGATTCAAATCCTTCACGAGCCATCTCTCTCCTCAACTCCATAATTTTTACAACAATATGTTGCTTCTCTATGTCCCTCTTGCACGCCTCTTTATACTTAAGCCGCCTTTCTCTCTCTACCTTTCTTCCACTAGGTCTACCATCTTTCACCAAACTTGTTCCTTCCCTTACATGTGGTGAGGTTTATTTAGCCATCAGTTTACTCTCCAGGTTCAAAGTTACCATCAAGATCTTGATCGCAGAGGAATGCCTTGCAGATAAGCTCCTCTTGGATATCGTAAGAACTAGAATTTAGCTACTTCTGGACATGAATACATTGAAATTAAATACTCTAAGATATAACTATCTAGGACACCATGAAACCACTCATCCACAACTCTAGTGTAAATCGATCAGCATCATAAAGGACCAAATTCTTCCTATGTCCCAGATAAGTGCACAATACCTCTAATCCTACTTACATGCATAAGCAATCAGCCACTCATATAATTTTACTAGAAAGATGGCAAAAATATCTTATATACACCTTGTCATATAGGTTCTGTTCCACCCATGCACGTGCATTAAACTTAGATCCAATGATGAACCGCCATGCATATTCTTCCTCCAGATCATGTATCCACTCCTCAACACTTTCTAGAGTTAATCGGTACATCTTCACCGTGAACCATCCTGAAAAAAATTGAAAAAGAGGTCTCGTGCAATAGAACCCATGATGTAGCCTAGAATTCACCAGATAACACCCTAGACATGTTGGCACATCACTTAGCCTAGACTGAGCACTCACCCAAAGCACACAAAGGTACCAGGTCCCTCTTTAGGGTTTCTATAACAGAATGTTAACATGATGAAGACTTAAAGCATATATATCCATAACTAATACATCATTATACAATGCATGACATATCTAGATCTAGGAAAGAATAGGTTTGAACAATAATCATGATAGAAATAAGAACATGCACTTAGGAATGACACTTAGGTTCTATCAATATCTTCCATCTCTTAATTATCACAATAACACATAATCTTCTTACAATATTGGCAATATATGCCGATGCACGCATGGATTTGATAAGGTAATCCGAAAAACATGGCACACTATGCTATCTCTCTCTCTCTATATATATATATCCATCATCATCCTACTAGGTAATTCACTACATATATATAGGGTGGGGACTTGCCCTTCACCACTTATCTATTCCAAACAGAATGACACTTAGGTTCTCATCAATATCTTCCATCTCTTAATTATCACAATAACACATAATATTCTTACAATACTGGTAATATATGCTTATGCACGCATGGATCTGATACGGTAATCCAAAAACATGTACACTATGCTATCTATATATATATATATATCCATCGTCATCCTACTAGGTAATTCACTACATATATATAGGGTGGGGACTTTCCCTTCACCACTTATCTATTCCAAAAATAGGCCACATGCTATTAGTAGCCACACACTGTTTTCATGCATAGCCACACATGTAAGTGTGCTATCTATAGACTACTAATAATTAACTGAGGTGAAAATCCTATTCTTAGAAAGTCTCCATGCAAAAGCACTCTGAATCTGATCCTCTAGAAATAGACAATGTGTAGCATGTACATCTCTGCATCATTGGTGTCTTCTACACACTATCTTCTAAAAATAGATCTTCATGCCCAAAAATGGCTAAGTCTTGAATGTTGACTTGTCCTACATGCATGGGTTCTTCCTGTCCCTTCGCGCCCTTGAACCTGGCCTGTTTTCCCGCATAGACTTCTTATGTGAGTTATGTCAAGTATTCTTTGATCAACATCACATATCTTGATTAATGTCTCACCCAAGACCTTTTTGAAAGCTTCAATAGTGAAATTATCCCGAGAGTGATAAGGAGTGGTCTTATGGGGTGCTACCATAAACTCTAATAGTAAAATTATAATAGTCTCATTTAAAAATGAGTTCCTCTATCACTCATTAGGCTCAATGGACATCCATACATGCTAATGATGTTTTCCCAGAGGAACCTCGGTATTGTTCCTGCTTATACAATCTTTTGCAGTTAAACCTCTTCCCACTATGTCAAATAGTTAATACATGTGATAATGTAGTCCACCCCTATCTTGAATGTGGGTGGTGTAATAGGTCCTACAAAATCAATATACCACTTTTAAAAATGCTCCAAACTTCCAATGGGTCTCAATGGAATCTCGTATCTATTCCCGGGATTTTCGTGTCTTTGAAAATGATCACATGCTTTGACATAGTCCTTAGTTTCCTTGTATAATGTATTCCACTATAAAAAACCTAATATGATCTTGCACATAGTCACATCCCCTACATAGTTTCCTCCAACAATGCTTTCATGAGCTTCCTCTATGATGGCTTCATGCTCTTGTTCTAGAAAACATCTACTCAAGACCTCATCTCTCCCCATTTTGTTTAGGTACCATCCAATGAGTTGATATGGAATTTTTTTAATTAAAAGTTACTTCTTTTCCAAGATATTCATGCCTTTTGGTGTAAGTCCACTATGCAAGGATATTGTAATATATTCCTAATTAGTGCATACACGGTTGAGTCTAAACAATTGTACATCGAGAATAGTATCTTCAATACTCTGTGCATCCTCTCTAGATCGATTCTTGAAAACTGGTCAAGTCCTAGGTTTCTCTTGCATGGCTTTACTACAACTATAAAGTCAAATTCCTAAAAATAAGTATTTAATGGAAGATGCATTCTTGTAAAATAGATTTTTGACCAATTACTTCAATTCCATATGATCTATATAAAAGATGAATGGTTTGCAAAGTAAGCATAATCTGAAACTATCAAGTGCATAGATCATGGATAATTCCTCACGCTCCTTCATTGTATAGTTCTACTCTACTAGTGTTAAATTCTTACTTGTAAACATATGGGATGATCCATATTTCCTTCACTTGGTTGAGAAAATACTACTCCAATAGCCATGTCGAGGCATCTACATGGAGATGAAAATGTTTATTCTATGAAGGAAGTGTAAGATAGGTGTGATGAAAAGATTATCCTTCAAGGTATCAAACACATGCTGATGGGCATCACCCTAGTAAATCTTCCCTTTGGCCTTGAGAAATTCCTCAAGGGGTGTGAAAATATTTATATAACCCTTAATGCATTTTCTATCATAACAATTTTGTCCCATGAAACCATGCACTTTTCTCTGGTTGATAGGTTCTTCCAGGTTGTAAGATGAATGCAATCTTAGTAGGGTCTACCAATAGTCCTTCCTTATAAATTATGTGCCCAAGTAAAGTACCAAAGAGGGTGGAAAATATACACTTCTTAATGTTTAGGAGATGTTAAGTTGTGTTCATATCTCAAACATCAATATTAAATTATCACAATGATCCTTTACTAGTCCATAAATGGTATAGTCATCTAGATAAGCCTACGGAAAGCTATGAATGAAGTCCTAAAATGCCTAAATAATTATGTGCAAGAATACCTCTGACATATTATTCAATCCAAAGGGCATCACAATATATGTAAAATGCCTCCATTTAGTTACAAACATGGTCTTCTCTTGATCCTCAAATTTAATGTGTAGCTAATGGTACCCTAAGAATTCATCAGTGAAAGAGTATATTTTACACCCTAGAACACCTTCAAGTATCTCCTTAATGAATGACATAGTAAAAGGATCTATGAAACATGAGGCATTTAGTAACCTATAGTCAATACAAATCTGATCCAACCATATTTCTTGATAATAATCGCCATGGGGATGACCCTCTCATATTCCTCAATAAACTCTATGATCCCTGACTTAAGAATTTTGTCAATTTCCTCTTTCACCTTTTCACACTGTGTCCGAGTTCATCGTATAAGGCATCTTTCAAACCAAGTGTACCCAAAGGGATGGGGAATGGCTTTAAGTCCTTATGCTCATTTTCGTTAACAATTGTGGATGTGAACCAAAGAAGGAGTCTTACCATCATAATCATGTATAAGATAAGGGATGTTACTCCAAATAAACCTTATTAAAAAGGATATTCTCAACTCATGTCAGCCCAATAGATTGTCTCTATGTGTTGCCTAATAATGTGCTAATGTCCTACGTAAGGTATATACCATCATATTCCATTTATCCCCTTCATTCTACCACAGGTCTTCTATCACATGTAAGAAAGATTCAGGTTTCTATTCTCCCATATACCTTGTTAAGCGAGAACTTCCTAAGATTTTAATCATATGAGGCTTGATCAACCTATGAAATCTTCCCTTAACCTCATGACCTACCATCTCATAGGTGTAATGGGCCCAATTGTCACAAGAAAAGCTGATGGTATCAATGATAGATTACACATCCTCATAATGTAGGATTCCTTCCTTTTATGGCTCTACGTTCTCTAGATTGCACACTTTATATGCATATATTTGATTGTGCTCTTCCTTACTAACATGCTCAATATATGGAGTAACCTTTGTATCATCCAAAAATATTAATATTACCACAAATAAGTAGCACCACTGGGATTTACACATTACAGATCCATACTTTTTGCTAACATGGGACCATCTCTCAAGTTGTGGGACTTGCTACTTGAGATGGACCTCCAGAGAAGGATGGTTCCTCTACCTAATCCTAATGCTAAAACTACTCCTAAGGAAGGAAATGTAGCTAACTAATCCTAATCTACACATTCCAATTGACCGGGGAGAGAGAGAGGGTTAGAAATTTGTAAAAGGGAAATCCTAAGCTAAAATATGACGATGACACCAAGAAAAGGGGAATGAATCTACATGAGGGAGAAATGAGAAAGAAATTAAGGAAGGAGAGAGTAGACAAGTGTTCCACGAATCCAAGACAACATTCAAAATCTCATTCCCATAGAGCACAATAGAAAAGAAATATACAAAGGAGAATAAATATGCACAACATACCACTAATGCATTAGAGAGACAAGATAATGAAAAAACAAAAGCTATGGTAATTAATAACCAAAAAACATGATTTTATTTCCCTAGAAGGATGCACAATCCATTACAATGATGAAAGAAGGAAATAATCACCCACGAGAGGTCCAGATCGAGGCCTGCAACTCCAAGTTGTTTGGGACACCATTTTGGCATGGTTCCTTTGTAAAAATGGAAAAAATGATTTCATTACATTGAAAATGAGTTTCATATATAGAAGAAGAAGAGAGGATGGAAAAACTCTAAATTAATGAGTCTAACCACCCAAGAAAATGAGCATTTAATTTTTTAGATCCGACATGGGTATCATAAAATTTCTGCAGAGCCCATACCCAAAAATGAATATAGGATGTTTTTTACAATTATGGCTCATAAAAATTAATTTTTGCATCCCAAAACCACTCACATCATGTATTAATCTTCAATATCTTTCAATTGATAAAAACTTTGTTTAATTGGGTGCCATGAATCAAAAGTTATGGCCATTTGAAGTTTCCACGTTGTCTACATAGTTGGCGGCCACATGGCAATCAAATTTAAAGTTTGGGACAATCCTTTTGATGTGTGAGATTCACATTGGGTCTTGGTGTGCATCTACTTTGATATGGGGGTTTTGAGGAACCTATGGATTTTTAAAACCCATGGAAAACAAGAAACACACAAAATACAAGAAACCTATGGAAGACAAGAAACCTATGGCAAACAAGGATCCATGGAAAAGAGGAAGCCATGGGAAAGCGGGAATCATGGAAAAGAAGGAACCCATGGATTTTAAGGATCCATGGAAAATAAGGAACTCGTGGATTTTAAGGATCCGCAAAAATAAGAACTTGCACATTTGAAGGATCTATGGAAAAGAAGGAACCTATGGATTTTATGGATCCATGGAAAAAGAGGAACCCATGGATTTTAAGGATCCACGGAAAAGAGGAAGTTGCAGATTTTAAGGATCCATGGGAAAATTGGAAGATGATAAAAAGAGGGAGATGAAGAAAATAGGAAGAAGGTAAAAATAAGAAGAAGAAGAGAAAATAGGAAGAAGAGAAAAAGAAGAGGAATATGAGAAAATACGAAGAAGAGAAAACCCCTCATTTTGAATCAAGTTGTCCAAATAAACATGAGTGTTTATTTGAAATTTTTTGGTGACCTCTTAGGGGATATCTTCCAACTAGATGATGAAGACTAGTAGCCTTGAAGTATCCATTGGGCACGGAGTCAAGAAAGACTTTGAAGAAAACTAATATCAAACATTTGATTATGTCCCAAAAATTTTCATAACTCATCACCAATTTGAAGTTGATCTCCTAAATATTTGAAATAATCTTGAAAAATGCCCTAATACCTATTTTTCACCATGGAAATATATCTAAATTAGACTGTGAAACAACAACAAAGGGCCCACAAAACTATGTACAAACATGAAAAATCATACATGTTTTAAGGGGAAACATGTAAAGTGTGTGTAAGAACTTATTTTGCAATAAGGAAACCTATGCTATCCTAATATAATAAAAGAAATGAGAAGCTAAACAAAGCCTAAAATAGTTAGGGATAAATAGCTTCCATTTCTTACAATTTGAGACCATGTATTTTATTTGGCACTGAACATGGACCTAAGTAAGAGTGAAAAAATGTTTTGAAGCTAATTTTTCACCCTATTTCTCAAAGTATCAACAACCAACAAAATAAATACATCCTTTAGTTTCTATAAAAAAATTTAGAGGTAATTTTTTGACCTTTGGTGCATTGAATATCTTCTTCATACTACTGAAATGAGTATGACTGGTTGTAATTCCAGTTTTGGCTCCAAGCTAGCCAAACACATGATTTGGAAAGGGGATTTGGGAACCAATGGGATGATCCTCTAAATTTCCTCATCTTCTTTTTATTAACCCCATACATGGAGCTACAAGGAGTACTCTCTTCCTTTCTTTGGGTGTTTGAAAACTGATTTGTGTTATGTTCTTCCAAAATACCCTTATTTCCACACTTGCATTTTGATTCTCTTCTTTGAACAAGAAGTGTGAAAAATAAAACTCATTATCCATGATTACTTCTAATCTAATTATGTTATCATCATGTTCATTTCTTTCCCTACTAGAGTTTGGAATATTAAAATCATCTCTTTTCCTCTTGATAACTGATATGGACAACATGTTCCTCCCTTATTTTCTCCTCCATGGCAGGTTTTGTGAAAATTGGTAAGGAAGAATCTACATTCACTAAAAAAAATTTCTCATTTTAAATTCCAAGAGAGACCTTAGAATCAAGAGGCTCTATGTGTTTGGAAACAAATGGTGGAAATTCAAAAGTAGTGATTTAAATGGGCTCTTCCTTATAAATGTAATCTTCCAAATCGATAAAAATTTAGCCTCTTCATTGTCAAGATCTGCAACACACTCCCCTTGAGTCTCAAATTACTTTTCTCCTTTTCTAATTCCTCCTCTTCTGATTTTTTGAGTTGGGATGAATCAATAACCTTTGTGAATATGGTTCCAACATACACACTACATTCAAAGCAAAGATATTGTTGGTCATATTCTTCTTGTGCTTTCTCTTTAACAAAATCATCTTCCATATTTTTTTCTCCAATCCCAACCTTTGTTGAAGGTTTAACCAGTTGTGGCATTTGATTAGACTCAAACTTTGGATCCTAAACCTTCAAATTTTGTGTAAGTTCTTATTTTTGGGCTCTTCAACTTGCTTTCCTCCTTAAATGATTTTCTCTGATTTATCTCTTCCCAAAAAGGATTTAGGAATGAAAAATGAGAGGTAGATTGGGTTTCAATTGATTTTTACAATTCTTGTAATGAAGGAGAAGGTGCAGGATCTTCATGTGAAGGAGGTGGAGGTTTGGGAGAAAAGAGAGTGGAAAAATGAAGGTGGGATGGGAGGGAAGAAGATGGAGAAAGGGAATCCTCAATAAGAGAAGGAAGAAAACTAGGGACATGGAATTCAGGATGAGATGGCTCAAGTTGGGGAGAGTAAAGGATTGGCTATGAGATGGTAGTGTAGGGTTTCCTAACCCTATATTCATGAGTCTATATTAACTTAGCCCATTTTGTAATTTAGGTAAACATCTAATTTATAAAATATAGATTTTCTTTGAGGGTTGAACTAGCTTGGTATAGGGATAACCCATGGACAAGGGACCCTAAAACCAATCTTGATTTCTTGTAATGCACATTTAGCCCTGATCTGCATCATTTTCATCTCCATTTCTTGAATGCTCCTCTAAAAATCAACATCCTCCATGAAGTTTCCCTTTGTGATCTACATAAATCTATTCTTCATAAACATTTAGTTTAGAATAACTACCATATGGGTCGAGTGGGGGTGGATTATATGTATATTCTTCATGATAGAGCTTTTAAAAATGATTTGGAGGAGAATTTTGAAACTATGGGGATGATGGGAATTGGTATTTCTGCTGCAAATGAGAATTCTAGGAAGGAAGTGAAGTCATGATTTCATAACTTCATAAATGAAAGGAAAATGAAAGAATGAAAATGAATGGAAAGAAAAGGAAAGGTCTATAACTCAAAAAATGGGTTACATGAATTAGTGGAATCACCAGATATACTTAAAAATTCCTCCAAAAGCTAATGTCTCACCGAGATCACATCAAACCTAGTGAAATTAAGATGTAAAATAGGATACACAGTTGTGAAATATGTAGCTTTCAATGCTTGTCCCACCGGGCATGCGTAAAACTATTATTAAAAAAGTAGCACCCTAGGATTTACACATTAGAGATCCCTAATTTTTTCTAACATGGGACCATATCTGAAGTTGTGGAACTTCTTACTTGAGATGAACCTCTAGAGAATGCTGGTTCATCTACATAATCCTAATTCTAAAACTATTCATAAGGAAGGAAATGTAGCTAACTAATCCTAATCTACACATTCCAAAGGACTAGAGAGAGAGGGTTAGAAAGATGTAAAAGGGAAATCCTAAGATAAAAGGTGGTGATGGAACAAAAAATGGGAATCAATCTCCATGAGGGAGAAATGAGAAATAAATTAAGGAAAGATAGGGTAGACAAGCGTGCCAAAAATCCAATACAACATTCAAAATCTTATTCCCATGGAGCACAACATAAAAGAAACTTGTAAAGGAGAATAAATATGCACAACATACCACCAATGCAGTAGAGAGGAAAGATAATGCAATAAACACAAGGTAAGGTAGTGAATAACCACAAAAATGAATTTTATTTCCTTATAAGGATGCACAATCCATTACAATGAAGGAAGAAGGAAAGAATCACCCAAAGATAGGTCTAGATCTGTGGCCTGCAACTCAAATTGTTTTGGAACACTATTTTGGCATGGTACCTTTGTAAAAATGGAAAAATATTTCATTACATTAAAAATGAGTTGCATATATAGAATAATAAGATATGAGGGATGAAACTTGAAATTAAGGATTCCAACCACTTATTTAACCAACCAAGACCAATCAACATTGAAGTTTACAAACCCATCATTGACATCATCAATTTTCGTAGAGCCCGCACCCAAAAATGATGAAGGGATGTTTTTTTACAATTATGGATTAGAAAAATACATTTTTTTGACCCAAAACCACTCTCATCATGTATTAATCTTCAATACCTTTTCAACAATATAAAGTTGTTCTAATTTGATGTCATGGATCAAAATTTATGACCATTTGAAGTTTACCATTTGTTTGCATAGTTGATAGCCACGGGGACGTCAAATTTAACCTCTAAGTAACTCTTATCGACGTGTTGGATTCCCATTGGGTCTTGGATTTCATCCATTATGATATGGGGATTTGAGGAACCCATAGATTTTTAAATCCCGTGGTAAACAAGAAACCGGTGGAAGACAAGAAAACCACTAAAGATAAGAAACCTGTAGAAAATAAGGATCTGCAGAAAAAGAGGAATCCGTTGGAAAACAGGACCCACGTAAAAGAAGGAACTTGTAAATTTTAAGGATTCATGGAAAATAAGGAACAGTAGATTTTAAATATTTGTGGAAAATAAGAATATGTGGATTTTAAGGATTTGTGCAAAATATGGAACCGCATGAGATGTTAAGGATCCATGGAAAAATAGGAATATGTGGATTTTAAGGATCTACGAAAAAAGAGGAACCCGTGGATTTTAGGAATCTACAAAAAAGTGGATGATGTGAAAAAGGGAGATGAAGAAAATTGGAAGAAGAAAAATTAAGATGAAGAAGAGAAAATAGGATTAAGAGAAAAAGAAGAGGAAAAAGATAAAAAGAAGAGGAAGAAGAGAAAACGAAGAGGAAGAAGAGAAAAACCCTCATTTTGAATCAAGTTGTCTAAATAAACATGAGTGTTCATTTTAGAATAATTACCACTCCCTCATCCTTGTTCTCAAAACTCGATAAATCTTTTGTTGAAGCACAAATCAATATTATTTGTATAACACCATGGATGATGTAAAATTGTTGTGAAGTTATTTTCCTTTGTAATCTCAAGCACCTCAAAATCTTCAATGCATTGTTTTAACCTTTTAGGATCATTTTTGAACTATTTTCTCCTTTCCCAGGTTCTGGAGGCCCAAGGTTTTCTCAAGGAAAGGAAATTGACACTTGCAGCCCATCTCCAACCAACGAGGGCATAGATGGTCATAATTAGATCACACCTAAAAGGGCCCTATTGTCATTTCATAATCCTCACAGTTCAAGGGAATGGTGGAAATTCAGAGGTTTTGAGGTCAAGTGTGAAAATGCCCAGGAGGGGGGCTTCAAGCTCAAATGGTTCGCCGAGCTAAAAGACAAGTTGTAAGTTTTCAAGATATATTGGTAGCTTGGTTTGAGCTCATGGCTTATAACATGTTACTGAGGTAGGAATTGAAATAGATACTTAATGAGCCTGAGGACATAAACACATGTAAGTTCCCATGAAGATAGGCTCATTGTATAGTAATGTAGAGCATCATTTTGACAAGGGTCTTGACATTGGCTAAGGTTGTCTTGGTCAATATATATGCGAGCGGGCTTGGTTAGAAGATCACAATGTGAATATGGTTGATTATTGCTATACATGTAGAGTGAGTTGTTATCAAAGGGTCACATCGATGAAGATATGGAGTCAAGGGAAAGTTATAGGGATTGGATCGGGCCTAGTGTTCGGGATACTTTACAGGAAATGGATCGATGAGCCATGAGGGACTGGATCACAACTCGTAATAAATCTTGGAAGTGGCAGGTTGGTCACCATGATGGTGAACAATCAATACAACATGGGAACTCGGCATTTGGAGTGTTGAGAGCTCATCATATGGCTCGGGTGGTGAGTCCTAATCGGCATTGAGTGGCTCAGATGTCAAGACCAGGGAAAGTTTGAATAGATAAGGTGCTCGTAGGTATCGACATCATCAAGTTAGGTTGAATGGAGGAAATGTTTCGGAGGATGCATGGAGCTCATCATCAAAAATATTGAATTAGGCTTATTGTGTTTGACGTTGTAGCAAGGTGAAGCTGAGTCATATTTTTTAGGTGTAAAGCTCGAACAGATGTTCAGGTAAGTTGTAAGGATCATGGAGAAATCGTGGGAATTTAAAATATTGAGAACCAAATATTTGAGTAGGTGCGGGGTTAGATGGCATTCAAAGTCCTAAATCCACCACTATGGACTTTTGGAATCTCACGTCATGGAAACCATAGCAAGTAACCCAGATGAGTGGGAAAAACATCGCTAAAATTCCACACTTCAGTCATCATGTGGGAAATTTAGGAAAACATGGCCAAGTGGAGATAGTGCCTTGATAATACAAGCCAAAAAATATGCATGGGGGATTTTGAGGCCTGCGGCCATGGTGGAGATTATGCCATGACAAACCATCATAATAATCTCCACGATCGGGGAGTTTGAGGTCTGCAACCATGGGAAGATTAGAGCGGTTGGTCTAAGTTGAATGTCAGGCCTCGTAGAATAATATGCCAAGCCATTATGCTGTAATTAATGGTGAGAAGCATGAAACATGGAAAAATCAATGTTCATGCTCATGGGAGTTACATTTTTGCTAAAATATGGCTGAGTTATCCCATGAGTTGTTAGTAATTAAATCTTAGTTTTGAGTGGTTTCACACAAGATGGTGGGTCATTCGCTAAGATATGTAGAAGGTCATTGGAAAGTCTGAGTGACGAGTTAACAGTTAGAGATAACATGGAGCACGATGACTTGTAGGAATAGTATCTTGTGCCAAACTCAGTCATGGAGAACATTGTGGGATCAACATTGAGAGGACGTTGTTCAATTCAAAGAATGGTATGTTGACAGATTGTGATAAATCATGCAATTTTATTAAAGGCACAGGGGTAATGTCACATAATTTCCCAAACAATTCAGACAGAGCATATAGACAGGTTAAAGGAAATTCAACCACTAGAACTTGTGGAAGGTAGATGAACGTTTGCATGGACTCAAGATATGCCAGAATAGGATTATTAGAACCAAATCACTTGGCTTCAATAGTTGATGAAGTATGTGTTCATGAGAAATATCGACCTAGATCTCGGGGACAATCACATCACTTCGGAAGTAACTTAAGAACTGAATCGTATCACGAACTAAATGATCTAGCACTATGCATAGCAAGTGTAAAATTCTAATAGCTCGGATGAGCTAGGATTTATATATAGGATTTATATACCATCGTTGTAAGCTCGGATGAGCTAGAATTTGTATGGAGGAACTTGGGTCACTTGATCAAGTTAGTGCATGGAGCTTGAATGCATCGAAAAGGATGAATTCCAACCATACACAAATCATTCAACATGGGTTCTTGAGATGGTAAGCTTGCATGGTGAGGGATGAGCGAGTTAAGTCTAGTTTGTCTCAAAAGTAAATTCATGAATAGAAGCTCATATTGATGTGTGCTTTGATTCAAGAGGAATTAGCTCAACATGAGCATATGAACATTGATTTCATGAGGATACACATGAGGAAGGTTTCTCATGGAGTAACGAGATGAAAATGATCATTAAAGAGCCCGAATCATTGATGGGCGAGCATGTTGTTCCACCCAAATGTTTAGATGATGTGACAAAGTTCATTTCATAAGATAACTACTAAGCATGAAATAGATTCACATCGGTCTGAGTCCATGGAGAGAATATCTCATGTCCTAGAGCTCACACAAAATATTCAACTAACTGAGTTGAGCCATTCACCATTCATTGAGAAGAGGTCGGGGAGAGCTTGCATGGAGGATGAGTCGGAATACTTGTGAGAAAGAATCAAATTGATGAGTAGCTTGAACCGAACTCATTAGGCATTGTGTGACTCGGTCAACAGGTTCATAGGAAAGGGATCCATTTGAAACAACCCATCGAGGCTGATCTCACGAATGACTTGACATCGAGCTCAAGGATAACATGAGCCAAGTTGCATTTTGGCATAAAATTAAGATGTGGTCTATAACAAGGAGATGGATTCAGGATGAGTTTGAAATCAGGTGATCAAGTCATCGATCATTCAAATAAAAATTAGGAAATATCTGAGCTAATAAGTAAATCAATCGATGGGATCAAGCATCAAAGGAATTTTCAAAAAATGGCCAAGTTAAAACAAAGTCCATCAAATTTTTGATAGTGAGGTTGTGCTTAAATGGCCTTGTAATCATGTGATGAAGCCATGACTGGGTCTAACTCATACTTTGGAATGAACTCACACTGAGGGTGGTGACATCAAGTGATCATTTTAGGTATTTTCTAATGGCAAGTCAAAATAGAGATAATTTCACACTATCGAGTCGGAAGTGAGCTCAAGGCGATGATACGGGGATCTCGGTGAAGGTGATAGATCAATTTTGCATGAGCTCATGTAGATTTATTGGTGAGCTCAATTCAAAGTGAACTCGGTGTAGTTACAAAATGAGCTCAGTGGACAATATAATGGGTCATAGTCATGTGGAGTTTGATATATTTGCTGAGGTTTTAGTCACCAAGAAGATGGAGGTTGGTTTTTATCTTAGTTTAGAGCTCGTGGAGAGCTCATTTTGTGAGCTTGACATGGGGAGCTTGGTTAAGGTGGATGGTGGTAACAAGCCCATGATGCACTTAGTTGGTATGATGTGATGGTGATGGACTCGGCCAATACACGAGGTTGGAGCATCTCAGATGCAATTTCGTGAGTTGGCTCGTGCAAGCCAACCACCGAATTGGGATCTTTTTGGCCTTTTCCTTATGATTCCCCCTTCAAAAACTAGTCAACAGGGGGTCCCACCATTTAATTTTAATTAATTTAATATTTTTATTTAAATATTTTTAATAATACTTATTATTATTATATAAATATTCTTTTAATTTATTAAGAAGAACTAGGTCAACTTGGGTATTAATGATACATGATGGAACTTTCTCAAGCGGTTCAACCAACTATAATAAATACGTCACGTGCCTTCAATTTATGAATGCAATTATGACCTTTCCTCTTCTATCTCACATATTCTTCTATAAATGTAAGTTGGAAGCTCATTCCAAAGGGTTCCAATAGGTCAGATAGGTTAGAAAGTTAGACATCTTAGGCAAGTGTGTATTTTTCAAGAGTTCTCTCTCTTCTACAAGTTGTCCTTGTATGTTGAGGGAACTGTCAAGCCTCCTTTTCAAGACTATAATGGAAAACACTTTCTCTCTCTGAATGCATGATGCATTGTGCATGTTATTGAAGTAATAAAAGTGTGTGTTTTGTGACTAATCTCAGTCCTTTCATCCTTTTATACTTCTTTGTGACTTTTCTCATGCTTGCAGGTACACTATGAAAGTTCATGTTTCTATTGCAGGTTCTTGGATTTCTGTACTTATCAAGTGGTGGAGAGTTGCATGCAATTGAGTTGTGGTTCTTGTTCACCCTTCTCAAGTTCATCCTTCTTCATTGGAAGAATGATAACTTGTTTTTCTGATCGAGTTTAACAAAGGGAACACTTGTTTCCTATTCTGTGGTATTCTATACCCTCTCTAAGTTATAGTAGATGAAGTTCACTTGTGGCGCACACACACTCTTTCGGTGGATAATTCAATGGGTCCCTGGTCATGTGGATTTTGTCATATTTGCTGTGGATTTTGTCACTAAGAATATGGAGTTTAGTTTAGAGCTCGGTGGAGAGCTCATTTTGCAAGCTCGATGCGGGGATCTCGATTCTGAGTGGATGGTAGTACCAATCCCATGATACAATCAGTTAGTATGATTTGATGGAGATGGAATTTACCAATACATAGTTTGGAGGAGCTCAGACATAACTCGGTGAGTTGGCTCGGTGAGCCAACCACCGAGTTGGGCTCTTTTTGGCCTTTTCCTTATGATTCCCCCTTCAACACAAACCGGTCAATAGAGTGTCCCACCATTTAATTTTAATTAATTTAATATTTTTATTTAAATATTTTAATAATAATATTTATTATTATTATTATTTAAATATTCTTTTAATTAATTAAGAAGAACTAGGTCAACTGGGTATTAATGATACATGATGGAACCTTCTCAAGTGGTTCAACCAACTGTAATAAATACATCATGTGCCTTCAATTTAGGAATGTAATTATGACCTTTCCTCTTCTCTCTCACATATTATTCTATAAATGTAAGTTAGAAGCTCATTCTAAAGCATTCTAATATGTCAAATAGGATGGAAAGTCAAACATCTTAGGCAAGTGTGTATTTTTCAAGAGTCCTCTCTCTTCTGCAAGTTGTCCTTATATGTTGAGGGAATTGTCTAGCCTCCTTTTCAAGACTGTAATGAAAACCATTGCCTCTTTTGAATGTATGATGCATTGTGCGCATTATTTAAGTAATAAAAGTGTTTTTTTGTGACTAATCATGGTCCTTTCATCCTTCTATACTTCTTTTTACCTTCTCTCATGCTTGAAGGTAAACTGGTCAAGTTCATGTTTATATTGCGGGTTCTTGGATTTCTATGCTTATCAAGTGGTGGAGCATTACATGTAGTTTATTTATGGTGCTTTTTCACCCTTCTCAAGTTCATCCTTATTCACTAGAATAATGATAACTTGTTTTTCTGATCGAGTTTAACAAAGGGAACACTTGCTTCCTAGTATGTGGTATTCTATACCCTCTCTAAGTTGTAATAGGTGAAGTTGACTTGTGGTGCACACAACCTCTTCAAATTAACCCTTCCTTAGTCTAGAAACACCCTTTATTTGGTGCATCACCATCCTTAGTATAGTTTCATTTCTACAAATCTCTTTCCCTAAAACCCATGAAAATGTTAGCATAGGTCTAGATAATTGGTTCATTGCACTAGGAGTAGTACATTACTTAGTTTAGGAAGAGGAAGATGACCTTCTTGAGTTTCACCTCAAGCCCAAGTCCCAAAGCTTGAGAGGTGATCCCATGTGTCCCAATCACACCAAACATCCTATTCACATTATGGCCATTCGAGGGTGCAATGATATGGCAATAACATCTCACACTCATGTGCCACTTCTACGCGAGTTGTAACAAGTATAGGTTGGAGCTTCAGATAATCCATCTTCTTAGGTTACTACTATTAAGGCTTCACATTACACTTTAATCATCCCAATGCCTTTGTATTTATTTTTTATCTTACACATGTGTTCATAGAGGTCTAGAAAATACTCAACCTTGTGTTATTTTCCACAATACAAGCATACTTGGTTCTTAAGACACTCACGCTAATAATGATATGGTGATAAAAAAGTATAACATGTCCCATGAGTGATCCTTCCTCCACCACCATGGCCTCTTCTTTGATATCCACCTCAAAATCCACCATTTTCACTATTGCACATCTCACTAGTTTGTCCTTCTTGCTCCCGAGAACAACTACCATAGTGGTTTGATGCAACCCAAGATATCACAAGCCTCATGAATATAGTCAATCAATCAAAATTCAATAGTATCATGGGTAAGCGCATCATAAATTTTGTAGTACATAGAGACGTTCTTTTATGTTGCACACTACAAAAGTGGATAAGTTATAACATCATGATTCGGAGGAAAATCTCACAGGATGTCAACAATGAGCATACACTCCTTCATGTGAAGATATACTTAATATGTACTTCCACATCACAAGCCACCGCACGTATTGTTAAGCGAATTGGCATAAGAAATTTCTAACTATGTAGCCATAATTTCTATTTGTACCTCAAGGAAGGGAATTACACTTGTTTCGATTCTCTAAACTACTTTTGCATTCAATGCTAACTATAATTCCTTGTATGGATCTGTAAATATCTTATGAGATAATGCCCTCCTAAATGGTGTCAACAAGCCACCTACCAACCACTACGTGTGCTGAATCTAATGAATATCATAAGATAGATTAGAAAAAAGGTTTTTAAATATGTGTCATATTCCCTCACACTTTCAAATAATCCTTTCTTGATTTCCTTTTACACAATACTTTGTTGCTCAAATTGAGGAATGTGAAATTCAGATAAAAAGGAAGTGCGCATCACATCATAATCCACCACAATCTAGTGTCGATCATATTTTATATACGAGTTATGTGCATTCCCTTAAGGTGTGGTGGAAAATTGACTTTCCTTCCTATCAAAAGCTATAATCCCCTTAGCTCTTGATATTAACTCACACTTATGCACATGTTTAGCTACATATTCCACACCTCTATACTATGTTAAGTGAAGTGGCATATCAAATAAGAATTGAGGTGTCCATTACTATTCTTGCTAAGGTTGAAATTGTTGTTGAGGTTGTTTTTGTGGCTACTATGGTCCTTATCCTAGAGTGGGTATAGATCCTGAACTTGAACCTCCACGGGTTTCCTCTATGCAGTGGTTAACTTGAACCTCTTGAGCCTCCCACTACAACATGTAGCCTTATAGATGAACTCCATTACATCCCATCAATTATACTAAATTTGAAAACAACTGTTTATGCTATAGTAGAACCTATAGGACTTATTCCAATGAGTTGTGTGCTTTGATACTCTTCCCTATTAAGCATATAAATTTTTGAGAAAGTGGGCATTAGATGGTTCGTTAAAGATGTGGCATCATGTGTTTGCAGATGATTGGTACTTGAACCCATGATGTATTTAATAAGATAAGGCAATTGCATTTTTAGCATATTTTCCTTTTTGTCATGGGTATAATATAACTTCACAATAAGGTCATTGAATTTAAATTTATGAAACTTGAGAAGATTTTTATATTGCATGGAAATATTTTATTTGTATTTGAGGCTATGATGTGAAGTATTATCATGTTTTTCATCAAGAATATCAAAGGTATAAAAATGGGATTTAAAAATATTTTCAATAGGGATGATTTCGTATAGGAGATGCAAAAAGATAATCCCACATCAAGTGGAAGGATTAATTCAGAATTGAAAACACGTGAGAATGGGGTTTCCTAGTGGCCATAAAAAAATTAGTATGAAAATCTTAAAGCATTAGATAAATCTTGATATTCCGGTTAGAGTGGGATTCACAAGTGGTCTTTTGGAGAATTTTGTTAAGGATTTTGTTAGAAGATTCAACTTGTCCATTACATTGAGGATGATAAAGATTTGATAATTTTTTATTGATTTTTAATTTTGCATAGTTTTGTTTTAGATATTTTCTTTTGAAATTCCCACCATTATCAAAATAATTGTGTGAGGAATTCCAAAGCGATAAATGATTTTTATAAGGAGGAATTTTGAATTGGTAAGGCATGTTAGTAAGAGACATGTCTTCAAAAAATTGGTGAATTACTCAATGGTTGTAATGATGAAAAGGTGTCCATCTTAAGAGGGAAGTTTACCGATGCAATAAAATCCCCACATAATAAAGGGACAAGGAGCTTCGAGGATTTTATGGTCAACTAATGGAGAGTGAATAAGGTCATCATGGTATTGAGAAGGTTAAAATTTTTGGAAAATGTGTGGGCACAAGATTATAAGGTGGGATAGTAACAACCCATTCAAAGGCATTTGAGGGCTATGGAATGACAACTAAAATTCCTACTCTGCAGGTTCCCCCATATGCTTCTTTGATGAGAGAAGGGAATTTATACTTAAAGATGCAACAAAATAGAGAACTGTCAAAGCTATGATAATAAAGGATATTATTTTTGAGGATGTATTTTAGATATTTCTTAAGGATGTTAGTGTTCTTATGAGAATAAAATTATGGAGAATAAGTTTTATGTTAGAGGAATTGAATGATGTACATATACCATGAATAATTAGAAATATGCATGGTTTCTATGCGATAAAGAAGAGAAAAATCAAGAGAATATTGTATGGAAGGTGTTTTATAGATTTGAACAATGTATTGGTCTTGTGGAAGATCTAAGTGAGGTTGAAATTGAGTGGAAGATGATGCCATAGAATCAACCAAAGTGTTTTGTTCTCAAGGAATAAGTTCAATGGTGAAAGAAGTTAATTGTTGGGCTAAGTCTTGGATGGTGTTGTGATATGATTTTATATTATCAATTTGAAATTGGTAGGTGCCACTGACTTGTCAAAAATAAAATTCAAGATACAAAATGTTGGCAGTAAGAGAAAATTTAATGCTAAGAATAAGATCCTCTTATTCAGCTATGTTGTTTCGACATCAAATTTGTGTCGGAAGGAGAAAGGAAGTGTCTTTCCTAAGGGATCAATAGGACAAAAACCTTCCTTAGATCCTTGAAGACATATATTTCTCCATGAAAATTGATAGTCCAAGTTTATTCATGGAGTTTGACCATGATTTATTTGTCTTGCGTAATGGGCTTGACATGATTAGGTTTAGGAATCACATCGCTAGTTGTATGAGATTATGCCTATAGATCAGAAGTGATGCTATAATAATAGTTTTTGATGATAAGAGATTGATTAATTCCTTTAATGAGTAGTATTTACTCATCGGGAAGAACATCGAGAATGGATTGGGTTGTGGGTATTGGAGCAATAATGAGTTGATCACCATCGAATTGACCTTTGGTGGTATTTTGCATAATGATATGTTATTCAAACTCCATGTGGAGTGTCATATATTTTACAATGCAACTATTTGTGAGGATAAAATGGGAGAAGAAATGGTAAAGAGGGTCAGTGTGAAATAAGGAATGAGTGGTCTAGTAGATCATGTAGTGACAAAGCTTGGTATTAGCAAAAAGGTGACCAAAAGGCTCGTTCAAGATATCTATATCATGTTTCATAGTCAAGGGGAGGATGAATAATGTATTAGATGAAATTACCTATACCCCTTTATCCTCTCAAGCCAACATTCTACTAATGGAGATAGGGGTAGAAGAGGTGTAGAGAATGAGTGGTCGATCGGGCAATAGAGGTTGTAATGTAGGCATAGTGAGAAGAATTACTTTTAGATTTTTAAAGGAATACTACATTCTTTGTTCCATTCGAGTGTAATGTCATTGTTAATGAGGATCTAAATGACATGATTAAAATACAAAAACTAGTGACAAATCATCAAATTTCTCCAAGATTCTCTAGGAAAGTCTAGATATTAGGTGTATATGTAGAACACCACATGTCAAGAAAGAATTTTATCTTTTCCAAGAATTTATCTATACCACATACGAAGATTAGTTATCGTAAAAATTTACATTATGTGACACAAAATATGAATTTTCCTAGATAAACATGAACCTTGTATTTATGAAGTTGTTAAAGGAAATGCCAAGGTCTTGGGCATGATACTTTGTGAATTAATATTTGAAGAGAATGTCATCCTTATGGAATTTTACTATATTGTGATTGATATTATGGAATATATGGTTCATAGATCATTGATAAGTTTATCCATCATTTTTATGGATAAAGGGCATTTTAACATAGTAGTAAGTGCCCCATGTTACCAAAATATTGTGTAACATTATTAAATAAATGTAATATTATTAATAATGAGTTTACAAAACTCATATTAATAATATAGTTGTAATAGTTTTATTATTGGTGAGTTGTGAGAACAAATCACGTAACTATTTTAGTGTGAGAGATATATTAGGGATAAGATTGAGGGATTGTATGGATTTGAGAGAGATATGTGGGTTGTTGAGGATTGATGATGACTCCTTGTATTAAGGAGAACATCCTCCTATATAATGTAAACTCTACCATTGTAATTTATATCCCGACTAAATTAATTCAAATTTCTATATTCTTGTTATTTGGGGTTGTTTATTATAGTTCAGTTTTTATCGGTGGTATCGAGCATTTCAGTCAAACTTGAGAAAACTACGAAGAGTTGAGACTAGTCAAGGGGCAACACCATAAGCCTTTATTATTGCCCCAAGCCTATGAATTATGCGCTTAAGGATACATGTCGTTGCACTCAGATTGGTCCTATTTCTAGGTGATCTTCACTACCACCGAAACTATAATTTTTTTAGTTATATAGTCTTTTAGTCAAAATTAGTAGAGTTAAAAGCCTGTGTTTTGAGTTGTTTTCTGGAAAAATGTGAAGGAGACGGGATTTAGGTTCACTTCTTGTTTTGAGCATATGGATCTATGCTTTCAAAAAATCTTGGTTATAAATTTTTTGATCCATCTCAGTTAGGATCGTCCCTCCATCATATGTGGATTTGGTTGTGCAGATTTCTATGTATTTTCATTTCTCTGGAATGAGAGAAGGAGAAGATTTGGTATGGTCTACACACTTGTGCAAATCAACGTATATAATTGTCAAAAATATTCAAATTCAATGGTGTTATGTAAATTCAACTTATTTTGGAATCAAGTTGGATTAATTTTCATTCCATTTAGAGATTTCAGATATACTTGGATTTATCTTAAATGTGTTGATGAACTCAGTCATATCGTGGTTATTTTATTCGGAGAAAGTCAAATTTTCGAGTACATTGTTGTTCCTACACACATGGCATCATTTTCTTGCTTATCACATTGCAGTTCATTCTCTACATATAAGTACATGGACTCTTCTAATTTTTCTAACCACCGATGTTTTTCCAAACATCTCTCTATTCGATGGTGAGTTAGATCATTGAAACATCAAGAGGAGCTTCTTAGCAAAATCCACTTTATGAAATATAGCTAAATATATAGTTAGATGAACATGTGATATTCCATTAAAGAATATATTCATATCTAAACTCTTTTGACATCCTGTCTACAACTTGACCGTAGTCTTGGAATCATTTGGAGCTATATGTAAAGAGACAACACAAATCCAAGTTATATGAATTAGATTTTGTTATTTAGTTGTCATTTATATACTACACATTTCATTTAATTTAGTATAATTTTAAAAATTAGAGTGATTTATGCCCATTTTTGAATAAATTCTATGTAAAGTGTCATAGTTGTATATGATCTATGTCAACAAAATTTGTTACTTTTAAGTTATTTGTATTAGGTGTCATTAGTATTATTTTCAAATGTGAGTCATCGTCATGTTATCTTGAGTAGAGTTATGTGTCATCAAAGTCCAGTATTTTTGGGTCCATTATCAAAAATTCAAAGAGTTAAATATTGTAAAAATAAAAAAATTGCCTCACAGACACATTTTTGGTGTTACCCGACATCCAATTTTTGGGAGAATAAGATGAATAATATTGCAGTTCTAATGATATTTTTGATGAATTCAAAGAAGGAAAATATGCCTAGCTTGGGGCTCTCGCCTCGACCTCACCCTATTCCACGACAAGGAGCACACCAAGGAACTTCCCCGAGACCTTACAAGGGCACCGCCCTTGACCTCCGCTAGGGTTACCGCCCCTAGACCCCCACTTTGGAATTTCAAAACCAAAGAGAATATTTTTGGGGAAGATGCATCAACAAAAGGAAGTTAAAATTTGAGCTACATGATCCAATATGTTGAGTAAGTAGTGACACTCACCTAGAGGAATGAGGTAATAGAGGAAGGAGTTTAATTAGTGACTGTGTGTCGGTCACCAATGACGAGTCACACGGAAGCTGTGGTGGCAGTGTGTGTATGTGTTTCACCTGATTCTTAGACATTTCTTTGAAGTATTGATGAAATAGATAGGGTAACGGGCATAGGAGGAATACCTATTCAAATGTAGGTTGATGGGTTGTTGCGTGTGTATGACTTACGAATCCACGGACTGATCGTGAGAGATTTCTTTTGGATAGGAGGAACTACCTATAATGAAAAGCAAGACCACCAAGTAAGAGTTAAATAATATATGCAATGAACTACATAGTGTGTGCTTGATGCGGGAAGTTTGATACTTCCTAAACGACTATTAGCTCACTTTGTTTTAAACAATTAATGTGAATAATAAATTAAATCCTATTGTAATTCGAAATGATTTAGGTATCTCACTTAAAACACAATAAGAAATATCTAATCTAATAGGCTAGGCTAGAGTAGGATCCAAAGGTCAAATAGTTGGTTCTGGTTCTCTGCAGGTCTGACTGAAATCTCAGGTAGATCACAGGTGCATAAGGGTGGGGTGGAATTAGGTGGATAGGTCACTATTCTAAGCTGTATGGGAAATTATAGAGACCGATCTACGGTTAAGGGTGACAGAGACAACAATTAGGTGTAGCTGGTGCCGATTCTTATGGAAAACTAGGAATGCCACAAAATGAGTTTTGGGGCCTCCTTTGTGATTACAAAAAGGACTTTGGTTGGTTGGGATGAGGTATTGGGTGATTTGGGTAGGATTTGGTGAGGTTTTTAATGGGTATATGGAGGGAGAATGTTGAAGGAGGTCAATGGGTGGCTAGGTAAACAATAGGTGATAATATAATGACAAAATGAAATGAACTAGAGAAGTATAAAATTTTACTTACTTGGATTCTGGTCCTGGACCTTGTGAGTGAGGGATGGAGGTGTTGGTAAGAGGTTGAAGGCTGCAAGTGATCACCAATTATAGGAGAGCTTCTACATGGACTGCATGTGCATTCCTCTTTGCTTGGTTAGATCAGATCATTACTGGGGTGGCTGTGTAAGAGAAAATGCTTGATCTCCTTCCTTGCATGCGTGTTCTCATTGGAATTTGATCTCAGAAGATGTGATATCTCTCAGGAAGATCTTAATGTTTGCCAAATTTTTCAATCTATACTAACCTTGAAAATAAGGTTTTTTTGGGGGTAAAAAGGTTAACCGATGGTGGTTCCGGCTTAATCGGCAATGGTTAGGACTAACCAACATCGATCAAGGTGGGATTTCCTAGGTTTATTACATTAGGGAGATCCTCTTGATTTTCTCGAATCTCGTGTCATTAACCCATGGATTAAACTAGAAGCTTCTTGTGAGCATGTGGGAATGTGTTTAGAGAGAATGTAGGTGTAGTAATTTTTACCCCTACCTCAAAAGGAAGAACCCCATGCGTGCCGGCCTATCACCCAATGAAGCTTAGTGATCAACCAATGCACACCCAGTCCGAGTCTCTCTTTTATGTGAGTCTAGTGGGAAGCATTACCTATGATTGTAAGAGTATTTAGGAAAGGAGTTGAGACATACAAGAACCATAGGGCTCAGAATGGCCTCCAAATCCTTGCAGTCACTTCAGACCAAGTGCTTTAGCAGATTCTAGAACATATACTATAACAAAAAGAAAGATACAACCATTCATTCATATCATGAAAGGAAAGAGAACTCATAAGAATGAAATATACATTAAACCCATTGATATTCATATCTATTTATAATAGGTAACCTCAACATATTCATTGATTCATTACAGAGTGTCACAGAGTGTAGACCGTAGTCATGTGCATCACTGGACATATGTAGCTAAGCTAATGAAAAGAAAAATACAACTCCATGCTTAGTACATCCTTTCTTGAACCAAAATATCCACTCACAACAATTCTGCAGAGCCTCCCTTCCTCTCTAACCCGCTATTCCCTATGTATATCTCCCTCTGTGTATATATCTATCTATGTCTCCCCTTTTTCCCTATGGCAGGAACTTGTATTTATCACTTTCCCGGGCTGCCAACTCACCTTGCTGCACCCTCAGATCCATCACCAAGTGTCGAATGTGGTCCTCCATGTGAGCATGTTCCTTCAGGCCTGAGCTCTCCATTCCATCTCATGATGATCTTCTAGAAGATTCCATCTAGGCATGCTCTTTCTGGGCCAACCTATTGCCAGGCTGGCATCTTATCCACACATAACCGATCACGATTTTCATGTGTCTTGCCTTGGGCGCTCAAATTAGCTAAGTCCCAAACCTCCTTTCGTGCATCGTGCATGCTATAGGCCTTTCTCTTACACACTTTTTCCTTACATGCCATCCTAGTAACTAGGATCCCATGTGCCCACATGCCTTTATACTTGGTCAATAATCTAGGGGCCCAACATCACCCCACACTATGCCTGTTCTCCGTCCTTGGAAACATTTTACTTGACCAAGAGGAAAGTTATTTTATGGGACCAAGATGTAGACTTATACTTTACAAAAATGAATAAGGAATGAAAGAATAGGGGAAAGAATGAAGAAATGGGGGAAGGGCATCAATTCAAAAGGATGGGAAAGTCCTTTCACAGATCTACCTCTAGCTTGTTCCACACTTTGACCTCATCCTTCACCTTCTGGCATAGGTCGCCCACTAGGGTGCTTACTTCATCAAAGCTTAGGCCAATTCCTAGGTGCCCAAAGTGTCCATAATCTGCTCCAATTCCTTACCCAGTCTACGAGCTTATCCATTCTTCTGGTAATTTGGGGATATAGTTCCTTCAGTTGGGCCTTAGTTGAGCTCCTTAAAGCCTCAATCACCTTTGATTTATTTTCTACCTTAGCCAAAACGTTGTCCCTCTCTGCCCTGTTCCCTTTATTCTTTTCTTGGAACTCTTTCATTCTGCTTCAAGTGTGGTGACCAAGGAGCTCACCACCTTATCTCTATCCATGCATGTGTCATATACGACTACTGCGAGCGAGCGGTGACCTTAATTTCCATGAGTACTTGGTGTACTCAGTAACGATTGCTACTACCTTAAATCGGTCTTCCTCTTTCAACCACATGGCCACTTCTTCTATAGATTCCGGTGCCAAGGTTCACCTCTCCATAGTGAGGATGCGCATTAGGTAGTCTAAGCATTCCAAGGTTGATGCATACCTCTGTGGGATTGGCATTAGGTCTGGGTGCTTTAATATGATGGCGCTCTTGATCAACTCCACCTTCTTGTAGACCTCCTGCACCTTTACTTTTTCCTCCTTTAACTTGTGTCTTAACTGTGTGTTGATTAATTCCTCTTGTTTTAAACTCTTGGCCTTTTCCACCAGTTCTTCCACCTTCCCTAACTTCACCTCCAATGCTTTGATTCTGTCATTTTGTTTGAATAGCCTAGCCTCAGTCTCAACCGTGAGTTCGTTTAGAGCATTTCATACTTGTTCATTTAAAATATCTTGAGCATTTACTAAGGGGTTGTATCCCTTAGATTTTGGAAAAGAGATGAGTGCTTTTTAGCAGACTTCAAATTCTGGCTCGTCAATGTGTGACTCGAACACCTAAGAGAGCATCTTCTTGGTCCTGGGGTACACACCATCCTTTTCAAAATACCCCATGGCTAGGATCCTTTCGTGGGTACGGTGCTTTGGAACCATGCGTGTAACACCTTCTTTGTGTCATCCACATATCCCATTATCTATCTCTATTCTGTATCCATAGTTCTCCTACCCGAGCATGCGCCTTTGGGGAAGCTAACTGTCAGAGCGGGGCCTCCTAGGCTGTCATGTTCCTTTTCAATGCTCTCCTCCTTCCCTTCCTTAAGCACTATGTCCGTGTTGTGCTCTAACTCTTGGTCTACAAGGACTTCAAGCATATTTTTCACTTCTCACTCTGCTAACTTAGTAATCTGCTCTTTTGTAAGGCTTATGGCTCCTGCTCCTTGGCATCCTTCTCATCTACCTTTGTGTCTTTGGTGCCTTCCTCATCTTGTGCACCCTTACACCATGCAAATACAAAATCTTTCTTCTCCTCTCCACTCTCTTCCTTCGAGTCATAGACACTAAACACATGTGGCTCTTTTTCCTTTTCAGGCTCTTCCTCATCACCATCTTCTTCACTCTCATCTTCTCCTTCTCCTAAGTACTTCTCCAAGCTATCAGTCACCTCTGAGTCAGCTTCTTCATCCACCCTCTGCTTCTTCCTAAGAGGTGGCTTCTGATAAGGAGATTTGGCCTTCTCTTCTTCCTTCGACAATTCTTCCATGGTGGTGGGTTGCTCGGGCACCTCTACTTTTGGCATCTTCTCCTTCACTAGAGACTTCTTTCTCTATATGTAGGTGCTTAGCTTAGTGCTTGTAGATGGCATGCTCATTGTCTGAGCAACTGTCACACTTTGTGCTCCTTCCTCTCCTCTGCCTCTCTTCTTAGACATTGTCTTCTTCCTTCCTAAGGGGTCTTTAGGTATGGATATTTCGTTCTCTAAATACGCTCCCTTTTCAAAGTTTAGCCTTATGTGCATGTACACAAGCGCCACGAGATCCTTGAGTGATGGGAAGTGTCATTGGCCTAGTCATTTGGATCTCATGAGACATGTACTTCTCTATGTATGTGCGCATACCATCAGGGTAATTCAGCTTCTTCCTTATCTCCATGTGTTCTCGGTATAACATTCCTAATTCTAGCCTTAGCTTCTTTGATTCCTTAAATATTTTTACTCCCGCTTGGAAGTATTGGGTAGTGAACATGAAAGGAAGCTTGCACAAAGGGCTCCATGATTCATCAATAAGCTTGAATCTACCCAAGTAGTAGTGTTGGTACACCGTGAACTTAGCTTCTCCCTCAGTGGCTACTGGGAGTTGTTCAAGGATCCTCCATTCTACCCCGAATGCATTCCTCAAGCGTGTATACCACTTTTCCAGCCGCGCTTTGTGGGGAGCCATCATTGTATCACAAGCATACTTCTCGAACCTCTTCGTAGGCGAAGGGTCTTCGGCTAGGTACTCCCACACGAACTTGTCTGAGGCATCCGACACTCCAATTTCTATGAACACTATGGTGAGCAAGACATTACCAAAGAGGATCATGTCCCCTTCCTTCGCGCACTTAACAATCTCCTCTGCAATGTATACGGATAAGTTGTATATCGTCCCCTCTGTAATCTTCCTATAGACATGTAGCCAAGGTTTGTTGACTTACGTCCATCTTTCTTGGCCATTCAACTTACTCACCAGATGCACAACCATCTTCATAACAGGGTCCTTGATGTCTGAAATATCATAGTACTGCGACCCTTTCTTGCATGCATACTTAGTGACGGTCTCTTGAATAGCCTCCTTATCACCAAGGTCATCTTCTAGGCTATATCCCTCATATACGAGGCCTGTAAATTGTGAAATAAACTAGTGAGTCATGTGCATCTTGCACCTAGAAAAGTGGAAATAGTCTTCATGCACCCGAGACATCAACCATTGGTACAAGTGATTTGGCTTCCCAAAATAAGGCAACTCATAGAGTTGCAACAGCCCTACCTTCACCAATTTTACCTTAATGTCATCATCATATATGGGCAAACCTTTAAGTGTTCGCTTGTTAGTGGGGCATACCAATTCCAATGCCATTTCTTTCTCTATGGTGTTTGTATGGTGATTATAGTCACTAATAGGTATGCTTCTCAAGTGGGATTCCCATTCCTTTCCCATCATCACCCCATCTGGGTATTGCATCTCTGCATACCATTCTTCATTTGTGTCTACTTCAGGTTCTAGTTGTTTAGCCTTAGCTTTTCCCTTTCCTTTCTTGGGTGCTATGGTCGAGGTACTTTTACTACTCCTACCCTCTCTTTATTATTTTTATTTATTCTCCAAACCTTCGATCTCAGATCTATGATATAACTCTTCTAAACCCATGTCGTAGTTTGTCAAACCCTAACTTGGATAAAATCTTCACAAGACAACACCTTTTCAAATTCTTCCATGCTCATGTAATTTCTTCTGGTCCATAATCTCAAATAGGCTCTTCACATTTTAATCACCCGGATCTTCTACTAGATCAAATCTAAAAACCCTAATTTATAACACTCACTTACATCTCTAACTCTTCATTTTCGCAAAGTAAATATGAAAGTTCCTCGACCCTTTATTTATAGTTTTTTATTTTTCTGATCATTAAATGCTACTTTACCTACCCCTGTACTTTGTTCATTTAATGAAGATTTTTCAAACAAAGTTCATCTTCAGTGCCTTCACTCATGTGCCCTTCTGCGTGAAAAATTCTCCAACCTTCTAGTGCACAACCCAACCAACCTGATAGGAGACTCTTGCGCATGCTTAACCTATAACGAAGGCACTTCTTCTGTCCAGATTCTTGATTTTTCCTACCTCGTGTTACTTTAACTACGCTTCCTTTTCCTTTGTACGTGGGATCTACTAGTAGCTTTATCCTGGCACTAATTATTCTATCTTTTCTCTTCATCTACCTCTTTTAACTAGGGCTACATAAAAAGGCTCTTCAACACAACTTCCTTGGTACTTTAACATATGCTTATTCAATTTTCTCCACCCCACATTTAAACGATGCATGGTCCTCTGCGCACTCACAAATTCTCCAAAAATAGTAATAAGGTTACGACACCCAAAGTGCAAAACAACAACTCAAAAGGTAAACACAAGAAAGGAAAATGCATAAAGGAAACTTATAAAGCTGATTGGTAAAACTACCTTATTTACAAACACCAAGAAGACTTATTTATAGGAGGGCTTTACCTATTTCCATTGAATTTTTCAGAAACTTCGTCCCATCCAACATGGAATCGCACGCGCTTGGATCAAGGATGTACAAAATTGTGTAGGGACCCAACCAATGGACTTTCAACTTTCTAGGATGGCACAGAAACTTGGAATCATATAGTAACACCATCTGCCCAACCTCAAACTTCTTATTTCTAATGTGGTGATCATGCCAAGCCTTTTGCTTTGCCTTTTCTATTGTTTGGCTCCATCGGGCAAGTGATCGTCTCTCATCCAGTTTCATTAGCTCATCAATCCTTTCTTCCAGCACTTGTTCATCGGCTAATCCTCCTGCGTGCACTATTCACAGAGAAGGTAACATAAATTCAACTGGTAAAATAGCTTCCATGCCAAACACCAATTGAAAAGGTGTGGCTTTATTTAGTCTTTTATACGTAGTCCTATAAGCCCATAACATTGTCGATACTTTGTCATCCTAATCTTTTCTTCTAACATCACAGATTTTGGTCAAGGTATGACTTAGTATTTTGTTGAATGCGTCCATGGTTCCATTCACTTGTGGGTGATAGGGTGTAGTCTTGTGATGAGCCACCATGAACTCTGATAATAGGATCCTCACGGTCTCATTTAGAAAATGTGTACCCCTATCATTGGTCAAACTCAACGGACATCCATACCTCATGATAATGTTCTCCCACGAGAACCTTATCGCATTTATTCTTTGTTGTGTAATATTTAGTTGGGGCTGCCTCTACCCACCTTGTGAGATAATCTGTGCAAGTGATGAAATAATGTGACCTATTCCTACGCACTACTGGTGTAATAGTTCCTACAAAATCTATGACCCATTTTTCAAAAGGCTCTGTGTCTTAGGGATAGGATGTAAAGGAATTTCATCTCTCCTTCCTGGTTTTCAATGTCTTTGACGGTGGTCACATGCTTTAAAATAATCTCTACAATCCCTGATACAAGGTTTCCCACCATAATCCTACCATTAATATCTTGCGCGTGGTGGCATCACCTACATAATGCCCACCCGCACTTCCTCCATGTGCTTCCTCCATGATGGCTAGGTGCTCATGCTCTAATACACACTGCGTAAAAATTCATCTCGTCCCAACTTGTATAAGTCTCCATTAATCAACATGTAGGGTGTGGTGTGTATGGCCAACTGCTTCTTTTCCAATGCCTTCATTCCATCCAGTGCCACACCTTCTTTTAAAAATACTGCAATATCCTCCAAATCCGAGTGCATGCATCATAAACTAAACGATTGGGCATCTAACATTGCTTCCTCAATACTTTGTGTGCCCTCTCTTGAATCAATCCTTGACAGATGATCAAGTCCATAGTTGCTTTTTTGGGCTTCACTACAATGGTGAATTCAAACTCTTGAAACAACAACACCCATTGACATATGTGCCCTTGAAGAATGGGATTGTTCACCAAATACTTTAATTTCATGTGGTCGGTGTAGAATACAAAGGGTATTTCCATCGAATCTTGTCTGAAGTTAAAGAGCATGTAGATCATTGACAATGCCTCGTGCTCGATAGTGTATAATTCTACTCTGTTGGTTTTAAATTCCTGCTCATAAAATAGAGAGGATGATCAATAATCCCATCACTTGGTTACGCAAGTACTTCTCCAATTGTGGTTCTTGAGGCATCTACATGGACATGGAAGGGCTTGTCCCAAGAGGGAAAATATAAAATAGGCAGGGTAATAAGCCTATCTTTTAATGTATCAAATGCCCTCTGCTGCACCTCTCCCCAATGGAACACACTTTTTTTTTCTAAGAAGCTCCTCTAAAGGTGCAACAATCTTGGCATATTCCTTAATGAATTTCCTATAATAGCTTTGTATGTTCAAGGAACCCACGCCGTGCTCAGCTAGTAGGACCCTTAACCCCATAATAACTGCAACCTTAGCGGGATCTACCAACAAGCCCTCCTTACATATGATATGCCCCAATAGAGTCCCAAAGGGAGTAGCAAACACACATTTCTTAATGTTGAGGGATATCCTCAACTACCTACACCTTTCAAAAAGTAATCTAAAGCTATCACAATGGTCCTTAGCGGACCATATACTTTCCAATCATCCAAATAGACCTGAAGAAATTTATGGATGAATTCCTGGAATGCTTGCAACACTATATGTGAAAAAATAGTAGGCACATTCTTCAATGCAAAGGGCATGACCGTATATGAAAAACTTCCCCACTCGGTGGTGAAATTTGTCTTCTCTGGTCCTCCTTTGCAATCCGGACTTGGTGGTATCCTAAAAATCCATCCGTAAAGGAGTAGATTTCACACCCAGCGACTCCTTCCAAAATTTCTTCAGTGAAGGGGGTCGGAAATGGATCAATGACACAAACTACATTCAATTCCCTATAGTCCACACAAACCCTAATCTGCCCATCCTTCTTGATGTTGATTACCACTTTGGACTTATCCACTCGATTCTTCTCTTGCCTCAATGATCCCATAAGCTATCATCTTGTCTATCTCCTTCTTAAACTTCACGCACAAATTCAGATTCATTCGGTAGGGCCTTTTCTAACAGGGCACACACCATCCTTCGATTTTATCTTCATCTCCCCCAAGGAATTGTGAACGCCTTTGAGCTCATGGTACCCACGTGGGAATAAATCCTCAAATTCGTGAAGTAGATCAATGATCTTTGATACTTCCTTCTCTTTCCAATAATCCCCAATAATAGCTTCGTTAGGTTCTTCTAAATTGATGTTAACTTTATTTGTCTTTACTGAGGCTCATGGTAGTCACATGCATGAGCATCTTCATTGTCCACTACCTTGCGCATTCCTAAAGAATAGATAACATCTAAGTTTTGATTCCTCTCTGTCGATGACATATACTAACTTTCCCTTCTCTTTTTCTAAACACGTGCGCTCAAGTTGTAACTCTTTTGTTTCCTCAATCTCTTCAAAGTGCACCTCCAATCCTTATTCACCTAGTAATTCCAATAGCCTATCTTCTGTTCTGGCACTGTCCCCCATGGTAAGGCACTTAATACCCTACAAGGCCTTATCAACTGATGGCTTGGTACTCCAATACTCAAAGGTTTGAATAAGGTCAACCACGAGCTCTTGCCAATTCCTTGTCTCGTGGTGTGTCTCGAATGAATGTACCATACACACGCACAACCCTGTATTGTAGAATACACTTGTGCACTGGAGGGATGGTGGTAAATATTTTGTGCCTTCTCTCTAGACCTATTCACACTCCTGGATATGGAAAGAGGCATGCTCCTTCCCATGATACTCCTTGATGATGGTGGGTAGATTACTTCTAGAAAATCGACAAAGAGAGAAATCCTTACCTCGCACCACTCTAAAAGGCTCTCCGATGTGTGGCCCACCAATGAGCTCTCTTGTGCAAGGAAGACATAACTTAACATCTCCCTTCGTTCCTTCTCATTTTTCCACTGAGCTTTTACCTCCTGCAGAAAGATCTCAGGGAAGGATCCTCCTGAATACTTGGGTAGTTATTTTCCTCCAAGGTGCCTAATAGTGTGCACCTTTATTACCTTGGTCACTGACCCTCTCAACTACCATCCCATTAATTCATAAGTTCCATGTGCCCAATTATCACACACCAGGCTGGTGGTATCACTTACTAACTGAGCATCTTCAAACTGGATAACTCTGTTAGTAGGTTGTACCATCTCAGGGTTTTTGATTGAGGGCACATAAATTTTTCCAAAACTTCTTCTCCCAACGGGTCAATATAGGGTGTTGACTTCCCATCAACCAGGGGTATAATGACCCGTTCCTCTTTTTCTCAAAGCTGATGTAACCTTTGTTGAACCGAAAGTGCATTATTTTGTAACACCAAGAGCACCCCAAAGAGTGCAGAAATTGTCCACCTTGGTGAGCGCCAAGACTTTGAAGTCCCAGTAAACTTGGCTCCCTGAATAGTAATATTTGCATCCTTCAAGACACCAATGGGAATTACCTTAGTCTTGTTTGCCATATACAACACATTTGAAGATGGTTGTAATGTATGTCTCCCCATCTGATGCAATGCATCTAAGGTCAGAACATTAACCTCCACGCTAGTTTCAATGAGTATATTGCTAAGGATCCATCCATCTATAACTACATTCAATGTAATCTCCTTATCATAGTCGAGGTTGTGAGGGGGAAGTTTCATGTGCAAGACCTGTCTCTTAGCATCTTACACACCTCCCTGACCTCATCTAGGTCATCCTTTTACACCTTGATTCTCCTTCCATGTTCCACGTTTCTGGATTTCTCCATTAGACATTGGATCTCCCCTTGTAAGCTTCAAATAACATCCATGGTGTCCTGATATATCTCCTTCTGATGTGCAGGGTCTTGAGAATTTCCATGAACAACCTCCTCCCTCATAACTAGGGTCTTTATCTTGGTACTCTCTCTCATGTGTGTGGCTTACGCCCTTGTTGTTACTAAGACAAGATCCAAACCTTCATCCCATGTTACATGAGGCATCCACTATATGTCTTCCTTCTTGATGTTGACCATGCAATGCCTTTGTCCTTCCGGTGCTACTAATTCATATGCTCAAATAATTCTAGGCACTCCTCATACTTATGCTTCTTTCTACACCATGAGCACTGCAACAAGTTCAAGCACTCATGCTTATAATGTTCTGTAGATCCACAATTGAAACATGTTCCACGTGGGAACTTGCTTCTTCCTCCGTGGTTACCCCAACCATGGAATCCTCCTCAAAATCCTCTTCCATGCGCGCCCCCATCTACGCGCTCCTCATAACAGTGATCATCATTTTTAGAACCACTGGAAATGCTAGTTTGGTGCACCCCATGATCAATGGCCTCATGGATCTGATTAATGAGCCTACAATCCTTCGTATCATGGGTTGTGGAGGTGAAAATATTACAATAACAAGATACATTCTTCCTGATCACATGTTGTAGCAAGGACATCTACTTGCATCATGGTCCCCATGAAAAATCTCACAATCTACTATCACAATGCATACCATCCTCCAGGGGAAATTATCCTTAACGTGCCCCTCTATTTCACAATCCGTGCACCACAAACCACTACGAGTCTCATGGGTGAGTTCGCGAGACAATTATTCCAATAGTTTGGCCGTAGCGGTGATCTAAGCCTCCAAGAATGGGCTAACACCAGTATTAATACTACCAACAGCCTCGAGCACGCAAGGTAGCTTCCAATGCTTCGCGTGGATCTGTAAAATTTTTATGAGACAAGGCCCTTCTAAAAGGGGTGATCAATCCTCCAAAAAACCACTGTGTATGCTAAGAAGGATGGATATCATATGATAATTTAGACAAAAGAGTTTTGAAGCATGCATCATACTTCTGCACACTCTCTACCATTCCTTGCTGAATTTCCTTCAAAGTGCTAATGCTTTTTTACTCAAACTAAGGAATGTGGAACTCTATCAAGAACGCATTCTTTAAAGCAATGTAGTCCACCACCATTTGATGAGGGTCATATTTTCTATACCAGCTATGTGCGCACCCTTACAGTGTGTTTGAAAATCAACTAGTCCTTCATGCTGGGGTTGTGATACCCTTTGCGCGCCATAGCAGTTCACATTTGTGAACATGTTCCGTAACATCCTCAATGTCCCCTGTAATCTAGAAAATGTAGAGACATTTCAAAGAATACTTGAGGTGGTGGCTAGGGCCCTTATTCAGATCCTTGGTTCCCTCGGGTATTTCTTCCACCCCGATCCACCAGTCCACTAGGTCCTGTACCTCCGAGCCACCACATCCACCAGAACCACTAGGTCCAATAGGGCCTGTAGGAGTTGTCGAGTGCTCCCATAGTCCCACCGAAGCTGTGTCGATGGTCTATGATAGTGCCCCACTACCACTACTTTGTCCCGCACCACTCCTTGATGTGAGCCCGAAAGCTCATAAACTAACCCCTTGTCCAAAAACTCCTTGAATACTAGAATATGTGAAACCATAGAAGAAGGGAATGTAAAAGTGTATCTCCTAGGCATGGATCTATCTCTTCCACTAGTTTTAACTGGATCAATACTTCTTCTGGTTTGGGAAAACCAAGCGCAAGGCTTGGTCACTAGGTGGGTTCAAATATGGGCCAATGAATCTCCTTTCTCCATGTGATAAACTCTCAATGAGAAGTTGAAGGGGTCTCCCTTACACACTTTCCAAGATGGGGTATCATAGAATAATCAAGTTCCACGTCCTCTACGTGAACCTCAACTCCTTCCCGTAATGTCTGTCTCCATAGATCCATCACACTAGCAGCCTCGCGTCATCTAGTAATCTCCCTTTCATGCGCTTTGCTATACTTGAGCCATCTTTCTTCCCTCTCCTTCTTTGTCATATCATCTGCCATCTTCCTCCACCTAAGCTTCCTTACCCAACGCTCAGAATGGTTTAGCCGGCCATTGGGAGTGCCTCTAAACTCATGGTAACCATCAATATCTTCATAGCTAGAGGAATAACATGTAGAAACGTTCCTCTAGGTTCTCACAAAAATTCAAACTCAATAACCTTTGGGAAAGAATATGTAGAAATGGCATATTCAGAGTGTAGCTAGCTAGTACTCCCCTCCACCAATGATCTACAGCATGGGTCCATGTCAGATATGCATCCTACAACCTCTGGTAGTCTTCTTCAGTCCATATCCATGATCCATAACGCCAACTTGATCTAGATGCATAGGTTGAAAGCCATCCATATAAATCTCTTTGGGAAGTAGTAGAATAATGTATCGTACATGAGATCATGGTAAAGGTTATCTTCTACCCATCTACGTGTATTAAACTCAGGTCCAATGCTGAGTCTCTAAGAAAATTCATCCTCCGTGCTCTTGAACCATGATTCAACATTTTCCAATGTTAATTGGTCCATCATTACTCTTTACATGAGATCATGATGCATGATATATCCCACTACAAATTTGAAAAGAGGTCCTAGCAACGGAACAAATATGTAGTCATTTTTATCCCTACCTCAAAAGGAAGAACCCCATGCATGTCGGCCTATCACCCAACAGAAGCTGAGTGCTCACCCGAGGCACGTGCGGGTGCCGAGTCTCTCTTTTATGTGAGTCTAGTGGGAAGCATTACCTATGATTGTAAGAGTATTTAGGAAAGGATTTGAGACATACAAGAACCATAGGGCTCAGAACAGCCTCCAGATCCTTGCAGTCACTTTAGACTAAGTACTTTAGCAGATTCCAAAACATATACTATAACAGAAAGAAAGATATAACCATTCATTCATATCATGAAATAAAAGAGAACTCGGAAAGAACGAAATATACATTAAACCCATTGATATTCATATGTATTCATAATAGGTAACCTCAACATATTCATTGATTCATTACAGAGTGTCACAGAGTGCAGACCGCAATCATGCACATCACTGGACATATGTAGCTAAGCTAACATAAAATAAAAATATAACTCCATGCTTAGTACATCCTTTCGAACTGAATATCCACTCACAAAGCAATTCTACAGAGCATCCCTTCCTCTCTAACTCGTTATTCCCTATGTATATCTCCCTCTGTGTATATATCTATCTATGTCTCCCCTTTTTCCCGTGGTAGGTACTTGTATTTATCACTTTCTCGGGCTGCCAACTCACCTTACCGTGCCCTCAAATCTATCCCTAAGTGTTGAATGTGGTCCTCTATGCGAGCATGTTCCTTCAAGCCTGAGCTCTCCATTCCATCTCATGATGATCTTCTAGAAGATTCCATCTGGGCATGCTCTTTCCTAGGCCAACCTATTACCAGGCTAGCATCTTATCTGCACACAACCAATCACACTTTTCACATGTCCTACCTTGGGGCCTCAAATTGGCTAAGTCCTAAACCTCCTTTTGCGTGTCGCGTGCACTATAGGCCTTTCTCTTGCACGCTTTTTCCTTGTGTGCTATCTAGTAAGCGGGATCTCGCATGCCCACATGCCTTTATACTTGGTCAATAATCTAGGGGCCCAACAATAGGCATTGATTTTTAGGGTTTGGGTAAGTCTTAGTTAGTTATGACAACTTACTAAGAATAGGTCTTAGGGTGAGTTGGCTTGATGAGGTGTCTAGGTGAAGTGTATATGTGGATATTATCTAAATTAAGACATTTAAATAATAAATATGGTGAGGATAATGAATTAATTTAATTAGATTAATTAAATTAATATTAGTGAGGTGAAGAGGGCCATGGCTAGGTGAATGTGATAAAGGGTGCTTATTTTTCAAAGGACCAAAGGGGAGTGTGACCTAATTTTAGTGTCTACATTTTCCCCCTTTTTGTTGCATAGCTTGTAGTGGTAAGTGATGCTAACAAAAATAAGATGTGGTTGTCCCATGTGTGGGTGAAGGTGATCCCCCTCAATCTAGGAAATCACGAGGTAGAAGGTGGAAGTGGTGAGTGGTTTGATAAAAGGTAAATGTGAGGAAAAGGCAGGTGGGCATGAGGAAAAAAGGTTTAAAGGTCTACTCGGGTAAGCTAGGTAATGGGTCAGGGTCAAAGGTAGTTACAATCAAACACACGCACATGTATAAACTATAACACGCCCTTTGGGTTAAAGAGTAGTCAAAATCTACATCGTCTAAGGTCAATAGGTTTATCCAAACAAGGGAAAAGTGATTCTAGTATCCAAGTTATAGGATATGGTCGGAAACAAAATGTAGGTTAGGTGTAGGAACGTGTAGGTATGTTCTCATACACCAAAGGTAGGGTCAAGATAAATAGTCATGGCAATAGGCTAGGTAAGGTCATTAGGTCAACAACAAAGGTAATAATGCTACAAGGTATAGCAAACACATGAGGTCAAAGGTCACTAGCGATGGTCTAGGTCCAAATATCTAGGTCACAACATGGGTAAGGCCCAGGTAGGGGTAAAATAATGAGTCCTCAAAGGAAAACAAAGGGAGGTAGTAAATGATGAGGTCAAGAAAGGTGAGGTAAATGGGTTGGGTAAAGGTGGGGTTGGTTAAATGATTAGGGTGAAGGTTGGGTGGGGAAAAAAGGAGGTAGGGGTAGGGTAAAGGGGTAAAATATAAGGCAATGTGTAGGTGAGGGTGACCGATGCTAGTCAAGGATGACTAACAGTGTTATAGATCAACCGAAGATGGTTAGGTAGTGCACGTGACCAATGCCGGTTAAGGGTAACCGATGTTGGTTAGGTCGGGTTTGTTATAAAAATAAAAAATCCACATTTTTTGTTATTTAGTTGTCTTTTAGCTAATCAAGAAACTGATAAAAGAGAGAGAAAAGTGCTTAAATGGAATGGAGCATTGAGTTGGCAGTGTGAATAAAGGGTAATCGGTTGGTGAGAAGCGGGTCCACAGGATCAGTGTGAGGCATTTGATTAGGTAGAGGTTGCGGGTAGTGATTTGGTTATGGCGGAGGCTGGAGAGGGATTGGGTAGGCCACCGGTGTAATGGTGGGACATGCCACCAAGATGATGGTAGTGCGATAAGGTAAGCGCCCTACTCTACGTGTATGTGATTTGATAGATTAAGGGATAAGTAAATTGTTTTTGTAGGTTTTGTTTGTTTTTTGTTTTTGTGGGTGGTTAAAAATTAAATTTAGGAATGGGGGAATAGTGGGTAAAATGAGGAATGGGGAGGGTAATAAATGGTATAGGGGGGTGGGTGGAGGTCCAAGGGTAGTTTAGGTCAGTGTAGGTGGGTAAAAGGGGCAAGGGGGTTTTAGAAAGGGGGGTTTTGGGAAATCATGGGTTTTACCGTGTGATGACGAGTTGGTCAAGTTTGGTCGGCGTTTGTAAGGGTAAAATGGTATCGATCACCAAACAAGTGACTGATGCTAGTGAAGGGGTAACGGGTTTGGTAAGGGTGAACCGGTATCAGTCACTAAACAAGTGACCGATGTTGGTTAAGGGGTGACCGGGTCGGTAAGGGTGAACCGGTACCGGTCGGGTTATTGGGAACAAGGGTCTAAAGGGGATGTGGGCTAGGTGGTTGAAATGGGTAGGGTGAAAATAGGGTGTGGGAAAATGATAACTAGTAAATATGGATATGATAAATGTAGATTAATGTTTGGTTTGCATTGGATGCAGGGGAGAGTATAGCTACATATGTGGGATAAGGTTATGCCTCTACTGGTGATAGTATGTGGTGCAACAACCCCAGAGGATCTACAACATGTGGAGGTAGTTGGCTTGAGTGGGGTTTTTTGCTATCGGAATGTAGTCTGTCAACCCAGTTTGATGGTCAAACTCATCGATAGATGGGATTCTATGACCAACATGTTCCACCTACCGATGAGTGAGGTTGCTATCACCCTGGCAGACATGTTACGGATTCTTTGGTTACCCATATTGGGTGCATATGTCTACTTTTTCTCCTCTAAGGCCTCAAAGGAGCTGATTGTGACTATTTTTAGATAGTTGATGGCTGAGCTGAGATTCCATAGTGCCACTTGAGCTATGGAGAGATGTACGTAGCTGTCTCAGAGGAGATTAGGCTAGTGGTTCTATTGATGGAGCGGTGTGTTGCTATGCACTTTGCCGGATGCGAAAAGGGTGGATGTTTTCCCTGATCATTGATGGGGGTACTCCATGATATGATGGTGGATGAGACCCACTTTTCCTAGGCACCAGTATTCTTGGTGTAACTATACAGGGAGTTGTGGGAATATGGGTGGATGCACGAGTTCACTGTCTTTGTACATTTTACTTGCACTTGTTGGGCGTATGAGCACATAGTTTGTGTGCGGCATATAGGGATGCCCCGAGAAGATGCATTTCAGTGAGATTTGTGCTAGTGGGGTATAATATATGGATGCCGTGATTGGAAATTGGATATCCGAGAGGCCCACACATGATGTAGCCTATTACCGACGATTACTTGAGGGTTTGTCCAAAGTGGAAATTATCTAAAGGCCATATGTGGGATTTCCCTCATATAGGCATATGCATGAGGAGCTAGCTGAGCTCTAGTAAGAGAGATGGATATAGGGTCACCATGTCGGGGAGTACGAGATGATCTTGGTAGACGAGTCCAGCAGTAGTTCAAAGCTAGTACAAGACATACCTCCACCCTTCTCATAGTACCGGAGACGAGCGTGGAGAGACCCTTACCTCTACCCACGGCCTACGGTGCCCATAGGGTAGGAGGAGTAGCAGTGGATCGGCGGATAGATGACGTCGGCTACATAAACAGGTACAAATAGTGGTGGTTGGCTCACCTACGAGCCATACCACCCATCTGGAAGCAGCCGAATTTAGCCACCATTACGGTGCGAGAGAGATGTCCTACGAGGGGAATGTGGCTACGTTGATTACCTAGTTGGGTCTACTATAGACATAGCTGGAGGGATCTAAGGCAGAGGTAGTAGAACTACATGTATAGGTGGCTAGTCTAAAGGCCCAGATGGCTGGTGGAGGAGATAGAGATGGAGAGGAGGGGGATGGTCAGGTGGTAGACTTACAAGCTCGGGTAGCGAGTTTACAGGCCAGTTGGCCACATCCCAGCACGATTGGGGACTTACAAGTTAAGATACAGGCACATGGGTAGGAGGAAACCACCACAGGCACTAGGACCAAGTCCCGGTTCACAAGTAGGAGTGAGTCGGGGTCCTGCATGGAAGGTACGAGGGCAAGAACTATGGGACCACCACAAACCATAAATGTATCCACATTATGGGATGCCTTAGGTAAGGCTAGATATTATTAGGACTATCTTATGGTGGTTGGGATATACTTCATATTCTATCTTTGAGTATAGGGTACAACGGGCGTCTAGTGAGAGGACAAGATCCCGCACTCACAGTGTGGAGAGCATAGGATGTCAGTGAGCTCTAAGGCCTGATTAGGAAGAGGCTACCAGCACATGGAGACCAGCTCTAGTTGAGGTGCAACAGGGGACCCGGGAGGTCAAGGGTACATGTGACATAGAGATGGAGGACATCTTCCGAGATGCACGATACGTGGTTTCTGGTTTTTGATGTATGATAGTATTTTGTGATTTATACCGGTGTACGTGCCGAGAGATAGTTGTATTTTTTATCACATATCGATCTGCGTCGTTGAAGAAATTGAGGATGTATGAGAGGGTTTGTATATTTCAAACATATACCCTGCTGCGTTCCGAAGAGATTTTGTATTGATTCATTATTTTATTATATATATGAGACTAGCCTACATGCTAATGAAATTTTGTATTATGTCGGCTTGTGTGCCAACGATCTTGAGATGATGGACATGATGAGATAGCCATGTATATTATATTGAGATACCCATTTATTTATATGGTGAAATACATGTGATTCTTGAGTTGTTGATGTGTTGATGAGATTTTGATTTGTTATTTTGTTGATTTGTTATTTTCATATGGATGGAAATTAGGTGAGTTAGGCATGATGGAGTCAGGTTGGTTTAGGCATGGATTGAGTCGGGTTTGTTAGGCATGTGAGTCGGAGTTATAGGCATGGTGGAGTCGGGTTTGGTGAAGTTGTGATTCAATATTGTATGTAATGAATGATAATAGGGGTCATGTGTGAGATGTGGTACATTATATGTATGATGATGTTAGAGAAATGGTAGTCATAGTAAATGCATGTTGTGATAATGATTAAAATATGAAGCAACTTGTTATGTATTTGGTTTAATTTCCAATTTGGAATAAAAAAGGAAAACTAAGTGAGTTGTGAGGAACATGGAAGATGAATTGTTTGGGGTAGAGAATGGTCGAGCTAACCTCCATGGGTCCCATGTCCTCGAAGTGCTACCTACATAGTCCCGATGAAAAGGGACCTCAGGTTGATGTAGTTCTCCCATGAGCTAGGGAAGAATATGAGGAGGTATGAAAATGAGTTAGTAGGTTTTAGGCATGGTGTGGGTTTTAGATCTGTTAGGTGTGGGTGGATTATAGGTAAAGTGATGTAGGTGGGGTCGATTGTGGCAAAAGAAGAAGATTACCCCAAAGGTAAGCGTCGAGGAACAAGTCCTATATAAGGTAATCAAAACGTAAAAAAGATGGTTATAAGATAAGAGGGGGCAATAAAGGCACATGATTCAGTAGGATCATACCGAGTAGATCATACCTTGGAGGAGGCAATGAATGTAAGACCCTAAATACATTGCGGGGTTGATTGTTCTACGATGAAAAGCAGTCACATGATCACCAAATGTCTAAGTTCCAAGAAGTCCCTTGAGGCAATAGGAAATGGGAGTGGGCATGGTTTGAAGGGTGAAACGTGGGGAATTATTTGTATGGTATAGGTAGCATGTGCTTCAGGCAAGAGAACCTAGGTCACAATGGGCAAGTCTAGGAATTAAAAGGTTTGTTGTTTTGACTTATAGTTGAGATAGACTAATTGATGCGGGAAGTCTATATGGGATGAAGAAAATTTAACTCCTTGAGGTCTTCGTGAAGCTGATCGATGCGGGAAGCTTCGGTTGCTCTCATTTTTTAGAGCTTTACATAGCTATCCTTTGAGGGAGCATTCTATTTATAGCTGCAATTGTCAAGAGGAAGATGTCCTTTTGAGGGAGTCATCTTTTGAGTGGAAGTTTGACTCAAGGAGTGATATCCCATGTGAGGGATTTTGAAGTCATGGACTAGACCAAGGTGGAGGATAGGAATCTTGTTCAAAAGGAAAGGTGGAATGACCATGGGATCTCATCTAAAGGTAGATGAAAATTATCCATGAGGATCATGTTATGTGCAGTGTCGTGGTACACATATTCAAGAGAAGATAACAAGTGATGGGTACTCACATGATTCTTGTTTAATCACTAGTGAGGTGTATGAAGTGAATAGCACTCAAGGGACGAGCATGGAAAGAGACAAAAGGTGAGGTAAGACTACAAGTCAACAATAGAATGGTCGAAGATACAAGGCGTTATGGGGCTAGGTTTGTGTTTACCATTGAGTGAAGATAAATGATAAGAACTTGATCCATAGGTATGAGTCATGATGTATGGTCCAAGCCAATTAGGATAAAATTTGCCCGTTTACTTTTTCTACTTTAGTTACATGTTGATTTTATTTTAGGACAAGGTCACCAACTTGGAAGGTTCGTGCATGGACACATTTGTCATAGGCACGTTTGATACATTTTTGGTAAACTTGAAGGTGATCCAGAGCGTTAAGACAATGTTCATCTAATAACTCAAGTTGTGCTAAACGGTCTTGATGAAAGTCATCATCATTAAGCATGTCATGGAGAGAAATGTGGAGTGAGGGAATCTAGACTTCGAGAGGTAGAACTACCTCTATACCGTAGACCAGAGAAAATGGTGTGGCAGCAGTGGAAGTGTGAATACTAGTGCGGTATGCCCTGAGGAATGTGCGTATGCCAATCCTTCCCAAGTATCGTTAACCACTTTCATAAGATATTTTTGAGGGTTTTGTTAGTGGATTCATCTTGGCCATTGGTTTGTGGGTAATAAGGTGATGAGAAACTAAGCTGAATGCTAAAGGCATCACAAAGTTTTTGCAATGTTTTATTTTTGAATTATTTTCCATTGTCAGTGATGAGGTGATGAGGAACACCAAAGCGACAAATGATGTGGTGGTTAATAAACTCACATATTTTCTCAGCTTTTATGGAGATGAGTGGTATGGCTTCCACCCATTTTTATAGTATTCAGTAGCAATGATGATCCATTGATGGTGTTGGGAAGAATGGGGATTGATTTCTCCGACAAGATCCAAACCCCATTGAGAGAAGGGCCAAAGGTCACGGGTGACTTGTAAGGCATGGCTGGGTGTATGATGAAGATTGGAATGTTGTTGGAATTTTACACAATGTTTGACGTAGTCACAACAATCATGGTTAAGGGTCAGCCAATAATAGCCTAGGTGAAGAATACGCTTAGCAACAAGGCCACTAAAGTGACCTCCACATATGCCATCATGAACTTCCTTAATGGTATAAGGAATTTCAGAACTTGTGATGCATCGTAAGAGAATACCATAAAATTTGTGCTTATAGAGGAGTCCACCCAGGATGATGTAATGAGAGACCTTTTTAAGGAAGGCACATTATTCATTATGGGTGAGCTCAAAAGGTAAGATGGAGAGAGAAAGGTAGTCGGAGTATTATTTACCAAAGGTCACTCAGAGTTAGGGGTAGTGGTTCCGATTGAGTAAACATCATGAGGTAAATAAGAAGGTGATTGGAGGCATTGTATGATGACCAAAATTTTAGAATCGAGTGGGTGAAGTGGGTATTTGGGAAGCTAAGAAGGCCATGGTATGCACTGTAAATTTGTTGGTTGAACGTGGGATGGTTTGAAGGGTGTAAAAGTCAAAGGTGGTCAAAAGTACATCTACATGATGTTTATAGTTTTTAAGTATCTTGTTATGACATTGGTATATACCATTGAATTGGTTTATAACCAATTGAGAATCACCAAAGATGTTGATGGATTTGACATCTAGGGCATAGGTAGCTTGGAGATTTAATACAAGTGCTTCGTATTCGACAATATTATTTGTGCAATCAAAATCTAGTTTAAAAGACAAAGGCATGGGTTCACCATCAAGGGGAATGAGGATAATACCAGCCCCACCCCCATGCTAACACTTAGAACCATCGAAGAAGAGTGTCATTTGGTAAGGGGATTTGTCTGGGAAAAGGGTAGCAATCGACTCATCACGGAAAGTCAAAATTAAAGGGTTGATCCACGGAAATAGGTGCATCGTCAATTGGTCATCGATATCTTGGATCTTGATGGAATTTTGATGAATGAATTCAATTTGAAGATCAGCTAAAATCATAAGCCATCATGCGGCATGCTGATTTTGATAAGTTTTGGCATACATGAAGTGTAAGGGGTCGGTGTTGGTCACAACATAGGTTTTGTGGTTAAGTAGGTAATGAGAGAGTTTGGTGGCAATGAAAACTAAGGCTAAACAAAGTTTTTTGGGATGGGTGTATCGGGTCTCGTAGCCCAAAAGAGTATGACCTATGTAATAAACCACCTGCTCTCTATGTTGTTCATCATGATCAGCAAGCATGGCTCCCAAGGAATGATTGGTAGTTGAGATATATAGGTAAAAAGGTTGATCATATTTAGGTGAAATGAGCACAGGTGGTTGGAGAAGGTATTATTTTAAGGCCTCAAAAGCTTTATGACAGTCATCATCCCATTTTAAGGAGACATACTTTTTGAGTAGATGATGAAATGGTTAGCACCAATCAAATAATTGCAAAATGAAATGGAAAATAGAATTCAATTTACCTTGCAGGCTATGGAGTTGTTTAAGGTTAGTGGGTGGAGGCATTTTGAGAACGGCCTTGACTTTAGCAGGTCAACTTCTATACCACGTAGGGAAATAATAAATCCTAGGAGTTTTCTTGAGAGGACGCGAAGACGCACTTCTTAGGTTGGAGGTGGATGTAATATTTAATGAGGCGGTCAAAAATGGTTTTGAGGACGACAAGGTGCTCGTAGCGGTGCTTAGATTTGGATAGGATATCATTCATGTAATCTTCCAATATACGATGCATGATATCATGGAAGATGTAAGTCATAGCCCACTGATATGTGGCACCAACATTTTTAAGGCCAAAAGGCATGACTAGGTAGAAAAAGGTCCCCCAAGGGGTGATGAACATAGTTTTGTGTTGATCCTTTGGGAAAGAAAGATTTAGTTATTACCTAAGAATCCATCCATGAGTGATAGCATCTTGTGGCCAATGATAAGGTCAACCAAATGGTTAATACCAGGTAAGGGAAAGTCATATTTTAGGCATGTGAGGTTGAGGTCATGGAATTCCATGTAAATGCAGAGTCCCCCTGTTGCTTTAGTGACAAGGACAATGTTAGAAATCCAACAAGGATTATAAATGGGTAAGATTAAGGAAATGGAAAGAAGACGCTGAAGTTCTTCTTTGATGAGAAGGGAAATGTGAGGGTGTATTTTCCTCAACTTTTGTTTGATGGGTTTGGTATCCAAAATGGTGACGATATTATGGAACACTATGGTGGGGTCAATACGGGCATGTCTACATAAGACCAAGCGAAAGTGTGGTTATGATCTCTCGAGAAAAGAAGTGATGGATTCTGTTCGGTAACATCTAAAGATTGACCAATCTTTAGGATGTGCGGGTCATCCTGAGTATGAATGTTGATCTCAATAGTTGATTCATTCAACATGGTTTATGTCTCATAAGGTAACGACCGATGAATATATGATTCTTTTGCACCAAGGTAGGTGAGTATAGATTCATCATCCTGTCATTGAATGACGTTGATTGAAGGTGTATCGTCATCGATCATCTTAGGATACAAGGAAGGGAAGAGTGGAAGGGCCTCATCCTCATGTTGATAAGTCAAAGGCCCCAAGGAAATGGTGTTTATGAAAAAAAAAGTTAGATGGGATAGAGTCAATATCCATCGACTCTATCTTGAGGGTGGTGATGAAGGCGAGTGGGTGAAGAAGGTGGAGAAGGGCTAGTGTCCTTAATGACTTCAATGCGGGCCTGTTTGGTAGGTGGTTTAGGAAAGCTGATACCACTACGGTCGTTATGTTTGCGGGTGGTACATGGAATGATAGTATGGCGGCCTTGCTCATAAAATCCAAAACCAAAACCCTTCCACGCACATCGGTGTAGGAAGGTGTGGGTAAAGTGGTGATTGGTAAGTGATTGGAAGTTAGTGGAAAATGGGTGAGTTTGTAATGGTGGTTTAGGTGTATAAGTGGTAGTATCAAGTACCCCATAGGTGAGATTAGTACAAAGGTGAGCAGAACCATAAAGGAGGCATTCTCCTATGCAGTGATCATAACGTGGGTGTTGGTGAAGACTTTCGTACTCTTGTGGAGTAAGGAATGTGTTGACACTATATAGGCAAAAAGTATTCCCCCAGTGAGGCATTTAAAAAACCTTCCAAAAGATAGGTGGTTGGTATGTAGGTAGCTGGAATAGATGATGTGTTGGAGGTCACGCGAACGTGGGGTTGATGGCTTGGGAGGCTAATGGGTCAGCCATGGAGGTTTGGCGAGTGGTAGGAATGGAGGAGGTATGTGTGGTAGAAGCGATGTGTTTGTATTGGTAAGTGGAGGTGTAGGTGAAGTAGTGGTGGTTGTGGAGGTAGACGCTTTAATGGGTATAAGCATGTCATTGGGTCGGTAAAGCATGTTGCATGTTTTGAAAGGTGATGGCTTAGCTAGAATGGTATAGGTGCGCCCTTCATGTTCAAACTTTACACAATGATGCAAAGTGGAAGGAACACAACCCATGACATGAATCTAGGGTCTGCCAAACAACAAGTTATATTGGAATTCCCCCTCCAAGATGTAGAATAGTTCTGGAATAGTGTGGGGGCCCATGTGAAAGATGACAATGCCTAGTGAGAGGTGATAATGTCATTGAATGAATGCAACATGATAGGATGTTTATGCATGCAATTGTCAGGTATGCACATTTGAGCGAATGTATGGGATGAAATGATGTTAATGCTAGCACCCCCATCAATCATCACATTTCGTACCCGTATGTCATCGATGTGGACATAGATGAAGAGGGTTGGGTTTGGGTCATCATTTTGGTGTGGTGTGATCTCTTCCTATGAGAAGCTAAGGGAGGCTCCTTGGTGAATAAGGTGGGGTGAAGATGAATGTGGTAATTTGGTGAGAGAGGCTATGTGATGGGGTATGATAATGGAGGCTATGGGTGTAGGGTCATTGGGTAAAACCTCAATAGATTGAAGAACCTTCATGAGATTTTGACGATGGGATTTCGGGGGTTTGAATGAGGTCATATAAGGACATTTTGAGGGGAGATTTGTGTAATTGTTTGAGCATGGTGTGATGTGTGATTCATTAGAAATGGGGTACGTGGGTCCGTGGATAGTGATTTTAGGTATGGGTGCAGATGGTATGTTGGGTATAGGATTGGTTGGTGGGTCAGTCACATTTTCTTTACCTTTATCCTTCTAAGCATGGGTAGTGATGTGTATCATGTTGAATTGAGGAGTCGAAAAATGGAGAAGGCGTGGGGTGAGTGGTATAGTGACATGATGGGAAAAAACCTCGGAGGAGAGAAAAACCTGTGAGGTGGTGAGTGGGCGCAATGACATTTGGGTGGTGGCGTGGCAAGTTCTCTGATGCAAACCATGTTAATTTAAAATCTTGGGGGTGGCTCTAGGAGTTGTGAGGGTGGAGTTTGTGGTTGTTGAGTGGGTAGTGTGGGAATGGGTGTAAGTGAAGTAGGGTCCTCGTCGAGAAGTTCGTTGTCATCAAAGTTGGCTTCTGGAGGACACAATTGGATAAGGATGGTTTTCAAGGTCTTACATTTTTCCACATAGTGCCTTGGCACATGATGGTATGTGCAAATTTTAGTGTCATCAAACTCTTTTGGCTTGGGTTTGAGGGGGTCGTAAGGTGCGAGTGGCGGTAATGTGATGAGAGAAGTCTTAAGAAGGTTGGTTAAAATGTTGGCATAAGACCTGCTAGTGGATCATAATGGGAAGTGAATGTGGGTTTGGGTATAGGTGTGGTTGATTGTTGAGGAATAGTCTTTGGAAGAGGAGGAGTGGATTGAGCTATGGTTTGGGGTGTCGGAAAGTTTTGGGTGTCGATCGTGTTTGTTTAGGTGGGGTATAGTGGATGAATAGACAAGAGGGTGTATGGTTGTTTCGACTACCTTATTGTGGGGTAGTGAGTTTTATTTTTGGGTTGCACCTTCTTGGGTAAAGGTGATATGGGTGTACAAGGTCGAGAAGGAAAGGCGAGATGGGGAAGAGGATGAGTTACCCATGGGGATAACGAGGGTGCTATGAGGGTAGAGTATGCGGGTCATGCGGGAGGTGTAAGGGACAAGGCTGAAGTGTAGTGGGTAGTGAAGGAATTCTTGAAGGTATTGGAGGTATTAGTGGTAACAATCTTTGGAGGTGCGGGTGTAATTCGTGTTAGGCATCGGGTTGGTTAGAGGTTTTGAGGAAGGAATGGGTTGTTTTTTTTGTTTATTGATGGGTGGAGGTTGCTTGACCATGTTGGGAAGCTGAGGTCTTAAGATAGACGAGATAGGTGAAGGTGTGATTGGCGTAGCCGGGGTATGAGTTCTATGGGTTTGGTGCTTTTTCTTGGGTGTCAGAGTAGGTGTGGTGTTGACTTTGGAGGATGTAGCTAAATCCAGTTTGATAGGTGGATGAGTAAGGTTGGTGGTTGGGGTGACCCCTAAGGTGGTAATAGGTTTAGTCGAGGAAAATGTTGTAGGTGTGGGTTTGGGTTTAGATGTAGTTTGGGTTATGGGTAAGGGTGTATGTGGAGTTATGATGGGTGTCATGGAAGGAGTTGTGATAGAGGTGGTTTTGTTTGGTTCGATTGGTCGAATACTTTTGGGTAGATAGTGGAAGTATCAGTAAGTGACATCTGCATCTGTGTTGAGACCGGAAGCAGAAGATGCCCCCATAATAAAGCTCTATCCACATAATCTAAGTGATCATCCAAACATGAGAGCGACATGTCTATGGATGGATTTGATGAGGAATTAATGGTAATTCCTATAAAATTTGTCTTGGAGACAGAAATTGGCTAGCTTGACTTTCGTGGGTAGGAGATCCGAAAGTAGGTCTGCAAGATTTTGGGTAGCTGATGGAGAATTCTCACCAAGAGGAAACAATATCTCAACTGGGTCTATGATAGGTGGAGGAGATGATGGAAGCTCCTCTATAGGTGGAGGAGATGATGGGTGCTCCTATGTGGGTGGAGGAGGTAATGGGTTCTCCTCGTGAGTGGAGGAGTACTGTGGGTACCGGTTCTCTAAGTAGAGAAGGCAAAGGTGAAATGGTTTCAATGTTAGTGAAAGACTCCTCCATAGGTGATGAAGGAGATGAAAGGTGTTCCTCTATGGATGGAGGAGCAGGTGTGGTGGATTCTAACATGGAAGGAGGATTTTGGGCTAGGATTTCCTCTATGGAAGGAATATGGGGTAACTAGGAGGTGACAGGTACATCAGTGAAAATAGCATGAACCTCATAGGTATGGGTATCATGAGTTGAGGTCTCACCGGTTTGATCAAATGAAGGGGCATGGTTGGGAAATGGTTTCTTGAAGATGTGTAGGTTTTGGTTGGTAGGTGCGTTAGGATTATCCACAGTTAACTCACCTTTCTTGAGCATTTCTTGGACAATATTTTTGAAAGTGATGCAATTACCATCACTATGACCCTTTACTTGATGATAGTTACAGAAGTCATGTTCTTTATACCATGCGGGCATGGGGCGAGCAGGGTCAAAACTAGTGTGTGGTTTTATAGGTGGAAGGGTGATGGCTCCATCTTTGATAAGATTTTCTAAGACAGAAGAGTAAGGTTCCCCAATTGGGGTGTATTTCCACTATTCTCGTCTGAATTGAAAAGTCTGGACGGGTGAGAGATTAGATGATGGGGTAGCTTGGTTTGACGGATGGGCGGGGCTGACATTGAGTACCCCTTTGTTTTGGCAAGTGCCCTTAGATTTTGAATAATTATTTTATGGTTTGGAAGAAGAAAAGGTATCATTCAACTTGAATGCCAAATTCTTATTACGTAATTGGATTTTCTTCTCTTTGATTGTGTAAATATCTAACTTTTGTGCCGTAGAGAATGCTTCATCAAATGTTCGAAGGTTTGGACCTACAAGGTTGGTGATATATGTCTAGCACAATCTCGAGTGAAGAGCTTGATGAGTTTTGTTTGTGGCGATTATAAGGTGAGTTGGTTGATTAGGCTACGCTAGCGAGTGACAAAATCTGTAGTAGATTCATCTTCATCGACGCATGGAGTATAGGTCGAGTCATGGTAGCCTTCTTGATGATATTGATGGAGAAGAGATCTAAGAAGGCTTGGGCTACTGATTAAATGAAAACATAGAGTGTGTAAGTAACCCACTATACCAATCTAACGCAGCCCGATTAGAGACATAGGAAGCTCCTCAATAGCAAAGCGTCATCATGAGAGATTAGGTAACACCCATGTTTGAAAGACCAAAAATACTACTTCATGTCTTCCTTGCTATTGAAATGATTGAATTTAGGCATCTCCCAATGCACGGGGTATGGACGAATAGGAATGGATGGGTGGATGGGTTCGTTGTAAATATCGTCGTAGGTGAGAGTGTTGTGGGAGCGAAACCGATGCCTCCAATGTTTGCATCTTGTCCAACATCAATTTGATTAGGTTGTTGGTAGGTTGTGATGATTGGGTGCCTCTGTAGCATGAGAGGGTTGATTTTGGGCATATAACGGGGTGGAACTCCAGTGTATGGTGTTGTCATGTAGGTTGATTGAGAAGAAGGACATGAAATAGGGGTATATAACCGCAGAGGGAATAATAGATGAAACAGAAGGCTGCCGATAGTATGTATATGGAGGTGGAAGGGTCATGGTAACCACTGGTGGTAATGGGGCTAATGATTGTGGAATGGAAAGGAACATGTTCTAAAAAGTGGTAGGGGTCATCAACACCGGAGGTGGTAGTGTAGCTACGGGTATGTGCAAGACATTAGGGGTGCATAAGGTTGCATTTTGGCTAGTTATTGAGGGTATGGTGGATGTGTTGGGTGCCACGAGAGGTGGCGAGATGTGGCGATCATATGGGTATAGGACCTAGCTACAAAAAAATTGGGGGTAAAGTAGATGCGCGGGCAGCATGGAGCTAGATTGGGCCGATGTAGGAGTGGGAGTGAGAATCATGGGGATAGATATGAGCATGTCGTATATCAAATAACCGAGGCATCTCAAGTGGATGAATGGGAAAGGTAAAGCGCAAAGCGGCGGGGTTTTGGTCGAGTCATGTGAACTCCTCATCTCAGGTGGTGATAGTGATAGGATGGATGGGATCCATGGCTAGTGAAAAAATGGAAGGTGGTGAAGGACTAAGTGGGAGTGGCTAACAACTAGCATGTAATATGAGTGCACTTGCTTGTTTTCGAATCAGCACCATGTGAACCAGTACTAATCAGGTAAGGATTTTTCTCTGTAAATGACACAAAAACAACAGAAGTAGTGAATCGATGGTAAAAAGAGTATTTGGTACCAAATGTGGGTTAGAAAGTGAAACAGGCTAACAATGCCGATTAGGAAAATTGACTCGGTCAGGGTAACCACTATCGGTCCTTTCATGAAAAATGGATAGTGAGTGAAAAACCAAGTATAAAGTCAAATTTGACAAGTATGCCAAATCTAATGGTGTTTTACAATGTCACTGGGAATGATGGCAGTGATAAGGACTGTGAAATGTGGAAGAAGATGAATGAAAATGTCCTTTTGGGTAGGTTAACAAAAGGACCTAGAACCGAGCGCCGGTTGGGTATAGCTGACAATGATCAGAGGGTAATCGAAGATGGTTACTGTGAAATTGAAATAGTGATGAAATAATAGTGGTTGTGAATTAAAATTTGATGTGGAATTAGAACTAGAATTCTGAGAATGATGATAATATGGTCCAGACACACTCAGGTGAAGCTGGCATACACCAGATGTGATGAGGAGTGTACAAGGATGAATAATAAAAATGAAGAATGTGATCTCTCACCTCAAAACACAAGTCAATCAGAAACACTAAGAAAAATGTGATCCTAGGAGTGCCTTTTCTATTATGTTTGTTTATATTATGTTATTTAAGGACTGACACATGAGCTTGTGAAATATAGTTTTTGGTGAGGATGGATTCCTACGAAGAAGGAGATCTAAAAGGTGAGGTTTTAGGTGTGTTATGGTGGGGGCGGGCTTCACTGTGAAGTATGACTTGACAGAGCAGTGAGCTGGGGAGTACCTTTCAATCCTCATATCAGTGTGATCATTGATCAGCGTTCTAGGAAATATGTTGTTTAAGAATATGTATTTGTTTTGAATTTGTGTAATTTGGCAAGACTCGAGAGAGAGAGAGAGATGTGCTTTCTACGGTTCATTTTTCAACCATTAGCTGGTCATGACTTCCAGCGTATAGGTTGCCCTCAATTAATGTGAGTTAATGTGATAAATCAGAATCCAATGCACTTATTTTTAATCCCAAATCGAAGTGTGAAGTTAGATGACACAAAAATATGAAGAGGAAGAGGGATGATCTTTCACTACAATGCAGAAAACACGAAGAAATGGTTCTTTTTAATTACACCAAAAGAAAGGTTTCCTTTAGAGAAAATAGAAAGAAAAGGTGGGTTACTTAAGGAAGAAAATTAATGTGTATGCTTTTTGAAGGAAAAAAACACACAAATTTTCCTAGGAATGAATAAAATGAAAAGGAACCCCAAACGGCTCCCACCATGCGTGTCAAAATGTCTCACCTGATTCTTAGATGTTTCTTTGAAGTATTGAAGAAAGCAGATAGGGTAACATGCGTAAGAGGAATACTGTTCAAATGTAGGTTGATGGGTTGTTGCGTGCGTATGAATTCTGAATCCACAACTGATCGTGAGAGCTTCCTTTTGGCTAGGAGGAACTACCTGTAATGAAAAACAAGACCACCAGAAAGAGTTAAAAAATATATGCAGTGAACTGCCTAGCATGTGCTAGATCCAGGAAGTGTGATACTTCCTAGACAGTTGTCAGTCCACTATTTTAAAAAATTTAATGCAAATAATAAAGTAAATCCTATTGTAATTCAAAATAATTTAGGTATCTCACTTAAAACACAATAAGAAATATCTAATCTAATAGGCTAAGCTAGATTAGGATCCAAAGGTCAAATAGTTGGTTCTGATTCTCTATAGAGTCCGACAAAAATCTCAATTATATCATAAGTGTATAAGGGTTGGTTGGAATTAGGTGGATAGGTCACTTTCTTGAGCTGTATGGGCAAATACAATGACCAATGTCGGTTAAGGGTGATCAACGATGGTTAGGTGTAGCCGGTGTCGGTTAGTGTAGAAAACCGGGAATGCCACGAGAATGAGTTTTAGGGCCTCCTTTGTGATTGCACAAAGCACTTTGGTTGGTTGAGATAAGTTATTGGGTGATTTGGGTAGGATTTGGTGAGATTTTTAATGGGTATATGGAGGGATAATGTTGAAGGAGGTCAATGGGTGGCTAGGTAAACAATAGGTGATAATACAATAACAAAATGAAATGAACCAGAGAAGTATAATGTTTTACTTACTTGGATTCTAGTCCTAGACGCCTGTGAGTGAGGGATGGAGGTGCTGGTAAGAGGTTGAAGGCTGCAGGTGATCACCAATCGTAGGAGAGCTTCTGCATGGGCTACATGTGCATTCCTCTTTGCTTGGTTAGATCAGATCATTGCTAGGGTGGTTGTGTAGGAGAAAATGCTTGATCTCCTTCCTTGCATGTGTGTTCTCGTTGGAATTTGATCTCAGAAGATGTGATATCTCTCAGGAAGATCTCAATGTTTTCCAACTTTTTCCAATATTTTCCGACCTTGAAAATAAGGTTGTTTTGGGGGTTAAAAGGGTAACCGATGGTGGTTCCGGCTTAACCGGCGACGGTTAGGGCTAACTAGTGTTGGTCAAGGTGGGATTTCCTAGGTTTATTAAACTAGGGAGATCCTCTTAATTTTCTCGGATCTCATGTCGTTAACCCACGGATTAAACTAGAAGCTTCTTGTGAGCATGTGGGAATGTGGTTAGAGAGAATGTAGGCATTGATTTTTAGGGTTTGGGTAAGTCTTAGTTAGTTATGGCAACTTACTAAGAATGGGTCTTAGGGTGATTTGGCTTAATGAGGTGTCTAGGTGAAGTGTATGTGTGGATATTATCTAAATTAAGACATTTAAATAATAAATATGGTGAGGATAATGAATTAATTTAATTATATTAATTAAATTAATATTAGTGAGGTGAAGAGGGCCATTCTTAGGTGAATGTGATAAAGGGTGCTTATTTTTCGAAGGACCAAAGGGGAGTGTGACCTAATTTTAGTGTCTACAGTATGTTTGTTTTCTTTTATTTTAGATTCGCAAAGTATGATTTCAAAGTTCTGTTTGAATAAGTGAAATGTTCACATTGAGGGGGGGATTTTGGCATGGTCTCAATGTTCAATTTTCCCTCTAGTCAAGTAAGTAGTGGTTACTACATGATTCCATGAAGGAAAGACATATTGGATAGACGAAATCAAAAAGAAAAATAAGTAGCGTGGTATCTGGGTTATTTGTTTTCCTGTAAAACCATACTTTGTTTTAGGTTGTTGGTTGTCCTGTAAAACCATCCTTTATTTCAGGTTGTTGGTTTTCCTGTAAAACCATCCTTGTTGAGGTTGTTGGTTGTCCTATAAAACCATCTAGATCATGAGCACACATGGGCGGCAAGTTGCAGAAGGAAGTGTGATTATTTTTTCTACCTTGTCAACATTAGGGGAGTGTATATTGGGAATTAATAATGTTAACAATATGGGAGTGAATGATACCAAAATATTGTGTAACATTATTAAATAAAATGTAATATTATTAATAATGAGTTTATAGAACTCATATTAATAATATAGTTGTAATAGTTTTAATATTGGTGAGTTGTGAGAACAACTCACGTAACTATTTTAGTGTGAGAGATATCTTAGGGATAAGTTTGAGAGATTGTAGGGATTTTAGAGAGATATGTGGGTTGTTGAGGATTGATGTTGACTCCTTGTATTAAGGATAACATCCTCCTATATAATGTAAACTCTATCATTGTAATTTTTATCCTAAATGAATAAAATCAAATTTCTATATTCTTGTTATTTGTTGTTGTTTATTATAATTCAATTTTTATCACCCCATTCAATTGTGAATTTGGTATTATGGTGATATTTGGTTGTTATCGTATCTGATTTTTGGAGAACCCATCCTAAAGGGATAACATGTCATATCTTGTTGTGACATCAAGGATGACATCAATGGACAATAAAGGAAGATTATCCTTTAGAGAAGTGAGATTTTGGTTATGAAAGTTGATGTTGTATGGAAGGAAAAAATGTGTCTAGACAACCTGAACTCTTATCATCCATTCAAATAGGGTATCAAGGTAACGAGTAAGAGACACAACAATACCAACACACAATAGATAGAATTCAAAAGGGGTACATGGACTACTAATATCACATACCCAAAGGGAAGTAACCCTTACACTAGGACAACCTAAGGTTTCTAAGGCCCTAGGTTGAAGAAGAGGAAGGAACCCTATTTAGGTATCACCACTATTGGGGATATTAAGGACAAGATGAATATGTAAAGTATATGCTAACCGAAGGTAATCATGTAGCATAAAGGAACTGAAATACAATATGATAACCTAGTATCTGCATAAAACACTAAGTTAACATAAAGTAACAACAAAATATAGGAGACTACTCTATACCAAATGACAAGTTGAGTTAGAGAACTTACTTGTTGGGGGGTGTTCTTTTATGCATCTATTTACTAAAGGACCATACACTAAGAGAACATAAATTTCTGGTGGAGAAGGGGAAACAATCCAATCCTAATTCACTATAGGTGACCCAAAAGTGCAAGATAAAAATCCAAACAAGAATAATCTCTAAGCCAAGAGTCAAGATGCAATAAATACAAGATTTGAGAAAGTAGATGCATGTTGGTGCAAAAGAGAAAATATAATGGATATTTTATATAAAATTTATGTTATCTCTTATGTGGTGAAGGTGTATTTTATGCATTTATACCAATGCCATTTCTGTGGGTGAAGGCGTCGGCTAGGATTTTGAAATAACACCAATGCTGATAGCCCATGGGCGATGGCATTTGATAGGGAGGGGAAATTAGAAATGAGTGTGTGTAATGTGTCTAGATGGTTAAAAAGGAATGAAAGGAAAAATTAATATGGTTATAGTCATGTCGGTGTTTGAAGAATAAAAATAAAAGTAAGAAGACAATAGTAAAAGAGGTGGATGAATAGGACCAAAAGCTAGTCTCTCTCCATGTATCATCCCTAACCAAATGGTTACATGAATAACCATACCCCTATCCTAGAATGAGCCCGTTAAGGCACTCGTTCCAATAAATAGATGCATTAACAACCTCTAACCTGGAAGAGAAATTATTAGTAACATTCATGAAAATAGAAAGCATGAAAATTTAGGTGTATACATATTCCTAGTCATTGATTACTACATGTCACAATAGCGAAACATGGGGTATTCAGGTGGAAAGAATTATACATAACACTATAATTGAAATTAAATGTTGAAATTAAATAAAGGACTAGCTAAAAATGAAATATACCCAAATATTCATACTGATAAGTGTCGGGCGTCCTGCTACATATGGGCACAATCCATGATGTTAGAAGCACGGAGAAATAAAATTGAAAAGAAACACTAGAGGATATCGTGAGGTTGAAAAATGTGATTTTTTCCAAAGAGCGAGTAAGGTGTATAAAATTTCAAAAAGGGAGAAGATCAAGATCCCAACGTAGTCGACAATTGATTTTTCGAGAGATTGGGAGATAAAATGACAGTTTGTAAATATTGATCCTAATCATGAAGGAATTTGAATAGAAATATTAGGATTAAATAATATTAATTTTTTTCTTATTACTATTTATGGAATTAAGAGAATCGGGCTTTGAAATTTCAAATTTGGGTGCATTTTAGACGATATGGCATGATTACGTTGTGGAGATGGAGAATTGAATTTAATTAGGTAGATTAAGATAAATTATGTCTTTTTAGACTTATGAAGATATTAGAGCATAATTTTTAGTAAAACTTCCGTTATTAGAAAGGGTAGGACAAAATACAAATGGTTTTGGGAGTTATTTTCTTTTTTCTTTATAGTTTTGTAAATTTTCACCTTTAAAGTTTTAAAATTCATCAGTCGTACAAATATGGACACCATTTCCCCTGCAAAAATAGGGCTGATGGCGTTGGGAACTTTCATAAAGGTCGATGGTGTAAGGAACATTTAGAAAACAAGTGATTTTTATAATTTTAGATATTAAATTGATTTTTGAGGAATCTAATGCTTGGATTTTATTGATTTGTGAATGTAAGCGAGATATGAGGATATTCCTATGGTGGGTGGTTGATATAGTGTGTCTTAATAGATTAATTTATAGATTGAAAAATTTAGATGGATTGCAACTACATGGATGGGACCTTGGGGCATCATGAAGATGCCCAAAGATACTATTAGATTTAGATTTATTACTGAGACTTTCTTGACCACATGGGAGATTTGGGCCAACATCTTTTGGTGGTGGGAAGGAGAGATAGTGGAAATGATTGTGACACTTCAAGATGTGTGATGAGGCCATAAATTGGCCATAAATTACCATTATTTTGTCCTTCCAAGTTATCTTTGAAAGTGGATTTAAATGTAATCTAGGAACTTATAGTTTGCTTAAGATAAAATATAGGATATATATCTTGTTCATTATTTAGAAATATTTTGGTACTATTTTGTTGACTAATCCTATTGTTTATTTGGGAAAAGATGTAATTTCTTATGTATACAGGCCATAAAGGAAAGATAATGATAGTATTGAGAAAAGTGGAATTGATCATGGATGGTATATCTAAACTCAAATCTTATTTCATATTCAGATTCCTCTTAAAAATTATGTAAGTTCAAAAAAATAATCATTTCAATCGAGATCGTATGGAAAAGTTATAGTTGTTTTAATTTCACTCTAAAAATCACAGATTAGTTCAGAACTCATAGAATTAGTTCCAAAACTCAAGCTTAGTTTCGGGAATTCGTAGAGTTAGTTTGAACTCACGAGGCTTAGTTTGAAACTAAGCAGATTTTGATAGTTTTTGAGGAATTGTGAAAGATCAAAGAATCTAATGGAAAATATGATATATTTTTTGTTCATAGAAATGTGTTTAACAAAAACCTCATTCATATTTTCTATAGGTATTACCAATAAAGAGAGATCTAACTTTTAGTGAGATGCGATCGAGGAAAAGTATATCAGATGAGCACTAAAAGTTCCATAAATAGAAATAGAAAATTCAAATGGAAAATATGAGATTTTTTTGTTCATAGAAATATGTTTAACAAAAACCTCATTCAGATTTGCTACAGGTTTTACCAATGAAGAGAGATCTAACTTTTAGTGAGTTGCAGTCAGGAAAAGTGTATCAGACGAGCACTAAAAGTTCCATAAACAGAAATAGAAAATTCAAACATAAAATATGAGAGAGATTTTTGTTCATAGAAATTTTTTAACAAAAACCTCATTTATATTTTTAATAGGTTTTACCAATGAAGATAAATCTAACTTTTAGTGAACTGCATCCGAGGAAAAAACGTATCAAACAAGCGTCAAAAGTTCCACATTCAAAAAAGACAAAGTCAAATGGAAAATATGAGAAAGGTATTTTGTCAAAATCATATTTTGAGAAAAATCCTCCTTCTAATAATGTAGAAGAATAAAATCATTATGATTCTTGTTACTAAAAAGTAAGGAGAAGATTTGGGAGCAAATATTCCTAAAATAAGTAAGATAAGACTTTGACTCCAATAATATATCTCTCTCCATATTTTGTGGAGATGGAGATCTTAGTTGTTAGGATTAGAATAAAGATAAGATCAGATTGTATCTCCCAAAATAAGGAGTTGGTTGGATGCATAAATTATAAATGCAACCTTCCCCACTTAGATATGTAATTCTTTCTCCCAAGAAATAAAGATCTGTTATTTCTTTCCAATCTTTTAAAGTAAAGTTATCCTACAAGTTTTGAATTAAAAATATGAATTAAGTCCTCTTCCAAGGAATGAGCTAGCCACTCATTCCAAGGAAGATGGATAAATGTATTGATATTTGTTTCTTTATTTCTGCGAGTTTTCCTTTTGTTGTAAACTTTTGATTTCATATTATGTGATCCTTCTTCAGTACAATTTTTGTTGTGAACCTGCAGGTGTCTTTTTATCTTTCAATTATTTCCAATTCAGAAATTTTAATTTATGCAAGTGTGTTTACATTTCTGCATGTGTGATTTCCTTTATGCAAGTGTGCCTTTATATTCCTACAAGTGTGTTTACATTTCTGCAAGTGTTCCTTTAAATTTTTGTATGTGTGATTTATTTTATGCAAGTTTGGTTTATGTTTAAAGGATTTGTTTTCTAAGATCTTCTAATCTTAATGCATATAGACTTTAGACACCAACATAGATTGACATTATTAATGGTGAGGATTGATGACCCTCATCAATGTGAATGAGATGTTAGGTTCACCAATTGAGGGGACTCACATGTATTGTGATATTACCCTAGATATTTGAGAGAGGAGGGCCTTAGCTGCATGGGCCATAAGAAACAAGACATATGAAGATGGGATGTTTAATGTTCAATGCAACACAACATATGTTGTAGATATTCCAACTATTCGAAGGTGGTTATAGGAATTATCATGGCACATATATTGTTCTACAAGGAAGGTAGGACCAATCACTGTTGTATTTGGTAGCCTCCTACAAAGACGTGATGTTGTTGAGATTATTGTAGTCACGGGGTGCCTTGGTTCAAGAGCATTTAACGTACCTTTTAGATTCCAGAAATTCTATAGAGAGGATCATGAGGCTAGAGGTGGAGTTTGTGAGAGCACAAGGAGATCCCTTTGGATCTGGTCTAGGAGAAGTCTCTAGCTTGCACAACCCAAATACATATCACGAAATTCAATATAAAGCATATAGAGACCCCCCTCAAGGGGGTGAGGATGCTTGAGGTACATTGTATACATATTGCATCATGATGTGTTTCCTCGATGTATAAAAATTGATTCGATATATATATATATATATATATATATATATATATATATCTTTGTGTGTGATTTTGATGATTATTGCATTTGTGGATAGTGATGTGAATGATATTTTGCTTATTGTTTTCCTTTATTTTCTCATGCATGTATGTGGTAATAATCATGATACTTAGGAATAATGATAATGATATTTAGTCATGAAAGGTGGTAGGAGGAAAATAAATCAAAGTAAGGTTTAGGACCTAAAAAGGACTCATAAGACCGTGGTGATCAACTAGGAAAGGCCGGGGTGAATCGAAGTTGATGCAGCCTAGAATTCAGTGATACAAATCCAATAAGACCCTAGATGCACTGACACATCACTCAACCTTGACTGAGCACTCACCCGAAGCATGCAAAGGTACCAGGTCCCTCTTTAGGGTTGTTGTTGCAAGATGTTAGCATGATGAAGACTTAACATATATAGTTCCATTACTAACACATCATTGTATAGAGCATACCAAATCTATCTTTAAGGGAGAATAGAACTAATTATTAACCATGATGAGATTAAAGACATATTAGATTCATATACACACAGAACTAACACTTGGATTCATAAAACCTCACTTTACCCTTATTCCAATAAAATAGTAGTATGTGCGTAACAACATAATCTCTCTCTAATGCACTTATCTATTTGTGTGTGTATTCACCATCATACCTTATTTTATTTCTACTACGAATTTCACTACATATATATAAGGGTGGGGACTTTCCCTTGATTGATTATCTCTTCCCAAAATAGGTCGCATGCTAATATTAGCCATGTGCCATTATAAAACTAGCCATACATGCAAAGTGCGCTAACAATAGACTTTTGGTAGTTAAGCGACACTAGTAGATCTATCTCGACCTATGTCCATGCAAAGTTCTTCATAGATGATCCTCCAAAAAAACACAATGTGTGGTGCACATGTCTCTACCTCATTTGTGTGCTTTGTACACCATCTCTAAAAATAGAACTTTATGAGTGAAAATGGCTAAGTCCCGAAAGTTGAACTTCTACCCTGTGTGCATGTTTCCCCTATCCATTCATGCCTTTGAATATGACCCACTTTCCCATAGAATTCTTGTGTGCTTTCTGTCAATTTCTCTTTGATCAAAATTACCCCACACTAATTTCATTTTCACCCCAAAAATGACCATCTCCAAAACTAAAGTAAAGAATAGAAGAATGGAAAGAATTAAAAAATAATTTTCTTTATAAATAAATAATAATGTCTATACGATAGCTTCATCTACTTCAACTTGAAGGACCAACTTGGGATATTGCTCCTTTATTTCTTCCTCCAAGGCCTACCACTCAACAAGTGCTTCCTCTTCTTTTTCTGGAATGTCCACAACAATGGACTCCAGTTCATCTTTCACGATCTCTCCTTTCTCATTTGCAATACCAACACAATTCTAGACATTGCATTCATCCTTCCCTCTAGTAGATCCATCTTCTATGCAATGAGTTTCCAAAGCTCTTCTAGTCAATTTTAGTGTGGTTCTTAGGTTGTTACCAGGGCCTTGCACTTCTATTTAACCATTTCTAACCTCTCTGTGCAGCCCAGTGTGTCATGCTTCATCACTTTTTGGACATCAATTCTCTCCTCTAGGGTTTTTATGTTGATGAACCCTCGAAGATGTATAGATGTTCAAGGCTTCGTCTACTTTATTCAGTTATTCTTATAGCATTTGCAAAAATCCTTCATATGATGTAATATTTCACATCATTGAAGCCTTTGCCACTCGCCTCTTGAGTTAGATCCTTTGGCATTGGCATGCGTAGAGGCTCTTCTTCAAGCACTAGGTCCACCAATGTACCTACATAGTGTATCACTTGAAGGAAATGTTTTTGGCACCTTTAGCTCCAAATGTGGCCTAACCCTTATGATATTATCACCAATTTCCTCTCGTGATAATCCTGATAAATATAGAATTATTTTTCTGCACTCATTCTCTTTCCTACGTTAGGCACGCTATTTCCTCATCTTTAATTTTAATATCTTCCCCGAGCACTTTGTAATTGTGGAAGCCTTTTCCATATTCCTCCCTGCCACCTCTATTGAGACTTTAACCAATGTATTTCTCACCTATTCATCTGACATGATAGTAGGCTTTACCGTCATGTGTCTATCCTGAGGTGTCTTTTTCAACCTCCTCGATATGCATGACTCCTCACACACATCAAAATCCGGCTCATCCATGTGTATATGCATTGACCATGATAAGCGATTCCTTGTGCACATTGTGGCCATATCTTCATCCATTAATTCCTAGTGATATAATTTATTTTGTGTAAGTGTGCTCTTGAAATGGGAATAGAAAATTTTAATTGTGTCCTCCACATAACCCATGGCTAGTTGAATGTGCTCCCCACTTGTTCTTCTTGACCTAGGATGCTTAGGAACTTAAGCCTCCATATTTGGAAATTATGTCTCCATGTCTTAAGAAGTCTTAGATGTTCCCTTTTCTCCTCTTCTCAACCTTCATTACTTCATCTTTCTGTTCTACTACGTTCTCTGGAGGTGTAGGATAATTAGGCATGATTTCCTCATATTCTTCTGCCTCCTCACTCAACTTAATTTTCTTTCTCCTTTTCACAGTTGTCTCCTTTTTTGGAGAGAGTCTGGGTGATTTGCACAATATTTGCATAGTAGCACCTTGGGTCCTTGTTCTCCTCAAAAATATCTTAAATTTGTGATCTCCTTAGACTACATCCAAGTCCTCATCATCCCCCTCTTATGGCTGAGGTGGTGTAGTGGCATGCTCCACTTCATCCTTATTCATAGGATGTCTTCTACCTCTATGTTTGAAACCACCACTATCCTCGCACTTATCCTCCTCATCATATACTTCAATTGGCTTTGTGGATTTAGGCCTTTGGAATGTTCTCCATGGTATGCTTACCCTTTGGTGGTGCTAGAAGTGTGAAATCATCTTCCAAATAATTTTATTCTCCAAATTGGGCTTTAATTAGAGGTACACCAGTGTTGCTCAAATATCCCCCATAGCCAAACTTACTAGTTTAATTCTCAATACATTTGAAATGATCCTTTCAATAGATGCACCCCGTCCTGGATACACATATTTCTTCCTTAGTGTGTGGTATTCACAATCTACCTTGTTCACATTGAACATTAGGTGACGTGCATCCGAGAACCTATGTCTTGATGCCTAGAAGTACCTTACTATTAAAGCATATGGTAACTTACACCAAGGCCTCCATGATCCATCCTTAATAGGGAACCATGTTATGCAAAATTACAAGTATACATTGAACTCCAAAGTGCCTTTCCAACCACTAAAGGCAAGTCCTTGGGGATATGCCATTCTTCTTCAAAGGCCACGTAGAGCCTATCGTACCACTTCTCAGCCCTTTGTTTGACTTGTTCTATCATGGATCATTCACATAAGTAATTTTTGAAGCATTCTATAGGTGACTAATGCTCCATGGGATACTCCCATATCTTCTCTTTTAGTCCATCAGGTATGCCTATCTCCATAAACACCAGTGATAATAGAACATATCCAAAGATGATATTTCCTCCAGTGTGTGCTTCCTCAATGATAGTTTCTATAATGTAACGTGAAATGTTGTAGACTACCCCTTCAGACATATTTTTAGCAATGTGTAGCCACATGGTATTCACTTGTGACCACCTCTCCTAGTCATTTAGCTTCATAACAAGATGTGCAGCTACTTACACAACTGGATGCTTCTTTAGTTTATGTATGTCCATCTTTGTGTGGACCCTTTGTGTACCCTAGATCCTTTCGGTCTCGAAGATTATGACCTTGTCTATCAATTAATCCCTCAAATCTTCTCATGTGCCCTTCAATCTTGTTACCGTGGAGATTAGAGTGGCTAAAATTATTGCTTTGCATCCTGCAAAGTAGACAAAATCTTTGTGCACTCTTCTCATGAGCCACCTTTGGTACAAGGACTCATAATTCCCAAAATAAGGAGCTCATATAGATAGTAAAATCCAATCTTTTGTAAGATCTTATCACCAACATTGTCATACATTGGCATGTCTTCTACCATACATTTATTTATCTTTGTGTTTAGTAAGGCATAAAGCTCCTTCTTATTCTCTATGGTATGGTGGTTGTACTCACTCACCTTTCTTCTCCTTATGTGAGAATCCCACTCTTGGCCTACGATGACCACTTCTAGATATTGCATTTCAAAAAAATCTTTCGGGATCCATCTCCTCTTCTTCTACAATCACCTTCTTCTTTCCCTTCACTCTCACGTTGCAACTACTTTCTTGCGTGTCATTTTTACCTTGCAATCCTTTATAGTTACTTGCCTCTTGAATTCTATAATATGTGAATCAAACCCTAGCTTGATTTAGCATGCCCTAGGTGAAATCACATGCCCTAGCTCCTATCTATCACCTTTATTAACTCAAACCCTTTACCACTGGGGACACAAGCTCTTTCTGCACATAGATCTCTTCATCATGACTGGCTACACACCTATCACACCTCAATTTGATCACTCAGCTCTTTGCACTTATCTCTTTTTCAAATAATCTTAATTACAATGGTAAAACTAAACTCACATCCCATCATTATATAAATTTTCAAATTTTTGATGCATTCATTGCTCCTTCACCTACCAAATATCCTCTCATTAATTGACCAATTCCATTCTTTCCACATGATACATTTTCTCACCCCAGCTATAACCTTATAGTGCACCTTCTTACCCTTTGGTCACTGAGACTTCTCTTTAGTGCACTTCCATGCACCCGAGTACCTTGTCACCGCACCTTTCACCGGTAGTTATTTATGGCCTCTACTTACTTAATTTTATATTATCCTTTCATTTATCTCCATATTTGGTCACTTTCTAGAAGCAATCCTTTGACTTGAAAAACACCCGTAGAAAGTTATTCCTTTAACCTTTCAATTCCCACAATCATGTACCTATATATCAACAACCACCCCACATTAAAATTATGTGCAGTTCTATATGCATAAACAAGTTTCATATAATAATTAGCTTCATGCATCCAAGTGCGCTTATTACAAAAGGACAATAACTAAATTGAAAAAACCTAACAATGAAGAAGGAAACACATTACGGAAATACAAAATTGAAAACCTAATCTAAATGGCAACACTTTGTCTTATTACAAACACCAAGAAGACTTATTTATAGTAGGGCTTTAGCCTAATCCCATTGAAGTAAGCTGGGTATTCGTGTTCCATCAAGGAATTCTAACTGGAAAGCACCTATTTCAAGGATATAAGTGATAAAATATGGCCCTAACCAATGTACTTTAAGATTTCCTAGACGGTGTAAGAACTTAGAGTCATAGAGAAGTACCATTTTTCCAATCTCAAACTTCTTGTCCCTTATGTTTATGGCATGCCATGCTTTCTACTTGGCATTTTCTTTCTTATAAATCCAACATGCTATGGATTATCACTCATCCAACTTAATTATATTTTCAATCCATTCTTCTAAAGCTTGCTCATCGATAGGCCTCAAGACATGCAATATGCAAAGAAGGCAAGATAAATTCCATAGGAAAAATGACTTCTGTGCTAAACACTAACTGAAATGGTATGTATTTGTTTAACCTTTCATATTTTGTTTGATATGCCCAAAGTACCGTGGATACTTTATCATCCCAATATTTTCTTCCAACATCGCAGATTTTTGTCAATGTCTGGTCCAAAATTTTGTTGAAAGCCTCAGCAATTCCATTTTCCTGGGGATGATAGGGTGTAGTCTTATGGTGTTTAATCATGATATCATCCAATTAAATTTTGATTTTCTCATTAAGAAAATGTGTTCCCTTATCCTTTGGTCAAACTTAAAGGACATCCATACCTTGTAATAATATTTTCCCATAGGAACCGGGCTGTAGCCCACCGTATAGTCCTTGGTAGGTGTTGCTTCGCCCATCTTGTCAGATAGTCTGTGTAAGTTATAATGTAGTGTGATCTAGTTCTACACGTAGCTAGTGAAATAGGACCCACAAAATCTATAGCCCATTTCTCAAATGGTTCTACACTAGTAATAGGTCTCAGAGGCATTTCATCTCGTTGACCTGGTTTTCTAAGACATTGACAATGATCACATGCCTTACAAAATTCCTTACAATCTTTATAGAGGGTCTCCGACCATAATCTAGCGATTAGAATCTTGCACATTGTGGCATCATCGGCATAGTGGCCACCTGTAATTCCACCATGAGCTTCTTCCATAATACTCGTGCACTCATGTTCCAATACAAAATGGTGCAATACTTCATCTTGACCCAATTTGTACAAGTCACCACTGATTAACATATAAGATATGGCTCGTATAGAAAGTTTTTTCTTCTCCAAGGATTTCATTCCTTTTTGTGCCATCCTCAGTGTGTAGAAAGCCAACAATGTCCTCTAGTTTCGATGGCACGTGTATTAGCTTGTATAACTATGCATCTAGCATGGTATCATTAATTTCCTATGCTTCTTCTCCTGACTATATTCTTGATAGATGGTGCGGTCCGAATTACTTTTTCTCGGGTTTTATCACAAATGTGAAATCGAATTATTGAAATAAGAGTACCCATCAACATATGTGCCCTTGTAAAACAAGTTTATTTACCAAATACTTCAATGCCATGTAATTTGTATAAAATATGAATGGTGTAACTAGTAGGTCTTGGTGGAAATTATGCAATGCATAGATCATTAACAAAGCTTTGCGCTCTATAGTTGTGTAATTTTGTTCTATATGATTTAGCTTTCTACTAGCAAAACAGATAGGATGATCTACAATACCTTCTCTAGGTTGGGCTAACACCATGCCAATGGCCATGCCAGAGGTGTTAACATGTACATGAAATGGTTTGTACCACAAAGGAAAACACCGAATAGGTATGGTAGAAACTTTCTCCTTCAATGTCTTGAATGCATGTTGTTGTTGTTCTCCCAGTAGAACGTACCTTTCCCTTTCAAGTAACTCTTCTAATGGTGCAAAAACTTTGGCATAGCCTTTGATAAAATTTCTATAATATCCTATATGACCCAAAAATCCATGCACCTCACTTTGACTAGTAGGCTCCCTTAGGCCTATAATGACTATAACCTTTGTTGGATCAACCAACAAACCCTCCTTACAGATTATGTGTCCTAAAAGTATCCCAAATGGTGTAGCAAATATGCACTTCTTGATATTCAAAGAGATACTCAAATGTCTACACCATTAAAACATTAAGCGCATATTGTCATAGTGATCCTTAACTAATACATACACCATCCAATCATCTAAATATACCTATAAGAAGTTGTGAATAAATTCCTTGAATGCTTGGAAAACTATGCACAAAAATACGAAGGTGCATTTTTTAGACCGAAGGGCATTACAATATAGGTGAAGCTACCCCATTCAGTAGTAAATGTAGTCTTTTCTTGATCCTCTGGGAAATCCTAACCGATGATATGAATAGAACCCATTTGTAATCAAATATATTTCATGCCCTGCAACTCCTAGTATTTCCTCAGTGAATGGTATAGGGAATGGATCAGTTACACATGCAACATTCATCTCCCTGTAGTCCACGCATATTATAATCCATCCATGCTTCTTGATACTGATCACCATTGGACTAACCCATTCTGACTCATCAAGGGGCTTGATAATTCTAGACTTCAACATGTTATCAATCTCTTCTTTGACCTTTTCACATAAATTGGGGTTCATTCTCGTAAGATCTTTTTCTAATTGGGCCCTCACCCTCTTTAAGCTTTATCTTCATCTCCCTAATGATTCATAAACACCTTTAAGTTCATGGTACCCCTAGGAAATAGGTCCTAGAAATACCTTAGTAAATATATGATATTTTCCACTTGAGTCGATTAATAGTATCCAATTATGGCTTCCTTAGGCTCGAGTATCTATTCCAATATTTACCCGCTTTATATTCATAGGCTCATGATAGGCACGTGTGGTCTTATCCGCACTTTGGTCCAATACCTCACACCTTCTTGTTAATGGTTTACATCTAGATTATCTATTTCTTCATCATCCACTAAGTAGACCATTTTTTTTCTCTTTCTCAAGTCAAGCGCATTGAAGTAATGTTGCATTGACGTCTGGTTCTTTATCAAGATGTGCTCATGAGTCTTCTTTATCTAATAAATCCTGAAGGAGTTCTTTATCCTTGCACTATCCCCATAGTTAAGCACCGGATAACTTTTAATTCTTCTTCCTTTGAAGGCTTCGTCGATAAGAAGTAAAACATCTTGACCATTCCTGCAATTAAATTCTACTAATTTCTAGTTTCTCTATGGAATTTTGCATAGACATACTAAGCACATGTGTAGCCTTGTAAATTGGAATAAAAATGGTGTACCCATAGCGATGGTGGTAAAGCTTCTTTCCCTTTTGTCCAGACTCTCTCAAACTTCTGAATGTGGTGTTAAATAGGTTGATTACCACGATAAGTACTTATTTGATTAGGTTCATTATCTTAAAGAACCTAGTAGTAAGAGCAATCCTAATTTCATTCCATCGACAAGATTATCCCTACGAGTCACCCACCAAAGGTGTGATTCTATCCCACATAGTGTATATGCTAGCATATTTCTTCTTTCCAATGGGTCTGTCTATTTTTCTACCATGGCACAGGAATACCATGGGATCCCCTTCTCCTATGTAACAAGGTACCGAGTTATTACCTATCCTCTTGACATAACTTGGTTTTGTGCCTCAATGGAATATGCTCTTTACTTCGCACCCTACCAACTCATAAGTGATGTGAGCCCAATTACCACAAGAAACACTCATAGTATTGCTAATGGAATGTGCATCCTCCCACTAAATTAGTCCTTCTTTGGTTGGATCAATAATCTTTGGATCTTGGATGGCGCGTACATAAATCCTATTCGAGATCTTCTTCACTTAAGAGCTCAACATAGGGACACAGACTTTTCATATGTTAAAGGGATAATAAATCTTTCCTCTTTATTTTCAAAACTAATATAGCCTTTGTTGAACTAAAGATAAAAATTATTTGCATAGCACCAAGGATGTCCCAATAGAGCTAGGAAGCTATCGACTCGCCAATGCTAAAACTTCGATATCTAGTGAACTTGGCTCCCGTATGGTAATGGATGCATCCTTTAAAACTCCTATGGGAGTGGCCTTAGTCTAATTAGCCATGAATAATACATAAGAGGATGGCTGGAATGGGGGCTTCCCATTTATACCCATACATCCAAGGTAAGAACATTGAATTTTGCACCTGTATCAATTAGTATATTACTCAATATCTACCCATCCACAACAAAGCATTCATAGTGATTTCCTTGTAATAATATAGGATATGAGGAGGAATATTTACATGTAGGATCTACCATCTAGTCTCAGTACTTGCACGCAAAGTGTTTCCTTTTAACTAACTCCCTAACAGTGGAATGATGTTTTCCTTGTGTAACATTTTGCACACTTCTCTCAAATCATCTATATCAGTTTGGACCATCTCTGATGCTTTCTTCTACTCCTTTAAGTATTGGATCTCACCCTGAAGATTCCTTATAACTTCCATGGTATCCTGATAAACCTCCTTCTGATAGGCAAGATCTAGGTACCATGCATGAAGAACTTCTTCTTTAGTGATGGTAGGTTTCTACTACAATGCTTCTCTAGCACGTGCTACCTCAGCGCATGGTCATGATCTTCACTTGTAGTGCCCTTGATTTCTCCTCTAGCTTATGCATCCATTGAATTTCAAAAGTGCGATGTATCCTAACCATCCCTATACCTTTGTTTTCTTGTTTATGTTTCTTACTCAGATGCTCATATAAGTCCTGGGAACTCTTCAAATCTATGGTTCTTTTCATAGTAAGAGCATGTAATATTATGAGGAAATTCACACCTGTAGTGGTTAGGAGATCCACATGTATAACATGTTCCACAAGGAAACTCACATATTCCACTACCATAGCCTCATCCTCCGAATCCTTTGTGGTATTCTCGATCTCTACCATGACCACCTTCAAAATGCCCCTCATTCCGATCATAGCATGCCACGATTGTGCTCTGGTCTTGATGCTCATTCTTACTCTTAGAGTTATCTAAAACTCCTGTTTGTCATACACCAATATCTATAGCATCATGGATATTTCCAATCAGTTGGAATTCCTCTATGTCATGAGTCATAGACGTATAGATTTTACAGTAGCTAGAAATGTTCTTCCTTATTGCGCGTTGTAATAATGGGCAACATCTAGCATTATGGTTTAAATGGTATATTTCACAATCCATCAGCAATGATCATACTATTCTACGAGGACAACTATCATTTGTGTGAACTTCTACTTCAGAATGTACCCACCAAATCCATGTGTGCATCTCGTGTGCTGAATTTGTTGATAGTCTCTCTAACTATTTTACCATTGCTGCTATTTGTGCTTCTAAAAATGGGCTCACCCCGGTATCTATGCTTCCAACTTCCTCAACATGTAAGGCTTCTTCAAGTCCTTTGCACGGATCAGTGTATGTCTTATGTGATAATTCCCTCCTAAAAGGGGTAATCAAGCCCCTAATGAACCATTGTGCATGTTGGCTTGCGTGTATGTCATAAGAAATATTTGATAACAACATTTTAAACCATGCATCATACTCCCTAACACTTTTAGTAGTGCCTTGCTTAATATCCTTGAGCACACTTATACTTTTATGCTCAAACTCAGGGATATGAAACTCTTTAAGGAATGCATCTTTTAAAGCTGTATAATCTAAACAAGTCTGATCATGGTCAAAATTTCTATACTAGCTATGTGTACACCCTTGTAACATAGTGGAAAATTGGCTTACCCTCCACTCAGAAGCTATGATTCCTTTTACATGCCACAATATTTCACACATATTCACATGTTCAACAACATCTTCAATGCCCCTATACTCTGGAAGACAAAGAGACATTTCCATGTAAATATTTTGGGGTTGGTGTAGACCTTGTCCACCTAATCCAGAACCTCTTGTGTTTCCCCTACCTCCAAAACCTTCAAATCTTCTTGATCCTAAACCTATAGTTAGGATTAGACCATAATATGTACTTCCTTGTGTCCCAACAATAGAACTAAAGCGCACCCCAACGAGTCTACAAAGCATTACTACTCCCATAGGTTGCACGCTTGTATTTTTTGTGGATGATACACCCGAAAAGTTACTTCCATATAACAACAAAACCATTTTTGCTACCATCGCTACGGCTCTTATAATACTCGTTCCTACTCTCTCACTACTTGAACTAGCTTGTTGACTGTTTATTGTACTAAATGCTGAAAAACCAAATGGAAGGGTGAGGTTACCAAGTTGATTAAGATGTGTGCTCACGGCCCAAGTAGTCTCTACTGGCACGCTTCTACATGAGGTGAGTGGGATCCCTTTTATGCTTTCTAAGATGGGGGAGTTCCTGATGCTCTGGCTCCACATATTTTATGTGAGCTTCAAATCCTTCATGAGCTATCTCTCTCCTCAATTCCATACTTTCTTTAATGTTACGCTACCTCTCTATCTCCCTCTCATGTGCCTCATTATACTTAAGCTACCTTTCTTGTCTCTTCCTTTTTGCCACTAGGTCTGCCATCTTTCACCAAACCTACTCCCGCCCCTACACGTGGTGAGGTTTAGTTATCCATCGGTTTACTCTCCGATTTAAGATTGCCATTAGGATCTTGATCACCATAGGAATGCCTTGTAGGTAAGTTCCCTTGGATATCATAAAAATTGGAATTCATCTACTTTTGGATATGAATAAGTGGAAATTGAGTATTCCAAGATATAAGCTGCATTCAAGACACCATGGAACTATGTATCCAAAACTTGATTCCAAATTAGATCATCATCATGAAGGGCTGGAATTCTTCCTACATCTAGATAAGTGTGTGATACCTATAATTCTAATTATATGCATAGGAAATCAATGACTCGCATACAATTCTACAGAAATATATGTTGTTGCGCAGGCTCACATCACCCCTGGATGTAGATCAGGCTTCTAGGTTGATCACTCTAGCATCCAGTGTGATTGCACAACATGGAAACCTCTCTCCAAGCATGGGACTTGTGAAACTAAGAGAGGAATCTCCATATTAGAGGCTGGTTCCTCAAACTCCTCTAATTTAGATCTAATGCTTGCACAACTATAGAGGTTCAGATCCTAATCCTACTCTAACTTGTAAGGAGACAGGGGTAGAAATGCAAAAATTGAAACTAACTGAAGATGGTGATGCACCAAAAGGAGTGGTGAAACATTTCTGTCAAGAAAATAGACACAAACTAGAGATTTGCAACATGAAACATACACAGGCTGATAAGATATAACTTAGGATCTGAAATGAAGCAAATAATACAAACAAAGGACTGAAAACCATTCACAAAGCTTGCATTATCATTTCCAGTACCCAAATCACTGCATTACAACCTCAGAGAGGTAAAAACTATTACAATATTTTGGAGAGGTTTGATTCTTGCATCAACCACCTAGCTGGAGGTGAAAGAAGAAGTTGCTATGTCAAAATTGTTCCCCTTTAGAAATGAGCCAAATCTGGCTTTTACATTGCATGGGTCGAGGCCGGAGACGTAAACGTACAAAAACATGAGAGCCCATCCCTCCTGACTACAGATGCATTAAAATAGTATGGGGGACCTTACAAACCCATACCCTGTCATTTTGACCGAATTACAGGAGAATGCGACCCATTATGCATTAAATATGGTCGCTGAAATGTCACTTCTGGCCATGAACACGTGTCAGAGCCGTTTCTCAATTTTCTCTCTCTAGACTACACTAAAATTCAAGATTTACCCCAAAATCACGTAGATAATTTCATAAGCTTTCTGTTGATATAAAGAACGTGCCAATCGAGCTCTAGATCAAAAGATATGGAGATCTCGAAGAATTAGGTACAAAAAGCAGTGAAACAGATTTTTAATTTCTTTCCGCGCTCTCGCCACTGGACGACACATGGCATGCATTGTAACACCCGAATCTGTCGTTACTTTCTCCTGAGCATACAAGTGTTGATATTTGATTTCTTGTAAAAGGATGTGTTCCTCGATTTAGAAATCATGCTTGATATGTACTGTAATTTCTTTGCAGATTGCAGATCTTGACTGAGTCAGAATATGATTAGACTCTTTTATTTATTTCATTTTGTATCTGAGTTTAATCTGATCTCGGAATAAATTATAGAGTTATCCATCTATAAGATCTAGTCTTGGATCAGTGGAATTGATCCAAGTAATGCTTTAAGTTTGTTCATGATTATTTAAAATCACAGACCTTGAACAGGATTGCAAGGTCTAGAAGCATTTAATAAGCTAGTCAGGAGTATGACTCAGGCTGATCAAGTGAAATAAATTGGTTCTTGATATCGAAGTATATCTGGAAGGTCTCGATCGTGGACCAGGTAATAATTCATTTACATACGATTCTGCAGCAGAACAGGAGCTAACCCTGTTCAAGAAGGTATGATATAGGTCTTTTCTGAGTGTACAGAATGTAGACCTAACTGGAATTATTAAATGATTAGTAACCTAAGACTAAACCTAACCTAGGGGTTAGATTAGTGTTAATCTAACCTAGACCTAGGCTATGTGTTAATGTCCTAAGTTAGTATCTATGTGTAATATGGTTAGAATGAGTATTATCCTAAATTCTAACCTAAGATACTAACCTAACTATGAGCAAGAGTATAAAGGGGCCTATGGAGGGGTGCGAACCATGGGCGGCGTTTTCTATGTTATTAAATGCATGGGATAAGGATGAGGGACAGGTCTTGGCGGAGGTTTTGGGGACGGCTAATCTGTGCCGACGTGGCAGGTCGCCAAAACTGGAAATGAACTTGGGATTTTGTTTGACTATCGCCAATTCTGGCGGTCGGTGGAAGTGGAGTTTTAGCGGGAAAGTTGGTTTAATTGCATTCAATATTCTCGGTAGTCGAGCTCGGAACTCGCGAGAAGGCATGCAAACAGGAAGTTTGTTGGTTTGTTTGGCTTGTCGCGATTTTCGGGTTTCTCTCTGCCTGTTCACTGGTTCTTCGCACCAGTCTTCTCTGTGTTGCATGGCAAGTATGAACTTATCTAGCTCTTTTCTCTGTCAAGGAGGATATATATGTGATGGAGATAGCAAAATTTTGTTGGTCGCTCTAACTTGGAAAAGGAAAAGAAAGTCTGAGCTCTTCCAGTGGTCTGCTTCGGAAATTTGAGCAAAAATCCAGGCATGTTAGGCCCTAACCTTTAAAAATCTTACTGTCTTTCAAGTGATTTCATTAGAACAACTCTGTTCAAATGTTTTGAGAAAATAGATGATTTTCTATGAAGGTCTTGTTTGATTTTGGTACTGTATCTCTTCTGGTTCGAAATTTTCATTTATCCTTTGATGGGTGTTTATTAAATTCGAACTGTAGCATTAATTACTTGTGTTTGCATTCTGGCTTAATTATGCAAAACATGTGAAATGTAAGATTGCTCGGCCTGTTCGGCGTGAGCCCATGAATCGTTCCTGTGATGGGTATAGGCCATTGATTGTCTGTCGATTTTTGGTCGTTGATTCTTGTTTTGGAAACAGTCGGAAGAAATATTGATGGAACTGTTTGTTTGTTCAGTATTATGAAATCATTGTAAGCTCTGTCGTGGGTTTTAATGACAGTGGCTAATGATACTTTTTGGTTTCGTTCTGTCTTTTAAAATTGTTTAGGAACAGGTAACTATTGTGTTACAGTTTTCCTTTCGACTCGGTGGTAGTTGTTTTTCCTTGTTATTTTGGTAACGGGATCTAACCCGTTGACAGTGTACAGTATGGATATATGTATTTTATTCGGACGACTCTGTTGAGTCCATTGAATGATTCATATTGTGGACCACTGTTGAACTTCGTTTGAATATCTATTTGGATACTGGTAATTCGATTTTGTACTCGAAGAGTAACGGGTAGCACGACCTTTGTTATTTTACCTTTGTGTTGCAAGAATTTGTGGTTTAAACTCTTTGGATGAAATTCTACGTTTCTTTCCTGTGCCATCTTGTGCGAAATGTTGGTAAGGGTACCGTTGGATTCCTTGTTTTGGAATTTCAGTATTCTGGTTCGTTTTTGCCTGATTATAATGTTGCCATTGTTGGCACGGATGGATTTATCATCTTACATTATTTTGGTTACTGTTGTTAGGACTCAGTTGAATTCTTGACAGATGGACAGTGTAACTGTTTCAATTAGGACTGTTGGGTTTATTCTGCGTTGTTTGACCCTGTGGAGGGTATCTTGTTTCTTTTGGCTTCTGTATAAGCCTGAGATTGAACTCGTGATGTTTATTTGGCCTTGATGGATTTCTGTGAATAGTTTGACATCTTGTATATCGGCTTTATGATATAGGTCATGGATAATAACCCGTAACAGTATGCAATTGTTTGACTTGTTACCACTGTTGGAATCATTTGAATTCTTGGATGGTAACTTGTATTTCTGTCTCTTATTGAACCTAATACTTGGACACTGTCGTTTGTCACTGTTTGAGTTCCTTGAGTATGGATAATTATTTCGTGTTCTGGCTCTGTTGAGGTGAGTCGCGAATACCATACTTTAGACTTGCATGCGCCAAGGTAAGAATAGATTGGTTGTATTCCTTTCCGTTTACTCCTGTCTGAGTGAGACTGAGCATGTTTCGGTATTACTGTGTGGTCGTCTTGGCATAGTCTTTAGGAAACCTCAAATTGCTTAATGCAATGAAGTCTGTTGTTTACAGCTTTATGCTAAAAGTTCCTTGATTTCAACTTGTGTTGAAAAGCCATACTGTGTATAAAAGGAACCAGTGTTGGGCTTAAGGTTGATATATGGGATTGTTGATGTGTTAGCTGCTGTACAGGAGTTTTGTTGTGTTTTATTTCTTGATTTAAAACAGCGATCCTTCTTGTGGCTTGTCGGACTTGTTCATATACATACTGGGTGAATGTTTTTCATATGTGTAGACAGTACAGTAATGAACTTATGTGAAAGGAAGTATGAATGATTTGGTTCTTTCTCTTCTTTTATTTTAATATTTGTTGATATCTGTCTAACAGTGGGAATTGTTTTGTAACATATTGGTGGAATTACGAACTGTTATGATATTTTCCTTTTTGGATGAATGAAACGATCTGCCCAATGTTGTGATTTTGGATTCAATGATTGTTTGTATACATTCGTCCCTTGATTCTTAATATTCGATGAAATATTTGAGAAGTGTTTAGGACTATTCTGTAACGGTGATAGAGTTACATAATCGTAGTCATTTTGGATTACAAAGGAATAGTCTGAATCATGTTTACTTGTTTGGATTATTGATATCATTTAAACAGGGTGTTTAATGAAAACAATTGATGGATTGCAATTGTTTTAAAAGTTAGTGCTTATCATGCTCAGTTCATTGAACTGACTCATGTTGACTATTTTGCAGATGGTTGCCGTAAGTGGTAAAAGCAATGCAGATCTGACAGGATGATCAGATTATTTAATTTGTTTCATAATGAATTACAGCTTGATTATATAAATGTACTGTATGTGGAAAGATGTTTCTTTTCCGTTAAGCATTGTATCAAGTATGCTGCTTGCATAAAATGTAATTGTATAATTTTGAAAGGAATGGAAATAAGTGTTTGATACTTATGTATTGTATTCTATTTCTGATAGTTGACCTTCTTCGGTTTATATACCGGAATGGCAATGATATCTTTGTAAAATTTTGGATGCTTTTGGGATTAACTATGAAAGCTTACAAGAAAATGTGGTTGAATTCATATGAGTGTTTAGCAGATCTTATTGTTCTAGCGAAAGCAATATTGAATTTAAATAATTGTCTTTCTAGAAGATAGGTTAAAAATGAGCCTAAGCAGAACGCTAAACAAGTTGAATTAAATTACTGATCCCTAGTCTTGATTATGACAGGACAACACTTAATTGGATTCTTAATCATTTATATCCTTATACTAATAAGTATGATATAAATTCAGTTAAGAGAACTGATATAAATCAAATGAAGTTCGGATGGCAATCTCATGTGAAGGGTATGAGATATTGTCCAATTCTGTTGTTTAGAAACAGGTGTATTCTAATGACTCCTTGATGAGAGTTTGACCTTAATACCTCTACCATGTAATGGGTTTTATAGAGGAGGGTCGTCTTAAGATGAAGAATCCAGGGATCGGGAAAGGCTAACCTTAGGGAAAAGTCTTTAAAGTAATTTAAACTCAAGTGCGTAACGCATGTTGTTAAGTAGATCTTTTCGAGGTGATTTAAAGGTTGACGACACAAGTCAACTGCAGGGTTGTACCTCCGAGAAGATTAGGATCTTCTCGAAGTTACAACAATGCAGGAGACTTCTGGCGACACCCTTTGCATTGATCGCTAAGATTTACACTTTGTTCTCGCACGAGTTACTCAGGGTCCGATTATGAACGTGGTCATGTTATAAGGCTGCCTAGGAGATTCGGGGTATCATGACACACTGGTTGAACTGCAAGGTTGAACCAGTATGTCACCATATCCCTAATCCTCGTGGGCATCCATATAACATTATCACCTTGATAATCTACCTCCGAGCGATTCGTTTGTGAAAGGAAGGACTGACAGTAGTCAGTGTAAGACATTCTATATAACATAAGAATGGGGTGAAGGACGTATTCCAGATTGACGAGTATGCCGTTAAGGAATACGAGACATAAACAGTATGTTTCAAATCTTTGGCCAAAGTATCGCAAGCTGCTGATTGCGTTGTCCTAATTCACCTAGTCTAAGGGATGAGATGCCGATGAATAATGGTAACAATTATTCAGTTAGGTTCCTTGGACAGAGCATTCTGAATCCCAGAATAGGGAAGAGAACCACAAGAGTGAAGGGTTAAGTAATAACGCCAACTCTTATTACACATGAATAGATCGGTAGATTACCGAGTCATGGAATGAATAGATCGGAAGTAATCCGAGTCATTACAGCTGCATATGGTTGTCTGTTATATGAATGGTTATTTGATTTGTGAGTTCTAAATTATGTATTTAGAACCAGAATGCATTTATCAAAAAAAAAAAAATCGACTTGTTCTATTGTCTAAAATGAGGATGTTACATGCATTGATTGGTTGATAGGGGCGTAGGGCAGAACTTCGCTTTTATCTTTTCTACCAAAAATCTTGCTAAACTCTCTAACTCCTTCTCGGGCTCCGAGCTTATCTGTTCCATTGGACACGTGTCCTCTTCTGATTGGCTCGGGCTGACCCTTCAAAACTCGCCCTTTGACTTTTGGAATTTTTCCCTTGTGACATGTGTCGTGATTTGATTGGTTCTCGAGGCCTACCGGATTTTCACGTCCATCGCATCCATTTGTCCTGGATGTCCTAGTGCTGTCTGGGACAAAAACTTCCGATCCACCCGAAATGGGCTTCCCTGTCCCTTTTCTACTGGTGACATGTGTCGTGATTTGATTGGTTCTCGGCTTTTTCAGCTATCCGCGTCTTCCGCGTCCCTTTGTCCCACTTGTCCCGGACTGTTTGGGACAAATTCTTCCAATTCGGTCGGTTCACGTCCTCATGACCCAAATGTCTTGAACTACGCTACTGCGAAAGTTCTCCTTTTGGCCGATCCAGGCAGTTCGTGTCCTTCGCGTCTTCTTGTCCCAAATGTCCCAGAGCAGTTAGTCGATTTTCTTCTCCTTTGGCTGAACTGGCTTCCCGCATCCTGCGTGTCCCGATGGCCCGGATGTTCCTTTGCTCTATAGACTACCTAGTGGCCTCTCAGCCGATTCATGCCCCGATGTCCCTCACGTCCCGACTGTTGCGAGGACTAGGACTTAGCCATTTTTCATGATTTTTCCTGGCCCAAGCCTGTTTTCTGCAACTTTTCACATTTTCTCAGAACTTTCTCTTTTCTTCTTTAGCCGGGGAGTTAGAAAAATATGAGGGGACCCTAGAAACATGATGTTTTTCCCTGAATCAATCAATTTTGCCCAGGGCTTGAGAATTAATGCATGTTATCAAAATTTACTCGGGGGTGAATTTTGGATAACAATGGCGACTTCAGGCGGGGGTACACACTGCTAGGTGAAAAGACCAAGAGCGAAGTAGTCCATTGGGCATGGAGTTATCAAACATTCAGTTTATAACCTCAACTGACTCAGAATGTGCAAGGAGGAAGATGGAATGTCACCTGATGAAAGCAAGGACTGCTAAACATCTCCATGGACAGCAAGCTGTGCCAAAGCACTTAGGGAAAACAAAACTAACCTACAGCAAAACAATGTGCACAAGCACTTGGAGGAAAGAAAATATAATCTAATATTTACAGAGGTAGTGAACGTCCCTCTAGAAGCAACGCTTGATATAGATTCCATTGAGTGGAATCTGCAGTTCTTCACCATCCAATGATGCCAATTAGAAAGCATTGCTGTTCTTGCACTTTGTGACCATGTATGGGCCACTCCAAATGGCATCAAATTTTGAATTCCTTCCCGGTTTTGCTCTATCCACATCCCATTTTAACACTAGATCTCCAACCTGAAAAGATCTATCTTTGGCCTTCCTATCAAAGGTCTTCTTGATCAAAGCTTGATCCTTTTCCATTGCTTGGGATGCCTGATTTCTGATTTCTTGCAGTTCCATCAACTCTGCATACCTCACCTCCATGGGCTCAAACTCTAGCAACTCCAGCTACTTCATGAGTTCTAACGTTGGCAACTCAAGTGACATGGGCAAGATTGCCTCTCTTCCATAGACAAGCCTAAATGGAGAGTTACCTGTGGATCTTTTGGGAGTTATCCTATCAACCCATAAGGATGATTTCAGTTTGGTATGCCAAGACCTCTGATTCTCATCAAGAGTCCTCCTAATGATCCTTAACAAGTTCTTGTTTGTAGACTCGGCCTGGCCATTACCCTGAGGGTAATAGCTTGATGAAGTGCTTAGGTAAATACCATTCTTGACAGCCCACTTAGTCACCCTAGATCCAATGAATGCCAATGCATTATCAGAGATTATTGTAGCAGGTACACCAAATCTGGTCGTTATTCCCTTATAAAAGTCTAAGATGCTAGAATCATTTGCCTCTTTGAGTGCTACTGCTTCTTTCCATTTGGTGAAGTAGTATGTGGCTGTCAAAATCCATGTGTGCCCTTGGCTTGAAATGGGATTAAAGACTCGATGAAGTCCAAACCCCATTGCATGAATGGTTGGTCAACTGAGATTGAATGTAATGGGAGGGCAACAAGTCTCTCTTTTCTTGTGAAGAATGCACAATTCTTACACCTCTTGATCCACACATAGTAATCACTGAAGATTTTAGGCCAATAATAACCAGCCTTCATGATTTTTAGAGCTGTCACTCTTGGTGCAAAATGGCCACTAGCTGGTCCATCATGGAACTCTTCTAATACCCTTTGAATCTGACCTGTGCTAATGCATCTCAGCAGCACTCCATTTACATCTTTCTTGAACAAAACTCCATCAACAATGGCATACGGGACAGCCTGCAATCTGAAGTGTCTCCTTTGGGTCTTGTTCATCTCTGGAGGGCACAGGCCTATGCCTAGGAAGTGCATAATACCTTGGGTCCAGCAAGGAGTGGGGGAAGCATTGTCTTCTTCATGATTGCCACTTGGCTCATGGCTGTCTTGGACTGTCAAAACAGTTTCTTCTTTGTTGCATACTTCTTTTTGCTTCCCCAAAACCAGCTGCTCACACAATCCTTTCCCTCTTACCAGCTTGGTGATCTTGATCTCAATGTCATATTCCATGACATGGGTGATCCAACCTACCCTTTTCTCATTCAAATCCTTGTTGAGGAGGAAGTCCTTAACTCCAGCATGTGAGACCAGCAACTGGACCTTGTTGTTTGAGATTAAATGCTTGAATTTCTTCAAGCTTCTAATTACTGCAAGCACATGCTTCTCAATAAAAGAGTACCTCACCTCATAGTCATCTAGGCTCTAGCTGAAGAAGGCAACTGGCTGCTCATCGTTATCTTTGTTCTGTTGTACCAAAATGGCAGAAATAGTGTCATTACCTCCAAATGCATAGAGGATGAAATCCTTGGAGAAGTCTGGGTTGATGAGAGTTGGTGCTTGAGAGATAGCTTCTTTGATTGCCTCAAAACTCTCCTTGCCTTCGATGTCCATTTGAAAGCCATGCTTCTTCTTGAGCATTTTGGTGATGGGCTTGACAAGGGCTACAAAATTTGGGACAAACCTCCGAACAAAGTTTATCCTTCCCAAGAAACTTTGAAGAGCCTTCTTGTGACTCGGCAATGGTAGTGCTCTTATGGCTTCAACCCTCTATGGATCAATTGCCAGTCCCTCTTTCGAGACAATATGGCCTAGAAGTTTCCCCTCATGAGCCAGGAATATGCATTTCTTGGGATTCAAAGACACTCCAAACTTTCTACACCTCTGAAACACTTTCCGAGGTGAAAGAGATGGTCCTTTGCATTCTTTGAGAAGATAGTGACATCATCTAGGTATACCAGCACTATCTTGTTGATCAAGCCTTTGAATGCCATGTCCATTGCCCTTTGAAAGGTAGCACCAGCGTTGGATAGCCCAAATGGCATCTTCTTGTAAGCATATGTGCCCCATTTAGTTGTGAAGGTTGTCTTGAATTGATCTTCTCCCTTCACCATAATCTGATTGTAGCCTGAATATCCATCTAGTAATGAAAACCTTTCTAAACCAGCTACAACCTGCAATATTTTCTCCATGGAAGGGAGTGGGTAATGGTCCTTGAGGGAGGCTCTATTCAAGTCTCTGAAGTCAACACACAGTCTGATTTCTCCATTTCTTTTTGTCACTGGCACCAAGTTTGCAACCCAACTTGAGTGTTTGATGGGGAAGATGATACTAGCCTCAATAAGCTTGCTTAACTCTTTTCTCATGAGAGGTTCAATATGGGGATTCATTGGCCTTTGCTTTTTCTGACAGGCTTGGATTCGGATCCAGCTCAATAGTATGTTGTGCCAACTTTGGGTTGAAACCTCTTAGATCTTTGTAAGTCCAAGTAAAGACATCTAGGAACTCTTGAAAAAGCTGAACAAAATCAGATTTCTCTTGTGAGGTACTTACTTTGCCAATCTACAATGTTTTCCTTCTTCCACTAAAATAGGCTCGAATCTTCACCCTTTACTTGAATGTTCACTTTCTCCTTAGGAAGCGATCATTCGGGTTGAAGATTGACTCCAAGGTTATGATGCCTTTTGGTAACTTGTTAGTTCTCAGTGCACCACTTGGTCACCATACTGCTGATGTAGCTTGTCTTGATTCTTGGCGGAGAACTCAGCTTCTTCTTATAGGAAATTAACAATTTGTTGATCATTCTTGAAGACTTGCCAACTTGTATTGTTATCCGGAATAGCTGGTCTTACAACCACTTTGATATGAGGCTGAGGTTTTTCACTTTTGATATTTTCCACAACGTCAAATGCAGCCCCGATTGCTGCCATTACATTAATGCTTCATTCTTTTTTCTTGGGATGGAATTGATGCTAAAAGCTTCAAAATCTTCAATAAGATCCCATACCCAATTTTTGTAGTTCTTCAACAGATCATTTTTGGTAGCATTTTTTCCTTTGACCTGGTTTACGATCAGCTCACTATCACCAAATACTTGTAAATTCCTGATGCCTTTCTTCTTTACCTAGTGCAATCCATGAATTAAGGCTTCATACTCACCCGTGTTGTTTGAGCAAGAAAACCGAAAGCGAGAAGGTGAGTAATACTTTATACCTTGTGGTGAAATGAGCATAGCTCCTCCTCCCGCACCTTGTCTACTCCTTGACCCATCCGAGAACAATTGCCATACTTCATTCTTGTCTTTATGATCCGGCTTGGTGATTCGGGGAGAGGTTGATTCTCTTCATGTAAACAATAGACTCCTAAAGCAGATTCTTCTACTTCTTGATAGGGATCAAAAGCATGCATCTTGTTTTCCCATTCATCAAGAGTTAGATCCGAGATACTTCCAACCTTGGTGTCACCTCATCGGTGCTAGGGTGATCTTCTTGTTCAAATCTTTTGAGCAATTGGCATTAATCGAGTTGGAGTGTAAGGCTCACTATGGAAGTTTGCAATAGGTTGAGAACTAATTGTGGCCTTAGTTCCATATCTTGTTCGAATAGCATGTGTGACCAATCGGTAGACAAATACCCCCAATCTTGGCTATGAAGTCCTTGACAAGCAAAGGGCAAAGAGTAGTGGAAGGTATATGATTGATACATCTTGTAAAACAACAACATTTGGACATGTGTGCAAGGTAAGACTCAAATTTCTAATCACTCCAACTATTGCTACTGCTGTCCCATCTAGCTTCACTACCCCTTTAGATGTTATTTCATCTTTGGAGCCCTAGCTGATCGGCTATCTGTTTAGGCATTCCGAGCTAGCTACTTGCTCCAGAGTCAATCATGCAATTATGTACTAGCTGATTTCCAATGATTAATGAAACATAGAAAGGAGGGGGCTTCAACATTTTACCTTGTTGCCCTCCATGACTTCCTTCAAGCTGGGCAACATTTGTAAGCACTTTTTCTTGCATCCGAACTTACCGATTCAAGTTGGCGATCCTTCATGGCAACTTGTAGCAAATCTCTTTGGCCTGGGATAGATAGGGATTCCCACATTGATATATTGACGTTAGTCTTCTTCATCTGTTCAATGATACTAAACGGGGATGAAGTATCCTTTTGTTGTCCCTTGGTTTGCACATTCACCCCTTGCATGTGGGCAGCAACAACTGGTATTTGAGTTGGCCTAGGAGCTGTTCTTGGCTGCCCTTGTGCATTTGAACTTGGATTTTACTTGCCAACCACTTGTGGAACCATGGGAGGTTGTGGATTGGTGGGCTAATGGTTTTCTTCACCCAAATTCCTCCTTTTGACCTTGTGTTGGCTGCAACACCTTGAGAAACCACCACGATTCATGCCACATAAATCATCGCTTGCCGAGTTCACCAATGTGGTGTCATTTGGGGCTGATTCTTTGTTGGAATGTTTCTTGTTGTTGATTGTTTCCTTGACTGCCCTCGCCCTCCACACCGGTAGTTGTCACCATTAGTGCTTGATTGAGAGCACCATTGAAACACATGGATTGGTTATGAGGCTCATTGCATGGAAAACACCAATCATATTCCTGAGCAATGTTGTTATGTGTTGGCACTAATGCCTTAGAGGCGAGATATGGAATTTGGATTATAGGGTGGAATGGTCTATTGGCAGGAGGCCTTGTTTGATTCATATTTGTAGTTGGATTAGGTGGTCTTTGTGGTTGGTATGGCTACCTATTAGGCTGAGCTTGTGGTTGATAAGAAGGTCTAAAACCTTGGGCTTGTTGCCTCTTGAGAGTAACTAGCTCGTTGCCTAGGTTTTGCAATTGCTTCATGACCTCTTGAAGCTCATTTGGGGCACTTGGAGATGAAGTGGAAGCTTCATTTGAAATCTGATTTCTAGGAGTGGGAGAAGGAGCCAAATTAGGTGCTTGACTAGTGTTTGGGCTCTCTAAACTTGGAAACAATGGCATGGGAGGTCTAGGGGAAAGTTTGCCAGCTTGGATTAAACAATTTTCAGCCCTAATGGCAATGCTATAAGCCATAGGGATAGTTATGCCTCCCATGGACTGAATCAACATAGAAATATCAGAATTTAAAGCTTTGAGATAGTATAGAAAAGCACCTTCTGCTGTTGGCCTGACTGCCACTGGAATCCTCTCCCAAGTTTTTTGAAATCTGAAGTTGAAATCGGTTAGCTACTCATTGGGAGCCCTCTTGATGGTTGTCGCTACTCTAAAAGAGACAAGTTGTCTCCCTTCTCTCCAAACTGCTCATGAAGTGCTATACACGGTGATTCCAATTTGTGATAGAACCAGTTCCAAGGCTTCTAAACCATTACAATGATTTACCCTTGAATGAAGATGCCAAAGAACTTGTGACCACTTGCATTTCATTGATTTCATGGATTGCACAAATGTTAGCAATATCTTTAACATGATCACCTAGAGTAGTCGATTTTCTCCCTTTGAAGTAGGGAATGTTCTTCAAGGCTGCAATAGGAACTAGATGTTGTGCATTGAGAGCAAGTGCACTTGCTGCTGTGAAGTTGATGTAGGGATTGTTCTGAGCCATTCTAATTGGTCTTAAAACCCTTGTTGATTGAATGAAAGGCCTACCAGGTGGAGGAGTTGAGAGAGTTCTATTTGGTGGAGATGGAGACCTTTGAATCCTTCTTCCTCTTTGCCTTCTTCTTGGAGATAATTGTAGGTATTCAAATAGCACTTCTTCTTCTCCAACTCTTGACCTTGTGGTGATTATTCTCATGAGTTTTCAGGCCTGTACTTGGAACGAGCTGGTTCTTCCCTTTGGAGTCGCCAGATATGTAAATAATAGCTCTTTTTAAGAAAGAAAAATGCAGCAGATGCACATCAACCCTACTGCAATAAAAATGAGACCTCTATGTCCCACCGGGCATGCCAAAACTATTGTTGCAGGCTCACAGCACCCCTGGATGCAGATCAGGCTTCTAGGTTGATCACTCTAGCATCCAGTGTGATTGCACAACATGGAAACCTCTCTCCAAGTGTGGGACTTGTGAAACTGAGAGAGGAATCTCTAGATTAGAGGCTGGTTCCTCAAACTCCTCTGATTTAGATCTAATGCTTGCACAACTACAGAGGTTCAGATCCTAATCCTACTCTAACTTGTAAGGAGACAGGGGTAGAAATGCAAAAATTGAAACTAACTGAAGATGGTGATGCACCAAAAGGAGTGGTGAAACATTTCTGTCAAGCAAATAGACACAAACTAGAGATTTGCAACATGAAACATACACAGTGATAAGATATAACTTAGGATCTGAAATGAAGCAAATAATACAAACAAAGGACTGAAAACCATTCACAAAGCTTGCATTATCATTTCCAGTACCCAAATCACTGCATTACAACCTCAGAGAGGTAAAAACTATTACAATCTTTTGGAGAGGTCTGATTCTTGCATCAACCACTGCTGGAGGTGAAAGAAGAAGTTTGTTATGTCAAAATTGTTCCCCTTTAGAAATGAGCCAAATCTGGCTTTTACATTGCATGGGTCAAGCCCAGGAGACAGAAACATACAAAAACATGAGAGCCCATCCCTCCTCGACTGTAGATGCATTAAAATGGCATGGGGGACCTTACAAACCCATACCCTATCATTTTGACCAAATTACAGGAGAATGCGACCCATTCTGCATTAAATCTGGTCGCTGAAATGTCACTTCTGGCCATGAACATGCGTCAGAGCTGTTTTTCAATTTTCTCTCTCTAGACTACACCAAAATTCAAGATTTACCCTAGAATCACATAGAGAATTTCATAAGATTTCGGTTGATATAAAGAACGTGCCAATTCGAGCTCTGGATCAAAAGATATGGAGATTTGAAGATTTAGGGTACAAAACAGGTGAAACGGATTTTTAAATTTCTTCCCGCGCTCTGCCACCTAGACGACACGTGGCATGCATTGATTGGTCGACAGGGGCACGGGGTAGACCTTTGCTTTTAGCTTTTTGACCAAAACTCTTACTAAACTCTCTAACTCCTTCCCGGGCTCCGAGCTTATCTGTTCCATTGGACACGTGTCCTCTTCTGATTGGCTCAGGCTGACCCTTCAAAACTTGCCCTTTGACTTTTGGACTTTTTCCCTTGTGACACGTGTCATGATTTGATTGGTTCTAGGCCTACCATATTTTCACGTCCATCATGTCCATTTGTCCCGGATGTCCCAGTGCTGTCTGGGACAAAAACTTCCGATCCGCCTGAAATGGGCTTCCCTGTCCCTTTTCTGCTGGTGACACGTGTCATGATTTGATTGGTTCTTGGCTTTTTCAGCTATCCATGTCTTCCACGTCCCTTTGTCCCACTTGTCCTAGAATTTTTGGGAAAAATTCTTCCGATTCACCCGATTCGGCCGGTTCGCGTCCTCACGGCCCAAATGTCCCGAACTGCTTAGTGTGAAAGTTCTCCTTTTCGGCCGATCCGGTAGTTCGTGTCCTTCGCGTATTCTTGTCCCAAATGTCCCAGAGCAGTTAGTTGATTTTCTTCTCCTTTGGCTGAACCAGCTTTCCGCATCCCACGCGTCCCGACGGCCTAGATGTTCCTTTGCTCTGCCAGATTGCTGCTGGCGGCCTCTCGGCCCGATTTGCGCCCGATGTCCCTCACATCCCGACCGTTGCGAGGACTAGGACTTAGCCATTTTTCATGATTTTTCCTAGCCCAAGCTTGTTTTCTGTAACTTTTCACATTTTCTCAGAACTTGCTCTTTTCTTCTTTGGCCAGGGGAGTTAGAAAAAATCTGAGGGGACCCTAGAAACATGATTTTTTCCCTGAATCAATCAATTTTCCTGGGGCTTGAGAATTCAATGCATGTTATCAAAATTTACTCTGGGGGGTGAATTTTGGATAACAATATAGTGAAAAATATCTCATATAAACTGTCATATATATTCTATTCCACCTAAACACATGTGTTAAAATAATATTAAATGTTGAACCATTATGCATATTCTTCCTCCAGATCATGTATCCACTTCTCAACACTCGTGAGAGTTAACCAAGATATGTCTTCATCACAAACCATCCAGAAACAACCTGAAAAATAGGTCCCAACATTAGAACCAATGACGCAACCTAGAATTGGTGATACAAATCCAATAAGACCCTAGACGTGCTAACACATCACTTAGCCTAGACTAAGCACTCACCTAAAGCACGCAAAGGTACCATGTCCCTCTTTAGGGATGCTATATTGTAGGATGTTACCATGATGAAGACTTAACATTTACGGTTCCATTACTAACACATCATTCTACATAACATGCCATATCTATCTTTAAGGGAGAATAAAACTAATTATTAACCATGATGAGATCAAAGACCTGCTAGATTCAGATACACACATAACTAACACTTGGATTTAGCCAATATCCTCCATTATATTAAAGATAACAATTATACAAAAGCTTCATTAAAGTAACAGTAGTATGCGCATAACAACATAATCTCTCTTTGTATGCACTTATCTATTTGTGTGTGTATTCACCATCATACCTTCTTTTTTCTACTACACAGTTCACTACATATATATAAGGGTGGGGACTTTCCCTTCACCGCTTATCTATTCCCAAAATAGGTTGCATGATATTATTAGCCATGTGTCATTACAAAACTAGCCACACATGCAAGTGCACTAACAATAGACTATTGGTAGTTAACTGTAATAGTAGATCTATTTCCAACATGTGTCCATGCAAATTTCTTCATATACAATCCTCAAAAATAGCGATGCATGGCATACATGTCTCTACCTCGTTTGTGTGCTTTACATCCCATCCCTAAAAATAGACCTTTATGAGTGAAAATAGCTAAGTCTCAAAATCTAAACTTTTCCCCGCACTTGTGTTCCCCCTATCTATTCATGCCTTTAAATATGACCCGCTTTCTTGTGTGGAATTCTTGCATACTTTGGTCAAGAATTATCTAATCAATGAAGCCAAGATAAATAGAATCAATCTTGTGACATTCCAATGGTAGGAGATGTTAGGGAAAAATTGAGGTGATGATAAACCAAAGCAAGGAGAGAGTCAAAGAAAGGATGAGATTTTTGGAGATGTGTTTAAAACCCAAGGGGACACGAGAGCCCAAGCGGAAGCAAGATCCGGACAAAGAAAAATACATTGTCAACGTATTTATAAAGATGATGTTTAACCAAGAGGGGTGAATGCTCTTAAAGTATCAGTAATGATATCATCAAATGGGTTTAGGATATGGCTTCATACACGAGTAATGAGGTCTTTTATGGTATGTTGTGTAACAACAACAAATTGGTGTACCTCTGATCTCGTGGAAAATAAGGTGTCATCTATCTGATCCTCTAATCAAGTGAGAATTTCACGTTGAATATTGTTCATGGTGGGATGAGGATCAAGATGAGGTGGTGATCTATAAGTTAGTTGAGGTCGAGTTGGTATAGGGGAAGGATGTTGGCTCTAAGAGGAGTCACTTATACATTTTATTCCACATGAAGAGGACGTGAGCACTAGGTGCTGCTACGCATGACCCATCGTCTACATTGATATGTGAGTAGTAGCCATGGGGTGAACAAGAAAATGGGGATAAGCTAGAAGGTTGTGTATCCTTCTGAGCTTGATCTCGTTTAACCTCATCCTCAATATTTTTGTCTTTTATAGGATCTATAATAAGATACATCATGCCTTGGAGCCTCATGCCATGTACAATATGGCTCTACCCCAGAAGGATGAGGAGCCATAAGGGTGAGAGTTAGGGAAGGATGTAAATGGATAATATGAATATGCATGGATGATGTCGATGCATCTTGTGCTTCATCATCCATAATCTAGGCGTTGATATGCCTAAAGAAGGCTCAAATGAGTATGAGGATTATTCTTGTATAAGAATGACATCCACATCATAAGAAAGTGTTGTTTGAAGGGATATTTCATAATGACAAAATTATCTATCCAAAATTTGGGAATAATTATCCAAATGAGGATCATCCAAAGCATAACCATTATTATAGTCATAGGTAGAGATATCTATCGCACAAGAGTCAATTGTGGTTTTTAATTAAACATTTTTCTTTGGTGAAGGTTGCAGGTGTATGGGAAATGATAGCTAGAATGGATTACTCCATCTTGTGAGGCTGCAAGTTAGGAGGAAGTTGGGATATGATGAGATCTAGAAGATCGAGGTATTGATCCTAACAATAATCTCATCGAGGATTGCCAACATCAAAATCCAAGAGATTGGTGGGTGTGTGCCTAACCAATTATTGATGACCTGTATTTCCACGAAGAGACTCAATAGGATAGTTGAAGCACTGATATTCAAAAAATGAGATAAGAGGTATATCTTGAAGGTTCGATAATTTTTATGTCCCCTTTTTATAGTGTTGTAATTTTAAGGATTCAGGTCACCTTGAATTTTATAAATAGCCCCATGATGTGCAAAATTGACACTTTGATATGCATAAGAGGTGACCACATGCATACGGTGGGTCCAAGTTTGAACGAGGAGGATATTGTAAGATAGGGAAAGTTAAATACCATGAATTTCAAATGTACGGTCCTAGGATGAATAATGATAGGTAACCAATTACAAATTATGAGAGGTATCTTTTGACGATCATACCTCGATAGGTAGTACATGTGGTTTTGAGGTTGTATATTGAGTAACTAAGGGCCTTGATGAAATATAAAAAGGAAACAAATATGTCAAGACATTCGTCGATGAGGGCACACTTAACTATGTTTTGATTGATTTGTATAGAATTAAATAGAGGAAGGTCACCTTCCCAAATCAAGATTTCATCTTGAATCATAATATGAGAAAACAAATATAGGTTTGATTTATTAGTGGCATGGTCTATACAAATGGAAATATCTTTGCATTGACAACATATGATTTCTTATGAACCATGCAATGTAGGAGAATACCCAAAATTATGAGGGAATGGGATGTTCATGTTAAATAATGCAGTCATGAGATGCTCACAATGGTGAGGTGACATTCACATGAGTTCTAAAAAATTGATTGGACTAGGGATTTGAGAAAGTTCTTCTAGAGGATCCCACTTGTTATGGCTAGAATGAGAAATGGGACTAGAGTGTTGTGGATCTTCATAAATAGGATCAAAAGGGGAAGAAGTGACTAGGGATACTTTAGAAATTAATTTTTGTTTAGGCTCGACATCATCAACCCAATCAAGGTGTATGTACTTAGAGAAAGAGTTTTAGACACCTTCATCCCTATAATATTTTTTTTTGTCACGAGGGCCGATGGCTTTTGTAGAAGATGAGATTTTTCCTTTGGGAGTCTGATTCTAAAACCACAAGGGTAAATTTCTTTGTGAGTTTGAGGATGAAATGATGGAGGATATTTAGGTTCTTTGTACTCTATAAGATGCCTCACATCATTTATAAACCGTGTTTTTGGGAGGATAATCACGATCAACCACATTTTTATGGCATTTTCTAATTTCTTAGAACTTTTGCCTATACTATGGGTGGGAATAGGGGTAGAGAATACTTTGAGATCTTCATTAGCTTTATTGATATCAATATGGCGATCCTTTTGTTTTGGGAATCAAAATCCTTGACCAATTTAGTCAAATGCTCTCTAGTGATAGTTCATCATGATTGAATTGATGACCTAGGAAGAATGTGATGGCAAGCTGTGTGAAGGGAACAATTTTTTTCATGAGAATGGCCCCACTTAGCATGCCACTAATAGAAATTGTTCTCATCATGCCATTGAAGGATAGGTCGAGAGGGATTAAGGATCTGATTAAATGGATTAGGCATGCATCGTCTCAACTCATCCTTTCTCAATGATTGATAATAAATAGGCTAGTTTTTACTATAATTATATTTTTGATCAATTTTGATGACATCCCTACTCAAATAAGCCCTAAGAGGAAGATTATTTGAGACTCCATCATCTCGTGGCATTCTTGGTCTTTGTCCTTTGGAGAATTTTCAATTGTTTGGTTTCTTTTTCTCTAGGAGAGGCCTTCTTGAACTCCTTCATGAGGTATTTTTAGCTTTATCAAAAGATTCATCTAAGGAAGTGGGAGAAAAATACCTAAACTTATATTGAAGGTGAGGTTCTAGAGCTCGAAGAAAAAGTTGGAATAAGATATCATCTAGCATATTATGTTCTACTTTAGTGGAAAAAGTCTTCTAAGATTTGATGAATGCTTGTGTTGATTCATTCTCATGTTGTTGACAATTAATTAAAGCATTGATATTATTTTAGGTAAATCATGATATTAGAACTCATTATCTAGGGTTGTTATTGAATATTATAGCCCCACTATGGAGTTAAGGAGTAAATTACAATATCAAACTAAGGTATCCCCAATAAGATTTTTGGCCAAAATATTAGTGGCATCATAAGAGTTAACTTTAATCCATTATTTATAAAGATTACTAAAGGATTTTATGTGGAGAGTGGGATCAGTTGATCCATCATAGGAAATGGAAGGGGCAATGCCTCCAATATCCATGCTAGCAATATAGGGTGTTAGATGCTCTTATTGGAACACCCAATTTTTTTTTATGAATATGAGGCTATTAAATAGGTGCCCCATTAGGTATGTTAGGTAAGTGAGGGGGAATTGCACCACAGAGCCTAGCTTGGGATGATTAACCATTTGAGCCATGTTAGCTTGCATTTGGAGAAATTGAGTTGTAGTGGTGGTTTTTTGTTGGCTCATTTTGTCTATAAGTTGAAGGATGAGATTAGTAGGATCATAACTAGAGGTATTCTTGGATGAGATGCCATAATATCCTTCCCACTATCTACCTTATTGTCAATTTTCTCGAGATACGCCATCAAGAAGAAGCTTATGGATTGCTAAATCAAGAAACTTGTCAAGGAATTTTTGAATCTAAGATCAAAGATCATATATTTCCTCAATATGAATCTCTTCCTCTTCACCCATAAGAAATTATTATTTTGGGTGTTATACTTCTTCCTATTGGCTTCCATCACACAAAAATTTAATTAGAAAGGAAAGTTGGACTCTGGACGATTGGTTTCGGAAATGACCTGCACATTTGAATTAGAGAGCCCCTGAGACCCATATACTCCATGATGGAGTGATGATATGACCCAAAATAATCTTAGAAAAAGTCTACCAACACAATCGGCCATGCAAAAAGGAATACACAAATTTGAAGGAATATGGGAAAATTTTTGGACATAATAAACATGATCGACCCCGCATGTGTTTGACACAATGGTTGATGACATCTCGAGAAAATAATTTTTAGGATTTTTATAAATTTTTAAGAAGAAGAAACAAGGTAAAACTGAATATGGATTCTTTTAATGATAAATTCTTGATCAAAAGGTACAAATGAAATATTTATGCCAGGTTGACTAAGGATGTATAGTGGGTAAAAATGTGTCTATACAACATGCACTCTTATCATCCATTCAACTAAGGTATTAAGGAAATTAGTAAGGGACACACCAATAGTGACACGTAATGGATAAAATTAAAAGGGGGCACATGGACCACTAAGATTGTGTAACCAAAGGGAAGTAACCCTTACACTAGGATAACCTAAGGTTTTCAAAGCCCTATGTCAAAGAAGAGGAAGGAACCCAGTTGAGGTATCGACACTATGGAAGGACATTAAGGACATGATGAACATGCAAATTATATGCTAACAAAAGTAAATAATCTAACATAAAGGTACTGACATACAATATACTAACCTATAATGTGCATAAAATACTAAGCTAAAATAAAGTTACAAGCAAAGATAAGAGACTACTCTATACAAAATGACAACTTTAGTTAGATATCTTACATGTTGGGGAAGTTGCTGATGCATATATTTCTAAAATTACCATACAATAAGAGATAATATATTTCATGTGGAGAAGGGGAAATAATCTAATCCTAGCTCACTATAGGTGACCCAAAAGTGTAGGAAAAATAATCCAATCAAGAAGACTCTCCAATCCAAGAGTTGAGAGATCATATGTAAGTTGGGGTAAAAAATTAGAGGTAATGGTGAGTTCATGTGAAATTTGTGATATATCTTATGCAAAGTGAAAGTGTATTTTTTCAATTTATATCAACGCCATCACTTGCAGGTGAAGGCATTGGCTTGGATTTTTCAATAGCTCGATAGAATCACCCACGAGTGATGACATCGGCTAGAGAGGGGAAATGAGTAATGGGTGTGAGAAATGTGTCATGATGGAAAAAAATAATACAAGACATAAATATTATGGTCATGTTCATGTTAGGTATCAAAATAATGCAAAGAAAAGAAAGATAAAAATAGCAAAAGAGGTGGATAAATAGGACCAAAATTTATTCTCTCTCCATGTATTATCCCTAACCCAACGGCTACATGAATAACCATACCCCTATCCTAGAAGGAGACCCTTAAGGCACCCATTCATTTAAATATATGCATTATAAACCTCTACCCAAGAATAGAAATTATTAGTAAGAGGTATGAAAATAGAAAGCGTAAAAAAATAGGTGTATACATATACAAATTTGATTACATATGAGAATGAATTTATTACGAATGGGAATGATATTAGAGGCCCATTTAAAATATTAAAATGGGTTCATAAATTTCATTTCTATAAGTTTTACGAGTTATTTATGACATAGGTTAATTATTTTTGGAGGAAATTAGTTCATATCTTAATCTAAATACGTACAACATAGGGATAAGTGATAATTTTGTAGATGAAAATGTTAGGATTAATGTCAGGTATATCAAATTACCACTAAGAAAATAATTCCTTATTTTTGCAAATGAATTCAATATGTTTATTGTGTATATGGGTAACATAGTCACCTAACATGAGTATATGAGAAGGATCATCATCAATTTTGACATTGATGTTGTTTTCAGTTAGTATGGTGTTTTTGTCCTAAAAATGATATGATCCTTCATGAATTTTAGCAATGGAATCATGGATAGGATCAACATGGGTGCTAAAATTATCAAAAGTGGGGTTTTTTTATGAAGAAGTGTGATTTTATGGTGCTACGAAGGGAATATGTATTAATGGGCATGAAATTGTTTAAGGATGGCATCATCTTTATTAAAGGTAGGAATGAGATAATTATATTAAACATCAATTTTGAGAGCCACATATCTATTACGATAAAAACATTGGTGAGAACTAATTTTTAGACATCCAAGACCTTAGCATCCATAGTGATATTGGGAAGGGGAATGGAGGAGGATCATCCATCCCAATGTGATCGGTTGTGCTAGAAGCATAGGGGATGATGAAATTAGTAAAGGGTGAATGGAGAGGAATTGGATCATTCGTATAATACTCAAAGGGAATGAATATGTTAGATAGAGAAGAGCTATGCTAGGAAGATTAAATTTTGGGTACAACATGATCCATTATGCTAGGAAGATTAAATTTTGGGTGCAACATGATCCATTATGGGTGGGGAAGATGAATGTGTGGAAGTATAATTAGAAATTTGTTGAAGGACCAAAGGAGTATCGAGTAATGGTGAATTAAATTATGGAACATAGGGAAAATTCTATTCATCCTCACTATCGCTAGTATCATAGGAAGGAAGGTCAAAGCGTAATACATGGAAACCATGTGAGTATCATGATTAAAATCATACATTCATGAAGATATGTTGGTAATGAAGAACTTCAAGATGATGTGATTCAATGTGGGATAAAATATAGTCTTCATAAGTGATAGATGTAGGAGTAACAATAATCTTGGAATCATTGCTAGGCATGTCGATTCAATGGAATCATTAGGTTCCATTAATCTCATTTTGATAAAAGATCATTAGGAGGGAAAATATAAAAAAGGTTTATAATCTCAATTTTTTTAATTTTGGAGGGGATTGATGGCTAGAACAATCATTATTGCAAGGAGGTTCCTTGAATTTTAAGATAGGAGGAAACTAGATCCATGGTACTCTAACTACAGGAATACATAGTGTTATGTTTTTGGGTAAGTGGTTCTTATGAATGAAATTTTTCAAGTGATTAGGTTTTTCATCATTTGATTCTTCTAGGTGACTTGAATGTTAGGAAAACTCATAAAACTCTGGGTATGGAATGATAGGTACCGTAAAAGTAATATGAATGTAGAATGTTTTTTTGGGAAAAGTTATGGGTATGTATAAAGGATTTAGGTTTGTATCATGCCTATATCATTGATTTTTGTGGAATAACTTGACTCATTAATACCCCAATAATGCAATTGTGTGCTTATAATGTGTTCAATGTTAATCAAACAAGATATTACAAGAAATTATTATCAAGAAAAATGAGTTTGGTGTGGAAATTTTTAATGTTTATTATTATGGGCAGCCAAACAACCAATTGGATTTTGATGATTTTTATTGTACCCATGATAAGTGATTCAGGTATATTTTAGGTTGTCAACAAAAATAAAAGGTTTTGAATAAAATAAAAGGAGATGAAATTGACATCAGAGCCTTTGTACATTGATACTCACCTTACTTGTGCACCATGAATGATGAAAATAATAAGGATTGGAGGACCATTAACACTAAAAAATATCTAATCATTGAGCATATCATTCTCGGGAATTCAATAGAAGAGTTTTTTTGGAATGTGAGAGATCTAAATGTGTTTTCTTGATGTAAAATATGTAAGATGCATTAATGAAAAAGGGTGATGAATAGGAGTGTAAGAGGAAGCTTGAAGTGATGATTACCTAGGAAAACAAGAATTTGCATGGTTACAAGTGTGAAAAAGGTGAGAGTTGTTTGTTTTAGAAGGCCTAATTAACATGGGTGATGGAATATGGAGGTTTTAGATGCATGGATGATTTTGAAGTGTGGTAGAGGCATGTATAACATGTTGGTGATGTGTTGAAACACTCATATAGGTCTTAGGAGGTGATTGCAAGGTGAGAGCAGGGTTTATAGGTCTTCATCTAGACCTAGTCTAGGTGCTTGATGGTCTAATGGAGTATGGTCATGTTTTTAGAGATATGTGGGACCATGAGGGAATTCAAAGGTGTGATATATGATTTCTCAATGTTTTTAGGTCCTTTTCAAGTGCTTTAAATCAAAGGCATGGTGTTTATCTACTTTTTCTAGACCTAAACTAGACCTATTTTTATGACCTAGCTAGGAAAGTCATGGTGGTTGAGATGATGTAGAGATAATAATGATTAATTAAAAATTGAGGAAGTTGAGATAGGTTATCTTAGAGCTGTGGAAAAAAATTAGGCTAGTAAGAGAAAGATTTATCAAGATATGAAGTTTTTATCTATATCGAGCTCAAGAAAGTGAGTGTTCCAACTCGAAATTAAAAGTTATGTATTGGTTGTCATGTGTAAATTATTCATGGGAACCTAATATTTTCACATATTTTGAGGCATAGAGTTAAGAAGGTCTCATAGTTGAAATGAAGTCAAATAAGGGTCTAAACTTTATGAATGATTGTTAAGAAGCCAAAGAGGTCAAAAATCCTGGTAAGACCCTAGTTCAGAAACATTGATGGTATCAGATCTAAATGGGTTTAATCATAAATGTGATGATTGAAATATGGAAAGGAATCTCCCAAATTTCAGATGGTGGTGGTTTGAGGTCTTGACTACAGGTGGAATCCATTCAAAAACAAATTTATTTTTTCTAAGAAAGTAAGATTTTCTCTTAAGTTTTACATTTGAGTTGTGATATAAATTGGTTTTATGTTTATAAGGGGAGTTATTCTATATGTTTTAAGTTGTTTTAGAACTTTTAAAAGTCATTTGGTGGTCTACACAGGTCTAAATATGAAGACTAGTTTTTAGGTCTAGAAGGTAGTTTTTAGAAGTCATGGAGAAAAAGGTTCTTGGGCATGTGTGGCCTAATTTTATGAGTATAATGTATATGTGAATTTTTTAGACATAAAATTTTATTTTTTTAATGATTTTATTGATTTATTCATGTCATTATGGTTGGTAAGATTGAGGTCACAAGTTGACCTACTTAACAGGGTTTTAAGACAATATAGGTTCCTTGATGAAATTAGTTGGGAAGACAAATATATTAGCTTGGTTTATGATGAATATCAATTTTAGAGTGATTAAGGGTTAAAATTTATCTTTTCCATGCATTTAGAGTTCTTAAAAGTGTTAATAATTATGTGATAAGGTCCTACATCCAAGAACGATTTCTAGGCAACATTTGTCCCCGAAAGGGAAACATTATTTTGATGGCTCTATAGTTTGAGTCATAAATAATAAAGTGGTTTTAAGTGTTATTTGGTTTATTTTATTTAAAATTAGTTTCTTAATTCCATATTTTAGATGTTAGAGTGAATTTTAGTCTTCTTCTTTAAAGATTGGTATACCTGAAGGTGCCCAAATTGAGTAGGAAACAATCCTACTTGTTGGTGTTATGAGATGAATGGATAATTCATAGGTCCTTGAGATTTTGAAAGGTGGTGATAGGATTTATTTTAAATGTGTGTAGACATTTTATGAATTATGAATAGTCTTTGTGTCTTTGGATTCCATAGAGTTCTTGATGGAGATGAAATTATCCTTTTAGGCTTAGTTGTGCTTATTGAGTGCCTTGATCCTATGCTGACCTATACGCATATTTCATATGATTTTATTTGATGTTGTAGTTTTATTTTTATGATAAAAATTAATGTTCATGGCCAATTTATTATGTTTGAAAGAAATATTTGTGTATTTAAGTGAGTGTATTTTCTCATTATGAAATAGTTGTGAGAGAGAGGTGTGTGCAAGATAAGAGAGTGTCAAGGAGGTATGAGGGATTTACAAATGAGATTAAAGAAAGTATGAATGTTTGAGAAATATATAATATAATAGAATCAATTCAAATATCCATAATCATCCTATGAAGAAAGAATATTGAGTGAAGTAGAAGAGAGTGCCTTCAAAGAGGGTTTTGAAGTGTGTGAGGTTAAATTGTGATCACTATCTATCGTAGTTGCAAAAATACATTAGTGGTCTTAATATTCATGCATTTTATTTGGTTCTTTATCACCTTAGGGATTTCTATCCTCCTTTTAGGATTGATGTCCTACTAAAATAGAGGTTGATGCCCCATTAAACAAATATTATCTGATGTTTCATATTCATGCAAGTATTTTGGTTTGATTAATATAATCAAAAGTTTCAGTTGGTTTTATTACCCTGATGGTTTCAACTTCAAATCTTATTTTATTTTGTACTCTCTTGGTATATGCTCTTATGAATGGTTCTTTCATGTTGGTAAGATCAAACTAATGCATGGTTGAATGATTGATGGTTTATGCAAGTTAAATATAATTTGATAAAAGTTTTAAAGGATTGATTTACCCTTATAATTCCATTGTGTTTCTAACAATTAGTATCAGATCAGATGATTTTAAAGAATTTTAATCACTTGAAGGATATCATTTGAAGCACTCGAAACGGTGAGTCAAGAGTGGCACTTCTTTTAGAAAAGATCCCTTGTTTGATGAATCAAACTATGCATTTTGGAGCATCAAGATGAGGACTCACATCATGTCCTTAGGATTTGATATTTGGAAATATGTGATTGATGGGTATATTGTTCCTCGTAATCCAACAAAACTGCAGACAAGAAGCCTAGTAATAAAAAATCCAAGGAAACAAATGCAATTATGTGTAGATTAGCTGAATCAAAACTTATTAATGTCATGAATTGTACATCAACTAAAGATATGTGGGATAAACTTCAGTTCATCTATGAAGGATATTCCAAGGTAAGGATGAAAAAGATCCAAAATTTTAGAAATCAGTTTTAAGGCCTAAATATGAGAGAAGAATAATCTATTGCTACATATTTACTTAGAGTTTATCAAGTTGTCAACTCCATGAGAGGTTTAGGTGAAGAAGTAAAAGAATATGCAGTGGCATAAAAGGTGTTAATATATCTAAACATCAATTTTGATCCTAAATTATTTTTTAAGGGAGCTAAGGATTTGAAGGTCATGTTGATGGATAATCTATATGACATCTTGATTGCATATGAGAGGAGGATCATGGATTCAAAATCTATCAAGAAGGAGATTGATTTCAAGGTTGTGAATAATTCAAAGGATAAGAATACTAATGATAATGATGCTACTCTTGAGATTGATGATGAATAACTAATTTTCATGTTTTATAAAAGACTAAAACTTGGTTGAGGTAAGTACAAAGGAAAAATGACCTTTAAATGCTTTAACTGTGGTGAAATATGTAAATTTACCAAGAAGTTCCATCATAAGAACAAGGATAAAGATGATGATGAGAATGATGAAGATCATGACAAGAAGACTCACAAGTTTAATGAAGGAAAGAATAATTTCAAGAGGTTTGAAAAAAATAAATTCCAAGAAGAGTCTCTATAAAAAGAAAGAATGTTGTTCATCCGAGACTAGTAGCTATGATGGTGTTTCAGATTTTGCCTTTGAATTTTAGCGTGAAGAGGTATGTGATGAAGTCTTATTCATTTCCAAGGATGTTATGAGATCTACAAGTCATGATTTCATAATATTTGGTGACTCTATGTACTTTGAGGAAAAAGAAGAAGGAGATGACATAGAGACTGATATAATGTGTGTTAAGAATGAATTGAAGCATGTTGAAAAGAGTAAAAATAAGTTGATATTGCAAGTAAAGGAGTACAAAGAAAAAATTCATGATATTGAGAAGAAGCATTATTTTGAAACCAATAAGCTTGATGAGATAATCAAACATCGAGAAAGACATATGTATTTTATGATTACAATCCTGAAATCCAAAGAAGAATATTGCATTAGGTTTGAAAAAGATGTGATCTTTCTAACGGGAGAGATAAATCATTCAAGAAGTTTGAAAAGAGTACCATGGATCTTAATGATATCTTAGGTATCCAAAGGTTTATAGGAAACATAACAGGTTTAGGGTTAAAATAAGACCTTAAGGGAAAAGGAGTGATGAAATATGAAATTGTTCAAAGCAAAAAAATTAAAGATCCAAGTACTAAATAGGATTAAAAGGAGATAAATTTCAAAGAAAATGTGAATACAAAGTCTATGAGGCTGCCCAATGCATAAAACATTATGAAAAATATTTTAATGGCTATTGTTATACTTGTAATTGTTTTGGGCATATAGAAAAGGAGTGTAGGAGGTTTTTCAAAGATGATCATCCATGGAGAGATAATATATGATCAATCAAAAAACTTTAGGTCCTATAATTTTCATGAGAAAATTCATACAACTAGATACTGATTATATGAACCATATAGTCAAAATTGGAGAAATGAATGTCCTAGGGTTAAGAGTGAAGTTGTCTTATTTAATTAGAATGATGTTGGACATGTTGCGAGAGATTTTAATTGTCCTTCAAGGTAAAACATTAGATTTCAGTGGTCCTATAATGCATGAGATGAGACAAGGCCGGCTATGGGAGCCAAGAGTAGGTCATGATATTACATCAAAGGAAGCCATTAAAGTAAAAAAATAAGGTTCTCAAGTTGTAGGTTAGTAGAATGAAGAAAAAAGTGAGTCACAAGTGACAAAGGGGTCATGGAGCCTCTTTATTTTGCTATTTTAAAATCCTCATGTTGTAGAATGTCTCTACTAGGATTCTTAGAAACATTACCATTTGTAAGAATCATGGTGCTATGGGGAGCATGAATGATTGGAATTTTGATAATATAGTAGTGTAATCATGAATTCAATGTATGCTCATTATGTTTTGAAGGTCTTCAATATGTTTTAAAGATGATTTAGAAAATGTCATGTTACAAGATTGTTGGATCCATGAAAAAGAGATTCATTATATATGATGACTTGACAGAACATCGAGGTGGGGTGTAATGGTGCTTTCAAAGTATGTGTGTGAATTGAATAGGTATATATGTTGTGTATTAGTCTTCAATTCATGCTATGAGGTGTATCAAGTGTGACTATGCATCATGGAAGAAGTAAGGAGAAGTGCAAAGCATGATTAGGTTTGTGATAGGTAAAAAGGTAAGTATTTTTCAATTGATGAGCTTGATTAGAGGTTTGTTTATGGATAGTTGGGTATATAGTGGTATCTCTAACAAGAGTATGGGATGTGTTATTAGCTAATTTTGACTTCACAAAATTATAACATGAAAATTTAATTTTTTTGGAAGTGTTTTTTATGGTTTATTACCTTCGTCATGATCATTTTATTTTTCTAATCATTTTGGCCTTCGTTTCATTCATTTTGGTTAGGTGGTCCTCCTTCTATGTCGTAAATTGTGTTTTAATTAATTAATTAATATTTTACCTTTTTATTTAATAAAATAAAATGTATTAAATTTGAAGGTTTTTAATAAATAAATATTAATTTAATCCTAAAAAAAAAAATTGTTCGACAAATTTGGAAGAAGCTTCTCATTTTCTCCATGTGGGAATTTAATTGTCATGGGAAATTATATTTTGACTTCCATCATCCGAGAAGCAGGAAAGAAGATAGTTATAGGAGAAATTTTGAAGATGAAGAAAAAGGAAATGATTGCGAGACATCCAAAGCCATAAGAAGGAAAAACACATTCCACAGAACTCCTTAACTTTCACACGGAAAATTGACATGGGAATTGGCTAGAGTCAGGAAACCTTGAAAGTTCTAGGTGGTTCTCTCCATCGAATTCATACCCGTAGCTTGATTCAAGGTATGGTTTTGTATCGGTTTATGTGTAGGTTTTTAAAGGAGCTCAATTTTGAGTCCCAAACACTCCAATTTTTCTCACAGCCCTCCTACACAATCGAGCTTGAGCTCTTTATTGCTGCATATGCTCGAGCCCATTATAATCCGACCACTTGATATTCATCTATGCTCAAGGAGGTAACTCATTTCTAGTTGGGCATATGGCCTTTGGTGGATGTTTGGCCCAATCCTCCTGCTCACAATTTTTTTCACAAATGACCCAACTCATTCATTTTTGGACTGATCTATGGACTATGTAAGTCAAGCCCGATCGGTATAATATGCACAAGCTCGTATTACCCGATAAAGTTAAAAATAACATAAGATGAATTGAGTTTAGAGGATTTATTTTATTTTGCATGTCATTTATATTAAAAAAATTATTTTTATTGTGTACATTGAGAGGCCATGCAAAGGATGAGCACAACTATCAACATGGTTCTACAGCCTAAGTAAAGGGGAAAATCTCAATACAGGAGGTGGTAATGCAATTTGATTGCATTTTCCATACAATTTGAGCACGTACTCTTTCCTCCTAAGCATGTAATCATTCCTCCCGTATAATAAAACAAAGGTGCTTGAGATTGTAGGGAGTAACACAAGCCGTTAAGTTGTTTCTTCAACACTTGACCGATGTATTAGCCATATATCCTTTACTATTAGCTTCAAGCCCAAATATAAAATACGGTGAAGGAATTAGACACCTTGGAAGTGCCACCTTACAGATCAAACTGACCATGCAAAACTTCAAGAGAGAAACAACAACTTAGTCGGGAGTTACGAGGCCCAAAAATGGACAAGGTGTGGCTAAACCATGAAAAGAGAACATATGACCAACATGAGCTTGAGCTCACCAAAAAAATTGGCCAATGATAGTTGATCTTGAGCCTACACAAATAAGCTCAAATTTTCCACTTTCAAACTTAGCCCAACCCATTCTTTTCCATCTAGCTCAAACTCGAGAATTGAACGATTTTCTATTTACACCAAGTCTAGAGGTAGCACAATTTACAACCCAAGCTCAAAGTATCTTGGCTCAATTCATGCATGTACCCGAGCTCAAAGATTCGAGCTCGAAAAAATATCCCACTTTAAAATCTTGTGCAAGCTCATCTTATGAGAAGGAGCTCGAGTTTTTCCCAATTCTTGAACAAGATTGATTTTTCGCTCACACTCATTTTTGGCTAGATTTGTAATTCAAGATTGAGATCATATTACCACTTTGTAAAAATTCTAAATCTTAGAATTCTCAACTCAAAGCCAAAAAGGATCAGTTGGTGAATTATGTTCAACATTTGATAAATCCAATATTCTCCACTTTTCTAGTACTGATGCGTGGCTGCTTCGACAAAGAAACACTCAATCTATCAAAGGAGGAAAACACTTTGAGCCATGTCACTAAATCCTATATTTAAGAGATTATCATGTTTGGGAGGAAGAAAATTGAAGTGGCTGAAAATATGCATGAAGGCATTAGTACATACCTACATCCAATCCTTTCTTTTAAGGAATCTTTTGCTTCTAGCATATCAAATCTGGATGAGGTATTTCCTAGTTTGCAAGAGATGATGAGTATGGAATCTACAATTCTAACCATTGAGGAGGTCATGTAATTCGAATGCTAACAGAAATGCTTTCTATTGGGTATACATCTAAAGTCATCGAAGACGTTTCTTGAAGATTCTACAATTTATTACGAGAGCATATATAATGAAGCCTTCACTTCACTTGCCTCAATCCAAGAGTTCATAGCTAAAATACCTTGTGATTTCATGGACGAGCATAATCAGAGGCACTCATGAGAACATGTTGAAGAAAAAATCTCAAAATTTTTTAAGGACATGTAAATTCCTACCATCAAATTCTCCTCTACTTCAATAGAACGTTGTTTCAAATTGAGGAACCTATTTGAGGATGCTTGATCAAAAATGGCCACCCCGCATAATATGCTAGGTAAGATTTTGGAATTGTAGGTGTTCTAAGAGGTTGTGCTTCAACCATTTTAACCTCTAAAAGAAGAGAATACATTCAAGACATTAGAAAGATTATGATATTTTCAATTGGAAAAGGTGACATATCCCAATTTCACCATTGCACACTGGAGATAGCATTCTAGTATCTAACAAAGTGGGAGAGTCCATTTCTCATGTGATTGAGATAGGAGGACCCCAATTTAATGGATAAGGAAATGGGTCTTGTTTTATTATTTAAAATGATATTTTAAAGTGATGTTATTGTTAACTCACATTTTGGTAGACTTTTGATCACTTAAGTGGTTTCTAATTTCAGGTTACTTCTTAAAAGTTAGTTAAAAAGGAAGAATTACTTAATCTTCCCTAATTTGATGTTGCATTATAACCCTAACTAATTTGTAACCAATTTTTGGGTTATAAAATGAAGTTAGGGGCTCATTTGTAAGGTTACTTTGAGAGAGGACACAAAATACTTTTGTGCAAGCTTTATTTCAAGAAAGAAACTTTGTGTTCTTTTGTGAAGACATTTTGAGATTTAATGAAATATAAACTTGTTTTCCTTTCATTAACTCTAGTAAAATTTGATGTTCTTATGTTCATTAGATGTTAGTGTTTAAATATTGCATGAGAATACTATCTTTGATCTTATTTTCAACATTATTAATCTGTTGTTCTTGTTCATAGTGATCAAGCTCGATATCTACTTGTTCATGTGTGTTCCATTTCATTTATTCTTGTTTAGCTTATTCAATCTCTATTTTATTTGAGATGGTTATTCATTTTCTTCTTATTCTCTATGAAAAATTAGGATTTGTTTTTACCCAACTATTTTATGCTACTTTCATCCATTCCTTTCAATTTATTTCCTTCATTCCATTTCATTTCCATCATTCACACTTCTTTCTATTTTATGTCCTGAAACACCTCCCACATACAATTTTGAATGTATAGATGTAAATACAGTTTTGGTTTTCAATAAAGGAAACCTTTCCATCATTGAGGAGATAATTTGTTCCATGACTGTTGTATGTCATTTCCATGCATGAAAATCTATTTTCTAACAATTTTTGGTGACTCGTTGGGGATTAAATAATCGTTAACCCATGCTTGGTTAAATATTTATGACTATCCTCTCTAATCAATCTCCGGTGATTCAACCTAATCTTATGACCAATGAATATTTTCAAGGAGACATTGTTGTCAACCTTCGAATAGTAGCTTGGGAAAACCAAGAAAGCTTGCAGTAATTTATGGCTATCGATAGAGCCATTGACAGAGAAATATACATCGAAGTGAAATATTGAAACCAAATTTACACATGGAATAATTCTATATTCTCTGTATTAATCAATCATATGGGAGATTACAAATAAATAGGAGAGGTTGTTCCTACAATGTAGGAAACAACCCACAATAATACATGAGTTTGTTTTTAAAACTCGTTATTATAAAACCAAATAATGATTATTATAATTATGAGTTATTTCTAAACAACTCATAATATAATAATAAACTAAATACAAATAATGTTAACACTAACATAATCCTAACATTCACCCCCTTAGTGTGAACATTATTTACTGATATCACCCCCTTAATGTGAACATGGAGAAAATGCACCATAGAACTGGAACTAGAATCGTATGCCTCCGCATACTTTTAGGTCTACGATCTGCTGGCTTGGATTTTCTATCTAGATCTTAATGCACATGACCAATCCATTTCACCACAGCTTAACCCCATACCAGATGACCACACTTCCACCGACTCACCTACATACGTGAACTCATCAGGCCCACTTTCACTTCCAGTGAATGATAGATTTCACCGCCGATCGATGTCAAAAGTACAAAAGTTGAATGATCTCTGTAGTTAGAGGATCACTCCAGTTCAGCTACCCTCCTATACAACTGTTCTCAGCATCCAAAATACACATCTTCCTCATTTGAATCAAAATAGGGGAAGGAAACCGCACACCATTTTATTCATCACACACCACACAACTAAAATAATAGAAAATATTGCCACCAAATTTGAATGCGACCTCGTCATTGGTGACTGACGAGAGGCGTTGATCGCCCTCCTTCCTTTTTTGCCTCTGACCTCTAGTGGATGGCTGCTAATTCAGCTGGATGTGACAATGAGACTTAGTAACATGCTTTGAATGTTGGATTCCACCGAAAATGCATTCGTAAGGTAATTTTTTTATTTTTTCAAACTTTTGACTTTAACTCATGATGACAATTTACAAAATAACTATTAAAAATAAAACCTAAAATCACCTATATGACTCAAAACTTGACTCAGCTTTAATTTTTGACTTGAATTTAAGAGGACAACATTTGAATTTGACAGACATGCTTTTGACAAGGAATCTTGATGTACTACAATGTCAATATATGATAACAGTGACTCTATATTTTGATACTAGACAAGAAAATAAAGAACAATACTTTATTTTGAGAATTAGACTACTTAACATAGAAAAAAATGTTAACTACATGGGATGAAGTGCATACACTAAATAGGATATACTCAATCTTAAATACATGAAAAATGATAACATTAAAGTTATCCATTTTGAATCGACCTTTTATATTGTATAACTAAACATTACTAAGATATTAAAGGACTGTATTTTAGATGCTAATGTGTGGATCCCCAAGTACATGATGATGACATCACAAAAGATCCGGATTATTGTTGTGACTCATGCGGGATGGATTGCCATCATTTCTTGGCATGGAAGGAAAGCTGGGGAGCGGGGAAATAATAACAAATGCAACATTATAATTAAACCAGATTTCACGGGAAGAGCTGATTCAAATACCAAAAACACCGCTCGGACTGTCCCACACATTGCAAGCTTTTTTACCGTTGAAAACAGGAATAGGAATAGAGGAAACATGGGGGGTCCGCCATGCAAAACCGAACCGACCCACAAACCTGAGTGGAAAGAGAACACGGAGCTCTGGGAGTACCTGTAAATTGGAGGCCTGTCGAATTTCATTGAGAGGATTCAAGGCTTCGACCAAGACATCTCCATCAAATTCGCCAAGGGTTGGAAGAACAGAATTGTAAAGTACAGTAACATGAAAATGGAAATTACAGAAGAGCTCATAGCTCAGATCACGGGTCTCAGCCTGGAAGGCACAAAATTCTTCAATAAAAAGGTCGACAGGGAAGTGGAAACCAAGAAATTTTTAGAAGAGGGAGAGAATCTTGAGTTTGTTACTGCTGGCCTCAAGGTGGAGTCGATCCCTGTTCCTTTTGATGAACTTGCCAGAATGGTGGTAAGGTATGTTACCCTTGAAGGAAGATATGTGACTATTCCTCACAAGCATCTGATTTTTCTGAATCATTTTCGTAGAAATAACATTATTAGCTTTCCTCATTATCTGATCAACTCCTTAGAGAAATCTATAAGGGAAGTTTAAAATCACTCTTGGGCTATCCCTCTGCACTAGGGCCTTATCCCCCGATTCACCATCACTTTTCTAGCTGCCCTCCCATGAACCCTATCCCACCTCCCTCCTTCATACCCCCACCTGCCCATACTGCTCCCACTCCACCCCTGCTAAAAAGAAAGAGTGATGATGTTGGCTCCAGCAAGAAAAGCAAGAAAGCTAAAATCCCTGCCTCCCAACGTGTCCTTAGGAGCCACAAGGACTTAGAACTTGTTGAAAACCTCCTGCATATTAGCATGCCTATGGAGAAGCCCAAAGAGGAGGATTTGCTGAAGAGGATTGACAAATTGGAGAAGGATATTCAAGAACTCAAAGGGGCTCTAAAAAACATGGAGAGAGCCAAGGGTAAAAGGATTCTTCAAAGTGAGGAGGAACAGGGGTCATTGATGAAGTATTCAAGAAGCTGTAGTCTCTTGATGGCAGATTGGGGAATGCCAAAAGCCGCAATGACTGTATTTTATCTGCCCTCAAAAGCATCTATAACTTCATTGAACAACATGTCCACAGCGTTTGCAGTTTAAGTGGAATCAATGAAGACATATGGGGCCCTAAGGAGAATAGGGACATTGCAATCTCCCAAGCTGACATGAAGGACCCCTCTCAGGCCATGGCCATTGCCTTTTTCATGTCACTACAGGCCATCAAGACCAAGATAGACAGAGCCATCAAGTAGCGGGCTGTTGTGCAGTTTTTTGGCTGCGATCTGGCTGTCGTCGGGCGGTTCTGGAGCTGTTTTTGGCGGAGCTCACTTTTCTGTTTCTCTTTTGGTTTCGTTTTGATCCACTTTTCACCTTTATTGTAATTTCTGGCTGTTGAGCCTTCTTGGTTGGCTGTTTTTCCCCTCTCTGGGCTACTTCTCTCATATTTTCTATCTGGCTTTTGAGCCCTTTTGTATACAGGGTATAGTCCCTTCAAAACTATTTGCCCTTAATAAAAAAAAAAAAAGATATTAAAGGACTCATAATCAATAAAACATATTCATAGCTTTGAATACCTTATTGTATAATTTATTGATTCCAATTGATAGATGGCTACACGTACATACTGTGATGGAGGACAATATATACTATCTACTTTAAACCATCTGAATACTTCTTCACAATATTGCCATAGAGAATGATCATCCCCAGTACTAACTACATTCACAAGGAGATTATTCGACCAACATATTGCGGATGACTACCATGTAATTTGAATAGGACAAATTAGATCTACATGTAGAAAGATGACATGTATGAACAAAGGAAATGGATTTTACTGATTTGATCAACGGAAAAATCATGTATAGATTTCCAAACAAGAGATTTTAGCCTAATCGATGTAGTTGTAGATTTGAATCTCAACATGTAGGGTCTCTGGTATGCTTCCGCCAACTAGGTCGAAGCCAGGATGGAACATGAACAAGCACAAAGTCAACCCTAAAATAAAATGATTCATAATCAAACCGTCTAGGGGTAGAATGTTGGGATCTGCAAATGTTCTCCTCTAATCACATTTTTTCTGTGTGCCTCATGTACATATAGATTTGTGTTTCCTTTAAAATTCATGGCATGCATAACTCAATCTAAAATCCATGCTTAGATAATCTATTAAGCATTGAGAGAGCCAAAAAAATTATAGCGATGGAGATATCCCGATGAAAGACACAAAACCTCATTTATATTCAATGGAATATTGTGATTGACACTTCAAACGTATCTTTGAATTATATAAACAAACCTACTCTTAACAGATTTCTCGAGTTGTAACATATTGGAATGGTGAAAACTTATGCCCAAATTTGATGGTATGATTTTAGATTCCTTGATTTAAAATAAACAAAAGCAATGAAAATTTTCTATCAAATATATGAAGAGATCCACAGAATGTGGGATGAGTAAGAAAAAATGATAGAATATTCTATTTTTTTCACTTCTACCTAAACAACAAGTACTGTAAACATCTTTCATCTTTAAGGGAAAAGAATAGGTCGACGCCCCTACAAATCAAATTTCTTCTCCATCATAGGAACATGATCAATTACACACTCGATACCAAATGAAATCTTGAGACCAAATTTACACATCGAATAATTCTATATTCTTTGTATTAATCAATCATACGGGATCTTACAAATAAATAGGAGAGGTTGTTCCTACAATGTAGGAAACAACCCACAACAATACATGAGTTGTTTTAACAACTCGTTATTATAAAACCAAATAATGATTATTATAATTATGAGTTGTTTCTAAACAACTCATAATATAATAATGAAATAAATACAAATAATGTTAACACTAACATAATCCTAACATGTAGATCATGGAGGACTGCGGGAGGGTTTTGAGAGTGTGGTTTCAGCTGCACTGGCCATTGAATGTCTCTCAAAAGGCTATGAACTAGCTATTAAGGCACCGTTAAGAGAGGGAGAACCGGTTAAAGGTGTTAGTATCGAGATCTAGAGCCTGGGCGGACATTGTTAAGGTTCCTCCTGAAAAAATGTGGGTCCTCATTCCCCTGCATGTGGGCTGAATTTTAAAAGTACAAAAGATAATGAGGGGGTGACCCACATACAAGTGCCTGACAGATGTCTGCATAGAGCTCTTGAGAAAACCAATCTAGCCCTAGTTGGAAAGTTTTTGGGATCAAGACCCAATGTAGATATTATAAGAAAATGGGCCATTCACAGATGGAAACCAAAAGGAGATTTGACTATCACCACCATGGCCAAGGGTTTTTTTCTAGCCCAATTTAATCTCCAAGCTGATGTGGACTCTGTCTTATTGGGTGGTCCCTGGTGTATTGGCAATATGGGGATTTTTCTAAAAAAATGGTATACTGGGTTTAATCCAAATACTGAGAACATACATACCATACCCATCTAGTGTAGACTCCCAGGGATACCTCTTCATCTATGGGATGATGAGATTCTTCTTCATATAGCTAAATCGATTGGTTCACCAGTTGGGTTAGATGGACCTACGAAAAATAGATCCAGACTTGCCTTTGCAAGGTTCTGTGTCTCATCTGATATGGATCAGGAGCTGCCTAATCACATCATTTTGTAGTCCAAATTGGGGGCATGGAAACAACAAATTGAATATGAGGCTTTCCAGCTAAGATGTAGCAAATGTCATAAATTAGGGCATTTTTCCAGCAAATGCTCCGAACAAATGAAGCAAAATTTGGAAAATCCCTTGGATCATTCGAGATACAAGGGAAAAAGTAGATGGATGAGGATGATAAAGTCTCTCTACTTGACGACTAGAACCAACATGCAGGAGTTCGCCGCTTGCAGATGAACCTAAGGTTTAAGGACCGAAAAAAGGTTTTAAGACCATAATAAAGAGACCACCGGTTTATAGGAAACTATGGAGACCCAAAATTCACCAGTCATAAAAGCATGATGAAGCCAAAAGGAAAATGATCCTGAATCGACAAAGGAAGGAGAAAGCATGAAGGAAATGGAAGTGGATCCAACAATGATCCTTAAGACTTCAAATCCGGTAAAGCTGAACATGGAAGTTGATGAAGAAAATGAAAAATTTTACATTCACCTTTCCACTTCTACGGAAGAAGAGATGGAAAAAATTTCTCCTCTTCCTCATCAAGAACTGATAGTTAAGAGTAGCTCTCTAGAACTACACAAAATGAGACAAGGAAAAGCCAAAGGGGTTTGGAATCCATAGCAAGAGATCTAAACCAAGATAAAGAGTTTTCCAATATGGAGGAGCTCACTCCTAAAATAGCTCAACAACTGGATGTTGATAAAGGAAAAGAGGAAGGGGAAATTACTCCTACTATAAAGAAAAGTCTATCAGAATGTGATAAAGATGGATTCATCATAGTGAGAAGTAAGAAACGAAGACTAAAAGGTCTTGAAGAAATTCTGGAATCGCTCTATAGTGATAAAAAGAAGTAGATAGGAAGCTGGGAAGCTTCCACCTCAAGAATCACAAGGGCTACTGCTAGGAGAATAGAAAATATTGGAGTCACCTATAGAAAAGGCAAGACTCTCCAAGAGAGAAGTAAGAGAAAAAAAGTGAGAAAGAAATTGCAGATGGTACTCAAAGGATCTTGAACCATCCGGCAACCTCATCCCCAAAACTTTTTTAATGAAGGTTATTTCTTGGAATGTCAGAGGGCTCAATGGGGGACCTAAGAAAAGAATGCTTAAGGAAATTAAAATATCAAATAGGCCCAACATCCTTCTAATTCAGGAAACTAAAATGAAAAGTAAAGTTGTTGAAGATTGCAAAAGATATTTCTGGGAGAATGTTGCCTTTGTTGCTGTTGATTCTCAAGGTGCTTCTGGAGGCTTAGCGATCTTCTGGGATACTAAAATTGTTCATGGTAATGTGCTTTCTTCCTCCCTGAATCATTTAGCTATAATCTTTAAAATCCTTGAGAATAATTCTAGTTGGATTCTTTCCAATATTTATGCCCCTAATATTGTTGTTGGTAGAAGAAATTTGTGGAAGGAGTTAGTCTTGTTTTAGAATAATATTGAGGATATGAACTGGTTGATAATGGGATACTTTAACACTCCTTTAAATCTGGGGGAAAAATTTGGAGGGAACTCTGATTTTTCTATCAGCATGGAAGAATTTGTTGACTTCATATCGACTCTTAATCTTATGGACATTGAACTTCATGGTAATCAATTTACCTGGTCTAACAGAAGAATTGGGGAAAGCTTGATTCAAGTTAGATTGGATAGAGCTCTCATTTCTACTAATTGGATCTTAGATCAGAATTTTCATCTCTCTTCCCTTCCCAGAATGGGTTCAGACCACAATCCTATTGCCCTTAATTTCTTCAATTGGTCAAAACCTTTCCACTACAATTTTAAATTTGAAAAGATGTGGCTTGAGCATGAGGATATTCTAGACAGAATTAAAGAGTGGTGGTCTTGGGAAGGAACTAGGGACAACTCAATTCAGGATTCTTCAGAAGCTGAAAAATGTGAAGCAAAAGGTTAGAATCTGGAATAAAGAGGTTTTTGGGAATATTTTTGAAAAAAAGAAAGAGCTTAAGCAGCAGCTGGAAGAGTTTGAGCTTAAAGTTTCTTTGAAAGGTATGACCCTAGAGGATCATCAATAGGAAAAAAAGCTTCTTTCAGACCTGCATAATATAAACAGTTGTGAGGAAACCTTTTGGAGAATGAAGTCTAGAGCTCTCTGGTTAAAAGCAAGGTGACAGGAATACAAAATTTTTTCATATGACAACCCTCAAACATAGGGCTTGTAACAGAATTACTGAAGTCTCTAAGGGAAATGGGAACATTACTATGGATTTGAAGACATCAAAGAAGAATCCCTCAAATTCTACAAGAATCTGCTCACTGAGAATAATTCCTACAATGAGCAAGCGGCCTCCTTTCTCTTAGACTCTATTCCTAATAATTTACTGCCTGTTGAGAGGTTTAAGAGTCTTTCCAAAACTGTCACCATTGAGGAATTGAAAAAGCTATTTTTCTTTGGAAGGGGATAAGGCTCGAGCCCTGATGGTTTTTCTGCAAACTTCTTCCAAAGATGTTGGGAAATTTGCTCTGAAGATCTGTTGAAAGTTGTTAATGAGTTTTATAGAACTGGAAATCTCATAAAAGAGTTAAATAATACACATATTGTGCTTGCTCCTAAGAAGATGGATGCAAAGGATTTCAAATATTTTAGGCCAATCAGTTTGGTTAATGTAATATATCAGATCTTCACAAAGATTTTAACCACTAGGATGCAACCTATTCTAATGGAGATTATTTCTCAACAACAGAGCGGATTCATTCAAGGAAGAATTATTCAGGATGGAGTTATTATGGTCCATGAAACAATTCATATAATGGATAAAAGTAGAAAAGAAGGGATGGATATCAAGTTAGACATGCATAAGGCTTTTGACAGAGTCTCATGGAAATTCATGGATGAGGTTTTATCCAAGTTTTGTTTTCAAAATAAATTTAGGAAAATTATACATTCTTGCATTTCTTCTTCCCAATCCTCAGTGGTTTTTAATGGGGAACCGGTTGGTTTTTTTTCCAACAATAGAGGAATTTGACATTGGGATCTAATCTCCATTTTGTTGTTCATTATAATGGCTGATAGTTTAAGCAGATCTATCTCAAAAGCTATTAATATTGGTATGATAAAGGGATTTCAACCTACTTCTGGTAATCAGGTTTCCTCACACCACAATAGTTGCTGATGACACTCTCCTTCTTCTGATGGCCTCAATAATTGAGGTGAAGGCTATCAAAACTATTCTTAGATTTTATGAGGAAGCCTCGGGAAAAAGTTAATTTTGACAAAAGCTCTATCTATTTCTTCAATACTCCTATAGAAAGGAAAAGAAAGATTGCTCTTATACTTGGATGCACTATTAATTCACTACCCACTACTTATTTAGGACTCCCTTTGAGTACTTGTAAGGTTTCTAATGAGGTTTGGAATGATCTTATTAAAAGATTCCAAAAAAACGGCTGGTTGGAAAGGAGCTTTACTTTCAAGTGTAGGCAAGTGTTTATTGATAAAAAGCACTCTTCAGAACTTACCTATTTATATCATGTCAATGTTCAGCATTCCAGCAGTAGTATTGAATAGTATTGAAAAAATTCAAAAGCACTTTTTATGGCATGGTACTGAAGACAGGTTTAGATACCATTTAGTGGCTTGGGAGCAGGTCTGTAAACCAAAGAGGATTGGGGGGTTAGGAATCAAAGAAATCAAACATATGAATGTTGCTCTTATTACAAAGTTGGGTTGGAGACTTATAAAAGAACACAAGCCTTGGACAGAGTTGGTTAAAATCAAATACCTTTCCAACCAAAGCAAGAATTCCTTTATTTCTAATCAGTCTCTTCCGAATGGTTCTATTTTCTGGAACAATCTTCTCCACGTCAGACATATTCTCTCTCAGGGATGTAGCTAGAAGCTTGGGGATGGTCAAGACATTATTTCTGGACTGATAAATGGTTGGATATTAACTGGTTTTCCTCTTATGGTCACATTAAAGACAACTTGATTAGAAATTATGGGCACAAAGTACAGGGATATATTGAGGTGGATGAAAACAAAAGGAAATGGAAACAGTTAAAAGTAGATGAGGATAATGTGCAGCTTGATGTATTGTCTATGTAGAGTCATTTCTCCCTCATTCAAATTAGTCCTCAAAATCATAAGGATGAGCTCATTTGGAAAGATTCATTTGATGGAGAGTACTCGGTTAAATTAGGTTATAATTCTTTCTTTGCCTCTATTGAAAGTGATACTGAGTGGCATAAGCTATGGATGCCAGAGCTAACCCCTAGAGTGAACTTTTTCTAGTGGCTCATCATTAAAGGAAAGATCCTAACTAATTAAAATATCATTAGGAAAGGGTTCATCATGTTGAATAGATGTTGCATGTGTCAGGAAGAAGCAGAAGACATCAAACATTTATTTCTTCATTGTAAGTACACTTCCAAAATTTGGCATCTTATTTTTGAAAAATTTAATCAGGATTGGATCTTTCCCCTTACTTGTCTTCAAGCCTAGGAACAATGGAACTCTCCTTACAAACATTGTGTGGTGAGGAGATTATGGCAACTAGTTTTACCCCACACCATGTGGCAAGTTTGGAAAGCTCATAATGATGTCATTTTCAGGAATACTAGAAAGTTATGTAACAAAGTCTACAAAGAAATTATCATTGATGTGAAGGACAACATTGAAAGATTTAAACCTCCTAAAAATAGACTTTACCCTAAGGAAGAAGAGCACATTTTGGCTACTTGGAATATAGGCACTATTTTGCATAAGAATAATAATAGTATTGATAGATCCACTGTCTCGATGGATTAAGCCTCCCAGTGCTTGGCATAAATTGAATTTTGATGGGGCCTCAAAAGGCAATCCTGGAGATTCTAGAGGTGGGGGAGTCATTAGAGATCACAGAGGCTGTTTTGTTGCTACTTTTTCTAGAAAAATGGGTAGGCAAACTAACCACTACTCTGAAGCTCTTGCTGCTCTTTGGGGAATAAGGCTAGCCAGAGATTGTAATATTTCAAATATTATAATTGAGGGTGATTCACTAAACATTATCAATCTCCTAAATAAAAAAATCCCCCAGTTGGTCAATCAGAGACTTCATTGCTGAAGCTACTGATATTTGTAAGAGTTTTGAAAATTTTGAAATCAAACATACCTACCGGGAAGGCAATAGGGGCAGATGATTTGGAAAATTTTGGGGTTAATAATACTTTTCAAACTTGGCTAAGAGGTGACATTCTTCCCACTAAAGTTAATGAAGACATCATCAATGATTTACATGGCTTGGAACGTAATCACTAAAGGTTGTAGTGCTGATGCTAAGGAGCGGCTTTTTAAGTACAGTGTGATGACATCATCAAATATTTGTGCGACCTAGAGCATCATCATTAATAGGCATAGGGCGGATGCTAAGGAGTGGTTAAATAATTACAAAGTAAAGTCTAATAATTACATCTATTCACATGATTGGGAGGGATTCAAAAACAGAGCTGAGGCTGATCCACATAGTTTTCAATTTTTTACCATTCATGGGCAGAGACACAGGAAAAATGGGGGGACCACCTTGCAAGACAGAGCCCACCCATAATCCAGCTTGGAAAGATGATACAGTTCTTTGGAACTACCTACAAAAAGGGGGTCTCACAAACTTTATTGAAAAAATTCAAGGTTTTGATCAGGATCTCTCAATTAAATTTGCTCAGGGATGGAGGAATCGCGTGGTTAAGTACAGCAACATCAAGGTTGAGATATCAGAGGAGCTTATTGCCCAAGTCACCGGGCTCAGTCTAGATGGCACCAAATTCTTTAACAAGTGGGTGGACAGAGAGGTAGAAGCTAAGAAGTTTCTTGATGAGGGGGAAAATCTTGAATTTGTGATGGCTGGCATCAAGCTTGCCTCTGTTCCCGAGCCGTTTGCTGAGATCACAAGGATGGTAGTAAGGTATGTTACTTTAGAGGGGAGATTTGTCACTATTCCCCAAAATCATTTGATCTTTCTTAATCACTTTCGTAGAGACATCATCATCAACTTCCCTCATTACTTGTTGAACTCTTTGGAGAAATCTGTTCTGGAAGTTCAAAATCACACTAGGTGGTTCCCCTTCATCAAGGGTTAATACTACTTATTCACAGCCATTGTTCAGCTTGTCCCCACTTGGATTCTACTCCTCCCTCTACCTTCATTCCTCCCCGCCCCCTACCTCCATTCCCCCCTACCCGAAAGGAAGCTTGACACTGCTTCAACTAGCAAGAAAAGGAAGGAGATGAAAACAAAGGTCCCTACTTCTCAGAGGGTTCTTAGAAGTCATAAAGACCTGGAGCTTGCTATGAATCTGTTGCACATTAGTAATCGGTGGAGGAGCCTAAGGATGAGGACTTGTTGGTCAGAGTGGGTAAGATGGAAAAGGAAATTCAAGAACTTAAGAGTGTTATTAGAGATATGGATAAAGCTAAGGGCAAAAGGAAACTGCAAAATGATGATGAGGAGGATATCATTGCTAAAATTTTCAAGAAGCTCCAATCTCTGGATGGTAGACTTGGAAATGTAAAAGGATGTAACGACTGTATCCTCTCTTCCCTTAAAAGTATCTACAATTTCATCGAACAACATGTTCGTAGTATTTGCAGTCTCAGTGGTATTACCGAGGACATTTGGGGCTCCAAGGAGAAAAGAGATATTGCAATTGCTCAGGCAGATTTGAAAGACCCTTCCCAGGCCACCACCATTGCATTCTTTGTCTTGCTTCAAATGATCAAAGCCAAGATTGACCGGGCTATCAAGTGATGCGGAGTTCTGTTGTTATTTACTGGCTGCGAAGTTGTTGTTGACTGGTGGTTTTGGTGTTATCTTTTGGCTGAGATGTCCAGTGATGGTTATCTCTTGTTCATTTTTGTCTCTTCTACTTTTGATTCGGATCACTGTACGTCTTGATCTTGTTTTATTACTGTTTTGTATTATTTGGTTGTTGATCCCTCTGATGTTGGACATTTTGCTCTTTTTTGGGCTGTTTTTACCTCTTTTGTTATCTGGATTTTGAGCCTTCTATAGACAGGGTATAGTCCCTTCAAAAATATTTACCCATAATAAAAAAACGTAATCCTAACATGAAGAACTTAGAATAAGAGAACCCACACTTGTGGCTAGAATACCTCCTAGACATGTGTTGATCATTTTTCATCAATGTGGACCTCTTCTACCAAGGTAATAATTTGTATAACTATTATAGGTAACTCACCTATCTTGCAACCAAATATTATTTTTATAGATACTCAAGAAGACATATCATTAGATTTGAGGAAAGCTATTTGGGAGATGTTCAAGAATGAATATCATTTTCATCTTACCATTAGTATTGAATAATGAATAAAATTGAGTTGTGAGAGTTACTACAGTCATTCAAGCACAAAGAGATCAAGAAAGAGAGAAAAGAGAAAAGGCTAGAGATGCTACAAACATGCCAATTATCCTTTCACGGTAAATATTTCAAGTTGGCGAAAGGAGGTTTATGTGAGGAGAAAAAGTTAAAGGTCAATCTAATCCAACTTTTTTTTTTTTTTCAAGGAAAGTTCATTTCAAGTTGTCCTCTAAGGAGGAAAATTCCTCATAAATCCTTAAGCCTCGCATCAAGTCCTAAAAATTAAGGGATGAATCACTATAAGTCAAGCACTTTTTATTTCTCACATTGTTTTACCCTCGCACAAAAATTTTCCCAGGATGGTTAAAAATGTACCATGGGAAATTCCATAGGCCCATTAGCCTTACTAGCTCGACATGAACTCCTATGAGGATCGATGAAGATTCTTCCCAAGTTTAATGGATATGGGAAGACTTAATCGATGACCACATTTCTACCTTTTTTGATGCATGTGCAGTATTTTCAGTGGAATATGAAGATTTTTTGTTTTCCTCTTCATTGAAACATTATAGGAGATTGTCATGGATTGGTTTTATCATCTCCCAAATAGATGCATCACAAAATGGAATGATATGAAAAGAAAGTTTGAAGACAGGTTCAAAATGACAAAAGATGAACATTCCCTTCTAGTCTAACTATATTAGGTGAAGAAAGAGCCAACAAAATCCATGAGTAATTTCATGGATAAGTTTGATAAAATGGTGAAAAAATTTCCTATCGGAATTCACTAGAACCCTGACAGAAAAAAAAATCTTTATTAATGTAAAACAACCAAAAGTGTGTTATCACCGAGAAGGGATAGATTAGCTACTTTAGAACTTGCTAAATCAATGGAAATATAAATTTAGGATGACCTAATCATGGTGGGAAAATTCAAGAAAATTTACCTTAAGGGAAAGAGTCAAGAAACCCCCAATGCTTTTGAGATCATACTCACTAAGTTAGCTATGATATGCTAGCTTTGAAAAAAAAATTCTCAAAGTAGTAAACCTCGCTTATAAAGAAATCCCAAGAAAAGGATACATTCCCAATAAAGCCGAATTACAGGCACTCTAATGAGGCTTTCTATTAAAGTAGCTCCTGCAACTAACTCAAAGTGTGATGTCGTTGAGGAAAGTGATGATGAATTTGAGATCATCAACGTTGGTGAAGAAGAGCTAGACTCTAGGACATTTGAACCTAAAGTCAAAGATCTTGAAGGGGAAAGTAATAATCATTTCTTTGAGTGCCATTTATAAGAAGAACATGAACACGAAGAAATTGTAGAAGATATGAATAGTAAATACTTCACAGTATTCACATGCTCTAAAAGGAGCAAAGTACCACTAAGGTGGAAGATAAAAAACAAATCCAGGGAAGTTCATAAAGAATATAAAACTAAGGAAAATTCCAAATAATCTAAAATGATTGAGATTCCTAAAGAGTCCAAGATGACTGAAGTTTCCAAGGTCAAATCTATCTTAAAGAAAGGAGAACCTTTTCCAAGTCAATCAGTTGATAAATCAGCTACGAAGAAAGTTTCTTCTTCCACATCAGTATCAACTAAGCCCAATGAAAAGGTCAAGGGTGAGCCATCACCAAATTTGAAAGAACATGTATTTAAGACATCAAGTATGGTCATTTTACCCAAATTTGATATTATTAATCATATCAATAAAACAAAAATTCCCATGTCACAAGAAAAGTACTTAAATTCCAATACGGATCAACTTGAGAAAATTGTCCAATTTATCAAAAGTGACTCTATTTTTCAATCCTCAAAAGGAATTATAAAAACTCCCAAAGATGGGAAGACTCAAAATATTGTGGTAGTCACTATACCTTCAAGTGAAAAGGTTGAAACTTTCTTTGTGTCCTTTTTGATCAACAGATGCAAATTAAGTAATTACATTATAGATTTTGGAGCTTCGGATAATGTGATTCCTAAAAATTTAGCAAATGCTCTTGGGTTGAATTATATGAAGACACTTAGATCTTGTTACTCTATGGAGACAAAACAAGTTCCTCTAATTGAGCTGATTAAAGATGCTCAAATGGCTTTAGCTCAATTTCCTCAAAAGTGAGTTAAGGTAACCCTTCTAGTTGTTGACATTCCCACTCCATATGGTATGTTATTAAGAAGGAAAATTTGCATAGACATGGGTGGTCAAATTCAAATGGAATGGTCTCATGCTATGATCCCTATCAATGGAGAAATGAAGAAGCTAATACCGAAGACTCGGGAAAAGTTCACGATAACAAAAATTGAATATCCTCACCCACGAGATCCTATTTCAAAGCTCTAGTATGGGTAATTATATAATAGATATAGAGGTCCATGTGCCTGAGGTAACTTACCAAGATCCAAATGAGATCTAGATTCTTGAGTTTGATGGAAGTTGTTGCTCAATAGGTTCCGGAGTAAGAGTGTTCCTTGTATCTCCGAATGGTAAAATTTTTCCTTTTTCTTACAAACTCCAATTTTCAAACACTAACAAGACTAAATTATATGAGGAATTAATCCTTTCCCTCCAAATTTTAGAAGTGAAAGGGATAAAAAAAATTAAATCCTTGGGAGATGCAGAGTTGATCATGAAGCAAGTAAAAAATCAGTTTCAAGGAAAAAAGATTGCTTGAGACACTATAGAAATAAAGTGTGGGATGTGATTGAAGCCTTCAATGTTTTTTCCATAAAATCCATCTCTCATGGAAATAATGAAAAATAATATTCTCTAGAAGTGTCAGCTTAATTTATGATCCCTCATCTAGAGTTTGATCAATAAAAATGCACCATTGAAATGATTTTTAGGCCAAGCATTCCCGATAATGCGATAAATTGGCAAGTATTTAATGATGATCAACAAATTATTTCTTTCTTAGAAAAGGGGGATAATTTTGAACAGATGTACGTTGAAGGAAGTGATTCTACATTTTGTGAATCAACAACCTCACCCATTTAAGGAGTTGAAAGTGAAGATATTGGTGATGACATCATTCAGCTCAAAGGAAATAAAATTACAAAAGGATTGGTTTCCTTGAAGAACATTTTGATAAACATGATAGGTTTATCAAAGAAAAAGGCAAGACCTATAAATTCTACGATTATGAGAAGGTTAACATTGGTACCAGAGATAAACCTCACCTATTAAATAATGGTAAGTGTTTTTACCTAAGGATAGTAAGAAATTTTTAAGCCTCCTTACCAAATATTCGATGTCTTAGCTTACTCATATGAAGACTTGAAGTCTTTCGACTTAGAGAAATGGAGCATGCCATACCTTTGAAATATGGTGTAACTTTGGTGTGTGTGTGACTACCCGGTCATCGTCCACATCACCTAGGTGAGTCATCTCACCTTGCGAGAGTCATAGGTCTTAGGAAGTCAAATGACAAGTGTCAAATTATGTCATAAAATCTGACACTGTCATTTGCATCAATGCGTCATAGAAGTTACATTCCTTATTTGGAATTGTAACTCCTCTTCTAGTGGAATTATATGCATAAATCAACGTCATATGCGTCAATGGTGTCATTGAGGTTCTTTCCATGTTTAGACATGGGGGTTACACAACACCCCTATTTGTACTTCCTATTTTTCGATCTATGAGTATGAGCAGACCTATTCTTCTTACTTGCAATCTTCTTTCCATTGATTTGAATCTTGCATATTGTGTTGGCTTGAAATTACCATCAGAGTGTAACTTCGTTGTGGTGCATCACTTTTCAACATCGGTTCTTGTGAATCCCTCTTTCATGGTATCAAAGCCTGTTTTGGTAAACGTGCACTCTTCATTTCTCAGTTGTTTATTACTTCTGGTTTCTTCTCATTTCCTCGTGTGTAAGTTTTTTTATTATCATTTTGGAATTATTGCTCACTTCGTATTGAGGTTTCAGTAGTTGCAAGTTTGAGGTATTTGGTTGGTTTGCATTTTCATTTGAGTTTGTATTTGGATATTTCTATATCTTTGTGGCTATTGTTTTTGGTTTGTTCATGTGTTTCTTTCTTGGTTGTGTTGATTCAGATCCTACAGGTAAAAGAAAACTATTTTTTTGCTTGGTTCCTTGTTGGATCGTGTTTTCTCCTACATGTATGTGTTTACATTGGATTATTCAAGCTTCACCATCCACCCACTACTCGTGCCTCCTTTTTCGGACAAACGGTGAAACATTCAAACCTACACATGCCCCTTGTCTTTTCTTGTTTAGCTTGTTCTGGTTCGTGTATCAAAGTGTGTGGTTGTTCCCAGTGGATCTATTGATGCCGATTCGTGCTCCAAACTTCCGTTCTCTACTCGTGAAGGGATTATCCCTTGGCTCTTGGGACCCGCTCTACTATTTTTTTGCTCTAGCATTTTCAGACTTTGTTTTTGCGTTTCCTCACCACGTGGACGTCTGCTCCCTCCAACCATTACAAAATCTTGAACACACCTTCACTCTATAGTTAGCTGGAGATATTCATTTCCACCGGTGGTTACCTACCTCTCCTGGTATGTGGCCTACCTCTCCTTCCCACGTGGCCTTCTCAATCGGCCTGCCAGGTAATATCCTTCTAAAATACGTTTTTTTTGTCACCTTAAAAAAAACGTGTTTGTATACGTTTTACTTTATCACTTTTCTTAAAAACATTTTGTTTCATTACCCTTTAAATAATTTTAGGGTTAAGTCCTTTTTTTAATGTTTTTAAGGTGCTAAAAACATTTCATTTTATTGGCATTGTAAAATTTGGTTTTTTGGCTTGTTGAATTATTACCCTTCTTCGAGTACCGAAGACGGAGGGTGAGGTCGGGATTGGCAGGAGGCTAATCCCCCCTCGCAATACAAACAAACCCTATCTCAAATTACGCATAATTTCCAACGGGCATACATACGACACCTTGTGCATGCATTTAGGGTGCTTTTTTAATCCATTTGTAGGCTTATTGGCTTTTTCTCATCGATTCACAGAATTGGTTTTTGCAATAACTTTTGACTTTGCTCGGTTTTGAGCACTTATTTAGTCAAAGTTGCATGTTTTTTCACACTCTAGATGATGGGATAATTAGTTTAATAAAAACACTAATTTCATAAAGTGCCGCATTCTAGGGGGTGTCTTTGTATTGCTTAATTCAGCTCATTTTTTTCTTGTGGACTTATGAGCATGTCCGCCTGATCTTACGAACAAGGGATTATTTCATGTGACGTGAGACACTATTTCTCAAAATCCATCTTTCCCCTCTTGCTTCTCTCTTTCGTGCTTTCTTGCGGTGATGATCTATTGCACCCAACGAACCTTGATTGTTGTCTCCACCTTTGTGTATTATTACGCCAATTGCAAGGTTAGTGGTAGATCAAGTTATCAAAGACACACTGTCGCATCTGGTTGTAATCAACGCACTAAATTATAAAGTGCTAAACTCAGGGGGGTGTAATTTTTTTCTGGGGTGGTTGTTTCTTTTCTCTCTCCTTTCTTCTACATTCCTTGGTTCTGTCTCTTCATTATGGATATCTCTAAAGTACTAGTGCTCACACCTTTTAATTTCTTCGAATGGAAATCTAAAATTATATTGGTTTTGCAAAGTAAAGGGTTATACCAAGTTACCATGGGGTTAGATATCGAACCTAATGATGAACCCGAAAAATCTAAATGGTTCAACTATTGTGATGAAGCCTTAGGTCTTATTTGTATGTCCATCTCTCCCGACTTGCTCTTCCACATCAAAACTTCCTCAACACCCCATCAAGCATGGAAAATTCTTGATGATATGTTTGGGAAGAAAGATGACATGAGAGCACATGAGTTAGAGAATGAACTACTAGGGTTAAATCCTAGTGACTTTGAAAACCTACAGGCCTTCTTCTAAAAGTTTGTCCACACTAGACTGCTTCTAAAGGAATGTAAAGTGGATAAGAAAGACTCTCAATTGATCTTGTCAATTCTTTCTAAATTAGGTCCCGAATACTCTGTCTTTGTTTCAAATTTCCATGCCATGAAAGTCACCTTGGGTAGTACTTGGACTATGCCCTCCTTTGTGCTTTTTCATCTCAACTCATTCAAGAACAGGACAAACTCATTCAAATGGGGACTCTAAAATCCAATTCACATGCCCTTATGGTGAATAAGGGCAAGAAAAATGAAAAGAAGAAAGAAACTAAGGACCAACCTAAGAAAGAAACCAAGACCAACCAACCCCTAGCTAAGCCCATCACTCATACTTCGACTTCTAAGCCTAAAGTGAAGAAGGAAAAGTATAAATGCTCCTATTGTAAGAATTATGGCCATGACGAGAATAATTGTTTTCGGAAACAAATTGATCACTTAACTCATTTACTTGAGAAGAATAAAATAAGTGTTCTGAATCCATTAAACAAAATGCTCAGAAGGGCGAGTCTTCTAATGCAAAGGAGTCTAAAAATGAAAAGAAGAAAGGTAAGGCCCTCGTAGCTAGATCAGCTCCATCATCAACTTGGATTATCGATTCTAGTGCCTTGCACCACATGGATTCTTTAGAGGTTGAATTATCTAGCATTGAACCATGTGGCATGTCCCAAATCACGTTGGGTGATGACACTCATGTGTCGGTTTCCGGTAGTGGATTGGTAGAGATAGAAGGTGGAACATTTAACCAAGTGTTGAGTGTTCCCAATCTCTCTACCAATCTCCTATTGGTTTACCAAATCACCCACCTTGGTGAAGGAATGCGAGTGGAATTTGGTCCTAACTCGGTGATTATTTGTGAGCTCAACTTTGATCCAGACCTTGTGTGGTTGAGGGAAAGGTAGATCACTGTTCACATTTGTATACCTTTTCCCACTTCTCTTCTGATTCGATGCCCAATGCCTTGCTCACTCATGCAAATGAGGTTAGCAAGTTATGGCATGAGCATTTTGGGCATCTAAATTATCATTACCTTGAACAATTGAGCCAAAATGAAATGGTCAATGGGCTACCCTGAGTTAAGTTTTCTAAGGGTCTTTGTGAGGGTTGTACCCTTGGAAAGCACCCTGAAAAAAGCTTTGACAAGGGAAAATCCTGGAGAGCTACTCGTCCCTTGGATCTTGTTCATAGTGACATTTCTGGCCCTTTTCCGTCTCCTTCTTTTACTAGAGCTCTATATATACTAACCTTCATTGATGACTTTTCGCGTTATACTTGGGTATATTTTCTTAAGCTTAAGTCTGAAGTTTTTGAGCATTTTCAAAACTTTAAGGCTCTTGCTGAGAAACAAGTGGAACAGTCTATCAAGGTTCTTCGAACCGATAATGGAGGTGAGTATGTGAGCAACAAGTTTGAGGATTTCTGCACTTCTGAGGGGATTTCTTTGTAGCATACAGTTTCTTATAGCCCTTCCCAAAATGGAGTTGTAGAAAGAAAGAACCGAACTTTAAAGGAGATGGCTACTTGTATGGTTCACTCAAAATCTCTTCCTCCACAGTATTGGGCTAAAGCAGTGAATTATGCTTGTTATATTTAAAACCATGTTCCACACAAGGTAGTAAGAGGGATGACACCCTTTGAAGCCTAGTTTGGACACAAGCCTGATGTCAAGCACTTTTGAGTCTTTGGATCCAAGGCTATGGCTCAGATTCCCAAAAATAAATGTAAGGCATTGGATCCACAATCCAAACCTTGTATCTTTGTCGGGTATCCTGATGGTGTGAAGGGATATCAATTGTTGAACCCTACCACCCATGAGCTTTATATTGAGAGGAGTGTGAAGTTTGATGAGTCATCCTTGACTTCAACTTCCATTGAGGTTCTTTTTCCCACTGATTCTGATTCTAACTCTTCAGATGATGATGTTGTTGAGCGAGTTCCGCCTCTCCTGCTCCTCCCGATCCTCAAACTTTTGAGTCTTCTGATTCTAACAATAGTGATGATGAGGACTATGTCCCTTCTCACTCAAGTGAATAATCTTCCGACTTTGAGCTTGAGCCTTCGGGACCTCTTTGGGCCAGGAAAACTTTATAGAGTGCTAGAGATTTAGTTGGAGATCCTTTGGATGAGAGATGTACTCGCTCAGACTTCACTAGACCTCACTCCTTCTTCACCTCTGCTTCTGATCCACCATCTTTCCAGGAAGCTTCTGGGATTCCTGAGTGGGATTCTACCATGGATGAGGAGTATTCCTCACTCATAAAGAATGACACTTGGGATCTTACCCTTCTTCTAAAAGGAAGAAAAATCATTCAATGTAGGTGGGTATATCAAACAAAGTATGGAGCTAATGGAGAATTTGAGAAGTATAAAGCATGACTTGTAGCTAAGGGTTTCTCCCAGGTAGCTGGGGTTGATTACTCAGAAACCTTTGCTCCGGTTGTGAAGATGACTTCCATTCGACTAACCCTTGCCATCGCTGCCGCTAATAGATGGGAAGTCCACCAGATGGACGTTAAGAGTGCCTTCCTTCATGGGGACCTAGAGGAGGAGATCTATATGGAACAACCTCTGGGTTATGTCCATGATCCATCCCTCATTTGTAAATTAAAGAAGTCTCTCTATGGCCTTAAACAAGCCCCTTGGGCTTGGTATGCCAAGATGGACTCCTTTTACTTGCACTAGGGTTCACTCTGGTGTCACTCGACCCAAATGTGTATATTCTATGATAGGATGACTCCATGCTTATTCTTGTTCTCTATGTTGATGACTTGTTGATCACGAGGTAGCTCTTCCTCTATCATTGATTCTATGAAGATCTCCTTGGCCAACAAGTTCTCCATGTCTGACTTAGGATTGCTTCATTACTTTCTTGGGATCCAGATTTCACAATCTGACTTGGGAATTATGATCTCACCCTAAGTACTCTCTTGATTTGCTTGCTCAGTTTCACATGTCCGATTGCAAGTCCTCACCTACTCCTTTTCTTTCCGGGATTAAGTTGGTTTCTAATTGCTCTTCCCCCTTGGTTGATGGTACCCTTTATCGAAAGTTGGTGGGAATCTTGATCTACCTTACTCACACTTAGCTAGATCTATCATATGTCATCGGGATCATGTCCAGATTTATGCAGGAGCCTCATGAGCTACAATTAAAAGTAGCAAATCAGATCCTTCACTATGTTCATGGCACTCACATTGATGGTATTCATTACTTAGGAGGGACTGAGATTGACTTGGTTGGATTTATAGACTCAGATTGGGTCGGTGATATAGATCATCAAAAGTCTGCCTTAGGCTATAGTTTCACTCTTGGTTCAAGTCCTATCAGTTGGTCTAGCAAGAAGCAGAATGCCATTTCCATATCATCGATAGAAGCATAATACAGAGGAGTAGTTAACACTGCCACAGAAGTTGTTTGGTTACATGGTATCTTGACAGAGTTTGGCATCCACTTTCGGTGGCCTACCATTATCTACTATGATAACATGAGCACTATCTCGATTTATAGAAATCCAATTCAGCATCAGCAGATGAAGCACATTGAGATTCATATGCACTTCATATGGGAGCTGATACATGAAAACATCATTGACATATAGTATGTTCAGACAGCTGATCAGGTTGTAGACATTTTCACCAAGCCCTTCATTGAGGTGAAGTTTCTTCACTTGTGGTCTCTTCTTGGGGTGAGATTTGCTACAGCCACCCATCTTCTTTAGGCTATATAGTCCTCCTTCTTCTCCTCTTCTTCTTTCTAGAAAGATGTTGTTTGTACATGGGCACCTTATCAAGCCTTTAGTTGCAGGGCCCATTGACACATCTTTCTTAGTTGTCTAGGGGATTCTTCTTTTTCTGTTTTAGCTTACCTTGACCTCTTCCTCATCTTCAATGAAGGGGAGGTGTTGGTGTGTGTGACTACCGAGTTGTCATCCACATCACCTAGGTGAGTCATCTCACTTTGCGAGAGTCATAGGTAATGACAAAATTTCAGATTCTGTCATAGAATCTGACATTGTCATTTACGTCAATGCATCATATGAGTTACATTCCTTATTTGGAATTGTAACTCCTCTTCTAGTGGCATCATATGCATCATTCAATGTCATATGTGTCAGTGGCATCATTGAGGTTCTTTCCATGTTTAGGCATGGGGGTTACACAACACCCCTATTTGTACTTCCTATTTTTGATCTATGAGTATGAGCAGACCTATTCTTCTTACTTGCAATCTTCTTTCCATTGATTTGAATCTTGCATATTGCGTTGGCTTGACGTTACCATCGGAGTGTAACTTCGTTGTGGTGCATCACTTTTCAACATTGGTTCTCATGAATCCCTCTTTCAAAGAACTCCTTTCAGGAAAAAGAAAAGATAGTATAACCCCATATAGGAGGGACAGTATTCCATGAGGTTTAAAAGATGTTAGACATGTGAATAGTGTTTCCTATTTGACATTTAACTTGGATAGCTAACATTTTCTTAGTTCGTAATAAAAATGGAGAAATTAGAATTTGCATGGATTTCAGAAATCTTAATCAAGTTTCCTTGAAGGATAACTATGCACTACCAGTCATAGATCCTATTTTGTAGGTATTAAATGGATCGAAATACTGTCCATGCTAAATTGGTTCTTTGGTTATAATCATATTAAAGTATCCAAAGAAGACCAACATAAAACTATGTTCACCACCCCTTGGGGTATGTTCACGTATAGAATAATGCCTTTTGGTTTTATTAATGTCGACATAACCATTAAAATGGCTATGGACATGGTATTCATAGATTATAAAACAATATCATCATAATATACCTAGATGATTTGATAGTTTTCTCAAAGAAGTGGGAATATAATCTAAGATATTTGGAAAAAATATTGCAAATATGTAGGCATCATATAATCTTTCGAATCTAAAGAAGTCAATGTTTGGAGTTACGGAAGGGAAAATCCTAGGTCATATTGTTTCTAAAGAAGGAGCTAGGATCGATCCTGGATGCATTCAATCTATCAAGAATCTTTCCTTACCTACAAGTAATCCTAGAGTCCACTCGTTATTTGGGAATTTGAAATTTTTGAAGAGGTTCATGCCAGATTTTTCTAAGCTAACCAAATATTTTTGACATGATGAAGGGAAAATAATATTTCAATTATTTAAAGGAAGTTATTGGAGAATTTGAAAAAATCAATGATTCTATTGCAAAATATTTTACATTGGTGTGCCCCAATTATTAAATGGATTTCATAATCTATTGTTATGCTTCCCCACACATGATATATTCCATCCCGACTTAGCATAATCAAGATGGAATTGAATCTCCTATTACATTCATGAGTTCCAGATTCAATAAACATGAACTAAATTACACTCCCCTTGAGAGGCATGCGTATTTAGTGGTTATATCCTTACAACATTTCAGATACTATGCATTGAATTCTCACACTAAAATCATAGTTCCAGACACCACACTTAAATCAATGTTGACACAACGAAACTAGGATCTAAAAGAGGTATCTAGGTCTCCAAGATTGAGGAATATTATTTTTATATCAAGTCTACAATTTTAGTTTGAGGAAGAGGACTCTACCAATTCATCACAGAGAACGAGCCAATAAATGACCTTGAGGAAGAACCAGTTGAAGAAACTTTACCACTGGTAGTTTTTGTCAAGATTACCACAGATGAGTGATATTATGATATATCTTACTTTCTCACATATGATGAATGTCCTAAGAATCTGACAGCTAAAAAATAGATATATCAAATTAAGAGTTGTTAGGTACGTCATTTGGGATAACACCTTTTTCAGGAAAGGTATTGATGACATGTTCCTCAGATGTGTTGATAAGGAACAACAACCTAGGTTTCTTAAAGCCTTTCACAACCATACTTGTGGTGGTCATTTATCTTGACCACTAACAACTCATAATATTCTATGAGCACATTATTACAGGCCCACTATGTTTTTCAATGCTCAAAAATGGGTAGCCAAATGTGAAGCTTGTCAATAATTTTTAGAAGACCAAAATTGGTAGTTTTTCCTTTGAAGCTAGTTTTCATTAAAGAACCCTTTCAATAATGGGGGTTATCTTTCATTGGGGTCTTGAACCAAAATTCCGGTGATGGTCATACTCATGTGTTCATAGCAATTTCCTATTTTATGAAGTGGGTAGAAGCCATTCCAATGAAACAAACATCTACAAAGTGGTAATTTGTGACTTTATCAAAGAGAACCTTTTGGTTCATTACGAAATTCCATAAAAGATCATGATGGGAAATTACACCAATTTCTCTTCTACTGAGAGAGATGGTACTTTTTTGTAATGGGTATGGGTTATCTTTATCTCATTCATTAGATTATTATTCTCGGGAAACGGTGAAGAAGAATCCAGAACAATAACATCATTTCTATTGTGCACAAGTTGATCAAAGAAAATAAAATAACTTGGCACAAAAAGTTATATGATGCATTATGGGATGACCACATAACACCTAAAATATTAATTGCAATGTCTCCATTCCAACTATTGTATGGAACAAATGCTTAAATTCCCATTAAATTAGAGTTACCGGCATTACGATTGGCTCAAATAGTTGATGATGGATGTTTTTCCAATGTGTTGGATAAAAGGATCATGTTCCTAAGTAAGCTTGAAGAAAAAGAATCCAAGTAGTGAATAGGATTGAGGAACACCAATCCAAGGTAAATAAATTACTCGATAGAATAAATTACTCATGTGTTCATAGCAATTTCCTATTTTATGAAGTGGGTAGAAGCCATTCCAATGAAACAAACATCTACAAAGTGGTAATTTGTGACTTTATCAAAGAGAACCTTTTGGTTCATTACGAAATTCCATAAAAGATCATGATGGGAAATTACACCAATTTCTCTTCTACAGAGATGGTACTTTTTGTAATGGGTATGGGTTATCTTTATCTCATTCATTAGATTATTATTCTCGGGAAACGGTGAAGAAGAATCGAGTAACAATAACATCATTTCTATTGTGCACAAGTTGATCAAAGAAAATAAAATAACTTGGCACAAAAAGTTATATGATGCATTATGGGATGACCACATAACACCTAAAATATTAATTGCAATGTCTCCATTCCAACTATTGTATGGAACAAATGCTTAAATTCCCATTAAATTAGAGTTACCGGCATTACGATTGGCTCAAATAGTTGATGATGGATGTTTTTCCAATGTGTTGGATAAAAGGATCATGTTCCTAAGTAAGCTTGAAGAAAAAAGAATCCAAGTAGTGAATAGGATTGAGGAACACCAATCCAAGGTAAATAAATTACTCGATAGAAAAAATAAGGAGAGACAATTTTAAATCAATGACCTAGTTCTTTTATGGGACAAGAGGCATGAACCAAAAATAAAGCACGAGAATTTTGATTCAATGTGGCTAGGACCTTTCACAATCAGGCATTTACGTGGAGATAACACATATTACTTGGCATATCCTAATGGAACTCATTTACCTCTTCCCTACAATGGGAAATCTATCAAGCACTATCAAAGTTGAAAATAGGTTGTCCCCCATATGTACATAGCTAAATTAGGGTTTTGTTTTTTTCCATTTCCTATTTTTTGTTTCCTCTCTTTTTTATCCCATTTTTGTACGTTGTCATTTTTGGGTGCTGGGTCCATCACTGCGTCTATGAAGTCCTTTTCCCGATAAGAGTCGGTTGTTATCAACTAATTTTGACTTCAATAAATTATAACATGAAATTTTAATAAAATTTGAAAGTTTCCTTTCTCATGGTTTATTACCTTCGTCATGATCATTTTATTTTTACTAATTTCATAAGTTGAGAGAGGTTTTCCTAGTGTTGTGGGAAAAATTCAGGTCGAGTATGAGGAATATTTTTCAAGATATGAATTTTTTAGCTATATCGAGCTTAAGAAAGTGAGTTTTCCATTTCAAGTGAAATTTTTTGTATTTTTTGTAATGTGTAAATTATACATGTGATTATGATCCTTTCAAGGATATTGAGGCATGGAGTTAATAATTTATCAAAGTTAGAATGAATTCAAATACGCGTCTAAGATTTATGAACAATTGTTAAGAAACTAAGGAGGTCAAAAACAATATTTAAACCCTAGTTCACTAGTGATGGAGGAAAAATTTATGGTATGAGATATAAATTCATTAAATCATAAAATGTGATGATTTAAATATGGAAAGGACTCTCCAAAATTTTAGATGGTGGTTGTTTGAGGTCTTGACTATAGGTGAAGCCCACTCAGAAGTTTTTTTAAGGAAAGTTTTATTTTATTTTAGGTTTTCCATTTGAGATATGATCTAAATTGCTGTTATGAGTAGATGGGGAGATATTATACATTTTTAAATGATTTTAAAACTTTTTGAATATGATGACTTGTTTTTAGTCTAAAAGGTAGTTTTTAGAAGTCAAGGAGAAAGAATTTTATTGGGCACATGTGGCCTAAGCTGTGATTCTAATGTATATATGATTAGTTTCATGCTTTAATTGAGTTCTACATGTCATTTTTTGGATAAATTGAGGTCACAAGTTGACCTACTTAACAGGGTTTCAGGACAATAAAGGTTCCTTGATGAAATTGGTTAGGAAGAGTAATATGTTAGCTTGGTTTATTATTCCTATGCATTGGAGATTTATTATGGGTTGAAATTAATTCTATTTCATGCATTTATAGGTCTTTAAAGTGTCAAAAAGGGTGTGAGAAGGTCCTGCTTCCAAGAATGGTTTTGGGAAGCATTTGTCTCATGAAGGAAAAGTTGTTTTAATGGCTCTATGCACTGATTCATGAAGTATAATATGGTTTTAAGTGTTCCTTTGGTTATTTTATTTATAATTATTGGTTTCATGCCATATTTTATGTGTTAGAGTGAATCTTGGTCTTTATCTTTCAAGACTAGTCACATTGACAAGATTCGATATTGAGTAGGAAATAGTCCTACTTGTTGGTGTTATGAGATGAATGGATGATGTAGAGGTACTTGAGATTGTGGAAGGTACTGATAGGATGTATTTTAAATGTGTGGATTCATGATGAATATTCTTTTTGTCCTTAGAGTCCATGGAGTGCTCGGTGGAGATGAAACTAGTCTTTTAGGCCTAGTTGTGCTTATTGTGTGTCTTGGTCCTATGCCGACCTATATGGGTATTTCATATGATTTTATATGATGTTGTAGTTTTATTCTAGTGTTTTTATGAAAAAAATTAATGGTCATGTCTGACCTATTATGTTTGAAATCAAGATTCATGTATTTAAGTGAGTGTATTTTGTCATTATGAACTAGTTGTGAGAGATAGGTGTGTGCAAGATAAGAGAGAGTGTCAAAGAGGTATGAGGGATTCATGAAAGAGATGAAAGAGAGTATGAATATTTAACAAATATATAAGAGTTGAGTAGAAAGGCCAATATAACTAATCAACCTATGAAGAAGAAATATTGAGCAAAGTAGGAGAGAGTGTGTTTGAAGAGGGTTTTGAAGTGTGTGAGCTGAAATTGTGATCACTATCTATTGTAGAAGAAAAAATAAATTAGTGGTCTTCATATTCAGGTGGTTGAGTTGGTGCTTGCTCACCTTAGGATGGTTGTATCCTCATTTTATTATTGGTGTCATACTTAACTAGGTTTTGGTTCTCCTTGTGGGGTTGGTGCCTCACTAAAAAAATCTTGTGTGATGTGTCATATTCATGCAAGTATTTTGGTTTGAGTAATATAATCAAAAGTTTCAGTGGGTTTTCTTCCCTTGAGGGTTTCCCACTTTACATATTATGTTCTTGTGTACTCTCTTGGTTTATTCTCTTATGAATGGTTGTTTCATGTTGTTAATCTCACACTAATGCATGGTTGAATGATTAATGGTTTATACAAGTTAAATATAATTGGATGAATGTTTTGAAGGACTGATTCACCCCCACCTCTCAGTCCATTGTTATTATAACATTTTTTTATGTTTGAAGGAGAAATATCCATTTCAATGTAATGAATATTGGGGTTATGTTGGGTGTGAGAGGATTCCTACACTTCATTGAAAGCATCTTCCAAGAGATAGTGTTTTTTCATGAGTTCATGATGTTTTGGAGAAGTATGAATGAGTTCCATCAATGGGTATTTTCAAGTTGTAGAATTTACTTTGTCTTATAGATTCTATTACAGCCTAGGATAAGTTCCATAATGGTATTTGGGAATGGTAGAATAAGGTTGATTCCCTATAGTTGGATGACACTTGTAGGATTGAGACATCTTATCGAGGGAGGTGGGATGGTTTCCATGAGGGAGTATTTTGTAACTGATTTTAAATGAGGCTCAATTGAAGGAGAGGGATCATCATTCAGTTCCTTTTAAGATACCTTATGATTATATTTTTATCATTTGGGGAAGGATTGTTTTTTTGTGAATGGGGTTCTTATGTGTGGGTTTGCTTTGATAGTTTACTTTAGAAAAATTAACATATTGTGAATTGAGGTAATTATAGTAATAAGACCCTTCAATTATTCCTAAAAATTGGTTCATGGGATATTTATTATAGTTAATCCAAGACTGAAATTATTCATGGGTTTGGAGAGGAGTTTGATACTTTTCATAGTGTTCCTAATTTTGTGCATTGGTATCAAATAAATTCCCAAGTAAGTAATCAACAGTATATTTCTTGAGGTCCCATAAATCTTCATGGGAATGGATGATAATTACATGCCACTCTAAAATAGGTCAAGATTAAAGTAAGTCGTTAGTTGTTTATTTGGAGAAAATATTCAAGGGATAGGGAGTATTTTTAATAACTCATTATGTGATAAAGGTGGATGGTATGGATTATGGGAAATGACATTTTGGCTACTAATTCTTGAAGAAGAACGTGATATTTCTATACATTTAGAAAGGGCTTGGGAGTTAATGGGATTGGAAATTGATTTAAGGATGTTATAATTCATACATAATGTAGTACTTTCATTTGGCATTCTCAAGAGCTTCTTCCAATGTGGTGGGAGAGAGAAGGATTGAAAATTATATTAGGGATTATGAAAAATATCCTTAATGAATACTTGGAAAATATTTTGATTGTTAAGGAACTGGTTGGATTGATTAAAATAAATATTTCATCACTTGATTAAACAATGACTTGATTCATTGGGATATTTCTTTAGATTAATGAATTTTTGAAAGGTATTTTGAGGAAGATCATGCTATTGATATTACTTCACTAGCACTTGGAATTATCCTTGTAGATTGATAATAGAGTGTGAAGGAATTTGATTGTACCATATTTTCATTGATGTCAAAGAGTGATGTTTTTATTGTTGTATACAATAACATTGATGTCAAAAGGAGAGAGAGATATGAAGATTGAATAGTAGTGTCAATTCAAGATGATTATATTTTTGAGAATGCATGGTGTTGTATTAGTTATTGAGAAGTGTAGTGTCCTATAGGAGTGTGGTAGTATCTTTTAAAGGTATGGATGATGTTGTTGAGGTGTCATGATGTGTGGTGAAGGTTATTAATTGTTGTCAAGGATGGAAAAGTAATGATAAGGTAATTTTTGGTGAAGCAAACATGTTCAAGAGGCCTAAAGAGGAGGCCTAGTCAACAGGTTTGGTATTGAATGATGGAATACATGTATGTATGAGATATGTGAGATTGGTGAGAGCATGATTATGAGGTGTAGAGACACTCATAAGTGTCTACTGATGTTAGTTCAGTGTTAGAAATTGGTTTTAGGTCTGTTCCTAGACCTAGTCCTTAAGAAAGCATGCCCTAATGAAGTGGAATCATAATTTATGAGTGTATTTAAGAAATGTGATAACTTTATAATGTATAGGAGGTTGATATGGAGGTTTCGTTCAAATTTCAGGTCTTAGTGTTAAAGATCTTGCAAGATATGCCTTTTATGCTCATATCGAGTTGTTAGAATTAAAAATCCAAGATTGAATGTCTTTCTGATGCTCATTGGCATGTGAAATATTTGCATGGTGGTCCAAGATATTCATGGTAGTTTGGAAAGGGTACTATATTGATTTATTTGGCATTATTTTAGACTTTAAAGCCCAAACATTTATGAACAATTATTAAGAAGAAAAACTAGTTTTAAACCCTTTTAAAACCCTAGTTCTAAAGAGATGGAGAATATATTCTTCCTAGAATGTCCCAAAATAGATTTTTAGTGAAAATATGATGATTGTAGGTTGTATAGGACTCTCTCAAGTTTCTTCGGTGTAAGTTAGGTGTTTTGGATGTGTGTGGACCCCACTCAAATTTACAAGTTTTTCAAAGATTTGTTTCCATTGGAAATGATTAATAATTTGGTTTTGAGAAATTATGGGAGCTATAATACATGTACATGTTGGTTTTAGATCATGTTTTTCCCTTAGGAAGTTTGTTGTATTCTATTTTGCAAGATTGGTTTTGGGCAATTTTGGGTAGTTTGAGGTGACTGGTTGTAGAGGTTTTTTTGAGGAGATTTAGTTTGATATATGGAATCATATAAACTTGGTGATAACACTAAGTTCATGATATTTCCATTTATATATTACACTTTCATGGATGAGGTCATTTCATGGGTTTTGAGCTTGTTTTCTGAAGACTAGTTTTGGGGCATGTTGGTTGTCCTTCTTCTCATGTGGCTTCATGGGGTGAGATGATGATGTAGAGGTGTTCAAGATTGATAGAATTTCTTAGAGGTATTATAAAACATGTCTAAGTGTTTTCCATGTTTTTTTCAAGGTTTTTCTCTCCATATCATTCTATTTTGGTGAGTAGGGTTTTGGGTGCAATTAGGCTTCTTGTGTCCTAATGAGGGCTTTGAGTGTGAAGATAATATTTTTAACTTATATGGTCCCTTTCATGATATTTTTAGGATGTTATTAAGTGATTTTTTAGTGTATTTTATCTATGATGGCCAAGATATTTGAGTCATTATCATGAGATAGGTATGCAAGTAAGTTATAAAGATCATTTGAGCTACTAATGAGAGAGGATGAAAAGTGTGAGCTAGAAAGAAGAGTAGAGAAGGTGTAAAGGGTCCTTGTGTAACATATAATTTTGTTACTTCAATACAAGGAAAATTTTTAAACCCAACATAAATCTTAAGTTCATATCTCATGTTTCCTTGTTTTATAATTCTCATGATTTAGAACTAACATCATCTTAGTCAATCCATCCTATAATAGTAATTAACCATGTGTAAGCTGCATGAGAGTCTCTGAGATCCTACTCGATTCCCCTCAACACTCTTTTCTAGTGTGCTTACTCTTTACGAGTGATTGCACCAAGTGTATCATTTGTTTTCATGTATAAAAAGTATACTAATGGTTTTGTACATCTATAAAGAATAGTCAAATATTGCATTCTAAGTGTCTCTATGGGTATCTGTCATTGAATCCCATCCGAAATCCTACACTTAGAACCTTTATGACTCCAGGAAAATGTAATGAGTATCTTACACTACTTTTGCCAAATTTTCAGATACATGTATGCCATTTTTAGTTCCATGATGGCACACTCATTGTTAGGTGCTTGTCCATCACCTTATTAATTTTTGTTATCTGGATTAGGACTAGCTAGTTACAAGTTGCGTACAAGGTGCCAATTTGGATCAACCTTAATGGGGAATTCTATAGTGTTGGATTAAGATGAATAAGGGAAATTGAGCATCTTTGTACATATTTGCATCAGTATGGGTCCCTCTCTTTTCCATAGTCATCATATGATGAAATTGGGTACTTAACCATGTGACACTATACACATTTGTACCTAGAACAATACTTGCATCTTAGTGCCTTATGACCTTCTCATTTATAGGAGCTTGATGAGATAACTTGACATAGCAACTGCTTTAATCTAGCCCCATAATGACCTTCATCATTAAGAGGATACATCATGGCAACAACCATATCGAGTTGGCCCACCGAGTTCTACTAAATAGGAATGTCATATCTTATTAAGTTAAGGTTATTCAAATAAGTTATGACATATCACTTCCTAGGTTTCAGAAAAACTCTAGCTATTATGGAATTTGAACTTACAGATCTCGAAATAGTTTCACACATTTTAAGGCGTGCTTAGATTCATTCCATCATGATCATTACACTTGCTAGTTACAGATTTAATTCAACATTCCACATTAAATCTATTGTTCATATTCTATTTATTTACACTAGCAATGCATCATGTCAAGAGTAGTACTTATGTCGTAATTTAATCCTTTTCTCAAGTAAAGTGTTAAGTATAGTATTATACTTAATAGGATTAATTCCAAATATTACACAATAAACCCATAATATAGATAAGTTACATATGTACACCAAATACACATTATTCACTTATTATTTATATACTTTATTCATTTACAAGGCACAACAATGTAATCCATTTCAACCATCAATAATACAAGTATGCAGGTATCATGCCTAAAAGTGCATCATAATCATTCATTTATTAATATACATTAATAATCCGCATTAGTTCTTATCAATCCTTCAACCGAGATTAAGAATATTTAATATAAGTCCATCATATGTGATTTTTGATTGCACATATTATATTTAATATATATTGTATTCAATTGATAACACGAAGTAACATCATCTACTTAATTAATCTCTTGCAAATTCAATAACAATACTTATTACATGGTGTTTCACCAAATAGTGTGCGTATGTAAGAGAAAAATAGATAAGGTAAGGGTGATAATGAATACACTGTGAATGAAGGTGGAAGGTAGAGTGTGCACATTATGATTTCTTGATCTAATGATGATTGCAAGAAATTTCTTTTTTAGAGGAGGAACTACCCGTGAATACAAAAAAAGGCCATAAGAGAAATATTAAACAATATATGTCATTGAACTTCCTAGTGTATGCTAGATCTAAGAAGTGTGATACTTCCTAGATGACTATCAATCCACTGTTTAAAACAACTTAATGCAAGAAATGATGTGAACCAATAATTTCCTACTATAGTTGATATGATTTAGGTGTCTCATTCAAGTATAATAAGAAAATATAATATAACAGGATAGTTTATGATCATATCTGTAAGTCAGATAGGTAAATAAGGTGGTTGGCACAGGTCAGGGTCAAGCTTTAGGTGATTTGGTTTATTTAGGTAAATGTTATGGGGTTTTTGTTATAGGCATATTTACTAGATACAGAGACCAATGTTAGTCTGGTATGACCTATTCTAGTTTAGTATAGACCTACGATGGTTTATCTTAATTGGAATCAGTAGGGTTGGGAGATTCCCATGGGAACCGATGGGGTTATCTATGAAATGATGGAGGAGAGGACCCATTTTGCTTGGGCACCAAAATTATTGGTGTATTTATACAAGGAACTATGGGCCTATGGGAGGCTATGGAGGTTTAGTTTGTGTTGTGCCTTTCTATTTCACTATTGGGCATATGAGCACATTGTATGTTTGCATCTAGTTGGTATGCCCTAGATTGATGCATTCGAGGTAGATTGGATTGAATTGGATACGGAATTGGATGCCATTTTTAGAGAGCGCAGGTTGTCGGGCTACACATGATGTAACATACTATAGGAACATATTAGAGGGGTTGTCTCGAAGTGGACATCATTTAGATGACATATGTTGGCTTCCTTCTTATAGGTAGATGATAGTAGAGTTAGATGGGTTGCAATTACTCATATGGATAGAGGGGCACCGTGATAGAGAGCACAAGATAATACCCATGGATAGGATCACATGGTAGTTTGGGACTGCCTTAGGATATGCCTCCACCATTCCCTCGGTAAAAGAGAAATGATGTAGAGATGCCTATTCCTCTACCATATCCAATGGTGCTTGACAGGTAGGAGGATCGGGTAGTGGACCGGCATATTAATGATGCTAAATTCTGACGCAGATATGAGGTAGTGGTGGGTAGTGTAGTTACAAGGCAGCACCACCGAGGCCAGGTAGCTGACCTAGCCATGGTTACGATACAGGGAAACATTACAAGGGCAAGCCGACTACTCTTCTAACATAGCTGGGAGTAGTGCAGGAGCATGTGCTAGGATCTAAGGCACAGGTTTCCACATTACAGGCATAGGTAACAACCTTTCAGGACTAGGTTGCATAGGGACAAGCCCTCGCACGGGGTAGAGATCGAGATAAGGGATAGGTAGCCACCTTATAGGCATAGGTAGTAGGTTTCTAGGGCTAGTTGGACACCGCATGTGCATATATTATGGCCTTACAGGCCCATGTCATAACACATGCACCCTTACATGTAGCGAGACATGTTCCCCTTTTATAGGGAGGAGGGAAGGGGTCACAGGTATAGGGGATGAGGCCACCAGTAGTAGGACAGAGCTCATAGGTTACTACGAGACCTATGGCACCCCCATAGATAGTGCCGATGGCTAGATTTAGGGATGCCCTAAATGAGGCTAGATACTACCAGGATCATTTGACTGCTATCGGGATAGATTTCCCTTCCTATGTAGAGTATAGGGTACAACAGGCCTCGAGTGAAAGGACCAAATCATGCACACATCGTGCGAGAGTACAAAGGTATAGCAATCCCAGATACGGGGGTCGGGGGAGGCCACTAGTTTGTGGAGGCTTGACTTAGCCTGCAGTCGGGTGGAGGTGAGGGCTAGACCCATAGAGGGTAGAGAGATGATGGTAGGGTGCTAGGTTGGAGGATAGTAGGAGACATATGAGACTGGTATGGACATCGGATGGGTGATGATTTATGTCATCCTTATTATTATTATTTTTGATATATACCAGCATGTGTTTCGATGATAGTGAGGTTGTACATGAGAGTTTTTGAGATTTTTGATCATATACCAGCCTACATGCCAAAGATGGTGAGGTATATGAGATTTTGATCATATGTTGGTTCTGCATGCTAAAGATGATGAGGCTGTATATGAGATTTTTTGGGATCTTTTGGTATTTATTTATATCTATGTATATATGTATTGATACATAGACTCCCATTTATATAGTTGATGATGTGTATTAGATGGATGATGTACTTGTGTTGTAATTTTGTTTCATTTTTATATGTGATGGAAATTAGGTGGATTAGGCATGATGGAGTTAGGTTGGTTGAGGCATGGTGGAATCAGGTCGGTTAGGCATGGTTGAGTTAGGTAAGTTAGGCATGGTTGAGTTAGGCCTGTTAGGCATGGTTGAGTTAGGCTAGTTTAGGCGTGATGCGGTCAGTCGGTTTAAGCATGATGGAGTCAGTCAATTTAGACATGGTAGTGTTAGGTCGGTTTAGGTATGGTTGAGTTAGGTTAGTTACGAATGGTTGAGTTAGGATGGTTATGCATGGTTGAGTTAGGCTAGTTTAGGCATGATGGAGTCATGTCGGTTTAGGTATGGTTGAGTTAGGTTAGTTAGGCATGGTTGAGTTAGGTGGGTTAGGCATGGTTGAGTTAGGCTAGTTTAGGCATGATGGAGTCAGGTCGGTTTAGTCATGATGGAGTCGAGGTCATTTTAGGCATGTTAGAGTTAGGTTGGTTTAGGTATGGTTGAGTTAGGTTAGTTAGGCATGATGGAGTCAGTCGGTTTAGGCATGGTTGAGTTAGGTCAATTGGGCATGATGGAGTCGGGACGGTTTAGGCATGATGGAGTCTTATTTGTAATTTTGATGTAATGTCCAAGTTATTGGTAGCAATGGAAATAAATGATGAGTTATATGTATGTTATGGTGTAGATTTCAAAAATCTTTGATATTATGGAAATGTGAAATGCTCGATTAGATGTTTTTATGATGTGAGAACATGTTAGATATGTATGTTTGTATTAATTTCCAAGCATTATAGAAAATGGAAAATAAGATATAATATGAATAAGAAAATGGGGAAATAGGTGAACGTAAAGAGTGGTTAAGCTAACCTCTAAGGGCCCCATGCCCTAGGATTGCTGCCTATATAGCCCCAACGAAAAAGGCCTCAGGCTGATGTAGTTCTCCCATAAGCTAGGGAAGAATATGATGAATTAAAGGAATGGGTTGGTATGTTTTAGGCATGATTGAGTCTAGGTCATAGGCATGGTTCGGTCTTAGGTGATAGTCATGGTCAAGTCTAGGTCATAGGCATGGTTAAGTCTTAGGTGATAGTCATGGTCAAGTCTTGCATAGGAGAATCAATAAGTAATGAAAAAGGTGAAAGGTAAGAGGTGGTAAAAGAGCCGCTTGATTGATAAGAACCCTAATGAGTCCACCATACCAAAGATGAGATTATGAACGTAAGACTCTAAAGGCATTGCATAATGGACTATTATAAAGGTGAAGAAAGTCACATGATAACCAAATGGCGTAGTTATGTCTAGTCCCTTAAGCGAGGCAAGAAATTAGGGTGAAAAGGAAATGAGGTGAAAATGGGTGGTTTAGCGTAACTTAGTGTATGACAACATGTTTACCCGGCAATAAACCCATGGGAAAAAATAGGCAAGTCCATGATTTTTTTAAATCATTTTCTTCATTTGTTTTTGTTTTCGATAAACTTATCTGTGTGGGAAGTATATATGGGATGAGTATATTATCTCCTTTAGATCTTTTTGAAGGTGATTGATGCGGGAAGCTTCAAAATTTTATTGTATTGTGGAAATGACTTAATATAGCTGTCCTCCGAGGGAGTAGTCTATTTATAGTGGTGAGATAGAGAGTAGGGTTCATTTTAAGAGACCTCTTAAATCGAAGGTGGAAAATACCTGGTGAATATCCTCGGAACCGGTTTCATAGGAAGGAAAATTTTTGGGGATCTAAAAGCAAAATGTTTGCCCGATTTTTAAGTGGTGCGATAGAAGACTGTAGCTATGTGACAAGATATTTGTTGACACGCATCAACAAGGTTGTTGATTCATGTGAATGAACCTCACGCGTGCATCAACAACCTTGTTGACGTGCATCAATGAACCTCACCAACATGCATCAACAAGGTTGTTGATGCGCGTCAGTGAGGTTCGTTGATGTGTGTCAACAAGGTTGTTGATGCGTGTCAATGAGGTTTTTTGATGTGTGTCAACAACACTGTTGATGCAAGTCGATGAGGTTCATTGACATGCATCAACAAGGTTGTTGACATGCATCGCTGAGGTTTGTTTCGACGCACATCAATAACCTTATTGACATGTGATGTAGAAAATCATCTGTCACACATCTATAGCCTCTCGCTTCTATGGTCATGTGACAAAAAAATCTTTGTGTCACACATCAACAAGGTTGTTGATGCACATCAACAAACCTCACTGATGTGCGTTAATGAACCTTGCTGATACGCTTCAACAAGGTTGTTAACACACATCAACAAGGTTCATTAACGTGCATTGAAAACCTTGTTAACATGTGACAAAAATCTTCTTTTGTGTGTCTCGCAACCTCCGCACTCTTTTAAATGCACGACAACAAAATCTCTGTGTCATGCATCAACAAACTCTCAGTCATGCTTCTACTTCTTCTGTACTCTGTCATGCATCAACAAACTCTCCCTATCACACGTCAATAGACTCTCCCTATCACATGTCAAAAAAATCTTTATCACGCGTATGTAGCCTCTACCCTCCTGTCGCACGTCTGCGTAGCCTCTACCTCCGTCACGCATTTACTATACTTGATAATACATATGCCCCCATGTGGTATGAGTGAGCTAGTAGTGTTCTACCTGGTGAATAATCTAGGATTATATAGGGGATAGTTTCAAGGGTAGGTGAAGCTGACCCCTAAAAAAATTAAATTGTAATTTTTAGGCAAACAGGTCACTGACCGCACTAGAAAATTTACCTTTTCAAAATTTTCAAAAATGGAATATTCGCTATATTACGAATATTCACCACTAAATTTATCCTTAATAGAGAGAAGAGAAGTCCCTTTAGAGGGAGTCATATTTTTTGGAAGTTTCACTCAAGTATTTTAATCCCATTTCTCTTTTGGACATTTAAGTAATGGACAAGACTATATGGGAACATTAGGTTCTTGTTTTAGAATAGAAAGGCATAGCCCACGAATTTAACTATGAAAGAGAACCTAATGTTCCTCTATAGTCTTGTCCATTACTTAAATCTCCTAATGTTCCTCTATATTTTATAAATGAGACAACCCATGATGACATACCAAGAGACACCTTTAATAAAATCATGTTGTCCATTATGAGTGAGATCGTGGGGAAGAATGGAAAGGGAAAGGTATTCTAGAAACTGATTATATAAAAGGTCACGTGGGTCAGTGCAACGAATCGATAGAGTTGACCTCACGAGATAAATAAGAGGGTGATTGCAACTGTGTGTTGTGACAAATATTTTGGAGTCGGCGGTGAAGTGGGTATTTGAGAAACTAGGAGGCCATGGTATCTACGAATTTATTAGTAGAATGCAGAGTGGTTTGAAGTTTGTAATAGTAAAGTTAGTCAAAATTATGTCGGCATGACATTTTTACCTTTGCATTATTTTGTTACAACACTAGTATATACCATTGACTTGGTTTACAACTAGTTGAGAGTCACCAAAGATATTAATTGATTTAACATCTAGGGAGATGGCAATTTGAAGGCCTAATATGAGTGCTTCATATTCGATGATGTTGTTAGTGCAATCAAAATCTAGTTTGAAAGATATAGGAATAGGTTCACCATCCGGAGAAATGAGGATAACACTTGCCCCACCTCAATGTGGACATTTGGAACCATCAAAGAATAAGGTCATCGGTAAGTGGTATCGTCCAAAGAGAGGGTAGCAATGGATTCATCTTGGGAAATCAAAGTTAGAGGGTTGATCCCTAGAAAGAGGTGCATCTGCTAGTTGGTCAGCGATGGCTTGGCCTTTAATGAATTTTGGTGGATGAATTCGAGGTCAAGGTCTGTAAAAATCATGACCCAACGTGTAACACGTTGATGCTGGTAGGGTTTGGTGTACATGTAATGTAAGTGATCTATTTTAGTGATGAAAAAAGTTTTTTGGTTGAATAGGTAATGATGCAACTTAGTGGTGACAAAGACTAAGGCTAAGAAAAGTTTTTCAGCATGGGTGTACCTGGTTTTGTAGTCTAGAAGTGTACGACTTATGTAATAAACCACTTTCTCTCTATGATTATCATCGCAATGAGCAAGCATGAAACCTAAGGAATGGTCAGTAGTAGAAATGTATAGGTAAAAGGGGTGGTCTGTTAGGATAATTAATTATGCATTTTATAATTAATTTATAATTATTATTATAACATTATTACATTAATTAGTTGTATAATGTTATATGGTTTTATTAACCATATTTGGCTTATTATATTCATGGGTATAATTGTTATGTTGTTATAACAATTATTTCATTATTCATTTGTGCTTCCGGATGTATTTTAGAAGCTACTGTGTTTTAGTTTGTTGTTGCATAGTTACAACTCCATATTTTTTTGTATCCATGCTATCTAATATGTATAAATATTGTAGCCTGCACTATTGTAAGGGATTGATTTCACATTAATAAAATATACAGGCTTTCGTCCCTATTTGTGAAACTACATTTGGTACCAAAGTGAGAATCTGGACTTGTGAAGCAGAGAAGGTTGGAGAGAGGAAGAAAAAAGTTTTGGAGAAGATTCTACACTCCAAGAGAGCATGTGTTACCTCCAACAACTTCCTAGAACACCCTGCATCCCCAAAACCTCCTGTCATTCTCCAGGTGTTTGTAAGGTAATTTTTTTTTCCTTATTGCCCCCTGCACTAGGAAAAATTTGCTCCTTGGAAGTTAATTTTTTTAAAAATAATTTTTCCCCAATAGGGTTTTTGCCTCTAAATCTAGAGGACTACTTAGCTACAGATAATATTATCTATTTTTCCACATTTGGAGGACTCCTTGCTAGTTGTGGAGACACCGTGTTACATTGATTTTTTCATCTAACCCCATGATCATGATCCTATCGAGCTATGTGAGCCCCATCAACTTCTATTGGCGAGTCAAGATTTGTATTTAGATAAATATCCATTCAAGAGTGAGATGGTTGTCTGATTTGCATTGGTGGTAGAGTTGTATTTGTACCAAGTTTGAGACAAGAGCTCATCAATAGATCCATTTTCTAGTTAGATCTTGCAAGCATTGAGCAAGGGAACTCAATGGTGAACTCACTTCCATTTTTGCCTACCAAATGAGCTTCTTTTAGAAAGGGCTAAGTGTTATTACATTCAATTTTGAGCTCCTTCATGCATTGATAAACAAGTTGTCTCAACATTGCATTGGCGAGTTTGATGTGTAGAACCAGAAATCACCATAGAATTGCAGTTTGGTGAGTTCTAAAACAGATCCGATCTTGTATTTGTGTGATGATCTTCCTTCATTCTCCACATCCAAGCTGAGACATCATTCTTCCACCGAATGCGGAGACCACAAACCTACATCAAAAGTGATTGAGATCATGTCCTCTCCATTCACCATTGCCATATCTCCCATCGAGCTCCTTCAAACCGAGAACTTGTAATACTCCATTGCCGACCTACACAACGTGAAACATATAAGAAATAACGAATATAAGGAGATAACAAAATAAAAAGTGGTGGAAAGCAAAATGAGGAGATAACAATAGAAGAAGATCTAGTTTTCATGCATACGAAATCCCTAACCGCCCTCCTCCAATCTCGTAGTCCATGTGGAGCTCCACTACAACCATATCACCATTTTCAAAAGGTGAGTCGAATTTCATCTTTATTAAATTTAATTTTCTTCAGATTTCTTAACCAAAAGCACAAGCAAAGTGAGGTAGTTAGTGTGTGAGAGGTTTGGGATTCGACCCACACCCCCAAGTCATTTTTTAATCCAAGTGACTTTTAGTGGAAAAATAGGAAAACCACCAACTATGGAGGGAAACTTATTGACAAAAACCGCCTCTAAACAACTAGTTTTTAACTTAAACCACCCCTAAACCTTTAGTGAGAAAAACCCTATTTTAGGGAAAAAAATTCTCCTATTAGGCCTATTTTTTTCATTTTGAGCAACATTTTCCAAAGGGGGGATAGCTAAAAATTGCATTTTCAGCTGGTTTTTTGCAATTCTTTGCATTTTGGGTCATATTGGGCTTCGAAGGCCACCAGGGCCTGCAAAAAAATTTTTTTTTGCATGCCATTCAATTTTTCAATTTTTTTGAATGTAATTATATGCTTATGTATATTATACTAATTTTTAGGTTACCATAGTCAACCAGAAACTTTGTAACTACTCAGAAACTAGCAGAATATTATACTCAAAAATAATAAAATTTGGTTTTAAAACACCCATGAGATCCTAGATCTCTTACGCATCATTTCGTATATATAGTGCCTGTGGGAAGTACTTATGGGTAAAGTTTTCACAACTACTACTGCACTTAACATATAATATAGCTGCAACAATGTCATTTAGGCATCGACCCTTTAAATCGATGGGGATTAATAAGGTCACAGTGCACACACTATGAGCCATCCCATCCGTCTATGAATGATTACACGACATAAATTTGACTGAGAAATTATCCAAGTATATAGAGAAGTTACGCATGCATATGAGGATATTTCTTTGAGTCGGTGTCAATAATCACATAGACCCCTTTTAGTACTATCTTGGTACCATGTATTGAATTCTTTCACGTACATTAATGCCTCTTTCATGTACCACGGGTATATATAAAGGGAGAGCTTCTTCCACATACCATCAGGTATATCGGAAGGGCGCATATATAGAAAGGTTTGGTATATCAGACTAATGGTATATAGATTGGGAGACCTTATACCTAGAGTGATAAGAGCCTAACCTTGTTAGTGATTTCTGCAAAATGGGCACCAATGCCCCTAATTTTTTTCATTATTCACAACTTCTTAGAGGAAACAACTATGCTGCATGGAAGACAAAAATCAAGACACAACTTGAGTTTGAAGAGATCTTGTCTGTTGTGACTGGTACTCTAACCAGATCAACAAATGATACAACACAACAAAAATAGTTTGATAAAGCATATCAGAAAGCCAAACTCATCATCTTGTTTGGAGTTTTGAAAATGTGTAACCCCACATTCAAGATGCCAAAACAACAAAATAATCATGGGATAAGTTGAGCACAGTATATGAGGCCAAAAACAAGAATGTCATACTAAATTTGTAGAGTCAGTCACATACACTGAAGTTCAAGGAGAATGAGAAAATCAAAGCCTTATTGAGAAGAGTTATAAAATTGATGGATTCACTTCTATCCCTAGGAGAAGCGGATGATGCTCTCATTCCCATTTTTCTCAAAGCACTCCCCTCTTCTTATTGCATTGTTGTAAAAACCTAAACATGTCGATAAGACAATTAGTTTTAACAAGTGGTAAACCTACTACAACAAGAGGAAGCCATGCATAACAAGGATGATGAAGAGGAGCAGGCACTCTCTTCTCATCAAAAATGGAAAGGAAAAGGAAAACCTAATTCCTATCAAAATTACTAACATCAGAATCAATATCAACATCAAGGGACAAACAACAGAAGAAGTAATGTCCAATCTGAAAAAGAGGACATGAGTTGAAATATTGTTGGTATAATACATACAAAAAAGGTTTAAGTAATTTTGGAACTCAACACCAAAAATATTACAAGGGACATACAAACTACAATCAAGGGAAAAAAAGGGGAACTAGAAAAGAAGACCCCATCAACAAGGAAATATTGTTGAACAAGAAGAACATTCAAATAATGAAGACTTCTTGTACACTTCTCGATCAAGTGAACCATCCACGTCATCTAGTGATGTATGGTATGTTGATTTAGGATCCAATCGACACATGACCAGCCACAAAGATTTTTTTAACTCAATAAGGGACATGCCTTTGAAAAACCATGTTTCGGTAGGTGATGATTCTTCATATATAGTTAATGGAATTGGAAACATTTCTCTACCCTTGTTTCACGCAACTATAGACTATCATATGTATTATATGTCCCTTAGTTGACAAATAATCTTCTTTCAGTAAGTCAAATCCTAGATCATAACTTAAAAATTGACTTTGATATTCATTCCAACAAGAAAACATGTTTTATTCAAGATAAATCACGAGGCTCGAAAATAGTTGCAAAAGCCTCCAATGTGGGACACATGTTTTAGCTTGATTTTTCCATGGAGATGATCAATCACTTGCAACTAAGAACTCTACCTCAGCATATTTGTGGCATCAGAGACTTGGTCATGTTAGTTTCAAGTATCTCGAGACACTTCACTGGTGTAATACGATACATGGGCTACTATCTCTTCAAAAGGATACAAAAAGTGTCCTCACTACCTAGTAGGAAAACAACATAGAGCTTCATTCTAAAGAGTACATATCAATCTCATGGTAAGCTTGATCTAGTTCATACCGATATTTTTAGTCTGATGCAACTAATTCATTCTAAATTTTAGTACTTCATGCTATGTGTTGATGACTATTCAAGAAAAATGTGGATTTTTGTCTTCACAAGAAAAGTGAAGATTTTGAAACCTTCAAGAAGTTCAAAGTAGTTGTTAAGAATGAAACTGGTCATCACATCAAATCTTTCTACTCAGATCAAGGGGGAATTCACCAGTAATGAGTTCAAATACTACCTACAAAATCACGGGATTCGTTGAAAAATGCCTCCTCCACACACAATGCAACATAATTGTGTTGTTGAGAGAAGAAATCGTATTATCATGGAAATGGTGTGATGCATGATCAATGAATCTATAATTGCAAAGACATTATAGGAAGAAGCAATAAAGGGTATAATGTATTTTTTGAATAGAGTTCCCATAGTTTCTCTTGATAGAGTAACACCACAAGAAGCATGGTCAAAATAGAAACCATCTATTGCACACCTTAGAGTATTCGGGTGTAAATAAAGTATGCACATACCCAAGAAGAATAGAAATAAATTGGAATTGAAGTCATAGAAACTTATTTTCATTAGGTATAGTGAAGAGAATCTTGGGTAAAGATTGATGGATTTGAAGACCAGGAAATTCTACACCAGCAGAGATGTTGAGTTCTTTAAGAAGAAGGAAGCAAAGTCTCCTCCTCCGAGTCACCCGATGTAGATTCTTCACCAGTTTTAAAAATTGAAGTTGATGTTCCCACAGATTATGAAAGTGATGATGGGGATGATGGTGTTGATTTGATAGAACCACGACCCACATGAATAGTTTAGTATATGCCCAAGTGGTGTACTAGCACATTATGAGATGCAAAAATGGATGCTCCACCAGATACATCCACCACTGGACCATGGACTTATAGTAAAGCAAGAAAATAAGTGAAATTTTATTTGATGAGTAGATTTATTGAGTCTAACGAGCCCTCTACAGTCTAAGAAGCCATGCAGTCAAAATCTTGGAAAGATGCCATGGAATTTGAATATTAGTTAGTAATTAAAAATAACACTTGGAAGCTTGTCAATCTTCCACCAAGGAAGAAACCCATTGGATGTATATGGTTATTAGAAACAAAGTACAAACTGTATGGGATAGTGGACAAGTACAAAGTGAGACTAGTATAAAAGGGGTATGCAAAAATGAAGGCATTGACTACGAGGAGACATTTTCTCCCACAACTAAGATCAAAATGATCAGGATGATATTTTCTCTAGCTACATAGTTTGGTTGGAAATTCCATCAGATGGATGTAAAAAGTGCCTTCCTAAATAAATATTTACAAGAAGAAGTCTACATGACTCAACCTGAGGGATATGTCGTACCTGGTCAAGAAGTAAATGTATGCAGACTTAAGAAATCTCTATATCACCTCAAACAGGAACCCCGGGCATGGTACATCAAAATTTATGAGCATCTTGTACAACATGGATTTTTTAGAAATCCATACAATCTCAATGTTTACCTCAAAACACAAGGAGGAGATTGTGATTATAGTTGTCTATGTCGATGATCTAGTCATCACCGACAATTTAGTGAGGATGATTGATGCAATGAAGAAAGATCTTAATCGATCATTTGACATAACAGATCTTGGGCTAACGCACTATTTTCTTGGATTGGAAGTATGGTAGAATGAGATGTTACACAAATATTGTGTAACATTATTATATTAGTGTGTGAAAATAATGAGTTGTCTTATATAGCTCGAGAGATAAATAATGGTTGAGTGAATAATGGGATAGTTGAGTGATCTTTGGAGTAAGTTGAGATGTTGTAGGAGAGTTAATATGGATTGATGTTGACTCTTTCATTATAGATCAAAGAAATCTATATATGTAATACTTATATAATGAATAAAGATCTTGAACGTTTTCAACTCTAAATATATTATTTCAAGTGTATTGTTATCTAGCTATTCATGCTTAAACTTTGATCAATTTAACATTATGGTATCGAGCAGTTCATTTTCAGCTTAGCCAACATCATGTATTATTGCATAAGTTTTCTTTGTTGCATCTTTTACTGGATTCAACAAACTATCTTCTTTTACATTGCTTGAAATCTATGTTTTATTCTTTACCAAATAATGCCAAGAATTTAAATGTGTTCCTTGAATAAATGATTGGAGATAGATTAATCATAATTTGTTTTGGATCCCATACTCTAAGGATGTTGATTCAAGCATTACCACCTGCACTTTATATTGCATTATATTGTGTTATAAACTCAAGGTCCGAGTGTATGTCGATTTAAATGTTGATCTAAATGCCTATACAATGAACTCGTCAACCTCTACAAGCGTATTTGAGCTTGATTTGAGAACTCTAAATAATTCATCACCAACATCAGACAGAGACATAGAGAGATCTGAGTACATGTTCAATTTTGGGTTAGTTGCATTTTGTGGATTCACCATCCAAGACTCATTCGCCTAATTCCTATGGGTTACCAATGCCATGTTCAACTCCAATGGTTGTGCTTGAAGGTTTATTACTCAAAGAAATTGGAGATAAGAATGATGATAGGATGGATGTGACAATGGAGTCTGGTAAAAATCATGCACCATTGGCATTCAAATTCCACTCATTATTAGGGGATGATAGCCTTGCATCGAACAGAGCTAGGTTTCTCCTCTGCACCAATGCTTAAAATCAGCCTTATATGCTCCTCATCACCGGAGTTTCCAACAAGGGCGTGTTTTACAGTTCCACAGGATTGGTCACTCCCATAGCTTCCATGATGAAATATTCTCGGCATAAAAAATGCATGTTTATCATTATTAAATAATATATGTGCCATGTGTCTTTATTAAGTATTCATTGAGAAAAAATCAAGTAAAATCCATGTCTGTCATGTAATGTGTAAAAAGGTATTCGTTATACTAATATGTCTTTGGTGTCATTACATTTAAAATAGATTTTTTGGTCCATGAATTTTATTTTAATAGTTATGTACAAGTAATGTCTTTCATTAAAAAAAAGGTCTTTGTCTCAATAAGGTTCACATAGTGGTTGTCTTTAAATTTCTAATAATAGATTTTATCTATATTTGAAATTTAAGTTTGTTTTTTTTTGTATTCAAATTTAAGAATTGTCTTGTTGTAGTCTTTGTTAAATGTGTGTCATCATTTTTTGTAAAAGTTTCATAAAAATTGTGACATTTTAAGTGTCAAAATAAAAAAATAAAGTTGTTAAAATAAATAAAAATTGCCTCAAGTATTCAAAAATATTGGACGCATTTTCACTTTTACACGACGTCCAAGTGAGGGGGTGCAATATCGGTTGAAACCGACACCCAAGAGTTTGTAAATTGAACTTCATCAACACATTTTGCTAACTAAGTAGCAGAACGATGGAGGCTAGAGGCAACGGAGGCAGGAGGACAACCAACGACCTCTCGTCAGGCACCATCGATGAGGCCGCATGAAGATTTGGTGGCCATGTTTTTTCTGTTGTGTGTTTTCTATAGTTTCGTTGCTTTGTAATAAGAACAAAAGTGAATTCTTGTTCAATTGTAATGTGTGAGAAATTCCTATATGTAACCTCCTAGTAGAAAATATTGTAGAATGTGTCTCTAAATTTATTGCAACACTCATAGATTTGGAAAGGGTTGGTGGTCGATCCAGAAAACCACATATGTAAAAAGGTAGATAAAACTTTTACTAGGTGTTGTGGTCCTCTGACTGCCTTCCTTCTTTATGAAGATGATCCACCAGTGGAATGTCGAGTGCATTATTTTCATGGAGTAAATGCGGGATGCATTCTGTCGCATAGTTGTGGTCATGTGTAGCAAGACAGTCAGCCAGTTGAAAGTTTACACGCCTTTCTTTTGATCCAGATTATGAGGAAAGCTCGTGCAACATGTTGCAGTAGAAGACAAAGTTATATTGTACCATGTCAACATTAGGGGAGTGTATGTAGGGAAATAATAATGTTAACAATAGGGGAGTGAATGTTACAGAAATATTGTGTAACATTATTATATTAGTGTGTGCAAATAATGAGTTGTCTTGTACAACTCAGAGATAAAGAATGGTTGAGTGAATAATGGGATAGTTGAGTGATCTTAGGAGTGTGTTGAGATGTTGTAGGAGAGTTAATATGGATTGATGTTGACTCCTTCATTATAGGATCAAAGAAATCTATATATGTAATACTTCTATAATGAATAGAGACCCCGAATGTTTTCAACTCTAAATAGATTATTTTGGTGTATTGTTATCTGGTTTTCCATGATTAAAATCGACCAATTTAATAAGAGGATCACATTTTTGTTTCTCGATGAAATATACCAAGACAAAGACTCAAGAAATTCGGGATGATGGATTGCACATCGATTTCTACACCTATGGAGAACATATTGTAGTTATATTGTTCAAATCCATATCATGAGGTAAATGTCACTATCTATCGGCATTTGATTGGGAGTTTCATTTACTTGACCTACACTAGACCAAATCTCAAATTTGCAAAGTAAGCTATCTATCCGGGTTCATGGAGGAACCCAAAGTTTTTCATTAGAAAGTAGCAAGATGCATCTTGAAATATCTCAAAGGATCAGTGGATCTTGGTCTAGAATACAAGAAGAACGATAACTTCTTCTTGTTAGGATATTTGGATTTAGATCATGCAGGAAATATTAATGATAGAAAATTCACTTCAAGATTTGTATTCTTTATGGGATCTAGACCAATATCATGGGGAAGCAAGAAACAACACTTTGTTTCTCATTCTTCCTGAAGTCAAGTATCGTTCTACAGAGTAGTCTATGAAGTGATATGGCTACGTCACATACTTGAAGGACTTGGAATACCATAGGACAAACCGACCACCATGTATGTTGACAATGAATGTGTTCTCAAACTTGTTTGCAATCCAATTTTTCATGAAAGAACAAAAACATTGAGGTACAAGTTCATTTCATATGTGAGCATGTGTTGAAGCACAATATACAACTTTAGTTCTATCCAATAGCTGAACAAAGAGTAGATATCTTCATGAAGTCACTTGCATGTGACAAGTTCAAGTTGTTCAGAGAGTTCCTCTCCTCATCCCTTGAGACAATGCAAAATTAAGGGGGAATGTTAGGATAATTAATTATGCATTGTATAATTAATTATTATTATAACATTATTACATTAATTAGTTGTATAATGTTATATGGTTTTATTAACCATATTTGGCTTATTATATTCATGGGTATAATTGTTATGTTGTTATAACAATTATGTCATTATTCATTTGTGCTTCCCAGATGTATTTTGGAAGCTATTGTGTTTTAGTTTGTTGTTGCATAGTTGTAACTCCATATTTATTTGTATCTAGGCTATCCAATATGTATAAATATTGTATCATGTACTATTGTAGGGGATTGATTTCACATTAATAAAATATACAAAGCCTGTCCTGTTTGTGAAACTACATGGTCATCCTTAGGAGGAATAAGCACCGGTGGTGAAGAAGGTATTTTTAAGGCGTCAAAGGATCTGTGGCATTCATCATCCCATTTGAATGAGATGCCCCTTTTGAGGAGATGATGAAATGGTTGACAGGGGTCAAAAAGTTGTGAAATGAACTAATGGATAGATTGCTGAACTTACCTTGCAAACTTTGAAGTTTATAGAGAGTAGTAGGTGGAGTCATTTCTAGAATAGACTTTACTTTAGCATGATCGACTTCTATGCCATGCAAATAAATGATGAAAATAAGGAGTTTTCCTAAAATCTTTGTGAAGACACACTCCTTAGGTTAAAGGTGAACACAAGATTTCATCGAGGCAATCAAAGATGACCTTAAGGGACTATCGATGTTTGTATCGATGTAATCTTCTAATATGTAATGCATGATGTCATGGAAGATATAAGTCATAGCTCATTGATATGTCACACCAATGTTTTTAAGGCTAAAAGGAATGACTCAAGAGTGAAGGTCCCCTAAGGAGTGATGAAGGTAGTTTTGTGTTGATCTTCTGGAGTAAGTAATATTTAATTATAACCTGAGAAACCATCCATAAGTGATAACATCTCATGGCCGGTGGTGAGATCAACCAATTAGTCAATCCTGGTAGAGGAAATTCATCTTTGGGGTAAGCTAAGTTGAGGTCTTAGAAATCCATGCAAATGTAGATTCCCCTATCATTTTTGTGATAGGAATGATGTTAGAAATCCATTAGGGATAATAAATTGGTAGGATAAAGGAAATCGAGAGACGGCGCTGAAATTCTTCTTTGAAAAGAATAGAAATGTGAGGATTCAATTTCCTGACTTATATTTTATAGGTTTGGCATCGGGAATGGTTACGATATGTTGGTCCGAAAATGCCGCTGGGAGATATATGGATAGACGAGCCAATAGTGTGCGTGGCTTAGCCCCTCTTTGAGTCGACAATTAAAGCTGGTTTATTGCTATTCTACCAGCAGGAATCTATGCAAGTCTCACAGATTCTACCTTCGGGGGTTGGGATCTCATCCCAGTAGAGTGTTCTAGGCTGCGAAAAGAAAGGAATGAAAGAGGGAGAAGAGAAAGAACAGATCCGAAGGGAGAAAAGAAATGAATTCCAAAGCAGAAAGGTCAGAAGATTTATGTTTTTAGTTTGGTAGTAAACAGAGCCAAACCTACTTGCATAAATAAACAAAGCAATACTGATGAGCAAATGACAGAAAAGTAGATATGAATCCAACAGATTAAACACATACAGATCTAACGTAAGAAAGATCTGATGCATAACACAGCTATTGAGCACAAAGTCTTAATATTTGTATTACTGTTTTCTTCTGTTACAAGAAAGCTCAAAGTCTTTCTCTCCTCACTTCTATTTTCATCTAAAAAATGTTCACCCTGAATACAACAAGTATTCCAGTATTTATAGAAGAGAGGAGAAGAAAAGCAAAAAGGAGCCAACAAATATTTACAAAGATATCTAAAAGTCATGTTGACTTTTGACAACTTGATGGATGACATCATCCCATGATGCAACATGGATGATGTCATCATTTGTGCCAACACACTTTAGACATTTCAACAAGAAAGTCAGAGAATAGAGAGAGAGAAGAAGAAGAAGAAGAAGAAGAAGAAGAAGCAGCTACTCATCATCGTCATCCTGCGGCCGAAAGGGGGTTGCCTGCTTCTGATGCTGCTCAGGAGATGATATGTGGAACTGAGCGCGGTATTCCAAAAACTTGTTAATCATGGGCCCAAATTGATCCTGTGATGGATCCAGTGCCGCTTCGTCGCTGATTGCTTCGCAAGTCTCCCGCTCGCTTATGAGCTTTTCTGGGAGTTTAGAATAATCTTTCTCCACCTCGATGAGAAACCCGATGAAGTCCCTACAGGCCAGCAGGTTGTTGATAGATTCAGTGTCAAATGTGACCTCTGGCCCCGTTCCTTGAGAAGCGATCTCTTTGAAGATCTGGATAGTTTCATCAGCTGATCTCATGGTAAAGGAAGGAGTGAGCAGCCCTGGAGACATGTTAAGAACAATTCGCTCCATTTGATGCATCGTATCCAGGGCCTCTTCCTTCACCTTGTCTATCTTTTCCAGAACAAATTCCAGCTGATCTATTCGATAGTCCAAAGTGGACATGGTTTTGTTGAGAGCCCTTGGATGGCCGAAAACTCCGAACTTGACCAGATCTTCGACTGAACAGTCGAACATTTGTTGAAAGGTCTCATGTTGGAGTCTAGCATGATCTAGCTCTTCTGATATGGGACCCGCTAATACTTGGAGTTCCTTGTTCACCTTTTTGATGTTTAGATATGAATTGATATATTCGGCGATCACTCTTTCACTGTCCTTGAGGATCTGGCTCCTCCAAGCAGAAACGGCCATACCCTGCTCGCCGATCTTTGAATATTCATTGATTTTCTCCTGGCTGAGAAGCTCAGAAGTCTCGGTGGCAGTCGTGGGAGGTGCACTACCCATCTTCTGTAAGGCTTGAAGCAGATATTTGTTCTGCTCCTTCAGTAGCCTTTTCTCTTCTTTTGTTTCCTGAAGCTTTTGACAAAGGGCGTCGACCGCGGAAAGAGCTTCCCCCTGGAGACTTTCAGAAGATGTCCCCATTGTGACTTGGGTCACAATAAAATCTGCCAGAGACAGATCCTTTTTCTATTTGAGGGGATTGGGGTATGCAATTTCCATGATCCTCTCACCTGCAGCACTTTTAGAGAAGCGGGCAACAGGCTTCAGCTTCTTTGCCCCTTTGGCTGGAATTATTGAAAAGTCCATCGGAGCGATGGGAACTTTCCTCTTTTGTTGGCTCAGCTGCTGAGAGATCCATGCTGGTCCTATGGAAGAAGGACCAGAGACAGAAGAGGGGACAACCTGCGAGAAGAGGGGAAAATGTGGAGACACGCGGAGGCGGCATTGAGAGAATAGCCGAAGAAGTGCCCACGAGAGGAAGGGAAACTGCAGCTGCAGAAGACAAAGGAAGGGAAGGGAGCCCGGAAATGAGGGAAGAAATGGAGGAGGAAAGATCAGCGAGGGAGGAGAAGATAGACAAAGAGGCAGGGGAAAGAGTAGAAGAAGGGGCGGAGGACACGACCAAAGGGGTGGTCATCTTGAGTCACTCAAGGAGGGGAAGGAAGAGAAGAAGAAGGGACAGAAGGGACCTCTGGTGGTCAGAAGGATGCCGACATCCCGAGTGGATGGGTGTATGGGACTATCCTCCATCGCTTCTTTCTCCGGCGAATCCGAGTTATTACCTATTCAGCGCCGTGGAAGGAGGACTTCCCGGGACTTCTTCCGAATGGTGCTAGGCTCACCTTCTACACCTTTGCCTTTAACTACTTTTGGACCTGGAGGTGCATTGCCCAATGGGGAGGTTGTGAAATCTACCCCGAGGTAGATCAGCCCGTTTATGCGGCACTAGTGCTCTGTTCTGCGCATAGTCTCCTTGACCCTCTCTTCAATTGTTTGAGGAGCCTTGCTTTTGTCAATGGCCGGGAAGGGCCAATCATCCCCTTCCGTGTCATTATACACCTTGTCTACTTCATCTTCCATAGTTTGGAAGCCTTTGGGGACAATGGCCACTCCATATTGGATAATTTCCTCCAATGCTAAGTGAGAATGATCCTTTCTTCTGAGTTCCACCTCGTGGATGACGTCAATGTAAATATCCTCGATCTGAGGAACATGGATCGGATCAAGCTTAGCCCTTGGCAGGCAGCTCCTTGGGTCAAAGGTAGGCCTGGCTGGGAAGTCATGTTTCAAATTGAGCAACTCCAGCTCTGCGAACATTTCCTTCGCTTTGTGATGGGAGGAGCATGTGTACCGGCCCACTGTGAGGGGGAAAGGAGTTCCGCCCTTCTTTCTCTTGAGGCATTTCTCATGGTATGTGACCAGCTGCCTTGATAACTCTAGTAGAATCAGCTTAGGTCCAGCGTACCTTGGCAGCCTGGTTGGCTCGCCCAAGAAGTTGACCGCCCTCAGATAGGTAAATGTGGGAAACTGGGTGAACAGGGCCCCCCATTTCTCCACAGTTGACACAATGTTCTTGGTTGTGCGACCATGAGTTAGATTCGGCCTCAACATACAAATGATGTGATAGAAGAAAGCATCATTAATTTTGGCGAATTGAGGGATGCTGTTCTCCAGCCTCAGTTCTGGATAATACTCATATATTTTGACCGAGGCCAAATTCCACTTCGGTTTAGCCCGGATAATCCCTCTTGACGCTGCGCAGCGTAGACTACGTAAGAGTTCATATGGAACACTCCCATTGTGGTGAATTATCAGTTTGCTCGGAGATGGTGCCGCTTATTATTTCTCCCAAAGAAAAGCACTACTCGTGCACATTTTTATTCATTGTTTCAAGTACCTCAAAGATCCATTTATGGAAGTAGTGGGCGTCGAAAGCCCGAAGACCCGCTTTCAGAAAGTGATAGTATCGCTGAGCTCTTCGAGAAGTCATTGCGGTGGATGATTTGGGGCCACCGGTTACCACCTTCTTGTTCTTCAAGTAGACTTCGTTCATCATTTGCATGCATTGGTCTTTATTGTCTTCCCGTGCCTTGTGCACTCTTTCTTGGCCGACGGCCACAAAGTGCCGGTGGTGAGGGATGCCAAGTATCATCTCAAAATGACAGGCAGTGAGGTTTATGACCACCTCTCCCTTGCTGTTTTCGACACACCTTGTGTCCTTGTTGTAAGATTGTGCAATCACCATCATGAATTCATTGTTGATAGCGCTGACGGGGATTCCTCCGGCGAAATGCAGGGCACTGCCTATTAACTTGTCCATCCATGGACTTCTTGTAACTTTCTGAGTTCTAACCCAGAATTCTTCCATGTCAATGTGACCCAATTCTGAGTCTCTGACATCCATGCTGCATTCAGCCTGTGATTCAAGCATCCTGACCCTTTGATATTTGTACTTCATCTCCTCTTCAGTAAGCTTAGCCTTTCCTCTTGATTTGGTGGGTCTCTTGCTGGAGGTAGACATGTGTTCTTTCGAACTCAGTTGCTGATCTGCATGAAGAAGAAGCGAGACCCAATCCAAAAAGGTTGAATTAGCCATTTGATCTTCTATTGGAAAGCTAGCAGAAGAAAGAGTTAGAGATTTTAAGGCTCAGGGCGCAGGGCGCATGAAATTTGCAACTTGCAGGCCAAATAGATAATGCGCGCAGGAAGAGGGTGTTACAAAGGTTAAACTGGCGCCAAAGGCGCATGGCGCATGGATGTTGCAGATTGCATTTTATAGAAGGCGCATGAAAATTGTGTGTTACATTGGGATTCGGTGCGCCAAAGGGATATGGCGCGGCGCATGAAGGGTTTACACAACATGATGTTGTTGCGATCGGGGATGCGCCTGCGCCTTTATTGCTTCATACTTGCGCAGGTAAAGCTTGTGTTGCATGGAAGCTGGGTGCGCCATGGGCGCATGGAAAAAGGGATGCAACATGGACGGATGGTGCGCTATTGGGGCGCAGGTTTAACACTTGAAGCACGCGGAAAAGGCGCGCCTTGAGGGCGCATGAGCTCATTATGCAGCAGGCCGAAAGGGTGTGCCATTGGCACGGATTTTGCTCATGTAACAGGGCGGGTAGATGCGCCAAGGGGGTGCAACTGTTCTTAGTGTTGCAGGACGCACCGATGCGCCAAGGGGAAAAGACAGTGAACAAACCTTCTTTACAAAGGGGGTTTCTTTATGATGTAGGTTCTTTTATCCCTGACTTCTTATTTGAAAGGCTCAGCTGGGTAAACGAAACGGTTTAGATCAGGAGGGCTACAACCACTGTTTCAAGAAAACGTCCTTCTCCAGCAGATCTGGAAAGAGGGAGGATAGCATAGGGGGAGGGCAGCCAACTTAAAACATATATTTTAAAGACCAGACCAGCAAGCATAAAAACCAGACCACAAAAATACCAAGAACCGAAAACACCAAACACACAAGGGGGAGAAGAACCTCTTACCTGATAAATAGCAAAAGTGTGCAATGGGTCCACAAGGCGAAGAAAACGATGGGCAGGAGCTGACAGGTTTAGAAAAATCACGTGCTTTGCAATAGTGAAAATGACATTGGGCGCGTAAAACACCTATATATATATAGGTAAACCTGCCATTAATGCGCCAACCACTTTTGAACTGGCGCATGAAAATTGTTGTCGACAGGAGAAAGCGTGCGCTGTTTGGCGCACGAGAGTATTTGACAACAGGAGACGAAGTGCCTTGCGCGCCAAAAGCATTGTCGACATGAAGTTATGTGCGCCCTTTGGCGCATCCAAAAGCGGAGCAACAAAAGTTGTGTCAATAATAAGGCGCATGCTCCTTGGCACACACAAAAGAGACTCAACATTCTTTGGTGCACCTAAAGATGTGTTAACATGGAAAACCATGTGCCAAAGGCTTTTAAGGGGCGCATCAAAAGCTAGTGTTTTAAGGATATTTCATGCGCCCAAACCTAAAAAGGCTCAAAATGACTGAGTTTGAAAACTAGATTTCCCGGGAAGGGATTTTACAACGTTTCGAACGCGAGGGATCCCTAACGAGGGATCGAAACAAAATTTTCCGTATGGTTATCGGTAAAATTGCCCTTGTCAATTTTACGGGATAACAGCTGGCTCTTTCTGGGGACTATCCCTGAACGAACTCAGGGGTAGAGAATCCCAGATCACTTGTGCCTATCCATTGGGTAACAGAGTCAAAAACAAGGGGGACCGGAGGGAGAACAAAGGAAACACACAACAAACCGAAAGCAAACACACAACTTAAAAAAATTGTACAAAGAAGAGAGCAAGCTCTACTTCCTGAAGATCTTCAGATGTTGCCCGCTATAGGGAAGCGGGAGCTCAGTTCCATCCAGATACGAGAGATAGAAACTATTCTCTCCGTTGAGTTGCTTGATTTTGAAGGGCCCTCTCCATAGGGAATCAAACTTTCCGTGCATGCCCTTTGGCTCTCTTCGCTTGTCCCACAAAAGGACGAGATCTCCCACTTGAAAATCTCTCTACTTGGCCTTCTTATCGAAAAGCCTCTTAACTTGATTCTGATGTTCAGTGATCCTGTTGATCACTCTCACTCTCTTTTCTTCAAGTGCTGCCAAATACATGATTCTCTTTTCTAGAGAATTCTGGAAAGTTTCATCTTCAATCGCTCGTGCCAAGCACAGAGCAGGAAGTTCCGCGGAAATGGGAAGCTCGGCATCAGTGCCATATAACACTTGAAAAGGTGACATGCCGAGAGATCTCTTGGGAGTAATGCGGTCCACCCACAAAGCGTCGTACAAAGACTTGTGCCACATCCGCTGATTCGATTCCACCGGTTTTCGTATGATGGCCACCAAGTTCTTGTTCTTTGGATTCCGCTTGACCATTTCTCGAGGATAATAATCGAGGCATGAGCCAAAGTTATCCCATATTCATAGAAAAAACTAATAACTTCTCGAGAGGAGAAGTTAGAAGCATTATCAGCAATGATTTTGTTTGGAACCGAACCCGACAATGATATTCTCTTTAATGAAACCGCAAACCACCTCGAAGTGGCATGCTTGATGTGTATGGCTTCCACCCACTTTGTGAAGTAGTCCGTTCTTTGTAAGGACATAGCTATGTCGGCACTTCGATTGAGGATTGAGTGTACCAATAAAATCAATTCCCCATTGCTCGAATGGTTCATTGATAATGACCGGCCTTAGGGAAAGGCAGCCAACTTGGGCTTGCCGACGGCAATTCTGTGACAGGTTCACACTTTGCCACCCAGGTGGCTGTATCTTGAAAGAGCGTTGGCCAATAGTACCTGGCTCGAATGATCTTGTGTGCCATCACGGAGGAAGAAAAATGTCCTCCACAAGCTGAATTGTGAAAACTTTCCAGTAGTTTTATTTCTTTGGGGCTTATCGCACATCGCAGAAGATGCCATCTATCCCGCGCTTATATAAGCCGTCATCCCAGATGACGTATTTAGCCGCCCTGAGCTTTATAGTGTGCTTCTCCTTTGCAGTTAGGTGCATCGGGCATTCGCCGTAGGTAAGGAAGAAAGCGATGTCGGAGTACCACTCATCACTAGTTGCAACAAATAGAACCAGAGGCAGAGAATCAGGCCCTTCTTGCCGGTCCTGCGCTTCTTCGATGTAGTCACCCCTCTCATCAGGATTTTCTGAATCTTTGTTTTCAGCCATTAGCTGACACAAGCCCTTGCCTCTTACCAGCTTGGTTGGTTTAATATCCAGGTCATACTCCTGGACCTTTGCGATCCAATTTCCTCGCAAGCTTCCTAACTCTTGCTGAGTTAGAATTGATTTCACTGCCGTGTCTGGAACCAGCACCACCGTATGCGAGTTTAGGATGTAATACCTGAAATTCTTCACTGCTTTGACAACGGCAAAGGCATGCTTTTCCAGCTGAGTCATCTTTAGTTCGTGAAGCTTGAGGGGAGAACTCATGAATGCAATCGGGGATTCAATGTCTTCTGAATTCTTTTGCATTAAGATGGCAGACACAGTATGCTCAGATGCATAACTATACATGATGAAGTCCTTGGAAAAGTCGGGACATACCAGGACTGGTGCATGAGCAACAGAAGTTTTTATTTCTTCAAATGACCTTTTCCCCTCCTCACTCCATCTGAAAGTTGGTGACCCCTTCATCATGTTCAATATGTGACGGGTCTTTTCAGCAAAGTCAGGAACAAAACGCCTGAGAAAGTTCACCTTTCCAAAGAAAGAATGAACACCAGTCTTGCTTGTGGGCAGAGTAAGGCTTTGAATAGCCTTAACTCTTTCAGTATCTATCTTTGTTCCTTCTTTGCTGACCACATGGCCTAGCAACTTCCCTTCCGTGACTCCAAAAACAGACTTTTTTGGGTTTAAGGAAATCCCATGCTCTCGACATCTGGCCAATACTTGCTCCAAGTGATCACAATGATCGCTTCGTTGTTTGGAGAACACAGTCAGGTCATCTAAATAAACCACAATGACCTTCCCCATCATACCTTTGAAAGCAAAGTCCATGGCCCGCTGAAAAGTGGCGCCGGCATTAGTTAGGCCGAAAGGCATCCTGCTGTAGGCAAATGTACCCCAAGGAGTAGTGAATGCTGTTTTAAACTGATCTTCAGGTGAAACTTCAATCTGATTGTAACCTGAAAAACCGTCGAGCATGGACAGCATCTCTGATCCAGTTACTGCTTGCAGAACTTGATCCATTATCGGAAGAGGGTAGTTGTCTTTCAGCGAAGCTTGATTCAAATTTCGAAAGTCTACGCAGATGCGTATTTCACCGTTTTTCTTGCGCACTGGCACAATATTTGCTACCCAAGTACTGTGATGGATAGGGAAGATGATTCTTGCGTCTAGCATCTTCTGAATTTCAGCCTGGATGGTGCCCGAAATCTTGGGATTATAGTGCCTCTGCTTCTGGCGGAAGGCTTTGGCATCGTCTTTCAACGGAATATCGTGCTGAACGTCCTTCGGCTTGAAGGACTTTAAATCGGCATAAGACCATGCCAATACATCCATATATTTTTTTAGCAGCTTGACAAATTTCCGCTTTTCTTCTGGCGTGCAACATTTCCCGATGTTCACAAATTGCGGATGTGCCTCCGAACCTAAATTGACCGGTTCGGTCTCTGGGGATGAGTCAGGATCATCCCGCTTCTTCTTTTTTACAAAACGGTCATGCCTGTCAAACAGGCGTTCCAGAGAAACCAGGCCCTTTGGAATTTTATTTCCCTTGAGCTGACATATGCCATCGTTCTCCTTTGTTTCGTGGTTTTGACCGTTGATTGATTCACGGCATGTAGAGGTGGATCCTTCGAAATACAACTCGTTAAAATTTTCTGATTTTTCCAGAAAGGCAATGAGTTGATTATCATCGTTGAACACCTGCCAATGCTGAGAATTATCCGGCACGCTCGGGTGGAAAACCACCTCAATGGTGTACTTGTTCATTTTCAAACCTGGATGTGGGAGCATGAGAGATGCCGAGACAGCCAATGAATCAGCCATGTCATTTTGAGCTCTTGGAATTGATTCAAGTGAAAAGGCATCAAACTCCTCAATGCTGTCCCATACCGCATTACGGTAGTGCCTGAGCCTTTCATTCTTTACTTGGTAGATCCTTTTGACTTGATTTACAACTAGCTCAGCATCACCTTGTACTTTTAGATTTTTTATTCCTCTTTCTTTTGCGGCTTGCATACCGAGTAAGAGAGACTCATACTCAGCAGTATTGTTAGTGTTGAAAAACTGCAATTTGAAAGAGAGAGGAATGACTTCTTCCTCAGGAGATATCAGCACGGCCCCAGCGCCACATCCACTAGTTGCACAGCTCCCATCGAATTGCAATGTCCAGATCTTATTAAGATCTCCCTCCTGAACGAGAACAGCCCCTGTTTTATCCGTCTCAGTAGATAAGAAGTAATTCCCCATCCCTGATGATTCAAAAAGGATTTGAGCTTTGGGGTCTTCAGAGCTGGTAACCAAGTATTTCTTTTGTGATTCTGGCTCCAAAGTCTGCATTACGCCTTTGACTGGAATTCTAGCTTTGGACCAGTCCATATGAATTTCTCCACCAACTTCGCTGCAAAAACTCCTTCCCAGCAATATTCCATAGGCTGCCGGAATGTCGAACAAGGACTGTCATTTTTACTCTTTTATCCGGGAAAGCCACAAATGCAAATTGCGCGTCCTTGATTTGGCCAACCAACGGAACTTGCTTAGTTTCCAAAGAATAACACCTGCCGAAAGGCTTGGTAAGAGTGAGGCCCAAAGCATGGGCGACTTTTTCCGGCATGACGTTATCAGAAGCTCCGGAATCAATTATGCAATTACTCAGCTTGTGTCCATTGATCAGTAGAGAGAGATAGAAAGGTTCTATCTTGCCTGACGCAGATGTTGAAGCAACATTTATATGAGATTCAGGGGGAGTGGATAGGATTCCTTTTGGGGAAACCTGATTAGATATAACAGCTTGACTTTGGATATACTTAGTCAATCTTACGAGCTGTTCGGGGTTTGACTGAAGATACTCAGCTTCAGACATTTGGATCTTGGTCTTTTTTGCATGATCTATAATATCAAACGCGGCCAAGGGTTGCGTTGGTAAAGGAATGAGTCCCTCACCTCGCGATGATGGAAAAGGATTGGTGGTCTTAGGAGGAATGTGAGAGGATTGATTTGGAGGAGAGATAGGGGGAAAAGACTTCTTTGCAAAAGATTTGCCAGGGAGTTGAGTAGGAAGAGGATTACCTCTTTTAGCAATGATCGGAGGCGCGTTTGACACGGCCTTCTCCTGCTGGACATGGGCAGCAATTTCCACTTCTTTTCCTTGCGAGCGAGTAAAAACAAAGCATATGACTACCCGCTTGCGTATCCCTGGGTACCCTCTTCTTCATCGGATTCTTCCTCGTCAAATTCCATATACCCGATAGTAGAGTCGCCAGTCGGTTCACCGACATCTTGATCATCTTCGCCTTGAGACGAAGGTTCTTCATAGTACTGCTCTTCTTCTTCAATCTCGGCCAGAGCATTGATCGAGGGCCTCAAGTGCCAACCGCGGAGCAGCTGTAGGTAGACGCGGCCTTTGTGAGACATTGTTAGGAATGAAATTCCTCCACGGAATATCCCAGTATGAGGAACTGGGAGAGGCCTGGGCCAACTGCTTCTTTAATGCGAGCAAATCGTTCGCCATCTTTTGGAATGCTGGATCAGACGAAGTGGTGGGCAAAGGGCCCAAAGATTTAGGCTTTGCTGATTCCTTTTTTAATTCACCAGATATTATCAGATTATCCTCTATGCGAATGGCAGTGGCTTGAGCGAGAATCAAGGTGGCAACTCGCTCTTGAAGGAGCAAGAAACTAACTTTTGAGCTCATGGCATTTACGAAGAAACACTTTTGATTTTCCGGCGTTGGAAGCATGGCAACCGGGACACGGTTGATTAGTGCATTGAACCGGGTGATAAAATCGCGCATGGTCTCATTCGCCTCCTTCTTCAGGTGAGTGATTCGTGATAATAATGCAAATGCATCCTCTGAAGGCTTGTATCTGTCTTCGAAAGCATCCCGTAAGGTGGCCCAACTGGTGATAGATCCGGCTGGCAAATGCTGAAACCATTCAGCTGCAGGCCCTTGTAGGGTCTCCAGAAAAAGGTGAACCGACACATCTTCGTGGGTCACATCCAAAATACTGCATGACATAATGAATGCAGATATGTGGGAATCCGTGCTTTGATTTCCGCTCCCGTCAAATTTGGGAAAATTCTTTCGATTTCCGTGAGGGAGAGCGTGAACTGGATGTGGTAAAGCCAACGGACCCATCGCGTTTCCCCATGGAACCGCCATTTGAAAAGCCGGAAAGAGAACACGAGCTGGAAGTGTAGTTCCGCTGAGTAGCAAGGCACTACAAAGGGATGTAGATGCTCCTTGTAACAGACTTTTTCTTCGTGGAGGTGAGACGCTCCTGGATGACCGGCTAGCTGAGCTTAGCGCTGAAAAACGTGCCGGTGTTACGCTGAAATTGTGCCTCTGAAGCAGATCGAAAGTAGGATCAGCTTCTCCACGGGCTCTCCTGCTGCGCGTAAAAGGTTCACTCGCCAGTGTACCTTCTAGATCTGCAATGTTACGGCGCAGATTTAAACTTTCTTTTTGGTTGTACTGGCTGATTTTCTGGTCTTTCTGACAAAAACCAGCAGCAAATACTTTTCTAAATATTTAAAATTATCCTCTTCAGAAAACCGATTGCGGTTAAATGACAAATGACAATGAGGATAAAATAGCAGGGAAGATAGTAAGCTGATTTTCGGATCTTACTTTGACTTTTTCCAGAGGGTTTCAAACTTTTTGCAAACAGTCAAAAACTTAGATCTACGGCAAAATACTAATTTTTTAAAAACTCAGCGAACTAAAGATCTTTAACTGGACCAGATCTATGACTCTCAGAAGAAAATTTTTCGATTTGAGCATTTTTGCAAAAAAATTAGATTTTTACAAAAAGTTGAGATTTGCAAACAGGCAGCAATCTGCTGATTTTTTCGATTTCTATCTATTACTGTACCACTAGATCTCGATGATCTATTCGTTCCCCAATGAGTTGCCAAAAAAGCTGTTGGTCCGAAAATATGTCGCCTGGACAGATCTATGGATAGACGAGCCAACAATGTGCGGGCTTAGCCCTCTTTGAGTCAACAAAGCGGCGGTTTATTGCTATTCTACCAGCAGGAATCTATGCAAGTCTCACTGATTCTACCTTCGGGGGTTGGGATCTCATCCCAGTAGAGTGTTCTAGGCTACGAAAAGAAAGGAATGAAAGAGGGAGAAGAGAAAGAACAGATCCGAAGGGAGAAAAGAAATGAATTCCAAAGCAGAAAGGTCAGAATATTTATGTTTTTAGTTTGGTAGTAAACATGAGCCAAACCTACTTGCATAAATAAACAAAGCAATAATCTTGATGAGCAAATGACATAAAAGTAGATATGAATCCAACAGATTAAACACATACAGATCTAACGTAAGAAAGATCGATGCATAACATTCTGACTATTGAGCACAAAGTCTTAATATTTGTATTTCGTTTTCTTTCTTACAAGAAAGCTCAAAGTCTTTCTCTCCTCACTTCTATTTTCATCTAAAAATGTTCACCCCGAATACAACAAGTATTCCAGTATTTATAGAAGAGAGGAGAAGAAAATCAAAAAGGAGCCAACAAATATTTACAAAGATATTTACAAAATATCTAAAATTCATGTTGACTTTTGACAACTTGATGGATGACATCATTCCATGATGTAACATGGATGATGTCATCATTTGTGCCAACACACTTTAGACATTTCAACAAGAAAGTCGGAGAATAGAGAGAGGAAGAAGAAGAAGAAGAAGAAGAAGCATTACTCATCATCGTCATCCTCGCGGTTGAAAGGGGGTTTCTCGCTTTACGATCTTTGCTCAGAGATGATATGTGGAATTGAGCGCGGTATTCCAAAAACTTGTTAATCATGGGCCCAAATTGATCCTGTGATGGATCCTTGTGCCGTTCGCTGATTGCTTCGCAAGTCTCCCGCTCGCTTATGAGATTTTCTGGGAGTTTAGAATAATATTTCTCCGCCTCGATGAGAAACCCGATGAAGTCCCTACAGGCCAGCAGGTTGTTGATAGATTCAGTGTCAAATGTGACCTCTGGCCCCGTTCCTTGAGAAGCGATCTCTTTGAAGATCTGGATAGTTTCATCAACTGATCTCATGGTAAAGGAAGGAGTGAGCAGCCCTGGAGACATGTTAAGGACAATTCACTCCATTTGATGCATCGCATCTAGGGCCTCTTCCTTCACCTTGTCTATCTTTTCCGAACAAATTCTGATCTATCCGATAGTGTAACACCCTGAACTGTAGTTACTTTCTCTGGACATACAAGTGTTGATATGTGATTTCTTGTATAGGGATGTGTTCCTCGATTTAGAAATCATGCTTGATATGTATTGTAATTTCCTTGCAGATTGCAGATCTTGACTGAGTCAGAATATGATTAGACTCTTTTATTTATTTCATTTTGTGTCTGAATATTAATCTGATCACGGAATGAATTATAGAGATATTCATCTATAATATCTAGTCTTGGATCAGTGGAATTGATCCAAGTAATGCTTTAAATTTGTTTGTGATGAATTAGATCACGACCTTGAGCACGAAGTTGCAAGGTATGGAAGCATTGATTAAGCTGGTCAGGAGTATGACTCAGGCTGATCTTGGGAAATGAATTGGTTCCCGATATCGAAGTATATCTGGAAGGTCTCGGACGTGGACCAAGTAATAATTCTGTCATGTATATTCCTGTAGCCTAACTTGGTGTATAGGAGTGAATCATTGTTCGGAGATGCATGATTTTAGGTCTTTTCTTGGCATATAAAATGTTATACCTAACTGGAATTATTAATGGTTAGTAACCTAAAACTAAAACCTAACCTAGGGGTTAGATTAGTGTTAATCTAACCTAGACCTAGGCTATGTGTTAATATCCTAAGTCAGTAACTACATGTGATGTGGTTAGAATAAGTGTTATCCTAAATTCTAACCTAAGTTACTAACCTAACTATTGAGGAGGATGTAAAGGGGCCTATGGAGGGGTGCGAACCATGGGCGGCATTTTCTATGGCAATTAATGCATGGATAAGGATGAGGGACAGGTCATGGCGGAGGCTTAAGCGACGGCTAACCTGTGCAGACGTGGCAATTCGCTAAGTTTGGAAATGGACTTGAATTTTCATTGGACTGTCGCCAATTCCGCTGGGTCGGTGGAAGTTGAGTTTAAGCGGGAAAGTTGGTTTAATGGCATTCAATATTCTCGATAAACGAGCCAGAACTCGCGAGAAGGCATGCAAAAGGAAGTTTGAGGGTTTGTTTGGTTTGTCGCGATTTTCGGTTTTCTCTCGCTTGTTTCATGGTTCTTCTTTTGAGTCCTCTTTGAGTTGCATGGCAAGTATGAACTGCTCTAGCTCTTTTCTCTGTCATGGAGGATATATATGTGATGGAGATAGCGAAATTTTGTTGGTCGCTTTATCTTGGAAAAAGAAAAGGAAGTTTGAGCTCTTCCTGTGGTCTGCTTCGGAAATTTGATCAAAAATCCAGGCATTAACCTTTAAATATCTTGTTGTCTTTCAAGTGATTTCATTAGAACAACTCTGTTCAAATGTTTTGAGAAAATAGAGGATTTTCTATTGTGATCTTGTTTGATTTTTAGTCTTGAATCTCTTCTGGTTCGAATCTTCATTATCCTTGTTGGGTGTTTATTAAATTCAAACTGTGTCACTGTTTCCTTGTGTTTGCATTTCGGTTTGATTATGCGAAACTTGTGATATGTATGATTGCTCGGCCTGTTCGGCGTGAGCCCATGAATCGATCCTGTGATGGGTATAGGCCATTGATTGTTATGTTGTCGATTTTTGGTCGTCGATTCTTGTTTTGGAAACAGTCGGATTAAATATTAATGGGACTGTTTGTTTGATCAGTTTGTTGAACCTTTGAAAACCCTGTTGTGGTTTTTAGTGACAGTGACTAATGATACTATTTGGGTTCGTTCTGTCTGTTAAAATGGTTTGGAATCAGGTAACTAGTGTTACAGTTTTTCCTTTCGACTCATTAGTAGTTGTTTTTCCATGTTATTTGTGTAACGGGATCTAAACCGTTGACAGTGTACAGTATGGATATATGTATTCGGTCGACTATGTGGAGTCCTTTAAATGAATCGTATTGTGAACCATTGTTGAACTTCGTTTGAATATCTATTGGGATATTGGTAATTTGATTTTGTACTCGAAGAGTAACGAGTAGCACGACCTCTGTTATTTTACATTCGTGTTGCAAGAACTTGTGGTTTATACTCTTTGGATGAGATTCCACGTTTCTTTCCTGTGCCATCTTGTGTGAAAATGATGGTAAGGGTACCGTTGGACTTCTTGTTTTGGAAATTCAGTATTCCGGTTTGTTTTTGCCTGATCTTAATGTTGCCATTGTTGGCACCGATGATTTATCATCTTGCATTATTTTGGTTCTTGTTGTTAGGACTCGATTGAACTTATGATAGATGGACAAAGTGTAAGCTGTTTCAATTAGAGGCTGTTGGGTTATCTGTTGTTTGATCCCTGTGGAAGATGTCTTGCTTCTTTGGCTCTCGCATATGCAAGCGATATTGAACTCGTGATGTTTATTTTGGTCTTGATGGATTTTTGTGAACAGTTTGACATCTTGTATATCGGCCTTATGAGCTAGGTCATGGTTATTAAACCCGTATCGTATGCAATATAAATACAGAATTGTATTCTTTTTTAATTGAATGACTCAGTGGAGTCGATTGAATGATTTATATGTATAAGTCATTGTTCATGGTTGAATATAGATGAATTTTGGAAATCGTTGTTCCAGCGACTTATGGGAATAATTTGTATTTTGATCTCGGTTATTCGTAAGAATACCATTGTGTCGCATTGACAAGAGTTCAGTTGGATTCTTTGTTTGAAATCAGTAATTAAATTTGTTTGCCTGATTTTCATAATGCTTCGTTGACAGTGTACAGTATGAATTCATATGCAATTGTTTGAATTGTTACCTCTGTTTGAATCATTAGAATTCTGGAAAGGTAACTTGTACTTCTGTCTCTTTCTGAACTTGACATTTGGACACTGCCTTTGTCACTGTTTGAGATCCTTGAGCATGAATCTTTATCTCGTGTTCTAGCTCTGCTGAAGTGAACCGTGAATATCATACCTTAGACTTGCATGCGCCAAGGTAAGAATAGATTTGCTATATTCTTTTCCAATCACTCTGTCTCGATTGAGGTAGAGCATGTTCGGAGATTTTGAGTGATTGTCTTGGCATAATCTTGGGAAACATCCAATTTCCTAAGGCAATATAGTCTATTGCTGACCGCAATCGGGTTTCTTGATTTCGAATTCGGAGCCGTAAAGCCTTGTTGTGTTCGATTTTTATTATGATGGTGATTCTTCTGTTGTTTGACCGACTTGTTTGTATGCTTCTTTGGATGAATGTATTTCATTTGTGTAGAAGATAAGAACGAACTTATGTGAAAGGGAGTATGAATGATTTGGTTCTTTCCCTTCTTTTGCTTATTTGATGATATCCATCTGCAACAATGTGGGAAATGTGTTGTAAACATATTGGTGGAACCCGATTTGTTAGGATATTTTCCTTATGGGATGAATGAAACGATTTGACCAATGTTGTGATTTTGGATTCAATGATTGTTTGTGTACATTCGTTCCTTGATTTTTAATATTTGATGAAATATTAGAAAGTGATTAAGACTATTTTGTAACAATGTTAGAGTTACATATTTGTAATCATTTTGTATTACAAGGGCATAGTCTGAATATGTTTACTAATGTGAATATCTGATCTCATTTAAACAGGGTGTTTAATGAAAACAATTGATGGATTGCAATTGTTTTAAAAGTTAGTGCTTATCATGCTCAGTTCAACTGACTCATGTTGACTATTTTTGCGAGATGATTTCCGTAAGAGGTAAAAGCAATGCAGATCTGACAGGCTGATCAGATTGTTTATTTGATTTATAATGAATTACAGCTTGATTTTACAGATGTACTATATGTGAAAAGATGTTTCTTTTCCGTTGAGCATTGTATCAAGTATGTTGTTGCATAAAATATAATTGTATAGTTTTGAAAGGAATGGAATTAAGTGTTTGAAACTTATGTGTTGTATTCTATTTCTGATAGTTGACCTTCTTCGGTTTATGTAACGAAGGGGCATTGTTATCATTGTATAATATGAATGCTTTTGTGATTGACAATGAAAGCTTACAAGAAAATGAGATTGAATTCTTAAGAGTGTTTTGTAGTTCTAATTTGTTCTAGCAAAAGCAATATTGGATTTAAATAAATGTCTTTCTAGAAGATAGGTTAAAAATGAACCTAAGCAGAACGCTAAACAAGCTGGATTAAATTACTAATCCCTAGTCCTAAGTATGACAGGACAATATTAAATTGGATTCTTAATCATTTATATCTTTATACTAGTAAGTATGATATAAATTCAGTTAAGGGAACTGATATAAATCAAATGGAGTTCAGATGGCAATCTCAAGTAAAGGTTATGAGATATTGTCCAATTCTGTTGCTTTAGAATCAGGTGTATTCTAATGACTCCTTGATGAGAACTTGACCTTAATACCTCTACCATGTAATGGGTTTTATAGAGGAGGGTCGTCTTAAGATGAAGAATCCAGGGTACGGGAAAGGCTAACCTTAGGGAAAAGTCTTTAAAGTAATTTAAACTCGAGTGCTTAACGCATATTAATGAGTAGATCTTTTCGAGGCGGATTTAAAGGTTGACGGCACAAGACAACTGCAGGGTTGTACCTCCGAGAAGATTAGGATCTTCTCGAAGTTACAACAATGCAGGTGACTTATGGCGACACCCTTTGCATTGATCGCTAAGATTTACATTTGTGACCGGATTAGTTACTCAGGGATTGATTAGGAATGTGGTCAGGTTATAAGGCTGCCTAGGAGGTTCGGGTTATCCTGACACATTGGTCTAACTGTAGGGTTAAACCAGTATGTCACCGTATCCCTAATCCTCATGGACATCCATATAACATTATCACTTTGTTAATCTATCTCCGAGTGATTAAGTTGTAAAAGAAAGGACTGACAGTAGTCAGTGTAGGACGTTCTATATAACATAAGAATGGGGTGAAGGAAGTATTCCAGATTGACGAGTATGCCGTTAAGGAATACGTGACATAAACAGTATGTTTCAAATCTTTGGCCAAAGTATCGCAAGCTGCTGATTGCGTTGTCCTAATTCACCTAGTCTAAGGGATGAGATGCCGATGAATAATAGTAACAATTATTCAGTTAGATTCCTTGGACAGAGCATTCCGAATCCCAGATTAGGGAAGAGAACCGCAAGAGTAATGTGTTAAATAAAAACACCGACTCTTATTACTCATGAATAGATCGGTAGATTACCGAGTCATGGAATGAATAGATCGGAGGTACTCCGAGTCATTACATTGTATATGGTTATGCGTTATATGAATGGTTATTGGAATTGTGAGTTCTAAATTATGTATTTAGAACCAGGATGCAATTATCAAAAAAAAAAAAAAATTCACTTGTTCTAATGTATAAAATGAGGATGTTGCTGAGATAGTCCAAAGTGGACATGGTTTTGTTGAGAGCCCTTGGATGGCCGAAAACTCCGAACTTGACCAGATCTTTAAGCGAACAAATCGAACATTTGTTGAAAGGTCTCATGTTGGAGTCTAGCATGATCTAGCTCTTCCGATGATATGGGACCCCCTAATACTTGGAGTTCCTTGTTCACCTTTTTGATGTTTAGATATGAATTGATATATTCAAAGCGATCACTCTTTCACTATCCTTGAGGATCTGGCTCCTCCAAGCAGAAACGGCCATACCCTGCTCGCCGATCTTTGAATATTCATTGATTTTCTCCTGGCTGAGAAGCTCAGAAGTCTCGGTGGCAGTCGTGGGAGGTGCACTACCCATCTTCTGTAAGGCTTGAAGCAGATATTTGTTCTGCTCCTTCAGTAGCCTTTTCTCTTCTTTTGTTTCCTGAAGCTTTTGACAAAGGGCGTCGACCGCGGAAAGAGCTTCCCCCTGGAGACTTTCAGAAGATGTCCCCATTGTGACTTGGGTCATGGTAAAATCTGCCGGAGACAGATCCTTTTTCTCTTTGAGGGGATTGGGGTATGCAATTTCCATGATCCTCTCACCTGCAGCACTTTTAGAGAAGCGTGCAACAGGCTTCAGCTTCTTTGCCCCTTTGGCTGGAATTACTGAAAAGTCCATCGGAGCGATGGGAACTTTCCTCTTTTGCTGGCTCAGCTGCTGAGAGATCCATGCTGGTCCTATGGAAGAAGGACCAGAGACAGAAGAGGGGACAGCTGCAGTAGAAGAGGGGAAAAATGTGGAGACACGTGGAGGCGGCATTGAGAGAATAGGTGAAGAAGTGCCCACGAGAGGAAGGGAAGCTGCAGCTGTGAGAAGACAAAGGAAGGAAGGGAGCCCGAAAATGAGGGAAGAAATGGAGGAGGAAAGATCAGCGAGGGAGGAGAAGATAGACAAAGAGGCAGGGGAAAGAGTAGAAGAAGGGGCGGAGGACACGACCAAAGGGGTGGTCGTCTGAGTCACTCGAGGAGGGGAAGGAAGAGAAGAAGAAGGGACAGAAGGGACCTCTGTGGTTGTAGCGATGCCGACATCCTGAGTGGATGGGCGTATGGGACTATCCTCTGCTGCTTCTTTCTCCTGGCGAATCCAGAGTTATTACCTGTTCTGGCGCTGTGGAAGGAGGACTTCCAGGGGCTTCTTCCTGAATGGTGCTAGGCTCACCTTCTACACCTTTGCCTTTTAACTACTTTTTGGACCTTGGAGGTGCATTGCCCAATGGGGAGGTTGTGAAATCTACCCCGAGGTAGATCAGCCCGTTCATGCGGCACCAGTGCTGCGTTTCGCAAATAGTCTCCTTGACCCTCTCTTGATTGTTTGAGGAGCCTTGCTTTCACAATGGCGGGAAGGGCCAATCATCCCCTTCCGTGTCATTATACACCTTGTCTACTTCATCTTCCGTAGTTTGGAAGCCTTTGGGGACAATGGCCACTCCGTATTGGATAATTTCCTCCAATGCTAAGCGAGAATGATCCTTTCTTCTGAGTTCCACCTCGTGGATGACGTCAATGTAAATATCCTCGATCTGAGGAACATGGATCGGATCAAGCTTAGCCCTTGGCAGGCAGCTCCTTGGGTCAAAGGTAGGCCTGGCTGGGAAGTCATGTTTCAAATTGAGCAACTCCAGCTCTGTGAACATTTCCTTCACTTTGTGATGGGAGGAGCATGTGTACCGGCCCACTGTGAGGGGGAAAGGAGTTCCGCCCTTCTTTCTCTTGAGGCATTTCTCATGGTATGTGACCAGCTGCCTTGATAACTCTAGTAGAATCAGCTTAGGTCCAGCATACCTTGGCAGCCTGGTTGGCTCGCCCAAGAAGTTGACCGCCCTCAGATAGGTAAATGTGGGAAACTGGGTGAACAGGGCCCCCCATTTCTCCACAGTTGACACAATGTTCTTGGTTGTGCGACCATGAGTTAGATTCGGCCTCAACATACAAATGATGTGATAGAAGAAAGCATCATTAATTTTGGCGAATTGAGGATCTTGTTCTTCACCTCGATTACGGATAATACTCATATATTTTGACACGAGGCCAAATTCCACTTCGGTTTAGCGCTGCAGCGTAGACTACGTAAGAGTTCATATGGAACACTCTCGTTGTGGTGAATTGTTGTAGGCTGTTCGGAGATGGTGCTGCTTATTATTTCTCCCCAGCAAAAGTGCTTTGATCGGTGCAAATTTTTATTCATTGTCTCCAAGTACCTCAGCATCCATTTATGGAAGTAGTGGGCGTCGTAAAGCCCAAGACCCCTTTCGCCAGAAAGTGATAGTATCGCCTGAGCTCTTCTCGAGAAGTCACTGCGGTGGATGATCTGGGGCCACCGGGTTACCACCTTCTTGTTCTTCAAGTATACCTCATTCATCATTTGCATGCATTGGTCTTCATTGTCTTCCTGGGGCCTTGATGCACTCTTCTTGGGCCGACGGCCACAAAGTGCCGGTGGTGAGGATGCCAAGTATCATCTCAAAATGACAGGCAAAGTGAGGTTTATGACCACCTCTCCCTTGCATTGCTTTCGACACACCTTGTGTCCTTGTTGTAAGATTGTGTAATCACCATCATGAATTCATTGTTGACAGCACTGACGGGGATTCCTCCGGTGAAATGCAGGGCACTGCCTATTAACTTGTCCATCCATGGACTTCTTGTAACTTTCTGAGTTCTAACCCAGAATTCTTCCATGTCAATGTGACCCAATTCTGAGTCTCTGACATCCATGCTGCATTCAGCCTGTGATTCGGGCATCCTGACCCTTTGATATTTGTACTTCATCTCCTCTTCAGTAAGCTTAGCCTTTCCTCTTGGTTTGGTGGGTCTCTTGCTGGAGGTAGACATGTGTTCTTTCGAACTCAGTTGCTGATCTGCATGAAGAAGAAGCGAGACCCAATCCAAAAAGGTTGAATTAGCCATTTGATCTTCCATTGGAAAGCTAGCAGAAGAAAGAGTTAGAGATTTTAAGGCTCAGGGCGCAGGGCGCATGAAAATTGCAACTTGCAGGCCAAATAGATAATGCGCGCAGGAAGAGGGTGTTACAAAGGTTAAACTGGCGCCAAAGGCGCATGGCGCATGGATGTTGCAGATTGCATTTTATAGAAGGTGCATGAAAATTGTGTGTTACATTGGGATTCGGTGCAAAAGGGATATGGCGGGGCACATGAAGGGTTTACACAACATGATGTTGTTGTGATCGGGGATGCGACTGCGCCTTTATTGCTTCATACTTACTTGCAGTAAAGCTTGTGTCGCATGGAAGGGTGCGCCATGGGCGCATGGAAAAAGGGATGCAACATGGACGGATGGTGCGCTATTGGGGCGTAGGTTTAACACTTGAAGCACGTGGAAAAGGCGTGCCTTGAGGGCGCATGAGCTCATTATGCAGCAGGCCGAAAGGGTGCGCCATTGGCGCGGATTTTGCTCATGTAACAGGGCGGGTAGATGCGCCAAGGGGGTACAACTGTTTGCAGGATGCACCGATGCGCCAAGGGGAAAAGACAGTGAACAAACCTTCTTTACAAAGGGGGGTTCATTATGATGTAGGTTCTTCTATCCCTGACTTTTTATTTGAAAGGCTCAGCTGGGTAAACGAAACGGTTTAGATCAGGAGGGCTACAACCATTGTTTCAAGAAAACGTCCTTCTCCAGCAGATCTGGAAAGAGGGAGGATAGCATAGGGGGAGGGCAGCCAACTTTAAAACATATATTTTAAAGACCAGACCAGCAAGCATAAAAACCAGACCACCACAAAAATACCAAGAACCGAAAACACCAAACACACAATGGGGAGAAGAACCTCTTACCTGATAAATAGAAAAAGTGTGCAATGGGTCCACAAGGTGAAGAAAACGATGGGCAGGAGCTGACAGGTTTAGAAAAATCACGTGCTTTGCAATAGTGAAAATGACATTGGGCGTAAAACACCTATATATATATAGGTAAACCTACCATTAATGCGCCAACCACTTTTGAACTGGCGCATGAAAATTGTTGTCGACAGGAGAAAGCATGCGCTGTTTGGCGCACGAGAGTATTTGACAACAGGAGACGAAGTGCCTTGCGCGCCAAAAGCATTGTCGACATGAAGTTATGTGTGCCCTTTGGCGCATCCAAAAGTGGAGCAACAAAAGTTGTGTCAATAATAAGGCGCATGCGCCTTGGCGCACGCAAAAGAGACTCAACATCCTTTGGCGCACCTAAAGATGTGTTAACATGGAAAACCATGCGCCAAAGGCTTTTTAAGGGGGCGCATCAAAAGCTAGTGTTACAAGGATATTTCATGCGCCCAGCCAAAAAGGCTCAAAATGACTAAGTTCGAAAACTAGATTTCCGGGAAGGGAACAACGGAAGAGGATCCCTAACGAGGATCGAAACAAAATTTTCCATATGGTTATCGGTAAAATTGCCCTTGTCAATTTTACAGATAACACGATATTGTGGACCACAATGTTTGGGTCAATACAGGCATATCGGCATAAGACCAAGCAAAACCATTGTTATGGTCTCGGAGGAAAGAGGTAAAAGCTTCTTGTTAGCCACATCTAAAGATTAGCCTATCTTTAGAATGTGTGGGTTTTCTTCAAGTGTTAATGTTGATTTCGATAGTCGATTCATTTAACATGGTTTACATCTCGAGAAGGTAGTGACTGGTGAATTTAATAATCTTTCAAACCAAGGTGGGTGAGTATAGACTCATTGTCCTAACATTGAAGCGAGTTAATAAAAGGTGTATCATCATTGATCATGTCAGCGTATAGGAAGAGAAGAGAAGAGGCATCCTCGCCATCGCGTTGATAATTTAGAGATCCTAGGAAATTATGTTTACAAAAAAGTAAAGTTAGGAGGAATAGATTCGGGGTCAATAAAATCTATGGGTGAGGTGGTGACATTGGTGAATGGGTGGAGAAGGTTTGTCTTCCTCAATGAGGTTGATGTGGGCCTTCTTGGAATATAGTGTGGAAAATCCATTGCCACTTTGTGATCATTGTGTTTAGGGGTGGTACATGAAATGGCGGTATGGAGGCCTTGTTCATAAAAAATGAAGCCAAAGCCTTTCCATGAGTAGTGGTAAAGGAAAGTGTGGGAAAAGTATTGGTTAGTAAGATATTTGAGGTCAAATTAAAACGTCTTGTTTCAGATGGAGGTTCGGGTGAATAAGTGGCGATGATCAAGTCCCCCATAAGTTAAGTTGGTGCGAAGGTAGGGAGGACCAAAAGGGAAAACATCTCCTATGTGATAGTCATAATGAGGGTGCTAGTACAAGTTTCCATACTCTTCCGAGAATGAGGAATGTCTTAATATTGTATAGGTAGTACTCCCCGAGTGAGGTGTTTACAAACACCTTCTAAGGGATCAATAGTAGATATACAGGTAGCGGGGATAAACAAATCACTAGATGATTGGGAAGGAGGGGTATCAATTGGTTAGGAAGTAAATGGGTTAGTTGCAAAGGCTGTGGCAACAAAGTAGGAATAGAATATTTATGTATGGGAGAGGTAGCGGAAGCATTGGTTGATGGGGTCATGGGTGAAGGAGATGTGGGGGTAGTGGTAGATGCCTTGACTAGTACAAGTACATCGTTAGGTTGGTACAACATGTTATAAGTTTTGAATGGTGACGGGTCGGTGGGGATGGTATAGTTATGCCCTTCATGTTTGAATTTTACGGTGGTGTAAATTTTAGGGACACAACCCATGATGCAAATCCAAGGTCTGCTGATAAATAGGTTATACTAGAACTCTCCTTCTAAGACATATAATAACTATAGGACAATGCAAGGACCCAAACGAATGTGGAGAATAATGCTACCAAGGGTGGAGTTGATGGCATTGTTGAAGGAGTGAAACATAACCGAGTTATTATGCATACAATTTGAAGGGATGCACATTTGATTGTATACTTGGGAGGAGGATATGTTAATGCTAGCACCACCATCGATCATGACGCATCGTACGCATATGTTATCAATATAGAAAGAAATGATAAGGGTGGGATCAAGATCATTTGACTAGGGAGGTATAATATCCTTATCAAAGAAGCTAAGGCGGTGACTTGAGGAGTGGGCATGGGGGTGGAAGAATGAGATGATTTGGTAAGCGAGGCCATGTGGTGAGGGGTGATAATGGAGGCCATTGGTGTGGGGTCATTGGGTAAAAATCAATGATTGTAAGACCTCCATAAGGGCTTGTCTATGAGATTCAGAAGTTTGGATGAGATCGTACAAAGACATCTTTAGAGGAGATTGATGTAATTATTTTATCATTGTGCAATGGGTGACCCCATCAGAGATAGGGTATGTAGGTCCTCGAATGGTGATTTTGGGTGTGGGTGCAAATGGTATATTGGGCATGAGGTTGGTTGATGGGCTAGTTGCTTTTTATTTTCCTTTTTCTTTCTAGCGCGGGTGACAACTTGAACCATGTTAATCTGAGGGGAGGTGGTAAATGGAGAAGGTGTAGGATGAGTAGTGTAATGACATGATGGGAAAAAACCTAATGGGGGAATCCTTGTGAAGTGAGCTGGGAACACCAAAATTTGGGTGGTGATTTAGCCAACTCTCTGATACGGACCATGTTGATCTTGAATTTTGGAGGTGGAAAAAATGTTTGTGGGGGTGGAGATGTAGGTCATTGAAGAAGCAAGGGACAATGATGTGTGGTGACAGGTGAAGGTGGAACATGGTCCTCATCAAGAAGGTTATCATCATCAAAAAAATTTCAAGAGGAAAAAATTGGAGAAGAACGGTTTTGAGGGCCTTACAACCTTCTACATCATGTCCTAGCACACGATGGTAGGCATAAATTTTAGTTTCATCAAACCCTTTTGGTTTAGGTTTGAGGGGGTCGTAAGGTCGAAGTGGCAGTAATGTGATGACAAAATTCTCTAAGAGATTGGTTAAAATGTTGACATATGACCCCGCTAACGGATCACAATGGGAAGTAAGTGTGGGTTTGTGTTAAGTTATGGATGATCATGAGAAGAGGTTTTATAGAGGAGGGGAATAGGTTGGCCCATTGGTTTGGTAAGTGGCATTATCTTAGGTTTTGATGGCATCTTTCTTGGGTAAAGGTGTGGTATAAGAGCTAGTGATGGAAGGTTTTGTTGGTTTAACTACCCTATTAGAGGGTAATAAGATCTTATCTTTGGGTTACACCTTCTTGGGTAATGGTGACATATGAGTAAATGGTGTAGAAGGGAAACAATATGGGGGAAGAGGATAGGTTACCCATGGGGAAAATAAAGTTGCAGTAGAAGTGGTTGGATGGATGGTATGGGTTGAATTCGTATAGGCCTAGTTGGGCTTATAGTAACTGGTGGAGGTATAGGTGGTAGGAAATGTACGGGTGAGGGTGATAGTGTTTTGGTTTTAGGTGAATGAAGTGTAACAAAGGATCGTGATGAAGGAATATGTTTCTTAGCTTTTCTGGCCTTGGGTAGGAGACTATTTGGTTAGGGTTGATGGATGGGGCCCTAGGATGGATGGAAGGGGTGAAGGTGACAAAGGTGTGGTAGGTGAGACCGGTGTATGTGGCCTAGAAGGTTGGGTATTCCTTTTAGGTAGAGGAATAATGTTGGTGTGGGTTTGGGAAGACATGGCTAAGTCTAATTTGATAGGTGGGTGAGTAAGGCTTGATGTTGGCATGACACCCAAGGTAGTGATGGGCCTAGATATAGGTGAAGATATAAGTGTGGGTAGGTTTTTAGGTATTGGAATGGTTTTAGTTATGGGTAGAGGTTTGGATGTAGGTAGGGATGATGAAGAAGAATCCATTTTGATAGGCATGGTCAGTGTTGATCTAGTTGTTGGAAATACCTTTGGGTAGATCGTGGAAGTATCTTCAGAAACATTTACATTTGAGTCAAAAGGGGAGCCGAAGACATCCCAGAGAATGAAATTATCAACGTAATCCAAGTGATCGAAAGATGTGAAAATGGGACTGTTGTAGGAAGATGTGTAGTTGGTTTGGTGGAAATCCCTCTAAAATATGTCTGTGAGATGGGGAATTGACTAGCCTTGGACTTTGTGGGTAAAAGAGTTGAGATAATATCAATGGGTTCTAAGGATGCTTTGAAGGATAACTTCCCCAATAGGTAGTGGTATGTTTGAAGAATCTCCCATGGGTAGGAGAGATGGTAGGTGGGGTGAGGTAGACTTCTCCTTGGTGGAGGAGAAGGTGATGATGATTCTCCTGTGGATGGGAGAATTAAAAGTGTTGACTATTTGGTAGGTTGTGAGGTAGACAATGAAATGACATTGGTAGAAAACATGGGTTCCTACATGGGTGAAGGAAGAGATGAAGGGGATATTTTGTGGGTGGAGTGGAAAAGGTATGCTCCTTTGTGGGTAGAGGATCTCGTGCCAAAATTTCCTCAATATATGAAATATGCAGGTTTTAAGGAATGACCGATATGATATCAAAACCACGTGGACTTCATGGACATTGTTGTAACTGGATGAAGGTTCACTATTTTTATTATATGATGGTTTATGGTTAGGGAACAACTTTTTAAACATGTACAAATTTTGATTTTCTAGATCATTCAGGTTTTCCATGATGAGGTCTCCATTATCTATCATCTCTTGAACAATGTTCTTAAAATTTATGCAGTTACCATCACTATGGCCTTTGACATGATGATAATTATAGTAGTCATGTTCCTTATACCATGCAAGACATAGGACAAGCATGATCAAAACTAGTATGAGGTTTTATGAGAGGAAGTGTAATGGCTCCAGCTTTAAGAAGCTTTTCCAAGACTAAAGAATAGGGTTCTCCAATTGAAGTGTACTTCCACTATTCCCAGAGCTGAAAGGCCTGGATAGGGGAAAGATTGGAAGAAGGTTGGGCTTGATTAGAGGGATGAGATGGACCCGCCTTAAGGACTAGCATGTTGGCAGATCCTTTGGCCTTTGAATAATTATTTTGAGGTTTTGAAGATGAAGAAGAATCATTTGGTTTGAACAAGGCGTTCTTGTTTCGTAATTGGATTTTATTTTCTTCAATGGCACAAATTTCCAAATTTCATGCCATGGTGAATGCTTCATCAAAGGTTCGGAAGGTTTGTACCTACAGAGTTGGTGAGATGTGTCTAGAACAAGCTCTAGTGAATAACTCAATAAGTTCAGTTTGAGGTAACTAGAATGTTAACTAGTTGATAAGACTCACAAGAAGCAACGAAATATGTGATAGATTTGTCTTCATATTGTCGTGTTGGCTACATGTCGGTCATGGTGACCTTTTTAACTATATTGATTGAGAAGTGGTCCAAGAAGGATTGAGCCACTTGGTTGAAGGAGAAATGGAATATCTAGGTAAACTATTGTATCAATCTAAGGTGGGTCATGTTAGGGACATGGGAAATGTTAGTAAAAGAAAAGCATATGGGAAATTAGGTAGCACCCATGCTTGAATGACCACAAGTGTTGTTTTGGGTCCTCTTTTTGTTGAGATAGTTGAACTTGGGCATTTCCCAATGCAAAAATACAGTGAATAGGAATGGATGGATAAATAGGCTTATTACACATTTCATCATAGGTCACGGAGTTATGAGAGATGAAAATCGATGCTTCTAATGTCTGCATATTTTCCATCATCATCCTAATGAGGTCATTGGTGGGTTGTAAGGAATGGGTGCCTCTCACAGTAAAGGGAGGTTGATGATGGGTGTATGATGTGGATGGAATCTCGGTACATGGGGTGTTGAGTATGAAAAGCGTGAAAGGGGGATATATACAGGTGGAATGTACCCCGAATAAGTGATAGATAAGATTGGGGGTTGTTGGTGATGAGTGCAAATAGGTGGGGTGGTCACAATGAATCTCATGGTAATGGGTGGTAGAGACTAAGGGATAGAAAGAACCAAATTTTGGAAAGGGGTGTGGGTTGCCGACACTGAAGGTGGTTGTGATGCAACCGGTACATATGAGGAAAAGGGGGTGGATGGGGCTATGCTCAAGGCATTCAGTGAAGGAATGGTTGACACAACAGTGCAATAGAAGTTGTTGGGGAAGCGGTTATGGTAGAGGTTTAACCTAATTGAGAGAACAAGATGGGGTAATGCTGACGAGGGAAGTGTTGAGCTAGTAGTAGATAACACGGAAGTGAGTGCGAGGGAACGAGGGATAGATACGGACATGTCATATATTAACTATCTTGAAGAGTCTCAGGTAGATGAGTTGGCAAGATAATATTATAGGCACAAAGAGGATTCGATCAAGGATTCTTAGAAACTCCTTTTCACCGTGTAGCAATGGGGATATGTTGAGTTATATCCATATGTAATAGGATGGATGATGGAGATGGACTAGATGTGAGTAGATGACAGCTGACGTGAAATACAAGGGCATTGGTTTAGTTGTGAGTCAACACCATGTGAATTAGTGTTGACCTGGTAAGACTATATTATGTAAATAACATAGAAAACAACATAAGCTAGAGAAGGATAAAGTCCAGGGATGAATTTGTTTAGTGTTTTGATTAAAAATCAAACATAGAAAGCGATGAAAGTCGATATGGCGAGGACAGAGATATAGAGGAACTGATGACATGATTATGATAACCGATACCAGTCACTGTGGAAAGTACTAGTTTCAGCAAATGAAACAAAATTGATGAATATGAACTAGGGAAAATAGACTGTGAGAGATATCGAAAGTTTGGGGCTAGGATGGTGTATTGAGGACCAAAAATAGAAAACAATAGGTGATGAAAGTTATTTCAAGTAAAATAACCAAAAGAGCTAGAAGTCGACACTTTGGTTAGGTAAACCGTAAATAATCGATTATTACTACCTGATCTCGAGACCCTTATAGGCTTTAATTATTTGCCGATAATTTACTCCTTTTAAGTAATCAATTTAAAATAAAATGCAAGACATTTAAGACAATTACACAAAGATTGATTACGGAGTTCGGCAATTGCCTACGTCTCCGGGTTCGTGGTCGAACCATTCCACTAGTCAAAACTTGTAAGTTACAATAGTACTTTCACAAGAAAACCTAATGGAATTTTACTTGCCTATCAGTACACCAGTTCTTCGAAAACTTCCGATGATCAGTCGAATTGTTCTTCACTTTCCTGATGCACAATATCCTTTGGCTTGATTGGCCTTCTCAATGCTATCAATGTGACGCTAGCACTCTAGTCGACAATCTAGGATTTGCAAGTAATTGGTGTGGCTCAATGGGCCTATTGGGTAGTTTATAATTTACTCCCAATCACAAATATTTTGTCTACTATTGCCTAAAATAATAGGCCAATAAACAATATTTGTTGACACATCTCACAAATAAGCTTAAAAATAATAAGCTTCTCTGTTGCACCAGTGTGTGTCCCCACAATAAGCTTAACAAATAATAAGCTTGGGTTGTGTCTCCACTTTTCTCGCGCTCTAGCAATAAGCTTCTCTGTTGCTTGCGGTGTGTGTCCCCATAATAAGCTTAACAAATAATAAGCTTGGGGTGTGTGTGTCCATTACAAAGAACGGGTTCCCTATTTATACAAAATTAGGGCCCTTGAATAATGCATTACAAATTATCCTTAGGTGATTTTTAACCTAGCCCGTACATGAAAAATGGGATAGGATTATCTCCATTTGGGCGAATTTGCATATTTTAATGGGCTAAATACCCATGTTGGCGGAGAAGCATGTTTAATGGGATTAAATCCCAAAAGATGCAGCTTTTGAAGTGGGTATATCCCACATTTTTGGTTTGATAATGTTTAAGGCTTTAAATAGCCTTCCTCCATGCAAACATAGTGGTCAAAGGACCACTTTGGAGCATAACCGCCCCCACCTTGATCACCACATGGATTTCCACGCATGGCTTTGCCCCCTCCAACACCACTTCACCTTCTCCTCCATGTGGAAGTATAGTATATTGGTAGTTTATACTAATGTTTGAACATTAATATATATACGTGGCATTTGGAATGGTGTGTAAGTGGACTTACCAAGTAAATAAAAATTTGACCCATACCATGGGGTATCGAAATTAATTAACTCGGTCATAATGTAGTCCACTTTTCATTTTCGATAGGAAACTCAAGTGAATTTGACGAGTGTTGGCAAGCCACGTGTTACAAGTGTGCTTGGTCCAATATTGACGATTGACGAGTTGACTTGACTTTCCGATGTCCGAACTTTGACCCGGACATATCTAGAGCTCCCGATGTCCATTTGTCCCATTGTCACGGTCATTGGAAAGCTCTTGAGATGGTATTATGCATCGACACCATTTAGGGATGTTTAGGGAACTTTCAAAAATGATCCCTCGATCACACCTCCCCACTGAGAAAGGCTTTTTGTCCCAAAAATCTTCCATCTGTCCTAGATCTGAAAAACTCTCGCTGCCACCTCTGAAGCTGCTGTTGTAGTAGACCCTTGGGTCTTCTCCTCTAACCTTATCATTTCGACAAATCTGGTCCGATCCTAGGACCTATGGGTTATGGGCCCATGACGCTTTCATTGTGCCACTCTGATATCCAAAGAATACCTCCACACCTCTACTTTATGGTGCTAAGTTTCTGAATGAAACCTCAACACTCCTTCTGTGTGGTGCTAAGCTTCTTGATATCTGACAACAAGGATCTTCTTTTACTCTATAACACAGCTCTTGGCTCCGAGTTGATTCTGTAAAATCCAAACTAGTTTGAAGGAACTCCATGTTACGTAGAGCTTTGATTGATCCGATGTCAATGATGGACAATGACTTGTCCCTTTTCAAACCTCAATGCCTTTGATGCATGATGCTAAGCCTCTTTCAAGACCTCAAGCCTCCAATGCATGATGTTAAGTCTGTTACAGACCTCAACGCCTCCGATGCATGATGCTAAGCCTCTTGCAAGACCTCGAGCCTCTAATGCACGATGCTAAGTCTATTGATCAGCTACCATTCGTATGTGTGGTCGCAATGCCTTAACACTAAATGACGTTCTGAGCTAATCCTTTGAGAGCTCCTCTTGTTGACATACTAATATTAGGTACCATTCTACTGCATAGTCATAATGCCTCTACACAGAATGAAGTTTTGACCTGACATTAATGCCAACGGTGATTCAACTACCATTATGCTGCATGGTCACAATTCTTCTACACAGAATGAAGTTCTAATCTGATCTCTGCAAACTCTACTATCTGTACAAATGAAAGATCAATCTCCAAGATTTATATGAGTTTATTCCGTGTCCAAGATGTAACAGTACTCACAAGCTGATTAGGAGATATATTTGGATCATTAATTAATTTTTCTAAGTAAGAAAATCCACAGAGTATGGTAAACCTTTCTCTTAGCACTTTCTCACAAAATTTGATCTGTAAACTTAATACTGCATATGATTCATCAATTTGAATTATGCAATATATAATTGAATTTTTTTGACTTACCCATTTTAAAGGACTTTCACTTTCAGGTATTACCTAGTCCTAGGTTGACTTGTCAACTGGTGGTGGAGTAGAAACCTCTTCTACCTTTACAATAGGCCTCCATTCCATCTTTGGCTTGTCATTACTCTAATGGCGAGATGGATGCAATTTCCAGAAATTTTCCACCCGATGCCCATTCCTTTGGCAATGAACACAAAAATTCCTCTTCAAATCCTTCTTCTAGGATGAGGAACTCTTTTTCCATTTCTCAACTCTGCATGACGAGATTGTTCTTTCTAATTTGCCTTGTTCCTGATGAATGGCATCAATTTCTTCATCAGTGTCCTTCTCTTCTAGCATCTGGCCACTGAATGATTATGCAATCCACAAAACGTACATGGAAAGGAATTCCACATCTTTGAAAATCATAACCATACTTCTTAAGTTGGAAAAGTGGATCAAAAGTTTTACTATGCTTATGATTATGGTAAGAAACTGGAGGTGGAATCTCATTACCTCTTTCGATTTCTCTTACCACATCCTACCTGTGACGATGAAGTACAACTTTCTGCTCGAGAATCTTCTTACAAGACTAGTGGGCTAATATCCTTGCTTTCAGAAGCTTGTCTCCCATCAGCGTTCTTGGAGCATTCTCCAATTTCCATTCCCACACTAGGATAACCCAAACTGCAAAATGAGGATGATCCTCGACCTATATTGGGTTAGCAATACCTTGGCCATTTTTACCAAGGCCTCTTCCATCAAATCCCATTTTATCTAGTAACTTGGATCCAATGCCTCTAGTATGCTTTTCAAACAAACCAAAGACTTCATTACCTAAATCTGAAACCGAATGGGAGGAAGAAGAAGATTCTAGTGGTGAAAAATTTATAGTGCAATCATCTACCATGGTCACTACATCTGAAGTTGAAGGTATTTCCTTTGATCACCACATTGCAACCTTGCCAAGAGCTCATCCTTGGTTTTCAGTTCCAATTTCAAATGAGCATTCTCCCTTCCAAGGAGTAATGCATGGATTGCAGGAGAGAGTTATAAGCTTCAATTTCCTGAGCTTGACTGTTTAGACATCTTACCCATAGTGTACTTGTACCTGTTCACACAAACTAAACTAACTGCACCAACTTGAAGCAATCACTTTGTTAATCAGATTTACTGAAAAACAAATATGGAGCTAAACCAGATCTGATACCAAACATGCTTTGGAGATTAGCAAGTTTGCAGGTGTCGATTACCAGCTCTGATACCAAACATGATCTAAAAATAATCAGATTATTACTACCTGATCTCGGACCCTTATAGGCTTTAATTATTTGCGATAATTTACTCCTTTTAAGTAATCAATTTAAAATAAAATGCAAGACATTTAAGACAATTGCACAAAGATTGATTATGGAGTTCGGCAATTGCCTACGTCTTTGGGTTCGTGGTTGAACCGTTCCACTAGTCAAAACTTGTAAGTTACAATAGTACTTTCACAAGAAAACCTAATGGAATTTTACTTTCCTATCAGTACACTAGTTCTTCGAAAACTTCCGATGATCAATTGAATTGTTCTTCACTTTCCTGATGCACAATATCCTTCGCAGATTCAATTAGGCTTCCCAATGCTATCAATGTGACGCTAGCACTCCGGTCGACAATCCAAGATTTGCAAGTAATTGGTGTGGCTCAATGGGCCTATTGGGTAGTTTATAATTTACTCCCAATCACAAATATTTTGTCTACTATTGCCTAAAATAATAGGCCAATAAAAAATATTTTTTGACACATCTCACAAATAAGCTTAAAAAATAATAAGCTTCTCCGTTGCACCGGTGTGTGTCCCCACAATAAGCTTAACAAATAATAAGCTTAGGTTGTGTCTCCACCTTTCCGCGCTCTAGCAATGAGCTTCTCTGTTGTGTCGGTGTGTGTCCCCACAATAAGCTTAACAAATAATAAGCTTGTGGTGTGTGTGTCCATTACAAAGAATGGGTTCCCTATTTATACAAAATTAGGGCCCTTGAATAATGCATTACAAATTATCCTTAGGCTATTTTTAACCTAGCCCGTACATGAAAAATGGGATAGGCTTATCTCCATTTGGGTGGATTTGCATATTTTAATGGGCTAAATACCCATGTTGGTGGAGAAGCATGTTTAATGGGATTAAATCCCAAAAGATGCAGCTTTTGAAGTGGGTATATCCCACATTTTTGGTTTGATAATGTTTAAGGCTTTAAATAGCCTTCCTTCACGCAAACATAGTGGTCAAAGGACCACTTTGGAGCATAACCGCCCCCACCTTGATCACCACGTGGATTTCCACGCATGGCTTTTCCCACTCCAACACTACTTCATCTTCTCCTCCACGTGGAAGTGTAGTATGTTGGTAGTTTATATATATACGTGGCATTTGGAATGTGTGTAAGTGGACTTACCAAGTAAATAAAAATTTGACCCATACCATGGGGTATCGAAAATAATTAACTCATTCATCATGTAGTCCACTTGTTATCTCCCGATAGGCAACTCGAGTGAATTTGACGAGTGGTGGCAAGCCACGTGTTATAGTGTGATTGGTCCAATATTGACTACTTGACAAGAGTTGACTTTCCCGATGTCTGAACTTTGATTTGGACATATCTATAGCTCTCGATGTCCATTTGTCCCATTCTCATAGTTGTTGGAAAGATATAAAGATTGTATTCTACACGACACCATTTAGGGATGTTTAGGGAACTTTCAAAAATGATCCCTCGATTAGTTATTGTGAATTTAGAAGAAATGAAGAAAAAATGGATTTTTAGTGAATTAAACTAGATGAAGGATCAACCTAGAAATTTGAGAATGATAAGATGAGGTCCTAACACACTCAGAAATAGCTAGAATACTCCAACTATGATGGGGAGTGTGAAAGGAAGAAGAAAAATGGAGAATCGTAACTCACACCTCAAAACGCAAGTCAAGAACAAAGCTAAGAAAAACACGTAATCCTAAAAGTGAATTTATGTTTGTTTTAGCTTATGCTATTAAGACTGACTTGTGAATTTAGAACAAATTTTTTGGTTGGGAAGGCATCCTATGAAGAAGGAAATCTAAAGGTGAGGTTTTAGGTTATGTTATGGTAGGGGTGGTCCTTTCTCTAAGGTGATGACTGGACAGAGATAACTATTTGGCACCCACTATCAATCCTCTGATCGTGTGATTGTTGATAGATTCTTTTGGGTGGGATGTTATTTAAGAAGATGTGTAAATTCAAATTTGTTCAGTTTGGTAAAGAGAGAGAGAAGAAAGTGTTTTCTACGGTTCAATTGTGTCAACCATCAGCTGGGCATGACTTCCAACATATAGGTTGCCCTCATTTTTAAATGTGAGCTAATAATGCAACATACAAGGATGAAATGTAGTAGATTTTATAACCCAAATCAACAATTATATTTGATGAAGAAAATTATGAATAGGTCAAGAATGTGCTCTTTCACTACTATGCAAATGTAAAATGGAATAATTGGTTTGTTTTAAGCACCAAATGACAAATGTCATTTAGACAATTAGAAGAAAAGAATATTACTAGGGAGAAGATTAAATGTGTATTTTTCAAAAGGAAAGAAACACACAAAAAGTTTCCCTATATGAATAAAATGCAATGAACCCAAGAGAGGGTCCCACGGGTGTGCCAAAATGTTTCAAAAAATAGTGTGCATATGTAAGAGAAAAACATATAAGGTAAGGGTGAGGAGGAATACCTATGAATGAAGGTGGAAGGTAGAGTGCGCATGTTCTGATTTCCTAATCCAATGCTAATTGTGAGAAATTCCTTTTTCTAGGAGGAACTACCTGTGAATACAAAACAAGACCACAAGAGGAATATTAAACAATATATGTCAATGGAATGCCTAGCGTATGCTAGATTTGGGAAGTGTGATACTTCTAGATGGCTATCAATCCATTGTTTAAAATAACTTAATGCAAGAAATGATGTGAACCAATAATGTCCTACTGTAGTTGATATGATTTAGGTGTCTCATTCAAGTACAATAAGAAAATCTAATCTAACAAGCTAGGTTATGATCATATATGTAAGTCAAACAAGTAAATAAGGTGGTTAGGACATGTCAAGGTCAAGCTTTAGGTGATTTGGTTTATTTAGGTAAATGTTATGGGGTTGTTGTTATAGGAAGATTTACTAGATATAGAGATCGATGTCGGTATGGTATGACCAATGTCGGTTTAGGATAGATGACGATAGTTTAGGTTAACTAGCATGGTAGGGTCGAGATGATAGAAACTTAATGAATTTTGGTTTTGGTGATTCTCTATGATTACATAGAGAATGGACAGAGAATGGTGAGGTTGATGAAAGTGTTGGGAATACTCAAAGATGTCTAGAGGCAGGTATGGAGGGTTGAGAGGTTGTAGGTGATTAGGTGGAGGGATTGATAGGAGGGTGAGAGATGATGGGATGCAAGGGAGACTAGAACTCCCAAACAGAGATGAAGAAACTAATCTAAATAAATATGGGAAGGTGTAGATCCAAATGTACTTACTTGTACTTATAGACCTGGTGGTTGGATGGAGGTGATGGTTGATCGTGGAACTAATGGTCGAGTGTCACATCACACTTCCCGAAATGTTATCATGAATGCTTTCATTTCAGATCGAGTGCTTGGTGCTCTTTTAGAATGTTTGGATGTGCGGGAGAGTGCTCAGTACGTGCTTACATGCAGATCTCTCTTCTCCAAAACTCGAATAATTATTCCAACCTCTCAAACAAGGTTACCAAAGTGAATATATGGTAACCGACAATGGTTTAGGGTGATCGACATCGGTTAAGGTGGGAAATCCTAGGTTTACTAAAAATGACAGATCTCGAAATATTTTTCTCCAACTTTGTCCATTGTCATGGATCAAATGGTAATGTTGCATTTAGATAAGCGGGCATGTGGTTAGAGGAAGAATAGGCATGTGATTTTAGGGTTGAACTAAGTCTTAGTTAAAAGGAAACATGCTAAGAATAGGTATGTGATGAGGTGTCTAGGTGATGTGGTGGGGTGAGGTGTCTAGGTGAGGTGGAAATTAGTTTAAGGTAATTAAATAATGAATATTGTGAGAGTGGGCATTAATTTAATTTGTAGGTAATTAAATTAATGTACATGTGGGGTAAAGGGGAGTGTGACCTAATTTGGTTTCTACACATGGTCTAATAAAACTATCAACCTTATGATTATTGATATAATAATGATTACAATACAATATGTATTAATGACGATAATAATTTATTAATAATAGGAAAAATACCTTTTTTGTTAATATCACAGTGAATTATAACTTTCACTTCTTAGAAAAATACAATACATTTAATTGCATTTGTCATTTCAGTATAACATCATCAACAAATTAATGAAAATTAATCAATTACAACTTACCTTAATGAGGTTAATAGCTATATCCATTTTCTTTAACTTCACATTATCGAAACACTGTCTTATTTTATAAATACAGCATCATGTGTAAGACTCAATAATTTTTACACACACCAATCAATACAAGTATTTGAATGATGCTAAATAATTATATGATATAAAAGCATCATTATTATCTTTAATACCATTCCTAGGTATCCAAGTAATAATATTACTTCACTACCATTTTACAGCTTTTTCCCACAATTTCCATCCATAAATTACCATAGTGAGGACATTGGTCAATTCATGAATCTACAAGTTTTTATTATTGTGTTTCGAGACTTAAAAGCAATAGTTATGTTGGCACTTTATATTCACAAATATTTTATACAAGTACCCAATGAGTAATTACTCTCACAAAAAGTACAAGTATATAATGATATTAAATCCCTCAATAGTATACCAACATCAAAATTATTTTATCACTCCAAGATATGCAAGTATCATAACACCTTATGACCGAATGGAATATTATTTTCTACATTAGCAAAGTGACTATACCTATTAGCAAGCAAACATAACTTAGATATTTTGATGAGATTCTTGCCACATCATCATATATCCCCAAAACAAAAATAATATTCATCGTATTCATGCAAAGGAAAATGGATAGTTTGTACTTCCTAACTCATGTATTATTATCTATAACAACAATTCAATCAAGGTTCACCATTAACACAGTTTACTTATGCCTTCTTCACTATTACAAGGATTTATTAATTAATTATAAATCATTGGAGAATGTTTTCGAGTATTTATAAATCATATTCATTTCATTAAGAAGTTGACATTTTGTTAATTACAAGGTGTTCTAGGTTAACTTAAACTCCATGAAAGTAACAAAATAATATAGTATCCTTCCTATAAAAAGAACCCTCATTTCAAGTATAGTTGACTTAATAGACATTGAGCTATGTATATTAATAGAGGTAAATTCTATCCTTACAAAATAGATAATGATTTCATTCAATTAGTTCCTTAATAATGACACAAATATTCAAACAAAAGGATAAAAATCCACATTAAAGCTTCAATAAAATCGTCAAGAATACTATCACATAAGGCCACATTTTCCACTCTAGACCTGTACATGCATTTGTAGTAGACACCCAAATTTATGGGTACTTTCCTACTGATATACCCACCGCACATATATACATAACAACAAAGAATCTAAGCAAACACCAAAAATTCATACGGATGGTAAGGCTATAAAAGTGACCCAACAGATCTTAAGTAAAATGACAATACTCAAGTCAAAAATTGAAAACACACACACCAAAATCTCCGAGTTTGATTCCTAGTTTTTATATTTCACAGTCGACACCCAAGGTTATGGGTTTCCCCTTAATTAACATGCATTCCGTACACATATATACTTATCTCAGACATAGCCACAGATAGCATCTATATCATCCATCGATAACAATGAAAATAAGAAAACCTTAGGAAAAATATTACTATATATTTAAAGGGATTTCATAGCCTTATCTAACAATATACCTAGAACCCTAAAATTTCATACAAGTATTCGACATACGGTGAAATAAATTCAATAAAGAAAACCACGATAACAAAGTTCATAAAAATACAAGACGTTGTATTTTCTAATGACTTCATATATCTATTTACAATAGAAAATCACATCTCCAGTAAAATCTCTTAGACCATCCACACAATATTACTATAACAATATTTCATTATCCTAAATCGTTCATATACAAATATTAAACAATATATTTTCCAGGTTTAAGATAAATAACAAAACCCAAAACCACGTGGTGATGTAAACTTAATATAGAGCTTCATATATGAAAATAACGGGTGGAACGATATATCAAGGAAGAGATAGAGCCTATCATGCATATTTTAGCCTTCTTTTCTCTGTTGAGTTTACAAAATTCCTTCATTGTTTCCATTCCACAAATTGAATCCAAATAAGCCCAAAATCCTCCCACTTCCGTCATATTTAAATATATGTACCTTAGCTAACAATATTCCCAAAAATTCCTCGATTATAGTTATAGCAAGGCATGTACTTGTTCGAATAGAAGACTCGAGAACAATAATTTAGGAATGAAAATAGCATGCTTGATAACCCAAGAAGGATGAAATAAATAAACAATCAACTCACAGCTTCCTTGAAACCAATTTTGTATGCCCGAAATCCATGGGATTAAAATTAAATTCCATTACTACATGATACTGTGTAGTTTTTACCTCCATCCTTAATTGACTTATCATTTTCCTCTTTAAAAATTAACATGCCAAATTACCTTATAAACCAATTTCACTAACTATTAGTTAGTCCAAAGATATCAAAAATTAACTTATAGATTATCTCCATAATGGGCGGTTTTTGCGGTGCCCATTAAATGCTCATGAAACCAAGTTACCATCAGCACCGCTAAAAATTTCATGGCTCTTGACCATTCGAATAATCAAAAACTTAGTTTAATGCTATATAGGCCCCTTAGTAACTTAGCTTTACTTTTAGGCTAGGTCCCAAAGTTAATAAGGTTTAGATTAATCGATATCATCCTTATGTGGTCTTGAATACCCATTAACATTAAATTTTCCTCATAAATTTTCTTGTACATAGGGTATGATATATATATATATATATATATATATATATATATATATATATAAACCTTCCAAAATTATATGATAATATAGATTCTTATACTATTAATTCTAATGTTTTCTTGCCTTATTATTAGGTTATCTTAATGATATGAAACATTATAACGTATGAATTAGAGAGAGTGTAATTATCATATGCAAATGAAGTTGGGTTAATGACCCTCACATACTTAACAAACATCAAGCCCATCAATATAACATAACTTAAAGTTTAGGAACCCCATTTTGATAACCATGGTCATATTGTTAGTGCTCACGAAGGACAATTTTTATACCTTAGTATTATAATTCAAACCCAATATATGTAGAAATTAAATATAATGGTCCTCTAACACCTTATCAAATGGAATATAATCACTATAAGACCTCATAAAAGTCTTTTATATTGCATTATAATATTGTTGATATATACATATATTTCAAAATACAATTGGAATAATACTATGACCACTAATTTCACACGTACTACAAGAACTGAAATCGTCAGTTTACAACTTACACTTTTGCAATTAAAAACTAAGTTTTATGGGGTGTGACACCTTGTGACCACAAATAAATGGAAAATAGTGTGTGGATATGTTCTAGAGTGTGTGCATGTTTTGAAGTGATAGGTCATTAGGCCTAACCAGTTGGTAAATAAGATCTTGAGTGAGTAGACCTAGAGAGAATATTTAGAGGAAGGAGAGTGAGATTCATTGTGTCATCATCAATTGTGTATCAAAAAATTAGAGGTGAAAAACATATCAGGTGGATTTTTTTCACGTTGAGTCATCTTTGGGGTTGGTGTCTCCTTTTAGGGTCGGCGCTCTACTAAATCTAGGGGTTAGTTCTCCTTTTTGAGTTGGTGTTCAACTAAATTTCATACATTGATCTAATAAAGTTGTCTTTTAGTGGTTTTTCTTCCTCCCGAGAGTTTTCAACTTACATCTTGTGTTCACGTGTTGATGTGTTCTCATTTTCTCATGTTTGGTTATGGTTCTTAAATCCATGGTTAATGGTTAAGATTGATGAAGTGTTAATGAATGGTTAAAGTTTTTATAATTGAAAGTTTTATCATCCACTAATTCACCCAACATCTTAGTTATTTTTATTCCAAAAATTGGTACATCTGAGTAGTTCCTCTAAAGAAATCTTAACAAGCTTGAGGTGATCTTTTGAAGCACATAAATGGTGAGTCAGAAAAGTGGTTCCTCTACTAGTAAAGATCTTCTATTTGATGGGACAAATTATTATTTTTAGAGTATTAGGATGAGAAATCACATCATGTCTTTGGGATGTGATATATGTAAATCAATTATAGATGGCTACACCATTCCTCAAAACCCTCCAACTGATGCAACAAGTAAGAAGGCTAGTAATGAAAATTATAAATCTATGAATGCTATCTTGTGTGATTTGGAAGAGTTAGAGTTTGTTAATATGATGCAATGTATTAGAACTAAGGCTATGTGGGATGAGTTGTAAGTGATCTATGAAGGTGATTACAAGGTGAAGTTAGAAAAGCTATAGACCTATAGAAATCATTTTGAATGTTTGAATATGAAAGAAGAATAAACCATTAGTGCATATCTTCTCAAAGTTGATCAATGTTTCAATACCATTAGAGGATTAAGAGAAGATGTGAAATAAGTTATGGTAGTATAGAAAATGATGAGATGTCTAACTCCTAAATGTGATCCTAAAGCGTCATCTATAAAAGAAACCAAGAATATGAGTACTATAGTGATGGGTGATCTCCATGGTATCTTGACTACTTATGAGATGAGGAAAGGTGTAGATAAAGTCCCTAAGAAGGAAGAAACATCCAAAGTTGAGAAGAAATAAAAATGTGATTTGATGATGAATTGATTTCTATTTTTATAATAAAATGAAAATAGGTTCAAGAAAGTATAAGGGTAATCTTCCCTTCAAGTGTTTCAATTGTGGAGAGATTAGACATTTTGCAAATAAGTGTCCTCACAAGAATAAGGGAAAATAACATGATGATGAAAAGAAGTCCCATAGGTATAATAAGGATAAGAATAAGTTCAGGATGTTTAAGGACAAGAAAAAATAAAAAAGGATCTTATACTCCAAGGAGGATTGTATCTCATTAGAGGTAAGTAGTGATGTTGGTGTTTTGATTCTGATTTGAAGTTTGAACATGAAGATATTAGAAATGAAGTCCTATTCATGGATAAGGGGTTGGGAGTTCTAAGAATTAATGTTCCATATATGGAGGATCATTTATGCATTTAGACAAAGAATATGTTAATCTAAAAAATAAGGTAATGTGTATTTAAGAAGAATTGAAGCATACATAAAAGAAGAACAAGAAACGAAAGGCACAAGTTAAGGAATATGAAAAAGTATCCATCTTCTTGAAGAGAAACATTGGACTGATACCAACAAGTATGATGATTTTATCAAGCACATAGAGACCCAAGTAGATACTATATGTGAAATCCTAAAATATAAGGAAGGGGTTTGCATCGGGTATGAGATAGAGTTGATTCTCTAAGGGAAGAATTAAATAAAGAAGCTAGTAAGGTGTTTGTGAGAAACTTTCGGGTGGAAAAATTTATGGGTTTCTTGCAAATGATCTAGTAATCAAAGTCCCTCCACTTGTTTGGTGTAGCTGCGTGTTTATATGCATGATGAAATGAGTTGTTCTGGTGGTATTTCAACTAGGGATCCCACAGGAGCACTCTAATGATTCTATGGTAAGGCTTGCAATTTCTTGCAAGAGATGAAACTTTCTTGAAAGGGGAAAAGGGGAGTGAGAAATAAGAAAAGAGGGATTAACATTGTAGGTAGAAAATCAAAGTCCTACAATTGTTAACTAGAAGTTACCATCACACATATTCATAGAAAGAAAACAATGATGCTTCAACACTAATGATGAGAGGAAACCATGCATACAAAGATGCACACATTCATACGTATGAGAAAACAAAAATTCTTCCTTGATTAGCATTTCAAAAAAGTTGTACAAAGTAGGGAAAAGGAGGAAACATATGCAAGAGGGGAATGGAAAAAAAAATATCTCCTTTGTTCTCTTTAAGCACAATGCACTCTTGAGTTTACAAAATCAACAACCCTTAAGAATGAGGGTGTCATTACATTATATAGAATCTAAAATGACATTTTGACTCCCCACGTGACTCTTCATTTCCTCATTGTTGTGACTTTTCATATTCTTAGGACTTAGGAAATTACTTTCCCTTTAATATAAAACAAAGGTACTTTTACAATTCAACTGTATAAAGTCACTTTAATGAATAAGATGAAATATCATGATTACAAACAATGATGAATTACAAGAGGGAGAGAAGAAAGGTGGGAGAAGGAGAGAAGGAAGGAGAGGGGGTTGATATATTTGATGAAGAAACTCTCTGTTATGAATAAATTTGATGATTCATGACCACAATATCCTCCCTATCCATGATGCACAGATACCTCGGGTTGGTGGATGAGTGTTTAAAAATATTGTTGTTTCCATGAACCTCATAGAGGTTTCATGTCTTTGTTTGAGTTATGAGATCATCTTACAACCCTTTTTTGCTACAAATTACCTCCTAAACCCTTTGGAACATTTCAATCTTGCTATGTTGATGATGCATTGCTAATTTTATCCACTTTCTATTTTTAGTATGCCTTGCCATAGATACATGGTATCTTTAGTAAGTGCACTGAGGTGGAAAAATGTGATCCAGGAATTGTAGTGCATAATAGAAAAAGAAAAGATGAATGCAACGGAAAAAATTCATGATGAATGGATAAATAGAGAAAAAATTATGCATGGACACATTTTACTATCCCTACTACACCAAGGGTCCTTGATAGTTGGTGCACAAAAGAGTGCCATGCATTTTTGAGAATGTAGTCATTTTTATGCCCTTCCAAAGAACAAGGAAATCCCATGCACATCAACCTATCACCCAAAGGGCACTGGGCACTCACCGAGGTGCATGTGGGTGTCGATCTCCTCCTTTATGTGAGTTGTGTGAGAATGTTTTTTTACGACATAAACTTAAGTAAAGAGAATGGAAACAAACCATACATTCATCTTAGATCTCGTAACGGGATTCTAGAAAATGTATTCATTCAAACAAAAAAATCATTATAGAAAATATATCTGAATCATAATAGAAACGAAATGCACAAGGATTTACACCCACTCATATGAAATATATATAAAATAGATCCATACATATATAAGTAAATACTAGAACCACATATATTCATATTAAGTATGTTTGATAACCACATTAAATTTACTAAGGCAATCATAGATCCATATAATAGTGCAAACCAATGTCATGCATCAGAACTAGACTTAAGCCCTTCATAGTACAAAGAAAAATATTCAAACCCATCCCCTTGATACAACTTACTCATACAAATATTCTTAGCACAACCCATAGAACTCTCATAGTATTTCTACATAGCTTCAAATCTCATAAATTGTTGGTCTCTTCTTCTCTGTCGAGAGATTATATTTATAGCCTCAACAATCACCACCATGCCTTTCTAAAGTTGTATATCGAGTGCCAAGTGTCCAACTAGTCCTCCATGGGAGCATGCTCCTTTAGATGTGAGCTCTCCATCCTTCGCCATGATGACCTTCTGGAATCTTCTATCACAAGGTATATTACTTTCGTGGGCTCCAAGTTACCAAGTTGACACCTTATCCACTTTGCATGCACAATCAAGTCATGCTTTCCTTGTGTTCTTCGCAATATGCCAAATATGTTTAAGTCCCAATACCTTTGTTCTACCTTTTAGGAACACGCCACTGGTTCTACTAATCCCTCATAAAACCCTGTCCTGTGTGCTTTCTCCTTGCATGCCCTTATTCAAATAGGCCTTGCGCACCCATGTGTCTTCTTGTACTTAGCCAATATTTTAGGGGCCCAACATCACCCCACACTATGCCTGTTCTCCACCCTCGGGAACATCTTCTCAATGAATAAAGAATGACTGTCCTTGAATAGTTTGGGGAAAGAATAAAGGAATGAAGAATTTGGGGAAGAATGAAAGAATGGGGAAACTATGATTACTTCTGCAAGAGGAGAGGGAAATATTTCTTCAAGTCTTCCTCCAACTTATTCGTGTATCTACCTTGTTACTCAGTGCATGTTTGAGAGGTCGCCGACTAGGGTGCTCACCTCTTCAAAGCTTATCCCTTCTCCTTGGGTATTCATTGTTTCCATGATCCCCTCTAATTTTTTTCCAAATCCTCAAGTGCATCCATTGTTTAAGTGATCTAGGGATACAACTCCTTTAGCTAGTTTTTGATTGAGCCCCGCAAGGTCTCAATAGCCTCTGATTTCTTCTCAACCTTGGCTAGAATTTTTCATGTTCCACTCTATTCCCCTTGTTCTTCTCTTAGAACTCCTTGAGATCCACTTCATGAGTGACGACCAAAATTCTCACAAATTTATCTGTATCTATGTAGTTTTCATAGGTGGCCTCAGTGACTTGGGTGGTGGTTTTCACATCAATAATGACTTACCTTTACTAAGCAACAATTTCCATAACCTTCATCTTGTCCTCCTTTTCTTTATGCACCAATGCCTCCTCTACATATTCCAAGGCCAGTGGTCAACTTTCCATTTTGAGGATGTTGGTAAATTCCTCTAGGAAGTCCAGGGTGGATCCATACTTCTGTGCTAGTGGTGTCAGATTTGGATGCTTCAAAACAATGGCATCTGTGATCATCTCTACTATCTTATAAACCTCATGCATCCTTACCTTCTCTTCTTTTAACTCACACCTTAGTTAAGCATTGATTAGTTCCTCCAACTTTAAGTCCTTGATTATTTCCTCGAGATCTTCTTCTTTCTTCTCCATTTCTACCTCTAGAAACTTCACCTTGTCATTCCTCCTAAAGATCCTGGCTTCTAATTCAACTAAATCCTTGTTCAACACATTACAGATTTGTTCATCTGATAACTACTAAGTGTTTACTAAGGGGTTGTCTCCTTTTGAATCTGATTCCATCATTATTGTCCCTTGTCTTACTTCAAATTTTGGCTCATCGATGTGGGACTCAAATTCCCAAGAAAACATTTTCCTCATCCGAGGGTATGTACCTTCCTCATCAAATGTTGTCATAGCTGAGATTTTCTCCGTTGGTACAATTCTTTGAAATCTCACACACAACACCTTGTTTGGATCATGAATATAGCCCATCCTTGAACCATGATGCTTTCATTCTTTCTCCCCATGCATGAAACCTTAGGAAATCTTACAACCACACTAGGATCTCCGCTCATGCTTCCATATTATTTTTCTATGCTCTCCTCCTCATATTCCTTCATCACCATGTCTACGTTGCATTCCATATCTTTCTCTTCTAGGTCCTCGATGAGTTTTTCTACTTATTTCTCTCGTGGCCTTTTCTACTTGTTCCTTTCTGAGGCTTGGGGTCCTTTTTTATTTTGTAATTTATTCGCTTACCCCTTTGTCTTGAGCATCCTTCTCTTCCTTATCATTCTTCCTCTTGAAAAATATGTACTCTTTTTCTTCTTCCTCTCATTCCTCATACGAGTCATGTACTTTGAATATGGAAGGGCCTTGAACTACCTCAAGTTCATCATATCTTTCACCTCTATAGGCCTCCAAGCTCTCTGTACCCTCTAATTCATCCTCCTCTGTCACCTTCTTCTTCTTCTTCCTGATAGGAGATTCTGCTTCCTCTTCCTCCTCCTCTGGTGACTTCTCCTGAGTGATGGGTTCTTCATGCTCTGGCACTTCTTCTTTCTGGAGTCTTTTCTTTCACTAGGGACTTCTTTCTCCATGTGTAAGTACTAGGCTTAGCGCTTGTCTCTCGGCATGCTTACCGCTTGTGTAGTCTAAACACTTGGTGTTTTCTACACCTCTTCTCTTTCCCTCTTCTTTGGTAGGGATTCTTCCTTCCTGTGGGGTCTTTAGGGATGGATACATCATTTTCCAAGTAAGCACATTTTTCAAACTTCGGCCTTATGCAAAGGTATATCCTTGTTGCAGCCCTTCCAGTGATTGGCAATGTTACAGGCTTCATCATTTGTATCTCGTGGGAGACATATCTCTCCACATACGTGCACTTCTTTGGGTAGACTAGTTTCTAGCGCAGCTCGTGGTGGTCTGCATCTACCTCACTAAGGTCGAACCTTAGCCTTTTGGCCTCCTTGAACTGGTTAACTCCAGCTTGGAAGTATAACACGGTGAAGGAGAAGGGTAGTTTACACCATGGACCCATGTTTTCATCTGTCAACCTAAATCTGCCAATGCAGAAGTGTTGATACACTGTGAATTCTACCTCTCCTTTCACGAGTGTGGGTAACTGCTCTGGAATCCTCCATTCCACCCCGAACACATCCCTCATGTGCTTGTACCACTTCTCTAAGTGCACCTTGTGAGTGGATGTCATGGTATCACAAGTATATTTTTGAACCTCTTTACGGGTGAGGGATCCTCTTCTGGGTACTCCCAAACAAACCTTTCGGCCGATTAGGCACTCGATATACGAGAAAAAAATTATGAGGACATTTCCAAATAGTATCTTCTCGCCCTCTTGTGCACTACTAATGATTTCATCTGCGATGAAAGCAGACAAGTTGTAGATGGTTCCCTAATATATTTTCGGCATACGTTCAGCCATGCCTTGTTCACTTGAGTCCATATTTCTTGATCATTGAGCTTTGTTACCAAGTGTGCGGCCATCCTCATCACGGGGTCTAGAATCTCTACGATGTCAAAGTATCACGATCCTTTCTTGTAGTCATACATGGCTATTGTTTCCTTGATGGCCTCCTTATCACTTAGGTCATCATCAATGCTATCCCCCTCACAGATAAGGCTTGTGAACTTGGAAATCAACCTGGGAGTTATGTGTATCTTGTGCCCTATGAAATAAAAATGGTCTTCATGAATGTGTGCCATTAGCCATTGATAGAGGCACTCAGGTTTTTCCGAAGTAGGGTAATTCGTAAAGTTGTAGTAACCCTTCCTTCTCTAATTTAACTTTTACTTCATCATTATATATGGGCATGCCCTCCGGTGTCCTCTTATTTGTTGATGAACCAACTCCAAATCCATTTATTTTTCTATCATGTTGGTGCAATGATTATATTTTCTCACAGTCATTTTCCACAAATGAGACTCCCATTATTTTCCTAGCAATACCCCATCCAAGTATTGCATCTCCACGTACCACTCTTCATTTTTGCTTGTGACGAAATTCATTTGCTTCCCCTTTCCCTTTCCCTTCTACTTTTTAGGTGAGATGGTTACTTTCTTTGGTGTCATTCTTCTGGTTAGGTTACACTTCAAATGTCTTCTCCTTTCTCTACTCTACCACTTTATCTAACCCCAAGACTCAATCTTGCAAAGAAACCCTCCTAACATCGTGCCCTAGCCATCAAACCCTAACTGGAACAATTCTTCCACAAGACAACACTTCTCAACAACTTCCTCCATGCCCATGTACTCCTTCCTTTGGTTTGTGGATCTACTCTAGTCACGTCCTCTTAGATTTCTTAAATTTTTCTTCGCACAAATCACTTTTGGATGCCCTAGTTCATGAGAAATATTTTCACTTTATAAACACAAGGTAAAATAATGAAGTTTTTGACTTATTATTTATAGTTTTTCCTTCTTTCTAGCATTAAATTTTATTTTACCTACCACCATACTTAACACTAAATGTGGTTTTTCCCACCAAGTTGGCCTTACATGCCTTCACTTACGCAAAATATTCTACAATCTTATGGCGTGTAAACAATCCATCCTAATAGAAGACTCTTATGTGCATGTCAACAACACTGAAGGCACTTTTTTTCCACCACCTAATTTTTTCTCTCGCCTACCTCGTGTTGTTCCTACACTTCTTCCTCCTCTGTACGTGGTTTCTCTGAAGTCTTATCCTGAAACCAACCTTTTCATCCACCTCTTATTCCATGCATTTACTTCATCCTTGCACTTTATATCCATCATTTGAGACATTCAACGCAATTCTCTTTTGCCGAGTTCAACTTGTATTACGGGCCTATACTTCGCATCACTCCACCCCACACTAAAATAGATGCATGGTCCTCTACACATGCACAACCTTCAAAAATTAATGTGGTTATCGGTGCCCAAGGTGCAAAAAAACAACAAAACAAATGATGAGAAAGGGAACTAGAAGAACAAAAATTGCATAAAGGGAAACTCTAAACTAGTTGGCAATACTTCCTTATTACATACACCAAGAAGACTTATTTATAGTAGGGCTTCAACATACTCCCATTGAAATGGCCTGGAAATCTCGTCCCATCTAGTGCTCTCAACTGGCATGCACCTAAATCAAGGATGTCTGAGATGATATAGGGCCCCAACCAATGGAATTTCAACTTTCTGGGATGGTGCAGAAACTTGGAATCATACAACAATACCATTTGCCCAACCTCAAATTGTTTTTTCTTATGTGGTGATCATGCCATGCTTTTTGTTTAGCCTTTTTATCCTTTTGACTCCATCTAGACAATGATCATCTCTTTTCTACTTTTATCAATTTGGAAATCCTTTATTCTAGCACTTGTTCATCAACCAATCCTCCCGCGCGCACTCTACGCGAGAGAAGGTAACATGAATTCAACAGGTAAGACAACCTCCACACCAAACACCAATTGGAATGGTTTGGATTTATTCAACCTCTTGTAGGTTGTCCTATACGCCCATAGAAATGTTGATACTTTTTCATCCCAATCTTGTCTACCAACGTCACAAATTTTGGTCAAGGTATGACTCAGTATTTTATTAAATGCCTTAGTAGTCTCATTTTCTTGTGGATGGTAAGGGGTAGTCTTATGATGAGCCACCATGAACTCTACTAACATAATCCTGATGGTCTCATTTAGGAAATGCATACCCCTATCACTAGTTAAGCTCAACAGCATCCATACCTTGTAATAATATTTTCCCATAGAAACCTAGCTGATGTAGCTATTATACAATCCTTGGTAGGCATTGCTTCTTCCCATCTTGTCAAATAATATGTGCAAGTGATTACATAGTATGATCCCGTCCTACATGTGGCTAGCGAAATGGGGCCTACAAAATCTATGGCCCACTTTTCAAATGGATTTGTACTTGGAATAGGGTGCAAAGGCATTTCATCCCTCCGCCCTAGTTTTCCAAGGCACTAACAATGATCACATGCCTTGTAATACTCTTTGCAATATTGATATAGGGTCTCCCACCATAACCCAGCTTACTTGCAATATCTTTTGTGCAACAACATCCCTTGCATAATGTCCACCTGCACTTCCTCCATGCACCTCCTCCATAATATCTAGGTGCTCATGTTCTAGCACACACCAGTACAACACTTCATCGCATCCTAGCTTGTATAAATCACCACTAACCAACATGTAGGGTGTGACACATATGGATAAATGATTTCTCTCTAATGCTTTCATCCCTTATGGTGCCACACCTATTTTGAGAAACACTAAAATATCCTCTAAGTCTAAGGGAACGTGCTGTAACCTAAATAGTTTCACGTCTGACATGGTATCCTCAATGATTTGTGTATCCTCTCCTGAGTCAATTCTAGACAAGTGATCGGGTCTAGAATTACTCTTTCCTAGCTTGAAAACCACTATGAACTCAAATTCTTGGAATAATAGGACCCATCGACATATGTGCCCTTGTAGAATGGGCTTGTTTACCAAGTATTTTAATGCCATGTGGTCCGTGTAGAATAAAAATGGTGTTACCAGTAGATATTTCTGAACTTGTGTAACACGTAGATCATGGATAGTGCTTCATGCTCAGTAGTGGTGTAATTTTGTTCTACTGATGTTAACTTTTTGCTTGTAAAACACAAGGGATGGTCAATAATCCCTTCACTAGGTTGTGCTAGTATTGCTCCGATAGTTATACCAGAGGCATCCACATGAACATGGAAAGGCTTATCCCAAATGGGGAAATGGAGTATGGGTGTTGTGACAAGCCTATCCTTCAAAGTGTCGAATTCCCTCTGTTGCACCTCTCCCTAATGAAAGGCACTCTTGTGTCTAAGTAATTCCTCCAAGGGTGTGGCAATCTTGGCATATCCCTTGATGAACTTCCTATAGTAACCCGTATACCCAAGGAATCTACACATGACACTTTGGCTAGTAGGCTCCCCTAAACCCATAATGACTACAACCTTGGCAAGATCTACGAGTAAGCCCTCCTTGCATATGATATGTTCCAATAAGGTTCCAAATGGGGTAACAAAGACATAATTTTTGATGTTGATTGATATTCTCAACTATCAACACCTTTGAAACATCATTCTTAAGTTATCACAATGGTCTTTGACTAGACCATACATAGTCCAATCATTCAAATAGACCTAAAGAAAGTTATGGATGAAGTCTTGAAAGGATTGTACTACAGTGCGTGAGAACACATCAGTGCATTCTTCAACCCAAAAGGCATGACCGTATAGGAAAAAATTCCCCATTTGGTGGAAAAATTTATCTTTCTTTGGTATTCCTTTGCAATCCTCACCTGGTGGTACCCTGAGAACCCATCCATGAAAGAGTAGACTTTGCACCCGACCACTCCCTCTAATATTTCTTCAATAAATGGGGTTGGGAAGGGATCAATGACACATACTACATTCAGGTCTTTGTAGTCAACACAAATCCTTATCCTCCCATCCTTTTTGATGTTGATGACCATTGGGATTATCCATTCTGATTCTTCCATAGCCTCAATGATACCTGATGCTATCATTTTGTCTATCTCCTCCTTGACCCGTACATGTAAATTTGGGTTCATCTAATATGGCCTCTTTCAAATTACGTGTGCACCTTCCTTCAATTTTATCCTCATCTCCCCAAGGAATGGTGGACACCTTTGAGTTCATGATACCCACGAGGGAATAAATCCTAGAATTCACGTAACAGATCAATGATCTTTGAGACCTCCTTCTCCAACCAATAGTCTCCAATGATAGCTTCCTTGGGTTCTACTTCTAACCCAATGTTAACCTTCTTCATTTTTAAGGGCTCATGGTAAGTGCGCGTCCTTTCATCAAAGCACTATCTATAACATCGTGTGTACCTACAGAGTGGTTAAAATCCATAATTTCCATTTCCTTAGCATCTATGACATAAACCATCTTCCCCTTTTCCTTTTCTATGCATGCACGCTCAAGTTTTAATTCCTTAGATTTATCCTCGTCGAAGTGTGCCTCTAAACTGGGCTCACCTAGAAACTCTAGTAGCCTATCTTCTGCCATGGAACTATCCCCCATCGTAAGGCACTTGATCACTTGTAATGCCTTATCCACTAATGGCTTTGTGCTCGATATTCAAAATATTGGATGAGATCAGTTGTCATCTCCTGCTAATTTCTCATCTGGCGGCATGTTTCGAGTGGATATACCACACGTACGCACAACCTTGTAGTGTGGAATATAGCTTATGTACCCATAATGATGGTGGAAAGGCCTCTATACCTCCTACCCAAGCCTTCTCACAAGCTTGGATGTGGAGCGAGGTAGGATCCTTGCCATGATATTCTTGGATGACAATGGGCGCATTTCTTCTAGAGAATCTGATAGAGAAGGAAATCCTCACTTTATGCCATTCTAAAATACTCTCGTGGTGTGTAGCCCACCACTGTGTTGTAGTCCCGAGAAGGATATAGTTCAACATCCCCTTCTTTCATCCTCACTCCTCCATTGAGCTTCTATGTCCTGTAAGAAAATTTTAGGGTATGCTCCTCTAGAGTAACTTGGAAACTTCTTTCCTCCTAGGCACTTGAGTGAGCACGCCTTGGTCACTCTTGTTATAGACCCCCTCAACTATCGCCCAATTAACTCATAGGTCCCATGTGCCCAATTGTCACATGCCATGCTTGTTGTATCACTCACAGATTGAGAATCCTCAAATTGGATAACTCCTTCTGTAGGGTGAATTATCTTAGGGTCTCGATGGAGTGCACATAAATTCTATCAAGGACCTCTTCTCCTAAAGGCTCAGTGTAAGGCATTGACTTCCCATCCATCAAAGGGATGATGACCCATTCTTCCTTGTTCTCAAAACTGATATATCCTTTGTTGAACCTTAGGTCAACATTGTTCTTATAGCACCATGGGCACCCAAGCAATGCTAGAAAATTTTCTGCCTTAGTGAGCACCAAGACTTTGAAGTCTCTAGTAAACTTGGCCCCCTGAATGGTGATCACTACATCCTTCAATACTCCAATGGGCATTGCCTTAGTTTTTTTTTCCATATACAACACATTCAAAGATGGCTATAATGTGGGCCTTCCCATTTGATGCCAAGCATCAATGTAATAACATTGAATTCTACTCCCATGTCAATCAATATGTTACTCAGTAGCCAACCATCCATAACTACATTCAGTGTGATCTCTTTATCATAGTCAAGGCTATGGGGAGGGAGGTTTGCATGCAACACCTACCTTTCACGCTCTACTTCGGTGCATGGAATATTCTCTCGTAGTAATTCTCCTAGCAAGGGAATAATATTCTCTTGCCTTAACATTTTACACACTTCCTTGACCTCATCCAGGTCCTTTTATGGAGCCTCAACATTCCTCCTTTTCTCCTGCTACTTGGACTACTCCTTTAGACACTGGATTTCTCCTTGCAAACTCGAATGACATCCATTATCTCTTGATACACTTCCTTCTGGTGGGAAGGGTCTAGATACTTCTCATGCACCACTTCTTATGTTGAGACTAGAGTCCCTTGCCTTGGTACCTCCTTGGTGCATGCATCCTCTGCTCATGTTGTAACCGAAACAGGTTCTAACCCTAACTCACGAGCCACTCTAGGTATCCACTATGTCTCGCCCTTCTTCATACTCACCATACCAATGCCCTTGTCCTTCTAGTTTTGTTGGATCATGTGCTCAAACAACTCAGGGGACTCCTCATACTTATGCTTCTTCCCATACCATGAGCAATGCAATAAGTCTACACACTCATTCCTGTAATGTTCTATGGATCCATAGTTATAGTAGGTTGCTTATGGGAACTCACTTCTCCCTCTACTACGGTTACTATGACCATGGAATCCTCTGTAAAAACCTCTCCCACGCACCCCTATATCCGTGTGTCCTTCATAATGGTGATCATCTTCCTTGGAACTACTGGCAAGGCTGTTTTGGTGCACACCATGACCAATGGTGTCATGGATCTGGTCAATAAGCCTATAATCCTTAGTATCATAGGTCATAGAGGTGTAGATCTTGCAATAGAAAGACAAATTATTCTAGATTGTACACTGGAACAAGGGACATATACTCACATTATGGTCCCCATGAAAAATTTCACAATCTACTGTTATGGTGGGTCCGACTACCTAGGGAAACTATCCTTGGCATACCTCTCTATTTCACAATCCATGTACCAGAGACCACTATGAGTCTCATGTGTAGATCTTGTAGACACCTTCTCTAATTGTTTGGCCATAACAACTATTTGAGCCTCCAGAAAAGGGCTCACACCAGTATCAACACTCCCAACTACTTCAGCACATAAGGCAACCTCTAGAGCCTCGTGCGGGTTAGTAAGTGTTTTATGTGACAATTCCCTCCTAAATGGAGGGATCAACCCTCCAAAAAAATTTGAGCATGTTATGAAGGGTGAATTTCATATGATAGTTTTGATAGGATATTTTTAAACCATGCATCATACTCCCACACACTCTCTACCATTCCATGTTGGATCTCCTTCAAAGCACTGATGCTCTTCTGCTCAAACTATGGTATATGGAACTTGTTATCCAAATTTCACCCCCCAGAGTTAATTTGATAACATGCATCAGAGTTTTTAGTTCCAAGCAAGTAGATTGATTCAGGAGAAAATCATAAAATTGGCTAAGTCCTGCTCAAGACCGCCTTTGGGACAGTTGGAACAATTATACACGGAAGGCGCGGATCAGCCAAAAAGCCTCCAGGTGGCCCAAACAGAAAAGGGACATCTGGGAAAAATGGATATGAAATGCCCAAATTGGCTGAAAGAAAGAAAATTTGTCCAAGTCCTTTACCAGGAGCAAGCGGGACAAGAGTGTGCGGAGGACGCGAACCGGCCGAATCGGGTGAACCGGAAGAATTTGTCCCAGACAACACTGGGACATTTGGGACAAATGGACGTGAAGGATGCGAACCAGCCAGATCGGCTGAAACAAGAAACTTCAGCACAAGGACAAGTGGGACAAAGGGGCACGCAGGACATGGATAGCTGAAGGAGCCGAAAGCCAATCAGATCATGCCACGTGTCACCGGCAGAAAAGGGACGAGGAAGCCCATTTCGGGTGGATCGAAAGGATTCTATCCGAAGCACTAGGACATCCGGGACAAAAGGATGTGGTGGACGTGAAAATCCAGCAGGCCCGTGGACAAATCACAGCATGACATGTGTCACCAAGGAAAAAGGTCCAAAAGGTCAAAGGGGCAAGTTTTCAAGCACTGATCCGAACCAATGAAATAGTGCCATGTGTCCAAGTTTAAGGGGCCCACAAGAGAAGCCCATGAAAAGGTGGAGAGAGAAAATTACTCAGTGAACCAGAGCCTGCCACGTGTCGTCCAGATGGCAGAGCGCGAGAAAAGAAATTTAAAAATCCGTTTTCACTGTTTTGTGCCCTAAATCTTCAGACCTTCGTATCTTTCGATCCAGAGCTCGGATTTGCACGTTCTTTATATCAACGGAAAGCTGTTGAAATTATCTACATGATTCTGGGATCAATCTCACATTTTGGTGTAGTTTGGAGGGAGAAAATTAAGAAAACGTCTCTGACGCGTGGTGATAGATAGAAGTAATGCTTCAACAACCAACTTTAATGCAGCAGACAGCTCACCGCTCCTGTTAGACAGCCCACCGTTTTGCTAGGATCTGCTGCTTCTGTCATAATGAGATGATTTTAAATGCTACCAAGAAGTGGTTGGGGCAGATTCTGGATTTCCTCTCTCTCCCTCTCTCATTTCTTGATATATATTGTAAAGAAGAGCTCCTTTAAGGGGTCGAGACATTCTTGTTTTGCATCCTCCCTTCTTCCCTCGCTTGCAAGAGAAATTGTGGAGCTTTCAAACCTCCCATATGGGTTGTAATGCGGTATTTTTACCTCTTGCCACTATGATATCTTGTATCGACTCTTGAACAATAATATATGTGTTGTGATTGACTCTCAACACTCTCATGTATTCATTCTTTGTCATTTTGATCTCTTATTACAGTTTGGTTACCTGTGCATGGTGTTTGTATTGCATCTATGTGGTCTGTGTTAAATTTGCAAAACGAGTGTCTAACATTCCTCGGTGCATCACCTTTGTAGTTTAGGTTTTATTCTATGCATTTTCTTACCCTGTCTCCTTGGCAAGTTAGATTAGGTTTTAGCAAACCCTCTACATTTTTGTGTGTGCATCTGAACAGAGGAATAGGAACCAGCCTTCTCTGGAGAATATTTTCTCATCTTTACAAGTCCCACGCTTGGAGAAAGGATTCCATGTTGTGCAATCACACTAGATGCCTGAACATCAACCTAGAAGCCTGATTTGCATCCAGGGGTGCTGTGAGTCTGCAACAACAGTTTTGGCATGCCCGGTGGGACCTAGAGGTCTCATTTTTATTGCAGCAAAGTTGATATGCATCTGCTACAGTTTTCTTGCTTATAAGAGCTATTATTTGCATATCTGGCGACTCCACTGGGGAAGAATCAACTGGTTTCAGCAGTGCAGGCCTGAAAACTCATGAGAAGAATCACCACAAGGTCAAGAGTCGGAGAAGAAGAAGTGTTTTTGAATACCTGCAGTTATCTCCAAGAAGAAGGCAAAGAGGAAGAAGGATTCAAAGGTCTCCATCTCCACCAAATAGAACTCTCTCAACTCCTCCACCTGATAGGCCTTTCATTCAGTATACAAGGGTTTTAAGACCGATTAGAATGGCTCAGAACAATCCCTACGTCAACTTCACAGCAAAGAGCAGCCACCCACTTTCTCAATGCACAACATCCGGTTCCTATTGTAGCCTTGAAGAACATTCCCTACTTCAGACTACTCCAGGTGATCATGTTAAAGATATTGCTAACCTTTGTGTAATCCATGAAATCAATGAAATGCAAGTGGCTGTCAAGTTACTGGCATCTTCCTTCAAGGGTAAAGCATTACAATGGTTTAGGAGCCTTGGAGCTGGTTCTATCACAAACTGGAATCAGCTGTGTATTGCACTTCATGAGCAATTTGGAGAGAAGGGAGACAACTTGTCTCTTTTGGAGCAGCTGACAACTATCAAGAGAGCCCCCAACGAGCAGCTGACTGACTTCAACTTCAGATTTCAAAGGTCTTGGGATAGGATTCCAGTGGCAGTCAGGCCAACAGCAGAAGGTGCTTTTCTATATTACCTTAAAGCTTTGAATTCTGATATTTCTATGTTAATTCAGTCCATGGGAGGCACAACAATCCCTATGGCTTATAGCATTGCCATTAGAGCTGAAAACTGTCTTATTCAAGCTGGTAAACTGGCTCCTAGGCCTCCCATGCCCTTGTATCCAAACTTAGAAAATCCAAGCACTAGTCAAGCACCCACTTTGGCTCCTGTTCCCACTCCTAGAAATCAGAGTTCAAGTGAAGCTTCCACTTCATCTCCAAGTGCTTCGAATGAACTCCAAGAGGTCATGAAACAGTTGCAAAATTTGGGAAATGAGCTGGTTACTATTAAGAGGCAACAAGCCCAAGGTTTCAGACCTTCCTATCAACCTCAAGCTCAGCCTAATAGGCAGCCATACCAACCACAAAGACCACCTAATCCAGTTGCAAATGTGAATCAAACAAGGCCTCCCTCTAATAGACCATTCCAGCCCTATAATCCAAATGCTATATCTGCCTCTAAGGCATTAGTGCCAACACAGAACAACATTGCTCAGGAATATGACTGGTGCTTTCCATGCAACGAGCCTCATAACCAATCCATGTGTTTCAATGGTGCTCTCAATCAAGCACTGATGGTGACAACTACTGGTGTGGAGGGTGAGGGCGTTTAAGGAAACATCAACAACAAGAAACATTCCAACAAAGCAATCAGCCCCAAATGACACCACGTTGGTGAAGTGGCAAGTGGAAGATTTCTGTGGCATGAATCAGGCAGTCTCTCAAGGTGTTGCAGCCAACACAAGGTCAAAGAGGAGAAATTTGGGTGAAGAACAGCTATTAGCCCTAGCCAATCCATAACCTTTCATAGCTCCACAAATGATTGGCAAGCAAAGTCCAGTTTCAAGTGCACAAGGACAGCCAAGAACAACCCCTAGGCCAACTCAAATGCCAGCTGTTGCTACCCACGTGCAAGGGGTGAATGTATAAACCAAGGGACAACAAAAGGATACTTCATCCCCATTCAGTATCATTGAACAGATGAAGAAGACTAACGTCAATATATCAATGTGGGAATCCCTATCCATCCCAGGACAAAGAGATCTGTTGCAAGCTGCCATGAAGGATTGGACAACTTTGAATCAGCAGGTTCAGATGCAAGACAAAGTGCTTACAAATGCTACCCAGCCTGAAGGAAGCCATGGAGGGAAACAAGGTAAAATGTTGAAGCCCCCTCCTTTCTATGTTTCATTAATCATTGGGGATAAACTAGTACACAATTGCATGATTGATTCGGGGCAAGTAGCTTAGTGATGCCCAAGCAAATAGCTGATCAACTGGGTCTCCAATATGAAGTAATATCTAAAGGGGTAGTGCAATTGGATGGGACAGCAATAGCAACAGTTGGAGTGATTAAAAACTTGAGTCTTACCTTGCATGCATGTCCAAATGTTGTTGTCTTACAAGATATATCAATCATAGACCTTCCACCACTCTTTTCCCTTTGCTTGTCAAGGGACTTCACAGCCAAGATTGGGGGGTATTTTTCTGCTGATTGGTCCCACATGCTATTTAGAACAAGGTATGGAACTAAGGCTACAATTAGGTCTGAACCTATTGCAAACTTCCATATTGAGCCTTACACTCCAAGTCAGATTAATGCCAATTTCTCAGCATTTGATCAAGAAGATCACCCTAGTACTGATGAGGCTGACACCAAGGTTGGAAGTATCCCGGACCTAACTCTTGACGAATGGGCAAACAAGATACATGCTTTTGATCCCTATCAAGAAGTAGAAGAATCTGAGCTAGGAGTCTATTGTATACACGAAGAAAATCAACCTGTTCCTAGCATCACCAAGCCAAGCCATAATGATGACAATGAGGTATGGCGCTGTTTTTGATGGATCAAGGAATAGGCAAGGTGCGGGGAGGTGGAGCCATGCTTGTTTCACCTTAAGGCATCAAATATTATTCAGCTTTTCATTTCTAGTTTTCTTGTTCAAACAACACAGCTGAATATGAGGCCTTGATTCATGGACTTCATTGGGCTAGGAAAAAGGGATAAATAACTTGCAGGTGTTCGGGGATAGTGAGCTAATCGTCAACCAAGTTAGAGGACAACATGCTATGAAGAATGACTTGCTGAGGAGCTACAAGAATAGGGTATGGGACCTCATTGAGGATTTCGAAGCTTTCAACATTGTGTCCATACCCAGGAAGAAAAATGAAGCCGCGGATAGGCTCGCAGCAGTTGGAGCAATGTTTGATGTGGTTGACAACATCAAAAGGGAAAAAACATAGCCACATATCCATGTGATTGTGAGGCCAGCAGTTCCAGATAATAACACAAGCTGGCAGGTGTTTGAGAACGATCAACAGATCGTCAATTTTCTACAGGAAGAGGCTGAATTCTCAGCTAGAAATCAGGACAGATTAGAGCAGCAGTATGGGGATCAAGTAGTGCAGCTGTGGACAAACAAGCTTCCTAAGGGTTTAGTAACATTGGAGTCTATCTTCAACCCTAATGACCAGTTCTGTAAGGAAAAGGCTAACATACAGGTCAAGAGAGAAGATTCAGAGCCAATTCTGGTTGGGGAAGGAAAAATACTTCAAATTGGTAAAGTGGCCACTGAGCAAGAGAAATCAGATTTCATACAGCTTTGCCAAGAATTTCCAGATGTCTTCGCTTGGAGCTATGAAGACTTGAGAGGATTCAATCCGAAGTTGGCACAACATACCATAGAATTGGATCCAGATGCTAAACCCATCAGGCAGAAGCAGAGACCTGTCAACCCTCACATTGAGCCTCTAATGAAGAAAGAGCTTAACAAGCTAATAGAGGCAAGCATTATATTCCCGATCAAGCACTCAAGCTGGGTTGCAAACTTGGTTCCGGTCAGGAAGAAGAGCGGAGAAATCAGGTTGTGTGTAGATTTCCGGGACCTCAATAGGGCATCTCTCAAAGACCATTACCCACTTCCTTCAATGGAACAAATATTGCAAGTAGTATCCGGTTCAGAGAGATTCTCTCTCCTAGATGGCTACTCAGGGTATAATCAGGTGATGGTGAAAGAAGATGACCAATTCAAGATGGCTTTCACCACCAAATGGGGGACCTATGCCTACAAGAAGATGCCATTTGGACTATCAAATGCTGGAGCCACCTTCCAAAGGGCAATGGATATGGCATTTAAGGGGTTGATCAACAAAATAGTTCTGATATATCTTGACGACATCACTGTATTCTCAAAAAATGTAGCGGATCACCTCTGTCATTTGAGGCAAGTATTTCAGAGATGTAGAAGATTTGGGGTATCATTGAATCCCAAAAAGTGCATATTCTTGGCTCACGAGGGAAAACTTCTAGGCCATATTGTTTCAAAGGAAGGGTTGACGATTGACCCAGAACGGGTTGAAGCAATTCAAGCATTGCCATTGCCAAGTCACAAGAAGGCTCTTCAAAGCTTCTTGGGAAGGATCAATTTTGTCCGCAGGTTTGTTCCAAACTTTGCAGCTCTCGTAAAGCCAATAACGCTGATGTTAAAGAAGAGCATGGCATTTAAGTGGACATCTGAAGGCAAGGCAAGTTTTGAGGCAATAAAAGAGGCTATATCTCAAGCCCCAACTCTCGTCAATCCAGACTTCTCCAAGGACTTCGTGCTATATGCCTTCGGTGGTGGAGACACAATTTCTGCAATCCTGGCACAACAAAACAAAGAAGGATTAGAACAACCAGTTGCTTTCTTCAGTCAAGGCTTGGAGGAATACGAAACTAGATACTCTTTCATTGAAAAGCATGTACTTGCAGTGATCAGGAGTTTAAAGAAATTCAAGCACCTAGTCTCAAACAACAAGATCCAATTATTGGTCTCTCATGCGGGAGTCAAGGACTTCCTTCTAAACAAGGATCTGAATGAGAAGCGTGCAGGGTGGATAACTCGTGTCATGGAATATGACATCGAGATCAAGGTCACCAAACTAGTACGTGGAAAGGGACTATGTGAACAGCTAGCCTTGAGTCAACAGGTTGAAGCAGGTGATGAAAAAGAGACTGTCTTGGTACTACAGGATGGCCAAGAACATGAAAATGATGATGTGCCTACCCCTTGTTGGACTCAGAATATGATACACTTCCTACAGATAGGACTATGCCCTCCGGAAATGAGCAAAGCAAAGAGGAGATACTTCAGATTACAAGCCATTCCATATGTGCTTGTTGATGGTGTTTTGTTTAAGAAAGACATCAATGGGGTTCTATTGAGGTGCATTGGGACTGGTCAAATTGAGAGGGTGTTACGAGATTTTCATGATGGAGATTCTGGAGGACATTTTTCCCACGAGTAACAACTCTCAAGATAATAAAGGCAGGGTATTATTGGCCCACGGTGTTCAATGACTGCTATACATGGATAAGAAAGTGTAAGAAATGTGCACTCTTCACAGGCAAAGAAAGACTAGCAGCGCTTCCATTGCACCCAATCTTGGTTGACCAACCATTTCTGCAATGGGGATTGGACTTCATCGGGGTCATCAACCCAAACTCAAGCCAAGGCCACAAGTGGATTCTCACGGCAACGGACTACTTCACCAAGTGGACTGAAGCAGTAGCGCTCAAAGAGGCAAACGAGTCTAATATACTAGAATTTTATGAAGGAATAGTGACCAGGTTCGGTGTGCCGGCCACTATCATATCAGACAATGCATTGGCATTCGTAGGTTCCAAGATTACAGAATGGGCTGTCAAGAATGGAATCTACTTGAGCACCTCTTCCAATTATTACCCACAGGGTAATGGACAGGCAGAGTCCACGAACAAAAATTTGCTAAGAATCATCAGGAGGACTCTAGATGAAAATCAAAGAACATGGCATACCAAGCTAAAATCAGCATTATGGGCTGACAGAATAACACCAAAGAGGTCTACAGGTAATTCCCCTTACAAGTTGGTCTATGGAAAAGAGGCAGTATTGCCTATATCATTAGAACTGCCTACATTGGAGTTCATGAAGCAGTTGGAGTTGGCTGAGTTCGAACCAATGGAGGCCAGGTATGCAGAGTTGATGGAATTGGAAGAAATTAGAGAACGTGCAGTTCAAACAATTGAGAAAGATCAGGCCTTAGTGAAAAGATGGTTTGATAAGAAAGCAAGAGCAAGGACCTTCCAGGAAGGGGACCTAGTTCTGAAATGGGATGCAGATCGGGAAAAACCAGGAAGGCATTCAAAATTTGATGCCATTTGGAGTGGCCCATACATGGTCATGAAGTGCAAGAGCAGCAATGCTTTCCAATTGGCCTCATTGGACGGTGAAGAACTGCAGATTCCAGTAAATGGAATCTATCTCAAACATTGCTACTGAAAATAAAAGGTTCACCCTTGTAAATATTAGCCTAGATTTCAATTCCTCTAAGTGCGTATGCACATTGTCTTGTTGTAGTTAGGTTTCAGTTTCCCTAAGTGCTTTGGCGCAGGTTTTGTCACTCCTAGTTTGAGTTTTCTGTTCAGCGTGCTCTCGTAGAGGGAGTTGCAGCATCAGGCTCATTTCAGGTTATTGCTTATGACTCCATGCCCAACGGATCGCTAAAAGGCCACTGATCTTCTACCTAGCAGGCAGGTGACCCCGAAAAGTCACCAAATTGTTATCCAAATTTCACCCCCCAGAGTTAATTTGATAACATGCATCAGAGTTTTTAGTTCCAAGCAAGTAGATTGATTCAGGAGAAAATCATAAAATTGGCTAAGTCCTGCTCAAGACCGCCTTTGGGATAGTTGGAACAATTATACGCAGAAGGCGTGGATCGGCCGAAAAGCCTCCAGGCGGCCCAAACAGAAAAGGGACATCTGGGACAAATGGACACGAAATGCCTGAATCGGCCGAAAGAAAGAAAATTTGTCCAAGTCCTTTACCGGGAGCAAGCGGGACAAGAGTGCGGAGGACGCGAACCGGCCGAATCGGGCGAACCGGAAGAATTTTTCCTAGATAGCACTGGGACATTTGGGACAAATGGACATGAAGGACGTGAACTGGCTGGATCAGCTAAAACAAGAAACTTCAGCACAAGGACAAGTGGGACAAAGGGGCGCGCAGGACGCGGATAGCCGAAGGAGCCGAAAGCCAATCAGATCATGCCACGTGTCACCGGCAGAAAAGGGACGAGGAAGCCCATTTCGGGTGGATCAGAGGATTCTATCCCATGAAGCACTGGGACATCCAGGACAAAAGGACGTGGTGGACGTGAAAATCGGCAAGCCCGTGGACAAATCACAGCATGACACGTGTCGCCAAGGAAAAAGGTCCAAAAGGTCAAAGGGGCGAGTTTTCGAGCACTGATCCGAACCAATGAAATAGTGCCACATGTCCAAGTTTAAGGGGCCCACAAGAGAAGCCCATGAAAAGGTGGAGAGAGAAAATTGCTCAGTGAACCAGAGCCTGCCACGTGTCGTCCAGATGGCAGAGCGCAGGAAAAGAAATTTAAAAATCCGTTTTCACCTGTTTTGTGCCCTAAATCTTTAGACCTTCGTATCTTTCGATCCAGAGCTCGGATTTACACGTTCTTTATATCAACGGAAAGCTGTTGAAATTATCTACATGATTCTAGGATCAATCTTGCATTTTGGTGCAGTTTGGAGGGAGAAAATTAAGAAAACATCTCTGACACGTGGTGATAGACAGAAGTAATGCTTCAACAACCAACTTTAATGCAGCAGACAGCTCGCCGCTCCTGTTAGACAGCCCACCGTTTTGCTAGGATCCACCGCTTCTGTCATAATGAGATGATTTTAAATGCTACCAAGAAGTGGTTGGGGTAGATTCTGGATTTCCTCTCTCTTCCCTCTCTCATTTCTTGATATATATTGTAAAGAAGAGCTCCTTTAAGGGGTCGAGACATTCTTGTTTTGCATCCTCCCTTCTTCCCTCGCTTGCAAGAGAAATTGTGGAGCTTTCAAACCTCCCATATGGGTTGTAATGCCAATATTTTTATGCCTCTTGGCCACTGCAATGTACTATATCGACTCTTGAGCAATAATATATGTGTTGTGATTGACTCTCGACCCTCTCATGTATTCATTCTTTGTCATTTTGATCTCTTATTGCAGTTTGGTTACCTGTGCATGGTGTTTGTATTGCATCTATGTGGTCTATGTTAAATTTTCAAAATGAGTGTCTAACATTCCTCGGTGCATCACCTTTGTAGTTTAGGTTTTATTCTATGCATTTTCTTACCCTGTCTCCTTGGCAAGTTAGATTAGGTTTTAGCAAACCCTCTGCATTTTTGTGTGTGCATCTGAACAGAGGAATAGGAACCAACCTTCTCTAGAGAATCTTTTCTCATCTTTACAAGTCCCACACTTGGAGAAAGGATTCCATGTTGTGCAATCACACTGGATGCCTGAACATCAACCTAGAATCCTGATTTGCATCCAGGGGTGCTATGAGTCTGCAATAATAGAACTCTTCTAGGAAGACATTCTTTAATGTGGTGTAGTCTACCTTTGTCTTATAGGGGTCATACTTCCTATACTAGCTATGTTTGTCCCCTTGCAACATTATTACAAACTGACTTGCCTTCCACTCCGGGGTAGTGATCCCCTTCACACACCATAGTAATTCACAATTATTCACATGCTCTATAACATCCTCTATAACTTGGTAATTTGTAAAGTGTAAATACATCTCAAAAAATTCCCGAGGAGATGGCTGAGCCCCTGTCCTCTTGATCCAAATCCTTTTTTCCCTTCGGTGTTTCCTCCTCCACCGGGTTATGTGCCTTTGGATCCACCAGTTCCACCTCCAGATCCTCTTGTAACCAGTAATGTGCCTAAAGTGGTCACACCTAGTGTCCCCAACATTCCACTAAACTACGCGCCAATGGTCTATGAGATTTCTCCACTACCAGAAGTGTATCCCATGCCACTCCCAGACATGTTGCCCAAACCTTGCGTACTTGCACTTTGCCCAAAAATTCCTCCAAACACCGGAATGGTATGTGCAGCCATGGATGTTCCAAATGAAAAATTATATCTCCTAGGCACCAATCGGTCACTCCCACTGATACCAACTGGGTTATCAATACTTCTCCCTTGATTTGGAAAACCAAGTGTTAGGGTTTAGTTTCCAAGTGGATTCGAGATGCGTGTTGATGGATCTTCTTTCTCCATGTGATGAAATCTCATCAGAAGTTGAAGGGGCCTCTCTCCCATGCTTGCCAAGATGGGGTAACACAGACTTCTCGGGCTACTCATCCTCCACATGAACTTCAACACCCTCTTGCACCTTCTACCTCCATAGATCCATTACACTTGAAACTTCACATTGTCTATTCATCTCCCTTTCATGATCTTCACTATACTTGAGTTATCTCTCCTCCCTTTCCTTTTCAACCATAATGTCTACCATCTTCCTCCATCATATCTTCGTCTCCAAGTGCTTAGAGTAGCTTAGCCAGCCATGGGGAAGGCTTCTAAACTAAAAGTAATGACTAAAATCTTCATAGCCAGAGGAATAGCACTCAAAAATGACCCTATAGGCTCCCCCAAAAACTTAAAATTAGCCAAATATGGGCAAAAAGATGTCAAAATGTCATATTCTAAAGTGTAGCGGCTAGCACTCCCTTCGACCCGGTGATCAATAGCACGTGTCCAAGCCGAGATCTACATTAGCAGCCTATGATAATCATCTTGGGTCCACACATGCGATCTATAGTACTAGTTTGATACGGATGTGTATCTTTGAAAGCCATTCATATAGCTCTCTTTGGGAAGTAGTAAAATAATGTCTCATATAGCTCAAAGTATAGCTTCTCTTCTACCCATCTACGCACATTGAACTTAGGTCCAGTGCTGAATATTTGAGAAAATGTGTCCTCTATGCTCTTGAACCACGTTTCAACACTTTCTAATGTTAGGCGCTCTATCATTACACATCACAAAGGAAAATATGCATGCATTTCTCACAACTTTAGAAAAAAAGAGGTCCGAAACAATGGAACCAAGATGTAGTCATTTTTTATACCTTCCAAAGAACAAGGAAATCCCATGCACGTCAGTGTATCGCCAAATGGGTGTTGGGTTCTCACCTGAGGTGTGCGCAGGTGTTGAGCCCCTCCTTTATGTGAGTTGTGTGAAAATGCATTATTTATGACATAAACTTAAGTAAAGAGGATGATAATGAACCATATATTCATCTTAAATCTTACAACAAGATTCTAGACCAATGTATTCATTCAGATAAAGAAAGCATTACAGAACATAGATCTGAATCATAATAAAAATAAAATGCACGGGGTTTACACCCACTCATATGAAATATATATAAAACTGATCCATACAAATATAAGTAAAAACTAGAACCACATATATTCATATTAAGTATGTTTGATAACCACATTACATTTACTTGAGGCAATCATAGATCCATATAATAGTGTAGACTAATGTCATGCATTAGAACTGGACTTAAGCCCTTCATAGTACAAAGAAAAATATTCAGACCCATCCCCTTGATATAACTTAATCCTACAGATCTTCTAAGCCCAACCCATAGAACTCTCATATTATTTCTGCATAGCTTCACCTATCTTCAACTCTCGGTTCTCCTTCTCTATCGGGTGCTTGTATTTATAGCCTTAACAAGCACCACCATGCCTTTCTGAAGTTGTAGATCGGGTGCCAAGTGTCCAAGTGGTCCTCCATGGGAGCATGCTCCTTTAGATGTGATCTCTCCATCCTTCACCATGATGATCTTCTAGAATCTTCTATCACAAGGTATATTCCTTTTATGGGCTCCAAGTTACTAGGCTGGCACCTTATCCACTCCGCATGCACAGTCAGTCATGCTTTCCTTGTGTTTTGCCCGATATGCCAAATATGGCTAAGTCCCAAAAACTTTGTTCTCGCCTTATGCATGCATGCCAATGGTTCTACTAAACCCTCCTAAAACCTTGTCCTGCACATTTTTGCCTTGTGCATGCTTCTTCAAGTAGGCCTTGTGTGCCCATGCACCTTCTTGTACTTAGACAATATTTTAGGGGCCCAACAGAGAGGCATATAAGAAATTTGGCATGTTGGGAGTGTAAACTTGAAATTGAAATTTCCAGAACTCCAAGGGGTATTTTTGGGTGAAATTTTATTTTATTTTGACTCAAAACATCCTTCGAAGATTAATGGGATGTGTATCATTTTTAATTCTTCGTGAAACTCCCTGAAATGGCCCCTTGTTTATTAGGACCGTTAGTTGTCCCTACAAAGAATGAGTTCCCCTGAAAAGATCCAAGATTTTTTTAAAAAATATGATTATTACACATTTTATAGGATTATATTTTATTTCTAATGAGCATTTTTTTCATCCTAACTCCTTATGGAGGTTGTAGAATCATCTTTCAAAGATTAGGTATCTGTTTTGACTGTCTTCTCCTCGAGGATGAGACTGGGTTGCATAGGGGACCAAGGGAAAAAAAGGGAGGAATGAAAAGGGTGGTGTGGATTTAATGTCCCTAATGTCCCTTTTTAAATTTTTAGAGGGTGATAGAAAATTTTCCTTTCTATGTAGATGCTAAGTGTCGTACATGCAGCAGTAGGTAGGTGGAAGTCAATTTAGTCAAATGAGCTTAAATTAGGTTGTTAGGGTCATATGAGGGACCTAGAGGCTAAAAGGGGGTGGGGAAAATTTTATTTTCCCTATTTTCCCTTTGTATTTTTTTTTAAAAGTTTCTCAAAATGTTCCCTAGCCTCACAGTGACAAGTGGCATGCATACGAGAGTAGGTAGGTGTGTAGGTCAAACTAGTCAACATGGGGGCTAGAAGGTGAGCACATGGTCATTTGGGTGATGTGGAGACTAAATGAGGGTTGGGTGTAATGTTGTACACCTCATATCCCTTTGAAAAGGCTCAATGGGGATATGAAATTTCACCTTTACCACATCTTTCCATATGTCTAGGTGAGAAAATGGTTAAGTGTCGAGAAGCATACCTTGGGAGCCAACTTGTGAAGGCCATATCTCGAGCTCCCAAATGAGTTTTTAGGAACTTATTTATATGATTTTTCATGAAAAATGACATTTTGAGAAGATTTTTGACTATACAAAAGATAAATTCTAGCTGTAACACCTCAAAATTTCCCATTTTTTCTTGTAATCACTTGCCATTGTGTGTTGGAAGAATAAGTCATGCCTAGAATAATGCATAAAGTTTCAAGAAGTCATATTTTTTCCACCATGTAGAGCATTGAAAATTATTTCCATGGGTAATTTTTTTGGCTTTAAAATAACTATGGATCTCCCATAATATTTCTTTGAAGTTCAAGTCTTCTTACGCCGTGTATTCTCCTTTAGGCCCAAAACCCCACCTATGACGAATCAGCTCCAAAACCTCATAAATTTCCCTAATTCCTATAAAATCAACTCCCTAATGTTTTTAGAACTTGAATGATCCTTTGTGATGAGTCTTTTAATTTTTATATGCTTCGAGGATGATGCACTAGTGTTAGGAAGGCTAGTGATAGTCTACCCAAAACCTGTTTGAATGCTTTGCTCCGAGAGGTTCCTCGAATCTTATTTTCTTCCTAAATCACCTAGGGGATACATGACAATATTTTGTGGATCATTTGACTAATATGATAGGATTGGTGTTAGGGATGGATTGACCTAGGGGTGTCTTGGGAAGATATGACTTTCAATTTTTTTGACACTGTGGTATGGTTGTCATGTTTTCTATTTAATTTTTCCCTTACGAAACACGGGACAATAGCTAGCTCTTTCTTGGGGACATATTATTTCTTGAGCACAAAAAGGACATGGCATGAGAAATCCCAAAATCTTAGTTTGCAATACGTTAACCATTCCCTTATCCATTGGGATTTACAACACATAACTTGCAAGAGATAGCAAGAAAGGAAGAACACACACACAATGACAAAAGGGAAACACACAACACAAAAAAAGTAAATATATACACAAAAGAAAAGGGAAATGAAAACCTAAAAATCATCTATCGTAAAAGGTGGGGAAAAAATAATTTCACTGAAGAACTTTCCATTTTAGGATTTACCCTCGAAAAGGTAACAATGTATGATGATTTTCTTGAATCCATTAATTGGATCCAAGCCTCCTATCCTTAACTTCTTATGAAATCAAGGTGCTTTTACGATTGTATGTATACTTTGTAGGAGTGAGTCTACATGAGCTCATTTATCCTCAGGTGTTTGTTTAAAAATTCCATTGGATTCATTTCCTTTGAAATTAGTTTCGTAGTGTTAGTTACCTTATGCAATTATCCAAATTTTTGTTTTTTCTTCTATCATATCATTACTACTCCAAGGTTGGTTCTTATTTGAATAGTTTGAGTACCCTGAGTTTTCTTGTTCCACCCATTCATGTTCCTGGACATCCTTTTCACAAGAAGAATTGCATTCATATTTTTGAATCCTATCAATATGTCAATATGAGGTGTTTGAATGTCGAATGGAGGATCAAAAATGACCTCATATCCATCTTGCAGGGCCATGGATTGAGCTAAGAGGTTGAGACTTAGCTCGGGATCTCTTGTGTCTTCTACCACTTCTAAAATGTCTTGTATTGAATCCTTATTTGAAACCACCTGAAGCTCATCTTTACCTTCATTTGAAGAATCTTTTTCTGAATTTCAAGGTCACCATTAGGAAGCATTGTTTCTTTATTTTTACCATCATAGCATTCTACCATTTATTTTTCAAGGGGAATCTCAACTTTGCAGGCTTCAAAATTCTCTACTCCAGCTTCTTCATAAGATAAAGAGTCATCCTCTTCAAATGGGAAATAAAAGGCTTCAATTCAACATCACCTTCATTATCCATTTGCTCGGGAGATACATTAGGTTCTTCGCCTTACTTTTCTCCATCATGACCAATATTTGAATCAATCGAGGCATTATGATTTGATTCATGTTTGTCTTGTAACCATAGCCTAAAACATGAGTTCGATACTTAACTTAGGGTTTTATGTTTCTTCTACATCTGTAAGGAGATCTTGTACCAATTTTTATTTTGTACCTTTTGAGGCCCCATCTCAAGTTTTCCTTTTCTCCTCGTGGATGACATGATTGATAGTATCTTTATATCCAAATAGGAATGAGAGAATATTTCTTCATGGCCTGTATCCTCCATGGTAATTTAGGGCTACCCTCTTACAACTCGAAGTTCCTAAATGTTTCCTCTTGGTAAATATTCCCTTGGGAAGGAATGTTTGGTCCTATAAAAATTAGGATCTCATCCTCCTCTTATCCTCAACATAATAATTCATCCTCCTACTATTTTAGTAATAAATGTTGGCTCGTGGACTTCCTAACTTTTACACCGTGTACCTCATCTTCTTATCTATAAGAAATTTCTCCATGTATCCTTTGACCAAAATGGTTTTTGAAGACCAATTCATCTAGATTTTACCTCCTAACTATTGGAAAAAACTTCTACTTAGTAGCATTACAAATGAACCAGATATTTCTGCTACCAAAATCATCATTGAAACACTTTTGTCTAAAAATTGGGCGAGATCCACCTGTGTATATTTCATCTTCCCTACAAGTGGGAATTATTTGGACTCCATAGAGTAATAATAGCCACTGGGTAGATTTATGGGGAGTTTAAGATCCTTGGTGATCTTTACATGCATCACATTGTCTTAGGCACCTGAATCTATTATGCAATTGTTCAATACGTATTCCCCAATGAGAAGGGAGACGTAGAAAGGATCAACCTTGTTGGTTTTAGATGCACTTAAAGAAATCATGCTCTTTATGGGGGTGTAGGTGGGTTTGGTAATATTCCTTTAGAAGTAGGGGTCGTGACATTGGGTTTTGAACAACTACTCTTGATATATCAAACAAATCTCTCAAATTATTTAGGGTGAGTCCATAGATATTCAATTTCCTAAATATGCAATTTGGTTCTATTTGCATGTTCTACAAATTTGAAAGGGGTAGATGAGGACAAGGGGAATGAAGGGAATTATTTTGGAGTTAGGACATACTTGGAAGTAGGGGTTGATTCTTGGGGAATAGAGGGTGTTTCAAAAGTTAAACTAGGAACTTTATAAGTATAATATTTTATAGGAGTGGATTTAGATTTAGAACTAGAAGAAGCATTGGAAGACTTGCTTGGAATTGCGGGTGACCTCCCACTTGCCACATGATCAATTTTATCTAATGAATATTCCATGCAAGATGGGAGTGGAGATCTTTGACTAATTATTTAATTTTGTGGAGTCACCACAAGAGGATCTTAAGTCTTCTTTTTCTTTACAACAATGAAGGGAAATATTCCCTTTTGAGATTGAGAGGTAGTAAAAACAACACATGAGAAACTCAGTACCTCTTCACCATCATCATATTCACTCCTGAGTGATACTCAATTATTCCATTTTGAGTGTCACCACCCACTTCTTCTATCTCTAGGAAATTACCACCTTCACTTTCTTGTTCAAGCTCTTCCTCATCTTCTTGATTTCTTCAATGTGCATTTACGGTGAGGCTTCCAAGTAAAGCCTTTAAGGCATTCATGTAACCTAGTTTCCGTTGTTTCTTTGAGAAGACACTCGTTCAAAATTTTCCTCTTTAGCGAAAACATTTCATTTGCTAATTTCTCGCAACAACGGATCTGCATTCTCTCATCTCGAGGATGTTGAGCCTTACCCTTTGAGGGATTATTGATCTTTCTAGAGAGGATGTCATCATCATCAAGTTCAATGGCCATTATTTTTCTTATATAATTTTCTTTGGTTGAAATATTTGTAGGAAAAAAACCTACCTCAGTGATTCAACATTAATCAAGAATCTCTTGACATTGTTTTTAGACGGTGAATCTTCTTCTCGGTGTCCTATAGAGAAACCAGTCAAAACGAGCCATGAAATATATCATAGTATCCTTATCCTCTTTCTTTATTTTATCCAATTACACCAGGAGGTCTTGGAAATCCTCGTTATATTTTAATATTTCTTTGAAGTGTGTCCTTATGTCATTCCAACGAGTGATGGATTGGGCGGGCATGAGGTAGAACCATTCTCTTTGCTTTTTCTTGAAGAGATTCCATGAACAATCATACAACAACATATTCATGTTTGACTCCAAGAATACCACATGATGTGGTGAAGGAGGAAATGTGTTCTTCAGGAATTTTTGTTTTGTTGCATTTGAAATTTGGAAATTTCTTGTAAGAACCATTTGTAGATTGTGAAGAGAGGGTTCAAGAGAAAGCGGGCATGTATTTCTTCCCTATAGAACCTGGTTTGAGGTATTTATTTTTTTGTCTTCCATTGTTATTTTAGTTTCTAGTTTGGATATTGATTTTGCAAATTCTTCCTAAAATCCTTCTTCTAGTTCTCATTCTTCCTTTCTCAAGAACTCAATGCTCAATGGTGGTTGAAAGATGGGGAATTTGTAGGGGTATCACTTGAAGAGTCAGATGGATATGAGGCTTGAGAAAAGTATTAAAGGTTAACCCTAATTTGTTCTCATTGATTTCTCAAAGCCTCAAAAGTGGAATCAACAACACCTCTCAACCTACTCAACCTAACATATCTTCCTTGATCAGTTTTAGAAAATATTAAAATAGGAATATGAACAGACACTGTGGTATATGAAAGGTCACTTGCAGGAACTCATCATGTGTCTTTCAACAATTGATTCTAGGAATTTTTTTCTCAATTTTTTTATTTTTTTTAGAAATTTTGGAATATTTTAGATTTTTAGATTTTGGACCTTGCGGTTGTATTTTGGGTGAATATTATGCCAATTCTTCCCCATGGTGGGGGCCAAAAATGTTGGAGAGAAAATTTGTTTGGTGGAAACATTTATGGGTCTCTTTCCAATGCTCTAGGAATCAAGTCCCTCTACTTGTATGGTGCAGCTCCATGTTTATATGGGCAATGAAATGAGTTTTTTTGGTGGCATTTCAACTTGGGATCCAACAAGAGCACTCCATTGATCCTACAACAAGGTGTGTAATTTATTGCAAGAGTTGAAACTTAATTAAAAGGGGGAAAAGGGAAGTGAGAAATAAGAAAAGAGGGATTAACATTGTAGGTAGAATATCAGAGTCTTACAATTGTTAACCAGAAGTTACCATCACACATATTCATAGAAATAAAACAATGATGCTTCAATACTAATGATGAGAGGAAGTTGTACACACCTAAATTTTCACGTGCTACATTGTCGAGAGAGGGTTCAAAATCCCCAATGATGATTCACATCTTTCCAAATGTTTTAAATACCCTTTTCCTCTTTGCAATGTATATTTGTAGCTTAGAATACCTTACTTAGCCATTTCCTTGCTTTTCTCCCTCTCTCGTTATCTTTCAGAGTATTTTTCCTTATCTTTTTTTCTTTAGTTATGAAAATGTTGTGGTAATTATGTAACCACCTCTCTGCTGGGCAAAAATTACACAACTACCGATCTTCCCTCAATGGTGGTTGCACATGGTTTTTCTAGAACCTCTTTTGGCATGTTTTAAACGCATGTCCATATCTTTAAACATGATTTTAGAGCACATTTCATGGTCAAATTGGCTCTTTGTAGACTTGATAAATACATACCAACCTCCTCTTCCTCTTCTAATTATTGATTGAGAGTTAAAATGTCCCTCGTTGTGATGTGGCATCCCATTTCTGCCAAATTTCTTAGACCATTTCCTAGCCTATGTTCTATAAAACCAACACTTATTCTGAAGTAAATGGCCAAATATTTTTACTATGAATTGCATTATCATGCTCGAAACCTTGATAAGGACTACACAACCAAGTATTGTTCACTTACATTGTTTTTCCTCTACCCGCATTTACACAGAATGCTTTTGCAAGCCACCATTTCTCCAACACACTCTTCTTTGATTTTTATGCATTCTTAGCTTCTTGGACTCACGTGGATGCTGAAGATTGGAAAAGATAATTAAGAAGACACAAAGTGATACTAGGCTGGCATTTCCTTAGCACTATAATTTCCAAGTTGGGGTTGCTATTGAGTTTCTTCATTTCTTCAATTCTTTATTTCTAAATTTGTACACACATTTATTTACTAGAGTAGCAAATCTTCCATTTTAATCATTGCAAATAGATAGATCATTACTATAGCTTCCATTTCCTTTGAAAAGCTTCTAGTGATAGATTACTTCCTGCTTATCCCTGTGGGTTTGCAAGGGAAGTTTCTTAGGAGGAAAGCTTCTACATTAATTTAGAATCAACTACAATATCTTTTCATTTGTAAAACCTCTATTGAATCCTTCTTTACTTTTGTCGGGGAAGTTATAGGGGAAGAAAATCTTATGAGAAGATTTGATTTATTCTTGTGCCTCTGAGAAAAAACAAAGGATCCACATCCATAATTAAATATTGGAAAATATTTTATTTTATTAGGATAGATTAGATATACTATTGTACATATCAATAGTTATATCGATCGTTTATTTGTTTAGGATTTGTTGATTAAATTGTAGAAGTAATTTATTCATTTCTTTTGTTGCATCTGTTATTTTCTAGAAAGCCATAAAATATCAAAATAATAGTTTAAATTATATTTTTGTTTATTATTGTATTTCTTTTATAAAATTGAAAAGCACAAAAACATAGTTTAGATTCCTTTGTTTAAATTAGTTTACTTTCTTGTATTAGATTAATTAAATTCACATCTCGCATGACCATTTCGGGCCCAACAAAACCTAGAGATTATGTCTTTGAGCCCATAGTGCCATAACCAAATCAATAGGAAGCATTATCATACATTTACCAAGGTATTTGGATTCATATCTTCGAACCACTTCACACCTGCCTGCTATCACTAAGCAATTAAAGGATTTAAACACTTAAGATGAGAGAGCTTACAAATTTTGGGAAAATAAACTTGGTTATAGGTTGTCTTGATCACTTTTTGGTCATTTTCGTCCATTTTCCATAGCTATTTGTCCCATATGACCATTCAAGGACCACAACAACTAAGAACATATGGTTGTGATCCTAGGGTCCCCCAACTAAACAGCCCAAACTACTCACAGACATTGACATAGGCTTGCGTATGTTAATTTTCCAAACATCACCATCATCACTTGATATCATCTCACAACTAAACATCTTGAATGTCAAAGCTGAAAAGTATTTCGATTATCTCACAACTAAACATCCTAAATGTCGTAGCTAAAAAATATTACGAGTTATGGAATTCCCTAGCCAATAGAGTTTAGATCTTACGGTCCCATAGCCTTTCTCATTTACTTCCATGACCTTGTATAGAAATCCTTACAAGGCACTTGCAGATCATTATCCGTAGATCTTGTAACCCATTGAGGGAGTTTCCCACATGGAAATTGATTCACTTTTACGTGTGTGCATTCTTCTTGACCATTCCATTACACCCACTTAGGTTAGAGAGGCTTTTATTTCCCTTGACAAGTAGATTCCATTAGTTCTTGTACAAGATAGTGTATTAACCTGATAGATTTGATTAAGCATCTCCATTATATTTCGTTACATATATCCATTCATTCATTACACATCGGCTATCCCAGAATGACCTCGGGAGGTCGAGTGCACCTGAAGGTCACGTGTTGATTTGTATTTGTACTAATTTTTGAACCTAATGTGAAGCTCTAGTCCTTTCTCATTTCTGATTTCAATTGTTTCTTTCATCCATATTATCCTCTCCCATTATTCTACGGGTATTTAGATAGCCCCGAATATGTTGGGTCAGGATTATAACAAACCTATTTTAGGTCTTGAGGCTTATTATTGCCAAGTCAACATACCAAAATCACCCTCATTATTAGGGTGGGATGAAAATTATTCTCCCAAATTTCCTTCACCTCACACACCTCTTCCATAAGTCACCATAAGTAATTCATCTGTCAAGATTGAGGATATTGACCAACCTAAGTTCTCCAAATCAAATGATATGACACTCACTAGAGGACAAGGTTTCTATCCTCATATCTTATCCAGGCCCCAAGTCAGCATGTAGTCTAATCCCTTCACTTCCTACCTCTCTTCTCATGATGAACTTATCACACGATTCATCTAAATTCGGATCATTTCAATGCCATGGACCAATCTTTAGAAAGGATGCAAGAGTATGTTAATGCTCTACTTCAAAACAATACTGCTACCCCTCCCCCTGCAATGAAAAATATACCCAATGAGGGGTGGCCTCCAAGAGAACAATTTATAGTAGGACATCACATACCTCTACCTCCTAACAAGGCACATAATATGCCCAAACAAAATACAACACCATCTTTAGGCGATGTAATTTATACGTTGGTAGATAAAGTTAGGGAGTTGGAACTTGCCCCGGTCATCTTGTTTTTCACCTTTTTCTAGGAAATGCAAGATCCCTTATCATTCTAAACATATAGGTTATGTTCCTTCGTGCCATCACCCTCCAATTTACACAGGTTTTCCTATCCCAAGAGATATTCTAATTGGATTAGGCACATTAGGTATGACCCCTCACACCTTTTACAGATAACATCAAAAAGCACTACGTGAAACTATTTTCTCGAATTCCATCCCAATAGGAAATGCAACGTTCCCCATTTTTGTGCCTCCTTCTCCATACTAGAATAATGTTCCCCCATATGTGCACATGTAATCCAAATTTCCATAGGGAGACATGTATTATTTTCTTTGTTCATATGCTCAACCACAGGGGATGCCTTATCCTCTACAAATGTTTACAGATGCCATATCATCCTCCTATGCCTATTCCACCTCCCCATCAAGGGTAACCCATAGTAGAGTAGCTCCCTTGGAATTTACTATACAAAGTGTAATGATTCCATGATCACTTATCAACTTTTTAAATTTTAAAGGGGAGGGAGATCCAAATGTGCATATCAAAGCATATGTAACTACCATCAGAGAGCTACTCCCATGGGATGTGGTTGTAGCTAAGATATTCCCAAATAATCTTGAGGGGATTGCTCTCGATTGGTATTATAGGATACCTAAAGCCTCCATACACTCCTTTAAGCAACTCGTATCCAAGTTCATAAAGGTGTTTGATATGAACAAATTGTTAAGAATAGGAATAAGGGAATTCCTTCATATAAAGAAAGAGCATAATGAATCTACTACCCATTTCATTCAGATATGGTGGAAGGTCCTCTACTCTTTGGTAAGTGCTCCCAATATGGATTAGATGGAGCTTTGTAATCTATTCCTTCATTCCCTTAACCGGGAAACAAAGGAAGAAGTCCAAAATTTCCCCTTAAGAGCTACAAAGAGGTACTAGAGGGTGCTCTCCACATTGATCAAGTGGCAATAAATAGTGGTTGAAATACCTACGGTTCAATCGAGAGACTAATCACTCTCTCTAAAGGAAATTTAAGTTACCTTAGAAATTCTAACAATAATCAAGAACCTAATGTTCTTAATAAGAATCAAGGTGTTACAACAGATGGTATAACTGATCAAGCCAAGAATTTGAATGTTATTAACACTTCAAGTGTAAATAATGTCAATAACAACATAAAAAATAATAATAAAAGGAGTAAAACCTTCACCGCTTCCATCAACACATTGGATTTCAACCATCCTCCACCTCCAAAATAATTTCAAGGCTAAGGCCACAATCAATACCCAAACATGTATCAAAACCAATCTCAAAACCAATGGAAAAGGCCTCTAAACTTTAATTACAACAACCAACAGTTAAACAACAACTAAAAATTTGGACCGCAACAAAACATGAATCAAAGACCTCAAGATTATGATCCTAACCTTTATTGCGGCTTCCATAGGGTCTCGAGTCATGATGCTATAAATTTTTTCCAATGTAACAAATTCATACAGCTTCCTACCAAAGGACCAAAGGCAACTCTTCATCGAGATGTTTTTGGAAAATCCTACAGCACTAAAGCATAATGCTAGCATGGGGTTTGTTTCCCCTCAAAACACTCCTCTTAGGATCTTTAGCAACCCTCTTCCTATGCTTCATGATAATGAAAATTTAAAAACCCATGCAATAAACAAGAGTAACCCAGTGGGAAGCAACAACCATGAAGCTTCCACTTCTTCAAACCCATTGGTAACACCTCCATTAGATGGTCGGTAACAAACTAAGATCATGGGTCTTGTCAAATTAGATACTAAACCTCAAATTAATGCAACTACAAGAACCCATGATTAATCAACACAACCTATTCCCATCTACCCATCTATGTCGGATGACATTACGACACTTTCGAGGTTAATACGGGCATATGATTTAATTACAAATTTAACCAAGACCTTTTCTCACATATCCTTTTGGATTTGTTGAAGAAATCCCCTATTCATCGAGCCACTCTATTAGAAGCCTTGGGTCTTGGTCACTTGATTAATGTTACCCTCCACTGGAGACACAAATCAACCATATAGATTTTGAGGTCTATCCCCTAGGTATCTTGAAAGATACCTTAACATCAATAAGATGCCCATCGATGTTGAGATGACACGTAGAGGTGACCCAACGTTGTATTTACAGGTTTGGATCTATAATAATTACATTAAACATGTAATGATTGACGATGGGGTAGTTATTAATATTGTCCCCTTTTCATTCCTCCAAAATTTAGGCTATAGGGAAACCAATTGTTCTTCAATTAGAAATACATTGAGAGGCTATGACAGTATCAAAAAAATTCCATAGGGACCATAGTGCTCCTAGTTACTCTCAAACCCAATATGATTCTAACCAACTTTTATATAATAGATAAGGAAACCAACTATAGTATGATTCTTGGCTGGCCTTGGATCCATCGGATGAAGGAAATCCCTTCCACGCCATTCTAAGAAGTCTAATTCTTGTAATTGGGGAAATTATTCATCACTCAGGGTGACCCAAATCATTTTTTACTAGCCAACTTAAAGAAGAAACTCGGGGTCCATACTGGGTTCTAACTCCCCACCAATCAAGTGAAAAACCTAAAAATATAACACCATATTCTAAATTTATTCCCACAATGGATATGGAAACCTCCATTTTGATTGAGGGGTTGTTGCAACTAAATATGAAAATTATGTTATTGAGACAATATCAATGGAAACCACACTAATATTTTCAAGTTATTGGAGATTTATTTTCTTATTCTTTCTCCTTTTGAGTCCTTGGCCATAGGAAATTATCTAGGACTTGGATCACTTCTAACTGAAGAGATTTGCATGGTTGAGGTATCAAAAGTGGAGGAAGAAGATACTAGAAATGATCAAACATCAATATTCCCTAGAAACTATTGGATGCTCAACTATGATGGAGAAAAGTGTCATTTTGGTGTTGGGGTAGGTGTGATCCTCACTTCCCTCAAGGGAAGGTTATGCCTTTTTCCTTTAAGCTCAATTTTGAATGCATGAATAATGGTGTCGAGTATGATGCCCTTCTTCTTGGTCTCATTATAGCCAAGAGAATGGGTGCTTGCAATATTAGAGTTCGGGTGATTTCCATCTAGTCACTAACTAATTTTTGGAAGTTTACGGGACTAGAGTAGAACACCTACAACTCAATAAGACTACCGTACTTAACCTAAGTAAATTTTTTGAATTCATAAAAATTGAATCTATTCCACGTGAACAAAACCTTATATCTAATTCCATGGATTCTTGCAATTCTTGATTTTATCCAAGAGGAGATTTCAAAGATACTAAATTCACTGTTTCAATCTGAACCGAACCCCTAGTTTGAAAAATGCCTACAAATCCAATTTTTTCATACTTTGAGACTGAAAATGAACCTACCACTTTAGATTATGTGGAGAATGATGAGGCTATACTAGGTTATCTTAATATATATACTGACCTTCAAGCCTCTCATCATAAAATGGGCTTCACCCTTCCTCCTATTTTGGAGATCGTACAATGGGTCCTTCCTCATCGAGAGGGCCTTGAGATGTATGAAGTATAGGAGGAAGGAGAACTAGCAATACCTCTAGCCTCATGTGAGTTTGAAGAAGGAAATGCCTCTTTAATCAAAGAGACCATCGATATAAATATCGGGATGGAGGAAGAGCCTAAGATATTGAAACTTGGTTATTCATTAACTTTGGAAGAAGTGGAAATTCATACGAAGGTTCTCAAGGAACATTAAAAATCCTTCAATTTCAGCTATAAAGAGATGATGGGAATTACTCCCCACATTGTAGTCTAAAATATCGTAACCAAAATCAATGCTAATCCCATCAAACAAAAGTGGAAATATATGAAGCCAAAGATGCTTCTAATGGTCAAAGAAGAGGTTATGAAACTCCTACAAGTGAGATTCATCAAACATGTAGATTATTCAATGTGGGTATTAAACATAGTCCCCATTCTCAAGAAGAATGGGAAAATTTAAATATGCATTGATTTTCGGGACATAAATAAGGTGTGTCCCAAGGATGATTTCCCATTACCTTCCATCGATGTTATTATGGACGCAATAGCTAGATACAAGCTATTGTCACTGTGGATTTTTTTTTCTTGTTATAATTATATTAGGATCTTTGAGGAGGATCATACAAAGACAACTTTCACTACTCCTTGGGGTACTTATTACTACATGTTCATTTTGTTTAGTCTTAAGAACATTGGTACCACCTATCAACGGGAAATGACCTATATATTCCATGATATTATTCACAAGATTTTGGAATCTTACATTGAAAATATTTTGGCTAAGGCCAAGAAGCACTGCAATCACCCCGAGGTGCTTTCGTATCATCCTCTCTCATCTCATTGAATACAACATCATGTTAAATCTAGAGAAGTGCGTATTTGGAGTGATGGGAGGGAAGTTGTTGGGTTACATCATCTCTTCATGAGGGATTGATGTAGATCCAAAAAAAATCAGTTAGTCTTAGAGATGAATCCACCCGTAAATGAGTCATGCATTAGGTTATTTCTTAAAAGTCTTAGAGAAATATGAAGGTTCAAACCTGATTTAACTTAGGCTATTCATCCAATCAACAATTTGTTAAAGAAGGATTGTTTTAACATATGGACAACTGAGTGTCATGAGGCATTTGAATCTGTTAAGTGTTTCCTATTATCACCACCCACACTCATGCCACCTAAGGCAGATCATCCTCTCATCCTATATTCTTGAGCTACATACATCTCTCTAGCTTGCATGTTAGCACAAGAAGATGATGATAAACATGAACGTGTAGTTTAATTCATTAGTCACACTTTGCTAGACTATGAGATATGTTATACGTAGGAAGAAAAGGAATGCCTTGTTATAGTGTTTGCAACAAAATGGTTAAGGAAATATATGCTTAACCAAGAAATGCAGGTAATTGTCAAGACAGATCATCTTCAAATGTTTCTAACATAGGGTTCCTTGTCCAAGAAATTTGGATGCTTCATGACCCTAATGGGTGAATTTGAGTTAACCTTTGTCAATAAAAAGTTTTTCAAGGGACAAATAATTGTAGATTTTTTGGAATACAAATCATTAGATGTCAGATATCTATTAGACTTGAATTTCCTCATTAAGCGCATGTATTACATAGAATCTAGGCCTCCCATTTCGTGTGTGTCCTTGGTACTCGAGATATTGTCAATTTCATTATGGACCATGAATTCCCGAGGAAAAATATCACAAGAGAGAAGATAAATACACGTCATAGCCACCAAATATGTTATTATAGAACAAGTGATTTATTGAAGAGCCTTTGATGGAATGCTATTAAGGTGTGTCGATGAATAAGAGTCAGAAAATATTATCTTTAGAGCCCACAATGGATTATGTGGGGGTCACTTTGGAGGGCATGCTACTACTCGTAAGATACACTAAATGGGTTATTTTTGGCCCACCTTAGAACACAATGTTATGAAGTATGTGCGCAGGTGCCAAAAATATCACGAATTCTCTCATGAGATTCATATACCTTCCCAAGATCTATAACCTATTACAACACCTTGGACCTTTTCCATATGGGGTGTAGATTTGATAGGGAAGTTTTCTCCTCATCATCGGATGGCCACAATTTCATATTTACGGCCATAAAATATTTCAAAAAGGGGGTTGAGGCCATACCTCTTACCACCATTCCTAGGTATGTGATCACAAATTTTTTCTTCAATTAAATCATTTTTATGTATAGGGTCCCACAAGTCATTATCTCAGATAATGACACATATTTTAAGAATGAAGAGGTACGTGAGTTATGCGTAAATTTCCATATAAATCACCACACAAATTTTTTATACTATCCTCAGGCCAATAGATAGAATGAGGCTACAAAAAATATGTTAAATTCCATTCTCCTAAAATAGTCAAGGAAAATAAATGTGATTAGAATTTGAAGCTATTTCTGGCCTTGTGGGGCTACATAAATTTAGTGAGAATGCCTACGTGGGAAACCCCATATTCCTTAGTATTCGGTTTTGAAGCAGTTTTACCACTTGAATTTAAGATACCTAGCCTCTAAATATCATTGCAAAGTATCTTAGTTGAAGAAGGATATCATGAGGCATGACTTGTTGAGCTAGATATCCTTGATGAAGCTCAACTCAAAGATGAACAATGAAATAGTGTCTACGCTAAATGGATGAGCTGAAATTACAACAAAAAGGTATATGAGTGCAAAATATTAGTAGGAGATTTGGTATTGAGACATGATAGCCAGAAAGATAAGAAAACCTACGAAGGAAGGAAATTCATGCCCATGTGGTTGGGTCCATATTGAGTTATAGAGGACTACAAGAATGGGGCATATCGCCTGTGTACATTAGAGGGTGAAGAATTTGGCTAATTCGTCAACTCACTTCACTTGAAATGTTACTATGTATGATCCATCTACATTTCCACATGTACATTATTGCATACATACTGCATTTCGATGTTAGTTCATTTTATAAATTTATAATCAAAGAAATTATCTTTCAAGAAACTTTCAAAAACTTCTAAAAACATTAGCAAAACACTTGATCACATCTCTTCAAATATGAGAAATATTATCATCAACATTTCTAAACATTTAACCGGTTCAAAAAGTTGAGAAATTTTTTTGATACTAATCCTTTCAAGGCATGCATACTTGATTCTACTCATAGTTTTCTTCTATCTTAGGTATATTTTCCCATATTCTTTCTAGAAGCTACTTGGTGTCACATCTCTCCTAAAAACCTCTTTGGTAGCAAAATCATTCTAATTTTTTTACCCAGATCACTTGTTCAACTTTCTTAGCCTTCGATGTTGATCCTGCAGATCTTACTCATTTAATGGGGTTGAGACTAGGGCAAGTTATCCTCGAAAAATCACAACTCAAAGTTAAAAATAAAAATGATGATATAAGCCAAATCAAATAAATGTAAAAATATTTCATTTACAAATAAAACCACACTTCCTTGCCCCACCAATCTTTGGTGATGAGCCCACATTTCTTACTGGTGATGTGAGATTGGGAAAGGAGGGAAGTTCCCTTACTCACCTATCCCTTTTATTTTGTTATGAGCCCACGATTCTTACCAAGTAGCATGGGGAAAGGTATAGGGATTCTCTTTAAATAAATTAGTAAGTCGTAAAAATTAATTCAATAAAAAGTTCTTTGAAATCTTAAATCCAATTTTTTTGAATTAGATGTATATGTTCCAAAAGAGTTAAAGCCTTAAAAATCAGATTTTTTCAATAAAGAGACCTTCTACGGGTCTAAGTATAGATAAAATTGCAAGAAAATCACATTCTAGACTATGTAGTAAATTGTGTGTGGAGTTAGGTTGTAAGTTTCTACTTTGATTTCTATCAAAATATTTTCTTTCTCTCATCAGTTCCATTCATCAAAATAATACAACTCACATCCTTCTTGGTTCTCAGTGTTGAGCCCTCACAACTTACTAGTTGTGTGTTGTTATAAGCAAAGTGAGTTCATTCTCTTATCATATTACATTCATAAATTTTTGCCAACAAAACAAGAAGTATTAAATATTGTTTGAAATACCAAAATTTTGACATTACATTGTGCTTGCATAAATATCACATAAAACAAAACATAAAAATAAATAATTTTGTTAGCATATCATCATCCATAGCATTCATCCAAAAGGAACATAAAAACATTAGAAATTTTGAGCATCTAAGAGTACACAAGTGAAATAAATCATCAATGAAGTCAAATCTTACACAAGAATGACTGAAACAAAAAGATGTATATGTATATATATCCATAATAAGTCAAGTCTGTATACAATGTCATCACACTCTAGGTGTGGTCAAAATGCTCACAAATGAGCACAAAATACAAAAAAATCATATAAATGTCTCACAAAATGACATCAAGGCAATAAGGCCTATGGCCTATCCCTCTCTATGGGATCTAGACAAAGGTGCTTGGCTAGGGCTCCTGCTAGGGATCCTATAATGAGAATGATATCCTCTCGTGCCCAGATCTATGAGAGTGACCATGAGATGATGAACCAAGTGACTTTCTAGTAGAGGTCTCACCGTGACAAAGCCTAGATTGCTACCTCCTCTCAACCATCTAATATATAGAAAGATCAGTCCTCATCTTGGTCACCTCTCCTAATACAATCCATGCTAGAGCAGAAACATTAGTGTGTTACCCCACATGCCTCGGATGCTTTGAGTTCATGATTAAATCATCTAGATTCATGCCCATGGGGTGCATAAAATTATAAATAAGGATATCATGAATAATATCTTGCCAACTACCTATGGTAGCTATAAGATAAAATAGAAAACAATGGAAAGTTAACAAATTACTAAAAACCAAAAAAAAAGGAAATATAATGTGTAGTTTTCACTAAAATATCTAAATAACAAGTTGAAAGAAGAATATCTACCCACTCAGATCTCCTAGTCGCAAGGATGGATCACTAGGAGCTGCAAGTGGTGGTGGTGGTGTTGCTGCAAGCACCGCCGACCGCAAATCTCCTGGAAGCCACTCATTGCCCTATCACAGAGTGCTCATATCCTCCTCCCTCATATGTAAGATGCTCCTTTGGATAGAGAGTCATGTCAATAGCCTCATCCTCGGCTTTTCCTTATCATCACCCTCCTCCTCAGCTATATTTTTGTCATCACCACCCTTATCCTCAGCCTCCTCCTCTTCTTCCCCACTATGCTTGGGGGCAGCCTCAATCTATAAGATCACCCCAGGCCTAGCTAGATCTTGGTCAGCTTGTTATGTACCAATCAGGACCCCAGGTGTAACAATAATCCATGGGAGCTCACCTTGTTGGGTGGCTCTAGCCTCTTTTATCCCCTTGTATGTAATTGGAACTGCTGGGAGGGCTTCAATATAGGTCAACCCAAACTGTTGGGGCACCCTCTAAATTAGATGGACCTCCACCCATTCAAACCCTATCTACTAACCGAGTAATAGTATTGTATGCCACCACTATGATGACATCCTCACCTCGTAAGCCAACCATCTCCCAAGTATGGTTGTACAATCATGCCATTTGTGGTGAGATTAAAATTAGGATGGTGACACCCCTTTTGGGATTCCATATCCATCCATCTAACCATTCTCGATAGCTTCAAGATCATATATCCCTACTCCCCTCCGGTAGGGGATCATATGCTCAAAAAACCAACCGAACACCAAAGTGTAGGATGACTAAGGACCTTTCCCTCTAGTTGAACAAATATTTACAAATCTTCATAGGTAGATGTATGCAAGAGTTAGTTAGCTATGTAAGTAGAATTGAAACTAACACCTAGTAGCTTCAATATAATGCTAAACTAAACCTATGCATCATCATGCTAAGAGCTTAAGAAAATATAACCTATCGACATTTCTACATTAAACATGAAATGAACATTTCAAGGTAGTATGCTAAAAAAATTAATTTCTATCTATTATTGAATGCTAAACGAGATGAGATTAAACCTATGTAGATATCTAGTAATCAAATAGTTGATTGTATGCTTGAAATCCTAAGGTTTCTAAGAATGGAGTCTTGTCAAATCATGGCTACAAGACCACTTGACATATCTCCATATGACTTCAAAAACTTGGGTGGATGAATCCACGAAATGGAGAAGGCTAGCTCTTCTAATGGAAGAATGCTCTAATATGATAAAATGGCTATAGTGAATGCTCTATGATCATTTAGGTGTGTAGGTGTAAATAGAAAGGTAGGAGGAGGGCTCCTTATATAGCCCAATGGATAGAATAATATCTACATCGCTCTTCATGTAGGATAAATGGAGAGGTTGGGTTAGTTGTGGATAAGGGAGGTTTAGAAAGGGTTGAGTCATCCTTAGGAGAGTTTATTTTGTCATTTAGTGACTCATGGAGTTTGAGGGGATTTATTAATTAACTAAAGTGATTAATTAATAGGTGTATAAGCTTATAGAAGCTTTTTAGAGGAATAATTAACATGATTTAGACTATGAGAGGGATTTAATCAAATAAATGATGATTTATTAATTTAATGTAAGAGGAAGTTAATTAATTAATAATAATTAATTAGTCTATGTAGAAAGGGGGATTAATTAATGAAATTTTGTTAATAGGTGTATTTATTGGATAGAAGGGTTAATTAAATAGCATAATGTAGCTAATTAATGTCGATAGAATAGAAAGTGTGCTATATTGACGATATGTTGTCAATTTATGGAAAGAGGATAATTAGCACAATTTATGTATTTAAATTGCTCGGGTTTTTTTATAGGTGTCTAAATTTTCCCCTCTTTGGGGTGGTGTAAGTGACGCCATTTCAAAGATAGTAAACAAATAAATTTTTAAGGAGTAGAAGAAAAATTAGTAGAAGTGAGAGATGCACCCTCGAGTGTCGATGGGGTGATGAAAGAAGGCGATCAATAATCGAAAAGGTGAAAGAAATGGATAGAAGAATGGGTGGGGGAAGGATGCCCTAGGTGAATAAGAATAATAATGTTGATAGGAGAATGATGTAGAAGAGGAATGAAGATGGAAAGAAAAGAGAAAGATTTCATCCAATGTATTGAAACAACTTTAGTGTCATCATATTACCAAATATCTACATCATCAGTCCTTATTAAAAATATAAGTATACAAAAAGTAGAATGACATGAAAAACCATACTACGAAAAGTTTTCCATTGCTAAAAATACCCACTCAATAAAATATACAAAACGTAATGCAATTTGAGAAGGAAAAAAGATCATTTAACAAGGAAAAAAAGTACAACCACACATATTCTAACAACAACGGTCAAGACGGTTGTACAAATGTTTTGTTATCAAGATGAAGATCCCAAAAATATTTTTGATTAATGACAAGGGTTAAAAATGATTCCCAAGCAAGGATACATGCAAGGGAAGATGATGAAGGACATCGGGTCCAATGATAAAGTGTAGTGCGCCACAAAATAGTACTAGGTAACTAGATGTGCCCCAGAGTACAAATGAAGCAGGCACCCTAGATTTGTAAATGGTTGTAAATATGATGATCCAAAAGTCATTAGATTTGTGAAGATGCAAAAATTCTAGCAATATATGGAAATAATACCATGCACAAGACATAAGTTTCAGCCACTGAGCCGGTTTACCTAGTTTTGTAAGTTTTACAATTTATAGGATTTTTGGAGAATTTTTGAATTTTTAAAGATTTTGGATGGATATATATATATATATATATATATATATATATATTGTTTTTGTTTTTTACTATTGATGGTATGGATACATAGAAGAAAGTAGAAGAATTAGTAAGAATATTCCAAATGTAAAAGAAATGCCCTGTGGAGAAGAAAGAAGCAAAAGAGGCAATAAATAATGCCCTAAAGACAACGGGAAAATTAACAATTTAATTATTTAGTTAAAAATAATTATTCTATGGATTGTGTAGAAGAAGGGATACCGCCTAGAGCAATAAAATTTCCCTAGTGAGAATAAATGACTACCAGATGGAAAAGAGTTCCCTAGACAACGAAAAATGAAAGAAAAATAATTATTTAAATAAAATAATTATTCACGGAAAGTAGAAGAAAATTTAGAGAAATAATGGTGGATAAAACGGTCTTCCAAGCATCATGGCAGGAGAGAATGGCTTAATATACCCCACCCGTGAGGGTAAACAATTATGACCAATTCATTTGTTATCGATGTTGCCAAAATTTTACCGCAAGACCCCGATAGCGATGAGGACGATGGTGATAGGATAAGCCCACAAGAGATGCGCCGACCAAGTTCGGGAGTACACCCGACATGTAGAAAATGGATTCTTTGTGAGTAGCCTAACCTACCTTGTCAAATACACATTTAATATTGTAATTAATGCTTTAATTAGTAGGTTAGACATTGGGTATAGCACAAGTGTGCATGCGTGGTATGCAAGCGCCCCTATGGTGGCATAAACACCCTTGAAGCATATCTGCACACGCATAGGTACATAAAAACATGTGCGCGTATGAACATATGCCACAAAAAGCGTATGCATTCCCCCACACATGCATATAACATCTACACGTACATGTAAGTGCCAAAACCCTAGCACACACACACCACACACACTTGCATGCATGCATAGGTAACATAAACATGGCGTAAGAGCCCCGAGGTGTATGTGCACATGCGCATGTGCTAAAAGGGGGTAACATACCCAACAAGCTAAAAACATGCCTTAAAGGGGGTGCAGGTACCAAAAAGAGATGAATATGAGGGGAAAATGCCAAAAATAATGACACTTAAAAGAACAATAATCGAATAACTTAGAAGAATTGTTAGTGTCTAATACATGTAGTGTTTTTCAAATATAGTTTCCAGCACTATAGAAACGAGAGTGACATAGTCACATCACCAAGATTTAGTCAAGCATGTGTCAATGAGACCATCGTGATATGGCAATACTACTAGATGTGGTCAGTTTAGGCCATGTAGCGCAGATGCCATCGATTACTCTATATCATGGCCTCCCGATCACTTTTATTGAGCAATGACATAGTGAGAGATAGTCCTTCGTGCTCCCTATAGGAGAAATGAATGTCACACTAGAGGACTTGTGGCAGATTTTACACGTCCCCATTTTTAGATCGGTGATTGAGTACATGAGTGATTTCGTTTGGATCACCTGCAGTGGTTAGCAACATATTTGGATTTGATGAGATACCCCATGATGGTATGACAATGTTCTTACATGATTGTATATCTAATCCGACCCTTCACCGAGGACCACTTTACTTGATGGCTCTTATTAGTGGGTTCTTACTCACTGATAAGACAAGGACATCATTTCGATGGGATTGATCACACTATTTCATGGATTGTTCAGTGGTGAGTGATATTGTTGGGGCCAGTGTATACTAGGATCTACATTTGATTACTTACCATCATCGAGAAGATGGTGGGGTTGACGTATTTGGTACATATTTTGTCCTAGGACCATATAGCGATCATGTGCCCCATAGGTGCGTTGTATACCATAACTCCCGAGGACCCAAAATATATGGCATGGGTCTCTATAGAAGATGATGTACAAGGGAACCTGGGAAACATCTATTATTATCAACAAGATTTTGACGTGCTTACGGAGAGAGATGTCATCAAGAGGCCCTATAGGAACATATAGTGGCCTAAGGATGGAGCAAAGCTTAGTGTTCGCTCAGTAGAGCACTTCCTTCTGGCAGCCACAACTATATTACAAATATATATAGGGTAGACCAGTGTTAGTGACAGTTGGGCATGGTTCAGGGTGTCCCTTAGCCCAAGATGTGGTATGTTTGTCGTGATGCAGAGAGGTGGACCATGGGGCTGCATATTCAAGTGGCCCGAGCTAGGGCTAGTTTCTTACAGGTGGTACCACAGGTTTGGGCCCCTTCCTGATAGGTTAGAGATCCAGGCACCACACTGGATTATCTAGCATGGTATGCTACTATCTTGCCATGACAATTGACTATACCTGATGGGGCATATGTAGCAGAATTTGGGCTCCACCAGAGATCCCATATAGAAATAATGAGGGTGAAGACACAGGTGCAAGTCATGTTAATGATCCTTTTGATGGTCAAATACATGATGGTGGGGATAATTAGTAGGGTCGGGCTCAAGACCCGAGATAGAGATGGTAGGGACAGGCCCCGGGACAAGTTCAGGGCCATAGGCCCATAGTACAGGAGCAAGGATAGGATCCTGCAGTAGCTCGAGGTTGCCCCAAGTTTAGAGGAGATGACAGGGGACAACTAGTTACCTTAAAGCAGCACATACAGTAGGTCGTAACATAGAGAGACTAGGCCTGAGCTCACATTCAGATTGTGATAGGTGAGTGAGACCATGATAGAGACCAAACAAGCTATGGAGGAGATGACTTTGTACATTTTCAGTAGATACAATAGATGGATGCCCAAATGGCTTAGGTGATGAGCTTATTATAACAGACCCAAACTCAGATACATTTAGTGATAGCTAAGAGAGATTGGCTTTGTGTAGAGTGAGTAGTGGGTCGGGATGATGTTGTGTGGCTATTGACAAAGGTAACATCCTTCGATGCATAGATGAGACACAAGTGATAGCTTGCACCCATAGAGACTTGGAAACAATGTAGGGTAGAGCTTCCTATTATTGGTTTTTATATTACGAGGTAGCTCCAACTAGTCAGCGGGCACCCGCCTATAGCCAGCAGTTGAGTGGATCGACAAGATCAGAGAGGCCTTAGGCCTCAAGTGGAGAAGCCATGAGGGAAACCTCCAGGATCGTGGTGGTACTAAGGTCATGAGTCCTCTATCTTGTAGGATAGCTAGTCCATCTAAGGTTTCTATTAATCCATTAACCAAATTATATTGATTGATTTTACTCTTGCTATTAAACACATGCTTCTTACGAAGGCTTTATCATTTTTGATAGATTTATATGATGTACCATTGTTTTCATGTACGCCTCGATGAAGGTTTAGCATTTTTTTATTGATGTGTAGTACTTTTGATTTACGTCTTTGATGAAGGCATTTATGAGTTATGGCCTTTAATGGCCCATTTTATATCGATGATGTACATCCTCTTTGAGGAAAACATTTATATTTGTATCGGGGTTCATTTTAAGACACCTCTATAAAATTGTAGGTGGAAAATACCTGGTGAATATCCCTGGAACCAGTTTCAGCAAAAGGTGAATTTGACAGTATTCCAAAACCAAATTTTCACCTAGTTTTTCGAGCCAAAGAAATCAAAGTCCCAGACATCGATGCACCTTTGATGTGTGGCAATACGACATCACTAACCATCCTTGAGACATGTCAAGACAACGTCAAGTGTAAATGAGAAAATGACCGACATGATGGTATTTATAGCCCTTTGACACACATCAATGGGCTCTATTGATGGGCATCAATGGGATCTGTTGACGCGTGTCAATGGCATCTGTTGATGCACATCAATGGCCTCTATTGACATGCGTCAATGGCATCTATTAATGCATGTTGACAGAGTACATTGATGCACGTCAAGAGAGCCCATTAACGCACATCAACAGAGCCCATTGGCATGCGTCAACAAATGTCATTGACGCACGTCAATAGAGCCTATTAATACGCATCAACAGAGCCCATTGACACACATCAATAGAGTCCATTGACGTGTTATTTGGCCTATAAATACCCTCTCGCCAGTCATTTTCTCATTTACACTTTCCTAGCTCTTGATTTTTTTAGGTATCCCTCATTGTCAAAGACGCAAGCACAACTATAATGTCGACTTCAAATGCTTCCCAACCACAAGCTCAGGAAAAAAATCAAGAAGAGAATCCAGTCCAATCCATAGGCAAGATCATCTATAGGAATCCCTTATGCCCCCACATCCATACTGTTTTAAAAATGTCTTCCGAATATAAAGATTTGATGGATGTGTGTGAGTTTACTAGGCTCGTTGACATGCCCCATTTTGAAATAGATCCAGATATTTTGAATTACCTTCTCTCATCCTACAATATAGAGGATGGCCTTTTTATGTGACTCTGAATGATGGTGAATGTTCCAATTCAATATCAAAGCAAATGACATCCATCGGTTTATGGGCCTTTCGTTTAGAAATTTACCAATTGTTACAACGAAGGCAACACTCTGGAAGAAGACAAGAAATTTCTTGAATCAATGTTCGGTTTCCATGTTGATTGTAAGTATAATTTGTTTTAATTCATCATTTTTATTCGATATAATTTGGTGTTATAAATTTATATTAATTCCCACTATTTGGAATTTACAGCTCATGTCAATAAATCTAGGCATGGTGTGGATATGAAAGCAATTGCACACCACTTTCTTGCTTCAGTGATTTCATTTTTTCAATCCAGAATAGTTATGCAGGGTTGCCAAACAAATATACCAAACTAGGTCATTGCATACATAGTTGCCACTATCTCAAAACAAAAATTCGATTGGTGCACCTATCTATAAAAAAAATAAGAACTGACATAACAAATTCAAATCTTTCAGAAAAACTTGTCATTTATTCCACAAACTATCTCCTCGGCCTTTATTACGAGGCACTTTTAAATTTAAAAGATAAAAATTCCTACTTGCACTGACGAGGAGTTGATGAAGTTGTCAATTCCATTTGAAGAACAATAGGTATAAACTATTTAGTTTTTATTTCAATTTTTGACATTACACTACACAGTTATTAACAATTTATGGTTTGTAGAGAATATTTATTGAATCCCTTCCCGAAAAAAGGCGTTATCAAGAGGAAGAGGCCAACAACACGCTAAGGCTTCAGGAGACTCCCAATCTGAAATGGAAGCTCACTCCTCTCTCGAAACCTCAATAGTTTGAACTCGTTAAACACTAGAGAAGTAATACCTTCTCATATATTATTTACAAATTCCAAATTTGTATTTTTATTTTCCAATTTAAATTTTAACCAATTGAATTGACATAACATTTAATGTTGATGAAATTGAAAGGACTTTGAACCATACACATGTTTCAGAAACTCAACCTTCTTCCCCAAATCACTCCATATAGTCACATGCATTTATATCTTCTGAAAAACCACTGAATACTACTCCTACATGGCCACCCTTAGCACCACGAAAAAATACCCCTCGACAACAAGGTACAAATTTTCAATACTATGTTTAATTTCGTAGTTTTTGCCTTTTTGGATTGTTTTCCTATTTTTCATGTTTTTTCTTGAACTTTTCAAAGCACATTGCAATCCTTCTGATCAAATAGTGGCACCGACACCCACTCAACCAATAATTTTTAAAATTCCAACTAGAGGAACAGTGAAAAAGAACATTGGTAAATGCATGCCAATTGCTCGGCCCCTAGCGGGACACTAAACATTGCCTCCTCCTTTCAAATTCCAATGCTCTCACTTGGTGGCTTGCCCAGTGCAATGGGCATATCAGTTTTGAACAATATAAATTTAGATGAATATTATTTGGGCATTGATAGCAATGACCCAACTAGTTTTTTCAATACCCATGAGATGATTCAAGGCCAGCAGGTATACTTCAATTTAAACATGCTTTACAATATTGAATTACATTTCAATTTAAATTTATTTATCTGAATCTTGATTAATTTTATCACAAACAAGATCAAGCCACCCAAAGGCAGAAACAAGTAGTAGTTGATCTTGCCAAAAGCCCCCATACTTCTCCAGCAAGATCATCTTCATCAGATATAGATAGTGAACAGTTGCTACCTTTTCCTTTGGAAAACTTAATTGGTTATGATTGTCAATCCCATGTCAGTGAGTTTATTCTACCTCATATCAATCAGCTCATAGAATGGGAGAGAAGGGATAAAGTTCTTATCAATGAGATTATTAGTCATTATGAAAATTATTGGCAAAGGGATAGTTTATATGCTGTAGTCCATAATCAACTTGCGAAGATGGATTCCTTACTTACCCAAGTAAGAAGTGGGACTGTCACGTATAACAACAACTATAAAGATGACATTTTGGATAAGACATTAAAAAAATTAGAAAATATTAGTGCTGAGGCCCAGGCATATTTTAACAAATGGTCTAAGGACAAGGATCTGGTAGCAATTGCAAATGCCGAGAGAGATAGAGCGGTTGTAAATACTATCAATTTCAAACAATCATTCTTGTTAATTTGAAATTTTCATGTTTTAGTAATATGTTGAATTGACATTACTCTTTTTGTGCAATTGAAATATGAAAATTTGAAGAGTCAAGCAAAGGTATTCCAAGTTCACTTGGAAACAACGAAGAACAGTTTATCTATAAAGGCTAAGAATTTGAAGGAAAATATTGTTTTGGTTAACAAACAAAACAATACACTAAAGAGGATAATTAAAGAGCATGACTTCGACCCTGAAATATTATTAAAAGCTAAGGCAGCAGTTGATCCAAATTTTTTGTCTCATGGAGATGCGACAAATCAAGAAGAAATAATTTTTAAAAAATTGGGCGAGTGTTATGGAAGATATTACAAGTCTGGGGTTATTTCTGCTGTTGGGGAAAGGGGTACAACCACAGGGGAAGAAACTGTTGGGGAAAGGAGCACATGAGTTGAAATGGATAAAGAAAAAGAGGGTTGAAACTTTTATTATTGTGTGGAAACTTTAAATATTGAGTGTGGAAACTTTAAATATTGAGTATGGTATTTGAATTTAATTATATGGATTTGATAGCCTTTTAAAATTTGAAATACTATGTAATCTTTAATTTTGATTGCATATGGATTTGATAGAATTTTTAGATTGTATATGGATTTTATGCTTTTTGGTTTACTCTTAATGGTGATTGCATTAGATAAGGATGAATCATGATGATGTATGTTTTTGGTTTACTTAGATTATCATGAATTTTATGTGGACGTAGATGAAGAATGATGATAATGTATAATTGTTGTAGAAACATAGAATGATGAGAGATGATGATGAATGATGATGAATGATGATAATGATATGATATATATGGATGATGATCAATTTAATGTGGACGTAGATTTAGCTTCAAGCACGATAATTCTTCTTCTCTATACTTGTAATGATATGATCATGATGTCATTAGAATGGATATAGATGATAAATAAATGGAATGTGTTAAAATGGATATAGATGACATTAGAATGGATATAGATGAAATTAGAACATATATACTTGTAATGATATGATTATGAATTGTTTTAATAAATTTAAATTAGATAAATAATTGTTTTAATAATAATTGTAGTGTCAGGACTCAGGATTATGATAATGATATGGTGATGATATGATATATATGGATGATGATGAATTTTATGTGGACGTATATTATAAATTGTATAATGTATCATGGATTATGAATTGTATAGTATAGAAATATCTTCCTCTATAAAATTCAATTGTGTCATTTTATCCCACAGTTAAAAAAATATCAAAGCATTTTGCAAATATAAAAAATAAATTAAACATAATTGTAAGAAATCAAGAAAGAATCATCACTAGTAAGAAATTAAACATAATTGCAAATATGATAGGGTTTAACTTACCTCTAGTGTATTAGATTGCTGTGAAATCATCACTGGTAATGTGCTAGATCTTTGTTTTAAAAAAAATCAACACGAGAAATGGATTAGTAGATAGATGGGTGAGTTTCCTGACATTGTCAGTTCCGAGAAGTACCAACTTCCTCGGATGGATGTCAACCCACGTTTTCCAAAAAAATAAAAGATTGTATTTAAATAAATGTAAATATATAGACTGTAACATCTTTAATGATAATAAGAGCTGAAAAAATGTAAAGTAACAAACAATAAGATTAAGGTGAAGAAGATACCTATTTAAAGTTGAAATCATCACTGGTAATGTGCTAGATCTTTATTTTAAAAAAATCAACACAAGAAATGGATTAGTATATAGATGGGTGAGTATCTTGACATTGTCGACCCTATGAAGTAATAGCTTCCTCGGATGGATGTCAACCCACGTTTTCAAAAAATAAAAATATTGTATTTAAATAAATGTAAATATATAGACCTGTAACATCTTTAATGATAAGAAGAGCTGAAAAAAATGTCTAGTAACAAACAATAAGATTAAGGTGAAGAAGATACCTATCTAAAGTTGAAATCATCACTGCCATTGGTAATGTGCTAGATCTGTGTTTTAAGAAAAATCAACACGAGAAATGGATTAGTGGATGGGTGAGTTTCCTGACATTGTCAGTCCCGAGAAGTAACAACTTCCTCGGATGGATGTCAACCCACATTTTCAAAAAATAAAAAGATTGTATTTAAATAAATGTAAATATATAGACCTGTAACATCTTTAATGATAACAAGAGCTGAAAAAATGTAAAGTAACAAACAATAAGATTAAGGTGAAGAAGATACCTATTTAAAGTTGAAATCATCACTACCACTGGTAATGTGTTGGATCTGTGTTTTAAGAAAAATCAACATGAGAAATGGATTAGTAGATAGATGGGTGAATTGCCTGACATTGTCAGTCCCGAGAAGTACCAGCTTCCTCGGATGGATGTCAACCCACATTTTCAAAAAAATAAAAAGATTGTAGTTAAATAAATTTAAATATATAGACCTATAACATCTTTAATGATAACAAGAGCTGAAAAAAATGTAAAGTGAAAAATATAAGATTAAGATATTTAGAAGATACCTATTTAAAGTTGAAACAATCCATTATCAATAGCTTCTTCAAACTCGATGTTGTCTTCTATAGAATGTGATGATGAGCCAATTACACTCTCAAGGTTGGGAACAGTTGTACTTGTAGCTATATTATTCACACCTCTTCTTTCGCAAAGGGAATTCCAATGTGCAATTTCTCTGTCGAATGGAAAGGTTTCAATGGAGTATCGAGAAACATAACACCTCATGCAACTTTCCATATTTTTATCCAACCTATTTCTCAGTTTTGATTTTATAAATGATAATGCACTGAAAACCCTTTCATCCTCCACAGACCCCAAAATCATTGTTTGGCATAACTCATATAATCTGAAATATTCACTGATATCTTCTTGTAAGATAGAACTTTGATAGATTCCTCACCACAGCCTTGTAATAGCACCACTTTCAGAAGGTTCGTCTAAAATTTTATATTGGTTCCTCATTGTTGTTGCAAAATTTGTTGATTGAAACTTTAATAAATCAACATTCAGTATACCTTTGATTTCCATACCCTTGAGCTCTGAAGTCTTTGTGAATTGTTCCATTATTGTACCCATGGATTTATGGAAATGCTTTCGACAAAAATTAGGATTCATCACACCCATGGCTTCTAGAATTTTATCTTTAAAGAAACATTCCCTAATTTCCAATGACAAGGATTCTGAAATTTTTTAAAGCTTTATTCTTGTTTCAACTATAACAGACTCAAAGAGATTACATGTCATGGGAACATCTTCTCGTTCCGATCCCCGTAATATCTTGACGTTTTTTTTGCAAAATGTGCAAGTGGTATTTCCTCCCATTAACAAAGTGATGTAGAGGTGATCATCTATATTAAATCTCAAAAAGGTGCTGGGATTTTTAAGATCTAATAAAGATTTCTAATTCTCAAAAACATGTGCATCAAAACTATCTTGGGAACAATACAATATATCAAGACTTTGACATACCATTTTTCTCATCCGTATAAAATCCACAATATAGATTAATCTACCCTATGCATGCTTCATTAGTGTATTGATCTCCTTTAACATTGGAAGAATACCAACCAATGTAAGCAATGTCTCCAAATCAGTTAAACAGAACAACAAGTCCCTTGCCCTATCAACTTCATGATGATATTTGTGCATGAAACCAACCAACGAAGGATACTCCTCATAAAATTTGCATGCAAGTTCATACAAAGAGATCCATCTAGTCTCGACATCCTTCAAAAATTTTTGCCATCTGTAATTCCAATTACAAATTTCTGGAACTCAAGAAATCACTTTGGGCTACTTGACATATAGGCATGAATTTCTCTTATAAGGTCTTCTAATTTAGCAACATTTTCATGGTTGCTTACCATTTTATATGCTAAATTCATTCTATGAGCCATACAAAGTGAATTGGTAGCATATATCGGGCCTTGTTGTTTGTGACCTTGCATGATAGATGCACCATCTACTCCAATGTATACCAACTTCATAGCAATTTCATAATCAGTCATTCTAGCAATATCTTTCAAATGAGAAACAACTATTTTATGTAGGTTTTTGGCATTGTAGTTTTCAACCATTTTCATAACACCCAACATATGAGGTATCCTTATATGATTTTCTAAAGTATAGATGTGGATACATACCCATGCAGTGTTGTCAACTGTTGTCACTTCATCAATTGAAAGAGAGATAAACTTTTCTTTTTTACATTCTCTTTCAAATCTTCCTTCTCTATCATCGAAAGGCATTTTTCCATTTCCCATCCACTACTTTCAGACCAATGAGACTGAGGTACATTCAACATTCCATTAAATTGATACAAAACTTTGAAATCAAGGAAATCTGAAATCAGTCTTCCTTTTTTTAGTATGTGAAATAGAGTAGAGAATTGTATGAATTTTGCATGTAGATTTGTTTGTTTCATCTTACCAATATGCGATGTGATCGTTCCTCCCTTTCTAAGAGATGTCTGTGTTTTTTCTTCTCTACCTCATATTCTGCTGCGTATCTAACATGCATGCATTATTTTTCAGTTTTCCACCTGTGTGTTTTGATTTTCTAGCCATCCGCCCCCGTTACAGTCAAATATTGTTTTCCACAATGTTTTTCTATAGTGTCCAACTTCATTTGCATTTTTTTCTTTCCCAATTTCCACGTACATATTGTACATGTACATTTAGATGGGATCTCTTCAGAATTAGATGATTGTACAAGTTTAATAAACAGAAATTTAGCTTCCCAATCAAACTTGTATGTCCTGCCAATGGTCCACATATTCTTGTTCGTTTTCAATGTTTTACTTTTTTAGTAGAATTTTGAGCAATATCACAATCACCTGGTTTCCTCTTTCTTGGACTGGAATTTGAATTTGATTTATGTGTTCCATTTTGTTGAGTATTTGTATGTGTGATATCTTGATGCACTTCTAGTTACACCCCAATAGGAACAATATCTTCAAGATCTGGCATATTATCGTAGGTGTCATTTGTTTGACTTTGATACTGTGTAGAATGCATGTCCACCTCAATAATACCTTCCACACAGTTAGTATTCTGATTCTTTGTGGTGGCATCTATATGGTTGGTATTTTCAATATCTGTATCCACAGAGTTTCCAAAATACTTGAAGAGTGATTTCTGAGATTTCTTACTTACTTTCAGGTTCTTCACATTCTTTGAACTAGCACATTCCATTATTCTGAAGAGAGTCTTGCATCAAAAAAGAACCAAGTAGTGTCAACTTTTCCCTTGTCACTGTCAACTACCTATGCCCTATCGCGCATCCTTTCGTCGGGTTCTTGTGCCGCACGTCAATGTTTCCCTTATCGCGTGTCAACTCTCTTTGTCACATGTCAAACCTCTTTGTCAAATGTCAAACCTATTCCTTTTTCATGCATCTGCAATATCTCCTTGTCACATACGTCTGTAATAACTCTTTTTCACATGTCAATTATGTCCCTGTCGTGCATCAAAACTAACCCTAACAAGCTAACAACAATCTCTGGTGCTTAAGAGTATGTGAGTTCAAACTTCACAGTATTGGTAATTTGGTAAGCTACTTGAGGTATACTACCTAGTGAATCACCTAGGTTTTTATAGGAGATGTTTTCAAATGAAGGCGAAGCCGACCCCAAAAAAAATATACTGTATATTTTAGGTGAATAGGACACCAACCCGCTCCAAAAAATCACCTTTTCAAATTTTCCTAAAATGAAATTTTCACCATATTACGAATATTCACCACTAAAATTATCCCTGATTTGTATATATGGACCTTTTGATGTGGTACAGTTGTTATGGGATGATGGAATTTATTGTTTTGATGATTGATTACATGGATTATGGATGTGTCATGATGTTATATGGTTTTATTTCACACTTTTGTATGTATCATGATGATAGTTGAGATGTTTGTACCACATGTGTAGATCCATAGATGATATCAATTGTATTGTACATGTGATTTTCTAGATTAGTGGATGGGATGATATGATGATATTGGTGTGGGGGATAGATTTTGATATTTTTGATCCCTCTTTCCCCATTTGATGATATGATATGTGATGATTATCTTAGCATTCATGTATGATGTATACTTAGCTTTTTATTTATATGATGTATAGATGATGTTATATGTGATGATATTGATGGAAATATGATGATGTGATAACAAAACTATGTACATGTGACAAACAAATGGTAAAAAACGTAACCAAATATACATTGCTAACCAACATGAATTAACACAACTATGTACAATTATTTACAAGCATGTAAAAACACACTTCATATGTACAAGTAAGAATGAATCTAATCTAAGAAAGAAAAGATGAATCTTATCAAAGTATGTCTAAGCAACAAACTATACAAATGTACAAACAAACAACAACTATACAAGCAAACAATGTACACAAAAAAAGCAAGAAACAAGATAAAGTAAGTAAACTAAAGTTATGTTTTTGTAAGATTGTTTTGTGAAACACTTTTCTACTATTTTTGTGTATTGTGTTTTTCTATTATTTTGGATTTTGATCATATTTGAATTTTTTTGCAATTTTCAAACATATTTGAATGTTTTTGTGATTTTCGAACATATTTGAATGTTTTTGTGATTTATAAGGTTTTTGAATGTTTTTGTGATTTTCTAAGGTTTTTGAATGTTTTTGTGTTTTTCTAACATTTTTGAATGTTTTTGTGATTTTATAAGGTTTTGAATGTTTTGCATAGGTAATCGCCAAACATGGATGCCCCTAACGTTAATTGGAGAATATACAAGGGTGGGTGCCATGTGCTTATAAATAGGAAGGCAAAGTCATAGAAGTGCCCCCAACGTTATATGAGGAATATAAAAATACCATCTCTTCACCGATTTATAAGAGGAGAAAAAGATAGATCAAGGCTTGACATGATAGGTTCATAGCGAATCTCGTGATGCAAAGTGCGGAACTAGCTCAAGGCTAAGTAAAAGTACCCTCCATATGTAAGATGCTTATGAACAAATAATCCTTCCAAGCCATCAGAAACTGGTTTTCACCAAGGGACCTATCCAAAGTGCCACAATTGCATGGTTTTCACATATGGATGACTTGCTTTCTCTTTTTCTTTTTCTCTTATTTTATTTTTTTTGTATTTTGATCATTTTTACTCTTTTTGTTTTGTTTTCTGAATTTTGTGCCATGTTTAAGCATAGAACCACTTAAGGTACATGACATTCATAGGTTCACGAAGCTCATTACCATTGGGATGGGAAATTTTGTATTCTCCCATACCATATTTGGCTAGTATAAGGTCCTAACCAATGTGGTTTGAGCTTTTCCTTATTCTCTCTTTTCGCCCTTGTGTTGAATCGATTTTCTTTAATGACCAAATCTTTGACCTCCAATTGATGAGGTATGGTCCTTTTGTTATAATTTATGGAGACCCTGTTCTGATACACTTTGAGATGGTTAAGGGTGTGGATGCATTTTTCATCTAGGAGTTCTAATTCTTCCAAAGCATGGTAGCGTGTAATCCTCATACTTATCTAGATAATCCGTAAGAGATATTCTTAGGGAAGGAAGCTTGATTTTGTAACGGGATGATGGTTTTGGTTCCAAATACTAGGGAATAGGGTATCAAACTAGTAGGAGTGTGAATGGAGTTCCTATAATCCTAGAGGGTTGGGTGAATTTCCAAATGCAAATTATGACATGTCTTACTCAACATATTTTCCATGATTCAAATCAATGTTTTGTTAGTGGCTTCAACCTGCCCATTACCTTGAGGATAATATGGTGTAGGCCACTTCAATTTTATTTGAAATCGATGAAAAAGTTCCTTCACTGTCTTGTTCTTGAATTATTTTGCATTGTCAATAAATATGGCCGCAAGAATGCCATACCAGCAAATAAGGTGATTCATGATAAACTTTAAAATCTGAGCACTGTAACATAAGTCAAAGGAACAACCTCCACCCACTTAGTGAAATATTCCATAGCTATGATGATGTGGGTATGAACATCAAATGAGGTAGGGGTGAGATTCCCTATTAAATCCATTCCCCATTTATAAAATTACCATGGGGTTGTGATCGGCTGTAATGGTTACGACAGTGTATGGATGAAATTTCCATATTTTTGAAATAGTACACATTTCCTCACATAGTTGCATCAATTTGTTTCCATAGTAGGCCAATAGTAGCCTACTCTCAAAAATTTCTTAGCTAGAACCATTCCATTTGTATAGCTATCACACACCCTTTCATGTACCTCTTTGATTGCTTGGACTGACTCTATTACATCTAGACAATGCAATAAATTCCCATCATATCCATGACGATAGAGTGTATCCCCTAAGAAGGTGTAACGAGATATTTGGTAGATAAGGCTTTTTTTTTGCAATGAGAGATGTCAGGAGGGAAGGTGTTGTGTTTAAGATAGACAGATGTGCACATACCACGGGGAATAGGGACCAACAACTTCATAAGCCAAAAAGGACTCTGGCATGTCATACACAGGATGGCGTAAATTCTCCACAAATAATGACATATCATTTCTCTCTGGTGGAATTCATAGCATAGAACCTACGGTTTCCATAAAGCATCTATGATTTTTTTTATCTTGGAATCTATTCAAATGTAATATGCACAAAATATTCTTTCAAATTTTCTATTAGTTTCTTGTAGGGGATGAGCTTCTCATCCTTGACTTGCTTGATGATCAATTACGAGTCACCAAATGATCTTAACATGATGCATATCCCATTTGATTGTCAACTTCATCCCAGTGTTGAATGCATCATATTCCATGATATTATTTGTAAAAGGAAAACCAAGGTGAAAGTCTTGAGGTATGGGGTCGCATGAAGGAGTAATTAAAACCACACCTTCCTTGAACCATGAAAAGTAAAAGATCCATCAAAGTGCACTTGCCACATGACAGATTCCTCAATATACATTAATGAAGTGTTTGGAAGATCCAAACTCATAGGCTTTGTTCCTGGTAATGGTGCTTCTACTAACTGATTGGAAATTACTTATCCTTTTACCAACTTTTGGTATACATACTCAATGTCAAATTCACTTAGTACAATGATCCAATTAGCCATTCTACATGTAAGGGTGAGTTTTGAAAACAGGTACTTAAGCGGGTTAAAAAAATTTATAAGCATGGTCTTAGTATTTAATAGGTAATGGCAAAGTTTTTGGAAGGTAAAAACTACAGCCAAACAAGATTTTTCAATCTAAGGGTAGTTGAGCTCATAAGAAATGAGAGTATGAATAAGATAGTACACTACTTTTCTTTGTGGATGAGGTCATATTGGGCAAGAAACACACCAATAGAAAATTGAGTAGCAGAAATATACAACAGGAGTGGCTCACCAAGAGTTGGAGGCATGAGGACAAGTGGATTGGATAAGTATTTCTTAAGCAAGGTGAAGGCCTATTTTTTTGGTCCCCAAATAAAGGAAACATCCTTTTTAAGTAGATGGGTGAATGAATGAAATTTTTCAGAAGTTGGGAAATGAAGTGGCGGATGGCTTGTATATTTCCTGCAAGTTGCACTGCTTGTTTGATGTTTGAATATCAATGCCCTGAGCATAAGTGCAAGCATACTCTATGCTCTAAATGATAGGATCCCAACAATAAAGTAACTTGTCCCCACCCTTGTCTCTAACTAAGCGTGAGGCCAAAATACCAACGATGGCCTTGTGTAAGGTGGGATAGGGGAAATGGAAATTGACAATAGCCTCATACCATGCTTGGCCCTGGTATCGAGTGTCAATATATCTCCCATGTAGGAAACCTAATATCGGGATTGTATCAATCCTATAAAGCACTATCGAATGTCAACTTCGTGCTGGTAAGAGGTACACCCAAGATCCTATATACATCCTCGACAATGATAGTCCACTCTCCTCTAACCTCGGGAACCAGAAAGTGTTTCAGTCTACATCCCAGTAATTCAATATGTATGCTAACAAATATCAAGGAGGTGTAACCAATGATGTATAAGATATCTTCCATATCCCGACTGTGTATAATATCTCTCTCTATCTCGAGATAGGCTAGCTAAAATCCTGTGATCCAATCACACTCTCTAGCCCGACTCCATCGAACATAGAAATTCTTCATCCACCAAAATAAGAAAAATATCTATTTAGAAACATGTTTGAGAATAAGATCATTAAAAACATCATAAAATAAAATTAAAACCAAATAAATTCCTTATACTTAATTAAATCTATCCCCTGCCCGACAATTATGCAACCACACCTCTTTGCAGAGTGAAAATTGTGTAATCACCACAATGGTTGCATAACTTAACCTCTCCATAGAGTGGTGGTTGCATAACCACCACCTAAGCAGAGGGGCGGTTCTTTCCAAAACAAAGAGTCATACCATAGTGTCTAAAAAGCTCAAAAAAAGACAAAATACATACACTGTTTTCATGAAATAAAAAGTATGCACACCTCGGTTTCCCCCATAGGAACATTTTAATTATAGGATTGTTAAACATACCCCGTAGGTTGATATTTTTCAATTTTTCACATTTTAGGTTTGAAATCAATAAATGAAAAATACTAACCTATTTCTTAGCCCGTTGGTTCTCTCACCTTGGTGGGGCCATGATTGTGTCACCGCACTTTTTGATTCGGTTGTATTCTCATTCAAAAAGTCACGGGTAATCTAGAACTTCAAATTCTCTATGAGGGTGAGTGCAAATGATTTTGAAAATGATAGTTATATATATATATATATATATATATATATATATATATATATATATATATATGACATGTTTTAACTTTCTTGTGAGTGTATGTACTTTACAAGGCTAGAACAATGGTGTAGGTATGCTTATGTCCCCACATAGATGGTAATTCCTCTTATGATTTTAGTATTAGTATGTTTTATCGATTTTATATCTATCTAAAATTGAGTCTTATCTACATTTTTTAGGTAGCAGGATCTTGGATGGAATCACTTGCACACGAGTGTGTCGGTATAACTTATAACTCCCCATTTTGGGAATGCCATACTCGGATTCAATGTTTTATGCCTCTTCACGATGAAAATTCTTCTCGAGGGGGCAATATGTACACACCAAAATTTTCATGTGCTACATTGTTGGAGACGGTTCAAAAATCAAAAATGATGATTCATGTATTTTCCAAAGGTGTTTGAGCCCCTTTTCCTCTTTACATTGAATATTTGTAGCTTAAAATATCTTACTTAGCCATTTCCTTTATTTTCTTGCTTTTTGTTATCTTTCTAAAGTTGTGTTTTTCTTTAGATATTTTCCTTAAGTTACGGAAATGTTGCGTAGTGGTTATGTAACTTCCTATCATCCTAGGAAGTGGTTACACAACCACCAATCTTACCTCAGCAAAGGTTGGGTAACCGCCACTCTGTGTAGACCGGTGGTTGTGTGCAGTTTTTCCAAAACCTCTTTTGGCATGTTTTGAACGCATGTCCACATCTTGAAACAAGAATTTTAGTGCACATTTCTTGGTCAAATTGGTTATTTGTAGACTTGATGGATATGTACCAACCTCCTCTTCCTCTTCTGATTGTTAATTAAGAGTTAAAATTTCCCTCCTTGTTGTGATGTGGCATCCCATTACTACCAAATGCCATAAACCATTTCCCATCCTAAGTTCTATAAAACCAACACTTCTTCTAAAGAAAATGGCTGGATATTTTTATTGTGAATTGTATTGTCATGTTGCTGAAATCTTGCTAGAGACTACATAACCAAGCATTGTTCTCTTGCATTGTTTTTCCTCTACCTAAATTACTAATGAGACCATTTTTGCAAGTCACCATTTATCCAACACCCTCTTATTTTCTTCTTATACATTCCCATTTTCTTGGAATCACGTGTATACTGAATATTAGAAACAATAATCGAGGGAACACAAAGTGATACCACAATCTGGCATTGCCTTAGCATTACAATTTCGAGTTAGGGTTGCTATATTTACTTTCTATCGGGATGAGGGGTGAAAATGTGCATTCAAAAATTAATTAACTTTATTAAATGTTAGGTTAACATACATTAATAAATGGAAATATAAATGTGCACACCATAGTGAAAGTAAATAACAACATATAACAAAATACACAGTGACATTGTATGTAATGTGGAAAACCCATAAATGGGTAAAAAACCATGGAAGAATAATCCACTATAGAGAAATTTTTACAACACCAGTCTAGTAACTCCTTCCTCACTTCTACTCCATGTATTTACCTGAATCCATTGATTCACGTGATTTTGAATATGACCTAAAGCCATATTTAAATAACCCAAAGGGTTATAACCATATTAAGTGACGAGGCGCACCTCCCCAATTTAATTAATTGAATAATTAAATTAGCCAACCTCTAAGATAAATTTAATATTTAAATAATAACAATATAAGTTATTCTATATTATTTAACTATAAACTAAATATTATGATGTACTTAATATTATTTTTCTAAGAACCCCCTTAATATTAAGTGGGATCCATATGCCAACATTACTGTTTGTACAACGGGGTTTACAAATCCATAAATCCTAAAGGTTTATGCTAACACATGTACTTTTGAAGGAATTATAACACCTTCATCATGGTCAACTTACCTTTTGGTACAAAAGGATTTGGAATCCATAAATCAGACATATGATTTAGACTAAGCATGATTTGTGAGACTACATCTCACTATTTCTTGTAGAAATATTATTATACCGCATCTCTAGGAGCCTTCTATAACACAAGGAAATAATTTACAAATAGATGCACACACTAGACTATATTTTTCGTAAACTCTATCAGTTTACATGTAAATGCTAGATATTTTACAATGCTTTTAAACCATAGTAGAAGTATAGAGGAGAAGGAGTCAACAACCGGTGACCATTAGGAGGTGAGTTTGCATGCACACTCCCCCTCAATGGAAACTATGAAAGGAAAAGAATTGTACACACTTGCAGTATTTTACAACACATAATGGCTCATAAACATATCTACAATATAATATTCAGTCTGGAAGAAGAGGAGATATATATCACCATAGAGAACCATCTCTTAGATAACACGCATATGAACTTCAATATGCTTCATTCTCTAATGTTGAACTGAATTATTTATCAAGAGTAATACCACTCTAACCACCACATAGAATAGGAATACTTCCTTCAACTTCCATGCGTATCTCTTCCAATAACCACTTCAGCCACATGGCTTCTTTGTTTCTTCCATTGTACTTCTCTGCCTCAATAGAAGAAATGGAGACTATTGGTTTCTTTTGTTATTCCAAGTAATGGTTCTTGCACCAAAAAAACTTGAACACATATCCAATATATATCTAATCTAACACAACATCAACATGGTTAGAGTCACAATATCCATATAGACATCATAATAAACATATAAATCTAAATCATTATTGATTTCATTTTTAACCATTTGTAAAAGTTAAATACTAGTTGTATAAAAACTAACTTTACAATATGATTAACAACTAACCATGTTAGAATATGTTTGAAAAAATTCAACATATTACTCTTGTAAAATATATATTAAATGTAATCAGTATTGGACGTCTCCAATACAAACACAAGGGCATCCCCAAGTGTCATTTGATATGCATATAATAACATTTTAGTTTCACATAATAATAAATGTTTCATAAAAAACATATATATCTCCATTATCTTATTCCAAGCCATTACAAATAAGATAAGACTTGATAGATAACATATCTAAATAGATAATCAAATCATTCAAGAATAATCATAGTATTCACTGAAAACATAATCCACTAATTATGGACACTTATTATGGAGTTTGCTTCAAAAAGATGACATGTAAGCACCCTTCAATACATTTCATATGTGGTAAATTTAAATTTAGACATGTCATATATGATCATTTTTTCATGCCAAAAAAATGAACAACAATTCTATTTTTGAATAAACTATAAAAAAACAAAGCAAAATTTTAAAGCATATATAAGCCATTTTTTGTATGTTTTTCAGTTGTAGTTACTTCTAGTTCATTTTTACTAACCCATCTGAGTTAATTATAAATGAAAAGCAACTCTTTTTTCAACAATATATAAAATAACTGGTATACTTTTCATTTAGAAGTAATTTATAAAGCTATTATATTAGCACTATGATTATTCTCATCATCTTCAATTTGAAAAACTGATTAGACCCCATTTTTGTGTAAATAAAATTAAATAATTAATGAGGATTAAAAAAGAGTTTAATAGAAATCCCCCTGTCATCGTTTAATCCTCGCAATAAAAAAAAATGATCAATTTATGCCAAAAAAAGATGTCCTGTCAATTTTGATAATCTATACATGAATGTGTTAGTATGATATCAAAAATAATTTGAAAAGTAAGTGAAATTTTTTAGTTTGGAAAAAAATTGACTTACTTGTCATGTTGTGAATATAACCTCTTATTTCGTAAAGAAACTAGAACTCATTAATTATCAAAAGAAATTTTAATTCTAGTAAAATATTAACAATATTAAATTTCTCAAAAAATATACTATATAAAAAAATTATGGAGTCTAAGCTCCTATTATGTTCACCTCGGCCGAGCTATCCAGGTGAGTTACTTTATTAACATATGCCAATCATCTTTCACAACATGTTAGAACCAACTAGCTCACTGCCTACGTGGCATACCAACTCACCATTCACGTGGGTGGTTACAGGTTCGAGTCTTCCTAGTGTTGTTGGAACTTCTCTCGTAATTTTGCTCCTATATTTTCTTGTTATAAAAAGGCTTTGTACAAACAATGAAACTAGACTAGGAAGAACACATTGTCAAGGATTTATTTATAAAGGTGAAACTAATAATAATTTCATGCCTTCCATGCTAAGTGACATAATTTATTTAAGAATATCCTTAACAATGATTTTTTTAAAAACATTTTTCTAATACTTAGAGAAAAAAATCTCCTAAATTAATAAAAATTGATATTTATAAATTTTATGGAAAATTTGTAATTCTTCATTTAACAAATGCATGTGTTTTGAACCTTTGACCTATTTAAGCCAATGTTATTATAAAAAAATGTAAACCATTTGATCTGAATAAAATTATACAAATAAAATTAATAATGTATTATGATAAATGTTTACAAAGTTTACACTAATAAAAAATAAAATGAAATAAATATAAGCCACATAATACACCAATTTACTATATCATATGTGTTTAAGGGGTCCACTTGACTAGTAACAAGCCACCTTAAGTGCCTATTATAAGGGATTTTTAAAAAATGTTTTATACACCATGCACATTTTTATGGGGGTTGTTTAAATATAGTATCTTAAACACATATGCAAGACTCAACCATATGACCCAACCAATAATGGCTCAAGCCTCAATGATATAAGAAGATAAGACTTTGATGTTAAATAAATTTAACTAAGTCTTTATAATCCTTAAACATTTATCCTATGCACTTCCCACATTATACGTGGACCAATATCTTTTTTTTAACCAGTGCATATTATGTGTTATCCCCAAGTCATACATAGTCAAATAATGTAAAGGTTAAAGTGGTTATATTTAGTTAATTTCTTTTTTAAAAACTATATAAAAAATCATGTGCATACGTTAATGCAAATAAAAACCAACTATATGTTATATTTAATGTGGAGTGCTTAAGGGGGTTATAATATAAATTCCTTCACCAAACATGTGTTAGGAGAGGTAATTTTTAAATTTATTTATTTTTAAGCAACTCCATCTTATATTATATAAAATATATAATATAAATTAAAACATAAGTTTATTTAAACTTAGGTAATTTTTTAAAAATGAAGGGGGCCATGTTAGACATAGGTTTTTATAAACCAAAATAATATTTGTCATAAATTTTCACATGGCCAATAGGAAAATTCAAAACCCTATTTGTGTGGAGGGTTGTCTCCACTTGGGAGACCTTGAATTTAACTTGGCTTTACCCCGCAAGTTTACTTTTACCTTGCACATTGAAAAACTATATAAATTAAATAAAAAAATTCAACTTTATTTACTCATATCTTATTAGAGAGTGCCTGGGAGAAGTATTTCACCTAACCAATTAATCCTTTTACATATGAGGGTAAGGATAAATGGGGCCACCATGATTATAGGTTTAAAAATCATAGTATAATTTTTTAACACTAAAAAAGGCCACATTACTATAGTTTTAAATGTTTAAACTTTTAATTTTTTAAAATATATAGTTTTCAACTATATAATATTTAAACTATAGTATTTTAATTTAAACTATAGATATATAGTTATAATAACATTAAGATTAAGCTGCATAGGTTTATAGTTTTTAGGATATTTTAAACTATATAAAAAAATTAGTGTATAGTTTATGTTTCATAAACTATAATATCAAGTTTTTATTTATAGTTTAATAAATATTTTAAACTATATAATTTTCAAAGTATAGTTTATATAATATAAACTATAATATAATGTTTTCTATTATATAATTTTAAAAATTTTTAAAGATATATTTTAGGTTAAATTAAATAAACCAAATATATAGTTTGTAAACTATAAACTATAGTTTTTGTTAAATTATTTCAAATGTAGTTAATTTAAGAAAGGGTACTGGAGTAGACATACACAATTGTTTTCGATTTTAAAAGGTGAAAACAAATTTACTAGGGTTTTATCAACTTTACCAGGGAATATTGATAAATGTTAAACCAATAGAAAAAATTCATTTCCTATTCTTATGGAGTTTGTCTCCTTGCTTCTTGTAACCTTTCTTTTTACTTAATTTACCCTTGAAAATGTTTATGTGCATACATTTGAAACTATAGAAAAAATAGGAAATATTTAAATAACCCTTACCTTAGCTTCCATCCAACCATTAATAGAGGAAGGGGGAGTTAAATAACATTCCAAATAATTTAACTACCTAACTTCCCAACTATTACAACCTTAGGTTATTTAGGATTAATTTAATTTATTAATCCCACTTTGGTACCATGTCAGGACGAGGGGTGAAAAGGTACATTCACCAAATTAATTAACTTTATTAAATGTTAGGTTAACATACATTAATAAATGGAAATATAAATGTGCACACCATAGTGAAAGTAAATAACAACATAAAACAAAATACACAAAGTGACATCGTATGTAATGTGGAAAACCCTGTAAATGGGTAAAAACTACGGAAGAATAATCCACTATAGAGAAACTTTTACAACACTAGTCCAATAACTCCTTCCTCACTTCTACTCCATGTATTTACCTAGAATCCATTGATTCACATGATTTTGAATATGACCTAAAGCCATATTTAAATAACCCAAAGGGTTATAACCATATTAAGTGATGGGGCACACCTCCCTGATTTAATTAGTTGATTAATTAAATTAACCAACCCCTAATATAAAGTTTATATTTAAATAATAAGAATATAAGTTATTCTATATTATTTAACTATAAACTAAATATTATGATGCACTTAATATTATTGTTCTAAAGACCCCCATTATATATTAAGTGGGATCCATATGCCAACATTATATGTCAGATAATGTAATTTACAAATCCATAAACCCTAAAGGTTTAGGCTAGCACATGCACTTTTGAAGGAATTATAACACCTTCATCATGCTCAACTTACCTTTTCGTACAAAAGGATTTGGAATACATAAATCAAATATATGATTTAGGCCTACACTCGAAAGTGCGGGACTCGCACGTATAAAGTCTGAGATCCTCGTAGTCTTGAAGTGCAGCTCCAAAACTATTGAAAATTTGAGAGCCCCATAAATTTGGAGGGTCAATCCCCATGGTATGGAAATTCTGAGCCTCATACTTTTGAAGTGAGACTCAAGAATCTCGATCCTCACCCTCTAAAATTGCGAGCCTCACCCTCTGAAAGTGTGAGCCCCGCACTTTAAAATTTTGTGATTCGCACCTTGAAAGTGCGAAGTCTAGCACTCACACTTTTAGAGTGCGAATATCAAACTTTGAAAGTGCAAGGCACATACTTTCAATGTTTAGTATGCACATAATCCTTAAATTTGACACAGGCCATAAATGCTAGTGGTGTTATTTTGACTTCTAGTGGAACTCACAATAAAATTACATTCTCACCTCGAAATATACCTTATAACAACTCAATTATTATTTTTAAGATTGTATAAGTTCACTAGTGTTTATTATTATAAACTATATATGTGAGTAATCATTAAAATCAAACAAAAAATTTGGGATTTTATGTATATCACAAATTCTATTACTCTGAAATATAGTAGAATTTATGCTTGTAAATTGTTCCATTCTCTATATAAACAATGAGTCACTTCCATGAGAAAGAAAATGAAATAATCCTTGACATAATGCAAGAAAAATGTTTGTGAGAAATGTTTTCTTACACCTCAGAGATACATTGAACCATTATTTTATAGTTTAAATCAATCAAAAAACTCATTGTGTCACAATTATATTTTTTCGAGTCAAAAATAATAAAATTGATCCGTAATCATCTTTTTAATGGAAGGTTCTATCTTTACATTTTAAATCTATTACAAATTCATACATATATGATTGTAAATCATATGGAGGATTCATCACCTTTTGTGGAAAATTTTATTTTCACAAACACATGAAATCATTTTCTTCCTCTAAAATAAAAATACAAGTAGTGTTGAGTAAAGTAGTAGTGGAGGTGTTATCAAAGTAGAGACCTGTATTTATGAGAAGGAGTAACAGAAGAGTGTACTACATATTTCGTATTCAACCTTGATGTCCTCACATATTCTGGGTCAATGTAACGAATGGTATCCATAACATAGGTAGAGGTCTAGTGTTTGGCCGAGGAAATGCAATTGGAAAATACCAAATTCTAAAAAAATTACGTCGAAATTATAATCCAAAATAATGTTAGAAGTCTTCACATCCCTATAAACAATGTGTATAGGTCATAATGAATATATGGCTATCCTTCTTCAAAGACCATGAGAAATATTTAGCTGATCATTACAGTCTAGATTAATCTTCTTTGATGATCCTATATGAAAATAAAAATTAATAAAAAAATTGTTAGATTTTCCAAATATCCATTTTACTATGAAGGTTAGAGGTTGATTGGACACTTCTATTTCAAAAATTGAATCTACAATGTATAGATTCATTTTTCTTCATAACATAATCATTTTACTCACCATGTAGGATGTCTCATAGACTTTGTTTCTAGGTGGAGAAAGAAAACATCCATACAGACTCTCAATATTCTGATGTTTGATGCTTCCAATTGTTTCCACATCATTTTCAAATACAAGAAAGCTTAGTGGGTAGTGACTGTACATTCTCTTTATAGAAATTTCCTAAGAATTGTTTCAATCACATTTATAAAGATTTCTTGTAGCACCATAAACAATTACATATTTCTCTTTAAGATTTTTTTATTGTCATTATGTCGTCGTACATGTAAAGAGGCATGTTCATATGTAGTATAACCAACCACGAGAGAAACTAAATGTAACAAATATATGTGTCAATAAATAAATTGTAATATGATATTGCTTTTTGATTTATCATCTGATAATCTATATAATATGAAATCATGTCTTTCCATGTTAGTTTCAAAAAATTTCTCCATGTTGTTTGCAGAGCCTTTTGTAAATACATTTGGATGATTTGAATGGTACAAAGCTATAATTATGCACAATAGTAGTATTGAACCCTAACAGATGCAAACAATTTCTAGTTTTGAGATGGATGTTGTTCATTGCATTGGGCCACAATTTTGTTAGACAACATCATACATATCCAAGTTTTCCAATTTTTGATAATAATAGAAGAATGTCTCTAGAACCCAAGCTATTTAAAAGACAACTAATATTTCTTGCATCAGTTAATTGGTGATATCTAAAACCATAAGAAAAAAAACTGAATTGGTACACAGAGAAAATTGTGTTTATATCTACAACTATATGGAGGAAAACATGAAAATTTTTAATGACAGGAATTTCCCTAGATAGATTGTTGTAGGAGAGGTTTCTGTAAAATAAATAGAGCCATTTACAATATCTTTTATTATTATTGTAAGAGAATTAAATTTATTCCTTTCTCAAAAACCTCCATAGCTTTTTGAAAGTGAAGACCTCTAGGTTTCCACAATGATGTAGTGTAACTAATTTTTTTAAAGTGATGGGAAGATAGCCATCAATCCACTATTAGCTCCTCTATCCTAAAGCTATACAAATTGTTTTTTACGTTGATGGAAATATATTATATAATATATTGATGCTAGTGGCCACTAGTCTACACTTCTAGCAATGAATTGACATCTTCAAACAAACCAAATTTAATAGTGATTAATTGTTGAAATTGCATAGTGTAACGCAAAAAGAAAACTTTTATTAATGATTTCTTGATTTTTATAATTGAAGGAGGGTTGAAGGGTCCCTTTCCCTTTACATTATAGATACAATGAGAGGATCAGTCAAAAAAATCCAAATGATCTAGCAATACTTTGGTGAAAATACACTTATGGTCATATGCCAAAACACAAGTGATTAGGAATACAAAAAAACCAAGACCAGTAAGAAAGACAAGATGATTTGGTAACATTACAATTGGAAAGGCTATAAAACAACATAACAAAGTTATATCCTAATGGATTTTATAAGCACTTATTTATTTGAATCAGATGACACCTCCGTAACCTCCACCTTAACAGACTTAAAAAAATTCTACAAGAGGTTCCTAAAAAAGATTCTCTTTTCTAGCAACAACCTGACTCTTTAACCAATCATATGCCTTGCAACCTTTTTAGAGAATAAGATCCCAACATCCCAGTTCCTCTTATAGGAGAGAAAACATATCATCCAAGTCGAAAGGGGAGAAAACTATCTCCCGCCCTCGGTGTCTCACCCCATTTGGACACACTAGACATGAATCACATTAGGACATCATACCATTTGTACAACTCTGAAAAAATGGCCACATCTAGAAAACCTTCTTATTTATAATGAGCCTCAAATAGTAAGGTCCATGATGTACTCATGGTTTTTTCCATTTCCGCTTTCATGCCAACCCTATACACTAACTTGATCCAGTGATGACCCATCTTCAAATCCTAATCCTTCACCTGGGTGTATGATAAGAAGATGATAAATGAATGTCGAATAAACTTCGTATTTTACCCTTGGATGTCCCTATAGAGAAAGATAATCATCTCCAAGAAATCCCTCAATAGAAACCAGGTCTTTCTCTATTTCAATTCGAAAATGAATTTCAAATGGCGACGTGAAATTTTGGTATAAAATGCCATTTCACTCACCGATGCGAGAAAATTGCATGAAAGGAAACATTAGAAAGGCCATGACAGATAAAATGAAATCCAGTGAAATAAAGATGAAAGGTGTGAAAATAAGGAGGAGAGGATCGGTAAATATGTGGAGTGACTATGTCATTGCATGCTTGTAATTAATACAAGCTTGTTAGGGGCTTTAATATCAACCTTTATTGGAAAAGGTGATGAGTCCAAGTGATGAACATATTTATTTCCAATCTTATCACGTGATTTTCTATAAAATCCTCCTTTTTAGTAGCCTCCCCATATATAACATTTAAGGTCCAATATGTAATTAATGAAAGAGTACAAAAGGATTTTTATTCACACAATTTTTTTGATGGTGGCATTAGCAATAATATGAGAGTTGCCTCTAATAATTAAATCATTATTATTCAATTCAATAGCAATGGACCAAAAATGTACCAGCACTTTAATTTATTGATTCATACATTTATTAATTTACATTGGGTGGGATCAAGGTCCGTAATCTATAGTCAGGGACAACCTCGGTAATCAATATCTTGATACTACACAATTTAATCTTCAAACTATTAATAATCATTAAAAATAAAAAAATTGATATTTGTTCCTTCGAGTAATCTCAATAATTTTTTAATTTTATTTTATTTTAGTAATTTATGGTTGATGGTGTGTTTTATTTATGAATAACATTTAATATTCTATTAATAAGTAAAATGATATAATAATATTCACTAAAAAATTCGGTAGTATAGAAGCATGCCCCCAAAGCCATGAGTTCAAACTAGGTATAAAAAAATCCTAGGAGTACATCCAATTACAAAACATCACAAGACAAAAAGTTAAAAATTTAAGCATCAACTATGAATTACTAACCAACAGTGTGTAGATCTTGATCATGCCATCAAGAGACAGAAAAGTCTTGAGGATAGACAATTCCCTTTTATTTCTTTCCTTGAAATAACAAATATCGGTGTGGTCTTGAACAAAAAAATGTATTACTTAAAATTTTAAAAAATAGTCTAAAACTTCCATACTTCATCTTGTTTCATGATACAAATCATATAGCTAGGCAATATAAACCAGTATATTAGAAAAACATTGATCGATACAATATTGTATCGATAGGGTTGGTTAAAGAAAATTCCTTCTACACAAATTATACACAACATGCTTTCCACTAACATTCTTTTCTCAATACCCTCTTCAACATTCTCTGTAATAACACCTTCCACATTTGTGAAACAACTTTCTAAATTTACTACATATCTCGCATAACCATGATGTGGAATTGATAGCTTATCTATTATAAATAAGCAACAATTACATTATATAATGCACAAATCAATAAGAGACAATGTTGCAGAATGAAGATAATAACATAAGCACAAAATAAGAGCAAAAATATAATAAACACACTATATTATTGATTGAATAATTTGGAGCAATTACATGATGAGAGAGCTTACAATATATAGCCTTTCCATTTCCTATAAACAAGGAGATGAGACTTACCAATATTATCCCACTAATCTCTCCTAGAGAATCTCTCCTATGATCACTCACCACTATTCTCTCATATATCCCACCAATATCTCCACACACAATAATCTACATGAGTTGTTTATTCAACAAACTCACAACTAATACAATATCCTATATTATTAATAATGAGTTGTTTTATGACTCATATTAATAATATTACAATCTTTTATTTTTCTCACACTAATATATAATATATATTTGCACACACACAAATATATAAATATCTAATGTTCACAATATCTAATATTCCTAACATTCACTCCCCTATTGTTAACATTCGATATTTCCACACATACACTCCCCTAATGTGAACAATGTAGAGAAAAACATTCACACGTCTTCTACAGCTTGCCTACCTCTGCATGCTCATGATCTTGGTATGCTGAACCTCTGTTCAACAAATACGAACCCCTGTTCGACAATAACGGACCTCTCGTCCCAGTACGAGCCCCCGCTCATGAACCTCTGTTCATCCTCTTCAAGAAAAACATGACGCTGCTTTTTCTTGTGCTTTTATCTTTCTACTATCACATATTTACATCGTGTGTTTATAAAAGGAAATACAATTCTGAACAGAATGTGACATCTGTTCTTATTACAAACAATAATGGAATCAAACACACAACTGAAATACTTGGCCACCAAATCAATACCGCGGCCTCGTCGATGGTGCCTGACGAGAGGTCGCCGATTGCCCTCCTGCCTCCGTTGCCTCCAGCCTCCATCGCGATGATGTTAACTCAACTGAATTTATCTTTGAGGCTCATTTTACAATTCTATTAGGTGTCGGTTTCAACCGATAATGCACCCTTCCAATAATAATCAGCTTTATATTTATCCAAAATAATAAAGCATATCAGATTTTAATTGCTAGAAATTAGTCACTATTTTTTTTTTTTTTTTTTTTTTTTTGAATAATTAGAAACCGTCTGAATTGTTTCCACGATTTTTCGTAAAATACGAAATGGGTTTCTGTAATTTTTTGACAGAAGTTTTAAATAATACAAAGTAACAATCCCAAAAAATTTAGAAAATTTCAAATCTGGGTTTTTGAGAAAAACGTGAATTACCAGTCGTTTTTTTTTCAGATCAGAATTCCAAAAATGGCAATGAAAGCTTCAAAACTCTCATATCTGCATCTTAGAGGCTGCGGTTTTGTCCTGCAATGAATCTCATAAATTTCCCTAGCCTGCTCTCGATACCAGATGATGTGGAATTGATAGCTTATCTAATATAAATAAGCAACAATTACATTATATAATTGTACAAATCAATAAGAGACAATGTCATGTATAGAATGAAGATAATAACATAAGCACAAAATAAGAGCAAAAATATAATAAACACACTATATTATTGATTGAATAATTTGGAGCAATTACATGATGAGAGAGCTTACAATATATAGCCTTTCCATTTCCTATAAACAAGGAGATGAGGCTTACCAATATTATCCCACTAATCTCTCCTAGAGAATCTCTCCTATGATCACTCACCACTATTCTCTCATATATCCCACCAATATCTCCACACACAATAATCTACATGAGTTGTTTATTCAACAAACTCACAACTAATACAATATCCTATATTATTAATAATGAGTTGTTTTATGACTCATATTAATAATATTACAATCTTTTATTTTCTCACACTAATATATAATATATATTTGCACACACACAAATATATAAATATATAATATTCACAATATCTAATATTCCTAACAAACCACACTTCTCTTACATCAATCAACATTATCAACTTCTATCAATCCAAAAACACATTCCAATAAAAATTCTAGTCGTTAGTCATGTTATTAATTATGTAATTAGCATTTGGAAGAAGGTCACCCTTTTTTTGTGGCTATCTTTCCAAACTAGCTTCGAGGATTAGAGAGAGTCTGACACACTCATATAGCACTTAGACCTAGTTTTTTTATTTTCCTTGGCCCACAAAAGTATGTTTATTTTATCAAACACACTACTGGGCATACTATATCAGAAAGATTTGATCAATGCAATAGAATTCTATCATTTAATATTGTGCCGAGTATCTTGTTCACCTTCTCCCTGTGTATGTGGTTGATCCTTTAGGTATATTTTATTTGAAGGATGATTTTAAGAAAATATGCAAGGCCAAGATAGACAAAACATGTCGTCAGGTTTAATTGATGTACATCTATTACAATGATCTAACATTACCACACTACATGGCTATGTTAATTACAATAAATTATTGATCATAGCAATAGAAAATCCTTCCCTTTCACTAACTAAGGGTACTTATCAGTTGCAAAAATTCTAGTCGTTAGTCATCCTTCTCGAAGGTTAGTATTCAAGGATAGTCCATCGAATATAATATAATTACAAATAATGACTTCAAACCTGTTGAGATTTTTTTTTGCATGGTTGAAATAGATTCATCAAAAATATATAGGATAGTGGTTAATAGCCTTCTCATCAATGAATAATTGAAAAACATAAAACATGCATTTCTCTTTACGGACTCGGATCAATCATTCTTGAGAAAGACCCGTGTTCATCTTTGCCTTAAATTTTTAGTAAAACATTTAGGACTATTTTGTTTAACGGGTTGTTTCTGGAAATGTGTAGGGCCAAGATGATCAAGATACATATTCATGTTTAAATTATGTACTTATATTATTATGCTCTAACTCTTATCTTTATCACAAAGACATAGACATTGAATTTTATTAGCTTGATATTAAAAACATAAACAATAGGGCCTAATTAGCACCAAGCCACTCCTTTCAGTAAGTAATATATATTAGTGATCTCTATCCATTTTCTTTGATATAAACCAACATGAAAATGCCTTATGATGCCATTTCATCCATTCATATGATTTGTCATCGACCATTATGTTCTCAGTAAGTATTCTAGCTTAGATGGTCACTAAGCATTTTTTTAATACAAAATTTTTAATTTCTATTTTCTTAGTTAAGAAACAATTTAGCCTAGAGGATGCTAATATATTCCTTTCTCATTTAACAATAAAAATAAGCATAAAGAGCTATGTTCTGTAATTATTCAAGTTTAGTATTCGCTAGAATTTCTTTTATATGAAATAAATTAGCCTAGAGGCCGTTAATTTATTCCTTTCTCATTTAAAAATAAACAATAGGTGTATAACACTATGTTCTGTAAGTGTTCGAGCTTAGTAGTCACTAGGAATTTATTTTATATGAAATTTTTATCTCTATTTTCAAAATTAATAAACAGTTTAGACTTGAGGTCGTTAATCTATTACTTTCTCAAAAGACCTATGTAGCTTTTGATAGTAAACAATTTTTATATCCCACAAATTTTTCATTTAAAAATTAAACAAAAAATGCCTAACACCCAATAATATCAATTACTATGATCTATTATTAGAGCGCTATGTTTGAAATAATATATTGTTTAGCCTAGCTTCTGGCATATCATTCCTTCCTGAAAGAAATCAAGCCTAGCAGTCACTAAACATTTTCCTTAATACGAATTATTGTTTGATCTCTATATTCAAATTAAAAATCAGTTGAGCCTAGTGGCCGCTAATCTACTCCTCCTGAAAAGTAGCGAAGCTTAGTGGTCACTAATCATTTTCATTGATGCACACCGATGTGTTAAAAAGAAAATATGCAAAGGTGTGTGCCTAGTTGTCCCTATGGTGTTATATGAGCACCCTAAAAACATTTTTAGTAATCATCTTTCTTCCTGACTATGAAAAGTCCTCCATAGCTTTTAACATTAAAAATTATCCATATCTCACTTATCTTCCATCAAAATATATCATGGAAAATCTCTAATGACTGCTAATATCTATTACTATGATTTGTTCATAAAGCATCTATGTTATCAATAAATTATTTAGCCTATTTTCTGCATAATCATACCTTTTGGTAAGTATTGAAGCTTAGCGGCCACTAAGCATTTTCTTTCACACCCACTATTTCTTTTGATCTTGTTCAAATAATGGAGCTTAGCGGTTACTAAGTATTTTACTTGATATGAACTGATATAAATTATGTGTTAGACACAAAAGAACTTATGAGTAATATAGAAGTTGAGAAATCCTTCAATTGTATGTAGTGCCACACTTGGTTGTGGAAGGAATGTATTGTCAATAAGATAAGATTATAGTTAATGAAAATACTAGTGATCAAAAACTATAAAGATATTTATTTACATTGTTGGAAATGAAACATCGGATTTGTAGAGGGTAGCGACTACTAGGCTTTTGCTCAACAAAATGATAGACAACATACGACATACATAGTTATTCATTAATACGTCGTTGAAGAGAATATCCCGATTCCCTATAAAATGTCAATATTTATGTTTTTTTGAATTTGGTGTTGTAAAAATATCATTCGAATGGATCTTATCATTATTTTATTTCCTATCTATAAGGTACTCTCAAATTCTAGTGAAGCATAAAATTATTTTTTAATTTATCTAGAGTAAAGCATTAATAATTCCAAAATATCGTCGATCACTAGATTTATTAGAAATTTCATGCCACGTGGCAACATTTTTATGGATTACAGTTACAACTTAATAATGGGAATTTTTATAGGTAAAAAATATTTGTTAATTCTATCACTAATTAAAAATTTCTTAATAAATGTGTCGATTACATAATTGTGTAATTAACTAGTTCAAACTTGCAAGATGTCACATTTTATTGGATTTTTTTAATTAATGCAAACGATGGCTAAAAAATATCGAATTTGCACTCGATAAAAATTAATAATAAATGAGGCATATATCGTTCTCTTAAATTTGTTTTTTTGCTTCGTAACATTCACTTCTATTTTCCAAATGGTGTTTTTGCTTTGTAACATTCACTTCTATTTCCCAAAATTGGGTGAACCACGTTAAATACTATCTCTTTGTGTTGTGTTATTTTATTATTCGTAATTTTATTTGAGATTTGTAATAATTTCTACATATTAGTTTCTACTGTTGTGATTCTGTGAGGGATTATTCCACATAGTTTATCCCTTTTTCCTAACAATTGGTATCAAAGCCTAGTTTGGTTTGTTGAAGTGTTGAATCGCAGGGAAAGTTTTATATTGAGTGGGAGCTATGGTAGATGATGGAAGATCTAGGGTTGATAAATTCAACAGCAGAATTTTAGTCTTTGGTAGATGCAGATGGAAGATTACCTTTATCAAAAGGATCTTTATACTCCGTTGTCTGAGAAGGTGAACAAACCCTCGAGCATGAAAGATGTGGAATGGGATTTACTAGATAGGAAGGCACTTGGGACAATCCGATTGTGTCTTGAATCTTTGTTATTATTTAATGTTTCAAAGGAAAAGACTACAAAAGAACCGATGGATGCATTAGGAAGTTGTATCAAAAACCCTCTCGCCTCTAATAAGATATTTTTAATGAAAAATTTGTTTAACATGAAGATGTCGAGAATAGTTCAAGAGTAGAGATCATCTAAATGATTTTAATATTGTTGTAAATATGCTAGCTTTGGTTACAATAGAATTTGATGAATAAGTTAGGGATTTATTATTTCTGCACTCTTTACCTGAGAGTTGGAATAGCCTAGTAATGGAGGTAAGCAACTCGGTTCCTGCTAACTCAAAGTTGAAGTTTGAGGATGTTGTAGGGGTGATTCTAAGTGAGGAAATGTGAAAAAAAAGATCTGGTGAATCTTCTACTTCAAGGAATGCTTTGATAGTGGAAATTAGAGGGAGACAGAAGAATAGAGGAAACCATGGAAAATCAAAGGATCAGGCAAGGTCAAAATCCTAAAGCAAGATAGTATGTTGGCACTGTGGAAAGTTTGGGAATGTAAAGAAGGGATGTTGGGAGCTTTGGGACAAGAAGAAACAACAGGAAGAAAACAAGTAGGCAAACGTTGTAACAGGTAATGTATGTCGGGATGCTTTGATTCTTTATTTGCACAATATTATTGAATCTTGGGTTTTAGATTAGGGGATTCTTTCCATGCTTCTCCACATAGGAATTATTTTGTTGATTATGTTCACGGAGATTTTGGGCATGTTTTTATTCATGATGATGAGCCTTGCAAAGATAGTTGGAAAATGTTTTATTCGAGTTAAGATGTAAAATGGGAATACTTGGCTATTGAAGGATGTCAAATATGTGCCTACATTAAGATGAAATTTCATATCGGCAGGCAGTTAGGAAGTAATGGTTACAATGTGATATTTACAACGGAATCTTGGAACGCATTCTGACGTACCCAAAATTGTATGTCTTGCACCATCGGAAAGATGTTACAAATGCCCCAATGATGATACGAGTCTCTTCGCAAGGTGTTCGGGATCCGAGAGAAGCTTTACGGATATGCGTTAACATCCCACATGCCCCGCTTAGCCGCGTGCTTTGTTTTCCCTTTTTTCCTCTTTTCTTGGCTTTTTAGTCTTGATGGCGAAACCGCCGCCCGGAAGGGCGGCGGTCCCGACCGCCCCCGAGTGGCGGCGGCGGTCTATAACCGCCGCCCCGAGCAGTGGCGGCGGTCCTATAACCGCCACCCGAGCGTGGCGGCGGTCCTGTACGCGCTTTCCAGAATGTTCCGACGATCGCGTCAAGCGTGAAAATTCAATTTTCACTCGCATTTCTCAACCACTAAAGCTTGTATTTATGTTTTTGCCAACTGAACAGTGATTTATCTTTGTTTAATGGTGGGAGAGTTCAATTTGAACTTGCCTTCTACTCATTGCAAATGCTATAAATATGTAGCTTGTTTACAAGTAAATGGTCTTAGTTCTTTGGTCTGGAGTCTTCATTCTTGAGCTTTAGTCTTCAATACTCAGTCCTAGATTTATTTTATGAATCATTTTATTTTAGCATGGATTAGAATTCGAGTATTTATTTATGCCTCATTTGTACACCGACAACGATCCTGCTAGGAATCGTATAGGCCAAGCTTTGTTCTCTTGTACCATCCCTTTCCCACTTGTACTTCGTTGTATTTCTCTGGAAGCTGCTATTATTCATTGTTTGAGTACTGCTGTTTATCATTTTGTTTTATCATTGCTGCAAAAACCCGCTAGGAATCGCATAGGCAAGCCGAGTTCACTTGCGCCATCCCTCTCCTACTTGTGCTTTGTGCCATTTTACTTCAAAGTAATTGTCATCCCAGTGCCTTCTCTTGTTGATGTTGCTATACTCCTACTCTTTCTGGATTCACGTGAACATGCAAGAACGAAGAGATCACTCTGAGGGGACAAGCTATAACACAACTAGATTTGCCTCTGCTCAGTAAACTCTAGGTTTAAATCATCAAAGTTATTATCAAATAGAGTAGTGAATCATTTTATTTCAGTTAAAGCTCACTTTCAATATTGCAGGGAAGTTGTGGGGAATGATAGTTTCTGAGAAACTATGATTTGTTCCTCACTTCTGAGGTAGGATTGAAGGTTTTCAATTAAGTTAATTAGTTGTCTTTTATTTAGATTCACACATCTGCACAGGTGAATAACCACACCGGGTTATCTCACTTGTTTAGTTTTAGTATAAAAGTAGTTTAATTGTTGCTTGTAATTATAATATCATATATTTTGTTTAGATTAGTTTCCCTTTCAGTAGTAGTATAAATTGTTATTTTCAGTTTAAGTTAATTTGGAGATTCCATAACTAGATTAAACGCTTAAATTCTAGTTAGGAGGGTAAATCACTAGGGAATTTATGCTACCCGCTCATAGCCTCTAAATCTCCCCTTTTTCAGTTTAGCTACCAGGAGATCAAACTACCAGATCTTAGTCACTGATCCTCCCATGGTTAGCCATAAGAAAGTTGCTTGCCGATTCTCATCCTCACTTGTAGCTTTTCTATCATAGAAAACTGACCATAATCCTGGCTGTGACTTCATCTAAGTCACCCGCATTTCAAACCACCGGCTGTCTCGGCACGACCTCGGGAGGTCGGGTACGGGGAAGGTCACTTGTCGATTATCATCCTCGCATGTCACTTTCCCATCGTACAAAATTGGTGAACCCGACGTGAAACAAACAACTGTTTCACCTTCTACGCTTTCATAAAATCACCTTCGTTCATTCCCATTATTCTGCGGGTATTCATATACCCCCCGAATATGTCGGGATTCGATGCATATGGCAGGCCCCTCTTGGGTCTCGAGGCATACTACGCCCAACAGAATAGGCAATCATCACCCTCGCTCTCAGTATGGGGCGACAACTATTCAACTAATCAGTTGTCAACACAAACCCCAAGAATCAGATATAATTCATCTTTTCAAATGGGGGAGTTAGATCAACCCCCTCGAACGCAGCAAACAGAGCCTTCAGGCTCGAACAATATGACGTTCACCGGAGAATCTAGTTCGTCTCCTCAGATGCTACTTAGACCACAAATTAGTAGACAATCAGACCCATACCTGGTCTTAGATGATGAACGGTCAATACATTATCCTAGGAGTGAACAACATTCTCGGGGTATGTACCCACCTATAGGGGGTTTACGAATACAACCCGAGGTCTCTTTTCAAGAAAATGCCTCTATGCCACTGCATATAGGAAATACTCTCAGAGAAACTTGGCAAGATAGCGATCAGTTTATGACAGGATATCACATGCCTATACAACACCAGGGTATACAACAAATGCCACTCAGGAAAAGCACCATGACTTCACCAAATGAAGTCATTTCAACGTTAGTAGAAAAAGTGAGAGGGTTAGAACTGGCTCAAGCAAGTCAAAATTCTCCGTTCATACAAACAGGGAGTTCTAATCCTCCATACCACCCTGGCCAAGTAGATCTCCTCACAGGGGTAGGCACATTAGGCATGCCGCCTCACTATCCACAACAAACGCCAGCAAGGCCCACCATCTCTAGCACTATTCCTCCCGGTCTAGTGTCAAACAATCCATTCCTTGACAATACCCCATCATACTTAAACATGTACTCCAAATCCCCACAAGGAGATATGTTCTCCTCTCCCGGCATGTTTGCTCAAACGCAAGGACCTCCCTATGCCCCTGCCAATGCATACGCTGCACCGTATCAACAACCTATCCCACCACCGCTCCCTCAGCAACCACCATCAATGGTCGAAAGCTATGCGATAGGGACTTATTCAGAATATCTAAAGGAACCCTTAGACTTCACCATACGAAGCGTCATGCTTCCAAGACCTCTCCCTGATTTGCCCAAGTTCAAGGGTGAGGGAGATCCAAATGCGCATATCAAAGCTTACGCTACAGCCATTCGAGAATTACTCCCATGGGATGGGGTTGTTGCTAAAATATTCCCCAAAACGCTGGAAGGCATTGCCCTCGATTGGTATTACAGAATACCCGAGGCTTCCATACATTCATTCAAACAACTCGTGTCTGAGTTCATCAAAGCCTTCGACATGAACAAACTATTAAGGACAGGAATCAGGGAGTTCTTACACATCAAGCAAGAACATAACGAATCTGTCGCCCATTTCATCCAAAGGTGGCGCACAGTCCTTTATTCTTCAGCAAGTGCTCCAAACATGGATCAGATGGAACTATGTGATTTATTCCTTCATTCTCTCAGCAAGGAGGTGAAGGAAGAAGTCCAGAAGTTCCCACTAAGAACTTACGATGAAGTACTTGAGAGCGCTCTTCGAATAGACCAAGCAGCGATAGATAGTGGTCGTAAGACATATGGAGCAAACGGGAGGTTAATCGCCCCCAACCAGAACACTACAACTTATCCTACTACAATGAATGTTGATCAAGGACCCAATATCCTTAATGAAAACCATGGGGTTACAATAGATGGAGTCACTGATCAAGTCAAAGGACCAAATATTGTGAACACCCTGGCACCTGCTAACAATCAACACAATAATAACTTCACTCCAGCGATCAATATGGTGGATTCTAATCATCCTCCACAACAGCAAATCCAGGCACAAGTCCTTTCTCGGGGCCCAGATGGATATCAAAACCAAAGCCAAAGGCCACAACCTCGAAATTTCAACTATAACAACCAACAACCCAATCAGAACTTTGGGCCACAACATGATTCAAACCAACGACCACGGAACTATAATCCCAATCTATATTGTGGTTTCCACAAAATCAGGGGTCATGATACTAGGACTTGCCATGACTATAATAAATTCATGCAACGCTTGCCAGAAGAACAAAAACAACTTTTCATAGATATGTTCTTGGCAGATCCTGCGTCACCAGCACCAAATACTTTTGCAGGGGCAGTTTCCCCTCAAAATGCACCTCTCAAGATCTTCAACGATCCTTTCCCAAATCATTATAACAATAACAGGTTAGATCCAAATGGGAAAAACAAAGGTATCATAATAGGAAATAACGATCAAGATGTCTCAACTCCTGACAACTCTCAGATTGCTCCTAACCTAAGTTCAAATGGTAATACAAAAATCTTAGGATTAGTTGAGTTGGAGGTTGAGCGTGAAATTAATGCAACAACTCGGACAAAGGAGTATGTTTCACAACCCCTACCCGATATTTTCTCCACACGAGATGAAGTTCCTACAAATGCTAAATCGGTAGGATCCTATGATTTAATATACGAGGTGGCAAAGACAAATAAAGATAAGTCAATTTCTGTGGAAACAGTCTCCACTAAAGCCACAGAAGGAATTGTGAAACTCTTGGAGAATGACGAACCGATCTTTCTCCCATTCGAACCTCAAGGAATGGGTAGTCTTCTCGGTATAGCATCTCTTCCCTCCGATGACCTAAATCTAGATATGATAGAATTAACAAATGAAGAAAGGCAATTTAAAACTGAAACGATGCCTATCAAAACCATCTCTAGGCACTGCCCTATTCTAAAGCCTAGTTTCGACCCATGCGTGTCTAAAGCTAAGTTTTCCCTATCCATGGGGCAAGACCTCATCATTAACACAATGCTCACTATGAGAGAGAAGGTCGAGCAGCATAGTCATGCTCACCCACATGTCATCTCTCAAAAACATGACAAAGAGGTACGCGAATGCCTCTTTCAGAAAAATGTTTTTAATAATGGGACATATACACCTCTGGGCAAGGGTTGTAAGTTCAAACCCAGAATGGTAGGCCCTCATCAAGAAAATGAAAAATTTGAGGATAATGGTTCTCCGCTGTGTACTTCTAGGGGTGAAGAATTCGATATTCGTCAACTTTCTTCACCTTAGACATCATGACATATGGTTCCACCTGCATTTTCATATGTACATGGTTGCAGTTGCATTACATTAGTAATTTAGTTGGTTCATTTTGTTCACTCGTTTCATAAATATTGTAGTCCAGGAACTTACTCTTAAGTAATCTGTTACAAATTTCTGAAGATATTGGCAAAAATATTCAAATCACATCTCTTCAAACATCATCAAGTACTTTCAAATCTTCTCATCAAGTTTGACAGACAAACATTGACGGAAACCATACCAAGACCTGCATACTTGGCTTTGCTTGTTCTTTCTACTAGGTAAAGTTGTCCTTGCCTACGGTCTGTTCTAGAAGCTTCTTGGTGTCACATCTATCCCTCTTAAAATCTCTTGGAATGAAAGGATATCCCAAAGTCATAGATCAAAAATGTCAAAATCAAATGCAATCAAAAGCACCAAGCAAACAAAATATTTTATTTTACACACTTCTTTGCCCCATCAACCTTCGGTGATAAGCCCACATCTCTTACTGGTGATGTGAGGTTGGGAAAGGAAAGAAGTGCCCTTACTCGCCTGTATCTTGCCTTTGGTGACAAACCCATGCTTCTTACTAGTGGCGTGAGGCAAGGTGTGGGGGGTCCAGTCACACAAACTAACAAATCTTGGTATGCTAAAAACACAAGTCAAATTCTGTTAAAAGAAGGCAAATATCCAAACATCTAAATTCCAAAGAGATCAAATCCTCAAAACCAGATTTTGTCAACCAGGTTGCCATTTATGAATCTAAGTCTAGATAAACTGAAAAGTAAGTGGCCTTCTAAGCTTGGTAGTAGTTCTGAGTAGGGTGGGTGTGTAGGTCCAAATTTGGTTCTTGTTCTTGTTTTGTATGTCTCTCATCATTCCACTCAAATCAAACTCATACAACTTGTGCCCTTCCCAATTCTTGGTGTTGAGCCCTTGCATCTTACTAGTTGCATGGATTTGGGATTGGGGCAAGTTCATCTCTTTATCGCTACACATTCATCACGTTTTGCCAACATAAGAAGAAATCACAAACATTGTCTAAAGAGGCCAAAAGTTCAAAACTACAACATGTTCGTCATCACATATCAGCATTGCAAAAGCAAATAAAGTAAAAACATTCTGTTTAACATTTGTTATCACTTGTCATCCATTGCATACATTCTTAAAAGCATGTGAAAGTTGGCGGCATTTCGACACACGGGCATGTCAGGTATAGCCTCTAACTCCCCATTTTGGGACCGCCATACTCGGACCCAACGTTTTATGCCTCTTCATGGCTAAAACGCTTCTCCGAGGGGGCAATATGTACGTACCCAAAATTGTATGTACTGCACCACCGGAAAGATGTTACAAATGCCCCAATGATGATACAGGTCTCTTCGCAAGGTGTTCGGGATCCAGAGAAGCTTTACGGATATGCGTTAACATCCCACATGCCCCGCTTAGCCCCCGCGTGCTTTGTTTTCCCTTTTTTCCTCTTTTCTTGGCTTTTTGGTCTTCAGTGACGAAACCGCCGCCTTGAAGGGCGGCGGTCTCGTGACCGCCGCCCGAAGGGGCGGCGGTCCTAACCGCCGCCTGAGCGAGGCGGTGGCAGTCGGTGTACGCGCTTTCCAGAATGTTCCGACGATCGCGTCAAGCGTGAAAATTCAATTTTCACTCGCATTTCTCAACCACTAAAGCTTGTATTTATGTTTTTGCCGACTGAACAGTGATTTATCTTTGTTTAATGGTGGGAGAGTTCAATTTGAACTTGCCTTCTACTCATTGCAAATGCTATAAATATGTAGCTTGTTTACAAGTAAATGGTCTTGGTTCTTTGGTCTGGAGTCTTCATTCTTGAGCTTTAGTCTTCAATACTCAGTCCTAGATTTATTTTATGAATCATTTTATTTTAGCATGGATTAGAATTCTGAGTATTTAGTTATGCCTCACTGTACACCGACAACGATCCTGCTAGGAATCGTATAGGCCAAGCTCTGTTCTCTTGTGCCATCCCTCTCCTACTTGTACTTCGTTGTATTTCTCTGAAGCTGCTATTATTCATTGTTTGAGTACCTGTTGTTTATCATTTTGTTTTATCATTGCTGCAACAACCCTGCTAGGAATCACATAGGCCAAGCCAGTTCACTTGCGCCATCCCTCTCCTACTTGTGCTTTGTGCCATTTTACTTCAAAGTAATTGTCATCCCAGTTCCTTCTCTTGCTGATGTTGCCATACTCCTACTCTTTCTGGATTCACGTGAACATGCAAGAACGAAGAGATCACTCTGAGGGGACAAGCTACAACACAACTGGATTTGCCTCTGCTCAGTAAACTCCAGGTTTAAATCGTCAAAGTTATTATCAAATAGAGTAGTGAATCATTTTATTTCAGTTAAAGCTCGCTTTCAATATTGCCGGGGAAGCTGTGGGGAATGATAGTTTCTGAGAAACTATGATTTGTTCCTCACTTCTGAGGTAGGATTGAAGGTTTTCAATTAAGTTAATTAGCTGTCTTTTATTTAGATTCACACATCTGCACAGGTGAATAACCACACCGGGTTATCTCACTTGTTTAGTTTTAGTATAAAAGTAGTTTAATTGTTGCTTGTAATTATAATATCATATATTTTGTTTAGATTAGTTTCCCTTTCAGTAGTAGTATAAATTGTTATTTTCAGTTTAAGTTAATTTGGAGATTCCATAACTAGATTAAACGCTTAAATTCTAGTTAGGAGGGTAAATCACTAGGGAATTTATGCTACCCGCTCATAGCCTCTAAATCTCCCCTTTTTCAGTTTAGCTACTAGGAGATCAAACTACCAGATCTTAGTCACTGATCCTCCCATGGTTAGCCATAAGAAAGTTGCTTGCCGATTCTCATCCTCGCTTGTAGCTTTTCTATCATAGAAAACTGGCCATAATCCCAGTTGTGGCTTCATCTAAGTCACCCACATTTCAAACCACCAGCTGTGTCTCGGCATGACCTCGGGAGGTCGGGTACGGGGAAGGTCACTTGTCGATTATCATCCTCGCATGTCACTTTCCCATCGTACAGTTACAAGGGTGCTCTTGTGGTGACAAGAGGTAAGAAGGTTAGAACATTGTATTTAACCACTTATAGCACTAATGTTTGTAATCATGTGGCTTTGAAGTAGATACAACATTGTGGCACTATAGGCTCGGTCATATGAGCCATAAGGGCATGGACATCATAAAGAAGGATTTTCCTAGATATACAGAAACAGGTTTGGAGTTCTATGAGGACTACATATATGGGAAACAAAAGTGAGTAAGGTTTCTCAAGGTTGGACCTACAAATAAAGAGAGTAAGTTAGAGTTGGTGCATTCTGATGTGTGGGGGCCAACTTAGGTATCATCTCTTGGGGGTTTAAGTTATTATGTTACTTTTATTGATGATGCAATGAGGAAAGTTTGGGTTTATTGTATTAGAAAAAAATCTAATGTATTTGACAATTTTTTTAAATGGAAATCCTTGGTAAAGAATGAAACAAGTCTTAAGCTAAAATGTCTCAAGTCAGATAATGGAGGGGAGTATTGCAACAATGAATTTGATGATTATTGTTCTAAGAATGGAATCCATAGGAAAAAGATGGTTCTAGGAACTCCACAACAGAATGGGGTATCAAAAAGGATGAATAGAACAATAATGGAATGTGCTAGGAGCATGAGGTTACATGCAGGACTACCTCTTTCTTTTTGGGCAGAAGCGGTGAGCACAATTGTGTACTTGATAAACAAAGGACCCTCAAGTGCCTTGGATGGAGGCATACATGAGGAGGCTTGGTATGGTAAGAAAGTTGATTATTCATTTCTTAGAGTCTTTGGATGTGAGGTGTTTGTTCATATAGACAAGGATGATAGGACCAAGCTAGAGGCTAAGTCAGAAAAATGTACTTTCATTAGTTATGGTGGTGATGAATTTGGATATAAATGTTGGAGTATTAAGGACAAGAAAATCATTCGATCTAGGGATGTGGTCTTTAATGAGAAATTCATGTATAAGCAGTAGTTGTAGGAAAACAGGGAAGAATCCAAGAAAGAATATGAGGCGGTAAAGGATCTTACGATGATGGAAAAGTGACACATGAATCAAGTTCAGAACCTCCTCAACAGAACCCCAAACTCCTATATTGAGGAGGTATTCTAGGGTAAGAAGAGAACCTGGACATTTTTCTCCTTCTCTTTATTATTTATTACTCACTGATAGTGGAGAGCCAAAGAGCTTTGATGAAGCAATGTAGGTAGATGCTAGGAAGAAGTGGGAGAAAGCCATGGATGAGGAGCATTAGGCTCTCATGGAGAACCAGACATGGGATTTGGTGAAGCTACTTGAAGGAAAAAGAGCATTATAGAACAAGTGGGTGTTTAAAGTCAAAGAGGAAGAAGGAGGCAAGAAAAGATACAAGGCCCGGTTGGTGGTCAAGGGGTTTGCACAGAAAAAAGGTATAGATTTTGATGATATTTTTCTCCTGTAGTAAAAATGACTTCTATTAGAACTATTATAGGAATAGTTATAGCTAGAAGACTTGCACTTAGAACAACTTGATGTAAATACTACATTTCTCCATGGTGATTTGGAGGAGGAACTATATATGTAGCAACCAAAGGGCTATAAGGTCAAAGGTAAAGAGGAGATGGTGTGCAAATTGAAGAAGAGCTTGTATGGCTTGAAACAAGCTCCATGTCAATGGTATAAGAAATTTGATAGCTTCATGATGGAGAAAGGTTATATTAGATGTCATTCTAACCATTGCGTGTATACAAAGAAATTTGAGGATGGCAATTATATTATCTTGTGTTTGTATGTGGATGACATGTTGGTTGTAGGTAAAAACATGCAGGAAATAAAAGTACTCAAGAAGAAACTAAGTGAATCCTTTGCTATGAAGGATTTTGGGGCAGCCAAACAAATCCTTGGTATGAGGATATCTCGGGATAGGAAGGAACAGAAGTTGACTTTATCTTAGGAAGAGTACATTAAGAAAGTCTTGGAGAGGTTTAATATGTAGGATGTTAAACCGGTTGGGACTCCTTTGGTAGGCCATTTCAAGTTATCAAAGGAGTAGTGTCCCAAGACAGAGTAGGAGAGAAACCAAATGTCCAAGGTACCTTACTCATCAGTAGTTGGTAGTTTGATGTATGCCATGGTGTGTACCAAGCTTGATATTTCCCATACAGTGGGAGTGGTGAGTAGATTTATGAGTGATCCAGGAAGAGATCACTGGCAGGCAATAAAGTGGATCCTTCGGTATTTGAGAGGGACCATGGGGATAGTTTTGTGCTACAATGGATCAGACACCACTTTGTGTGGTTATGTAGATTTAGATATGGCTGGAGATGTAGACAGTAGGAGGAGCATGACATGTTATGTTTACATTATAGGTGGGACAGTAGTGAGTTGGATTTCATGACTACAGAAGCTTGTGGCTTTGTCAACCATAGAGGCTGAGTATGTTGCTACCATAGAGGAAAGCAAAGAAATGATTTGGTTACAACAATTACTTGAGGAGTTGGGGCATAAGCAGGAGGAAGGAAAGCTACATAGTGATAGTTAGAGTGTTATACACCTAGCTAAGAACTCTACTTTCCACTCTAGGATGAAGCATATACAATTAAGGTACCATTTCATCAGGAAAACTTTGGAGGAAGAGAATTTGAAGCTGGAGAAGATCCATACCAGTCAGAATCCTACAGACATGATGACCAAGGTGGTCACAAGGGAAAAAATGAAGTTGTGTTAAGCTTTGGTTGGTCTTCACGGAAACTAGTGAAGGGTTAAGAAGCTTCCTCAGAGGAAAACTAGTCTCCAAGTGGGAGATTATTACGTTGTGGAGCCTATTTTCATGAGGGAAAGTTTTGAAGACTGTACACTAAGAGTATTATACACTTTTCATGTATCCTCGCCGGGGTTCAAGAAAATTTTTGGGCCTTAAAACGTGCCCAATATATCGGGAAATGTGATTTTCTCATATGGGTAGGATTTTGACCCATAGGTTTATGGGACGGTTTTTACCCATGGTTTTGATACCCAAAGTTTTTTAAAACTCCTTAAGCGGTTGTCTATTTTATGGTTTTATGCATATGATAGAGGTATGAAAAACATTGCACAGAGATGTGCTTTGAATTTGGGTGTGAATTCTGTAGATTTTGTTGAGCATAGCTCCAAATAAATCTTGGTATTATATTGAGAGAGTGGTGGCTTGTAATAAAATATGAGAAATTTATTCTTTGTGGACATAGCCCAAATTGGTGAACCACGTTAAATACTCTACGTGTTGTGTTATTTTATTACGCACTTTTATTTGAGATCTGTAATAATTTTCGCATATTAGATTCTACTTTGTTGCATTCGTGAGGGATTATTCTGCATATTTTATCCCTTATTTCCTAATAGTAAACATTATTAAATATAAATGTTAACTATTCTATTTACAAACATATATGTCACTTATAGTTAGTAATGAATTACTTGATAAATGAGCCAATATAAAGTAACAATTTTTAAATTCTAAATTAACATATTCCATGACTAGAGGTCATTAAGTTAGATGTTTCTTGACATTTCCTAGCTATTATAATACAACACAAGGAAACAAATATTTGAAGAAAAAAATATATTCAAGAATTTCTGAATACATTTTTTAAACAAGAATGGAGACTAGTAGCTGCTAAGTTTTTGGTTGAGTGACATACGATATAACTAGCACGACTCACCTAAAAACTTAGCTAAGAATAATTATTATATTTAGAGTTACCTATTAATTTATCAAAGTTTTGTCATGATATTCGACTCCTAAAGAACCACTAGGTTTTGAAGATTAGTAAGTACCATTGGTGGAACATAATAGAAACAAGCTATTAGCAACCGCTAGGATATCTCATTGCCTTGCATACATGATAATTAATAATGCCCGACTAAAAAATTAAGTAGATCCTTTATTATATTTGGATGTTACATTTCTACCTTCTAAGACTAACGACCACAAAAGTGGATGTTTATTTTCTGTGTAACATAATAAAGACTTAAGATTAGTGGCCGCAATGGTAATTCTTGTCTTTGCATTCAAGATATTGATTAATCACCAGACTAAAACATCAAAACTGAAAAAAACTCCAACACCAATTGTTTAGCTAGGTGGACTCTTAGTACAACATGATATTCATAGTTTATGACATTATATTCCTAGCGGCCACTATGATATTGTTTTATCTTGCATTCAAGAATTTAGTATAATTTATAATGACTTGATTGAAAATCTAACTATTCTTCTCAATATTATATTTCAATTCTATTTTTTTTTTTTAAATGATGATTTGACGACCACTAGGGTGGTTGATCACTACATTTATTTCTTGGATAATCATGGTTGAAAATGAAAATTTAGGCCTAGCAATCATGAGCTAAATAGTATATTTGTAGTCCTGTCGCATGAATGCCAAACCAAAATATAAGCCTAGCATCCATTGGGTTTAATATGGTTACAACATCATAGAGGCTTAAGGTTAGCAACCACTAGGATAGTTGTTGTCTTGCATACAAGACAATTAGTAATGAATTGAAAAATATCCAAATACATGACTCTAGTTCATAGCTCTAGTATAATAGAAGCGTTTACCATCAAAAATTTACAATCAAAACAAAGCAATGTGCTTAGAATTCTCCCCACAATTATATTTCAATTTTAAAATACTATTTGTGATGACTGACGAATGCTAGGGTAGTTTCTCAATACATTTTTTTCTTGAGTACTCGTGATTCCAAACTAAAATTTAAGCCTATCAGCCACTAAGCTCAATAGAATGATCAAAGTCTATCGCATGAATTCCAAGAAAAAATTTAAGGATAGCAAGATTTGTGTTCAATTTTAAGCCTAGTGCTTGTTGGGTTCAAAATGTTATTTTAATTAGCATTTTTATCAACATCAAAGAGGTTAGAGGTTTGTGGCACTAGGAAAGTTGTTATCTTACATACAAGAAAATAAGTAATGACTTGATGGATATTCAAATACACAACTAGACAAAAAATATTTGAATACAAGATGAACTCAAGTTCTTGGGCCATTGGTGAGTTATAAGTAATTCATAATCATCAACCCAAGTTCCATTCCCATTGAGTTCATTGGATTCTTTCAATAAGTGGCCATGGGGACACCTTGAGGTAGGGGTAAAACTTCTCCATATGAACCAAGCGGATCATAACAGGGTGCTTTGAATGCGGATATCTCGGAGGACATTAAGGACCCAAGCCCACCCTCATGTCACACTTAGAGAAAGTACCCCTCTACTAGTCCAGTTCATAACTTTGGTATAATGGAAGCGTTTACCATAAAAATTTACAAGTAGTTTGTAATAAAAAACCCAAGTTCCATTCCCATTGATTTCATTGGATGCTTTCAATAAGTGGCCATGAGGACACCTTGAGGTAGGGTTCAAACTTCTCCATATGGACCAAGCAGATCATAATAGGACACTTTGAATGTGAATATCTCAGAGGACATTAAGGAACTAAGCCCACCCTCATGTCACACTTAGAGAAAGTGCCCCTCTACCACTCCAGTTCATAACTTTGGTATTATGGAAGTGTTTACCATCAAAAATTTACAAGTAGTTTGTAATCATAAACCGAAGTTCCATTCCCATTGAGTTCATTGGATGCTTTCAATAAGTGGCCATGAGGACACCTTGAGGTAGGGGTTAAAATTATCTATATGGACCAAGTGGAACATAGTGGGGCACTTCAAATTATCCCCGTAATTATATTTCAATTTTACAAGACCATTTTTAATGAATAGAAAATGCGAGGGTGTTTGCTCACTACATTTATTTCTTGAGTACTCGTGATTCCAAATGAAAATTTAATCCTATCGGTCGCTAAGCTCAATAGAATGCTCAAAGTATATCACATGAATTGTAAAAAAATAGGCTAGCAGCCGTTGTGTTCAATTTTAATCCTAGTGGCCGCTAGGTTCAAAATTTTATTTGAATCAATGTTGTCGCATCATGACAAAGGCTTGAGATTTACTGATTCTTTAGGATAGTTATTGTCTTGCATATAAGACAATTAGTAATGACTTAATAGATATTAAAATACATAACTAAAAAAAAAAAAATTGAAGATAGGATGAAATCAAGTTCTTAGGCTATTGGTGAGTTACAAGTAGTTCATAATCATCAACCCAAGTTCCAGTCTCATTAAGTTCATTTAAATCTTTCAATAAGTGGCCATGGGAACACCTTGAGGTAGGGGTCCAAATTCTCCATATGGACCAAGTGGAACATAATGGGGTGCTTTGAATGCAGATCGCTTAGTAGAAATTAAGGACATAAGCCCACCCCAATGTCCCACTAAGAGAATGTGATCCTCCACCACTCCATTTCATATCTCTAGTATAATAGAATAGTTTACCATCCAAAATATGCAAGTAGTTTGAATCCATCAAACAAAGTTCCATTCCCATTGAGTTTATTGTATTCTTTAAATAAAAGGCCATGGGGAAACCTTCAGGTAGGTGTGGAACTTCTCCATATGGACCAAATGGAACATAGCGGGGTGATTTTATTATTCCCACGATTATATTTCAATTTTAAAGGATTATTTTTAATGAATGGCGAATGTTAGGGTGGTTTCTCACTAAATTTATTTCCTCAGTACTCGTGAGTCCAAACAAAAAGTTAAGCCTATCAATCACTCAAATCAATAGAATACTCAAAGTATAATGTATGAATTCCAAATGAAAATTTAAGGCTAGTGGCCGCCGTGTTCAATTGTAAGCCTAGTCGACACTGGGTTCAAATTGATATTTGAATCATTATTGTTATAACATCACAGAGGCTTGAGGTTTGCAGCCGCTTATTGGGATAGTTATTGTCTTGCATAGAGGATAATTACTAATTACTTGACAGATAATCAAATACATGACTAGAAAACAAATATTCAAAGAGAGGATGAACTCAAGTTATTGGGTTTTTGGCAAGTTACAAGTATTTCATAATCATCAACCTAAGTTTCACTCCAATTGAGTTCACTGGATGTTTTCAATAAGTAGCCATAGGGACACATTAAGGTAGGGGTCGAACTTCTCCATATGGACCAAGAAGAACATATTAGGGAACTTTCAATGCAGATTGATTAGTGCACATTAAGGACCCAAGCCCACCCCTATGTCCCAGCTTAGAGAAATTTCTCCTCCACCACTCTAGTTCATAGCTCTAGTATAATAGAAGTGTTAATGAATGGCAAATGCTACGGTTATTTCGCACTAATTTTATTTCTTGAGCACTCGTGATTCCAAAAAACATTTAAACCTATCAGCCTATTGAGCTCAATAGAATACTCAAAGTCTAACACATAAATTCCAAATGAAAATTTAAGCCTATTTTCTCTGGAGTCAAAATGTTATTCGAATCATCATTTTTGCAACTTAACAATCATAAAAATATTTTAAAATAACCATGATCTATTAAAGATAGAGAAAGAACAAAAACAAAGGACGAAGAGCGAAGTTTTCCAAAAAGGGAAGAACCACCAATGAGTTTTGAACTCAAACCCTAACATGAGCCACTCCACCAATGTTTCTACCTATGTGAATAATAGCCTCTCAAAGTAAGAAATAGAAATCGACACAGATCAATCCCTCATCTTGTTAATGTTGTTGATTTTAGAGTGTACAGGGAAAAGGTCCGCATCTATATCCAAGGGAGGGAGAAGAAGAGGGTCAGGTTTTCCATACATGAAAATGGTGTCCACATTTTCACCAAAATGAAGCAAATCCCTATATTACCCACTGAGCCATTATATCCCTCTCCCAGATCCAATTGTTAGTTCATCTACTTCCTCGACCCATAATAGGGGATTAAGTAATTGAAAATCCACCAATTCTTTGTGAAGACCACCATGGTGGACTAGGTAAATGATATCAATAGCCTTAAACTCAACATTAGAAAGAACAACATGAATAAGAAGGTAGAAAGAAACAAAGGTGGCCACGCTATCATAATTTTCACGAGCTTTTATAAATTAAAAAGGTATGTTTTACCCAAAATATTCTTGATGGCTTTAGATGTCCTAGCTGAGGAGTATCGAAAAATATCTAAAAGATGATAACGATCAATAGTAGAGGTAAGCGCCATCTCCGGTCTCTCTCCATAAAGAGAAAGAAATAGGAAACCAAAAATTCTAAGAGAATTCAAACCAAGAATACCAAGAAGGAAAGTGGAGAGGAATATGGAGACAAAAGATTAAAAACTAAGACACATGGGATTCCATCAATTAAGATGATGTAATCATGTCTTTCCTTCGTGTGAGATAATCTCCGAGAAGCCAATCCAATCTTTTAAGTTACTAGAAATTTTGAAGGCGTACGACATATCAATTGTTGAATTGGCAAATAAATCAATGACATTGTTTACCTCGCGATAGGTGTGACTAATGCTCCACTTTTTAAGTTTTCCTAGCCAATAAAGGATGTTGGATATATAGAAATTTATATTCAGGATTGAGCCAAACCTTGAGAAATATCATGGAAAATAATTTTGAGTCACCTTCTACCTTGAGAGAGTCACAACCATTGTGAATAGCTAGTTTAACGCCTTCTAAAAGGGATTGAGCTTCAGCTAATTTGCAGGTGCCCTCTTTGAGGGGAAGGGAACCAACCACAATAAATTCACCATTCTCTTTTCTCAAAAGAAAACCTACTCCATATTTTCCCGTATTTCCTCTAGAGGTCCCATTAAAGTTGAGTTTGCAGAATCCTGTGGGAGGTAACATCCATCGCATATTTCTTCTTCTGATAATTTTTTCAATATGAGATAAACCTTGACAAACAACCAAGATAGGATTAGGAATTTTGATGAGTGGCCAAACATTCCTAATCTCAAAGATCGTATGAGGTGAAATTAGGATTATTGAAGCTATCAATGGTGATGTTTTCCATAATGGAAATTTCTAGTTTATTGGAGAAGGCAGGAAAGCTCGATACCTCCTCTCTAAAGATGTGAATATTGCACTTTGACCATATAAGCCAATTTAAAAGGAAGGTCACTATGGACCAGATGGAGCTGAGAGATATTTTACCTCTCAACTTTGGCCAAGATTTTTATTGTCATGTAAATGTGAAACAGGAAATTGACAATTTCTAAGCATGAAAATGATACCCTTGTACCAAATTTTTCATGTTTTATCATTCTGAGGCACCTCAAGTCTACCCAGTCAGTCTAATAACCTCCCAATTGGTGTTAATTCATTCCCTAGGTGATTTTAGGAGTTCATTGAAAAATGCAAACTTTGGGTAGTTGTGGGAAGGGATATCACTAGCCTTCCTAGGAATGGAGAAACCCCATGGAGCAGAACAAAAAAATCCAAACTAGACATAAAGGTGAATCAAATGCCTAGGAACATCATGGAATTTATTTAGGAAGATTCATGAAGGATCTAGAGAAGTTGGGATAGTTTCACTAAAATCAAGGTTCACAGGCCTAGGCAATGCACAGGCCAAAACAACTGTTGAGCTTTCGAAGGTGATTCTGAGAGCTCTAGATGGATTTCGGAGACAAAAATTTATTCAGAAAGGTAATTCCAAGACCTACAAGATGGTGAAATTATGTTTTTCATAACACTTTTTCGTAATGGTTCTACAAGAGGTTTTTTTCATGCATAGATGGAGTACTAGATCAAGGATCCGAGTTTTCGAGAGATCAAATAGAGGAATAAAGACCCGAGATTCCCACCATTAGATTCATGAGGAAATTTCCATTCATGATAATATAAAAATTTCATTAAAAATTTCTATCAAGAGCTCAAGTTATTTCCGTTTCAAGTTTCTCTCTTACAAAGCGAGGTCGGGAGTTAGTCAAATTTTAAAGAGGACACGTGTCAACTCTAGGAGCCTGACGTAATTTTGTGTCCCTTACATCCCTCAAGGTTAGGTAAATCAAGGTCAATAAAATGTGACTAGCCCTCATAATCCCTATAGACCCTCATGTAACCTCTGCAGGATTACCAGTTCAGCCCCAAGAGCTTGTGGGAGCTCAAAACCTTTGCCGACAGATCAAGCGCCACATGTCATCACCCGGTGTGCCATTTAAATTTATATCCCTCATGTCCTTTGAGGTGAGGGGAATCAAGGATGAAATTTTTTTCCCATCCCTCATGATGTGTCAAGGTTCCTCATGCGACCACTTCTCTCGGCCATTTCAGTTCTTTGAAGTTACTTTTTAGCTCAATCCCCTATCGTTGGATCTCTGCCACATGTCAAGCTAAGGCACACTATGCATATTTATGTCCCTCACATCCCTTTGAGGTGAGGGACATCAATGAAATGAAAATTTTCCTCTCTCCATGCCTTTGAAAATTTTAAAATTTTAAAATCCCTCCCGCTTTTAACTTCTAACATCTAACTCCTCTGTGCATGCGTAGCTTGCTCGTAATTTTCTCTACAACTTCTCACCACCACTCCACAATTGCCAAAGATAAAAAAATATTTGTCACAGAAATTAAATCCTCTATGCCATGGTGATACATAGGTCTCGAATAATATTTCATCAAACTTAGAAGAAAAGATGAAGAAGAGCAAAGGAATTCTTCAGAAACCTCCATTGCCATTAGACAAAGATTCAAACATACCTTGCAAGCTGGTGCATGAAATGAAGAACTATCTATTATTGAGTTATTCACTCTTGAAGGATATTAAAAACTCACCTTCCAACATCTCCTTCATAGAAAGGAATTATCACAACAAATAAATTTCACTTCGACTCACGAAGAAGAAAGCTCAATTTTCGGTCAAATCGACAACTAGATCAAAGAGAAGTTTCACCAGTAAGACAAGAAGAAAAAACCTATCACAATGGAGTTGATTTCATTGCAAACGGAGAAAAAAACCAGACCTAAAAATTCAAGCTCCATTAATGGCTGTAATGACACAAGAGTGTAAAAATCAATGAGCTACCTCTCCACTTCGGGGTTCTAAAGGGCAAAATCACAAGAAAATTGGAGGTAACGATCGTTGAAAAATATAGTTTTGTGTGAACTAGGTTTTGTGCCATGAAGCCCCTAATTTTAGGGATATAGAGGACTGAGTTTTCATTATCATTCTTCCTATCACATGAATAATATTAATGAAAAAGGTAGTGATCTACCTCTTGAATTCTAGAGGTTCAAATGGGTGAAATCACTCAAAAATTGGAAGGAATGATCATTGAAAAATCTAGTTTTGTGTAAACTAGTTTTCGTGCCATGAAGTCCATAATTTTTATGGATATGGAGGGATATATTTTTGTCATTATTCTGTCCACACCAATGAAAATATCATTTTCCATCTTGTTTAGATGAAGGAATTTATCAAAATTCAGTTTGTGGAACCCTTGAATAAAAACCAGAATCTCAAGACCTTATTTTGTTACAATTTGATGCCCATAGTACACTTGATAAAAATATCATGCCTTCCTACATAAGAGGCTACTACTTTTGGTGAACCACCATCTAGATAGGCTGTGAAGAAAGTGGTAAACATAGAGGGAGTATTACAGGAAAAGTCATCAAAAAGGTCATCTCGGCATCATAATTGGCACTTACTAAAAATAGTAAGTGGTTCCATAAGCCCATATTATAAATAGCCAGTTGGTCCAAAAGGCAAGAGGAACACGGTAACAAAAATAATTCAAGCTACCATAGTCAGTTGAGGTTGGGAATAACTAACTATGAAAATTACTAAAAAAATAAGTTTCCTCATGTGTACTTACTAAAAATAGCAGGTTGTTTTCAAAAAGCAAGTTTGGCACAATGAGACATTGAGGGATAATCATTCAAGTCGATATAACAATTTGGGGTCCAGAAAGGAAAACTTCAACACTTACTAATGATAGTAAGTTGTCCCTTCCAAATATATTAAGTGTCAAGGAAACATGAATTTCAAGTGCAAAGGTTGGTCTAGTTTCTCAAGTGTAATCAATCATGAAGAGATGACATTTTTTGTGGTTTGGAATGATCATCTCATATTATAAATTAGGGAATCACAAGGCACATCATGTGAATTCATCTTCATCACTTAAGGATCTGGGTGATTCAAAGAGAGTTGATCAGAATGATTTCAATGAGTCAAGGAGTTCATCAACCAAGTTTCAAGGAGGGTCATCATGGGAATTGTATGTGTTCATATTGAACTTGCAATAGTAAACCTTAGAAAATATAATTTTGTTTTGAAAAAAATATTAAATGCCTTGATGATCCACAGAAAAGATCAGACATATAAGAGGTAATACGAGAAATTTCATAAAGGAAATTGTTAGCTATGCAGCTTATGAAGACCAAAAACAAAGGTGGCACTTTGTATGCAGTAAAAATTATGAAACAATATAAAAAGATAGTGATTTCTTATAAAAGTATCTGTAGACACCCATAATTAGCCCAAGCAATTTAAATACTTAAATTGCACTAATTATCCCCATTTCTCACAAATCGATGACATATCATCAAAAGCACTCATATTCCCTCTTATTGTCATTAATTAATTACAATACGCTAATTGATTAAGTCACCTATCCAACTAACAACCTAATTAATGACCTTCCATTAATTATTCACCCCTTCTATCTAGACTAATTAATTATTATTAATTAATTAGCCTTTCACTTCATTTAACTAATAAATCAATATTTAATTGATTTAATCCCCTTATAATAGCCTAAATCGTACTAATATTCCTCTAATTAGATTCTATAAACTTACATGTACCTATTAGTTAATCACCTTTGATTAATTAAAATAGCCCCCAACTCCCATGACTTGCTAAGTATAAATTAAACCCTTCTAAAGTAAGGTTACCTTTAATAAAGAAACCTTATCCATTCCTAATCATGTTTTACCTTTATCCCACATGAAAAGGGATGAAGTGTTTCCCTTATCCATTGGGCTATATAAGGAGCCCTCCTTCTACCTTTATACCTACACCTAAACTTCTTAAGAGAGCAAGCTGCAAAGCATATAACAAAGAGACTAAGAGCTTGCATTTTTTCTTCTTGAGAGTTCCTCATCTTGAAGAGTCAAGCCTCTTTCTTAAAGTGCTTAGGTCATATAGGAGGTGTCAAAAGGGTCTTATAGCCCAAATTTGACTATCCCTCATTCCTAGGTTCTTGGAACACTAAGGAAAACCATTTTTGATGGCCATGGAGCCTACCTAGGTTCCTTCATTTATATATTGTTAGAGAATAGAGGATTTTTAGATGTTTAAACATTGTTAGGCTCAAATTTTTGTATTAATGAATGTTTAGCATCTAACCCTTGTTTAATTCTTATCATGATGGTGCTTAGTATGTTTAATTCTTCCTAATTAAGACTATTTAGGTGTTAGTATTTTATTCACATTTAGCATTAGTTTAAAAATAACACATGCACACATTTGGCACGCCCGATGGGACACTTAGTCCCATGGCATTTTAGTTTAAGTTTCATTGTTTTGGCTAATTTTTGATATGCACATGTAGTAATTAATGTCCATTTTCTTGGAATTTTTACTAATTTGATATGTGTAATTTCATGTTCATAGCCATTATTTTAATGGGTTATTGCCATTCTTAAGCTAACTTGTCAAAATTTGAGATATTGTGAGTTTTCTTGTGTTTTTTTCCGTATTTTGGTTGCAGTGTCCTGACGCAGCACATTTTTTTGGAGCACAAGTACATGTTTTTGGTGCACACACCTCTTTGGTGGTGTAGGAACACTTTCAAAACCTGTTACTCTATTTACCAATCTTGGTGTAGGCACACTTACCTTGGCGCACACACCCTAACCAAAGATGTAGATACAGTAACCCGGGTGTAGACGAAGTTTTGTACTATACCTTCACTACATTTTGAAACCTATCAGATCAACACACATGCCCTAACTAGAGCGCACATGTTGTTTTAGTGGCGCAGACACATTTTTGGTGATGCAGACATTCTATTGGAATCTGGAGACGTTTCAAAAAGTGGTGGCACACACGTTTTCTCAGTAGCGTAGATGCTTTTCCGGAGGTGCATGTGACACGTGTTTTCGGTGACGCAGGTGTTCTGTCTATTTTTCTCAATAGTGGCACATATGTTGTTTTTGTGGCGCACATGCCTCTCTGGTGGCATAGGCACATGGTAAGTAAAAATCTGCGAGTGGCGCATGCATTGATTTTTGGCACACACACCTCTCGGGTGGCGCAAGTGCACTGTGATTTGAAAAACATTGTAGAGTGGCGTATATTCCTAACCCACACATAGGCGCTAAAAAAGGGGCACAAGTGTCCTTTTGTATTTTTGAAATTAGTGTGTTGAGGTTCTATCATTCTTACAGGTTTATCTAATCGTATATTTGTCTTTGCAGGTTGTTTTTACATGTTTGTACTTGATTAGAAGATATATTTCATTGTTTACTTATAGGAATAAGATCACGTATGCTCTTCCCTCGCATCCCTTGGGGTGATCTTGGGAATCATAAATGATTCTTAAGTCCTTTTGATGCTTTGAGGTTGTTAGGAATATTTGAGTGGGAATTGGTTAACTTGGCGTAGTTGAATTAAAGTGTTTTTCCATTTCTATCTTTTTGGATTTTGAAGATATCACGTATGCTCTTCTCTTGCATCCTTGGGTGATCTAGAGAATCAGAAATGGTGCCTTCTCTTTTTTGATGGAAAAATACTAAAAATTGTCATACAGACCAAAATGCCATCGTTTGTCAAAGAACGGAAGAATCAAAACAAAAGTTAGAAAACTACTAATACAGTTGTTATACAGGTTGCAAAACTATGTTCGATCAAACCACATCTAATTAAAAAGATAAAATGAACAACATATTCAAAACATTGTATTGTAGGTTTCAGTAAAGGGTATGTCCCTCTCCACTCAACTAGAACATAACCTCTTTGGCATAACTCCTTAAGCTACAACAATGGGGGTGGTTCCAGGAACCCCAAAGTAGTCTACACAAGAGGGAACCTTGTGGATGAAATGGGAAGTGCTCCACACTACCTATCTGACTAGTGATTCCTTTGTGAGATAGAGTTACAATTTGTCCCTATGCAACCCTTTTAAGTACATGATGGATGCATTTAATGCCCACTGTGCTTGAGGGGAAAAATTTGAGATAATCCCAAGATAGTCGGGATTATTTGGGTAAATCATCCCACTCGTGGATAATATTTGTAAAACCTAGGATGAGAGAAACACCTAGGAAGATATACTTTGGCTAGGAGCCCACTATTGACTATTGTAAAATAGTGTTGAGTTGTGAACCGTATTTTCATTGTGAAACGTGTGATGTGTTACTTTCAGTTAGTGTTTACTTGCCTTAGGGCGAGGCAAAACTCTGCCAAAAAGAAGCCAACATTTTTCATCTCATTTTTATTTTCTTCCTTCACATTCTTTTGACATTTTGTTGATCAAAAGAAGGGTGACTACCTTTGTGTTACCAATCGACTGTTTCTGTCACTTTTATGTCCATTTACGCCCATCCATGTTTGTGGCTGAGTAAGTTAAACATCTAAAGTGTGTGGAGGTGTGCTCATGTTATTGCTAGCCATTGTGATCTTGATATCCATGTCAATATCGTCATTGTAGTTAGGCATGGTTTATCATCTTGGACTTCCTTAGAAGAGTTAGCTTGTTTGTATTATATCACTACAATTTCTATATTTGTGTCTTGTTTCTTATAAACTCGACATAAATATCTATATTGTAAGGTTACGCTTGCACACATTTTTAACTATTCCTAGCTATACTTTGAGATTTTTAGTTCAGTTCTATTATTACCTTGATTTTGAAGAGTGTTGGGTGTTACCATTTGTGCGTGTTATATCAATAGCACCTTGATATCAATACCTTACTTTCTCACAAATTTGGTTAACATATCTTGGTGATATTGTTGTGTCACTTGAAAATTGTAATTGGCACTTTTTGAGATATAGGTCTTAATTGAGTTTGAGCTCACTCTTAGTATATCTTGTTAGGAAGTCACATTGACTTCTTGTATTTACTTACGTTTTGTTCATTCCCTTGAACTTTGCATAAGTGAAAACATCTTGTTAATCATCTTGCAACACGAAACTACTTTTTGAAGTGTAGTCTAGGAGGTACTTCATTTAACAGGTTTAGATACCAAACGCTTGTGTCACTAGTGATTTATCACTCTATCACATTGGTATTCTCACATTGTTGATTCACTCATATTCTTAACAGTACATCTTGCATTTCACTTAGGGGTGGTCACAAAGTTTTGAACACATTTACAACTTACCCTAGTGAAACTATCACAAAAACATGGCTCCTAAAACATGATTAGGACTCAAGAAATAGACATATGAGGAACAACAAGCGCAAGCTTGGGAAGCCTCTAATAGACAAGGGTCAAACCCCTTCATTGGACATGATCTAGGACCTCTGTTTTTGTGGAAAAAGAGATAGAAGATATGGTCAATCATAGTGGAAATGAATTAGAATCCCCATGCAAAGAATTCAATTTTGACCCTACTTTATTGGATAAGTTTCTTTTCAGAAACAAAGATAGAGTGTTAGCATAGGTCGTAGAATTAGGGGCCAAACTGCCCACTGAAAATGAAACAATCCCACCTACAAATAACACTACTGAGGAAGAATGCCCCCTTATCAATATGGAGGATATTCTGATGCATGGACATGCTTCTACCTCTAATGCAGGGAATGATAAAGTGGTGGGGCATAGAATACCCTTTATAAAAGTGCCATGTAGAAACAAGATAGAACATGGGACGGGTGAAGAACCTCCACAATATGAGGAGGAAGAACCTTTAGAAGAAGAGACCACAATTCAACAACAAATTAGTAACCTAAGATGAAAACTAGCTTTGCTTACTTCCCATGTACAGAAGGAAGCAAACAAAAATGTTCAAAAGTTGAAGCCTAAGGTTAAGATCAATGAACTCCATAGAGAAAACCAAGGAGAAGAAGACACAGGGTATCATCACGTATACATCCCTGCTTCTCCCACTAGAGAACAATTTCTCACACAAGAGTTACAGTCTATGAAAGCAACACTCACAAGCCTACAAGAGAGCAATATAGGGAGCATTAGGAAATATCAATATAAAGAATTATGCCCCTATCCTTTTGACAAGACAATGACCCTTCAACCCTTTCTAAAGAAATTTGATATGCCAAAGTTTGACAAATATAAAGGGAAAGGAGATATATGGGATCATGTTAAAGATTTCTATATGGCATGTCAAGAGGTGTCTTATAGTGACAATTATCTCATCAGACTTTTCCCAAGAGTCTCGGAGGCCAAGCCTTGGAGTGGTTTACACGCTTACCACGAGGATCAATTTTCACCTGGCCAGAATTGGCAGAAAGGTTCGTACGTCACTTCTTGTACAACATAGAGAGTGATGTCACCATGGTAGATTTATGTGGCACCAAGAAACACCCTAATGAGACTTTTTCTAGCTTCCTCCAATGGTGGAGAGGGATAGCTAGTCGCTTCCCTTGCACTTTCCTTGAAAAATAGCTGGTTAGTATTTTCGTTCCCAACCTCAACCTGGATATAGTTTTCCACCTCCAAATGCATTGTGTTTGCACTTTTGAGGAGGTTATCGAAAAAGGGGTTCAGATAGAGAAATCTCTCATTTCCAAAGGCACCCTCAAAACCCAATCTAGAGAAAATCAAAATGTCAAACCCACGGAAAAGCTGAAGATCTTTAAAAAAAAATGTGGTGGGAGACAAAATCACTGATTCCAAATGTGTTCAAACGGTCCAAACTGGTCAACCTTTTAAATTAACCAAAGGGCCAATTCAACCACCACCAAAATGAAGAACATTCACCTCTCTTAATGAAACTTGTCAGCTGTACTAAAACAATTGGATGCGGCCCACATGATGACCTATCCTACATCGCAAAAATTTAACGACAAGGCTCTAATACCTTCATGGTACAAGGAGCATGAATATTGAAAAATGCATCGTGTCAAAGGACATAAGACAGAGACAAATTTCTATGAATTCATCATTATATTCAGGACCTCATTGAAAACAGGAGATAGAGGTAGATAACCCGGAAAAAAACAAACACCTAACGATAAAATGGGGATTTATAAAGAACCATTCCCCATCATGATAAATCAGAGAAGTCAAAACCGGATCGGGCGAGAGTCATCCCAAGGTTATAAAGTAGTGAATTACTTGTACATCAAAAGAGACAACAATCATTATGATTCACTTATTGAATGTATTCGCTCTCCTACTGACCATGTCAATACCATCTAAATCAAGGGAAAGGACTGTGTTGTGGTAGTAAGGTGTGCCCACCTCATGATTCTAGAACCTTCTCTGTTGACCCCAAAAACTGGTAAATATAACCTTTTAGAACAACTTGAGAAGATGTCTACTAATATTTTGATCTTAGATCTTCTTAAGATATCCAATGTGCATAAGGGCATTCTATACCAAACTCTTTAAGGGTCGGGAGTGCCTTTAGAAATTTATCCTACACACCTCCAAGCTACAGTAGCAAACATCGTACCAAATGAGCATATTTCCTTCAACCATAGGGAGATCCCTACTGAGAATCCAACACATAATATTCCTTTATATATTGAGGTAGTTGTCACCCACAGGAAGATCAAACAGGTGCTTGTGGATAACGGATCTGGGTTAAACATTTGTACACTCAAGTTGGTTAAACAACTAGGACATACTGAGATAGATCTTGAGTCTAATATCATCACTATCACCGCATATGAAAATGTGGAAAGGGAGTCAATAGGCACAATCACGCTACCTATGGAGGTGGGTCCCACTTGCCATCAGACAAAGTTTCATGTCCTAGACTTGGAACTTCCGTATAATATGCTTATAAGCCAACCATGGATTCATGCCATGTAGGCTGTACCATCAACATTTCATCAATGCATTAAATTGAAGCATGAGGGACACGCCATTACAATATAAGGAGATTCATAGTCCTTCGTTCATTGTAGAGCTTTCAATAGCTTTGTGTGAAAGTGTACATACACATGTCCCTTCGTAGATATAGTTTTCCCTCTCTAATCTGCAGCCATGGAATCTCGGGTGGATTTGGATTCTCTCGAGTTCTTCCACTCATGGTGCGTCTACTTTAACATCTCCATTTTCTTCATGGGAGATGAAAATCTTTGAATATGGCTATGGGGAGTATAATGTACAACAAGCGCTCTCGGTTTTAGACCTCTCATTGTCACCCAAGACTAGAGGTCGACCCAACTATCACTTCAGAAGACCTAGGAAGGAACACACTATTGGGTCATTCTTACATGGAGGCTTGTTAGATGAGGAAAAAATGCTCAATCCACCTACAACTTGGGTCCCAGAGGATACTCAACCGTCTTGTTATCGAACCCGGAATATGAAAATATAGTAAAATGATGTACTCCATGGGCTACAAGGGCCTAAGATGTGGAGGAAATGAATAAGGAAAGAGGGAGCCAGCACCTCTGCCGCATTTCAAAATAGAAAGATATGGCATTGGGATTTTCCCTTATAGAGCACACCCTAATGATCAAGATGCTACTTGTTCCAAATGTGAGGATACCTATGACTATCTATACAAAGTGATACTAATTCCCATTATAGTCAAAATGAGGATTTGGCCTCCACAAACCTTTTCATGAACAATGATATCCTAACCATAACCCCCATGGAATCAACCCTTGATCTTGTTTACCCTTCCCTTGTTGATTTGGGACCAACAATGTCACTTGTCTCTAAATTTATTTGAGAATGCTTTGAAGCTATCAAAGAGTTCATGGGTATAAGGGATATAATTCCCATTGGAGATCACAATAAATATTTCCTTATCAACTTAGATACTTGCACCTACTTTGGAGAGGATGCTAAACTTCGTGATGCTACCATTTAGGCAGCCCTCTCCTCCAGAGATGTTGATTTTATACATGATGCTACGAGGCTTGGTGGCAAGGCTCTATTTTACAGGACTACCTATTACAGGGTAGTCCCCTCGCAGTAGTGAGTGGTACCTTTGCCTCAACAGTTAGGTTCAAGTGTAAAAGGCTCTTGATCACGAAGATCATGCCATTCTATGAGATCAGTGAGACATCCAATTCCAGAGCAGTCGGCTAGACCAGGACTATCTTAGCCTCCATTATTCCGTCAACTAGGTGACCTACCCGGAAGCCTCGGAAAGGGCAAGAGCTGTGGTTGAGCTCCACATTTTTGTTGTATAGATTATTTGTATTCATGCATCTTATGAAGGCTAATTTTGATGTATAGCCTTGTATACTTGTATTTCGATGATGCCTCGTGATGAAGGCTTGATTATTTCTTATACATGCCCCTTTTTTATGGCACTTTGTATGTATGATGTATCACTTTGAGTACTGATCTGGACAATTTATACTTGTGTAGATATGTGGAAATTTTTGATGTACCATCTTTGTATGCCTTAGCTGAAGGAATTTTTGATATAGAGTACTGATGTATATCCATTTTTGTTGATATAGATGTATATGACATACATGTATATAGAGGATTACTTTTTGGGCTCAAATACACATGTTTATGAGATGATGAACTTTAACATTTTGTGTCTTGATTCATGTGACACAAGTGGACATAATTATATGATGTAAAATACCCTTTATCAGAAATTACTCTATGTTGAATCCCCTTGCATATTGTATGTTTTGATTCAGCACTTATGGATGTGTTATGATGTTGTCAGATTTTGTACTTGCATGTATGTTATCTTGATGTTTGATGTATACATGTGCTATGGATGTTAGATGATAGATCCTTAGATGATATCAAATGCATTTCTCATGTGTTATTGTAGATGTATATGGATGGGATGATACGATGATATTGGTGTGGGGGTGATAGATTTTTGATCATGCGCAACCCCTCTTGCCCCCATTGATGATATGATATGTGATGATTAGCTTAGCATACATGCATGATGTAAAACTTAGCATTTTGTTTATATATGATGTATAGATGATGTTAGATGTGATGATAATGATGGTAATGTGATGTTGTGATAAAAAAATAGTGCACATGTAATAAACACAATCCAATGCTAACAAAGAACACAATGAAGTAACATAATAATGCACCAGGATTCACTAGCATGTAAAAACACACCTCAATATGCAAAAGCAAGAATAAATCTAATCTAAGCAAGAAAATATGAATCCTAACAAAGTACGCCCAAGCAACAAACAACCCAAATGCAAAAACATAAAACAACTATACAAGCAACAAGCAAAGCAACAAGAAAGCGAAATAAACAAGACAATGCAAGTAAATGTAAGTAAATGTTTTTGTAAGATTTGTTTTCATGTAACAAGTTTCTATTGTTTTGGTGTTTTGAAACAATTTTCTATTATTTAGGTTTATGTGAAACAATTTTCTATTTTTTAGGTTTTTGTGAAACAATTTTCTATTGTTTAGGTTTATGTGAAACAATTTTCTATTTTTAGGTTTTTGTGAAATATTTTTCTATTGTTTTTGCATTGTTTTCTAATGGTTTTCAGAGTTATGCACGGGTGACCAAGAAAGCATGGATGCCCTCGGCATTAGATGGGGAATATACAAGGGTAGAAGCCACTCACTTATGAACAAGAAGGTGAATTCATTCAATTTCCCCATCATGAGATGGGAAATAGCGAAAGGACATACCCCTCATAGATGAATAAAGAGAAGGCAAAGTCGGATCAAGGCTCGACATGATTGGGCTCACAAGGAGCCTCGAAGGTAGAACTAGTGCTAGGCCAAGGAGAAATACCCTCCAAATGCAAGATGCTTATGAACAACGAATCCTATCGAGGTGTCTTTGGAAACTAGTTTTCACCCAAGGATTTGTCGAAGTGCCATAATTGCATGGTTGTTCCTCTTTTTATTTTTTTATCATTTTACCATGTTTTTTTATTTTTTTCTTTTGACCTTCTTGCACCATGTTTAAACATAGAACCTCTTAAGATGCATGGCATTCATGGGCTCCCAGAGCTTATCACCATTGGGGTGAGCAAGTTTGTATACCCATGTGCCGTACTTGGTGACTATAACATAGGGTCGCAACCAATGTGGTTCAAACTTCCCTTTCTTTTCTCATTCTACTCGGTGTTGAACCTGGTTCTCCTTTGACTAAGTTGCCAACCTCAAACTAACGAGGGATGATTCTCTTGTTGTATTTTCTGGAGGCTCTGTGTTGATACAATTTTAAGTGATTAAGAGTGTGAATGCGCATCTCATCTAGGAGCTCTAATTCAGCTAGTCTTACCACTCAATAATCCTCATCCTTATCTAGATAGTCCCAAAGAGAAATTCTCAGGACGGAAGTTTGATCTCTAAGGGGATGATAGATTCTATCCCAAACACTAGAGAATATGGTGTCACACCCATAGGAGTGTGAATGGAGGTTCTGTAAGCCCAAAGGGCTGGATGGATTTGTAAGTGCCAATTATGACCTGTTTTGCTAACCATATTCTCCATTATCCTTACCAAAGTCTTGTTTGTGGCTTTAGCTTGTCCATTACCTTGAGGGTAATATGGCATAGACCATTTTAACCTAATTTGGAACCGTTGACAAAGACCTTTTATAGTTTTATTCTTAAATGACTTCCCATTATCTGTAACGATGGTTGTGGGAATGCCATATCAACAAATGATTTATTTATTTTTTGGATTGAGGGTAAATTTAGGGTGTTTGAAAGGACCCACATCCTTGTACACTTGAGGATTTTTGAGAGGATCCACAACCTGGTTACAATGAAGGGGACCACTATTAGGAACCCAATTAAAGAAACCATGGCGAAGTGAAGATGCACCAACTGTCGACAACGACCACAGCAAGTGGAAAAACTATTAGAACAACCACCAGTGTCGGCAACGAGAGGAGCAACCACTAGGATCGGTAGTAAGAAGAAGCGAGGCACAAGTGTCGGCGGTGAGAGCAGCAGCCATGAATGTAGCGAGAGGAGTAGCGGTGAGTGAAGCAGCCCACTAGCATCGGTAGTGAGAGGAGAAGGAGCCACCAAAGTGTTGAAAACAAGAGGAGCAACCACTAGTGTCAGCAGTGAGGAGTAATCACCAGTGTCAGCATGAGTAGAGATGCCGCCTCTAGCGGTGAAACCACCTCCAAGGAGGATCGTGCCTCGGGGGGATTTGAACACGGGTGGGCAAGCACACAACCATGTGACTTGACCGCACCACTCCCACCCCATCGGTATATTGACAAATGATATGATTCATGATAAACTTAGAAATATGGGCTCCGATTACATAGGTTAAAGGGACAACCTCCACCCATTTTGTAAAGTATTATGTGGCCGTGATGATGTGTGTATGACCATCAGATGAAGTAGGAGTAATTTTTCCTATCAAGTCAAGTCCCCACTTGGAGAATGGCCATGGGGTAGTGATAGGTTGCAATGGTTGTGATGGAGCATGAATGAAGTTTCCATACTTTTGGAAAAGTACACATTTCCTGACATAATTACAACAATCAGTTTCCATGGTAGGCCAATAGTAGCCTACTCTTAACAATTTCTTAGCTAAGACCATTCTGTTTGTATGTGCTCCACACACCTCTTCGTGTACTTCTTTGATTTCTTGGATTGACTCTGTCACATCCAGACAACATAACCGATTCCTATTGTAGCCACGACAATAAAGTGTACGTCCTAGAAGGGTGTAATGAGATATTTGATGAATCGGGATTTGATTTTTAGAACATGAGATATTGGGAGGGAACATGCTATCCTTAAGATAGGTAAAGATGGGTTCGTATCACGGGAATTAGGAAAAACAACATCATAAGCCATGCAAGATTCTAACATGTCATATGCGGGTTGGAATAGAATTTCTACAAATAACGGCATGTCATTATTCCCTGGTGGAATACGAAGCATAGAACCCACTATCACCATGGCATCTACCAATTTGTTATGTGCTCTAGGGATTTGTTCAAATGTAATGCACACAAAGTATTCCTTTAGAGTTTCCACTAGCTTTTTGTAAGGTATGAGCTTGTCATCCTTAACCTTATATTCATCATTAACTTGTTTGATAATTAACTGCAAATCACCCACAACCTTGACATGATGAATATTCCACTTGATAGCTAGCTTCATTCCTGTAATAAGTTCCTCATACTCTGCAATGTTGTTTGTGCAAGGGAAGCCGGTGAAAAGCCTATGGTATAGGATCACCAGAAGGAGTAAAAGGACTACTCTGCACCTGAACCTTGAAACGTAAAGGATCCATCAAAATGTATCTGCCATATGATAGATTCTTCAATGTAGAGCAAGGAGGCATCTGGAAAATCTAGATTCAAAGGTTTTGTGCCTTATAAAGGTGCTTCCGCTAGCTGGTCAGCAAGTACTTGTCCTTTAATTAATTTTTGATGTAAAAATTCTATGTCAAACTCACTGAGTAGAATGATCCAATTAGCCATTCTACCTATGAGGGCGGGTTTAGATAGTAAATACTTGAGTGGGTCAACCTTGGATATTAGCTTGGTTTTAGTATTCAATAGGTAATGGTGAAGTTTTTGAAAAGTAAAAACAACAGCCAAACAAGATTTCTCAATTTGAGGATAATTGAGCTCATAGGCGATGAGGGTGTGACTCAGATAATACACCACATTTTCCTTATGGCCATTGTCATATTGGGTGAGCAACACTCTAATAGAAAATTGTGTAGCAGAAATATAAAGAAAGAGAGGTTCTCTAGGAGTAGGTGGCATGAGGACGGTGGATTAGCCAAGTATTGTTTAAGTAGATCAAAGGATTGATGTTGCTTAGGTCCCAGATGAAAGCAACATATTTTTTAAGTAAGTGGGTGAATGAGTGACACTTATCTACAAGCTGGGAGATGAAGTGGCAAATGGCTTGAATTTTCCCATGTAAGGTACATGCTGGTTGCTTGATATTCTTAGGTGGAGGTATTTTAGTAATAGTAGACACTTTAACAGGGTCTACCTCAATACCTCATCTCGATACAATGAATCCTAATAGTTTTCCTGATAGCACACCGAAGGCACACTTCTTTGGATTCAGCTTGACTTTGTATTCACGCAGGCATTCAAAGATATGCCACAAAATGATAGGGTGATCCTCCCTTGTTTTGGAATTTCCCAGGATGTCATCCACGTAGTTCTCCATAATATCATGAATAATATCATTAAAAATTACTATCATGGCCCTCGATAAGTAGCTCCTACATTTTTGAGACCAAATGACATCACTTGATAATCAGAAGGTGCCCAAGGAGTCATAAAATTTGTTTTGTGTTGGTCTTCTTCAACTATCTTGATTTGGTTGTATCCTAAAAAACCATCCATGAGAGATAGCATTTCGTACCCTGTTGTTGAGTCAACAATCATGTCAATATTTGGTAGTGGAAAATCATCTTTAGGACAAGCCTTATTAATGTCCCTAAAATCCATGCAGATTCAGATACCGATAGGATTTTTCTGGATAGGAACAATGTTTGATATCCATTCAGAATAATCAATAGGCCTAATGAATCCTATCACTATAATTCTTTCCAAATATTCTTTAACCAGTAAGGCCACTCTTGGGTGCATCTTTCAAAGTTTCTGTTTGATAGGTTTAGCATTTGCGTGCACAACTAGGTTGTGCACAACTAAATTTGGATCTAAGCAGGGCATATCTTTATAAGACCATGCGAACACATCAATAAACTCTCACATCAGCATAGTGAATGTATTTTGTTCTCTATCCAAGAGCGATGCTCCCAATTTCACTATCTTGGGATCTTCTTTTGTACCAATATTCACATCAATGGTTTCTTCAACTAGTAATTTTGAAAAGTCCTCCATATGCGTAGGATCATGAGGTAGGTTGAGATATTCATCCAAGGATGTCTCCATGAGATTTTCATTCTTGGCATGGTCACTTTGTTTGTCCTTTGATTTTTTTATTTGTTTTTCAACCAGTGCCTCAAAGAGGTTTTCACTGTGTGACTTGGACTTTGATTTTTGATGAGGATTTACATTGGAACTTTTCCGTCTCTTTTCTTTAAGTTTTCTAACCATGAAGTTGGACTCCTCACCGAAGTAGGCACATATATCTAAGTCAGCTACTAAATTAGGAACATATATGCAATACTATGATCTTATCTATCCCAGTATAAATTAGAAACATCTTTTGTACATAACATGTCCTAAATAATGCCTAGCGTCGGCTATACCATATACCATAGCATAAATAACATAGCATAAATAATGGTTGGAGGTTGATAGCCCTTATAACTGTTGGTTTGAAAATCTATAACTTGGGTAGATATATGGATAGACAAGCCAACAGTGTATAGGGCATAGCCCCTCTTTGAGTTAGCAAAGTGAAACTGGTTTATTGTTATTCTACTAGCAGGAATCTGTGCAAGTCTCACAATATTCTACCTTCGGGGGTTTGGGATCTCATCCCAGTAGTGGTGTTTCCAAGCTGCAAAAAGAAAGGAGCGAAGTAGGGATGAAAGATCAGATCCGAGAGGAGAAAATAAATGAATTCCAAAGCAGAAAGGTCGGAAGGTTTATGTTTTGGGATTGGTAGTAAACAGAGCCAAACCTACTTGCATAAACGAATAAAGCAATACTGATGAATAAATGACAAAAATGGTAGAGATAGATCCAATAGAATAAATGCATAGATCTGACATAAGAAAGATCAAATGCCCATAACACAAATATTCAGCACAAACAATATTTGTATTAATATCTTCTTCATTACATAAAAAGTACAAAGCCTTTTCTTCTCACTTCTATTTTTCATCTAAAAAATGTCCACCCCGAATACAACAAGTATTCAAGTATTTATAGAAGAAGAGAAGAGAAGAAGGCAAAAACAAACCAACCACTTACAAAATATCTAAAAAGTCAAAAGTTGACTTGGGCAAGTTTTTGGATGGCAACATCCCATGTGGCGACATGGATGAAGTCATTGTGTATGCCAACATGCTTCTTAAATATCTTACAAAAATGATCAATGGATCCCAAGAAGAAACTACTCTTTAGTGTAAAAGGGCACACTTTTCAGCATGTCGACAGGAACTTATCAGCGCCCTTTGGTGCACCTTTCATCGTGTTAGCGAGCATGAACTTGTTAACGCCTTGGCGCACTCTTCGGCATGTCGACAGGAACTTATCAGTGCCATTTGGTGCACCTTTCATCGTGTCAGCATGAACTTATCAGCACCTTGGCGCACCTTTCATCATGTCAGCATGAACTTGTCGAGTGCTTTGGCGCATTCTTGACATGTCAACAGGAACTTATCGGTGCCTTGGCGCACCTTTCATTGTGTCGGAGGAACTTATCAGGCGCCCTTGGCGCACCTTTCATCATGTCGGCATGAACTTGTCAGCGCCTTAGCGCACTCTTCGGCATGTTGATAGGAACTTATCAGTGCCTTGGTGCACCTTTCATCACGTTAGTATGAACTTATCAGCACCTTGGCGCACCTTTCATCATGTCGTCGCATGAACTTGTCGGCGCCTTTGGTGCACTCTTGGCATGTCGACAGGAACTTATCAGTGCCTTGGCGCACCTTTCATCATGTTAGCAGGAATTTATCAGCACCTTGGCGCACTCTTCGGCATGTCGACAAGAACTTATCAGCACCCTTTGGCACACCTTTCATCGTGTCAGCATGAACTTATCAGCGCCTTGATGCATTCTTTCATCGTGTCGCATGAACTTGTCGGTGCCTTGGCACATTCTTCACATGTGTGGCATGAACTTATCAACACCCTTTAGCGCACCTTTCATTGTGTCGGCGAGGAACTTATCAGCGCCTTGGTGCACTCTTTGGCATGTTGACAGGAACTTATCAGTGCCTTGGCGCGCCTTTCATCGTGTTAGTAGAACTTATCGCGGTGCCTTGCTCAAAAAAGTGAAAAATGGCTGTCCTTAAAACTTGATTTTCGGAAGAGAGTTTTGGGCTTCTTTCGAACGTTGTCAAACTTCCTTGGGGCCAAAAAAAATTTTTTGGGTATGGTTACCTACAAATTTCCCTTGAAAATTTTGCAGGATAACAACTGGCTCTTTCTAGGGACTATCTTTGAGTGAAATTTAAGGGTAGAGAATCCCAGATCTTCACGTGCCTATCCATTGGGTTGGAGAGAGTCAAAAACAAGGGCGACTGGAGGGTGAACAAAGGGAACACACAAAAATAGAAAGCAAACACACGACAAAAACAAACACACAACTAAAGCAAACTATACAAAGAAGAGAGCAAGCTCTACTTCCTGAAGATCTTCAGATGCTACCCACTATAGGGAAGCGGGAGCTTGGTTCCATCTAGATACGAGAGATAGAAGCTATTCTCTCCATTGAGGTGCTTGATCTTGAAAGGCCCTCTCCATAGAGAATCAAACTTTTTGTGCATGCCCTTTGGCTCTCTTTGTTTGTCCCACAAAAGGATGAGGTCTCCTACCTAGAAAATTCTCTACTTAGCTTTTTTATCGAACAATCTTTTGACCTGATTTTGATGTTCGGTGATCTTGTCAACCACTTTTACTCTCTTTTCTTCGAGCTCTGCTAGATACATGATCCTCTTTTCAAGAGAATTTTGAAAATTTTCATCTTCAATTGCTCGTGCCAAGCGCAGAGCATGGATTTCAGTGGAAATGGGAAGCTCGACATCGGTGCCATATAACACTTGAAAAGGTGACATACCGAGAGATCTCTTGGGGGTAATGCGGTCTGCCCACAAAGCATCGTATAAGGACTTGTGCCACATTCATTGATTCTCATCCACTAGCTTTCGTATGATGGTCACCAAGTTTTTGTTCTTTGGACTCGCCGAGCATTTCTCTGAGGGTAATAATCTGAGGCGTGAGCTAAAGATATCCCATATTCATAGCAAAAACCAATAACTTCCCGTGAAGAAAAGTTAGAAGCATTATCAGCAACAATCTTGTTTGGGACGCCAAACCTGACAATGATATTTTCTTTGATGAAACTGCAAACAACTTCGGAAGTGGCATGCTTGACAGGTATGGCTTCCACCCACTTGGTGAAGTAATTTGTTGTTGTAAGGACATAACTATGTCTGGCACTCGATTGGGGATTGAGTGCGCCAATAAAATCAATTCCCCACTACTTGAATGGTTCGTCGATGATGACCGGCCTGAGGGGAAAAGTAGCCAACTTGGGCTTGCCGACGAACTGCTGGCAAGGCTCACACTTTGCTACCAGTGTGGTGTATCTTGGAAAAGCGTCGGCCAATAGTACCTAGCCCGAATGATCTTGTGTGCTGTCATAGAAGAGGAGAAATGGCCTCCACAGGCTGAATTATGAAAACTTTCAAGTAACTTCACCTGTTGTGGCTTGTCGACACATCACAAGAAGACACCATCTATCCCGTGTTTGTATAAATTGTCATTCCAGATGACATATTTGGCTGCTCTGAGCTTTATAGTGCGCTTCTCCTTTGCAGTTAGGTGAGTTGGGCATTCACCGTAGGTGAGGAAGAAAGCAATATCGGAATACCACTCATCACTAGTTGCGACAAATAGGACCAGAGGCAGTGAATTGGGTTTCTCTAGTTGACTTTGTGCTTCATTGGTACAATCATCCTTTCCTTGAAAACTTCTGACCCTTGGTTTTCAGCCATAAGTTGACACAAGCCTTTGCCTCTTACCAACTTAGTTGGTTTTATATCCAGATCATACTCCTGGACCTTTGCAATCCAATTTCCTCGCAAGCTTCCTAACTCCTGTTGAGTTAGAATTGATTTGACTGCCATGTCAGGGACCAAGCACCATTGTATGAGAATTTAAAATGTAATACCTGAAGTTTTGAATGCTTTGAAAACGGTGAAGGCATGCTTTTCCAACTGAGAGATTTTTAATTTGTGAGGCTTGAGGGGAGAGCTCATGAACGCAATCGGGGATTCAACATTCTCATAATTCTTTTGCATCAAAATGGTAGATACAGTATGCTCAGATGCATAGCTATACATGATAAAATCCTTGGAGAAATCGGGACACACCAGGACTGGTGCGTGAGCGATGGAAGCTTTTATTTCCTCGAATGACCTCTTCCCTTCCTCGCTCCATCAGAAATTTGGTGACCCTTTCATCATGTCTAATATATGACGAGTCTTTTCAACAAAGTCGGGAACAAACGCCTGAGAAAATTCACATTTCGAAGAAAGAGTGGACGTCGGTCTTGCTTGTAGGCAAAGTGAGGCTCTGAATAGCCTTAACTCTTTTGGTATCTATCTTTGTTCCTTCTTTTCTAACAACATGTCCTAGCAAATTTCCTTCTGTGACTCCAAAAATAGATTTTTTTGGGTTCAGGGAAATCCCATGCTCTCGGCATCTAGCCAATACTTTCTCCAAATGATCACAATGATCATTTCATTGTTTAGAGAACACATTTAAGTCATCCAGATAAACGATAATGACCTTCCCCATCATACCTTTGAATGCCAGGTCCATGGCTTGGCTGAAAAGTGGCGCGAACATTGGTCAAGCCAAAAGGCATCCCTGTTGTAGGCAAACGTATTCCCGAGGAGTAGTGAATGTTGTTTTAAATTGATCTTGGTGAGAATTCAATCGATTGTAGCACGAAAAACCATCAAGCATGGATAACATTTTGATCCGATTACATCGCTTGTAGAACTTGATCCATTATGGGAAGTGGGTAGTTGTCCTTTAAGGAAGCCTGATTCAGGTTTCGAAAATCTACGCATATGCGTATTTCACCATTTTTCTTGTATACGGGCACAATGTTTGCCACCCAAATCTTGTGATGGATAGGAAAATGATTCTCGCATCTAGCATTTTATGAATTTTAGCCTAGATAGTACCTGAGATCTTAGGGTTATAATGCCTCTGCTTCTGGCGAAAGGGTTTGACGTCCTCTTTCAACGGGATGTCATGCTAGACGTCCTTTGGCTTAAAAGACTTTAGGTCGGCGTAGGACCATGCCAATACATCCATGTATTTCTTCAATAGTTTGACAAACTTTTGCTTCTCTTCAGGTGTGCAACATTTTCCAATGTTCACAAAGCTGCGGATGTTTTATCGAGCCTAAATTAATCGGTTCGGTTTTCGGGGAGGAGCCAAGTATCATCTCACCTTTTTTTTTTACAAATGATCATGCACTGTCAAACAACCGCTCTAAAGAAACCAGGCCCTTCAGAATTTTATTTCCTTTGAGTGACATATGTTGTCGTTCCCTTGAACTCATGGTTTTGACCAGAATCGATTCATGGCACGTAGAAGTGGACCCTTCAAAGTGAAGTTCCTTAAAATTTTCCACCTTTTCTAGAAAGGAAATGAGTTGATTGTCATCATTGAATACTTGCCAATGCTGAGAATTGTCTAGCACACTTGGGTGGAAAACCACCTCAATGGTGTATTTGTCTGTTTTCAAACCTGGGTGAGGGAGCATGAGGGATGCTAAAATGGCCAATGAATCGGCCATGTCATTCTGAGCTCTTGGAATGGATTCTATTGAAAAAGCATCAAATTCTTCGATGTTATCCCACACCGCATTGCGGTAATGCCTGAGCCTCTCATTCTTCACTTGATAAATCCTCTTAACTTGATTCACGACTAGCTCTGCATCACCTTGTACTTTTAGGTTCTTGATCCCTCTTTCCTTTGCGGCTTGCATGCCAAGTAGCAGAGATTCATACTCAGCAGTATTATTTGTGTTGAAAAACTGCAACTTGAAAGAGAGAGGAATAATCTCCCCTTTGGGAGATATTAGCATGGCTCCGGTGCCACATCCACTGGTTGCGTAGCTGCCATCGAACTACAAAGTCCAGACCTTGTTAAGATCTTCTTCTTGGATGAGAACAACCATTTTGTTAGACTTGGTAGACAAGAAATAGTTCCCCATCCCTGATGATTCGAAAAGAATTTGAGCTTTGGGGTCCTCAGAGTTAGTAACCAAGTACTTATTTTGTGATTCTAGCTCCAATGTCTGCATTACACCTTTGATGGGGATTCTAGCCTTAGACCAGTCCATATGAATCTCCCCACCAACTTTTGCTGCAAAACTTCTTCCCAGCAAAATTCCATAGGCTGCTGGAATGTCGGCAATGAGGACGGTCATCTTTACTCTTTTCTCTGGGAATGCCGCAAATGTGAACTGCGCGTCTTTGATTTGACCAATCAACGGAACCTGCTTGGTTTCCAAGGAATAACATCTACCAAAAGGCTTGGTAAGGGTAAGGCCCAAAGCATGGGTGACTTTTGCCGGCATGACGTTATCAGAAGCCCCAGAATCAATTATGCAGTTACTTAACTTGTGGCCATTGATTAGGAGGGAGAGATAGAAAGGCTCTATCTTGCCTGATGCAGATGTTGAGGCAACATTTATGTGGGATGCAGGAGGAGTGGAAAGGATTCCCTTTAGGGGGATCTGGGGAGATATGACAGCTTGACTTTGAATATACTTGGTCAATCTTACAAGCTGCTCGGGGTTTGACTGAAGATACTCGGCTTCAGACATTTGGATCTTAGTCTTCTTAGCATGATCTATGATGTCAAACACGGCTAAGGGTTGCGCTGGTGAAGGAATGAGTCCCTCACTTCGTGATGGTAGAGTAGGATTACTGGTCCTCATGGAAATAGAAGAAGGCTGATTTGGAGGAGAGATGGGGGGAAAAGACTTCTTTGTAAAAGACTTAACAGGGGGTTGAGTAGGAAGAGGATTACCTCTTTTAGCAATGGTTGGAGGTGTGTTTGACACATCCTTCTCTTTCCGCACATGGGCAGTGACCTCTTCTTCTTTTCCTTGCGAGCGGGTAAAAACAACATATGATTGTCCACTTGCATATCCTTATGTACCCTATTCTATATCAAATTCTTCCTCATCAAATTCCATATACCCAATAGTAGAGTCACCAAATCGAATCACCGAAATCTTGATCATCTTCGCCTTGAGACAAAGGTTCTTCATAATCTTGCTCCTCTTCTTCGATTACGGCTAAAGCGTTGGTGGAGGAGCCTCAAGCACCACCCGCGAGAATAGTCAGGAAAGCGCGGCCTTTGTGGAACATTGTTGGAAATAAAATTCCTCTGGGGATATCCCGGTATGAGGAACTGAGGGAAGATTGGGCTAACTACTTCATTAATGTGAGCAATTCGTTTGCCATTTTTTGAAATGATGGATCATACGAAGTAGTGGGAGAAGGGCCCGAAGATTTAAGCTTAGGAGATTCCCTTTTTATTTCACCAGATATTAGCAAGTTATCTTCAATTATGATGGTAGCGGCCTGGGTGAGAATCAAGGTAGCTACTTGTTCTTGCAGGAGTAAGAAACTTACTTTCGAGCTCATAGCATTCACGAAGAAACACTTCTGATTTTCCGGTGTTGGAAGCATGGCAACAGGCACACGGTTGATTAATGCATTGAACCTGGTGATAAAATCATGCATAGTCTCGTTGGCCTCCTTCTTTAGGTGAGTGATCTGTGATAATAGTGCAAATGCATCTTCCGAAGGCTTGAACTGTCTTCAAAAGCATCCGTAAGGTGGCCCAACTGGTAATAGATCCAGTAGGTAAATGCTGAAACCATTACATTGCGGGCCCTTGTAAAGTTTCCAGAATAAGGTGAACTGACACATCTTCATGGGTCACATCTAGGATACTGCATGACATAATGAATTCAGATATGTGTGAATCTGTGCTTTGGTTTCCACTCCTATCAAATTTGGGGAAATTCTTTCGGTTTCCATGTGGGAGTGCGTGAGCAGGGATGCGGCAAGGCCGGGGGGGACCCATAGCGTTTTCCCATGGTACGCCATCTGGACGGGTGGAAAAAGAACGCGGGATGGAAACACAGTTCCACTGAGTAGCAAGGCACTACAAAGGGATGTGGAGGCTCCTTGTGAAAACCGGTTCTTTCGTGGAGGTGAGGCACTTCTGGCCGTGATCAGTTGAACTTAGTGATGAAAAGCATGCCGGTGTTATACTGAAGTTGTGCCTTTGAAGCAGATCGAAAGTAGGATCGACTTCTCCATGAGCTCTCCTACTACGAGTAAATAGTTCACTTGCCAGCGTACCTTCCTACTCTGCAATATTGTGAAGCAGATTAAAAAGTCTTTTGGTTATACTTGCTGGTTTTCTGATTTTTCCGACAAAATCAGCAACATGTACTTTTCTGAATATTTAAATTTTATCCTTTTCTAAAAATCGATTGTGGTTTAATGACAAAGAAAAATGAGGATAAAATGATAGTGAAGCTTAGTAAGCTGATTTTTAGATCTAAAGTTGACTTTTTCAAAGAATTTGGAAATTTTGGTAAAAATCAAAAACTCGGATCTACGGAAAAATACATATTTTTATAAAAACTCAGCGAACTAAAGATCTCCAACTAGGCCAGATCTATGGATCTTAGAAGAAAATTTTTGATTTAGAGAAATTTTGCAAAATTTCTAGATTTTTAACAAAAATTTAAAGTTTGCAAACAGTAGTGATTTTTGATTTTTACTATTTTTCCATCATACCACCATCATAGATCTCGATAGATCTGTTTGATTCCTCGCATGAGTCACCAAAAACTATTGGTTTGAAAATCTATAACTTGGGTAGATTTATGGATAGACGAGCCAACAAAGTGAGTAGGGCATAGCCCCTCTTTGAGTCAGCAAAGTGAAAGTGGTTTATTGTTATTCTACCCAAGAAAGAATCATGCAAGTCTCACAATATTCTACCTTCGGGGTTTGGGATCTCATCCCAGTAGGGGTGTTTCCAACTGCGAAAAGAAAGGAATGAAGTAGGGGATGAAGAAAGATCAGATCCGAGAGGAGAAAAGAAATGAATTCCAAAGCAGAAAGGTCGGAAGGTTTATGTTTTGGGATTGGTAGTAAATAGAGCCAAACCTACTTGCATAAATGAATAAAGCAATACTGATGAATAAATGACAAAAAGGGTAGAGATAGATCCAACAGAATAAACACATAGATCTGACATAAGAAAGATCAGATGCCCATAACACACATATTCAGCACAAAGTCTTAATATTTGTATTAATATCTTCTTCTGTTACAAAAAGTACAAAGCCTTTTCTTCTCACTTCTATTTTTCATCTAAAAGATATCCACCCCGAATACAACAAGTATTCAAGTATTTATAGAAGAAGAGAAGAGAAGAAGGCAAAAACAAACCAACCACTTACAAAATATCTAGAAAATATCTAAAAAGTCAATAGTTGACTTGGGCAAGTTTTTGGATGGCAACATCCCATGGTGCAACATGGATGAAGTCATCGTGTATGCCAACATGCTTTTTAAATATCTTACAAAAATGATCAATGGATCCCAAGAAGAAACCACTCTTTAGTGTAAAAGGGTGCACTTTTCAGCATGTCGACAGGAACTTATCAACGCTCTTTGGCGCACCTTTCATCGTGTCGCAGAAACTTGTCAGTGCCTTGGCACACTCTTTGGCATGTCGACAGAACTTATCCGGCCCTTTGGCGCACCTTTCATTGTTTCAAAGCATGAACTTATCAGCGCCCTTTGGTGCACCTTTCATCATGTCAAAGCATGAACTTATCAAAGCACCTTGGCACATTCTTCGGCATGTCGACAGGAAATTATCAGCGTGTTGGCGTGCCTTTCATCATGTCGCAGAACTTATCGCGCCCTTGGCACACCTTTCATCATGTCAAGCATAAACTTGTCGCCAGTGCCTTGGCACACTCTTCAGCATGTCGACAGGAACTTATCAGCACCTTGGCGCACCTTTCATCGTGCCAGCATGAACTTATCAGCGTCTTGGTGCACCTTTCATCATGTCAGCATGAACTTGTCAATGCCTTGGCACACTCTTCGGCATGTCGACAGGAACTTATCAGTGCCTTGGTGTACCTTTCATCATGTCAGTAGGAACTTATCAGTGCCTTGGCACACTCTTCGACATGTCAATAGGAACTTATCAGCGCCCTTTGGCATACCTTTCATCGTGTCAGCATGAACTTATCGGTGCCTTGGCGCATTCTTTCATCATGTCGGCATGAACTTATCAATGCCTTGGCACATTCTTGGCATGTCGACAAGAACTTATCAGCGCCCTTTGGCGCACCTTTCATCGTGTCAGTAGGAACTTATTACCACCTTGGCGCACTCTTCGGCATGTCGACAGGAACTTATCAGTGCCTTGGCGCTCCTTTCATTGTGTCAGCATGAACTTATCGGCGCCTTGCTCAAAAAAAGACCGAAAAATGGCTAAGTCCTTAAAAATTGATTTTCGGAAGAGAATTTTGGGATTCTTAGGAACGTTGTCAAACTTCCTTGGGGTCAAAACAAATTTTTGGGTATGGTTACCTGCAAATTGCCCTTGACAATTTTGTAGGATAACAATAACATAGCATAATTAATGGTAGTGGTCGCTAGCCCTTATAACATAACATAAATAATGCCCAAATGACATTATCCATTATAACATAGCATAAATAATGTCCAAGTGGACGCTAGCCCTTATAACATAGCATAAATAATGCCCAGCGGATGCTAGCCCTTATAACATAGCATAAATAATGCCCAACGGATGCTAGCCCTTATAACATAGCATAAATAATGCCCAATGGATGCTATCCTGTATAATGGATTCCAATATTTGATTTTCTAGATTCCAATATTTGATTTTCTAGATTCTAATATATGGGACTTTGGAGTACATATAATTCTAATATAGGTGATTTTGGATTCTCGATATATGTGATTCTGGATTCCAATATATGCGATATTGGAATCCAATATGTGTAATTTTTGAATCCAATATATGTTATTTTGGAGTGAATATAGTTCCAATATGTGTGATTTTGGAGTGAAGATAATTCCAATATTTGACATTTTGAAATCCAAAAATAACAATATTGGATTCCGATATTGGCTATATTTTTTAGTTGTTAGGACTTGAATAAATCCAAATTTAGTGAAATAAGTGTTATCAAATTTTATTACAAATATCCATTCATTCATTCCACATCAGTTGTCCCAACACGACCTCGAGAGGTTGAGTGTGCTCGAAGGTCACGTGTTGATTTTTAATCGTATAGAAACCATGCATACAAAGATGCACACATTCATACATCTCGAGAAAATGGAAAATTCTTCATTGATTAACATTTCAGAAAAATTTTTACAAAGTAGGGAAAATGAGAAAACATATGCAAGAGGGAAATGGAAGAATATATGTATCTCCTTTATTCTCTTCAAGCACTATGCACTCTTGTTTACAAGATCGATAAATATTAATAATGAGGGTGTCATTACATTATATAGAATCAGAAATGACCTTTCGAATTCCCCACGTGACTCTTCATTTCCTCATTCATATCATGAATTTTCATCTTCCTAGTACTTAGGAAATTAAGTTCCTTTTTTATAAAACAAAGGGACTTATACAATTCAACTTTACAAAGTCACTTTAATGAATAAGATGAAATATCATGATTACATACAATGAAGAATTAGAAGAGGGAGAGAATAAAGGTGGGAGAAGGAGAGAAGGAAGGAGAGGGAGTCGATATATTCAATGAAGAAGCTCTCTGTGATGAAGAAATCTGTTGATACATGACCACAATATCCTACTTATCCATAATGCAAAGATACCTTGGGATGGCTCAATGAGTGTTTAAAAACACTGTTGTTTCCATGACCCTCATGGAGGTTTCATTTCCCTGTTTGAGTTATGAGATCATCTTACAACCATATTTTGCTCAAAAATTACCTTCTGAACCCTTTGGCACATTCCAATCCTCCTCGTTGATGATGCATTTATATTTTTATCTACTTTCTATTTTTAGTATGCTTCACATGGACACATGCTATTTTTAATAAGTGCATTGAGGTGGAAAAGTTTGATCTAGGAATTTGATAGAGCAAGGCAAGACACACACAATGAAAAAAAAAATCATGAAGAATTGAGAAATAGAGAAAATTTATACATGTACAAATTTTATTTTCCCTAATACACCAAGGGTCAGACAGAGTTAGTGCACCATGTATTTTGAGAAGCAAAATATAAGAATTTGACCTATCGGGAGAGTGAACTTGAAATTGAGATTTCCAAAACTCTAGGATGTAATTTTGTGTGAAATTTTATATTATTTTGACTCCAAAGATCCTTACAAGATCAATGGGATGGGCCTAAGTTTTTAATTCTTTTTGAATCTCCCTGAAATATCCCATTTTTTATCAAGTTCGTCACTTATCCCTCTAAAGAACGAGTTTCCTGAAAAGAGCTAAGATTTTTTTTTTAAATGATGATTCCACCTTGTAGAGGATTCTTGTATATTTATAATGAGTATTTATTTTCCTCTTAACTTCTAAATGAGCTCCGAAATCATACACTAAAGATCGGTACCTATTTTGATTTGTCTTCTCCCTTAGGCTAGGACCGGGTTCGCATTGGGGGACCAAGTTCCAAAAAGGGAGTAATGAAAAGGGTGGGAAATATTTTAATTTTCCTCATATCCCTTTGAATAGGTGTAAAGTGTGTAAGAAAATGTTCCTTTCCATGGATATGCTAAGTGTCGCGCATGCAAGAGTAGGTAGGTGGAAGTTAACTTGGTCAAAGGAGCTTAAAATAGGTCGTCACGGTCATATGAGGGACCTAGAGGATAAAAGGGGGAAGAAAACATTTTACTGTCCCTATTTTCCCATTAGACAGTGTAAAATGTGCTAAGAAATTCTCCCTAGCCTCACAGTGACAAGTGGCATGCATGTGGGAGTAGGTAGGTGTGCAAGTCAAACTGGTCAATGGGGGCTAGAAGGTGAGCACATGGTCATGTGGGTGACCTAGAGACTAAATGAGGGTGGGGTGAAATTTTTGTACCTCATGTCCCTTTGCAAAGGTGCAATGGGGACATGAAATTTTTCCTTCATCATATCTTTCCATGTGTCCTGGTGAGAAAATGATTAATTGTTGAGAAGTGTACCTTGGGAGCCAACTTATGAAGGCCATATCTCGATATCGTGGATGAGTTTTTGAGCACTTATTTATATTATTTTGCATGAAAATGGAATTTGAAGAAGATTGGTGATGGTACCAAGGCTTAATTATGACTGAAACACCTTAAAATTTTCCCTTTTGTCCCATTTTTCCCACAATGTAGAGAATTGAAAATTATTTCCATGGGTACTTTTTTTTCAATTTAATATCTCTATGGAGCTCTCAGAATATTGCTTTGAAGTTTAACTCTTCTTACATGGTGCATGCTCCTTCAGGCCCAAAAACTCACTTTCAAGGAATCAGCTCAAAAACCTTCAAAACTTCCTTAAATGTTCCAAAATAAGCTCAAAAATGTTTTGAGCACTTTAATACTCCTCTCGTGACAAGTCTTGCTATTTTTATCCACTCCAAGAATGACGCACTAGTCTTAGAAAGGTTAGTGATAGTCCTTCCCAAAATTACTTGAATACTTCACTCTAGAGGTTCCTCAAAACATGTTTACTTCCTAAATCACCTAGGGGGATACATGAAAATCACTTGGTTATCATTATACTTCTAGGATAAGACTAGTGTTGGGGATGGAATAACCTAGGGGGTGTCTTGGGAAGATATGACTTTCAAATTTTTGACACTGTGGTATGGTTTTCCTGTTTTCTAGTGAATTTTTCCCTTGTAAAAACACAAGAAAACAAAAGGAAATATCATTTCAGATATTTTATAACATCTCCAAGGATCTATATGATCTCTTGGATAGTTATAAGTTTATAGGAGATAAAACTGGTCTAGCGTTCAAGGGGAACATAAATGGTAAAGAGGTGATTCCAAAAGATGTTACTTAGAATAAGGAGGTTGCTATCCCAAGTTCGAAGAGAGATTAAATGGTTAATAAATTCAAGAGCTATGAGAAGGTAAGGTCTATTAGAAAACATAATACATCAAGGTATCATAATTCCTTTATTGTTTATTGTTATATTTGTAATGGTTTTGGATGTAGGGAAAAAGAGTGTAGAAGGTCATTGAAGTATGAGGGTTCATGGAATTATGGAATGATTTTTAGTCCATAGTAGTCAAAAGGTAAGAATGAATTTGTGTGTTATAACTGTAATCATGTCAGTCATATTGTAAAATTCATTTTTCATGGTTCTTCAAGACAAAACAAGAGGTTTCAAGCTCCTAAAGTAAAGGAGAAGAGGTAAGCTAAGGGTTAGGAACCAAAGATGAATTAGAGAGATCCATCTAAGAATAAGTTAGGAGTTAAATTGATTCAAAGGTGTTTGTAGGTTTTGATTAGAATAAGGATGAAAAGGTTGAGCCACAAGTGTCAAAGAGGTCTTGTAATCTCCTAAAAAAAAATTCTAAATCCCCATGATTTGGGATGTCTCTTCTAATCTTCTTAGAGGCATTTATTATTCTCTAAAAGAATATAGTTAGGGAGTTTGAATGTTTGTAGATATTTTATAAGGAGTGGTTAAGAGTTATGTGGATTAAGTGTGTCAAGAAGGATATGAAGACTTTAATGATAATTAGGAAGACTACGAAGGAAGGAAGACAACATTTTAAGGCTGATTCGGGTCAAAATATAAATATTATCTCATTTAATGAATCAAGGGTATATTGAAGGTTTATTAGAGTCATGAAAGTGTCATAATGGAAGATAACATAGGTATGAAGACCCGATATTTCGAGAAAAGGTTTGTAAGCTGCAATAAGAATCTATTTCAAGGCTTGTTGTGTTGAAGTTGTGTCTTCACATATTTCAAGGTATGTTTTTCAAATATGTTGTCATTATGAGAAATCTTAAGAGGTATATAATCATGATTGGAATCTTTTCAAGATGTGAGGTGGCCAAAAGTATGTTCCAAGAGAATTTGGATCATCTAATTTGTCTTTTCATAGTGATGTAGAGCATATAAGGTGTGTTGTATGATTAGAGGACTGTGAAATGTAGAGTGTGTTTCATGACTGTATTTAGGTGTATGTCACTCTAGTGCAGTTAAGCATGTGTGTAACTCATGATATGTTACAAGGTAGGTATAATAAGGTGTGTTATTAATCATTAAGATGTTTGATGGCTTAAGGTCAGTATGAAATAATTGAAGTGTATAATATGCATAAATGTTTATTGCTAAGAAAGTTTGATCTACCTTGACAAGTAATTTGACAACTTGAAGAAGTATGGTGAGCATATATGTGCTAAAAGGATTTGAGAAGGATGTTTTGGAGCTCAAGATTGCACCCATCCCAAATCAGATTGATCTAGGGATTTGAGGCAACATGATATCTGTCTCAAATATGTGGGACTTTAATTGAGACAAACCTCCAGAGAAGGTTGGTTCCTCTACCTATTCCTAATGCTAAAATACTCCTAGGAAATGAAATGAAACTATCTAACTCTACTCTATGATTCCAAGGGACCAAGGTGAGAAGGAGATGCATGAAACAAAAATCCTAAACTAAATAGAGGTGATAACACCAAGAACAAGGGGAAAGACACTCTTAAATGAGTGAAAATGGGAAGAAAAGGCAAAGAGGAGAGGCAATACTTGAGTACCATAATCCGAAAAAACATTCAAACCACCATTTATATGGAGCACAATAGATTTAAACCTTACAAGGAAAATAAAACATGCATTAAATTCCTACGAAATAATGAAAGGTAAGAAAATGTAATAGAACACTCTTTGGTTTTAGATGATAAAATCATTATTTTGTTTTGAATGGTAGCATCATTCTTTGGTGTCGATCAAGTAACATCATTCTTTGGTGTTGGCAAAGAGAAACATTCTTTAGTGTAGGTCAAGAGAAACAGTCTTTGGTGTCGGATGGTAGCATCATTATTTTGTGTCGATCAATAGCATCATTCTTTGGTGTCATCTGGTAGAAACCTACTTTTTGTCAGTTGGTATCATCATTATTTTGTGTCATCGGTATCATAATTATTTGGTGTTGGTTGGTAGCAATCTACTTTAGTATCGGTTGGTAGCATAATTACTCGTGTCGACCTATAGCATTATTCTTTTGTGTTGGATGGTAGCATCATTATTTGGCGTAGAACGGTAGAAAAATTATTTGGTATTGGATGGTAGCAACCCAACCTCATTTTTTCCATCTTCTTCTTCAAGACTTCATCATCGCCCAAGTCTAGATTTTCAAGTTGACCAATTTTATAATGGGTGAAAAATTAGATAACGGTTTGGTGACTCAAGGGGTAATCTACCTACTAGATTGAGGAGATCAGTGGCCTTAAAACATCCATTAGGCATGGATTCATCCAAAAAATATGAAAATTGATCTGAACTCAAAAATATACCCCAACTCATACCTCCATGCAACCTGTATAAAACCATGCCATTTGAAAGAAAAAAATACAGAGAACTTAGGGAATTGAAACATATACTACCAACAAGACAATGTGTTTGTAACATGTAGAGGAATTGAAAAATAATCTATTTTATACAATATGTAATGAAACAACCTAATGGGAATGCTTGAGATGAATCTCATTGAGTGGGATTTGTAATGCATTTCCATCAAGGTCAGATAACTCAAAAGAGTTAACTGTAAGAAAGCATTAATGATATATGGACCACACGGATTGCATCAAATTAAATTTTCTTCTTGGTTTCACTCTATCTCGCATCCCATTTCAAGACCAAGTCACCAAATTTGAATATTTGAGCTCTAGCCCTTTTATCAAACCAATGTTTGGTTGATTATTTATGATGTTCTAATATGATCATTGAATAATTTCTTAACTCTTCAAGATCAACCAGTTCCGCCATTTTTATTTCTTATTGATCTCTACCCTCAAATTCCAATTGATAGGCTAATTTAAGTGACAAAGGAATCGACTTATTTTTCATAGACAATTTTGTAAGGATAAGTACCAATTGCCTTCTTCATTGTAATCATGTCAGCCCAAAGATGATTTCTCACCTTTGTATACCATTATGTCTGTGATTGATATCCTGTTTTATCTTCATGATCCTAATCAAGTTCTTATTAGTGGATTCTGCCAAACCATTACCTTGAGGGTAACCGTTGGAATAAGTCTTCAAATAAATTTTATATCCTAATAAATCTCTTTCATTATTAGATATGATAGTTTGAGGGATACAAAATATTATCACAATGTCTTCAAGGAAATCCAATATAACTAATTTAATTGCTTCTTTAAGTTACATAACCTCTATCCTCCTAGTAAAGTAATTTATTTCTCTCAAAACCCATTTGTGACCAACACTTGATGGAGGGTTGATCATGCCAATGAAATCAAGACCCCATTTGGAAAATGGTTGATTTGCTGAATTGGATGAAGTGAAATGGCAACCAACCTCTTCTTACCAGTGAAGAAAGAACATTCCCTACATTTTTGACCCATTTGTGAGAATCAAAAATTGTGTGGGCTACAAGTAACTTGCTTTTAAAATTTTCACTACAGTGGATTTGGTTGAGAATTTTCCACCATATAAACCATCATGGAATTCAGCCGAAACCTTGTCTACTTGTTCACTTGCATAGTACCTTATCAAAACTCCATCAATGTTCCTTTTAAATAAAATCCCATCAATTAGTGCATAAGGAATGGACTGGAGCCTGAGATGTATCCTATTTTTCTTGTTTTGGCCAAGAGTATATTTACTAGTAGATAAGAAGGTAGTCATATCACCAATCCAACTATGATCATTAACTACATTTCCTTCATCTTGATGAATTTCACCATCATTTGAATATTCCTCATTCATGAAAAATCAGGTTTCTTGGTCATTTTGAGCATCCAAAGAAAGCTTCTCACAAATTTCTCTACCTCTTACCAGCTTTATGGCCTTAATAGTTACATCATACTCTATTATTTTGGTCACCCATCTAGCTCTTTTCTCTCTAATTTTTTCTCCCATGATAAATTCTCTCACACTAGAATGCAATACTAGAACTTTGATATGATTAGTGGAAAGCATACTTTTAAATTTCTTTAGATCCCTTATGATATAAAAGACTTGTTTTTCAATGTGATTATAATTCAATTCATAATTATTCAGCGTTTGGATGAAGAAGGCCACTGGCTATTCCAATCATTAATCATTTTGTTGATTCAAAACTACAACAATATATTATTATGCTCCATATGCATATAAGATGAAATCCTTAGCATAGTTAGGATTAACAAGTGTAGGATCTTGAGAAATTTCATGCTTAATTTTGAAAAAATTCCTTCCCTTCAACTTTCCATTTGAAAACTAAATCCTTTTTCAACATTAGAGTGATAGGCCCTGACTAATCCTGAAAAATTAGGAATAAATATCCTAACAAATTTAATCTTTCCAAGGTTCCAAGGAATGATTACAATGATTTCTTGTGATTTTTTAAAGAAAGGGAGAGGATGGTTGAGATTATTTTTGGATCAATGGAAATGTCATCCCTTGAAACAATATGCCCCAAGAGCTTCCCATGGAGACTAAAAGTTACATTTCTTGGGGTTAAGAGAAATCCATAATGCCTACATCTCTCAAATACCTCTCAAGATGGATGATATGATCTTTAGTTTGTTTTGAAAAAATCGTAATACCATCCAGGTAGACAAGGATGAATTCATTGATATATCATTTTAAAGCTATGCCCATTTCTATTTGGAATTTACAACCTACATTTGATAAACCAAAAGGAATTTTATGATAAGCATATGTTTCCCATTTAGTTGTAATTACAATCTTGAACTAGTCCTCCTCCCTAATCATGATCTAGTTAAAACCTGATTAGCCATCAAACATAGATAACCTTTCAACTCCTGCTACTTTTTTTAGAATTTTCTCCATATATTGTAAAATATAATGCTTCTTTAGGAGGATTTCTTTAAATCTATGAAATCAACACAAAGTTTAATCTCTCCATTATTCTTCCTTACCAGGACAATATTTTCCACCCATGTAGAGTATTTGATCGGAAAAATTAGTTTTCCCTTAATTAGTTTGGATAATTCTTTCCTCATGAGGGGCTCTATCTTGGGATTAAGCTGGTCTATGCTTTTGTCTAATTTTCTTGACATTAGGATCGAGATAAATGGAATGTTGGAAAATTTTGGGATTAAACCCTTTAAAGTCTTCATATGCCCGTGAGCATACATCAATGAACTTTTGACACAAGGAAATCAAATATTGCTTCTCATTTTCATCTCATACCTTTCCAAGCAGAGGTAACTTGCCTTCTACAATGTTAACTCGGTTGAAAGTTTTCTTGCATTACTATTATGTTCTTCTCTTCACCTATGAATTCATCATCAAGACTCAAAATATTCTCTAAGGTGACCAATAATTTTGTAAAAAAAAATTCCTCAAATAAATAATTTGATCACCATGTAGCTATCATGCGAGGTCGGATTACATTCTAGAAGAAATTTCAACTTCATTTTGGATAAAGTTAATATTTTTTATCGATGTCAAATAATTGTCAACTAGTTTCATTTTTGGAATGTATGGTCTGAATACTACCTTGACATGTTACATATTTCATTTAACAAGATCTTCAATAGGTGAGAATTGTGAACCAAGGGCTGCCATCTGGTCTACTTCTTTGTTTAATTTTGTAGGAACCACTAGTAGATCAAGAACATCAAAACTCTCTATAAGATCCCAAACTTTTTGTTTATAATCTTTTAAAAGATTATTTTTGGTGTCAAACTTCCCTCTAACTTGGTGGATGACCAATTTAGTATCCCCAAATATTTTTAATGTTTTGATTTGTCTCTTTTCAGTAATTAGAATACCATGCACTAATGCCTCATACTCTATCACATTGCTAAAACATGTAAATTGCAATCTATAAGATTAGAAAATTTTCTCATTCATCAGAGAAATTAATACAACACCTTCCCTAGCCTCATTTATTACTTTAGAGCTATTAAAGAACATTTTCCATAGTCTCGAAGGATTATCCTTTTCTTTCTTGAGTGGTACAGGAAAAGTAGACTCTTCCTCAAGAATGCAATATGTTCCAAGTCTAGATTCTAAGATTGTTTCATAAGAATCAAAATCATAACATTCCTTGGCCCATTCATCTAATAAAAGATCAGGTATTGAAGGAGGAATAAGCTTATCTTCTAAAATCGATTATTGTTCGTGTTTGTCTTAAATAAGACAATTCGATTAGAGAGGAGTGGGATCATAAGACTCAATATGGTAAGAGAATATAGGTTCAAATTGTAAGGTAAATATTGTACCATATCTAGACCTTAGTGTTTCACACAAAATGTTTCCGTTCTTAAAATAGAGGTGCTTCTATCCTTTCATTCTCTTGAGAAAGCAGATGAGGGTTAGGGCTAGGGAATACCTGTTGAATGTTGGGAAGGTGTGCGTGTACCGTAGAGAGATCAGATCAATTGTGAAGAACTCCTTTTTGTCTGGGAAGGACTACCTGTAAATAAGAATGCAAGACCACCAGATTTTAGTTAGACAATAAATGAGGGAACTGCCTTGGGCCCAGGAAATATTAGACTTCCTTTCGAAGGTGGTCAGTTCCCTTTTAATACAAATTAATGCAAATGATAATAAAGAAGCTATTGTGAAATCATGATTTAGGTACCTCGTTACAAAGCAATAGAGACTAAACTACCAATAATAAAATGTCATGTTGTTTGTTTGGTCACTAGTTGTTGATATGTTCAACTCGAGTTACAGGGATAAACTAGACTGGATCTGAGGTTGTTAGGAGACAAATAGGTGAGAGGAAGGTTTTGGGTATAAGTCACGGTGGTGATGTTGGTCACTTGATAATCGACGACGGTTAGAGAACCGCTATCGGTGAGGGGATAACCGACACGGTAGGGTCGGTAATCTAGGTGCTTACGGATAGAGGTTGGTTGTAGGGTGATTGTGGGGTTTTTAAGACTGGTGGATGGCTGAGGGGAATAGTGAGATGATGGGGAAGACTCAGAGAGTGATAAAACTATCTTCTGGGCAATACAAGGATGTATGGATGAAGGTTAAGTGCAGGGTGCTGGCAGGTGGTAGATCTAGGAGTGAGCTTATAATTACTATCAATCAAAAGACTCAGAAATGGTGCTTAGAAACATACAAGACACTACTTACTCATTCTTGATGAAGATTCAGGTCCAAGGAATGTGGTAGTGACTGTAAGGCTTAGTTGGGATGATCTGGTATTGGAAAACAAGCTGATGAAGCTATCCTCAGTCTTTTCCAATGCTTGAACGGGGGTGACAGCGATCCAGTGGCTCAGTTGTAGTCTTCGGCTCGATGCTCTTCTCTGTAACCTCTTCTCTTTTCTTCACTTGTCTCTGTCTTGCAATGAATTTTGGATCCTTTCAAATGAATTCGGATCCTTTGTTTTTGGTTAGGGGAGGTCATTTATAGGGAACCGATGGCGGTTACCTAACCGACGGTGGTTGAGTAGGAACCGATGTCGGTTAAGTCAAAGTGGGCTATTTTTAGTTGTGGGCTTGGTCAAGTCATGATTAGGTTGGTTTTGGTGCGGGTGAGAAGTAATTAGTCATGGGTGTGGATGTAGACCAAGTTATAGGTCTTAATTAGGTTAGTTTAGGGTTAGGGCTAGGTCATGATGAGGTGGCAAAATGAGGTGGCAGGTTTGGATATGTGGATTTATTAATTATAAGGTAATTAATAAATAATTGTGTAAGGTTTTAAGTGGTGAGGTTAGGTTGTGAAATGAGATGCGGGGCACAGGGTGTCGTAAGACACAAATTTGGTGTCTACATTAGCCCCTTGTTGTCGTGTAGCTTGTCTTGTAAAGCTGCACTGACAATTAATAAGAAGTGATTGCCCCAGTTAAGGGTATAGGTAATCCCCCTCAAATCTATCACAGATTGAGGCGACGTGAAATCAGGGATAGGGTTGATAAAGGGTGAATGGTGTTGAGATGATGGTAAGATGGTGGGGTAAGTGCAAGGAAGTGGACACACGTTGAAATGCAGTAGTGTGACCAGGGTACATGATTTGAAGAGCAAACAAGAAATACATAGGAAAAGGTCAATAGTTTATCCAAACAAGGTTGATATAATCCTGGTATCCAAGGCATAGGAAGTAGCTCCGGGGATATAACGGGTAAGGTACAGGAACGTTTAGGCATGTTCGGCAGTACCAAATGGTTGGTTTGGTTGAGATAAACGTCACGGTCTCGGTCTAGGCAAAGTTGGTCGACTGATCAAGTCAAGTATCCTAATCATGCTAAAACACGAACAGGTGAGCCAGATTGAACAAAAAGTTACATGATGGGTGGATAAAATTGTAATTTGTGGGTTTTGGGTGAGGTACTTAATTGGTGCGGCCTTGGGTCGGGCCGATTGATGAGTGAGGGCCTTGGGTCGGGTCTGATTGGTGGGGTGCGGCCTTGGGTCGGGCCGGATCGGGTGGTTGCGGCCTTGGGTCGGGCCAAATGGTTGGTTGCGGCCTTGGGTTGGGCCTAATGGTTGGTTGCGGCCTTGGGTGGCCTAATGGTTGGTTGTGGCCGTGGGTCGGGCCAAATGGTTGGTTGCAGCCTTGGGTCCTGGTCAATGGTTGGTTGCGGCCTTGGGTCGGTCCAAATGGTTGGTTGTGGCCTTGGGTCGGGCTGATTGGTTGGTTGCGGCCTTGGGTCAGGCCAAATGGTTGGTTGCAGCCTTGGGTCGGGCCTAATGGTTGGTTGCGGTCATGGGTTTGGCCAAATGGTTGGTTGCAGCCGTGGGTCAGGCCAAATGGTTGGTTGTGGCCTTGGGTCGGGCCAAATTGGTTGGTTGCGGCCGTGGGTCGGGCCGATTGAAGTCAAAATAAGGCTAGTCAGCAAAGCTGGGGGTAGGTGATGCGGGAAAAAGTGGAGATTGGTGGATAAGGGTGGGAGTTAGGGGAAGGAAGTTGGTAACCGATATCGGTTATGTGTGACTGATATCGGTTAGAAGACCGATACCGGTATTCTAGGGCATGAAATAACCGGTATCGGTTATAGGTCAAAACCTATAAAAAGAAAAATATGGCATGTCATTGTCACTTTGTGAATTTGAGCACCCAATTTTAGCTGTCTGAGGTGTGAAGTGAGTTTGTTGAGTTTGTGGGCTGAGTTGGCACCAGTTAAGTGGAGGAGTGAGTGATTGGTAGACCCAGCAAGTAGGAGGCGAGTTTGATTAGTTGAGGACCCATCCGAGGAGGCGAAGGGTGTAGAGTGATTGAGGTGGATCGTGGGGCACAAGCTAGGTGAGTATGAGAGGATTCCTCTAGATCGTGTGTGGTGACAATTTGGATTTGTTCAGGATATACCCATGGCTTATAGACCATACATGAGGATCGATTCTGAGGCATCATTCTCACCTCCCCGGCCGACATCTCCAGAAGGGCCAGAAGAGATAGCAGCCGATCGCAGGGTAATGTATGTGGGAACGATAGAGGCTTATAGATTATGGTGGGTAGAAGAGCTACGAGGTGTATGTGAGAGGGCCGATCATCCTGACATAGCTGTGATTACAGTGGAGAGAGACTACCTACAGGATTTGGTTCACCAACTTCAAACACAGGTGAATGAGACAACGGGATTGTTAGAGGTTTCGCAGTTACGAGTGGAGAGACTAGAGGCAAGATTCCTCCATGCGAGAGGGCGTATTCGTATGTTACAGGAGATGTTGGTGGATCAGTGGGAGGAACCAATAGCAGTGGCACCTTTGAGGATGGAGAGAACTTAGTCTTTTGAGCCTTTTTTGGTGACAAGGGCGCATGAAATTGCTATGTAACACCAACTTTTGGTGCGCCCCCTTTAAAACCTTTGGCGCATGATTTTCGGTGTCAACACACCTTTGGTGCGCAAAGTATGTTGAGCCTTCCTGCGTGCGCAAGGCGCATGCGCCTTTGTGTTGGCACAACTTTTGTTGTGCCATGTTTTGGTGCGCCAAAGGGCACATAACTTCATGTCGACATAGCTTTTGGTGCGCCAAAGGCGCGCTTAATTTCTTGCTGGAAAACGTTTTCATGCGCGAAAGGCGCACGCTTTTCCTGTCGGCAATGACTCTCATGCGCCCTTTAAAAAGTGGGTGGTGCATTGATGACCAGCTCACTATATATATATATATATGTGTGTGTTGTGTGTGTGTGTGTGTTTGCGCGCCCAAATGTCATTTTCACTATTCGCAGAGCACGTGATTTCCTTTCTACGAGCACTGTCCATTTTGCCTCGTCGTTTTCAACGCGTTGTGGACCCGTTTTCTAGATTTTTGCTATTTATCCGGGTAAGTGCTCTTGTCTCTTTCGTGAGTTTTGCTAGATAGTGCTTCTTGCTTGCTGGTTTGGTTTTTGATATGCATGTGTTGAGCTTTTTCCCCCCCGCATGTTGTCTTTCCTTATCTTCCTCTTTCCAGATCTGCTGGAGGAGGATGTCATCCTAGAAACAATGGTTTGTAACCCTCCTGGTTTTAACCATTTCATTTACCCAAATGACCTGTCAAAAAGGAAAAGAGGAGAAGAAGAAATCTAAACCATGTAAAGACCCCTTTGAGAGTGATTTAGTTCACTGTTTCTCTCTTGCCTTCGGCGCATCTGTCACCCCTGTTACATGAACAAAACCCGCGCCAATGGCGCACCTTTCATACTTGTTGCATCATGAACTCCTGCGCCCTCAGGCGTGCCTCTTTCACATCTTCTTTGCAAGTGCTAAACTTGCGCCCCTTTGGCGCACAATCCTTCCTTGCTGCATCACATTTCCATGCCAATGGCGCACCCAGCATCCATGCAACACAAGCTTTATCTGCGCTAAGTACAAATCTTTGAAGGCGCAGGCGCATCCCCGATTACAATAACATCATGTTGTGTAAACCTTTCGTGCGCCGCGCCATGCTCCCTTTGGCGCATGAAAAGTTCTTGTTACACGAACCATCCATGCGCCAAAGGGCGCACCAAATCCCAATGCAACATGAAAATTCCATGCGCAAAGGCGCATCACATCCTTATGTAACACGCACTTTTCATGCGCCCTTTATAAAATGCAATCAATCTGCGGTATGCATGCGCCATGCGCCTTTGGCCTTGATTTTATCCTTGCTGACACCCTCTTCTGTGCGCCTTACCTATTTAGCCTGTAAGCTGCAATTTTTCGCCTGCGCCCTGCCTGAGCCTAAAAATCTCTAACTCTTTCTGCTTAACATTCCGATGGAAGATCAAATGGCTAATTGACCTTTTCGGATTGGGTCTCGCTTCTTCTTCATGCGAGATCAGCAAGCGAGTTCGAAAGAACATATGTCTACATCAGCAAGAGACCCACCAAATCGAAAGGAAAGGCTAAGCTTACGGAGGAAGAAATGAAATACAAATATCGAGAGGGTCGAGAATGCGAGTCGAGTCACGGCCGAATGCGGCATGGACGTCGGAGACTCGGGGTGGGGCATATCGACATGGAGGAATTGCAGGCGAGAACTCGAGAAATTCTGAGGAGTCCATGGATGGACAAACTAATAAGCGTGCCACTGCACTTCGCCAGGAGGAATCCCGTCGGCGCCGTCAACAATGAATTTATGATGGTGGTTGCCCAGTCTTATAATAAAGACCTGAGGTGTGTCGAAAACATCAAGGCGAGGTAGTCATTAACCTCACTTGCCCGTCATTTTGAGATCATACTCGGCATCCCTCACCACCGGCACTTTGTGGCCGTTAGCCAGCGAGTGCATCGAGGCACAGGAAGACAATGAAGACCAATGTATGCGGCTAATGAGCGAAGTATATCGAAAAATAAGAAGGTGGTAACCGGTGGCCCCAAATCATCCCGCGGTGACTTCTCGAGAAGAGCTCAAGCGATACCATTACCTTCTGAGCGGGGTCTTGGGCTTTCGCGCCCATTACTTCCATAAATGGATCTTTGCGCTACTTGGAAACAATGAACAAGAATTTTCACGATCAGCACTTTTCTTTGGGGAAATTATAAGCAGCACCATCTCGAGCAGCTCTAACAATTCACCTGACTGACAGGGGTATTCCATATGAACTCCTACGTGGTCTCTGCTGCGGCGTCGGAGAGAGGATTATCCGGGCCTAACACGAAGTGGAGTTTGGCCTCGAGGTCAAAATATATGAATATTACCCGAGTTGAGGTGGAGAATAGCATCTCCCGATTCACCAAAATCAACGATGCATTCTTTTACCACGTCATCATCATCACTGAGGCCGAATATGACTCATGGTAAATGCGACCAAAAACATAGTGGCAGCCACGGAGAAATGGGGGCCCTGTTCACCCAATTTCCCACATTCACCTATCGAGGGCTATCGACTTTTTGGGAGAGCCAACCGGGCTACCAAGGTATCTTTGGGCCTAAAGCTGATTCTCTTAGAGCTATCAAGGCGGCTGGTCACATACCACGAAAAATGCCTTAAAAAGGAAGAAGGGTGGAACTCCTTTCCCCCTCACGGTGGGCGATATACATGCTCTACCCACCACAAGGCGAAGGAAATGTTTGCGAGTGGAGTACTTAATTTGAAACATGACTTCCCGGCCAGGCCTACCTTCGACCCAGGGCTGCTGCCAAGAGCAAAGCTTGATCGATCCATGTTCCTCGGATCGAGGATATTTATATTGGCGTCCTCCATGAGGTAGAGCTCAAGAAGAAAGGATCATTCTCACCTAGCATTGGTAGAAATCATCCAATATGGGATAGCCATTGTCCCCAAAGGCTTCCAAACTACGGAAGATGAAATAGACAAGGTATATAATGATACAGATGGGGACAATTGGCCCTTTCCGGCTATTGATAGAACAAAGCTCCTCGGACAATTGAGGAGAGGGTCGAGAAACTCTGAGGACGAGAGCATTGGTGCCGAATGAGCGGGCTAATCTACCTCGGGGTAGATTTCACAACCTCCCCATTGGGAAACGCACCTTCCACGATCAAAAAGAAGCGGCTTAAAGGTAAAGGTGTAGAAGGTGAATCCGGGCACCATTCGGGAAGAAGCCCACTGGAGTCCTCCTTCCGCGGCGCACAGAGCGGGTAATATCTCTGGTCACACCGGAGAAGAAATAAGAAGAGGAAGTTCCAATTGGCCCATCCACTCAGGATGTCGGCATTGTTACAACAACCGAAGTTCCTTCCGTCCCTCCTTCTTCTCTTCCTTCCCCTCCTCGAGTGACTCAAGCGACCATCCCTTTGGTCGTGTCCTCTTCCCCTTCTTACTGTTTCCCCTGCTTCTTCATCTATCTTCTCCTCCCTCGCTGATCTTTCCTCCTCCATTTCTTCCCTCATCTCCGAGCTCCCTTCCCTTCCTATGTCTTCCGCAGCTGCAGTTTCCCTTCCTCCCGTGGACACTTCTTCGGCTATTCTCTCAATGCCTTGCGCCGCGTGTCTCCACGTTTTCCCCTCTTCTCTTCAGTTGCCTCCTCCTCATCTCTGGTCCTTCTTCCATAGGACCAGCACTGGATCTCTCGGCAGCTAAGCTAGCAAAAGAGGAAAGTTCCCATCGCTCAGATGGACTTTTGATGATCCCGACCAAAGGGGCGAAGAAGCGAAGCTGTTACACGCTTCTCTAAAAGTGTTGCGAGGTGAGAGAATCATGGAAATTGCATACCCCGATCCCTCAAAGAGAAAAAGGATCATCTCGGCAGATTTTTCTGTGACCCAAGTCACTGATGGGGACATCTTTGAAAGTCTCCGGGGAAGCTCTTTCCGCGGTTGACGCCCTCTGTCAAAAGCTTGAGAAACAAAAAGAGAAAAGGCTACTAAAAGAGCAAAACAAATATCTGCTCCAAGCCTTACGAGAAGATGGGTAGTGCGCCTCCCACTGCGCCGAGACTTGAGCTTCTCGGCCGGAGAAAATCAATGAATATGCAAAGATCGGTGAGCGAGGGTATGGCCGTTTTTGCTTGGAGGGCGGATCCTCGGGGCAGTGAAAAAGTGATCGCGAGTTTCTCGACTTGTATCTGAATATCGGAAAGGTGAATAAAGAGCTCCAAGCATTAGCGGGGCCCATATCGGAAGAGTTGGAACATGCTGAGCTGCGACACGAGGCCTTTGACAAATGTTATTTGTTTGAGTCGAAGATGCAGTCAAGTTCGGCGTCTTCGGCCATCGAGGGCCCTCAGCAAAATCATGTCCACTCGGACTCGGGTGGATCAGCTAGAATTTATTCTAGAAAAAATTGACAAGGTAAAGGAAGAGGCCACTGGATCTGATGCATCAAATGGAGCGAATTGTTCTCAACATGTCTCGGGGTTGCTCACTCCTTCCTTTACCTTAAGGTCGGTGATGAAACCATCAGGATCTTGAGGAGATCGCTTCTCGAGAAGCAGGGCTAGAGGTCACATTTGACACTTTGAATCTATCAACAACCTCTTGCTTGGCTGTAGGGACTTCGTCGGGTTCCTCATTGAGGCGGAGAAGGACTATTCCAAACTCCCGAGAAGCTCATAGATGAGCGGGAGACTTGTGAGGCGATAGCGATAGCGGCACTGAGGATCCTTCTCGAGGATCAATTTGGGCCGATGATTAACAAGTTTGGAATACGCGCTCGAGTTCCATATCTCATCACACTGAGCGACATCAAAAGCAGGCTACCCCCTTTCGGCGCGAGATGATGATGAGTAATTGCTGCTCCTTCTTCTTCTTCTTCTTCTTCTTCTTCTTCTCTCTCTTCTCCGACTTTCTTGTTGGAATGTCTAAAGTATGTTGGCACAAATGATGACATCATCCATGTTGCATCATGGGATGATGTCATCCATCAAGTTGTAAAAAGTCAACATGACTTTTAGATATTTTGTAAATATCTTTGTAAATAGTTGTTGGCTCCTTTTTGCCTTCTTTTCCCTTCTTCTTCTATAAATACTCCAACACTTGTAGTATTATGGATGCATGAGTGAATATCTTTCAGATAAGAAATAGGAGTAAGGAAAAGAGACTTTGAGCTTTTTGTAACAGAAGAGTAATTAATACAAATATTTAGACTTTGTGCTGAATACCTGTGTTATCGCCATTAGATCTTTCTTATGTCTGATCTATGTGTGTTTATTACATTAAATCATGCTTACATTTCATTGTCATTTATTCATCATCGGTATTGCTTTGTTTATTTATGCAAGTAGGTTTGGCTCATTTACTACCGATCCCAAAACATAAATCTTCGACCTTTACGCTTTGGAATTCATTTCTTTTCTTCCTTCGGACCTGCTCTTTCCTCATCCCCTCTTCCTTTCCTTTCTTTTCACAGTCGGAAACACCCCACTGGGATGAGATCCCAAACCCCCGAAGGTAGAATCTATGAGACTTGCATAGATTCTGCTTTGGTAGAATAGCAATAAACTAGTTTAACTTTCTTTGACTCAAGAGGGCTATGCCACCTGCTGCTTTGTTGGCTCGTTTATCCATAGATCTACCCAAGCGATGATTTTCGGACCAACGGTTTTGGCGACTCTTTGGGGAGCGAATAGATCATCGGATCTATGATGGTGGTAAGATAGAAAAATCGAGAAAAATAAGAAAATCGCATTTGCTGTTTGCAAATCTGAACTTTTTGATAAAAATCCAAAAATTTGCAAAAGTGCTCTGAATTGAAAATTTTCTTCTGAGATCCATAGATCGGGCCTAGTTACAAATCTTTAGTTCGCTGAGTTTTTATAAAAATTAGTATTTTGCCGTAGATCTGGATTTTTGGTTTGTTTGCTTTAAAAGTTTGAAACCCTCGAAAAAGTCAAAATCAGATCGAAAATCAGCTTGCTATTCTTCCTTGCCATCTTATCCTCGTTGTTATTTGTCATTAACCATGATCGGTTTTACGAAGAGGATAGTTTTAAATATTTAGAAAAGTATTTGCTGCTGGTTTTATCGGAAAAACCAGAAAATCAGCAAGTACTGACCAAAAAGAAAGTTTGAATCTGTGCCATAGCGTTACGAGATCTGGAAGGTACTTTGGCGAGTGAACCTTTTACGCGTGTGCGAGGAGAGCCGTGGAGAAGCTGATCCTACTTTCGATCTGCTTCAAAGGCACAATTTCAGCGTGACATCGGCGCGTGTTTTTAGCGCTAAGCTCAATTTAGCCGGACATCCAGGAGTGTCTCACCTTCACGAAGAAAAAGTCTTTCGCAGGGGGCATCCACATCCCTTTGTAGTGCCTTGCTACTCAGCGGAACCACACTTCCAGCTCGTGTTCTCTTTCCGGCTTTTCAGATGGCGGTACCATGGGGAAACGCGATGGGTCCTTTGGCTTTACCACATCCAGTTCACGCGCTCCCTCACGGAAACCGAAAGAATTTTCCCAAATTCGACGGGAGCGGAAATCAAAGCATGGATTCCCACATATCTGCATTCATCATGTCATGCAGTATTTTGGATGTAACTCATGAAGATGTGTCGGTTCACCTTTTTCTGGAAACCCTACGAGGACTGCGGTGAATGGTTTGACATTTGCGGCCGGATCTATTACCAGTTGGGCCACCTTACGGGATGCTTTGAGAAGGCGGTCTACAAGCCTTGAGAGGATGCATTTGCATTATTATCACGGATCACTCACGAAGAAGAAGAGGCAAATGAGACCATGCGTGATTTTATCACCGGTTCAATGCACTAATCAACCGTGTCCCCGTTGCCATGCTTCGCGCCGGAAAATCAAAAGTGTTTCTTCGTAAATGCTATGAGTTCGAAAGTTAGTTTCTTACTCCTTGAAGCGAGTGGCTACCTTGATTCTCACCCAAGCCTTTGCCATTCGGATAGAGGATAATCGATAATATCGGCGAATTGAAAAAGGAATCAGCCAAGCCTAAATCTTTGGGCCCTTCGCCTTTACTTAATCATCGATCCGGCCTTTCAAAAGATGGCGAATGACTTGCTTGCATTGAAGAAGCGGTTGGCCCGAGGCCTCCCAGTTCCTCGTGCGGGATATTCCACGGAGGAATTTCGTTCCCAACAATGTTTCACAAAGGCCGCGCTACCTCGGCTGCTCCGCGGTTGGCGCTTGAGAGCTCCTCGGTCAGCTCTGCGGCGAAATCGAAGAAGAAGAAGCGATGTATTATGAAGAACCTTCGTCTCAAGGTGAAGATGATCAAGATGTCGGTGAACCGGCTGGCGACTCTACTATCGGGTATATGGAATTTGATGAGGAAGAATCTGATGAAGAAGAGGGTACCCAGGGATATGCAAGCGGACAGTCATATGCTGTTTTTACTCGCTCGCAAGGAAAAGAAGCGGAAGTTGCTGCCCATGTCCAGCAGGAGAAGGCCGTGTCAAACGCGCCTCCGATCATTGCTAAAAGAGGTAATCCTCTTCCTACTCAACTCCCTGGCAAATCTTTTACAAGGAAATCTTTTCCCCCTATCTCTCCTCCAAATCAATCCTCTCACATTCCTACCAAGACCACCAATCCTATTCCATCATCGTGAAGTGAGGACTCATTCCTTCACCAACGCATGACCCTTGGCCGCATTTGATATCATAGATCATGCAAAAAGACCAAGATCAAATGTAAAAGTGAGTACCTTGATCGAACCCGAACTTGACTTGTAAGATTGACCAAATATATTAGAGTCAATTTGTTGCATCTAAGCGAGTTTCCCAAAGGAATCCTTTCCACTCCCCCTGAATCCCACATAAATGTTGCTTGACATCGGCATCGAGCAAGATAGAGCCTTTCTATCTCTCTCTCTAATCAATGGACATAAGTTGAGTAAGCTGCATAATTGATTCGGGGCTTCGATAACGTCATGCCGGAAAAAGTCACCCATGCTTTGGGCCTCACTCTTACCAAGCCTTTGGGAGATGTTATTCATTGGAAACCAAGCGAGGTTCCGTTGGTTGGCCAAATCAAAGGATGCGTAATTCGCATTTGCGGCTTTCCCGAGATAAAAGAGTAAAAATGCGGTCCTCGTTCTTTGACATTCCGTGGCCTATGGAATTTCTTTGGGAAGAAGTTTTTGCAGCGAAGTTGGTGGAGAAATTCATATGGGTGGTCTAAAGCTAGAATTCAGTCAAAGGCGTAATGCGAGACTTTGGAGCGGAATCACAAAAAAGTACTTGGTTACTATTACGAGGACCCCAAAGCTCAAATCCTTTTTGAATCATCGGGGATGGGAACTACTTCTTATCTACAAGAGTCGATAAAGGGTTGTTCTCGTTCGGGAAAAAGATCTTAATAAGATCTGGACCTTGCGGTTTGATGGAGGCATTTGTGTGACTAGTGGATGTGGCTTTGGGGCCGTCTTGATATCTCCCAGAAGAGGAGGTAATTCCTCTCTCTTTCAAATTGCAGTTTTCAACACAAACAATCTGCTTTGAGTATGAATCTCTCTTACTCGGTATGCAAGCCATGAGGAAAGAGGAATTAAAAATCTAAAAGTACAAGGTGATGCAGAGCTAGTTGTAAATCAGGTCAAAAGGATTTACCAAGTGAAGAATGAAAGGCTCAGGCATTACCGTAATGCGGTGTGGGACAACATCGAAGAATTCGATGCTTTTTCAATAGAGTCCATTCCAAGGGCTCAGAATGACATGGCCGATTCATTGGCCGTTTCAGCGTCCCTCATGCTCCCACACCCAGGTTTGAAAACAAACAAGTACACCATTGAGGTGGTTTTCCGCCCAAGCGTGCCAGACAATTCTCAGCATTGGCAGGTGTTCAACGACGATAATCAACTCATTGCTTTTCTGGAAAAGGCGGAAAATTTTAAAGAATTGCACTTTGAAGGATCTACTTCCACACTTAGTGAATCGAGTCACCGATCAAGGGGCGAATCCAAAAGGAGCGGCGGCATATGTCGGCTCAAAGGAAATAAAATTCCAAAGGCACTGGTTTCTCTGGAGCGCTGTTCGATGAGGCATGACCGTTTTGTAAAAAAAAAAAAAGCGGGATGACCACGACTCATCCCCGAAACCGAACCGGTCAATATAGGTTCGATAGAGCACCCATGATTTGTGAACATTGGCAAATGTTGCGCTTTGAGAGAAAGGAAATTTGTCAAGTTCTTTAAAAAAATATATGGGCGTGTTGGCATGGTCTATGCCGATCTAAAGTCCTTTAAGCAAAGGGCGTTGACATGACATTCCGTTGAAAGGCGATGTCAAAGCCTTCGCACTTGAAGCGAGAGGCACTATAATCCTAAGATCTCGGGTACCTATCCGGGCTGAAATTTAGAAGATGCTTTGGATGCGAGAATCATCTTTCCTATCCATCACAGTACTTGGGTAGCAAATATTGTGCCAGTGCGCAAGAAAAACGGCGAGATACGCATATGCGTAGACTTTTGCAATTTGAATCAAGCTTCCTTGAAAAGACAACTACCCTCTTAGATAATGGATCAAGTTACGCAGCGATGGCTGGATCGGAGATCTTATCCATGCTTGATGGTTTTGAGTTCAATCAGATTGAAGTTTCACTGAAGATCAATTTAAAACAAGCATTCACTACTCACAGGGTACATTTTGCCTCTGGCGGGATGCCTTTTGGCCTAACTAATCTTTGGTGCCACTTTTTAGTGGGCCATGGATTTTGCATTCAAAGGTATGATGGGAAAGTCATTGTGGTTTATCTAGATGACTTAACCATTGTGTTCTCTAAAAATGAAATGATCATTGTGATCATTTGGAGCAAGTGTTGGCAGTGCGAGAACATGGGATTTCCCTAAACCCAAAAAAGTCATTTTTGGAGTCACGGAAGGGAAGTTCTTTAGGGCATGTGGTTAGAAAAGAAGGAACAAAGATAGATGCCGAAAGAGTTAAGGCTATTCAAAGCCTTACTCTGCCTCAAGCAAGGTGGTGTTCATTCTTTCTTTGGAAAGGTGAACTTTCTCGGGCGTTTTGTTCTGACTTTCTTTGAGAAGACCCGTCACATATTGAACATGATGAAGGGGTCACCAACTTTTAGATGGAGTGAAGAGGGAAAAAGGTCATTTGAAGAAATAAAAGCTTAGTTGCTCATGCACCAGTCTGGTATGTCCCGATTTCTCAAGGACTTCATCATGTATAGTTACGCATCGAGCATTTGTGTCCGCAATCTTAATGCAAAAGAACTCGGAGGATGTTGAATCTCCGATCGCGTTCATGAGTTCTCCCCTCAAGCCTCACGAACTAAAAATGACTCAACTGGAAAAGCATGCCTTCGCCGTTGTCAAAGCAGTGAAGAATTTCAGGTATTACATTCTAAACTCGCATACGGTGGTCTTTGGTCACGACACGGCGGTGAAATCAATTCTAACTCGGCGGGAGTTAGGAAGCTTGCGAGGGAAATTGGATCGCAAAGGTCGGGAGTATGACTGGATATTAAACCAACCAAGCTGGTGAGGGCGAGGGCTGTGTCGGCTAATGGCTGAAAACAAAGATTCGAGAAACCACGATGACAGGGGTGACTACAAGCGAAACACAGGACCGGCGGGAAGAGCACGATTCTCTGCCTCTGGTTCTATTTGTTGCTGACTAGTGATGAATGGTACTCGACATCGCTTTCTTCCTTACCTACGGCGAATGCCCAATGCACCTAAGCTGCAAAGGAGAAGCGCACTATAAAGCTCGAGTGGCTAAATATGTCATACGGGATGACGGTTTATATAACGTGGGATAGATGGCATCTTTTTGCGATGTGTTGACAAACCCCAGCAAGTAAAACTCTTTGGAAAGTTTTCACAATTCAGCACTGTGGAGGGCATTTCTCTTCCTCGTGCTGCACACAAGATCATTCGAGCAGTACTATTGGCGGCGCTCTTTGAGATCTGACCATCGGGTGGCGAAGTGTGAACCCTGCCAGCAATTCGTCGGCAAGCCCAAGTTGGCTGCCTTTCCCCTAAGGCCGGTCATTATCAATGAACCATTCAGGCAATGGGGAATTGATTTTATTGGCGCACTCAATCCTCAATCGAGTGCGGACATAGCTATGTCCTTACAGCAATGGATTACTTCACCAAGTGGGTGGAAGCCATACCTATCAAGCATGCCACTTCTGAGGTGGTTTGTAATTTCATTAAAGAAAATATCATTGTCAGGTTCGGCGTTCCAAACAAAATCGTTGTTGATAATGCTTCTAACTTCTCCTCACGAGAAGTTATTAGTTTTTGCTATGAATATGGGATAACTTTGGCTCACGCCTCAGATTATTACCCTCAGGGAAATGGTGGGCGGAATCGATAACAAGAACTTGGTGACCATCATACGGAAGTTAGTAGATGAGAATCGGCGAATGTGGCACAAGTCTTTGTACGGCGCTTTGTGGGCGATCGTATTACTCCCAAGAGATCTCTCGGCATGTCACCTTTTCAAGTGTTATATGGCAGCGATCGAGCTTCTTCCCATTTCTGCGGAACTTCTGCTCTACGTTTGGCACGAGCCATCGAAGACGAAACTTTCCAAAATTCTCTTGAAAAGAGAATCATGTATCTGTGAGAACTTGAAGAAAAGAGAGTAAGGGTGGTCGGGGATCACTTTGAACATCGAGAATCAAGTTAAGAGGCTTTTTGATAAAAAGCAAAAGCGGAGAGGATTTTCAAGTGGGAGATCTCGTCCTTTTGTGGGACAAGCGAAGAGAGCAAAGGGCATGCACGGAAAGTTTGATTCCTGTGGAGAGGGCCCTTGAGATCAAGCGCTCGGTGGAGAGAATAGCTTCTATCTCTCATATCTGGATGGAACCAGAGCTCCCGCTTCCTTATAGCGGGCAACATCTGAAAATTTTCAGGAAGTAGAGCTTGCTCTCTTCTTTGTACAGTTTGCTTTAGTTGTGTGTTTGCTTTCGTCGTGTGGTTGCTTTCGGTTTGTTGTGTGTTTCCTTTCTTCTCCCTCGGTCGCCCTTGTTTTTGACTCTGTTACCCAATGGATAGGCACATGAGAACTGGGATTCTCTACCCCCGAGTTTGCTCAGGGATAGTCCCCAGAAAGAGCCAGCTGTTATCCCGTAAAATTGACAAGGGCAATTTTACCGATAACCATACCGAAATTTTGTTCCGATCCCTCGTTAGGGATCCCTTGCGTTCGAAACGTTGTAAAATCCCTTCCCGGGAAATCTGGTTTTTCGAACTTAGTCTTTTGAGCCTTTTTTGGCTGGGCGCATGAAATTGCTATGTAACACCAACTTTTGGTGCGCCCCCTTTAAAACCTTTGGCGCATGATTTTCAGTGTCAACACACCTTTTGGTGCGCCAAAGTATGTTGAGCCTTCCCTGCGTGCGCCAAGGCGCATGCGCCTTTGTGTTGGCACAACTTTTGTTGCGCCATGTTTTGGTGCGCCAAAGGGCGCACATAACTTCATGTCGACATAGCTTTTGGTGCGCCAAAGGCGCGCTTAATTTCCTGCTGGCAAACGTTTTCATGCGCCAAAGGGCGCACGCTTTTCCCTGTCGACAGCAACTCTCATGCGCCCTTTAAAAAGTGGGTGGCGCATTGATGACCAGCTCACCTATATATATATATGTGTGTGTTTTGCGCCCAAATGTCATTTTCACTATTCGCAGAGCACGTGATTTCCTTTCTCTGAGCCTGTCAGCCCCTGCCTCGTCGTTTTCAACGCGTTGTGGACCCGTTTTCCAGATTTTTGCTATTTATCCGGGTAAGTGCTCTTGTCTCTTTCGTGAGTTTTGCTAGATAGTGCTTCTTGCTTGCTGGTTTGGTTTTTGATATGCATGTGTTGAGCTTTTTCCCCCCCGCATGTTGTCTTTCCTTATCTTCCTCTTTCCAGATCTGCTGGAGGAGGATGTCATCCTAGAAACAATGGTTTGTAACCCTCCTGGTTTTAACCATTTCATTTACCCAAATGACCTGTCAAAAGGAAAAGAGGAGAAGAAGAAATCTAAACCATGTAAAGACCCCTTTGAGAGTGATTTAGTTCACTGTTTCTCTCTTGCCTTGTCATCATCTGTCACCCCTGTTACACATGAACAAAACCCGCCTTGATGGCGCACCTTTCATACTTGTTGCATCATGAACTCCTGCGCCCTCAGGCGCGCCTCTTTCACATCTTTGCAAGTGCTAAACTTGCGCCCCTTTGGTGCACAATCCTTCCTTGCTGCATCACATTTCCATGTGCCAATGGCGCACCCAGCATCCATGCAACACAAGCTTTATCTGCGCTAAGTACAAATCTTTGAAGGCGCAGGCGCATCCCCGATTACAATAACATCATGTTGTGTAAACCTTTCGTGCGCCGCGCCATGCTCCCTTTGGCGCACGAAAAGTTCTTGTTACACGAACCATCCATGCGCCAAAGGGCGCACCAAATCCCAATGCAACATGAAAATTCCATGCGCCAAAGGGCGCATCCTGTCACTATGTAACACGCACTTTTCATGCGCCCTTTATAAAATGCAATCTGCAGTATGCATGCGCCATGCGCCTTTGGCGCCAGTTTTATCCTTGCAACACCCTCTTCCTGTGCGCCTTACCTATTTAGCCCTGTAAGCTGCAATTTTCATGCGCCTGCGCCCTGAGCCTGAAAATCTCTAACTCTTTCTTCTGCTTAACATTCGATGGAAGATCAAATGGCTAATTCAACCTTTTCGGATTGGGTCTCGCTTCTTCTTCATGCGAGATCAGTGAGATAGCTGAGTTCGAAAGAACATATGTCTACATCGGCGTGAGAGACCCACCAAATCGAAAGGAAAGGCTAAGCTTACGGAGGAAAAATGAAATACAAATATCGAGAGGTCGAGAATGCGAGTCACGGGCCGAATGCGGCATGGACGTCGGAGACTCGGAGGTGGGGCATATCGACATGGAGGAAGTGCAGGCGAACTCGAGAAAGTTCTGAGGAGTCCATGGATGGACAAACTAATAGGTAGTGCCCACTGCACTTCGCGGAGGAATCCCGTCGGCGCCGTCAACAATGAATTTATGATGGTGGTTGCCGAGTCTTATAATAAAGACACAAGGTGTGTCGAAAACAGCAAGGCGAGGTAGTCATTAACCTCACTTGCCCGTCATTTTGAGATCATACTCGGCATCCCTCACCACCGGCACTTTGTGGCCGTTAGCCAAGCAGAGTGCATCGAGGCACTGGGAAGACAATGAAGACCAATGTATGCGGCTAATGAGCGAAGTATATACGAAAAATAAGAAGGTGGTAACCGGTGGCCCCAAATCATCCACGCGGTGACTTCTCGGAAGAGCTCAGCGATACCATTACCTTCTGAGCGGGGTCTTGGGCTTTCGCGCCCATTACTTCCATAAATGGATCTTTGCGCTACTTGGAAACAATGAACAAGAATTTTCTGATCAGCGCTTTTCTTTGGGGGAAATTATAAGCGGCACCATCTCTCGGCGGCTCTGACAATTCAGCACAACTGGGGGTATTCCATATGAACTCCTACGTGGTCTGCTGCGGCGTCGGAGAGGGATTATCCAGGCCTAACACGAAGTGGAGTTTGGCCTCAGGTCAAAATATATGAATATTATCCAGAACTGAGGCTGGAGAATAGCATCGCCCAATTCACCAAAATCAACGATGCATTTTTTACACACGTCATCACTCTTTGAGGCCGAATATGACTCATGGTTATACGACCAAAAACATAGTGGCAGCCACGGAGAAATGGGGGCCTGTTCACCCAATTTCCACATTCACCTATCGAGGGCTATCGACTTTTTGGGAGAGCCAACCAGGCTACCAAGGTATCTTTGGGCAAGTGATTCTACTAGAGCTATCAAGGCAGCTGGTCACATACCACGAAAAATGCTTAAAAAGAAAGAAGGGTGGAACTCCTTTCCCCCTCACGGTGGGCGATATACATGCTCTACCCACCACAAGGCGAAGGAAATGTTTGCGGAAGCTGGAGTTACTTAATTTGAAACATGACTTCCCGGCCGAGGCCTACCTTCGACCCAAGGGGCTGCTGCCAAGAGCAAAGCTTGATCGATCCATGTTCCTCAGATCGAGGATATTTATATTGACGTCCTCCATGAGGTAGAGCTCAGAAGAAAGGATCATTCTGCCTAGCATTGGCAGAAATCATCCAATAAGGGATAGCCATTGTCCCCAAAGGCTTCCAAACTACAGAAGATGAAGTAGACAAGGTATATAATGATACAGATGGGGACAATTGGCCCTTTCCGGCTATTGACTGAAACAAAGCTCCTCAGACAATTGAGGAGAGGGTCAAGGAAACTCTGCGTAGGACAGAGCACTGGTGCCGAATGAACGGGCTAATCTACCTCGGGGTAGATTTCACAACCTCCCCATTGGGAAACGCACCTTCACGATCAAAAGAAGCCTTAAAGGTAAAGGCAAAGGTGTAGAAGGTGAATCCGGCACCATTCGGAAGAAGCCCCTGAGAGTCCTCCTTCCGCGGCGCAGAGCAAGTAATATCTCTGGTCACAGGAAGAAAGAAGCAGAAGAGGATAGTTCCATTGGCCCATCCACTCGGGATGTCGGCATTTTACAACAACAGAGTTCCTTCCATCCCTTCTTCTTCTCTTCCTTCCCCTCCTCGAGTGACTCAAGTGACCATCCCTTTGGTCGTGTCCTCTTCCCCTTCTTCTCTTTCCCTCGCCTCTTCATCTATCTTCTCCTCCCTCGCTGATCTTTCCTCCTCCATTTCTTCCCTCATCTCGGGCTCCCTTCCCTTCCTATGTCTTCATGTGCTGTAGTTTCCCTTCCTCCGTGGACACTTCTTGGCTATTCTCTCAATGCGCCGCCGCGTGTCTCCACGTTTTCCCCTCTTCTCTTGTATTTGCCTCCTCCTCTGTCTCTGGTCCTTCTTCCATAGGACCAGCTGGATCTCTCGGTGGCTAAGCCAGCAAAGAGGAAAGTTCCCATCGCTCAGATGGACTTTTGATGATCCCGACCAAAGGGGAAGAAGAAGCGAAGCTGTTACACGCTTCTCTAAAAGTGTTGCGGTGAGAGAATCATGGAAATTGCATACCCGATCCCCTCAAAGAGAAAAAGGATCTGTCTCGACAGATTTTCTTGTGACCCAAGTCACAATGGGGACATCTTGAAAGTCTCGGGGGAAGCTCTTTCGCGGTTGACGCCCTCTGTCAAAAGCTTGAGAAAAAAAGAGAAAAGGCTACTAAAAGAGCAAAACAAATATCTGCTCCAAGCCTTACGAGAAGATGGGTAGTGCGCCTCCCCAGCTGCCGCCGAGACTTGAGCTTCTCGGTAGGAGAAAATCAACGAATATGCAAAGATTGGTGAGCGGGGTATGGCCGTTTTTGCTTGGAGGGCAAATCCTCAAAGACAGTGAAAAGTGATCCGAGTTCTCGATTTTGTCCCGAACATCGGAAAGGTGAATAAAGAGCTCCAAGCATTAGCGGGGCCCATATCGAGAAGAATTTGGAACATGCTAGAAGCTGCTGACACGAGGCCTTTGACAAATGTTTATTTGTTGAGTCGAAGATCAGTCAAGTTCGGCGTCTTCGGCCACCCGAGGGCCCTCAGCAAAATCATGTCCACTCTGGACTATCGGGTGGATCAGCTAGAATTTATTCTAGAAAAATTGACAAAGTAAGGAAGAAGCCACTGGATCGATGCATCAAATGGAGCGAATTGTTCTCAACATGTCTCGGGGTTGCTCACTCCTTCCTTTACCTTAAGGAAAGGTGATGAAACCATCCGGATCTTGAGGAGATCGCTTCTCGAGGAATGGGGCGAGAGGTCACATTTGACTTTGAATCTATCAACAACTCTTTGGCTGTAGGGACTTCGTCGGGTTCCTCATTGAGGCGGAGAAGGACTATTCCAAACTCCCGAGAAGCTCATAGATGAGCGGGAGACTTGTGAGCGATAAGCGATAGCGGCACTGAGGATCCTTCGAGGATCAATTTGGGCCGATGATTAACAAGTTTTTGGAATACCGCTCTCGGTTCCATATCTCATCACTGAGCGGCATCAAAAGCGAGGCTACCCCCTTTCGGCGCAGGATGATGATGATGACGAGTAATTGCTGCTTCTTCTTCTTCTTCTTCTTCTTCTTCTTCTTCTCTCTCTTCTCGACTTTCTTGTTGGAATGTCTAAAGTATGTTGGCACAAATGATGACATCATCCATGTTGCATCATGGGATGATGTCATCCATCAAGTTGTAAAAAGTCAACATGACTTTTAGATATTTTGTAAATATCTTTGTAAATAGTTGTTGGCTCCTTTTTGCCTTCTTTTCCCTTCTTCTTCTATAAATACTCCAACACTTGTAGTATTATGGATGCATGAGTGAATATCTTTCAGATAAGAAATAGGAGTAAGGAAAAGAGACTTTGAGCTTTTTGTAACAGAAGAGTAATTAATACAAATATTTAGACTTTGTGCTGAATACCTGTGTTATCGCCATTAGATCTTTCTTATGTCTGATCTATGTGCTTATTCTGTTAAATCTGCTTCTGTTTCATTGTCATTTATTCATCATCAGTATTGCTTTGTTTATTTATGCAAGTAGGTTTGGCTCTGTTTACTACCAATCCCAAAACATAAATCTTCTGACCTTTCTGCTTTGGAATTCATTTCTTTTCTTCCTTCGGACCTGCTCTTTCCTCATCCCCTCTTCCTTTCCTTTCTTTTCACAGTCGGAAACACCCCACTGGGATGAGATCCCAAACCCCGAAGGTAGTTGGTTGGTAAAAATATTGATATTGGTAGGGTAATGTTGTTGGTGTTGGTAAGGTATTGGCGATGTTGGTGTAGGTATAGGTGAAGTGAAAGTTAGCTTACCCAAGTAATAGGAAGCGTGTCTGATTAAGGTCAACACATAATCCTAGATTCGAGTAAAAGAGGAAAAAGTGTCCCGTAGTTGAAAAGAGCTAAACAAAGCACATATTAATGTAGGATGAGCTTGAATCCTAGGTACCTTGCATATGTAAGAAGTCGATAAGTGAAAAGAGTTGTATAATCACAATATATCGGATATACGTCATGTCCCTTGAGATTTGTTGCTTTGATGAATGGTGAGGTGAGGTGGCTGGTAGAGATGGGCGCACAAAATTTGTTATAAGGTGATTATGCTGACAAAAGAAAACCAAACCTAAATAGACAAGTCCATGACTCAAAAGTGCTTTTGAATACTACTTTTATTTTTTGGATATAGACTAATCGATGCGGGAAGTCTACATGGGATATGTATTTTGTTGTTCTTGAGCTCTTCATGAAGCTAAGCAATGCGAGAAGCTTCTGATAAAGGCTGAATTTGTATAGCTGTCCTTCAAGGAGCGATCTATTTATAGTAGCTTGAGATGCGGCTTTTGTGTATAAATTTGTCCTTCGGGGGAGAAGTCTATTTATAATAGCAGAGGTCTAGATGTCCGTTTGGCATGAAGAATCTAGTTTTGTAGGAATTTTGACTCAAGAATATCCCATAAGTGTATAATTGAGAACATGTTATTTTGATACTTTTAAGTCATGGACCAGACTAAAAAGGGGAAGGCATCTTTAAGAGGAGGTGATGACCAAACCACATGAGCTTGATTCTATTTTGAGATGCATGAAACAAAGTGTATGAGGTGGTAAATGAGCTCAAGGGACGAGCGCAAGGTAGATAAGAAGTGATATAACACTAAATTCAACAGTAGAATGGTGAAGATGCAACACATTAAGGGGTTCAGGCTCAGGTTTACCATTAAGCGAAGCTAAATGATAAGTGCTTGATCCGTAAGTGTGAGTGATAATGTAAGGCCTAATCCAATTAGGAGCAAATTTTCCACGTTTGCTCTTTTCTAGTTTGGTTACATGTTGATTCTCTTTGAGGAAAAGATCACCAACCTTAAAGGTACACTCATGAATTCACTTATCATAAGCACGCTTGATGCGCTTTTGATAGATTTGAAGGTGGTCAAGAGATGTAAGATGACGCTCATCAAGAAGCTCCAATTGGGCTAACCGCTCTTGGCGGAAATCATCATTGGTGAGAATATCCTGAAGATATATTCTTAGGTAGGTTATTTGTATTTGGAGAGGCAAGAAAGCCTCGGTACCATATACCAAAGAAAATGGTGTGGCATTAGTGGAGGTATGAATGCTGGTACGATAAGCCCAAAGGGCAAAGGGGATGTGATCATGCCAATTTTTTCCAGAATCGTTAACGAATTTCATGAGAATTTTGGTCAGGGTTTTGTTAGAAGATTCGGCTTGACCATTTTCTTGTGGATAGTAAGGTGATGAGAAGCTAAGTTTGATACCAAAGTTGTCACAAAGGTCTTGTAATAACTTGTTTTTGAAAGATTTTCCATTATCTGTTATCAGGTGATGAGGAACACCAAAACGACAGATAATGTGATGGTTAATGAATTCTACAATTTTTTCTTTTTTGGTTGAAATGAGTGGAATGGCCTCCACCCATTTAGTGTAATATTCGGTTCTTTGTGATTATCCAACGGTGACATTGTGAAGAGGGCGGGTGAATCTCACCAATAAGGTCTAAACCCCATTGGGAGAAAGGCCAAAGATCTCGTGCGACCTGTAGTGGATGGCTAGGAGTATGTTGAAGGTTGGCATGTTGTTGACACATAATACAACACTTAACATATTCGTAGCAGTCATTATTAAGAGTAGGCCAATAATAGCCTAGGTGAAGGATCCGTTTGGCCATGGCAAGGCCACTAAAATGTCCACCACAAATGTTGTCATGGACTTGTTGGATGATATAGGTGACCTCCACGCCGGTTAGACATCGAAGGAGGATGCCATCAAAGCCACATTTATAGAGGAGTCCCCCCATGACGACGTAATGAGAAACACTTTTAAGAAAAGCACATTTTCCATTACTCGTAAGGTCAGATGGGAGAACAGAGGTTGTAAGGTAATTGTGAAATTGGTGATACCAAGTATCCTGCGAATCAGCGGAGACATTATTTATCATACCAACATCCGGGGCTGAGTAAGATGGGGAAAAGAGTTGTTGGACCAAGACAAATATGTCAGATTCAGTTGGTGAGGTAGGAATTTGTGAGGCTAAGCAAGCCATAGTATCCACAAATTTATTAGTTGAGCGGGGAATGGTTTGGATAGAATAATGAGTAAATAAGGTCAAAAGTGAATCCACGTAATGTTTGTACTTTTGAAGTTCCTCATTTTTACATTGGTAGATGCCCGTAACTTGATTGACTACCAATTGAGAGTCACCAAAAATGTTAATAGACTTTACACCTAAGTGTAACGTAACCTAGAGACCCAAAATAAGGGCCTCGTATTCCGTTGTATTATTAGTGTAGGGGAAATCGAGCCGGAATGAAAGAGGCATAGGTTCAGCATCAAGAGGAATGAGAACAACACCTGCCCCTCTATCGCACTAGCATTTGGATCCATCAAAGAAGAGGGTCATTGGATACGACTCATCACTGAGTGAAAGAGTGGCAATGAGTTTGTCAAGGAAAGTAAAATTGGTAAATTATTCCCCAGGTAAAGAGGCTTCCGTGAGTTGTTCTGCGATAGTTTGTCCTTTGATTGATTTTTGGTGTACAAACTCAAGGTCGAGGTCAGTGAGGAGTATAAGCCATCGGGTGATGCGTTGGTTTAGATGAGGTTTGACATACATATAATGGATGGGGTCCGCGTTGGTGATGACAAAAGTTTTGTGATTCAGGAGGTAGTGTCGGAGTTTGGTGGCCACGAATGATAGGGCTAGGCACAACTTTTCTACATGTGTATACCTAGTCTCATAATCCACCAGAGTATGACTTATGTAATAAATGGCTTGTTCTCGATGCTTGAAGTCACGATGTGTGAGCATGGCTCCTACAACATGGTCGGTGGTGGAAAGGTAAAGGTAGAAAGGGTGATCATCCTGAGGTGGGATAAGCATGGGTGGCTGCAAGAGATAGGCTTTAAGAGCCTCAAAGGCGTGGTGGCACTCTTCACTCCATTGAAAGACAATGTCCTTTTTAAGGAGATGATGGAAAGGTTGACATCGATCGAGAGTTGTGAGATGAAACGCCGGATAGATTGGAGTTTGCCCTGCAAACTACGTAATTGTTTGAGGTTAGTGGGTGGGGGCATTTCTAGGATAGCTTTGACTTTAGCTGGATCGACCTCGATGCCACGCAAAGAGACAATAAAACTAAGGAGTTTTCCGAAAGGACACCAAAGACACATTTCTTTGGTTGAAGACGAACACAATATTGTAACAGGTGATCGAAAATAATGGTTAAAACATCGAGATGTTCACTGTGATGTTTAGATTTGCCAAGAAGATCATCGACATAATCCTCAAGGATAGTGTGCATAATGTCATGAAAAATGTAAGTCATAGCCCGCTGATAGGTCGCACCAGCATTCTTAAGGCCAAACGGCATGACACGATAGCAGAAGGTTCCCCAAGGAGTTATGAAGGTGGTTTTATGTTGATCGGTCGGGGCTACCAAAATTTGATTGTATCCGAGAATCCATCCATGAGGGAAAGCATCTCATGGCCCACAGTGAGATCAACAAGTTGATCAATACTTGGGAGGGGGAAGTCATCCTTTGGGCAAGTGAGGTTAAGGTCCCAAAAATCCGTACATATCCGAAGTCCCCCCGTTGCTTTAGTAACAGGTACGATGTTAGAAATCCATTGAGGATAATCAATAGGTAAGATGAAGGAAACAGAAAGGAGTCATTGAAGCTCTTCTTTGACCAAGAGGGCAATGTGTGGATGCATTTTTCTCAGTTTCTATTTAACTGGTTTGGAGTCGGGTTTCAAAGTAATGTTATGGACAGCAATGTCAGGATTGATTCCTGGCATGTCAGCGTAGGACCAAGCGAAAGCTTGGTTGCGGGAACGGAGGAAGGTAGTGAAGGCAGTTTGTTCTGATGCGTTAAGAGATTGTCTGATCTTCACAATGTGAGGATTGTCCTCTGTGTGGATGTTGATTTCTATAGTCGACTCATTCAACATGGTTTGAGTGTCAGATGGTAAGGTGCGTTGAATATAAGAGTCATCCGCACCAAGGTAAGTGAGGATGGAGTCGTCATCCTGGCACTCAACAACATTAATTGAAGGCGAGTCCTCTTCGATCATGTATGGATATAGAAGGGGAAGAGAAGATGGGTCTTCATTATCGCGTTGATAAGTGAGAGGACCCAGGAAGATAGTGTTTATGAAAAAAAAAAAAAAAAAGAAAAAAGGTAGGAGGGATAGATTCAGGGTCTATCGACTCTGTGGGTGACGATGGCAAAATGGGTGATGATGGTTCGGAAGGGGTGACTTCATTGTCTTCCTGGATACAATGAATATGCGGTGTTTTTGGTGTAGGTGGGTCAGAGAATCCAAGACCACGATGATCTTTGTGTTTGCGTGTAGTTACAAGAATGATCATATGTCGGCCTTGTTCATAAAGACCAAAACCAAAACCTTTCCAAGCACAGCAAGTCAAGAAGGTGAGGGCGAAACGACGATTTGTCAGGTATTGAAAATTAGATTGGAAGGGAACCACACCAAGGGGAGGTTCAGGGGTAATAGAGGATGCGTTGACACCCCCATACGTTAGGTTGGTGCGGTAATTAGGTGGTCCGTAGGAGATTACTTCCCCCACACGACGGTCGTAGGTAGGATGCGCATGTAACTATCTGTACTCCTGTGGGGTATGGAAAGTGCTAACGTTATATAGGTGATACTCCCCCAGCGTAAGGCATTGAAAAACATCTACTAAGGGATCTGAGGTCGGGATGTTGTCTATGGGGAAGGAAGCGGTATTTGCGGTGGCGGTTTCATTGGTTGAAGGTGTAGGTGCGGTTGAGGTGGATGGTTGAGGTGTGGTCGAAATAGATGGTTGGGTTGGATGAATGGGTGTCTTGACTGGTACAAGCACATCATTAGGGTGATATAACATATTACAGGTTTTGAAGGGGGGAGGGTCAGCTTTTATGGTGTATGACTTCCCCTCATACTCGAATTTTATGCATCTATGTAAGGTGGAGGGAACGCATCCCATAGCCCGGATCCAAGGGTGGCCTAACAACATGTTGTATTGGAATTATCCCTCAAGGACATAGAAGAGTTTAGGTAAAGTACGTGGCCCTACATGAATGTTAAGGATCACGGTGCCTAAGGTAGAAGTAATAGCATCATTGAATGAACGCAACATGGTGGGGTTGGCACACATGCAGCTGGAAGGGATACTCATTTGTTGGAAGGATTTGGAAGAGATGATGTTTAAGCTAGCACCCCCATTGATCATAACACGTACTCGGATGTCCCAAATGTAAGCCGAGATGAAAAGAGTGGGGTCAGGATCTTCTGCACCAAAGTTGACAATTTCTTCTTCAGAGAAACTGACAGCAGCTTAGCTTGCTGTATAAGGACGGAAGTGGTAGTTTGTTTGGTGAGAGAAGCAACGTGGTTGGGTGTTAAGATGGAGGCAACGAGAAAGGTTTCATTAGGTAAGACCTCTATACCTTGAAGGATCTCAACTAAATATTGTCGATGAGATTGAGAGGTTTGAATGAGATCATACGAGTTTCATTTTACGAGGTGATTGGTGAAGCTGTTTGATCATGGTACGGTGGGCAACTCCATCAGAGACGGGGTAGGTAGGTCCACGAATAACCACTTTAGGTGGTAGTGTGATCGGGATGGCGGACGGAGGAAGAGAGGTCGCAGGTGTGCTTTCTTTAGCTTTCCCATTGTTTTTCTGCCCTCGAGTAGCAATACTAATCATGTTGATCTCGTGAACACGAGAGGAGGAAGATGGTAGGGATAAGTCATTGTCTTCGAGAGGTGGGGTTGCAATAATGATATTTCTTGGTGAGGTGGGGATAGGTGGTATAGGAGAGGGGATTGAAGCTAAAGGTTTCTCCCTTCGTAAGTTGTCTTTCTTAACCTTTCTATCCGAGAGAGGTGACTAACAAAGGATGGCTTTCAAAGTTTTGCATCCCTCTACATCATGTCCTGGTGTGCGGTGGTAAGCGCAAATTTTAGACTCATCATAACCTATAGGTCGAGGCTTAGATGGATCATAGGGTCTAAGTGGGGGTAGGGAAATGGTCGCATTCTCCACCAACATATCAAGGATTTTGGCGTAAGATCCTTTGAGTGGGTCAAAGTCAGAGGAAGATGAGGCTATTGACTGGGTGGGTTTCGGTAATGATTGGGTATGGTTGATTCGTATGGGTGGTGGTTTAGACAAGGGGTTTTTATAATTGGATTTAACTAAACTTGGCTTTTTCGGTGCAGAAGTTATGTTTAGTTGGTTAGATGATGAGGCCACAGATGACGTGGTGGCAGGAAACAACCACGGGGAAAGAGGAGCGACAGTAAACAAATCCTTTGACGATCGAGTTTGTTTAGGGTTGGTAGGTGGACCGGCTATTTGGGGTGATGGTGTTGATACACCCATGGATCTCTGTATGGGTGTAGAAGGTGTAGGTCGTTTTAAAGAAAATGTAGGAGGTATGATGTATTGAGGCAAGGTGGAGGGATGAGGTCCCAATATAGAAGGTAGGTGTGACGGCGATGGTTTTAGTTGTGACAGAGGCATAGATTGGAGTTGAGGAGATTGGGTCTGTCTCCTAGGTGGATTGACGGCTTTATTTTTGGATAAATCTAACCATTTAGGTGGGTGTGTCAGGCTGGGTATTGGTGACGTCCCAAGCGTAGGGGAAGGTTTGGTTAGGTTAATAGAGGTGGATGAGGTATTTGGTAGAGATGAGGGGGGTGAAGATGAGGACATAGGCATTTTGAGCTTTTGTAAACACCTCGGGTATATGGTAGAGATGTCTGGATCGGTCATTTGCATTTGAGTAGAGCATGGTGTACTCAAACGCTCCCATAGGACTCATCTATCTTCTGAGGGGTGACAATCCTCACGTGTGAATAGGAACTTTTGTATGGAAGAGAGGTGGGTTGTGATTCCGGTCCACTGTGGGTGTGATACAGGGGGTTAATGAGGCACTGTATCAATGGGCGTTAAGAGGTCAACCGGTCGCTAAAAATATTTAGGCGATGAAGAACTAATAGGTAGGAGGGCATGTTTGAGAGGATCCGTCATGATTAAAGAATTTGGTGATGTTGGTTTGAGGGGTTTCTCGTCTAAGGATGACAGAAACAGTGGCGAGCCTTCTTCTTTTATAGCAAGAGTGACGGAAGGAGATGTTTGGGAAATAGATAAGTTAGATAACATCCACTCACAATCTTGCAGGGATGTGGTGTAAGAAGACTCATTCATGAGAAGAGAACTTTGGGTGGTTAATTCCTTTATGGGTAAAGGAATGGCAAGATTATCATTTTGTCTTGATGGGGGTGAAGAGGGTTCGGATCCCTGCGTTAGTAAAGAGGTTTGATTCAGAATTTCCTCGATAGAAGCTTTTGGTTGGGAGTCAAAAACTACATGGATTTCATGAACACTCTCCTCGGCTAAGATATCTTGGTTTATGTTACTGTTAGAAGAGTGGTTTGGGAATGGTTTGTTGAATATTTTCAAATTTCGGTTAGCAGGGGCATTAGGATTATCGAGGGTTATATCCCTTGCATCAACCATTTCCTGCACTATGTTTTTCAACATCTTGCTGAGGTTTCGTATTTGTGTCCCTTCACGCGGTGGAAGTTACAGAAGTCATTTTCTTTGTACCAAGAAGGTATATTGCGGGTGGAATCAAACCCGAAGTGAGGTTTAACAAGAGGTAAGGTGATAGCTCCCGCTTTGAGCAATTTTTCCAATATCACACCATAAGTTTCTCCCAAGGGAGTGTAATTTATGGGCTGGATTTATACTTATAGGTGGTTTTGGCGAGGTATTAGCGGTGCTTGGGATTTGACCATCACTTTGCATGTACAACTCCTTTTGATTTCGAAGCGTCGATGCATGAGAATTGGTGGTGTTGGGTTTGTTGGTGGAGTCTTGGGTTTGGAAATTAGGGTTTTTGTTGTGCAACCGCAATTTCTCGTCCTCTAAGGCTCAAATCTCTAGTTTCTGAGCCATAGTAAAGGCCTCATCAAAGGTGCGGAAAGTTTGAATTTGGAGGGTAGGAGAAATGTGCTTAGCGTAGGCCCACGTAAAGAGTTTGATAAGTTCGGCTGAGGCAAGGCATAAGTAAGTTGGTTGATAAGGCCCCGCCATTGCCTAATGAAATCTGTGATAGATTCATCTTCGAATTGTCGGATGGCATAGAGGTCGGTGATGGATACTTTCTTGGCGATATTAATGGAGAAATGATCCAAGAAAGATTGGGCTAATTGGTTAAAAGAGAAAATTGAGTGCTGGGTTAAAGCACTATACCATTCCAAGGTGGGTCCTGATAAGGACATGGGAAAGGTGCGGAGTAGTAAGGCATCATCATGAGCAATCAGATAGCAGGCATGTCTAAATGATCACAAGTGTTGTTGAGGATCCTCCTTACTATTAAAACGAGTAAATTTTGGTAATTCCCATTGAGTAGGATATGAATGAAGGGGGACAGAAGGATGAATAGGCTCCCGAAAAACTTTCTCGTATGTTAGGGTGCTATGGCTTCCTGAAACAGAAGCCTCAGATTTTGCATCTTGTCCATCATTTGTTTGATTAAATCAGTGGTTGGGTAAGATGATGGTGCGGTTGTTGTAAACGGAGGTGGATTGGGCCAAGAGCCACTACTAGACAATGGTGGGGTTAAATGTTGATAAGGTATTGACGATGAATATGTTGAGGTGGCCGAATAGGGATGTCCTATATAAGATGTTGAAGCCACCGGATACGTGTGTGGAAATGAAAAGGTGGGCGGAGCTTGAGAAGGAAAGCTTGTGTGGATAGGTGGTAGAGAGCAAGTTATGAAAGGAGCAGTCTGCGAGAGAGATGAGGTAGGAGCAGTTGGTGGTAATGATATGTGGGGCCCCAGGTTAACCAAAGGAAAGCCAATCTGTGCCGTATGAACCCCTGAAGCCGCTGAGTTGGGAGACGGGGCTAAGGATGAAGAAGGCAAGGCGGAGTTATCAGGTGGGGAAGGAGCTAAGTGAGCAGCTATACTAATAGGCATACCAACAAGGAGTTGACCATCGGGTGTACGGTCAGGGGTATGAGACAAATAGTACTGTACAGCGCTAGGATTAGCATCCAAAAATTTTACAAATTCCTTATCTCCTAGGATTTTGGGAACCTCACTTTGGTGTCAGTAGGATTCCCCATAAGATGTGAAAGGGTTGATTTAGGCAAAGGCACGAGTAGGCATGTGAAACCATGGGCTGCTGACTTGTTTGAGTGATAACAACCATGGACAAGAGTACACAGTAGGGATGCAATCTATCAGGAATAGAAGTAGCAACAAAATGTTGGAATTGGTAGGTTGCTGGTTTTGGGAACTGTGAAAGACAGTAACCGATATCGGTCTAATAACCGAGGTCGGTCAGACTTTAGCCGGCGTCGGTCAGTTAACCGATGTCGGTAGAATAGAACCGGTGTAAGAAGCTATAAGAAGCTACTTATTTGGGGTTAACAAGGCTTAGTATACCTACCAAACTATTCTGAAGTGATCACTGAAACAGTGTATGACAGAGAAACAAAACTAAAAACAAGCAAGATGCACAAGCAAATCAAGAGACTAACCCTAGGATTAGTTTTAATTATTGTGGGCTTATGCCTTAGACGCAAGATGATGTCAATCCTAAACAAAAGACCTAGGGGAAATGTCAAGTTTGTTTTGGCTTATAAGGTTACCTCAATCGGGCGGAGGAATACCACGGAAAAAGGGGGAATGTTTGAGTTGTTGTGTTGATTATGATGTGATTTGGTATGTGTTGTGCAGTGAAAGTAAGATTAATTTCTTTTCAATACCATGGATATCACCCCCACGTGTACGACCTGTTACTTAATCTATGTTCACTAGAATTGAAAACAGCAAGCAAGAATGTGATGCACGTGTTTTAAACCCAAATCAAAAATGATATTCGATGAAGCAAAGAAGATGACTTTCACTAATGCAACGATGAGGAAGAAAGACAAATTATTTTACCAAAATGACAAAAATATCTTGTGAATATTTAGAAGAAGAAAATAGCAAGTGTGCTCCCTATATGAAAGCAAGCAAGAAAGAAAGAAACCCAAGAAGGGTCCCACCGGGCGTGCCAAAATGTTTCACACAAAATGTTTCTGTTCTTAAAATAGAGGTGCTTCTATCCTTTCATTCTCTTGAGAAAAAGATGAGGGTTAGGGCTAGGAGGAATACCTGTTGAGTGTTGGGAAGGTGTGCGTGTCTGTAGAGAGATCAGATCGATTGTGAAGAACTCCTTTTTTTGGGAAGGACTACTTGTAAATAAGAATGCAAGACCACCCAGATTTTAGTTAGACAATAAATGAGGGAAGGCGCATTGGGCCAGGAAATATTAGACTTCCTTTCGAAGGTGGTCGGTTCCCTTTTAATACAAATTAATGCAAATGATAATAAATAATCTATTGCGAAATCATGATTTAGGTACCTCATTACAAAGCAATAGAGACTAAACTACCAATAATAAAAGCGTCACGTTGTTTGTTTGGTTTGGTCATCAGTCATTGATACATTCGGCTCGAGTTACGAGGGATAAAACCAGATGGATCCGAGGTTGTTAGGAGATAAATAGGTGACAGGAGGGTTTTGGGTATAAGTCACGGTGACCGATGCCGGTCAGCTGGATAACTCGACCATGTTTAGAGAACCTGGCTTTGGTAGGGGATAAGCGACACCGGTAGGGTCGATAATCTAGGTGCTTTACGGATAGAGGTTGGTTAGGGGGTGATTGTGGGGTTTTAAGACTAGTGGATGGTGAGGGGAATAGTGAGATGACGGGGAAGACTCGAGAGAGTGATAAAGCTGTCTTGGGGCAATACAAGGATGTATGGATGAAGGTTAAGTGCGAGGGTCTTTGGCGGGTGGTAGATCTAGGAGTGAGGTTATAATTACTATCAATCAAAAGACTCAGGAAATGGTGCTTAGAAACATACAAGACACTACTTACTCATTCTTGATGAAGATTAAAGTCCAAGGAATGTGGTAGTGATAGTAAGGCTCAGTTGGGATGATCTGGTATTGGAAAACAAGCTGATGAAGCTATCCTCAGTCTTTTCTAATGCTTGAATGGGGGTGATAGCGATCCAGTGGCTCAGTTGCAGTCTTCGGCTCGATGCTCTTCTCTGCAACCTCTTCTCTTTTCTTCACTTGTCTCTGTCTTGCAAATGAATTTCCAGATCCTTTCAAATGAATTCCGGATCCTTTGTTTTTGGTTGGGGAGGTCATTTACGAGGAACCGATGGTAGGTTGCGTAACCGTAGCGGCGGTCAAGTAGGAACCGATGTCGGATAAGTCAAAGTGGGCTATTTTTAGTAAAATAGCCAACTTTCCCCTCCTTTCTCTGAGGGATTAGTTGTGGGCTTGGTCAAGTCATGATTAGGTTGGTTTTGGTGCGGGTGAGAAGTAATTAATCATGGGTGTGGATGTAGACCAAGTTATAGGTTTTAATTAGGTTAGTTTAGGGTTAGGGATAGGTCATGATGAGGTGGAAAAATGAGGTGGCAGGTTTGGATATGTGGATTTATTAATTATAAGGTAATTAATAAATAATTGTGTAAGGTTTTAAGTATTGAGGTTAGGTTGCGAAATGAGATGCGGGGCACAGGGTGTCGTAAGACACAAATTTGGTGTCTACACTTAGGATCATATGAGTCCAATTTGAAGATAATTAGCCACCTAATTTGACAATGAAATGTCTTGATAAGAAAATGGGAAACATGGGAGGCAAGTTAATTAGTAGTGATATATCATGATTTATGGTCAAACTTGGGAAATCATGAGGGGCTAACTAAAGATATTTTATCATTCCTAAGACACCAACAGTTAAGCCATCAAGTTATAGAACACCTTTAGAAAGAGGTTTGTATTTAAGACCTAGGATATCAACAATATTTTTATGCATTATAGAGGTACTAGCCCCTGATTTAATTATGTAATTATGAACCAAATGTTTGCCCACAATTAAGGACATATAAAAGGTTGGGGTATTTGTAACTTTACTTACCTGTTCCTCTTTTATTTGGCATAAATTCACAATGGCATGAGTTTTTAAACAATTGAATCAGCTTGAGGAAGTTTCTTGAGAGCTTCATGTAAGAGATCCCTTTATGATGGAATAGCTGGAGCATCCCACATTATCACATTAACATTTTTTTATTCATCTACTCAATAATGTTGAAAGGAAGGACCATGGAATTATACATTTAAGGTACAATATTCTCTTTATTTGATTCTTTATTGTAGTCACAAAATTATGCACATTAGATAATAACTTATCATGGTCTCACACTACTATTTAGAAGGTTCTTGAGAAAATAATATATTAATTAACCCTCATCCCTTTGGTCATTTTATTTATTTTATTTCATAATTTATGACCTATTGAACCCACATGCCCATCAATTTATGCATATCCCCCATAATTTTAGGCATAAGCTGGGCACCCAAATTTAGCATTGGGGTGCCCATGGGCGCCTGGTCTCACCTAGGGGTGCCCCGATCCTTCTAGAACTTTCTGCCACTTTTTGGGCCTCTAATAGCCATTTTTCATGATTATATTTTTCTGTGGTCATCCTTTTTGGGATTAATTATGAAATTAGAGAAAGAGAACCTTGTAAATATAAATTTATGAGACCATAATGAGGTACCTAGCATCACACACTATTATCACTCCATCTAGAACGCATCCATCTATTGCATTGGCATCCACATAGCTCTATGATTAAGGCACAAGCTAGGAAATTTACATAAAACTTCATAGGGGAGGGATTATATTCTATTCCATGCACACATCCTATTAAATTTTCTACATTTAGCTATTTCTTGCTATTTCACATAGTGCGGACCGACACAAGAACACCTAGGTCATGACATACACATACACACACAAAACTACATCTAGGTCAGAAATGTAGTGCAACACTCAATTTAGTAAGCCCATTGTTATGGAAATTGAGGTCATTCGACCCATTCATTTACATATTTTATTTTTAGGAATTCGATAGTAGTTTGTATTTTTAGGTCATCAACATCATCTTGCTTTGTTTGGTACATCCGGTGCGAGTTTGGTAAATTTAGTGTGATAAACGAAGAAGGTTATATGTCATCTTATTACCCACGATAAAACCAGTGTGGAGATTTTTTAGATACTAGGAACCTATTTTTGTAGGACCAGGGCACCCTAGGGCACCCCAGAGTACCTTCCTAGGTGATCCGGTATTTTTAGTTCCTCTAGATTCACTCTTTTTGGGACCTCTATGCAACCGTTCATACTTCTAGAATTTCCTGTCACACTTGTGACACTCTGTGACAACCATTTGCAATCAGCTAATTTTTTTCCTTATTTTATTCTTACAAATTAGGGTTTAATTTTTAGCTAATTCATATCACTTTAGAGTATTTATTTACAACATTTATTTTCCTCCTAGATTAGATTAACTAGTTCTTAGATAAACTAGTTTTAGTTAATTTTAGTTAATCATTTTAGTGAACCCGTCTCGACCTACATACTCCTAGGATCCCATTTTCATTTTCATTTCTTTATCATGGCTATCTCCATTCATGAATTTCTGCTTCTCCATCCTGAATTGTGAGCTAAAATAATTAATATTTTACTTACTACTCCAATTCTTGACAATACCCATCCTGATATAGTCTATAATACCTTTGCGGATGCCTTCTCTCAACACATTGCTTTCCCATCTATTCCTCCATCTGAGATTAATAATTTTGACAATGATCCACCATTACATATCATTTTTCATATTCGAATGTTGGTGTAAAGCGCACCTTAATTGATAATGGATTTGAGCTCAATTTGTGTCCCATGTCATTCCTTCAACACCTTGGCCTCTCTGCTCATGATGTTAGCCCATATAGTATTTCATTGTGTGCTTATGATGGTTATGTTTGTCCATGTATAGGTCACATTACATTTCCTATTACAGTTGGCCCCAAAACTATACACATTGTCTTCTTTGTTATTGATTTCCTAGTCTCTTATAACTTTCTGCTTGGTAGGCCATGGCTTCATGCCATGCAATCCCTTGGATCTACTATGCATAATTTTGTAAAATTTCTTCATGTAGAAATTGAACATACTATTCCCCATGATTTTTAATCATTCTAATACTATGATTAAACTCCTAACACTAGTCTCCCGGTTTATGTACTAACGCTACCAACAATCCCTAGCCTATAGATGAATTCCCTCACTTTCTACCACTTGAAAATACCATTTATGTGATATATGTTGTTTATCTTATATCACTTGATACTACTACTGATATGATTCTTTATCAGGGACTGTCCACTCTATGGATTTCACTCTATCACAGTCACCTTCACTTGCATCACACATCTTAGTATGTCCACCATTCACTTGTAAGTTGTTCATGAAAAATTCATATTGCAAACTCATTTCATTTGATCCTAAATTTGATGACACTATATGTACACATGAGGGTTTGAATGGCTCAAGGATTACCTTCAATGATCTCCATCCTACACCATATGTTTGTCATCTTTATTATGGGTGTAGCATCATCCCTACCACTTATAGTTTTTGTATATTTTATCTCATAATTTTTCCTACCCACACTCCTATATATTCACCACTCATATTAGGACAATCATGTCTTAATTATATTGAGGGTACTCTAGATCCTGACCATACATATATATCCTTTACTATGCCTTTTGGACGAATCTTCATCTGCAATAGTTATTTCCTAGGCTATACACAAAACATTACTCATTGGTATGCCCATGGTTTCCCACATCCTCCCTTCACTGATGAGGAATACATTATAGCTATGTATCACTTAAACATCAATGGATCCTTGCGTCCCCAACCATACATCATTGATTACCAAGTTCGATGCTTACACATTTGATTATGACCCAAAGGACGATGAAATTCTAGATGGCTTTACATGAGCTACTTACGTACATGATTGGGGGCCTTACCACCTGATTCCCCCTCTTAGTCTAGTATATCTATATATTTCTACATCACACTCCCCACATTATTTTATACTTCATCTTAGAATTATCGATTCTTCATACTCTCACACCCTCATTTTTCTCACATTTAGCATATTAATCATATCCTTTAGTGTCACTACGATGACACACTCTTGTGATTTGGTTCACACTTTATTGTTGAGGGATTACTTCTACATTGAACACCACACACTACACATTAAGCATTATACATTACATTTTGTCACACATCGTGTGTCCAACCTTTGACATTTACCCATTCCTACATCACACATTTCTACTCTTTTTCCAATAATTCTATCATCTATGCATTTATGATCATATGTTATTCATCTTACACATTACATACATTATTAGGCCATCTACGTACATAGCCACATCATACACTGTCCATTCTACATTATATTATATACACATATTAGTCATTCTATGTGTTACATACACCATTAGGTTATTTCACACTTGTGCATTTATACATCACCTATATTCTACATACTACGCTAGGTTACATTACATATGAGTCTAGCTTTACATTTCATCACTACATCTTACATTACTAGTCTCTCTACACATATTACATTACATATCATACACATTACATGTTGCACGTCCTACACATATTGCATTTGCATTTTACAGATATCATATCTACACATTCTACACATTACACATAGCATCTTTGCATGCTTACATCATCAATTGGTTGTCTATACTACATTGTATTCTTGCAATCACCACATGATGATGCAATTTATTTCATTGGTCCATACTCGACTGCTGAGGGTTTACAAATCAAATGGACCTTACACTCATCACACTGTTACTATTCCACCTTTCACCATCCGGAATTTCTAGGCTAGTGACATACGCTTTAGGATAAATCGTCACTTATTCCATCCTTATATAGTGGTATACACCTTAGTTTACATCACCAATCCTAAACATTTATCTTGTAGTGATATACTCTTAGTTCTAAATCACCACTCATTCACTCATCTCATAGTGATATACACTTAGGGATAAATCATCACTCCATATTTCATCTCATAGTGATATACGCTTAGGGATAAATCATCACTCCATGCTTCATCTCATATTGGTATATGATTAGGATATAATTTCCACACGCATCTCCCCTACACGTCCAATATCATCACCACTACCCATATAAACATTCATTACAACACGCTAGACATGATATATAAACTACTCGAGCATTTCCCGATGACACACTTTTGTTTATGGTTCATTCTTAAATGTTGAGGGGGAAAAAATGAACCTCACTACATACATCTCCATTCACTTAGGAGACATGCAACCCCTATCATTCCATCTTACATTCCATTCCATCCATCCACAACATACTACATATATGGTTTATTTTATTCTTTCTTACTCTTTCTTGTTCAGATCACTTTATTATGCATACTAATTTGATTACTTGTATGTCATTTATCTATATCATCCACACATGTGCATTCATGACTTCTTATATTTGTGATCATAGATACAAATTTATTACATGTGGCACAGATGTTTGCCTTCTACCCTTCCTACCTTTGGTCATTGAGGGCATCCAAACACTTGTATCTTCCGGGTGTTATTGTTTCATTTAAACATATCACTTTACATTACTTGCTTATACATGCTTTTAACATACTAGCTATCTTTCTAACATGCTAATGGGTGCTTCATGTGCAACATTTGTTATGCATGTATACTTATTTGTTACATTTTCTATCATTTTTTGTTATTGTTTATTTTTGTTTACAAACCTTGCCCTATGTTTTGTGTGCACACTTCTCTGTTGTTTGTGGCCATGATGGCCTTACATGTATTACGACATCATGAGTGATGTCCCATGTTTGCAACCAAATTTTTGTGGCTTACTCATCTTCTTGTGTGTTTAAATTAGTTTTCTTGGTATCTTTTACATTGTTTTCTTAGCTTATACACTATTTTCTACATGCATGCATGTTTACACTTGTCTTTGGCTAGCCTTTCTTATTTGTGCATGCCTTTGTTTCTACTAATAAGTTTTCACTGTACATGTGGTTGGCCCTATTTTGGGGCCACATGTATTCTATTAGTGACATTGCATGTGCCCTAAAAGAGGGGGGCATCATTTGCAGGTTTTTACATACTAACACATAGATTCTACCTTTGGTTCGATTCGAGTTATATTCAGCAAGTGGGTTTAGACTAGTCTACAAACCCCATACATAGTGGATTTTAAAAGATATGGTGTCCCTAGCATTTATGGGAAATAGTTAGAGCTTGGAAGACAAAAATCATTTCCTCCCTACACTTCTTCAGCCGGTGGTGATGGATCACCCAAAAACAAGGACAGTGCAAGATCTCTACATGCATTTCAGTAGAAGTGGTTAGAGCTTGGAGGACAAAGAGAATTTCCTTTGTACACTTCTTCAGCCGGGGTGGCGTGAGATTGCCTAGAAAACTTGCAGTATAGGATATCCTTCTACACTCTTTCTTTACATGGATCAAGTGAACATGTTCCATTTACACTTATATTTACATTTTCCATTTACATTAGTGTATTTTACATGTCTTTTACATAGTGTTTTTACACTTATATGTACACATATTTGACTACTTGATTGTTTTCTCCTAGCAGGTCTAATCATCTAAGAAACAAACAGTTAAAATGGGTGCAATAATAAATGACAACAACATTCTGCAACAACACACATGTTGTACTAACCATGAAGGTACACATTGCGGTAGCTACACACACGAGTTTCACCCTAGGTTTTACTCTAATCACTTTTTCTTTGTGCATTTTTCATCTATATTCCATGCTCCTCCATATTTTTATCATTCCACACTTTTTCTAGTTCTTGACACATTTCTACTACATTCTTCGGGGACATCAAGTACACATCTCTATCTACTACTTTTATGTTACCGAGCTTTCCACTCACCAACATAAAGTGGGGGAAAATGTAGTCATAAAATAAGGCACATTAGACAATAATTTATCCCAATCTCATACTACTATTTATAAGGTTCTTGAGCAAAGAAAGTAATAATTAACCCCCATCCCTTTGGCCATTTTATTTGTTTTATTTCATAATTTATGACCTATTTCACCTACACAACCATCCATTTTAGCACATCCCCATAATCTTAGTTGGCTGGGCACCCAAATTTAGCACCGGGGTGCCAATGGGCATCCTAGTCCAACTTTGAGGGTGCCCCAATCTTTCCAAAGCACTTTCCTGCCACTTTTTGGTCCTCTTCTAGCTGGTTTTAATGATTATGTTTTCTTTGGTTAGCCTTTTCAAGGTTAGTTACAAAATTAGAGCAAGATAAACCTATAAAATATAAAGTTATGAGACCATAATGAGGGACCTAACATCATACACTACTATCACTCCATCTAGAGTTGCATCCATCTATTGCATTGGCATCCACATAGCTCCATCATCAAGGAACAAGCTAGGACATCTACATCACACTTCATAGGGGGAGGGATTCTATTCTATTCCATACACACATTCTATTACATTTTCTACATTTAGCTATTGCTCGCTATTTCAAAAAGTGTGACTGACACAAGAGCACCTAGGGCATGACATGCACACACACACACACACACACACACACACACACACACACACACACACCAAAATTAGTGCAACACTTAATTTATTAATCCGTTGTTGTGGCGGTGAGGTCGATCGACCCATTCATTTACATATTTTATTTTTAGGAATTTAATCTTGCTTTTCCTTTGCAATTCTTCAACATTGTCTTGCTTCATTTGGTACATTTGGCACTGTTTGGTAAATCTAGTGCAACAAAAAATGAAGGTTACATGTCATCTTCGATCATGAGAAGACTAGCTACGGATATTGTTTAGAGACCAGGGTGCCTATTTCTACAAACTAGGGTGCCTTGGGGTGCTCCAGTTTGTTCATATCCTCAAGATCCACTCTTTTCGGGACCTTTCTATAGTTGTTTCTACTTCTATAATTTCTGTCACACCTGTAACACTTTACGACAACCATCTGTAATCATCTAATTTCTTCCCTCACTTTACTCTTACACATTAGGGTTTCATTTCTATTAGTTTAATTATTTATCCAATTTATATTACTTTAGAGTATTTATTTAAAATGTTTATTGTCCTCCTAGATTAGATTAACTAGTTCTTAGCTAACCTAGATTTAGTTAATTTTAGTTAAATAGCTACAACATTGGGACATGAAGCTTTGGTTGGGAAGTAACTTCTTTGTCCAAAACATGTCTGCTAGGAACCTCAAGCAATTTGTTTTTACTTGTATCTATCTCAACCCCCTTCCCCTTGTTGATAGTGTTGCCTTGATTAGGAGAAGATGAAGGTTGAGAATCCAACATTATTTTCTTAAACCTTGTGTTGTCAACAACATGAGTATGATGATTTTCATAACTTCTCATTGTTTGATTCATTACACAAAATTCATAATACCCAAAGAACATAAGATTAATATCTGAATTTATGTTTTAACTCCTTCCACATCAGGATTGCATGCTTCTATACATGGCTCTTACTTATTAGAATAATTTTGAATCATAAAGGCTGAGCTTGCAATACACTTAGACTAGAAAACTTATTATGTGGTTGAATGCATGGGAAGCACTATTTTTTTCTTGAATCAAATTGTTTTGCACTCAAACCAATGTTGTACTTGTACCAACAACGAGTAAGTGACTAAGTAGGAAAACTATTTAAAGTGGAAGAGATGTATTTTTACCTTACCACCTATAATTTTAGTGATTCTACCCATATCTTTGGTTAGGTTATTGATTTCTATAGGGTTGGTAACCTTGGTTAAATCCTTGGTTGGAAGATTTTCCTTTATTAGGATAATTTCTATAAGATTGGGCTTGCTATTTTTCCAAGGATATAACTTTGTTTGAAAAATTTCTGATCAAGGCCTTCATTTCATCATCATCCTTTTGATTTTGAGGAGAATAGGATGTGGAAGGAGAATATTGGGAGCTTTTCTCAGGAATGGGAGCAATGGTTGGTTTTGAAGCTTGAGGAAATTCAGGGAACAAAGGCATATGTATCCTAGGGGATATTTTTCCATCTTGTATCAAACAATTCTCAAACTTGATGGTTATTGGATAGGCATCGTGTAATTTAATAACACTCATAGATTATATCATAATAGAAATATAAGAATTAAATGCTCTTAATAAGTAAAGAAAATTACCTTGCGGAGTTAGTATCAAGAGAGTTGGAATTATGTCCCATGTCCTTTGAAATCTGAAATTGAAATCTGTCATGAGCTCATTAGGAGTGCTCTTAAAATTTGTCAAATTTTCTTAAATATTGTCGAGTTGTTCTAACAAGGAATTTTTTCTAGATTTTCCATAAATTTATTACAAATTGTAGTGTCAAGTCCATCCCATTTGGTAATAGAGGTAGGTCTTAGACTTATGTACCATAATAAAGTACTTTACCTTTGAGTGAAGAAGCTAATAGCCTAATTGTTACATCATCTTCTCGTAACTAGATGAGCAGAGCATATATTTTCAACATATTTAATATTATCGAGTAATGAAAACTCGATTATCTCTAGTAAAGTATGGAATATTTTTAGTATAGCTAACGGTATGTCATGTTGTGCATCGAGAGCAAGAGGGATTCCACCAGTGAAATTAAAAAATGGTAAATTCCTTTGTGCTTCCATGAATGAAATAGGTCTTAAAACTCTCAAAGATAACAAGAAATTCCTTCTAATGGGTGGAGTAGAAAGAGTCCTATTTGGTGGCGATGATGTTCTCGAAATTTTTGTACCTTTTATTTTTCTCCTTGGTGACAATTGCATATATTCAAAATCTCTGTATTTCACTATTCTTGATCTTTTTTTAATTCTTCTCATGAACCAAGGTACTAATATTGTTGAAACTAATGTATATAAAGATTCAAGTCGCGAGATGTGTAGAAAAAATCCTCTAAAGGCTATAATTTACTAATGTACAAACCAAAACTTAGTAAAATACTAAAAATAAGATTTCAATATTTATCCCATTGGGCATGTCATAAGCTGTTGGAGCTAAATATTACATCCATATCACATCAAAGTTATCTATGGATTTGAGGCAACATGGTACTATCTTCAAGCTATGGGACTTGAGCTAATACATACAAAGAATTTTATTTTCTTTACCTATTCCTAATGCTATAATATTCCTAGGAAATTAAATGTAACTATCTAACTCTAATCTATGAATCCAAAGGACCAAGGTGAGAAAGAGATGCAAGAAACAAAAATCCTAAACTAAATAGAGGTGATAACACCAATAATAAGGGGAAAAACAATCTTAAATGAGTGAAAATGGTAAGAAAATAAAGAAGGAGAGGGCATAAATGAGTACCGTAGTCAAAAATAACATTCAAACCACCATTTACATGGATCAAAACAAATTTAAACCTTGCGAGGAGAATGGAACATGCACAACATACTTGTAGAAGAAATGATAGGAAAGAAAATACAATATAACACAAGATAGGGTAGAAAATAACCACAAAACAAGTATTTAATTTCTTCAAGTAGATTCACAATCATTACAATGAATGAAAAATGCAAGAATCGCCCTACAAATGCCTAAATCTAAGGCCTACAACTCAAAATCCACATGCAACACTTATAGAAGGATGCATTAGCATTACAATAATTTTCAACCCTAACAAATTTGCATACTTTTACAATACATAGAGAATGGGAAAGAGAGAGAACTCAAATTCCACTTCCATCCACTAACAAAATGTATTAAATATATCAAAATAGGTATGGGAAACCTTAACAATCCATTTCCTAATGGTACCTTACTAGATGAAAAATAAATGGTCACCATACCTCATTAAAACTAGTTGTTGAGTTACCTTGTATTGTGTTATTTAATGTTGGGAATGTATTTATTCTTCTCACCCACCTACCCTTACCAAACCATTTCCTCATGACACCTTTCTCATCAGTCTAGCCTATCATTTATGTTCATGGTTTGGTTAGTAGCATCACTCCTTGATGTCAACAAGTACCATCATTATTTTTGTCAGTCACCGGTAGCATAATTATTTGTTGTCACCGATAGCATAATTATTTGGTGTCGTGGTAGCATCATTATTTGGTGTTTTCTAGTAGAAACATTCTTTGGTGTCATCTCGTAGTAACATTCTTTGGTGTTAACAAGTATTATCATTAATTTTTGTCAACAAGTAGCATCATTATTTGGTGTCGGATAGTAGCATCATTCTTTGGTTTTGGTTTGGTAGAAACATTCTTTGGTGTCGGCTTATAATAACCTAACTTGGTTTTTTCCGACTTCCTCCTTAAGACTTCATCATACTTTCCAAGTCTAGATTTTACAATTTGAACAATTTTTCAAGGGATGAAAAATTGGATAGCATGATGAAATAGACATCTTGAGAGTTTCTCCAAGATGTTTTGATAATAATACAAAGAAATGAAGGATTTTTGTTGTTGATATCATCATGAGTCTTGTAACAATTTTGTAAGAAGATAAGGTCGGATGTTTGAGATTTATTTGAAAGGATTGAGACTTATTCGAGAAGATGGATATGATCATAGGTATGGTTGCATGATCATTATCCTATATATATTGTTTTAGTTTATTAAGCTAAAGTTGTGTCTAGAGACCTAGATAGGCTGTATCTTTTGAGATGGTAATTGGTTTGATAAGAACAAAATGTCCTTGTGTAACATGAGTGACTGAGGATCTAAGAAGGATATGTAAATCTGAGTATTGTTTGTTATGATCAAAAGAGGTAAGGTTGATCTCAAGGGGGAGCTAGTTAGGTTTTGTGTTGTTTCTAGCAGGTGATTTGTGCAAGAATGTGTATGAATCTTGAAAAAAAAATGAAGAAGATGTGATGACAAGGTTGAATTTTATGGGATAGAGTAAGAATCAAGAAGGTTTGTATGAATCAAGGGGAGGGATTCAATTAATTTTGTATCTCATGAAAATACCTAGTAAATAGATTGAATAGGTGAATGAATATCAAAGGTATGTTAAGTATCTTAAGGTTGTTGCATAAGGAATTTAGAGATTCGGTGTTTGATTAGTATTGAATAAGTTTCAAGTATTCCTTAGGCATCTATATAAATAAAGAAGACTATTTAAGAAGTGTGTGAGCATGTGTGTGCATGAATGTGTTTAAGGGTTTGCATCTTAAAACCTAATTCATAATTGTAACCCTTAAAACATATGGTAATTTGGTTTGTAAGACCAACGTGTGTTAGGATTATGATACAACTGTGAAGGTATGTGTTATCACTTGAGAAGCCATGACAAGATGATGTGTGAAGTCATAGAAGGTGAATTGAAAGTATTCAAGTTTAGGGTTATGTTGTAAGGATTACTTTCATCTGTATCAAGTCATGAATTGTGTTGCCAAGCTATGTAAAGGATTGTGTGATTGTAATTTTTTTAAGGTGAGTGGAAAGTGAAGATAAATGGGTCTTAGTCACATGTGTGGTACTCCAAGAAGGTTACAAGTTGTAGGTACAGCTTGTGTGATCAAGAAGATGTCTTGTTGTGTCATAATTAACATGGTTTCTTGACTATTTGGAGAATTTGTATAAGGATCAGGTAAAATAATGATTCAAGAAGGTATTCTTGTATTTTTATTTTCTCAATATCATTCATGATGTTTTTTCCCAATCTTGGTGTCATGTTGGAAGGACTATGTCATGGAGCTTAACAATGTGTTTTGATACCTACTATAGGTATGTGTCACCTAAAAGTAGGGTAATAAGATCTATAATCTTGACATGAACAATAGAATGAGTATGCAAGTGTATTATTTGAAGTGGTGATATGATTTGTTTGGTCTTCCATATACTTTAAGATCTAAATGATATATTTATGTTCTCTTATAGGGTTAATAAGGAGATTTCATTTAATAAGGTTTAAAGTATGTAGGTTTATTGTGTCAAGAAGATTTGTTGAATGTCATGATAGAGGTAAGAATTTTTAATAGAAGTTAAGAATATTCATTGAGAATTTTATTGTTATGTATCTGTTAAGAAGAAAGGGGAGCATATTTGAATTATGGAGGTTCAAGGTCAGTACTCAACAAGGAGGTATGCAATATTGTTTGGTCATTCTCTTATGTATATGGTCTTAAGTTACACATCGGATGAAGTTTAACATTATTTTCAAGGAATTATAGTATCAATTGCATCAAGGTATGATGATCATCTCCTTTTCTAGTTGAGTTTGAGTTAAAGTGTTCTCTAGCACATCTTGGAGAATTCTTGTATTGGTTAGGACAAAGTGCTTTATTTTAGAGAAGTATATGAGTCGGGGTGGTGATAAAGAATCCATCATAATAATATGACGTACTAATAAGACGGGGAGGATATGTTATGTTCTCAAATCAAGAAAATAGGTAAGTTAGTACAAAGGTCATGAAACATGAAGACATTGGTGATATAACTAAGAAGTATCTTATTGAGATTGTATAGTGTTTCATGGGTTCTTGAGCAGTGTAGTGGCTTGTAGGAGTGTGGTAGTATCTTATAGAGGCATGGATAAAGTTTTTGAGGTGTCATGCGGTTTGGTGAGGGTTCTTACGGGTTCTTAAGGATGGAAAAGTGGTAAGAAGGTCGTTTTGGTGAATAAAGTGTAGGTTCTCAATTCCACATCCCATGGTAGCCTAGCAACATTCTATTAGTAAGGTGGGTTTCTTAGATGGTGATAAAATAGATAATATATTATTTTGTATACGAGGAGGGGTCTAAAACTTTCCTTTGGGATCAATATTTGAGGTGGTTTAGGGGCATATACAAAGGGGATAGCCTCATCCTATTAATTTTGGTCCTTCCTTGAATGAGGATGAGAGAAACCCATAGTGTAACCTAAATGTAGAGGTGGGAGACAAATTATTTGTTCCTCTTGATATGTTTTAATGATGGATCAATCTGGGATAAGAATGACCATGAATACAACACTCACTCTCACAATTTGTCACAAAATATGTTGCATATGCTTAATACACTAGACATAAATTATTATAGACAAAAAAGTTCACTTGCTCTTGTATTCTCTTGGTAGTAGAATTAAGGATAGAAGGCACCTTGGTGATATTTAGAGAAATAAAACAGTAAATTTAATGAATGGATATTATTATGAGGGGTGGGATCAAGTATGACAGCTATAATTTCACAAAGGGGGATTTATATGAAGAGATATTTCTTGTAACAAAGCATTTAACACTTAGAGAATCATGCAATTTTGGAAAGTACAAAAAACTAGATTAAGTAGTGAAAAATTTTACAAAGAAAGATTTTGATCATTGATAGCCAAAATATGTAAATTTTCAAAACAATATCTAAAATACTCAACACAAAATATCGTGCAAGCATTTTAATAAAGTGTTTATTGGTTCTACTCTAGTATGCCCAAGATACACTCAAAGGATAGCAAAAATAACTTTGAAAAAAATTGTTAAAGGATTTTATAATTAAGTCCAATTTTGTAGAGTAAATGCTCATAACACAATATTGAATTATGACAAAAAAACCATTGAGGAATAATCTAGTGTGTGACAAATTTAAGAAACAAACACAAGAGTGTAGAAGAAATTAAAACTCATCAATCAGTAATTTGACATACGAGAATCCAAAAAAAAGAAATTAAACTCAAAAGTAGACATATATTCATTCGGATCTTGAATTTCTTAACGAGGGTAACATAAACAAAATGCTCTCAATGTTTGTCAATAGTTTTACATTACAACCACCTTGACATAGAAGTTTGAGAAACCAAAATTTATTTGGATTTCACAAAGGAAACATGTAGTATTCACAATTATATCTTTTAACCTTTTTAGAAATAGAAAAACTAACCCCCTTTTGATCAGAATACCAAAACTAACTCTATTATAAATAAAGAAAATCCCCCATATATATACAATTCTAATGAATTCTTACAATTCAATTCCCCAATATAGTAAGTGAATCTCCTCCTTGTTCACAAATAAAGATATTTAATTAGATTACGAATACACATTTGTCTAACAAAAAAATATCTGATTTTTACATTAGTATTTTGGGATCGATTCCTTTCCTTCACTACTACATGTGTAAAATAGTTATCTTATACTATTAGGTGCACTTAAATCCTTATTATCTCTTTTTATCCTACTAAATGCCATCAATTTTTGAATCAAATGGTTCCAAATTGAAGGTATTGGGGATACATTTTCAATGAGACCAATTTTGCATGATTTAGAGCTCTGGAGTGAAATTTATGGCCATTTGAAATTTTGTATGTCATGATGAACATGAGAGTGACATGTGATAGATTTTGATTAGCTTCAAGAATTGAATTTTTCTATGTGTCCGATTCACTGACCTTTTCTTTGCTTATGTGGCTTTTTGCACAATTATGTTCCATTAGGAACTACAAGTTAATAAGAAAATTCCATGCACCTTCACCTTCTCATACTACTCTCCTACTTGACTTATTGTCACGAACCATGAGCCAATGAAAAATATCCATTCGATCACAATGTCAAACTATTTTATAACCTTGATTGGCCATCACGAAACATGAGCCAACAAGGAAGCTCCATGCTTACTTTGCAATTCACTTACATTTAAAAAGCCTTATTAGATTTTGAACCATAGACCAATGAGAAAGCTCCAAACTATTGACAATGTTAGTATTTTCAAAGTGTGAAGCATAAATCAATGAGAAAGCTTCAAAAACCTTTACAATTTTGTAGTGTCAGACTATCTTTCTTTTTTTCTTGTCTTTCATAGGTTACGGGGTGAGACCTTCACATCACAACCTCTATCTAGGTTGACTTCATCATTTACATCATAAAAAATGTTGCCACGTATAGTGCCTTGACTAGTCAGACCACCCATACCCAAAGCCTTATGAAACTTGGTTCATTGCATGGACTTGAGGTCTATTGGATCCCTTATTCTTACCTTGTGCCAGGATGGTAATGCATGGCCATTGTCATCCATTGATCTTGTGCCACCTTTATATCTCCTAAATTTCCCATGTTTCTTTCGACCATGATGACTTTTTTTTCCCGCCACGGACCCCAAACCATATGAATTTAGTACATTCCATAGACTTGAAGTCCATAAAACCCAAATGGCTTAGAGAGGCTCAGATTCTTTCCATGTTTCTTCTCCTTGGATGTAATTTTAATATCTTGGTAGTGTGGATATTTTATGGCCATTTGAATGCTCGAGGATTTTTACATGAATAAGTCCATTTTGAATTTTTCATTTTGTGTTAATTACTTTGCGAAAGATGTAAATATATCCCAATCACTCACAAGCCTGAAGATTTTATACTTTTATCATTTAGTCCATTAACTAGTCCTTGTGGAATTATTATGGTGTCAATCAAAGAAACAAGGCTTGAAGATATCACAGGTTTCATGATCAAGATTCACAGTAGAAGATATGATATTGAAAAGAGTCTGAATTCATCTTAAAGTATCAGATTTTGGTCCCATAGAATATTAAGTCTCATGGACTTCATTAAAATATTTCATTTCTCTAATGTTTCTACTAAATCCTTTTTTTTTTGACAAAGCACAACATTTCTTACAAATTGATAACTCTCCTTTACTCAAGCTGAAATTTGAATCAAGGGGAACAATATGAGGCACAAAAAAATTACATTTATAGAGATTTCAGGAAAAATAAAAGCTTAATCCAAGGGGCCTAGATTGAGTACCAATAATGGTTCCTTCTCGGGGATGGGCACCCCTTGTGGGTGCCACAAGAACAAAGACTAGATGCCTAATCCATTGGGTAAGGATTCAGGGAGACAAAACACTCAACACTTTCTAAAAATATATATAACATTTCATACCAGAATACTGACATATTTCAAAACCTAGTCACTGTAGACCAGAGCACAAAAAGGAAACAACAACACAAGCAAAGGAAAATACAATACAAATTATTTTTACATTGTACAATGATCATACCGATCATTTGTCTCGATATAAGAAGTTTTTGAGATGCCTTTCATTGAGAGAAAACTCCAGCAAATGTCCTTCCAAGTCCTTTAGAGAGAAAGAGTTTTTGTGAATCCTTATTTCAATAGAATATGGTCCCATCCATAGGGAAACAAAGTTTCCATGTTTTCCTTATATATTCATGTATTTTTTCCCATAATAGGACAATATCTCCAACATTGAAAACTCTTAGAGTGACCTTATTGTGAAATATATTCTTGATTTTTCTCTAAACTTGACATATTTCTTATGGGAATCTCTTTTTCCTTATCCAATTCCATAATTTGATTGATCCTTGTTTCATATGGACTAACCTATAATCCATCTTCAAAATGATTTACGAACTAATATGTGGAAATTTGTAAGTATAGGGGAAAAAGGGTTTGAAATCTATAGACTAACTCAAATGGGATCTTTCTATTAGATGTCTTGGTAGTAACTTTGTCGACCATAGTGCAAAATTGAGTTGCTCACCCCATTTTTCTTATTGGTCTCTAGTGTTCTTCGAGGATCTTAAGCATATTCTTATTACTTGATTTTTCTTCATCATTTCCTTGAGGATTATAATTTTATGCATAAGACAAATCACTACCATATTCATGACACATTGTTTCTAATGGGTTAGCTCTAAATCTCATGGAGTTTTAAGAAACTATATTAGTAGGCACCTCAAATATATAGATTATGTTATTACGAATAAAATTCATGACTAATTGATGATTTTCCTTCATTTTTGGAATGGCCTCAACCCATTTGATAAAGTAATCAGTGGCTACCAATATCTATTTATGAACAAAACTTAAAGAGTCTGATATTTCACCAATAAAATCTTATCCTCATTATTTCAATGGAGCTTCAATTGACATGGGTTGTAGGGTAGGGCCCTAAAAGCTTTTAGTCTTCTAGAGAAATGTTGAAAACTTTCACACTTTCGAACCAACAAGGTAGTATCTTTAAACAATGAAGGATACCAATATCTTTCCCTTAAAATTTTGTGAGTAGTAACTCTTCCAAAAAAATGGCCTCCACATACTCCCCCATGAAATTATGCAATTATTTTAGGTGCCTCTTCTTCAATGATACATCTTAGAAAAACTCCTTCTGGATTTTTCCAAGCCAGTTCATGATCAGTCAAAATATACTTTTGAGAAAAAAGATTGAGTGTCCTCCTTTGATTCTTATCTAAGTGCATATGAAAATTCAAGTTCATCAAGTAATATACTATATCTTTATACCAAACTGAAGTGCTCACCTTTTCATGAGGGTGTGGCCCATATTCTTCAATATTGTGTATCTCCACCACTTGAAAATTTCTCTCCTCCATTAACCTTACTAACCCTAATCCTCAAACCAGTTTTTTGGTTTAAATATCCATGTCATATTCTTACAACTTGTTGACCCAATGACATATTTTACTAAACATTTCCATTTGATATAGAATGTCTTTCACCATTGTGTGGGGTACATAATCTATAACTTTTCATCTTAGAATATAGGGCGTGGAAATTCTAGTAGCATTTACTAAGACAACGGCTTGTTTCTCCATTATGGAATATTTTAGCTCAGATCCCTATAAGGATTTGCCAAAGAAGGAAATGGGATTTTCATGCCCCTCATCATCTTTCTGCAATAATACATAAGAAATTGTATTATCAGAGGTAAAAGAGAACATCTATAACACCTCTCTATATTTAGGGTTGGTTAAGATGGGGAAGTCTTGAGTGCCTCATTTATTAATTTCAATGCTTGAACAACACCTTCCTCCCACTTGATGACTTGATACTTTTTTAGCGTACTTGTGATGGGAACAAGTAATCTCAAAAAAAGTTTGAGATGAACCTTATTACAAAATGGATACCCTTTTTAGACATAGGGATAGGGAATTTATCAATTTCCCCCACACTTTTAGGATCTATAATGACTCCTTATGACACTATATGTTCAATGACCTTGCCTTCTATACCCCTAAGTGGCACTTATTTCGGTTTAATGAAATCCCATACTCTCTACACTGTTGGGCCTATAATGAAGCTTTTCACCTAGGGTGAAAAATGTTTCGTTGTGTGCTAGCTGTGCACAAAGGATCACGAGGAAGTTACTTTAGGGAAGGCTTAGAAGTTCATGCATAGGTAGAACAAGGTCAGGACTTAACTACATTTTAGACCATGGTTAATTTCACGATAGAAGAGGATTTGGAGATACAACCAAGATTGACTATGGATAAGATTAGGACATGGATACTTGTAACTCAATGAAGGAATATTCTAGGGTATAATTATGGTTATCATAACAGAATCAAGAGCTAAAAAGTAGAGTTTTCTATAGAATAAATGGAAAGTACATGTTGAGGATACTCGAGTATGGAAAGACATGATGACATTTGGCAGGTGGTTTACTCTGAGTGATGATTCGGTAGTAAGGGAATATTCCTTCGATTCCCATGATTATGAATTGATTGGCTTTGAAACAAGAGATATTTAGTTGGTATGGTGGTTGTGGTTGTGTTGTAGAGAGTGGGATGACAATAATAGAGATGAGGGAAGCGAAGGATCGATAGAGCATGTATGTGAGAACACGAGAGGGAATTAGGGAAATATATATGTGGTATCATTAGTGAAAATTCATAGCACCCCCAAAATGAATTTCAAATCTAATTTTCTAAGGCAATGTCATTTGGTGTGAATGCACAACATTGAGCTTTCCCAAAGTGTGATACCTTTGCAAATGGGAAATCTCTCCAAAGAAGGTTGGTTCCTCTTCCTAAACTACCTACCACAAGTTATTCTAGTGTAGGAAAGATAATCTAATCCTAATATAAATTCCAAGGAGACAAGGAGAGAGATAAAAGAGGGAAAAATAGAGCATACACTAAAATGGTGATACACCAGAGAAGGAAAATGTTGAACTATCAAAACTACCATGGAACAAGAAGAGGTGAGCAATGGAAAGGATGGAGAAGTGCATCAACAAACCAAGGATGGATTTCACACAAAAAATGTTCCAAGACTCCATGAACATAGATCAAAAACATGTAATGAACATCCAAACATGGAAAAAAACTTGCATGATGAAGAGAGGCAAGAAGAAAACAACAAAAAACTAGCAAGGATGGACAAATGCATCATAAAACACGTTTTTATATTCGTTAGAAGTTTGCACAAAACATCATTTCATAGGTAAGAGGAAAAAAATTCCATTACAGAGTAGGGGAGGAGGTTCAAACTCCATTTTGACCCTAGGGAAGAAAAGAAGGGAGAGACAAAGAAGAATGATAAACAACTTTTTACAAAATGAGCCATATCGGCTTTTAGCCATCGAACGAGAATGAAAGAAAGGTAAAAATGTGGCAAAAATCAATTCAAAACTCTAACCACTGATAGATCCATTTAATTAGCCTGAAAAGTGATGGTTTTCCATGAAAAATCCCATTCTTCATTGTACATTTCTTTGCAGAGAAAAACAGAGGCCCATACTTCATTAATTTTGGTGGTTTGGAACCATTTTTGCATGCCAGAGACGTTTTACCATTTTTCTCCCACAAAAATCCATCAAAATTCAAAATTGAAGGGTCCGTCATATAGAGAATTTTAACATATTTCCATTGATATAAAAATCATGAAAACTAAGCTCTGGATCGAAAGATATGGCCCTCTGAAGATTTAGGGAAAAAATGGCAAAATTGGGGCAAAATCGGGTTCACAGGTGAAATTTGAACTTTCCCTCTTTTTCAAAATTGGAAAATTTCCCAAAAAAACTCCCGGCTTGACCTCCACTACCATGTGGAATCTTCTTGTTGCTCCACAGTTCAAAATCACATTCTTCCTCTTTTGTGAAATTGGGAAAATTTCCCAAAATCCCTTGTCCGCCACTCCGGACATGTGGTACCCTCTGGTCACTTGGTGGGAATGCATTCCATATTTTACCTTTTTGCCCTTAGGGTTTTGGAAAAAAATAAAAATTCTCTCGCCGCCCAACTCTCTGCGACATGTGGACACATGGCGCCATTTATTGCCGAGGTGAGTGCGCCTCCATTTTTCCTTTGTGACGCGCTTTGACCAAATACCAAAAAAATTGAAACCCTTCCACCCCCACCACTGCCTTGACACATGGCATCATTTCATTTCCTTGTGGGATTTCGGGCTAAATATTTCCCTTGAGCTTTTTTCCCAAAAGGGCTAAGTGCCAAAAATTTTCCAGCTGAGTGCACTTTAGGAAAATTTCCCATCCAAACTCTGTCAAGCCATAACTTATAAAATACAAGGATTTAGGAGGACTTCTTTACCTTTCTAAAAATGGGAAAGAATTCTCTATCTGATGAAGCAATACCTAGAAAATTTTGAGTCACTAAAGTGTGCTAAAAATTCATTTTAAGTGCCAGCAAAGGAAAAGGAGGAGTTAGCCAAAAAATAAGCATGGGCTTATTTTGGATAACACTGATGACTCAGAGGGGTCATCTACCTGCTAGATGAATGATCAATGGCCTTTGAAGTTGGGCATGGAGTCAAGCACGATAACCAATTTTGATCTGAACTATGAAATCTGACCTCTGAGCCACTTTGAAACCCTTTGAACTTGGAGTTGATATTCACCAAAAATGACTAAAATGGACTATGCAAGAGTGACCAAAACAACACCAAACAACTATGTAAAAAATTAGAAATCATATATACCCCAAGTGGGATATGCAAAGTGTACACAAGCACTTCTACTAAAATCAAACCTACCTACTCTACTCTATAAAGTTTTCTGGCCCAAAGAGGTCCAGAAGGCTCGGAGCTCAAAGTCGGAAGATTCTTCACTTGAGTGAGAAGGGACATAGTCCTCATCATTACTCTTTGTCAAAATCGAGAAGACTCAAAATTTTGAGGATCGGGAGGAGTAGGGAGAGGTGGAACTCACTCAACAACATCATCATCGAAGAGTCGAATATGAATCATTGGGAAAAATAACCTCGGTGGAAGTTGAAGTCAAGGATGACTCATCAAAATTCACACTCCTCTCAATATAAAGCTCACGGGTGGTAGGCTTGATAATCAATATCCCTTCACGCCATCGGGATACCCAACAAAGATACAATGTTTGGATTGTGGATCCAATGCCTTGCATTTATTTTTAGGAATCAATCCATATCCTTGGATCTAAAAACTCAAAAGTTATCGACATCGGGCTTGTGTCAAAACCGAGGCTTCAAAGGGTGTCATCCCTCTTACTACCTTCTGTGGAACATGGTTCTAAATATAACAAGCACAATTCTTGCTTCAGCCCAATCTTTGTGGAGGAAGAGATTTTGAGTGAACCATATAAGTAGCCATCTCCTTTAAAGTTCGGTTCTTTCTTTCTGCAACTATATGCTACAAAGCAATCCCCTCGAAGTGCATAAATCCTAAAACCTATTGCTCACATACTCACCTCCATTATTGGTTCGAAGAACCTTGATGAACCATTCCACTTGTTTCTCAAAGCCAAGAGCCTTAAAGTTTTGAAAATGCTCAAAACTTGGACCTAAGCTTAAGAAAATATACCCAAGTATAACCCTAAAATTCATCAATGAAGGTTAGTATATATAGAACTCTAATAAAATAAGAAGATGGAAAATGGCCGAAATGTCACTATGAACAAGATCCAAGGGACGAGTAGCTCTCCAGGATTTTCCCTTGTCAAAGCTTTTTTGAGGGTGCTTTCCAAAGTACAACCCTCACAAAGACCCTTAGAAAAATTGACGTGGGGTAGCCCATTGACCATTTCATTTTGGCTCAATTGTTCAAGGTAATGATAATTTAGATGCCCAAAATGCTCATGCCATAACTTGCTAACCTCATTTGTAGGAGTGAGCAAGGCATTGGGCATTGAATCGAGAAGAGAAGTGGGAAAAGGTATATAACCGTACATGGTGATCTGCCTTTCCCTCACCACATGATGCGATCATAGTTAAGCTCACGAATAATCATTGAGTTAGGACAAAATTTCACTCGCATTCCTTCACCAAGGTGGGTGATTTGGTAAACCGATAGGAGATTGGTAGAGAGATTGGGAACACTCAACACTTGGTTAAATGTTCCACCTTCTATCTCTACCGATCCACTACCAGAAACTGACACATGAGTGTCATCACCCAACATGATTTGGGACATGCCACATGGTTCAATGCTAGAGAATTCAACATCTCAAGAAGCCATGTGGTGCAAGGCACCGGAATCAATAATCCAAGTTGATGATGGAGCTAATCTAGCTATGAGGGCCTTACCTTTCTTCTTTTCATTTTTAGTCTCCTTTTCATTAGAAGACTCACCCTTCTGAGCATTTTGTTTAATGGATTCAGGAAAACTTATTTTATTCTTCTCAAGTAAATGAGTTAAGTGATCAATTTGTTTTCGAAAACAATGCTGCTTGTCACGGCCAGAATTCTTACAATAGGAGCATTTATACTTTTCCTTCTTCATTTTAGGCTCAGAAGTAGAAGTATGAGTGATGGGCTTAACTAGGGGTTGGTTGGTCTTGGTTTCTTTCTTAGGTTGGTCCTTAGTTTCTTTCTTATTTTCATTTTTCTTGCCCTTATTCACCACAAGGGCATGTGACTTGGATTTTAGAGTCCCCAGTTTTCATGTTCTTGAATGAGTTGGGATGAAAAAATGTAAAAGGAGGGCATAGTCCAAGTACTACCCAAGGTGACTTTCATGGCATGGAAAGTTGAAAAAAATAGAGTATTCAGGACCTAATTTAGAAAGAATTGACAAGATCAATTGAGAGTCTTTCTTATCCACTTTACATTCCTTTAGAAGCAGTCTAGTGTGGACAAACTTTGAGAAGAAGGCTGTAGGTTTTCAAAGTCACTAGGATTTAACCCTAGTAGTTCATTCTCCAACTCATGCGCTCTCATGTCATCTTGCTTCCCAAACATATCATCAAGCATTTTCCATGCTTGATGGGGTGTTGAGGAAGTTTTGATGTGGAAGAGAAAGTCGGGAGAGATGGACATACAAATAAGACCTAAGGCTTCATCACAATGGTTGAACCATTTATATTTTTCGGGTTCATCATTAGGTTCGGTCTCTAACCCCATGGTAACTCAGTATAACCATTTACTTCGCAAAACCAATATAATTTTAGATTTCCATTTGAAGAAATTAAAAGGTGTGAGCACTAGTACTTTAGGGATATCCATAATGAAGAGACAGAACCAAGGAATGTAGAAGGAAGGAGAGAGAAAAGAAACAACCACCCCAGAACAAAATTACACCCCAGAGTTTGGCACTTTATAATTTAGTGTGTTGATTAAAACCAGATGTGGCGTGTGTGCCGATAACTTGATCTACCACTAACCTTGTAATCGGCGTAATAACGCACAAAGGTGGAGACAACGATCAAGGTTCGTATGGCACACAGATCATCACCGCATGCAAGCACACGAGAAAGAGAGAAGCAAGAGGGGAAAGAGGGATTTCGAGAAATAGTGTCTCATGTCGGATGAAAGAATCCCTTGGTCATAAGACCATGCGGACACGCTCACAAGTCCACAAGAAAAAAAGGGATAGAACAAAGCTCAAGAAAAAAAATGAGCTGAATTAAGCAATACAAAGACACCCCCTAGAATGTGGCACTTTATAAAATTAGTGCATTTACAAAACTAATGATCCCATCATCTAGAGTGTGAAAAAACATGCAACTTTGACTAAAGAAGTGCTCAAAACCGAGCAACGAGTCAAAAGTTATAGCAAAAAACCAATTCCGGCACTGATGAGAAAAAGCCAATAAGCCTGCAAACGGATTAAAAAAGAACCCTAAATGCATGCAAAAGGTGTTGTATGTATGCCCATTGGAAATGACACGGAATTTGAGATAGGGTTTGTTTGTATTGTGAGGGGGATTAGCCTCCTGCCAATCCTAGACCTCACCCTCTGTCTTCGGCACTCGAAGGAGGGTAATAATACAACAAGCCAAAAAACCAAATTTTACAATGCCAATAAAATGAAATGTTTTTAGCACCTTAAAAACATTTTAAAAGGTCTTAACCCTAAAATTATTTAAAGGGTAATGAAACAAAATGTTTTTAAGAAAAGTGATAAAGTAAAACGTATATAAACACGGTTTTTAAGGTGACAAAAAAAACGTATTTTAGAAGGATATTACTGCTAGGATGATTAAGAAGGCCACGTGGGAAGGAGAGGCAGGTCACGTACTGAGGAGAGGTAGGTAACCACCAGTGGAAATGAATATCTCCATCTAACTATAGAGTGAAGGTGTGTTCAAGATTTTATAACGGTTGGATGGAGTAGATGTCCACGTGGTGAGGAAACGCAGAAACAAAGTCGAAAATACGAGCAAAAAAATAGTAGAGTAGGTCCCAGGATCCAAGGGATAATCCCTTCACAGAGTAGAGAGACGGTAGTTTGGAGCATGAATCGGGAAGCAATAGATCTCTGGGAACGACCACACACTTTGATGCACGAACCAGGAACAAGCTAAACAAGAAAAGACAAGGGGCACATGCAGGTTTGAATGTTTCACTGTCCAGAAAAGGAGGCACGAGCAGCGGGTGGATGGTGGACTGTCCAGAAAAGGAGGCACGAGCAGCGGTGGATGGTGAAGCTTGAATAATCCAATGTAAACACATCCATGTAGGAGAAAAACACGAGCCAATAAGGAACCAAGAAAAAATGAGTTTTCTTTTACCCTGCAGGATCTGAATCTGAACACAACTAGCAAGAAACACATGAACAAACCAGAAACAATAGCCACAAAGATCTAGAAATATCCAAATACGAACTCAGCTGATAATGCAAACCAACCAAATACCTCAAACTTGCAACTGCTGAAACCTCAATACGAGGTGAGCAATAATTCCAAAATGATAATAAAAAAAAAAATTACACACGAGGAAATGAGAAGAAACTAGAAGTAATAAACAACTGAGAAATGAAGAGTGCACGTTTACCAAAACCAGCTCTGATACCATGAAAGAGGGATTCATAAGAACCGATGTTGAAAAGTGATGCACCACAATGAAGTTACACTCTGATGGTAACGTCAAGCCAACACAATACGCAAGATTCAAATCAATGGAAAGAAGATTGCAAGTAAGAAGAATAGGTCTACTCATACTCATAGATCGAAAAATAGGAAGTACAAATAGGGGTGTTGTGTAACCCCCATGCCTAAACATGGAAAGAACCTCAATGACACTGACGCATATGACATTGATTGATGCATATAACGCCACTAGAAGAGGAGTTACAATTCCAAATAAGGAATGTAAATCCTATGACACATTGACGCAAATGACAATGTCAGATTCTATGCCAGAATCTGACACTTGTCATTTGACTTCCTAAGACCTATGACTCTCGCAAGGTGAGATGAATCACCTAGGTGATGTGGATGATGACTACGTAGTCACACACACCAAAAGTTACACCATATTTCAAAGGTATGGCATGCTCCATTTCCCTAAGTCAGAAAGACTTCAAGTCTTCGTATGAGTAAGCTAAGACATCAGAATATTTGGTAAGGAGGCTTAAAAATTTCTTACTATCCTTAGGTAAACAACACTTACCATTATTTAATAGGTGAGGTTTATCTCTGGTACCAATTTTAACCTTCTCATAATCGGTAGAATTTATAGGTCTTGCCTTTTCTTTGATAAACCTATCGTGTTTATCAAAATGTTCTTCAAGTGAAACCAATCCTTTTGTAATTTTATTTCCTTTGAGCTGAATGATGTCGTCACCAATATCTTCACTTTTAACTCCTTATTAAAAATGAGTGAGGTTGTTGATTCACAAAATGTAGAATCACTTCCTTGATGTACATATGTTCAAAATTATCCCCCTTTTCTAAGAAGGAAATAATGTGTTGATCATCATTAAATACTTGCCAAAATTTCACATTATTGGGAATGCTTGGCCTAAAAATCATTTCAATGGTGTATTTTATTGATCAAACTCTAGATGAGGGATCATAAATTAAGTGAAACTTCTAGAGAATATTATTTTCATTATTTCCATGAGAGATGGATTTTATGGAAAAAACATTGAAGGCTTCAATCACATCCCACACTTTATTTCTATAGTGTCTCAAGCAATCTTTTTTTCCTTGAAATTGATTTTTACTTGCTTCATGATCAACTTTGCATCTCCCAAGGATTTAAATTTTTTATCCCTTTCACTTCTACAATTTGGAGGGCAAGGATTAATGCCTCATATAATTTAGTGTTGTTAGTGTTTGAAAATTGGAGTTTGTAAGAAAAAGGAAAAAGTTTACCATTCGAAGATATAAGGAACACTCTTACTCCAGAACCTATTGAGCAACAACTTCCATCAAACTCAAGAATCTAGATCTCATTGGGATCTTGGTAAGTTACCTCGAGGCACATGGACCTCTATATCTATTATATAATTACCCATCTGGAGCTTTGAAATAGGATCTATGCGTGAGGATATTCAATTTTGTTACCATGAACTTTTCCCGAGTCTCCGATATTAGCTTCTTCACTTCTCCTTGATAGGGATCATAGCATGAGACCATTGCATTTGAATCGACCACCCATGTCTCTGCAAATTTTCTTTTTAATAACATACCATATGAAGTGGGAATGTCAACAACTAGAAGGGTTACCTTAACTCACTTTTGAGTAAATTGAGCTAAAGCCATTTGAGCATATTTAATCAGCTCAATTAGAGGAACTTGTTTTGTCTCCATGGAGTAACAAGATCTAAGTGTTTTCATATAATTTAACCCAAGAGAATTTGCTACATTTTTTAGGAATCACATTATCGAAGCTCAAAATCTATAATGTAATTACTTAATTTGCATCTATTGATAAAAAGGACATAAAGAAAGTTTCAACCTTTTCACTTGAAGGTATAGTGACTGCCACAATATTTTGAGTCTTCCCATCTTTGGGAGTTTTTATAATTCCTTTTGAGGATTGAAAAATAGAGTCACATTTGATAAATTGGACAAATTTCTCAAGTTGATCCGTATTGGAATTTAAGTACTTTTCTTGTGACATGGGAATTTTTATTTTATTGATATGATTAATAATATCAAATTTGGGGAAAATGACCATACTTGATGTCTTAGATACATGTTCTTCCAAACTTGGTGATGGCTCACCCTTGACCTTTTCATTGGGCTTAGTTGATAATGATGTGGAAGAAGAAACTTTTTGGTATCGATTTATCAAGTGATTAACTTGAAAAAGGTTCTCCTTTTTTAAGATAGATTTGACCTTGGAAACTTTAGTCATCTTGGACTCTTTAGGAATCTCAATCATTTTAGATTATTTGGAATTTTCCTTAGTTTTAGATTCTTTATGAACTTCCTGGATTTGTTTTTATCTTCCACCTTAGTGGTACTTTGCTCATTTTTACGAGAGCATGTGAATCTTTGTGAAGTATTTACTATTCATATCTTCTACAATTTCTTCGTATTCATCTTCTTCTTCTAAATGGTACTCAAATAAATGATTATTACTTTCCCCTTCAAGATCTTTGACTTCAAGTTCAAATGTCCTAGAGTCTAGCTCTTCTTCACCAACGTTGATGATCTCAAATTCATCATCACTTTCCTCAAAGACATCACACTTTGAGTTAGTCGTAGGATCTACTTTAATAGCAAGCCTCATTAGAGTGCCTGTAATTCTATCTTTATTGGGAATGTAGCCTTTTCTTGGGATTTATTTGTAAGCAGTAGGTTTACTACTTTGAGAATTTTTTTTCAAAGCTAGCATATCATTAGCTAACTTAGTGAGTATGGTCTCAAAAGCATTGGGGGTTTCTTGACTCTTTCCCTTAAGGTAATTTTTCTTGAATTTTCCCACCATGATTAGGTCATCCTCAATTTATATTGCCATTGATTTAGCAAGTTCCAAAGTAGCTAATCTATCCCTTCTTAGGTGATAGCACACTTTTGGTTATTTTACATTAATAAAGATTTATTTTTTCTGTCAGGGTTCTAGCGAATTCCAATAGGAAATTTTTTCACCATTTTATTAAACTTATCCATGAAATTACTCATGGATTCTTTTGGCTCTTTCTTCACCTAAGATAGTTAGACTAGATGGGCATGTTCATCTTCTGTCATTTTGAACCTATCTTCAAACTTACTTTTCATATCATTCCATTTTGTGATGCATCCATTTGGGAGATGATAAAACCAATCCATGACAATCTCCTACAATGTTTCAATGAAGATGAAAACAACAAAATCTTCATATTCCACCGAAAATACTACACATGCATCAAAAAAGGTAGAAATGTGGTCATCAGATGAAGTCTTCCCATATCCATTAAACTTGGGAAGAATCTTCATCGATCCTCATGGGATGTCATGTCGACCTAGTAAGGCTAATGGGCCTATGGAATTTCCCCATGGTACACTAGCAACCATCCTCGGAAAAGTTTTGTGCGAGGGTAAAACAATGTGAGAAATAAAAAGTTCTTGAATTATAGTGATTCCTCCCTTACTTGCTTTTTTAGGACTTGATGCAAGGCTTAAGGATTTATGAGGAATTTTCCTCCTTGGAGGACATAACTTGAAACCAAACTTTCCTTGAAAAAAAAGTTGGATTAGATTGACCTTTAAATTTTTCTCCTCACATAAACCTCCTTTCTTCCAACTTGAAATATTTACTATGAAAGGATAATTGGCATGCTTGTAGCATCTCTAGCCTTTTCTCTTTTCTCTCTATCTTGATCTCTTTGTGCTTGAATTTGTAATAACTCTCACAACTAAATTTTATTCATTATTCAATACTAATGCAATAAGATGAAAATGATATTCATTCATGCACATCTCCCAAATAGCTTTCCTAAATCTAATGATATGTCTTCTTGAGTATCTATAAAAATAATATTTAGTTAAGATAGGTGAGTTACCTATAATAGTTATACAAATTATTACCTTGGTAGAAGAGGTCCGCATTGATGAAAAACAATCAACACATGTCTAGGAGGTATTCTAGCCACAAGTGTGGGTTCTCTTCTTCTAAGTTCTTCATGTTAGGATTATGTTTTTTTTTATTATGGGTAAATAGTTTTGAAGGGACTATACCTTGTATACAAGAAGGCTCAAAATCCAGATAAAAAAGAGGTAAAAACAGCCCAAAAAAGAGCAAAATGTCCAACATCAGAGGGCTCAACAACTAGATAATACAAAATAGTAATAAAATAGGATCAAGACATATAGTGATCCGAATCAAAAGCTAGAAGAGACAAAAAATGAACAAGAGATAACCATCACTGGACATCTCAGCCAAAAGACAACACCAAAGCGCGATCAATAACAACCGCATGGCTAGTAAACAACAATCAGAACTCCGCATCACTTGATAGCCCGGTCAATCTTGGCTTTGATCATTTGAAGTGAGACAAAGAATGCAATGGTGGTGGCCTGGGAAGGGTCTTTTAAATCTTCTTGAGCAATTGCAATATCTCTTTTCTCCTTGGAGCCCCAAATTTCCTCAGTAATACCGCTGAGACTGCAAATACTACAAACATGTTGTTCAATGAAATTGTAGATACTTTTAAGGGCAGAGAGGATATAGTTATTACGTCCTTTTACATTTCCAAGTCTGCCATCCAGAGATTGGAGCTTCTTGAAAATTTCAGCAGTGATATCCTCCTCATCATCATTTTGTAGTTTCCTTTTTCCCTTAGCTTTATCCATATCTCTAATAACACTCTTAAGTTCTTGAATTTCCTTTTCCATCTTACCCACTCTGACCAACAAGTCCTCATCCTTAGGCTCCTCCACTAGATTACTAATGTGCAACAGATTTGCAGGCAAGCTCCAGGTCTTTATGAATTCTAAGAACCCTCTGAGAAGCAGGGACCTTTTTTCATCTCCTTCCTTTTCTTGCTAGTTGAAGCAGTGTCAAGCTTCCTTTCGGGTAGGGGCGGAATGGAGGTAGGGGGCAGGGGGAGGAATGAAGGCAGAGGGAGGAGTAGAATCCAAGTGGGGATAGGCTGAGCAATGGTTGTGAATAAGTAGTATTAACCCTTGATGAAGGGGAACCGCCCTAGTGTGATTTTGAACTTCCAGAACCGATTTCTCCAAAGAGTTCAACAAGTAATGAGGTAAGTTTATGATGATGTCTCTACGAAAGTGATTAAGAAAGATCAAATGATTTTAGGGAATAGTGAAAAATTTCCCCTCTAAAGTAACATACCTTACTACCATCCTTGCGATCTCAAAGAAAAGCTTGAGAATAGAGGAGAGCTTGATGCCGGTAGTAACAAATTCAAGATTTTCCCCTCATTAAGAAACTTCTTAGCTTCTACCTCTCTATCCACCCACTTGTTAAAGAATTTGGTCTGTCTAGACTAGGAGGCGCTGATTTGGGCAATAAGCTCCTCTGATATCTCAACCTCGATGTTGTTGTACTTAACCACGTGATTCCTCCATCCTTGAGAAAATTTAATTGAGAGATCTTGATCAAAACCTTGAATTTTTTCAATGAAGTTCATGAGACCCCATTTTTGTATGTATTTCCAAAGAACTATATCATTTTTCCAAGTTGGATTATGGGTGGGCTCTGTTTTGCAAGGTGGTCCCCCATTTTTCCTGTGTCTCTACCCGCAACGATAAAAAATTGAAAACTATGCGGATCAGCCTCAGCTCTGTTTTTGAATCCCTCCCAATCATGTGAATATATGTAATTATTAAACTTTACTTTGTAATTATTTAACCTGCTCCTTAGCATCCACCCTATGCCTATTAATGATGATGCTCCAGGTTGCACAAATCTTTGATGATGTCATCATTTTGTACTTAAAAAGCCGCTCCTTAGCATCAGCACTACAACCTTTAGTGATTATGTTCCAAGCCATGTAAATCATTGATGATGTCTTCATTAACTTTAGTGGGAAGAATGTCACCTCTTAGCCAAGTTTGAAAAGTATTATTAACCCCAAAATTTTCCAAATCATCTGCCACCCTATTGCCTTCTGATAGGTATGTTTGATTTCAAAATTTTCAAAACTCTTGCAAATATCAGTAGCTTCAGCAATAAAGTCTCTGATTGACCAACTGGGGGATTGTTTTTGATTTAGGAGATTGATAATGTTCAGCAAATCACCCTCAATTATAATATTTGAAATATTACAATCTCTGGCTAGCCTTATACCCCAAAGAGCAGCAAGAGCTTCTGAGTAGTGGTTAGTTTGCCTACCCATTTTTCTAGAAAAGGTAGCAAAAAAATAGCCTCTGTGATCTCTAATGACTCCCCCACCTCTAGAATCTCCAAGATTTCCTTTTGAGGCCCCATCAAAATTCAATTTATGCCAAGCATTGGGAGGCTTAATCCATCGGACAATGGATCTATCAATACTATTATTATTCTTATTCAAAACAGTGCCTATATTCCAAGTAGCCAAAATGTTCTCTTCTTCCTCAGGGTAAAGTCTATTTTTAGGAGGTTTAAATCTTTCAATGTTGTCCTTCACATCAATGATAATTTCTTTGTAGACTTTGTTACATAACTTTCTAGTATTCCTGAAAATGACATCATTACGAGCTTTCCAAACTCGCCACATGGTGTGGGGTAAAACTAGTTGCCATAATCTCCTCACCACACAATGTTTGTAAGGAGAGTTCCATTGTTCCCAAGCTTGAAGACAAGTAAGGGGAAAGATCCAATCCTAATTAAATTTTGCAAAAATAAGATGCCAAATTTTGGAAGTGTACTTACAATGAAGAAATAAATGTTTGATGTCTTCTGTTTCTTCCTGACACATGCAACATCTATTCAGCATGATGAACCCTTTCCTAATGATATTTTCATTAGTTAGGATCTTTCCTTTAATGATAAGCCACCAGAAAAAGTTCACTCTAGGGGTTAGCTCTGGCATCCACAGCTTATGCCACTCAGTATCACTTTCAATAGAGGCAAAGAAAGAATTGTAACTTGATTTAACCGAGTACTCTCCATCAAAATAATATTTCCAAATGAGCTCATCCTTATGATTTTGAGGACTGATATGAATGAGGGAGAGATGAATCTACATAGAAGAGACATCAGGCTGCACATTATCCTCATCTACTTTTAACTATTTCCATTTCCTTTTGTTTTCATCCACCTCAATATATCCCTGTACTTTGTGCCCATAATTTCTAATTAAGTTGTCTTTAATGTGACCATAAGAGGAAAACCAGTTAATATCTGACCATTTATCAGTCCAGAAATTAATGTCTTGACCATCCCCAAGCTTCCAGCTACATCCCTGAGAGAGAATATGCTGAACGTGGAGAAGATTGTTCTAGAAAATAGAACCATTCGGAAGAGACTGATCAGAAATAAAGGAATTCTTGCTTTGGTTGGAAAGGTATTTGATTTTAACCAACTCTGTCCAAGGCTTGTGTTCTTTTATAAGTCTCCAACCCAACTTTGTAATAAGAGCAACATTCATATGTTTGATTTCTTTGATTCCTAACCCCCAATCCTCTTTGGTTTACAGACCTGCTCCCAAGCCACTAAATGGTATCTAAACATGTCTTTAGTACCATGCCATAAAAATTGCTTTTGAATTTTTTTGATACTATTCAATACTCTGCCGGAATTTGAACATTGACATGATATAAATAGGTAAGTTCTGAAGAGTGCTTTTTATCAATAAACACTTGCCTGCACTTGAAAGTAAAGCTCCTTTCCAACCAGCAGTTTTTTTTGGAATCTTTTAATAAGATCATTCCAAACCTCATTAGAAACCTTACAAGTACTCAAAGGGAGTCCTAAATAAGTAGCGGGTAGTGAATTAATAGTGCATCCAAGTATAAGAGCAATATTTCTTTGCCTTTCTATAGGAGTATTGAAAAAATAGATAGAGCTTTTGTCAAAATTAACTTTTTGCCCCGAGGCTTCCTCATAAAATCTAAGAATAGTTTTGATAGCCTTCGCCTCAATTATTGAGGCCATCGAAGAAAGGAGAGTGTCATCAAGAAAACTGCTAGTGTGAGGAAACCTGATTACTAGAAGTAGGTTGAAATCCCTTTATCATACCAATATTAATAGCTTTTGAGATAGATCTTCTTAAACTATCAGCCATTATAATGAATAGAAAAGGGGAGATTGGATCCCCTTGCCAAATTCCTCTATTGCTGGCAAAAAAACCAACCAGTTCCCCATTAACAACCACTGAGAATCGGGAAGAAGAAATGCAAGAATGTATAATTTTCTGAATTTATTTTGAAAACCAAACTTGGATAAAACCTCATCCATGAATTTCCATGAGACTTTGTCAAAAGCCTTATGCATGTCTAACTTGATAGCCATCCCTACTTTTTTACTTTTATCCATTGTATGAATTGTTTCATGGACCATAATAACTCCATCCTGAATAATTCTTCCCTGAATGAATCTGCTCTATTGTTGAGAAATAATCTCCATTAGAATAGGTTGCATCCTAGTGGTTAAAATCTTTGTGAAGATCTGATATATTACATTAACCAAACTGATTGGCCTAAAATATTTGAAATCCTTTGCATCCATCTTCTTAGGAGCAAGCACAATATGTGTATTATTTAACTCTTTTATGAGATTTCTAGTTCTGTAAAACTCATTAACAGCTTTCAACAGATCTTCAGAGTAGATTTCCCAGCATCTTTGGAAGAAGTTTGCAGAAAAACCATCAGGGCCCGAGCCTTATCCCCTTCCAGAGAAAAAATATCTTTTTCAATTCCTCAATGGTGATAGTTTTGGAAAGAATCTTAAACCTCTCAGCAGGTAGTAAATTATTAGGAATAGAGTCTAAGAGAAAGGAGGCCGCTTGCTCATTGTAGGAATTATTCTCAGTGAGCAGATTCTTGTAGAATTTGAGGGCTTCTTCTTTGATGTCTTCAGAATCCATAGTAATGTTCCCATTTCCCTTAGAGACTTCAGTAATTCTATTACAAGCCCTATGTTTGAGGGCTGTCATATGAAAAATTTTGTATTCCTATCACCTGCTTTTAACTAGAGAGCTCTAGACTTCATTCTCCAAAAGGTTTCCTCACAAGTTGTTTATATTATGCAGGTCTGAAAGAATATTTTTTCTGTTGATGATCCTCTAGGGTCATACCTTTCAAAGAAACTTTAAGCTCAAACTCTTCCAGTTGTTGCTTAAGCTCTTTCTTTTTTTCAAAGATATTCCCAAAAACCTCTTTATTCCAGATTCTAACCTTTTGCTTCACATTTTTCAGCTTCTGAAGAAGCCTGAATTGAGCCATCCCTGATCCTTCCCAAGACCACCACTCTTTAATTCTGTCCAGAATATCCTCATGCTCAAGCCACATCTTTTCAAATTTAAAATTATAGTGGAAAGGTTTTGACCAATTGAAAAAATTAAGGGCAATAGGATTGTGGTCTGAACCTGTCCTGGGAAGGGAAGAGAGATGAAAATTTTGATCTAAGATCCAATTAGTAGAAATGAGAGCTCTATCCAATCTAACCTGAATCAAGCTTTCCCCAATTCTTCTGTTAGACCAGGTAAATTGATTACCATGAAGTTCTATGTCCATAAGATTAAGAGTCGATATGAAGTCAACAAATTCTTCCATGCTGATAGAAAAATTAGAGTTCCCTCAAAATTTTCCCCATATTTAAAGGAGTGTTAAAGTCTCCCATTATCAACCAGTTCATATCCTCAATATTATTCGAAACAAGACTAACTCCTTCCACAAATTTCTTCTACCAGCAACAGTATTAGGGGCATAAATATTGGAAAGAATCCAACTAGAATTATTCTCAAGGATTTTAAATATTATAGCTAAATGATTCAGGAGGAAGAAATCACATTACCATGAACAATTTTAGTATCCCAAAAAATTGCTAAGCCTCCAGAAGCACCTTGAGAATCAACAACAAAGGCAACATTCTCCCAGAAATATCTTTTGCAATCTTCAACAGCTTTACTTTTCATTTTAGTTTCCTGAATTAGAAGGATGTTGGTCCTATTTGATCTTTTAATTTCCTTAAGTATTATTCTCTTAGGTCCCCCATTGAGCCCTTTGACATTCCAAGAAATAACCTTCATTAAAAAAGTTTTGGGGATGAGGTTTCGGATGGTTCAAGATCCTTTGAGTACCATCTACAATTTCTTTCTCAGTTTCTTTTTCTCTTACTTCTCTCTTGGAGAGTCTTCCTTTTCTATAGGTGACTCCAATATTTTTGTTCTCCTAGCAGTAGCCCTTGTGATTCTTGAGGTGGAAGCTTCCCAACTTCCTATCTGCTTCTTTTTATCACTATAGAGCAATTCTGGAATTTCTTCAAGACCTTTTAGTCTTCGTTTCTTACTTCTCACTGTGATGAATCCATCTTTATCACATTCGACAGAATTTTCTTTATAGTAGGAGTAATTTCCCCTTCCTCTTCTCCTTTATCAAAATCTAGTTGTTGAGCTAGTTTAGGAGTGAGCTCCTCCATATTAGCAAACTCTTTATCCTGGTTTAGATCTCTTTCCATGGATTCCAAAATCCCTTTGGTTTTTCCTTGTCTCATTTTGTGTAGTTCTAGAGCGCTACTCTTAACTATCAGTTCTTGATTAGGAAGAGGAGAAATTTTTTCCATCTCTTCTTCTATAGAAGTGGAAAGGTGAATGTAAACTTTTTCATTTTCTTCATCAACTTCCATGTTCAGCTTTACTAGATTTGAAGTCTTAAGGATCATTTTTGGATCCACTTCCATTTCCTTCGTGCTTTCTCCTTCCTTTGTCGATTCAAGATCATTTTCCTTTTTGGATTCATCATGCTTTTCCGACTGGTGAATTTTGGGTCTCCATAGTTTCCTATAAACCGGTGGTCTCTTTATTATGGTCTTAAAACCTTTTTTCCGGTCCTTAAACCTTAGGTTCATCTGCAAGCGATGAACTCCTGCATGTTGGTTCTGGTCATCAGGTAGAGAGACTTTATCATCCTCATCCATCTACTTTTTCCCTTGTATCTCAGAATGATCCAAGGGATTTTCCAACTTTTGCTTCATTTGTTTAGAGCATTTGCTGGGAAAATTCCTAGTTTATGAAATATGTTACATCTTAGCTAGAAAGCCTCATATTCAATTTTCTATTTCCATGCCCCCAATTTGGACTGTAGAATGATGTGATCAGGAAGCTCCTGATCCATATCAGATGAGACACAAAACCTTGCAAAGGCAAGTCTGGATCTATTTTTCGTAGGTCCATCTAACCCAACTAGTGAACCAATTGATTTAGCTATATGAAGAAGAATCTCATCATCCCACATATGAAGAGCTGTACGGGAGTCTACACCAGATGGGTATGGTATGTATGTTCTCAGTATTTGGATTAAACCCAATATACCATTTTTTAGAAAAAGCCCCATATTGCCAATGCACTGGGGACCACCCAATAAGACAAATTCCACATCAACTTGGCGATTAAATTGGGCTAGAAAAATACCCTTAGCCATGGTGGTGATATTCGAGATCTCCTTTTGGTTTCCATCTGCAAATGGCCCATTTTCTTATAATATCTACATTGGGTCTTGATCCCAAAAACTTTCCAACTAGGGCTAGATTGGTTTTCTCAAGAGCTCTATGCAGACATCCGTCAAGCACTTGTATGTGGGTCACCCCCTCATTATCTTTTGTACTTTTAAAATTCAGCCCACATGCAGGGGAATGAGGACCAACATTTTTGTTAGGAGGAACCTTAACAATGTCCGCCCAGGCTCTAGATCCGATACTAACACCTTTAGCTAGTTCTCCCTCTCTTAACGGTGCCTTAACAACTAGTTCGCAGCCTTTTGAGAGACATTCAACAGCCAGTGCAGCTGAAACCACACTCTTAAAACCCTCCCGTAGTCCTCCATGATCTTCAAACCCGCAGTCCTCTATGATCTGCAATGTTAGGATTATGTTAGTGTTAACATTATTTGTATTTAGTTTATTATTATATTATGAGTTTTTAGAAAAAATCATAATTATAATACTCATTATTTGGTTTTATAATAACGAGTTGTTAAAACAAACTCATGTATTATTGTGGGTTGTTTCTACATTGTAGAAACAACCTCTCCTATTTATTTGTAAGCTCCGCACGATTGATTAATACAAAGAATATAGAATTATTCCATGTGTAAATTTGGTTTCAAGATTTCATTTGGTATCAGAGCGTGTAATTGATCATGTTCCTATGATGGAGAAGAAATTTTATTTGTAGGGGTAGTCGACCTGTGCTTTTCCCTTAAAGATGAAATATGTTTACAGGTACTTGTCGTTTAGGTAGAAGTGGAAAAAAATAGAATATTCTATCATTTTTTCTTGCTCGTCCCACATTCCTGTGGATCTCTTCATATATTTGATCCAAAATTGTCATTGCTTTTGTTTATTTCAAATCAAGGCATCTACAAATCATACCATCAACTTTGGGCGTAAGTTTTCACCATTCCAATCTGTTACAACCTGAGAAATCTGTTAAGAGTGGGTTTGTTTAGATAATTCAAAGATACGTTTGAAGCATCGATCACAATATTCCATTGAATATACATGAGGTTTTGTGCCTTTCATCGGGATATCTCCATCGCTATAATTGTTTTGGCTCTCTAAATGCTTGATAGATTATCTAAGCATGGATTTTAGACTGCGTTATGCATGCCATGAATTTTAAAGGAAACACAAATCTGTATGTACATGAGGCACATAGAAAATGTGATCATAGGAGAACATTTGCAGATCCCAACATTCTACCCTTAGACATGTTTGATTATGAATCATTTTATTTTAGGTTTCACTGTGCTTATTCATGTTCCATCCTTGGCTTTGACCCAGTTGGTGGAAGCATACCAGAGACCCTACACGTTGAGATTCAAATCTACAACTACATCAATCAGGCTAAAATATCTTCTTTGGAAATCTATACATGATTTTTGCGTTGATCAAATCAGTAAAATCCATTGCCTCAGTTCATGCATGTCATCTTTCTACATGTAGATCTAATTTGTCCTATTCAACTTGCATGGTAGTCAGCTGCAATATGTTGGTTGAATAATCTCCTTGTGAATGCAGTTAGTACTGGGGATGATCATTCTCTACGGAAGTATTGTGAAGAAGTATTCAGATGGTTTAAAGCAGATAGTATATATTGTCCTCTAGTCTATGTGCACATGTAGCCATCTATCGAGTGGAATCAATAAATTATACAATAAGGTATTCAAAGCTGTGAATATGTTTTATTGATTATGAGTCCTTTAATATCTTAGTAATGTTTAGTTATACAATATAAAAGGTCGATTCAAAATGGATAACTTTAATGTTATCATTTGTCATGTATTTAAGATTGAGTATATCCTATTTAGTGTATGCACTTCATCCCATGTAGTTAACATTTTGTTCTATGTCAAGTAGTCTAATTCTCAAAATAAAGTATTGTTCTTTATTTTCTTGTCTAGTATCAAAATATAGAGTCACCTGTTATCATATATTGACATTGTAGTACGTCAAGAGTCCTTGTCAAAAGCATGTCTGTCAAATTCAAATGTTGTCCTCTTAAATTCAAGTCAAAAATTAAAGTTGAGTCAAGTTTTGAGTCATATAGGTGATTTTAGGTTTTATTTTTAATAGTTATTTTGTAAATTTTCATCATGAGTTAGAGTCAAAAGTTTGAAAAAATAAAAAAATTACCTTACGAATGTGTTTTCGGTGGAATCCAACATTCAAAGCATGTTACTAAGTCTTATTATCACATCCAGCTGAATTAGCAGCCATCCACTAGAGGTCGAGAGGTAAAAAAGGAAGGAGGGAGAGCAACACCTCTCGTGGGTCACCAATGATGAGGTCGCATTCAAATTTGGTGGCAAGTATTTTCTATTATTTTAGTTGTGTGGTGTGTGATGAATAAAATGGTGTGCAATTTCCTTCCCCTATTTTGATTCAAATGAGGAAGATGTGTATTTTTGATGCTGAGAATAGTTGTATAGGAGGGTAAGTGAACTGGAGTGATCCTCAACTACGAGAGATCCTTCAACTTTCATACTTCTAACATCGATCGGCGGTGAAATCTAACGTTCCTTTGGAAGTGAAAGTGGGAACTGATGAGTTCGTGTATGTAGGTGAATCGGTGGAAGTGTGGTCATCTGGTATGGGGTTAACTTTGGTGAAATGGATTGGTCATGTGCATTAAGATCCAGATAGAAAGATCCAAGCCAGCAATATGTAGACCTAAAAGTATGTGGAGGCATACGATTAAGTTCCAGTTTTATGGTGAATTTTCTCCATGTTCACATTAAGGGGTGATATCGGTAAATAATGTTCACACTAAGGGGGTGAATGTTAGTATTATGTTAGTTTTAACATTATTTGTATTTATTTTATTATTATATTATGAGTTTTTTAGAAACAACTCATAATTATAATAATCATTATTTGGTTTTATAATAACGAGTTTTTAAAACAAACTCGTGTATTATTGTGGGTTGTTTCCTACATTTTAGGAACAACCTCTCCTATTTATTTGTAATCTCCCATATGATTGATTAATATAGAGAATATAGAATTATTCCATGTGTAAATTTGGTTTCAATCTTTCACTTCAGTGTAGATTTCTCTATCAATGGATCTATCAATAGCCATAAATTACTGCAAGCTTTCTTGGTTTTCCCAAGCTACTATTCAAAGGTTGACAACAATGTCTCCTTGAAAATATTCATTGGTCATAAGATTAGGTTGAATCACTGGAGATTGATTGGAGAGGATAGTCATAAATATTTAGCCAAGCATGGGTTAACGATTATTTAATCCCCAACGGAGTCACCAAAAATTGTTAGAAAATATATTTTCATGCATGGAAATGACATACAACAGTCATGGAACAAATTCCCTCCTCAATGATGGAAAGGTTTCCTTTATTGAAAACCAAAACTGTATTTACATCTATACATTCAAAATTGTATGTGGGAGGTGTTTCAGGGACATAAAATAGAAAGAAGCGTGAATGATGGAAATGAAATGGAATGGATGAAAGTAGCGTACAATAGTTGGGTAAAAACAAATCCTAATTTTTCATAGAGAATAAGAAGAACAATGAATAACCATCTCAAATAAAATAGAGATTGAATAAGCTAAATAAGAATAAATGAAAGGGAACACACATGAGCAAGTAGATATCGAGCTTGATCACTATGAACAAGAACAAAAATTAATAATGTTGAAAATAAGATCAAAGATAGTATTCTCATGAAAGATTTAAACACTAACATCTAATGAACATAAGAACATAAAATTTTATTAGATTTAATGAAAGGGAAAACAAGTTTATATTTCATTAACTCTCAAAATGTCTTCACAAAAGAACACAAAGTTTCTTTCTTGAAATAAAGCTTGCACAAAAGTATTTTGTGTCCTCTCTCAAAGTCACCTTAAAAATGAGCCCCTAACTTCCTTTTATAACCCAAAAATTTGTTACAAATTAGTTAGGGTTATAATGCAACATCAAATTAGGGAAGATTAAGTAATTATTCCTTTTTAACTAACTTTTAAGAAGTAACTGAAATTAGAAACCACTTAAGTGATCAAAAGTCTACCAAAATGTGAGTTAACAATAACATCACTTTAAATCATAAAACAAGACCCATTTCCTTATCCATTAAATTGGGGTCCTCCTATCTCAATCACATGAGAAATGGACTCTCCCACTTTGTTAGATACTAGAATGCTATCTCCACAGTTATGATGGTGAAATTGGGATATGTCACCTTTTCCAATTGAAAATATCATAATCTTTCTAATGTCTTGAACATATTCTCTTCTTTTAGAGGTTAAATTGGTTGAAGCACAACCTCTTAGAACATCTACAATTCCAAAATCTTACCTAGCATATTATGCAAGATGGCCATTTTTGATCAAGCATCCTCAAATAGGTTCCTTAATTTGAAACAACGCTCTATTGAAGTAGAGGAGAATTTGATGGTAGGAATTTACATGTCCTTAAAAAATTGTGAGATTTTTTCTTCAACATGTTCTCATGAGTTCCTTTGATTATGCTCGTCCATGAAATCACAAGGTATTTCAGCTATGAACTCTTGGATTGAGGCAAATGAAGTGAAGGATTCATTATATATGCTCTCGTAATAAATTATAGAATCTTCAAGAAACGTCTTCCATGACTTTATATGTATACCCAATAGAAAGCATTTCCATTAGCATTTTAATTACATGACCTCCTCAATGGCTAGAATTGTAGATTCCATACTCATCATCTCTTTGCAAACTAGGAAATACCTCATCTAGATTTGATATGCTAGAAGAAAAATATTCCTTAAAAGAAAGGATTGGATGTAGGTATGTACTAATGCCTTCATGTATATTTTCAGCCACTTCAATTGTCTTCCTCCCAAACATGATAATCACTTAAAGATAGGATTTAGTGACACGGCTCAAAGTGTTTTCCTCCTTTGATAGATTGAGTGTTTCTTTGTCGAGGGCAGCCACTTTGCATCAGTACTAGAAAAGTGGAGAATATTGGATTTATCAAATGTTGAACATAATTCACCAACTGATCCTTTCTCGGATTTAAGTTGAGAATTCTAAGATTTAGAATTTTTACAAAGTGGTAATGTGATCTCAATCTTGAATTACAAATCTAGCCAAAAATGAGTGTGAGCGAAAAATCAATCTTGTTCAAGAATTGGGAAAAACTCGAGCTCCTTCTCATAAGATGAGCTTACACAAGATTTTAAAGTGGGCTATTTTTTCGATCTCGAATATTTGAGCTCGGGTACATGCATGAATTGAGCCAAGATACTTTGAGCTTGGGTTGTAAATTGTCTACCTCTAGAATTGAAAATCATTCAATTCTCGAGTTCGAGCTAGATGGAAAAGAATGGGTTAGGCTAATTTGAAAGTGGAAACTTTGAGCTTGTTTGTGTAGGCTCAAGATCTACTATCATTGGCCACTTTTTTTGGTGAGCTCGGGCTCATGTTGGTCGTATGTTCTCTTTTCATGGTTTAGCCACACCTTGTCCTTTTTTTGGGCCTCGTAACTCTCGACTAAGTTATTGTTTCTCTCTTGAATTTTTGCATGGTCTGCATTTGATGTGTAAGGTGGCACTTCCGAGGTGTCTAATTCCTTCACTGTATTTTATATTTGGGCTTCAAGCTAATAGTAAAGGATATATGGCTAATACATAGGTCAAGTGTTTAAGAAACAACTTAATAGCTTGTGTTACTCGCTGAAATCTCAAGCACCTTTGTTTTATTATACAGAGGAATGATTACATGCTTGGGAGGAAAGAGTACATGCTCAAATTGTATGGAAAATGTAATCAAATTGCATTACCACCTCCTATATTGAGATTTTCCCTTTACTTGGGCTGTAGAACCATGTTGATAGTTGTGCTCATCCTTTGCGTGGCCTCTCAATGTACACAATAAAACTAAAAACAATTTTAATATAAATGACATGAAAAATAAAATAAATCCTCTAAACTCAATTCATCTTATGTTATTTTTAACTTTAGCGAGGGTAATATGAGCTTGTGCATATTATATTGATTAGGCTTGACTTGCATAGTCCATAGATCAGTCAAAAATGAATGAGTTGGGTCATTCGTGAAAAAAAAATTGTGAGCAGGAGGATCGGGGCAAACATGCACCAAAGGCCATATGCCCAACTAGAAATGAGTTACCTCCTTGGGTATAGATGAATATCAAGTTGGGTCGGATTATAATGGGCTCGAGCATATGCATAAATAAAGATCTCAAGATTGATTGTGTAGGAAGGCTATGAGAAAAATTGGAGTGTTTGGGACTCAAAATTGAGATCCTTTAAAAACCTACACATAAACTAGATACAAAACCATACCTTGAATCGAGCTATGGGTATGAATTCGATGGAGAGAACAACTGGAACATTCAAGGTTTCCTAACTCTAGCCAATTCCCATGTCAAGTTTCCGTGTGAAAGTTAAGGAGTTCCTGTGGAATGTGTTTTTCCTTCTTATGGCTTTGGATGTCTGCAATCTTTTCCTTTTTCTTCATATTCAAAATTTCTCCCGTAACTATCTTCTTTTCTGCTTCTTGGATGATGGAAGTCAAAATATAATTTCCCATGACAATTAAATTCCCACATGGAGAAAATGAGAAGATTCTTCCAAATTTGTCGAACAATTTTTTTAAGGATTAAATTAATATTTATTTATTAAAAACCTTCAAATTTAATACATTTTATTTTATTATATAAAAAGGTAAAATATTAATTAATTAATTAAAACACAATTTACAACATAGAAGGAGGACCACCTAACCAAAATGAATGAAACGAAGGTCAAAATGATCAGAAAAATAAAACGATCATGACGAAGGTAATAAACCATAAAAAGAAACTTCCAAAAAAAAAAAAATTCATGTTATAATTTTGTGAAGTCAAAATTAGCTGATAACACATCCCATACTCTTGTTAGAGATACCACTATATACCCAACCATCCATATACAAACCTCTAATCAAGCTCATCAATTGAAAAATACTTACCTTTTAGCTATCACAAACCTAATCATGCTTTGCACTTCTCCTTACTTCTTCCATGATGCATAGTCACACTTGATACACCTCATAGCATGAATTGAAGACTAATACACAACATATATACCTATTCAATTCACACACATACTTGGAAAGCACCATTACACCCCACCTCTGATGGTCTGGTCAAGTCATCATATATAATGAATCTCTTCTTCATGGATCCAACAATCTTGTAACATGACATTTTCTAAATCATCTTTAAAACATGTTGAAGACCTTCAAAAACATAATGAGCATACCTTGAATTCATGATTACACTACTATATTATCAAAATTCCAATCATTCATGCTCCCCCATAGCACCATGCTTCTTACAAATGGTAATGTTTCTAAGAATCCTAGTAGAGACATTCTACAACATGAGGATTTTAAAATAGCAAACTAAAGAGGCTCCATGACCCCTTTGAAACTTGTGACTCAATTTTTTCTTCATTCTACTGACCTACAACCTGAGAGCCTTCTTTTTTTACTTTGATGACTTCCTTTAATGGAATATCATGACCTACTCTTGGCTCCCATAGCTGGCCTTGTCTCATCTCATGCATTATAGGACCCTGAAATCTAATGTTTTACCTTGAAGGATAATTAAAATCTCTCTCAACATGTCCAACATCATTCTAATTAAATAAGACAACTTCACTCTTAACCCTAGGACATTCATTTCTCCAATTTTGACTATATGGTTCATATAAGCAGTATCTAGTTGTATGACTTTTCTCATGACAATTATAGGACCTAAAGTTTTTTGATTGATCATATATTATCTCTCCATGGATGATCATCTTTGAAAAACCTCCTACACTCCTTTTCTATATGCCCAAAACAATTACAAGTATAACAATAGCCATTAAAATATTTTTCATAATGTTTTATGCATTGGGAAGCCTCATAGACTTTGTATTCACATTTTTTTGAAATTTATATCCTTTTAATCCTATTTAGTACTTGGATCTTTAATTTTTTTGCTTTAAAAATTTCATATTTCATCACTCCTTTTCCCTTAAGGTCTTATTTTAACCCTAAACCTGTTATGTTTCCTATAAACCTTTGGATGCCTAAGATATCATTAAGATCCATGGCACTCTTTTCAAACTTATTGAATGATTTATCTCTCCCATTAAAAAGATCATATCTTCTTCAAACCTAATGCAATATTCTTCTTTGGATTTCAGGATTGTAATCATGAAATACATATGTCTTTCTCGATGTTTGATTATCTCATCAAGCTTACTGGTTTCAGAATAATGCTTCTTCTCAATATCATGAATTTTTTCTTTGTACTCCTTGACTTGCAATATCAACTTATTTTACTCTTTTCAACATACTTCAATTCATTCTGAACACACATTATCTCAGTATCTATGTCATCTCCTTCTTCTTCTTCCTCAAAGTACATAGAGTCACCAAATATTATGAAATCGTGACTTGTAGATCTCATAACATCCTTGGACATGAATAAGAATTCATCACATACCACTTCACGCTAAAATTCAGAGGCAGAATCTGAAACACCATCATAGCTACTAGCCTCAGATGAACAACATTCTTTCTTTGTGTAGAAACTCTTCTTGGAATTCTTTTTGTTGTCAAACCTCTTGAAATTATTATTTCCTTTATCAAACTTGTGAGTCTTCTTGTCATGATCTTCATCATTCTCATCATCATCTTCATCCTTGTTCTTATGAGGGAACTTGTTGGAAAAGTGACCTATTTCACCACAGTTAAAGCATTTAAAGGTAATTTTCCTTTGTACTTACCTGAACCAAGTTTTAGTCTTCTAGAAAACATGGAAATTAGTTCATCATCATCAATCTCAAGAGCAGCATCATCATCATTAGTATTCTTATCCTTTGAATTATTCTCAGCCTTGAAATCAATCTCCTTCTTGATAGGTTTTGAATCCATGATCCTCATCTCATATGCAATCAAGATGTCATGTAGCTCATCCATCAACATGACCTTCAAATCCTTAGCTTCCTTAAAAAAGAATTTAGGATCAAACTTGATGTTTAGATAGATTAACACCTTTTATGCCACTGCATCTTCTTTTACTTCTTCACCTAAACCTCTCATGGAGTTGACAACTTGATCAAATCTAAGTAGATATGTAGTAATAGATTCTTCTTCTCTCATATTTAGGCCTTCAAACTGATTTCTAAAATTTTGGAGCTTTTTCATCCTTACCTTGGAATATCCTTCATAGATGACCTAAATTTTCTCCCACATATATTTAGTTGATGTACAATGCATGACATTAACAAGTTTTGATTCAACTAGTCCACACATGATTGCATTAATTTCCTTGGATTTTTCATTACTAGGCTTCTTGTCTGCATTTTTATTGGATTCTGAGGAAAAATATACCCATCAATCACATATTTCCAAATATCAAATCCTAAGGACATGATGTGATTCCTCATCTAGATTCTCCAAAAATCATAGTTTGATCCATCAAACAAGGGATCTTTTCTAGAAGAAGTGCCACTCTTCTGACTCACCGTTTTAGTGCTTCAAATGATATCCTTCAAGTGATTAAAATTCTTTAAAATCACTTGATCTGATACTAATTGTTAGAAACACAATGGAATGATAAGGGTAAATCAATCCTTTAAAACTTTTATCAAATTATATTTAACTTGCATAAACCATCAATCATTCAACCATGCATTAGTTTGATCTTACCAACATGAAAGAACCATTCATAAGAGCATATACCAAGAGATTACAAAAGAAAATAAGATTTGAAGTTGGAAACCATCAGGGGTAATAAAACCAACTGAAACTTTTTATTATATTAATCAAACCAAAATACTTGCATGAATATGAAACATCACATAATATTTGTTTAATGGGGCATCAACCTCTATTTTAGTAGGACACCAATCCTAAAAGGATGATAGAACCCCCTAAGGTGATAAAGAACCAACTCAAATACATGAAGATGAAGACCACTAATGTATTTTTGCAACTACGATAGATAGTGATCACAATTTCAACTCACACACTTCAAAACCCTCTTCGAAGGCACTCTCTTCTACTTCACTCAATATTATTTCTTCATAGGATGATTATGGATATTTGAATTGATTCTATTATATTATATATTTCTCAAACATTCATACTTTCTTTAATCTCATTCATAAATCCCTCATACCTCCTTGACACTCTCTCTTATCTTGCACACACCTCTCTCACACAACTATTTCATAATGAGCAAATACACTCACTTAAATACACAAATATTTCTTTCAAACATAATAAATTGGCCATGAAAATTAATTTTTGTCATAAAAACACCAAAATACAACTACAACATTAAATAAAATCATATGAAATATGTGTATAGGTTAGCATACGATCAAGGCACTCAATAAGCACAACTAAGCCTAAAAGGATAATTTCATCTCCATTAAGAACTCTATGGAATCCAAAGACACAAAGAATATTCATAATTCCTCAAAAGTCTACACACATTTAAAATAAATCCTATCACCACCTTTCAAAATCTCAAGGACCTATGAATTATCCATTCATCTCATAACACCAACAAGTAGGATTGTTTCCTACTCAATCTGGGCACCTTGGTAGACCAATCTTCAAAGAAGAAGACTAAAATTCACTCTAAAATCTAACATATGGAATTAAGACACCAATTTTAAATAAAATAAACCAAATAACACTTAAAACCACTTTATTATTTATGACTCAAACTATAGAGCCATCAAAATAACATTTCCCTTTCGAGGACAAATGTTGCCTAGAAACTGTTCTTGGATGTAGGACATTATCACATAATTATTAACACTTTTAAGAACTCTAAATGCATGGAAAAAGATAAATTTTAACCATTAATCACTCTAAAATTGATATTCATCATAAACCAAGCCAATATATTTGTCTTCCCAACTAATTTCATCAAGGAACCTATACTGTCTTAAAACCCTGTTAAGTAGGTCAACTTGTGACCTCAATCTTACCAACCATAATGACATGAATAACTTAATAAAATCATTAAACAAATAATATTTTATGTCTAAAAAATTCACATATACATTATACTCATAAAATTAGGCCACACGTGCCCAAGAACCTTTTTTCTCCACGACTTCTACAAACTACCTTCTAGACCTAAAAAGTAGTCATCATATTTAGACTGTGTAGACCACTAAATGACTTTTAAAATTTATAAAATAACTTAAAAAATATAGAATAAATCCCCTTATAAACATAAAACCAATTTAGATCACAGCTCAAATGTAAAACTTAAGAGAAAATCTTACTTTCCTAGAAAAAGAATTTTTTTTTGAATGGATTCTACCCTGTAGTCAAGACCACAAACCACAACCATATGAAATTTGGGAGATTCATTTCCATATTTCAATCATCAAATTTTATGATTAAACCCATTTAGATCTAATACCATCAATTTTTCTGAACTAGGGTCTTACTAGAATTTTTGACCTCTTTGGCTTCTTAACAATCATTCATAAAGTTTAGACCCTTATTTGACTTCATTTCAACTATGAGACCTTCTTAACTCTATGCCTCAAAATATGTGAAAATATTAGGTTTCCATGAATAATTTACACATGAAAACCAATACATAACTTTTAATTTCGAGTTGGAACACTCACTTTCTTGAGCTTGATATAGATAAAAACTTCATATCTTGATAAATCTTTCTCTTCTTGGCTTGAATTTTTCTCCACATCTCCAAGATAACCCATCTCAACTTCCTAAATTCTCAATTAATCATTATTATCTCTACATCATCTCAAACACCATGACTTTCCTAGGAAGGTCATAAAAATAGGTCTAGTTTGGGTCTAGAAAAAGTAGATAAACACCATTGCCTTTGATTTAAAGCACTTGAAAAGGACCTAAAAACATTGAGAAATCATAACTCTCACCTTTTCATTCCCTCATGGTCCCACATATCTCTACAAAATATGACCATAATCCATTAGGCCATCAAGCACCTAGAATAGGTCTAGATGAAGACCTAGAAACCTTGCTCTCACCTTGGAATCACTTCCTCAGACCTATATGAGTGTGTCAACACATCACCAACATGTTAAACATGCCTCTACCATGCTTCAAAATCATCCATGCATCTAAAACCTCCATATTCCATCACCCATGTTAATTAGGCCTTCTAGAACAAACAACTCTCACCTTTTTCACACTTGTAACCATGCAAATTCCTATTTTCCCATGTAATAATCACTTCAAGCTTCCTCTTAAACTCCTATTCATCACCCTTTTTCATTAATGCATCTTACATATTTTACATCAAGAAAACACATTTAGAGCTCTCACTTTCCAACAAAACCTCTTCTATTGAATTCCCAAGAATGATATGCTCAATGATTAGATATTTTTAGTGTTAATGGTCCTCTAATCCTTATTATTTTCATCATTCATGATGCACAAGTAAGGTGAGTATTAATGTACAAAGGCTTTGGTGTCAATTTCATCTCCTTTTCTTTTATTTAAAACCTTTTATTTTCTATTGACAACCTAAAATATACCTGAATCACTTATCATGGATTCAATAAAAATCATCAAAATCCAATTGGTTGTTTGGCTGCCCATAATAATAAACATTAAAAATTTCCACACCAAACTCATTTTTCTCGATAATAATTTCTTGTAATATCTTGTTTGATTAACATTGAACACATTATAAGCACATAGTTGCATTATTGGGGTATTAATGAGTCAAGTTATTCCACAAAAATCAATGATATAGGCACAATACAAACCTAAATCCTTTATACATACCCATAACTTTTCCCAAAAAAACATTCTACATTCATATTACTTTTACGGTACCTATCATTCCATACCCAAAGTTTTATGAGTTTTACTAACATTCAAGTCACCTAGAAGAATCAAATGATGACGAATCTAATGACTTGAAAAATTTCATTCATAAGAACCACTTACCCAAAAACATAACACTATGTATTCCTCTAGTTATAGTACCATGGATCTAATTTCCTTCTATCTTAAAATTCAAGGAACATCCTTGCAATGAAAATTGTTCTAGCCATCAATCCCCTCCAAAATTAAAAATTGAGATTATAAACCTTTTTTATATTTTCCTCCTAATGATCTTTTATCAAAATGAGATTAATGGAACACGATGATTCCATTGAATCGACATGCCTAGAAATGATCCCAAGATTATTGTTACTCCTACATCTATCACTTATGAAGACCGTATTTTATCCCACATTGAATCACATCATCTTGAAGTTCTTCATTACCAACATATCTTCATGAACGTATGATTTTAATCATGATACTCACATGGTTTCCATGTATTACATTTTGACCTTCCTTCCTATGATACTAGCGATAGTGAGGATGAATAGAATTTTCCCTATGTTCCATAATTTAATTCACCATTACTCGATACTCCTTTGGTCCTTCAAAAAATTTCTAATTATACTTCCGCACATTCATCTTCCCCACCCATAATGGATCATGTTGCACCCAAAATTTAATCTTCCCAAAGCATATCTCTTCTCTATCTAACATATTCATTCCCTTTGAGTATTATACAAAAGATCCAGTTCCTCTCCATTCACCCTTTACTAATTTCATCATCCCCTATGCTTCTAGCACAACCGATCACATTAGGATGGATGATCCTCCTCTATTCCCCCTTCCCAATATCACTATGGATGCTAAGGTCTTGGATGTCTGAAAAATTAGTTCTCACCAATGTTTTTATTGTAAGAGATATGTGGCTCTCAAAATTGATGTTTAGTATAATTATCTCATTCCTACCTTTAATAAAGATGATGCCATCCTTAAACAATTTCATGCCCATTAATACATATTCCCTTCGTAGCACCATAAAATCACACTTCTTCATAAAAACCCCACTTTTGATAATTTTATCACCCATGTTGATCCTATCCATGATTCCATTGCTAAAATTCATGAAGAATCATATCATTTTAGGACAGAAACACCATACTAGCTAAAAACAACATCAATGTCAAAATTGATGATGATCCTTCTCATATACTCATGTTAGGTGACTATGTTAACCATATACACAATAAACATATTGAATTCATTTGCAAAAATAAGGAATTATTTTCTTAGTGGTAATTTGATATACCGACATTAATCCTAACATTTTCATCTACAAAATTATCACTTATCCCAATGTTGTACATATTTAGATTAAGATATGAACTAAGTTCCTCCAAAAATAAATAACCTATGTCATAAATAACTCATAAAACTTATAGACATGAAATTTATCAACCCATTTTAATATTTTAAATGGCCTCTAATATCATTCCCATTCGTAATAAATTCATGCTCATATGTAATCAAATTTGTATATGTATACATCTAATTTTTTACGCTTTCTATTTTCATACCTCTTACTAACAATTTCTATTCTTGGGTAGAGGTTTATAATGCATATATTTAAATGAATGGATGCCTTAAGGGTCTCATTATAGGATAGTGGTATGGTTATTCACGTAACCATTGGGTTAGGGATGATACTTGGAGAGAGAATAGATATTGGTCCTATTTATCCACCTCTTTTACTATTTTTATCTTTCTTTTCTTTGCATTCTTTTGATACCGACATGAACATGACCATAATATTTCTGCCTTGTATTATTTTTTTCCATCATGACACATTTCTCACACCCATTACTCATTTCCCCTCTCTAGCTGATGTCATCACCCATGGGTGATTCTATCGGAGCTATTGAAAAATCCAAGCCAATGCCTTCACCCGCAAGTGATGGCATCAATATAAATTAAAAAAATACACCTTCTTTGCATAATATATATCAAAAATTTCACATGAACTCACCATTACCTCTAATTTTTTACCCCAACTTACATATGATCTCTCGGCTCTTGGATTTTTACATCTTGGCTCTTGGCTTGGAGATTCTTCTTGATTGGATTATTTTTCCTACACTTTTGGGTCACCTATAGTGAGCTAGGATTAGATTATTTCCCCTTCTCCACATGAAATATATTATCTCTTATTGTATGGTAATTTTAGAAATATATGCATCAGCAACTTCCCCCAACATGTAAGATCTCTAACTAAACTTGTCATTTTGTATAGAGTAGTCTCTTATCTTTGCTTGTTACTTTATTTTAGCTTAGTATTTTATGCACATTATAGGTTAGTATATTATATTTCAGTACCTCTATGTTATATTATTTACTTTTGTTAGCATAGAATTTGCATGTTCATCGTGTCCTTAATGTCCTTTCATAGTGTTGATACATGTTGGGTTCCTTCCTCTTCTTTGACATAGGGCTTTGAAAACCTTAGGTTATCCTAGTGTAAGGGTTACTTCCCTTTGGTTACGCAATCTTAGTGGTCCATGTGCCCCCTTTTAATTTTATCCATTACGTGTTAATATTGGTGTGTCCCTTACTAATTTCCTTGATACCTTAGTTAAACGGATGATAAGAGTGCATGTTGTATAGACACAATTTTACCCATTATACATCCTTAGTCAACCTGGCATAAATATTTCATTTGTACCTTTTGATCAAGAATTTATCATTAAAAGAATCCATATTCAGTTTTACCTTGTTTCAGCTCTTAAAAATTTAGAAAAATCCTAAAAATTATTTTCTCGAGATGTCATCAATCATTGTTGTGTCTAACCCGTACAGGCCGATCATGTTTATTGTGTCCAAAATTTTCCCATATTCCTTCAGCCCACTGTATTCCTTTTTGCATGGCCGATTGTGTTGGTAGAATTTTTTCTAAGATTATTTTGGGTCATATCATCACTCCATCATGGAGTATATGGGTGCAGGGCTCTCTAATTGAGTGGATGTGCGGTCATTTCAGAAACCAATCATCAAGAGTCCAAATTTCCTTTCTAATTAGATTTTTTTGTGATGGAAGCCAATAGGAATAAGTATAACATCCAAAAGAATAATGTCTTATGGGTGAAGAGGAAGAGATTCATATTGAGGAAATATATGATCTTTTATCTTAGATTCAAAAATTCCTTGACAAGTTTCTCGATTTAGCAATCCATAAGCTTCTTCTTGATGGTGTATCTCGAGAAAATTGACAATAAGGTAGATAGCGGGAAGGATATTATGGCATCTCATCCAAGAATACCTCTAGTTATGTTCCTACTAATCTCATCCTTCAACTTATAGACAAAATGAGCCAATAATAAACCACATCTACAACTCAATTTCTCCAAATGCAAGCTAACATGGCTTAAATGGTTAATCATCCCAACCTAGGCTGGGGTGCAATTCCCCTCACTTACCTAACATACCTAATGGGGCACCTATTTAATAGCCTCATATTCATAAGAAAAAAATTGGGTGTTCCAATAAGAGCATCTAACACCCTATATTGCTAGCATGGATATTGGAGGCATTACCCCTTTCATTTCCTATGAAAGATCAACTGATCCCACTCTCCACATAAAATCCTTTAGCAATATTTATAAATAATGGATTAAAGTTAACTCTTATGATGCCACTAATATTTTGGGTAAAAATCTTATTGGGGATACCTTAGTTTGATATCGTACTTTACTCCTTAACTCCATAGTGGAGCTATAATATTCAATAACAACCCTAGATAATGAGTTCCAATATCATGATTTACCTAAAAATAATATCAATGCTTTAATTAATTATCAACAACATGAGAATGAATCAACACAAGCATTCATCAAATGTTAGAAGACTTTTTCCGCTAAAGTAGAACATAATATGCTAGATGATATCTTATTCCAACTTTTTCTTTGAGCTCTAGAACCTCACCTTCAATATAAGTTTAGGTATTTTTCTCCCACTTCATTAGATGAATCTTTTGATAAAGCTAAAAATACCTCATGAAGGAGTTCAAGAAGGCCTCTCCTAGAGAAAAAGAAACCAAACAATTGAAAATTCTCCAAAGGATAAAGACCAAGAATGCCACAATGATGGAGTCTCAAATACTCTTCCTCTTAGGGATTATTTGAGTAGGGATGTCATCATCAAAAATATAATTATAGTAAAAACTATCCTATTTATTATCAACCATTGAGAAAGGATGAGTTGAGACGATGCATGCCTAAGCCATTTAATCAGATCCTTAATTCCTCTCAACCTATCCTTCAATGGCATGATGAGAACAATTTCTATTAGTGGCATGCTAAGTGGGGCCATTCTCATGAAAAAAATTGTTCCCTTCGCACAGTTTCCATCACATTCTTCCTAGGTCCTCAATTCAATCATGATGTCATCACTAGAGAGCATTTGACTAAATTGGTCAAGGATTGTGATGCCCAAAAGCAAAAGGATCACCATAATGCTATCAATAAAGCTAATGAAGAGCTCAAAGTATTCTCTACCCCTATTCCCACCCATAGTATAGACAAAAGTTCTAAGAAATCAGAAAATGCCACAAAAATGTGGTTGATCCTGATTATCCTCCCAAAAACACGGTTTCCATAAATGATGTGAGGCATGTTATAGCATACATAGAACCTAAATATCCTCCATCATTTCATCCTCAAACTCACAAAGACATTTACCCTTGTGTTTGTTAGAATTAGACTCCCAAAGGAAAAATCCCATCTTCTACAAATGCCATCGGCCCCTGTGACAAAACTATTATAGGGATGAAGGTGTCTAAAACTCTTTCTCTAAGTACATACACCTTCAGTTGGGTTGATGATGTCATGCCTAAACAAAAATTAATTTCTAAAGTATCCCTAGTCACTTCTTCCCCTTTTGATCCTATTTATGAAGATCCACAACACTCTCGTCCCATTTCTCATTCTAGCCATAACAAGTGGGATCCTTTAGAAGCACTTTCTCAAATCCCTAGTCCAATCAATTTTTAGAACTCATGTGCATGTCACCTCACCATTGTGAGCATCTCATGACTGCATTGTTTAACATGAACATCCCTTTCCCTCATGATTTTGGGTATTCTCCTACATTGCATGGTTCATAAGAAGTCATATGTTTTCAATGCAAATATATTTCCATTTGTACGAGACCATGCCACTAACAAATCAAACCTATATTTTTTTCTCATATTATGATTCAAGATGAAATCTTGATTTAGGAAGGTGACCTTCCTCTATTTAATTATGTACAAATCAGTCAAAACATAGTTAAGTGTGCCCTCATCGATGAATGTCTTGACATATTTGTTTCCTTTTTATATTTCATCAAGGCCATTGGTTATTCAATATACAACCTCAAAACCACATGTACTACCTATCGAGGTATGATTGTCAAAAGATATCTCTCATAATTTGTAATTGGTTACCTATCATTATTCATCCTAGGATTGTACATTTTAAATTCATGGTATTTAACTTTCCCTATCTTACAATATCCTCCTCGTTCAAACTTGGACCCACCGTATGCATGCGGTCACCTCTTATGCATATCAAAGTGTCGGTTTTGTACATCATAGGGCTATTTACAAAATTCAAGGTGACCTGAATCCTTAAAATTACAACACTATAAAAAGGGGACATAAAAATTATTGAACCTTCAAGATATACCTCTTATCTCATTTTGTGAATATCAATGCTTCAACTATCCTATTGAGTCTCTTCGTGGAAATGTAGGTCATCCAGAATTGGTCGGGCACACACCCACCAATCTCTTGGATTTTGATGTTGGCAATCCTGATGAGATTATTGTTAGGATCAATACCTCTGATCTTCTAGATCTCTTCATATCCCAACTTCCTCCTAATTTTCAGCCTCACAAGAAGGAGTAATCCATTCTAGATATCATTTCCCATACACCACAACCTTCACAAAAGAAAATTTTTCAATTAAAAACCACAATTCACTCTTGTGCAATATATATCTCTACCTCTGACTATAATAATGGTTATGCTTTGGATGATCCCCATTTGGCTAGTTATTCCCAAATTTGGGATAGATAATTTCATCATTATGAAAGATCCCTTCAAAAGACACTTTCTTATGATGTGAATTTCATTCTTATACAAGAATAATCCTCATACTCATTTGAGCCTTCTTTAGGCATATCAATGCCTATATTATGGATGATGAAGCACAAGATGCATTGACATCATCCATGCATATTCATATTATCCATTTACATCCTTCCCTAATTCTCACCCTTATGGCTCCTCATCCTTTTGGGGTAAAGCCATATTGTACATGGCATGAGGCTCCAAGGCATGATGTATCCGATTATAGATCCTATAAAAGATGAAAATATTGAGGATGAGGTTAAACGAGATCAAGCTCAGAAGGATACACAACCTTCCAGCTTATCCCCATTTTATTGTTCACCCCATGGCTACTACTCACATATCGATGTAGACTGATGGGTCATGCATAGTGAGCACACTGGTGCCAACGTCCTCTTAATGTGGAATAAAATGTATAAGTGACTCCTCTTAGAGCCATCATGCTTCCCCTATACCAACTTGACCTCAACTAACTTATATATCACCACCTCATCTTGCTCCTCATCCCACCACAAACAATATTCAACGTGAAATCCTCACTTGATGAGAGGATCAAATAGATGACACCTTATTTTCCACAAGATCGAGGTACACCAATTTTTGCTATTACACAACAAACCATAAAAGGCCTCATGACTCATGTATGAAGCCATATCTCGAACCCATTTGATGATATCATTATTGATACTTTAAGTTAATTCACCCCTCTTAGCTAAACATCATATTTATAAATATGTTGATAATGTATTTTTGTTTGGTGCGGGATCTTGCTTGCTTCGCTTGGGCTCTCAAGTCCCCTTGGGTTTTAAACACATCTCCAAAAATCTCATCCTTTCTTTGACTCTCTCTGCCTTGCTTTGGTTTATCATCACCTCAATTTTTTCCTAACATCTCCTACCATTGGAATGTCACAAAGATTGATTGATTTATCTTCTTCTTGTTGATCAAATAATTCTTGATGAGAAAGTATGCAAGAATTCCACACAAGAAAGTGGGTCATATTCAAAGGCATGAACAGATAGGGGAACACAAGTGCGGGAAAAGTTTAGATTTTGAGACTTAGCCATTTTCACTCATAAAGGTCTATTTTTAGGGATGGGATGTAAAGCACACAAACGAGGCAGAGACATGTGTGCCACGCATTGGCTATTTTTAGAGGATGGATATGAATAAATTTACATGGACACATATTGGAAATAGATCTACTCTTTGTCGATTAACTACCAGAGTAGTAATTGTTAGTGCACTTGCATGTATGGCTAGTTTTATAATGACGCATGGCTAATAATAGCATGTAACCCATTTTGGGAATAGATAAGCGGTGAAGGGAAAGTCCCCACCCTTATATATATGTAGTGAACTACGTAGTAGAAAAAAAGGTATGATGGTGAATACACACACAGATAGATAAGTGTATACAGAGAGAGATTATGTTGTTATGCGCATACTATTGTTACTTTAATGAAGCTTTTGTATAATTTTTATCTTTGATATAATGGAGGATATTGGTTAAATCCAAGTGTTAGTTATGTGTGTATCTGAATCTAGTATGTCTTTGATCTCATCATGGTTAATAATTAGTTTTATTCTCCCTTAAAGATAGATATGGTATGTTATGTAGAATGATGTGTTAGTAATGGAAGCTGTAAATGTTAATTCTTCTTCATGGTAACATCCTACAACAGCATCCCTAAAGAGGGACTTGGTACCTTTGCGTACTTTGGTGAGTGCTCGTCTAGCACGAGTGATGTGTCGGCACGTCTAGGGTCTTATTGGATTTGTATCTTTGAATTATAGGTTACGTCATTAGTTCTAATCTTTGGGACCTCTTTTAGTGTGTTTCTAGATAGTTTGTGATGAAGATGTGCAGTTAACTCTCACGAGTGTTGAGAAGTGGATACATGATCCGGAAGAAGAATATGCATAGCGGTTCAAAGCATTAAATATTATTTTAACACATGTTTAGGTGGAATAGAATATGTATGACAATTTATATGAGATATTTTCCACTATATTTCCAAAGTAGAATTGTACGAGTCATTGATTACCTATGCATCTAATTATAATTAGAGGTATCGTGCACTTATCTAGATGTAGGAAGAATTCAGGCCCTTCATGATGATGATCTAATTTGGAATCAAGTTTTGGATACATAGTTCCATGGTGTCTTGAATAGTTATATCTTGGAATAATCAATTTCCACTTATTCATGTCCAAAAGTAGATTAATTCCATTTTTTATGATATCCAAGGGGAACTTACCTACAAGGCATTCCTATGGTGATCAAGATCCACGATGGCAACCTTAAATGCGGAGAGTAAGGCGATGGATAACTAAACCTCACCATGTGTAGGGTCAGGAGTAGGTTTGGTGAAAGATGGAATACCCGGTGGCAAAAAGGCGAGACAAGAAAGGAAGCTTAAGTATAATGAGACACATGAGAGGGAGATAGAGAGGAAACATAACATTACAGAAAGTATGGAATTGAGGAGAGAGATATCTCATGAAGGATTTGAATCTCACATAAAATATGTGGAGCCGAGCATTAGGAACTCCCCATGCTGGGAAAGCATAATAGGGATCCTCCTCGGCCTCATGTAGAAGCGTGCCAGTAGAGACTACTTGGGCCACAAGCACACATCTTAATCAACATGGTAACCTCACCCTTCCATTTGGTTTTTTAGCATTTAGTACAACAAGTAGTTAACAAGCTAGTTCAAGTAGTGAGAGAGTAGGAATTAGTATTATAAGATCCATAGAGATGGTAGAAAAAAAAATTGTTGTTAAATGGAAGTAACTTTTCAGGTGTATCATCCACACAAAATACAAGCGTGCCAATTTTCGGATTAACCTATGGGAGTAGTAATCCTTTGCGGCAGATGTCGAGGTGTAGTTTAGTTCTACTGTTGGGACACAAGGAAGTACATATTATGGTCTAACCCCAACTATAGGTTTAGGATCAAGAGGCATATGTAGCTCTGGTTCAAGAAGATCTGGAGGTTTTGGAGGTAGGGGAAACACAAGAGGTTCTGGATCAGGTGGGCAAGGTCTACACCAACCCCAAAATATTTACATGGAAATTTCTCTTTGTCTTCCAGAGTATAGGGGAATAGAAGATGTTGTTGAACATGTGAATATGTGTGAAATATTGTGGCATGTAAAAGGAATCATAGCTTTTGAGTGGAGGGTAAGCCAATTTTCCACTATGTTACAAGGGTGCACACATAGCTAGTATAGAAATTTTGACCCTGATCAGACTTGCGTAGATTATACAGACTTTAAAGGATGCATTCCTTAAAGAGTTTCATATCCCTGAGTTTGAGTAGAAAAGTATAAGTGTGCTCAAGGATATTAAGCAAGGCACTACTAAAAGTGTTAGGGAGTATGATGCATGGTTTAAAATGTTGTTATCAAATCTTTCTTATGACATACACGTAAGCCATCATGCACAATGGTTCATTAGGGGCTTGATTACCCCTTTTAGGAGGGAATTATCACATAAGACATACATTGATCTGTGTAAAGCACTTGAAGAAGCCTTACATGCTGAGGAAGTTGGAAGCATAGATACTAGGGTGAGCCCATTTTTAGAAGCACAAATAACAACAATGGAAAAATAGTTAGAGATACTATTAGCAAATTCAAGACACGATATGCACAATATGGATTTGGTGCACAGATTCTGAAGTAGAAGGTCACAAAAATGATAGTTGTCCTCATAGAATAGTATGCTCATTGCTGATGGATTGTGAAATATACCATTTAAACCATGATGCTAGACGTTGCCCATTATTACAACATGTAATAAGGAAGAACATTTCTAGCTACTGTAAAATCTGTAGGTCCATGACTCATGACATAGAGGAATTCCAACTGATTGGACATATCCATGATGTTATAGATATTGGTGTATGACAAACTGGAGTTTTAGATAACTCTAAGAGTAAGAATGAGCATCAGGACCGAGAGAAAATCAAGCATGCTATGATCGGAATGAGGGGCATTTTGAAGGTGGTCATGGTAGAGGTTGAGGATACCATGGTGGATTCAGAGGATGAGGCTATGGTAGTGGAAGAAGTGAGTTTCCTTGTGGAACATGTTATACATGTGGATCTCCTAACCACTACAGGCGTGAATGTCCTCATAATATTACATGTTCTTTCTATGGAAAGAACCATAGCTATGAAGAGTGCCCAGACTTATATGAGCATATGAGTAAGAAACATAAACAAGAAAACAAAGGTATAGGGATGGTTAGGATACATCACACTGTTGAAAATCAATGGATGCCTAAGTTGGAGGAGGAATCAAGGGCACTACAAGTGAAGATCATGACCCGCACTAAGGTAGCACGTGCCAGAGAAGCATTATAGTAGAAACCTACCATCACTAAAGAAGAAGTTCTTCATGCATGGTACCTAGATCTTTCCTATTAGAAGGAGGTTTATTAGGATACCATGGAAGTTATAAGGAATCTTTAGGGTGAGATATAGTACTTAAAGGAGTAGAAGAAAGCATCAGAGATGGTCTAAACTAATATAGATGACTTGAGAGAAGTGTGTAAAATGTTACACAAGGAGAACATCATTCCACTGTTAGGGAGTTGGTTAAAAGGAAACACTTTGTGTGCAAGTACTGAGACTAGATGGCAGATCCTACATGTAAATATTCCTCATCATAGCCTATATTATTACAAGGAAATCACTATGAATGCTGTTGTGGATGGGTAGATATTGAGTAATATATTAATTGATATAGGCATGGAAGTCAATGTTCTTACCTTGGATGTATGGGTATAAATGGGAATCCCCCATTGCAGCCATCCTCTTATGTATTATTCATGGCTAATTGGACTAAGGACACTCCCATAGGAGTTTTAAAGGATGCATCCATTACCATACAAGGATCCAAGTTCACTAGAGACTTTGAAGTTTTAGCACTGGCAGAGTCAGATAGCTTCCTAGCTCTATTGGGGCATCCTTGGTGCTATGCAAATAATGTTGATCTTCAGTTCAAAAAAGGCTATATCAGTTTTGAAAATAAAGAGGAAAGATTTATTATCCCTTTAACATATGGAAAGTTTGTGCCCTATGTTGAGCCCTTAAGTGAAGAAGATCGAATAGGATTTATGTACGCACCATCCAAGATCTAGAGATAATTGAATCAACCAAAGAAAGACTAATTTAGTGGGAGGATGCACATTCCATTAGTGATACTATGAGTGTTGCTTGTAATAATTGGGCTCACATCACTTATGAGTTGGTAGGGCGCGAAGTAAAGAGCATATTCCCTTGAGGCACAAAACCACGTTATGTCAGGAGGATAGGTAATAACTCGGTACCTTGTTACACAGGAGAAGGGGATCCCATGGTATTCTGTGTGCCATGGAAGAAAAATGGACATACCCACTAGAAAGAAGAAATATGCTAGCATATACACTACGTGGGACAGAAGCACACTAGTGGGTGACCCGTAGGGATAATCTTGTCAGATGGAATGAAATTAGGATTGCTCTTACTACTAGGTTCTTCAAGAGAAATGCACCTAATCAAATCAGTACTTATCATTGTAATCAACCTATTTAACACCACGTTCAGAAGTTTGAGAGACTATGGACAAAAGGCAAAGAAGCTTTACCACCTTCACTATGGGTGCTTTGTTTTTATTTCAATTTACAAGGCTACACACGTGCTTAGTATGTCTATACGGAAATCCATAGAGAAACTAGAAATTAGTAGAATTTAATTGTAGGAATGGTCAAGATGTTTTACTTCTTCTCTCTACGAATCCTTCGGTGGAAGAAGAATTAAAAGTTATCCGGTGCTTAACTATGGGTGATAGTGCGAGGATAAAGAACTCCTTCAGAGTTATTAGATAAAGAAGACTCGGGAGCACATCTTGATAAAGAACCAAACGTCAATGCAACATTACTTCAATGCGCTTGACTTGAGAAAGAGAAAAGAAAAATGGTTTACTTAGTGGATGATGAAGAAATAGATAATTTGGATGTAAACCATTCAACAAGAAGGTGCGAGGTATTGGACAGTGCGGATAAGACCACACGCACCTATCATGAGCCTATGAATATAAAGTGGGTAAATATTGGAATAGATACTGAGCCTAAGTAAGCCATAATTGGAGACTATTAGTCAGACTCTAAAGTGGAAAATATCATATATTTACTAAGGGATTTCTAGGACCTATTTCCTAGGGGTACCATGAACTTAAAGGTGTTTATGAATCATTAGGGGAGATGAAGATAAAGCTTAAAGAGGGTGCGGGCCCAATTAGAAAGAGATCTTACATAATGAACTCCAATTTATGTGAAAAGGTCAAAGAATAGATTGATAACATGTTGAAGTCTAGAATTATCAAGCCCCTTGATGAGTCAGAATGGGTTAGTCCAATGGTGATCAGTATCGAGAAGGATGGATGGATTAGAATATATGTGGACTACAGGGAGCTGAATGTTGCATGTGTAACTAATCCATTCCCTATGCCATTCACTGAGGAAATACTAGGAGTTGCAAGGCATGAAATATATTTGTTTACAGATGGGTTCTCTGGGTATCATCAAGTTAGGATTTCCCAGGAGGATCAAGAAAAGACTACATTTACTATTGAATGGGGTAGCTTCACCTATATTGTAATGCCCTTCGGTTTAAAAATGCACCTTCGTATTTTTGTGCATAGTTTTCCAAGCATTCAAGGAATTTATTCACAACTTCTTATAGGTATATTTAGATGATTGGATGGTGTATGGATTAGTTAAGGATCACTATGAAAATATGCGCTTAATGTTTGAATGGTGTAGACAGTTGAGTATCTCTTTAAACATCAAGAAGTGCATATTTGCTACACCATTTGGGATACTTTAAGGACACATAATCTGCAAGGAGGGTTTTTGGTTGATCCAACAAAGGTTGTAGCCATTATAGGCCTAAGGGAGCCCACCAGTCAAAGTGAGGTGCGTGGATTTTGGTTCATACAGGATATTATAGAAATTTTATCAAAGGCTATGCCAAAGTTGTTGCACCATTAGAAGAGTTACTGAAAGGGAAAGGTACGTTCTACTGGGGAGAACAACAACAACATGCATTCAATACATTGAAGGAGAAAGTTACTACCATGCCTATTCAAGTGTTTTCCTTTGTGGTACGAGACCATTTCATGCACATGTTAACACCTCTCGGCATGGCCATTGCCATGGTGTTAGCCCAACCTAGAGAAGGTATTGTATATCATCCTATATGTTTTTCTAGTAGAAAGCTAAATCTTATAGAACAAAATTACACAACTATAGAGCACAAAGCTTTGTTAATGATCTATGTGTTGCATAAATTCATGATACCTACTAGTTACACCATTCATATTTTATACAAATTACATGGCATTGAAGTATTTGGTAAATAAACTTGTTTTACAAGGGCACATATGTTGATGGGTACTCTTATTTCAAGAATTTGATTTCACATTTGTGATAAAACCTGGAAAAAGTAATTCTGGACCAGACCATCTATCAAGAATATAGTCAGGAGAAGAAGCATATGAAATTAAGGATACCATGCCAGATGCATAGTTATACAAGCTAATACATGTTCCATCAGAACTAGAGGACATTGTTGGCTTTCTACACACTGAGGATGGCACCAAAAGGAATGAAATCCTTAGAGAAGAAACAACTTTCTATATGAGCCATACCTTATATATTAATCAATGGTGACTTATACAAATTGGGTAAAGATGAAGTATTGCACCATTTTATATTGGAACATGAGCGCACGGGTATTATGGAAGAAGCTCATGGTGGAATTATAGGTGGCCACTATGCCGATGATGCCACAATGTGCAAGATTCTACTCACTAGATTATGGTTGGAGACCCTCTATAAAGATTGTAAGGAATTTTGTAAGGCATGTGATCATTGTCAACATCTTAGAAAACTAGGTCAACGAGATGAAATGCCTCTGAGATCTATTACTAGTGTAGAACCATTTGAGAAATGGGTTATAGATTTTGTGGGTCCTATTTCACTAGCTACGTGTAGAACTAGATCACACTACATTATAACTTACACAGACTATTTGACAAGATGGGAAGAAGCAACACCTACCAAGGACTATACAGTGGCTACAATAGCCTAGTTCCTATGGGAAAATATTATTACAATGTATGGATGTCCTTTAAGTTTGACCAGTGATAGGGGCACACATTTTCTTAATGAGAAAATCAAAATTTTATTGGATGATATCATGATTAAACACCATAAGACTACACCCTATCATCCCTGTGCAAATGGAATGCTTTGAGGCTTTCAACAAAATTTTGGACCGAGACATTGACAAAAATCTGTGATGTTGGAAGAAAATATTGGGATGATAAAGTATCTGCGAGTACTTTGGGCATATCAAACAAAATATACAAGGTTGAACAAAGACATACCATTTCGAGTTAGTGTTTAGCACAGAATTCATTTTTCCTATGGAATTTATGTTGCCTTCTTTGCATATTGCATGTGCTGGAGGCCTATCTAATGAGAAAGATTTAGAAGAATGGATTGAAAATATAATTAAGTTGGATGAGTGACAATCCATAGCATGTTGGAGTCAGAAGAAAGAAAAGGCCAAGTAGAAATCATGGCATGCCATAAACATAAGGGATAAGAAGTTTGAGATTGGACAAATGGTACTTCTCTATGACTCTAAGTTCTTAAACCATCCAGGAAATATTAAAGTACATTGGTTAGGGCCATATGTTATCACTTATATCCTTGAAATAGGTGCTTTCTAGTTAGAATCCTTGATGGAACACGGATACCCGGTTACTTCAATGGGAGTAGGCTAAAGCCCTACTATAAATAAGTCTTCTTGGTGTTTGTAATAAGACAATGTTGCCATTCAGATTAGGTTTTCAATTTTGTATTTCCTTGATGTGTCTCCTTCTTCATTGTTATGATTTTTCAATTTATTTATTTTCCTTTTGTAATAAGCGCACTTGCACGCATGAAGCTAATTATTATATGAAGCTTGTTTATGCGTAGAGGACTGCACATACTTTTAATGTGGGGTGGTTGTTGATATCTAGGTACATGATTGTGGGAATTGAAAGGTTAAAGGAATAACCTTCTACGGGTTTTTTTCAAGTCAAAGGATTGCTTTAGAAAGTGACCAAATATGGAGATAAATGAAAGGACAATATAAAATGAGGTAAGTAGAGGCCATAATAAATACCAAAGTGGAAGGTGCGGTGATGAGGTACTCAGGTGCAAGGAAGTGCACTAAAGAGAAGTCGTGACCAAAGGCTAAGAAGGCATACTAGAAGGTTATAGCTGGGGTGCGAAGATGTACCATGTGGAAAGAATGGAATTGGTCAATTAATGAGAGGATATTTGGTAGGTGAAGGAGCAATGAATGCATCAAAATTTTGAAAATCTATATAAGGATGGGATGCAAGTTCATTTTTACCATTGCGATTAAGAGTATTTGAAAAAGAGATAAGTGCAAAGAGATGAGTGATTGAATTGAGGTGTGAAAGGTGTGTAGCCAGTCGTGACGAAGAGATCTATGTGTAGAAAGAGCTTGTGTCCCCAATGGTAAAGGGTTTGAGTTAAGAAAGGTGATAGATAAGAGCTAGGGCATGTTATTTCACCTAGGGCACGCTGAATCAAGCTAGGGTTTGATTCACATATTATAGAATTCAAGAGGCGAGTAACTATAAAGGATTGCAAGGTAGAAATGACACCCAAGAAAGTAGTTGCAACAGGAGTGAAGGGAAAGAAGAAGGTGGTTGTAGAAGAAGAGGAGATGGCTCCCAAAAGAATTTTTTTGAAATGCAATATCTAGAAGGGGTCATCGTAGGCTAGGAGTGGGATTCTCACATAAGGAGAAGAAAGGTGAGTGAGTACAACCACCATACCATAGAGAATAAGAAGGAGCTTGATGCCTTGTTGAACACAAAGATAAATAAACGCATGGTAGAAGACATGCCGGTGTATGATGATGCTGGTGAGAAGATATTAAAGAAGATTGGAGTTTACCAGCTATATGATCTCCCTTATTTTGGGAAATATGAGCCCTTGTACCAGTGGCTCATGAGAAGAGTGTACAAATTTTTTCTACTTTGCAGGATGCAAAGCCATAATTTCAGCCACACTAATCTCCATGGTAACAGGATTGAAGGGCACATGAGAAGATTTGAAGGATGATTTAATAGACAAGGTCATAATCTTGGAGACCAGAAAGGAGCTAGGGTACACAAAGGGTCCACACAACATGGACATAGATAAACTAAAGAAGTATCCAGTTGTGTAAGTAGCCGCACATCTTGTTACGAAGCTAAATGACCAGGAAAGGTGGTCACAAGTGAATACCATGTGGCTGCACATTGCTAAAAATATGTCCGAAGGGGTAGTCTACAACATTTCATGTTACATTGCAGAAACTATCATTGAGGAATCACACACAGGAGGAAAGATCATCTTTGGATATGTTCTATTATCACTTGTGTTTATGGAGATAGGAGTACCTGATGGACTAAAAGAGAAGATATGGGAGTATCCCATGGAGCATAAGTCACCTATAAAATGCTTCAAAAATTACTTATGTGAAGGATCCATGATAGAACAAGTTAAACAAAGGGATGAGAAGTGGTACGATAGGCTCTGCGTGGCCTTTGAAGAAGAATGGCGTATCCCCAAGGACTTGCCTTTTGTGGTTAGAAAGGCACTTTGGAGTTCAATGTATACTAGTACTTTTGCATAACATGGTTCCCTATTAAGGATGGATCATGGAGGCCTTGGTGTAAGTTACCATATGCCTTCATAGTAAGGTACTTCTAGGCGTCAGTACATAGGTTCTCAGATGTGCATCACCTAACGTTCAATGTGAACAAGGTAGATTGTGACTACCACACACTAAGGAAGAAATATGTGTATCTAGGATGGGGTGCATATATTGAAAGGATAATTTCAAATGTATTGAGCATTAAACCAGTAAGTTTGGCTATGGGGGATAATTGAGCAACACTGGTGTACCTCTAATTAAATCCCAATTTGGAGAATAAAAAGTATTTGGAAGATGATTTCACACTTCCAAAGACCACCAAAGGGTAAGCATACCATGGAGAACATTCCAGTGCCTAAACCCACAAAGCCAATTGAAGTAGATGATGAGGAGGATGAGTGTGAGGATAGTGGTGGTTTGGAACATAGAGGTAGAAGACATCCTATGAATAAGGATGAAGTTGAGCATGCCACTACACCACCTCAGCCATAAGAGGGGGATGATGAGGACTTGGATGTAGTCCAAGGAGAGCAAAAATTTAAGAGAGTGTTCAGGAGAACAAGGACCCAAGGTGATACTATGTAAATAGTGTGTAAATCACCTAGACTCTCTCCACAAAAGGAGACAACTGTGAAAAGGAGAAAGAAAATGAAGTTGAATGAGGAGGCATAAGAATCTAAGGAAATCACGCCTAATTATCCTACACCTCCAGAGAACGTAGAAGAACAAAAAGATGAAGTAATGAAGGTTGGAGAAGAGGAGAAAAGGGAACATATGAGACTCGCTTAGGACATGGAGACACAATTTCCAAATATGGAGGCTGAAGTTCCTAAGCAGCCTAGGTCAAGAAGAACAAGTGGGGAGCACATTCAACTAGCCATGGGTTATGCGGAGGACACAATTAAAATTTTCTATTCCCATTTCAAGACCACATTTACACAAAATAAATTATATCGCTAGGAATTAATGGATGAAGATATGGCCACAATGTGCACAAGGAAACAATTATCATGGTCAATGCATACACACATGGATGAGCCAGATTTTGATGTGTGTGAGGAGTCATGCATATCAAGGAGGTTGAAAAAGACACCTTAGGCTAGACACATGATGGTAAAGCCTACTATCATGTCAGATGAATAGGTGAGAAATACATTGGTTAAAGTCTCAACAGAGGTGGCAGGGAGGAATATGGACAAGGCTTCCACAATTACGAGTGCTAAAAGAAGAGATTAAAACTAAAGATGAGGAAATAGCGTGCCTAACGTAGGAAAGAGAATGAGTGTAAAAACTAATTCTCAGTATTTATCGGTATCACAGAGGAAATTGGTGATAATATCATAAGGGTTAGGCCACATGTGGAGCTAAAGGTGCCAAAAACATTTCCTTTGGTGATACACTATGTAGGTACATTGGTGGACGTAATGCTTGAAGAAGAGCCTTTACGCATGCCAATGCCAAAGGATCTAACACAAGAGGTAGAGTGGCAAAAGGCTTCAATGATGTGAAATATTACATCATATGAAGGATTGTTGCAAGTGCTGTAAGAATAACTGAAGAAAGTAGACCAAGCCTTGAACATCTGTATATCTTCAGAGGTTCTCATCAACATAAAAACCTTGGAGGAGAGAATTGAGGTCCAAAAAGTGATGAAGGATGACACACTGGGCTGCACAGAGAGGTTAGAAATGGTTAAATAGAAGTGCAAGGCCCTAGTAACAACCTAAGAACCACACAAAAATTGACTGGAAGAGCTTGGGAAACTCATTGCATAGAAGATGAATATACTAGAGGGAAGGATGAATGCAATGTCTAAAATTGTGTTGGTCTTGTAGAATGAGAAAGGAGAGATCGTGAAAGATGAACTGGAGTCCATTGCTATGGATATTCCATAAAAATAAGAGGAAGCACTCACTGAGTGGTATTCCTTGGAGGAAAAAATAAAGGATCAATATCCCAAGTTGGTCCTTCAAGTTAAATTAGATGAAGCTATCGTATAGACATTATTCTTTATTTATAAAGAAAATTATTTTTATTCTTTCCATTCTTCTATTCTTTACTTCAGTTTTGGAGATGGTCATTTTCGGGGCAAAAATGAAATTAGTGTGGGGTAATTTTGATCGAGAGAGCAATTGATCAGAAAGCATGCAAGAATTCTGTGTGGGAAAGTGGGTCATATTCAAAGGCATGAATGGATAGGGGAAACACACACGCAGGGTAGAAGCTCAAATTTTGGGACTTAGCCATTTTCACTCATAATGTTCTATTTTTAGAGATGGTGTACAAAGCTCACAAACGAGGAAGAGACATGTGCACCACACATTATGTTTTTTTGGAGGATCATCTACGAAGAACTTTGCATGGACATAGGTCGGAGATAGATCTACTAGTGTCGGTTAACTACCAATAGTCTATTGTTAGCTCACTTGCATGTATGGCTAGTTTTATAATAGCACGTGGCTAATAATAGCATGTGACCTATTTTGGGAAGAGATAATCAGTCAAGGGAAATTCCCCACCCTTATATATATGTAGTGAAATTATTAGTAGAAATAAAATAAGGTATGATGGTGAATACACACACAAATAGATAAGTGCTTTAGAGAGAGATTATGTTGTTATGCACATACTACTATTTTATTAGAATAAGGGTAAAGTGAGGGTTTTATGAATCCAAGTGTTAGTTACGTGTGTATATGAATCTAGTATGTATTTAATCTCATCATGGTTAATAATTAGTTCTATTCTCCCTTAAAGATATATTTGGTATGCTTATGTACAATTATGTGTTAGTAATGGAACTATAAATGTTAATTCTTCATCATGCTAACATCATGTAACAACAACCCTAAAGAGGAACCTAGTACCCTTGCATGCTTTGGGTGAGTTCTCAGTCAAGGTTGAGTGATGTGTTAGTGCATCTAGGGTCTTATTGGATTTGTATAACTTAATTATAGGCTGCATCAACTTTGATTCACCCTGGCCTTTCCTAGTTGATCACGATGGTCTTATGAGTCCTTTTTTAGGTCCTAAACCTTACTTTGATTTATTTTCCCTCCTACCACCTTTCATGTTGCCTAAATATCTTTATCATTATTCCTAATTACCGTGATTATTACCACATACATGCATGATAAAATAAGGAAAAAAATAAGCAAAATATCATTCACATCACTATCCACAAATATGATAATCATCAAAATCACACACACAGATATATATATATATATATATATATATATATATATATATCGAATCAATTTTTATACATCAAGAAAACATGTCATGATACAATATGTATAAAATGTACATCAAGCATCCTCACCCCCTTGAGGGGGTCTCTAGATGCTTTATATTGAATTTCGTGACATGCATTTGGGTTGTGCGAGCTAGAGACTTCTCTCTAGACCAGGATTTGAGGGATCTCCTTGTGCTCTCACAAACTCCGCCTCTAGCCTCATGATCCTCTCTATATAATTTATGGAATCTAAAAGGTACGTTAAATGCTCTTGAACCAAGGCACCCTGTGACTACAATAATCTCAACAACATCACATCTTTGTAGGAGGCTACCAAATAGAACAGATTGGTCCGCCTTCCTTGTAGAACAATATATGTGCCATGATAATTCCTATAACCACCTTCCGAATAGATGGAATATCTACAACATATATTGTGTTGCATCAAACATTAAACATCCCATCTTCATATGTCTTGTTTCTTATGGCCCATGCAACCAAGGCCCTCATCTTTGAAATATCTAGGGTAATATCACAATACATGTGAGTCCCCTCAATTGGTAAACCTAACATCTCATTCACATTGATGAGGGTCATCAATCCTCACTATTAATAATGTCAATTTGGGTTGGTGTTTGAATTACGTATGCATTAAGATTAGAAGATCTTAGAAAACAAATCCTTTATACACAAACCAAAATTGCATAAAATAAATCACACATACAAAAATTTAAAGGAACACTTACAGAAATGTAAACACACTTGCAGGAATATAAAGGCATGCTTGCATAAAGGAAATCACACTTGCAGAAATGTAAACACACTTGCATAAATTAAAATTTCTGAATTGGAAATAATTGAAAGATAAAAAGACACCTGCAGGTTCACAACAAAAATTGTACTGAAGAAGGATCACATAACATGAAATCAAAAGTTTACAACAAAAGGAAAAACTGCAGAAATAAAGAAACAAATATTAACACATTGATCCATCTTCCTTGGAATGAGTGGCTAGCTCATTCCTTGGAAGAGGACTTAATTCATATTTTTAATTCAGAACTTGTAGGATAACTTTACTTTAAAATATTGGAAAGAAAGAACATATCTTTATTTCTTGGGAGAAAGAATTACATATCTAAGTGGGGAAGGTTGCATTTATAATTTATGCATCCAACCAACTCCTTATTTTGGGAGATACAATCTGATCTTATCTTTATTCTAATCCTAACAACTAAGATCTCCATCTTTACAAAATATGGAGAGAGATATATTATTGGAGTCAAAGTCTTATCTTACTTATTTTAGGAATATTTGCTCCCAAATCTTCTCCTTTCTTTTCGGTAACAAGAATCATAATGATTTTATTCTTCTACATTATTGGAAGGAGGATTTTTCTCAAAATATGATTTTGACCAAATACCTTTCTCAGATTTTCCATTTGACTTTGTCTTTTTGATTGTGGAACTTTTGACACTTGTCTAATACGCTTTTTCCTCGACTACTAGTTCACTAAAAGTTAGATTTATCTTCATTGGTAAAACCTATTAAAAATCTGAATGAGGTTTTTGTTAAACACATTTCTATGAACAAAAACCTCTCTCATATTTTCTGTTTGAATTTTCTGTTTCTGTTTATGGAACTTTTAGTGCTCATCTGATACACTTTTCCTCGAACTATAACTCACTAAAAGTTATATCTCTCTTCATTGGTAAAACTGTTGCAAATCTGAATGAGATTTTTGTTAAACATATTTCCATGAACAAAAAAACTCTCATATTTTCCATTTGAATTTTCTATTTCTATTTAGGGAACTTTTAGTGCCTGCCCCGATACGATTTTCCTCGACTCTGACTCACTAAAAGTTAGATCTCTCTTTATTGGTAATACCTATAGAAAATATGAATGAGGTTTTTGTTAAACACATTTCTATGAACAAAAACCTCTCTCATATTTTCCATTGGATTCTCTGATCTTTCACAATTCCTCAAAAACTATCAAAATCTTCTTAGTTTCGGAACTAAGCCTGTGAGTTCCAGAACTAACTCTACGAGTTCCAGAACTAAGCTTGCGAGTTTCGGAACTAATTCTACAAGTTTTGGAACTAATCTGTGAGTTTCAGAGTTAAATTAAAACATTTATAACTTTTTCATACGATCTCGATTGAGATGATTATTTTTGAACTTACATAATTTTTAAGAGGAATCTAAATATGAAATTAGATTTGAGTTTAGATATACCATCCATGATCAATTCCACTTTTCTCAATACTATAATTATCTTTCATGTATGGCCTGTATACATAAGACATTACATCTTTTCCCAAATAATCAATAGGATTAGTCAACAAAATAGTAACAAAAGATTTCTAAATAATGAACAAGATATATATCATATATTCTATCTTAAGCAAACTATAAGTTCCTAGATTACATTTAAATCCACTTTCAAAGGTAAATTGGAAGGAAAAAATAATGGTAATTTATGGCCAATTTATGGCCTCATCACACATCTTGAAGTGTCACAGTCATTTCCACTATCTCTCCTTCCCACCACCAAAAGATGTTGGCCCAAATCTCCCATGTGGTCAAGAAAGTCTGTAATAAGTCCAAATCTAATAGTATCTTTGGGCATCTTCGTGATGCCCCAAGGTCCCATCCATGTAGTTGCAATCCATCTACATTTTGCAATCTATAAATTAATCTATTAAGACACACTATATCAACCACCCACCATAGGAATATCCTCCTATCTGCCTGCATTCACAAATCAATAAAATCCAGGCATTAGATTCCTCAAAAATCAATTTAATATCTAAAATTATTAAAAAATCACTTGTTTTCTAAATGTTCCTTTACACCATCGGCCTTTATGAAAGTTCCCAATTCCATAGGCCCTATTTTTGCAGAGGGGGCGATGGTGTCCATATTTGTACGACTATGAATTTTAAAACTTTAAAGGTGAAAATTTACAAAACTATAAAGAAAAAAGAAAATAACTTCCAAAACCATTTGTATTTTGTGTCTACCCTTTCTAATAACTCAAGTTTTACTAAAAATTATGCTCTAATATCTTCATAATTCTAAAAATACATAATTTATCTTAATCTACCTAATTAAATTCAATTCTCCATCTCCACAACATAATCATGCCATATCGTCTAAAATGCACCCAAATTTGAAATTTCAAAGCCCGATTCTCTTAATTCCAGAAATAGTAATAAGAAAAAAAAATTAATATTATTCAAGCCTAATATTTCTATTCAAATTCCTTCATGATTAGGATCAATATTTACAAACCTGTCATTTTATCTCCTAATCTCGAAAAATCAATCATCGATTGCGTTGGGATCTTGATCTTCTCCCTTTTTGACATTTTATACACCTTACTCGCTCTTTGGAAAAAAATCACATTTTTCAACCTCACTATATCCTCTAGTGTTTCCTTTCAATTTTATTTCTCCGTGGTTCTAATGACATGGATTGTGCCCATATGTAGCAGGGACGCCCGACACTATTAGGTATGAATTTTTGGGTATATTTCATTTTCAGCTAGTCCTTTATTTAATTTCAACATTTAATTTAAATTATAGTGTTATGTATCATTCTTTCCATTGACTACCCCATGTTTTGCTATTGTGACATGTAGTAATCAATGACTAGGAATATGTATACACCTAAATTTTCATGCTTTCTATTTTCATGAATGTTACTAATAATTTCTCTTCTAGGTTAGAGGTTGTTAATGCATCTATTTCTTGGAACAGGTGCCTTAACGGGCTCATTCTAGGATAGGGGTATGGTTATTCATGTAACCATTTGGTTAGGGATGATACATGGAGAGAGAATAGCTTTTGGTCTTATTTATCCACCTCTTTTACTATTGTCTTCTTGCTTTTATTTTTATTCCTCAAACACCGACATGACTATAACCATATTAATTTTTCCTTTCATTCCTTTTTAACCATCTAGACACATTACACACACTCATTTCTCATTTCTCCTCCCTATCAAATGCCATTGCCCATGGGCTATTGAATTGGTGTTATTTCAAAATCCTAGTGTTTCGCACGGAATGTTTCGGCTCTGTGGAATAGACTTGCTTCTATCCTATCATTCCTTTGAGAAACAGATAAGGGTTAGGGCTAGGAGGAATACCTGTTGAATGTTGAGATGGTGTGCGTGTACCATAGAGAAAGATCAGATTGACTACAAAGAACTCCTTTTTGTCTTGGAAGGACTACCTGCAAGTAAGAATACAAGACCACCAGATTTTAATTAGACAATAAATGAGGGAGCTGCCTTAGGCCCAGGAAATATAAAACTTCCTTTCGAAGGTGGTCAGTTCCCCTTTTAATACGAATTAACACAAATGATAACAAAGAAAGCTATTGCAAAATCACGATTTAGGTACCTCGTTACAAAACAATAGAGGCTAAGCTATCAATAATAAAACGTCACGTTGTTTGTTCGGTTACTGGTCGTTGATACATTCAGGTTGAGTTACAGGGATAAACCAGACTGGATCTGAGGTTGTTAGGTGACAAATAGGTGAGAGGAAGGTTTTGGGGTATAAGTCATAGTGACCGATGCCGGTCACTAGATAACCGACCGCGGTTAGAGAACTGCGCGCCGTAGGGGATAAACGACACCGGTAGGGTCAGCAATCTAGGTGCTTCTGGATAGAGGTTGGTTGCAGGGTGATTGTGGGGTTATTAAGACTGATGGATGGCTGAGGGGAATAATGAGAGGACAGGGAAGACTCAGAGTGTGATAAAATGGTCTTCTGGGCAATACAAGGATGTATGGATGAAGGTTAAGTGCAGGGTGCTGGTAGGTGGTAGATCTAGGAATGAGCTTATAATTACTATCAATCCACAGGCTCAAGAAATGGTGCTTAAAAACATACAAGACACTACTTACTCATTCCTGATGAAGATGCAGGTTCCAGGACTGTGATGACGAAGACAGGGCTCAAGTAGGATGATCTGACAATCCAAGATGAGCTATCTCCTCTTCTGATGCTCGGATGAGTGTCACTGGGCTCTAGTTATTCAGTTGCAGTCTTGGGCTTGATGTCCTTCTCTGCAAACTCTTCTTGTTTCTTCACTTGTCTCTGCTCGGCCAAGCAAATCCAGATCCTTCCAATGATTTCTCCTCTTCTCGATCAAATGAAAATCTGATCCTTTGTTTTTGGTTGGAAGTGGTCATTTACAGGGAACCGATGGCGGTTACGCAACCGACGGCGATCGAGTAGGAACCGGTATCGGTCAGGTCAAAGCGGGCTATTTTTGGTAAAATAGCCAGCTTTCCCTCCTTTTCTCCCGAGGGATTAGTGGCGGGCTTGGTCAAGTCATTATGAGGTTGGTTTTAGGTGCGGGTGAGGAGTAATTAGTCATGGGTGTGGATTTGGACCAAGTTATAGGTCTTAATTAGGTTAGTTTAGGGTTAAGACTAGGTCATGATGAGGTGGCAAAATGAGGTGGCAGGTATGGCGATGTGGATTTATTAATTATAAGGTAATTAATAAATAATTGTGTAAGGTTTAGGTGATGAGGTTAGGTTGCAAAATGAGATGCGGGGCACAGGGTGTCGTAAGACACAAATTTGGTGTCTACACTAGCCGACACCTTCACCCATAGGAAATGGCTTCGGTATAAATGCATAAAAGACACCTTCACCACATAAGAGATAACATAAATTTTATATAAACTATCCATTATATTTTCTCTTTTGCACCAACATGCATCTACTTTCTCAAATCTTGTATTTATTACATCTTGACTCTTGGCTTAGAGATTATTCTTGTTTGGATTTTTATCTTGCACTTTTGGGTCACCTATAGTGAATTAGGATTGGATTGTTTCCCCATTCTCCACCAGAAATTTATTCTCTCTTTGTATGGTCCTTTAGTAAATAGATGCATAAAAGAACACCCCCAACAAGTAAGTTCTCTAACTCAACTTGTCATTTGGTATAGAGTAGTCTCTCTTATATTTTGTTGTTACTTTATGTTAACTTAGTGTTTTATGCAGATACTAGGTTATCATATTGTATTTTAGTTCCTTTATGCTACATGATTTACTTTGGTTAGCATATACTTTACATATTCATCTTGTCCTTAATATCCCCAAAGTGTTGATACCTCAATAGGGTTCCTTCCTCTTCTTCGACCTAGGGCCTTAGAAACCTTAGGTTGTCCTAGTGTAAGGGTTACTTCCCTTTGGGTATGTGATATTAGCAGTCCTTGTACCCCCTTTGAATTCTATCTATTGTGTGTTGGTATTGTTGTGTCTCTTACTCATTGCCTTGATACCCTAGTTGAATGGATGATAAGAGTGCATGTTGTCTAGACACATTTTTTCCTTCCATTGACAACATCAACTTTCATAACCTAAATCTCACTTCTAAAGGATAATCTTCCTTTATTGTCCATTGATGCCATCCTTGATGTCACAACAAGATATGAAATGTTATCCCTTTGGGATGGGTTCTCCAAAAAATCAGATACAGATAACAACCAAATATCACCATAATACCAAATTCACAATTGAATGGGGTGATAAAAATTGAATTATAATAAATAAAAATGAATAACAAGAATATAGAAATTTGAATTTATTCATTTAGGATACAAATTACAATGATAGAGTTTACATTATATAGGAGGATGTTATCCTTAATACAAGGAGTCATCATCAATCCTTAACAACCCACATATCTCTCTAAAATCCCTACAATCTCTCAAACTTATCCCTAAGAATCTCTCACACTAAAATAGTTACGTGAGTTGTTCTCACAACTCACCAATATTAAAAATATTACAACTATATTATTAATATGAGTTTTATAAACTCATTATTAATAATATTACATTTTATTTAATAATGTTACACAATATTTTGGTATCATTCACTCCCATATTGTTAACATTATTAACTCCCAATATACACTCCCCTAATGTTGACAAGGTAGAAAAAATAATCACACTTCCTTCTGCAGCTTGTCGCTCATGTGTGCTCGTGATCTAGATGGTTTTATATAACAACCAACAACCTCAACAAGGATGGTTTTACAAGAAAACCAACAACCTAAAACAAAGGATGGTTTTAAAGGACAACTAACAACCTAAAACAAAGTATGGTTTTACAGAAAACCAATAACCCGAGATACCACGCTACTTATTTTTCTTTGTGATTTTGTCTATCCAATATGTCTTTCCTTCATGGAATCATGTAGGAACCACTACTTACTGACTAGAGGGAAAATTGAACATTGAGACCATGCCTAGTTCCCCCTCAATGTGAACATTTCACTTATTCAAACAGAACTCGAAATCATATGCAAATCTGAAATAAAAGAAAACAAACATACTGTAGACACTAAAATTAGGTCACACTCCCCTTTGGTCCTTCGACAAATAAGCACCCTTTATCACATTCACCTAGCCATGGCCCTCTTCACCTCACTAATATTAATTTAATTAATCTAATTAAATTAATTCATTATCCTCACCATATTTATTATTTAAATGTCTTAATTTAGATAATATCCACACATACACTTCACCTAAACACCTCATTAAGCCAACTCACCCTAAGACCTATTCTTAGTAAGTTGCCATAACTAACTAAGACTTACCCAAACCCTAAAAATCAATGCCTACATTCTCTCTAACCACATTCCCACATGCTCACAAGAAGCTTCTAGTTTAATTCGTGGGTTAACAACATGAGATCCGAGAAAATTAAGAGGATCTCCCTAGTTTAATAAACCTAGGAAATCCTACCTTGATTGACACTGGTTAGCCCTAACCGTCGCTGGTTAAGCTGGAACCACCATCGGTTACCCTTTTAACCCCAAAACAACCTTCTTTTCAAGGTTGGAAAAGATTGGAAAAAGTTGGAAAACATTGAGATCTTCCTGAGAGATACCACATCTTTTGAGATCGAATTCCAACAAAAACATGCATGCAAGGAAGGAGATCAAGAATTTTCTCCTACACAACCACCCCAGCAATGATCTGATCTATCTAAGCAAAGAGGAATGCACATGTAGTCCATGTAGAATCTCTCCTATGATTGGTGATCACCTGCAGCCTTCAACCTCTTACCAGCACCTCCATCCCTCACTCACGTGGTCCAGGACTAGAATCCAAGTAAGTAAAACATTATACTTCTCTGGTTCATTTCATTTTGTTATTGTATTATCACCTATTGTTTACCTAGCCACCCATTGACCTCCTTCAACATTATCCCTCCATATACCCATTAAAAACCTCACCAAATCCTACCCAAATCACCCAATACCTCATCCCGACCAACCAAAGTCCTTTGTGCAATCACAAAGGAGGCCCCAAAACTCATTTTGTGGCATTCCCAGTTTTCCACAGTAACCGACACCGGTTACACCTAACCGTCATCGGTCACCATTAACCGGCATTGGTCTTTGTATTTTCCCATACAGCTCAAAACAGTGACCTATCCACCTAATTCCACCCCACCCTTATGCACCTGTGATCTACTTGAGATTTTTGTCAGACCTGTAGAGAACCAAAACCAACTATTTGACCTTTGGATCCTACTCTAGCCTAGCCTGTTAGATTAGATCTTTCTTATTGTGTTTTAAGTGAGATACCTAAATCATTTCGAATTACAATAGGATTTACTTTATTATTCGCATTAAATTGTTTAAAATAGTGGATTGACAACCATCTAGGAAGTATCACACTTCCGGATCTAGCACATGCTAGGCAGTTCACTGCATATATTGTTTAACTCTTTCTGGTGGTCTTGTTTTTCATTACAGGTAGTTCCTCCTAGCCAAAAGGAAGCTCTCACGATCAGTTGTGGATTCAAAATTCATACGCACACAACAACCCATCACCTACATTTGAACAGGTATTCCTCCTACGCATGTTACCCTGTCTATTTCTTTAATACTTCAAAGAAACATGTAAGAATCGGGTGAGACATTTTGACATGCATGGTGGGAGACATTTGGGGTTGCTTACATTTTATTCATTCCTAGGAAAATTTGTGTGTTTTTTTCCTTTTGAAAAGTATACACATAAATTTTCTTCCTTGGTAACCCACCTTTTCTTTCTATTTTCTCTAAAGGAAACCTTTATTTTGGTGTAATTAAAAAGAACCATTTCTTTGTGTTTTCTACATTGTAGTGAAAGAGCATCCCTCTTCCTCTTCATCTTTTGTGTCATCTAACTTCACACTTCGATTTGGGATTAAAAATAAGTGCATTGCATTCTGATTTATCGCATTAGCTCACATTAATTGAGGGAAACCTATACGCTGGAAGTCATGACCAGCTGATGGTTGACAAATGAACCGTAGAAAGCACATCTCTCTCTCTCTCCGAGTCTTGCCAAATTACACAAATTCAAAACAAATACATATTCTTAAACAACATATTTCCTAGGAACGCCTATCAACGATCACACTAATATGAGGATTGGCAGGTACTCCTGACTTCACTGCTCTGTCAAGTAATACTTCAGAGCGAAGCCCACCCCCACCATAACATACCTGAAACCTCACCTTTTAGATCTCCTTCTTCATAGGAAGCCATCCTCACCAAAAACTCTATTTCACAGTTCATGTGTCGGTCCTTAAATAACATAATCTAAACAAATAGAATAGAAAAGGCACTCCTAGGATCGAATTTTTCTTAGTGTTTCTGATTGACTTGTGTTTTGAGGTGAGAGATCACGTTCTTCATTTTTCTTGTTCATCCTTGCACACTCCTCATCACATCTGGTGTATGCTAGCTTCACCTGAGTGTGTCTGGACCATATTTTCATCATTCTCGACTGCAGTTCCGATTCCACATCAAATTTTAATTCACAAACACTATTATTTCATCACTATTTCAATTTCACAAGAACCATCTTGATTTACCCTCTGACCGTCGTCGGTTATACCCAACCGGCATCGGTTCTAGGTCCTTTTGTTAACCTACCCAAAATGACATTTTCATTCATCTTCTTCCACGTTTCACAGTCCTTGTCATTGCCATCATTCCTAGTGATGTTGTAAAACACCATTAGATTTGGCATACCTGTCAGATTTGACTTTATACCTGGTTTTTCACTCACTGGCCATTTTTCACAAAGTGACTAAGAGGGTTACCCCGACCGAGTCAGTTTTCCTAACTAGAATTAGTTAGCCTGTTTCACTTTCTAACCCACATTTGGTACCAAATACACTTTTTACCATCAGATTCACCTGTTCCTATTGTTTTTGTGTCATTTACAGAGAAACAACCTTACCTGATCAATATTGGTTCACATGGTGCTGACCCAAAAACAAGCAAGCGCACTTGTATTTCATGCTAGTTGTCAACCACTCCCACCTAGTCCTTCACCACCTTCCATTTTATCACTAGCCATGGATCCCATCCAACCTATCACTATCACTACCGAGATGAGGAGTTCACATGAATCCTTGACCAAAACCCTGCCGCTTTGAAGTTTTACCTTTCCCATTCATCCACTTGAGATGCCTCGAGTCAGTTGATATACAACATGCCCGTATCTATCCCCCCGATTCTCACTCCCACTCCTGCATTGGCCCAATCTGGCTACATGCTGCCCACATCTACTTTACCCCCAATCATTTCATAGCTAGGTCCTATACCCACTATGCCCTGCCACATCCACCATACCCTTGAAAACTAGCCAAAATGCAACCTTATGCACCCTAATGTCTTTCACATACCCGTAGCTACAATACCACCTCTAGTGTCGGTGACCCCTACCACTTTTTATAACATGGTCCTTTCCATTCCACAATCATCATCCCCCATTACCACTAGGGTTACCATGATCCTTCCACCTCCATATACATACTATCAGCAGCCTTTTGTTTCATCTATTATTCCCTCTGGGTATATACCCCCTATTTCATTTCCTTCTTCTCATTCAACCTACATGACAACACCATACACCGGAGTTCCACCCCTGTTATATGCCTAAAATCAACCCTCTCATGCTGCTGGGATGCACCCAATCATCACAACCTACCAACAACCTAATCAAATTGATGTTGGACAAGATGCAGAAATTGGAGGCATCGGTTTCTGGCTCCCGCAACACTCTCACCTATGACGAGATTTACAATGAACCCATCCACCCATCCATTCCTATTCGTCCATACCCCATGCATTGGGAGATGTTTAAATTCAATCGTTTCAATAGCAAGGAAGACCTAAAGTAGTATTTGCATTCTTTCAAACATGGGTGTTACCTAATCTCTCATGATGGTGCTTTGCTATTGAGGACCTTCCCATGTCTCTAATCGGGCTTCGCATTAGATTGGTATAGTGGGTTACTTACACACTCTATATTTTCATTTAATCGGGTAGCCCAAGCCTTCTTGGATCGCTTCTCCATCAATATCATCAAGAAGGTTACCATGACTAACCTATACTCCATGCGTCAAGTATGAAGATGAATCTACTACTGATTTTGTCACTTGCTAGCATAGCCTAATCAAACCAACTCACCTTCTAATTGCCACAAACAAAACTCATCAAGCTCTTCACTCGGGCTTGTGCTAGACATATATCACCGACCTTGTAGGTCCAAACCTTCGAACATTCGATGAAGCATTCACTATGGCACAAAAGTTAGATATTTGTGTCATCAAAGAGAAGAAAATCCAATTACGTAATAAGAATTTGGAATTCAAGTTGAATGATACCTTTTCTTCTTCCAAACCAAAAATAATTATTTAAAAGCTAAGGGCAGTGCCAAAACAATGGTACTCAATGCCATCCACGACCATCCATCAAACCAAAGCTACCCCATCATCTAATCATCACATTACCGCCACTCAGACCTTACGACCCCCTCAAACCCAAGCCAAAAGGGTTTGATGACACCAAAATTTGCACATACCATCATGTGCCAAGGCACGATGTGGAAAATTGTAAGACCTTGAAAACCATCCTTATCCAATTGTGTCCTCCAGAAGCCAACTTTGATGACGACGACCTTCTCGATGAGGACCCTACTTCACCGACACCCATTCCCACACTACCCACACAACAACCACAAACTCCACCCTCACAGCTCCTAGAGCCACCCCAAGATTTGAAATTAACATGGTTCACATCAGAGAACTTGCCACACCACTATCCAAATGTCATTGTGCCCAGCTCACCTCATAGGGTTTTTCTCCTCCAGAGGTTTTTCCCATCATGTCACTATACCACTCACCCCACACCTTCTTTGTTTGTCGACTCCCCTCAAGTCAACATGATACACATCACTACCCATTCTTAGAAGGATAAAGGTAAAGAAAATGTGTGACCCACCAACCAATCCTATACCCAACATACCATCTACACCCATACCTAAAATCACTATCCACGGCCCCACGTACCCCATTTCTAATGAGAATCACACATCATACCATGCTCAAACAATTACAAAAATCTCACCTCAAAATTTCCTTATATAACATCATTCAAACCTCGAAATCCCATCATCAAGCTCTCATGGAGGTTCTTCAATCTATTGAGGTTTTAACCAATGACCCTACACCCATAGCCTCCATTATCATACCCCATCACGTAGCCTCTCTCACCAAATTACCACCTTCATCTTCACCCCACCCTATTCACCAAGTATCCCCCTTAGCTTCTCATAGGAAGAGATCGCACCACACCAAAATGATGACCCAAATCCAACCCTCTTCATCTATGTCCACATCGATGACATACGGGTACACAATGTGATGATTTATGGGGTGCTAGCATTAACATCATTTCATCCCATGCATTCATTCAAATGTGCATACGACAATTACATGCATAAAAATACTATCATGTTGCATTCATTCAATGACATTATCACCTCTACACTAGGCTGTCATCTTTCATGTGGCCCCCACACTATTCGTAACTATTCTATGTCTTGGAGGGGGATTCCAATATAACTTGTTGTTTGGCAGACCCTAGATTCATGTCATGGGTTGTGTTCCTTCCACTTTACATCATTGTGTAAAGTTTGAACACGAAGGGCACACCTATACCATTCTAGCTAACCCATCACCTTTCAAAACATGCAACATGCTTTACCGACCCAATGATGTGCTTATACCCGTTAAAGTGTCTACCTCCACGACCACCACTACTTCACCTACACCTCCACTTACCAATATAGCCACTGCTTCTACCACACATACCTCCTCCATTCCTACCAGCTGCCACAACCTCCATGGCTGACCCATTAGCCTCCCAAGCCATCAACCCCATGTTCACGTCGACCTCCGACACATCGTCTATTTTAGCTACCTACATACCAACCACCTATCTTTTGGAAGTTGTTTTTAAATTCCTCACTCTAGGGGAATACCACCTATATAGTTTCAACACATTCCTTACTCCATAAGAGTACGAAAGTCTTCACCAACACCCACGTTATGATCACCACATAAGAGAATGCCTCCTTTATGGTCCTCCTCACCTTTGTACTAATCTCACCTATGGGGTACTTGATACTACCACTTATACACTTGAACCACCATTACAAACTCACCCATTTTCCACTAACTTCCAATCACTTACCAATCACCACTTTACCCACACCTTCCTACACCAATGTGCATGGAAGGGTTTTGGTTTTGGATTTTATGGGCAAGGCCGCCATATCTGTCATTCCATGTACAACCCGCAAACATAACGACCGTAATGGTATTATTTTTCCTAAACCACCTACCAAACATTCCCGCATTGAAGTCATTAAGGACACTATCCCTTCTCCACCTTCTTCACCCGCTCCGCCTTCATCACCACCTCACCGGCGCAGTCGATGGATATTGACTCTATCCCATCTAACTTGTTTTTTCATAAACACCATTTCCTTGGGGCCTTTGACTTATCAACGCGAGGACGAGGCCCCTTCCACTCTTCCCTTCCTGTATCCTAAGATGATCGATGATGATACACCTTCAATTAACGTCGTTCAATGTCAAGATGATGAATCTATACTCACCTACCTTGGTGCAAAAGAATCATATATTCATCGGTTGTTACCTTCTGAGACACAAACCATGTTGAATGAATCGACTATCAAGATCAACATTCATACTCAGGATGACCCGCACATCCTAAATATTGGTCAATCTTTAGATGTTGTTGAACAGGAAGCCATCACTTCTTTTCTCAGAGATCATAACCACACTTTCGCTTGGTCTTATGCAGACATGCCTAGTATTGACCCCACCATAGTGGTCCACAATATCATCACCATTCCGAATGCCAAACCCATAAAAAAAAAAGCTGAGGAAAATACACCCTCACATTGCCCTTCTCTTCAAAGAAGAACTTCAACATCTTCTTTCTATTTCCTTTATCTTACCCATTGATTATCCTTTTTGGATTTCTAACATTTTCCTTATCACTAAAGTAACAGGGGGACTCCGAATTTACATGGAATTCCATGACCTCAACCTCACATGTCCGAAAGATGACTTTCCCTTATCTAGTATTAACCATCTAGTTGACCTTACCGTTGGCACATGAGATGCTATCACTCATGGATGGATTCTTGGGTAATAACTAAATTCTCGTTTTACCCTGGAGGATCAACAAAAACCACGTTCATCACCCCTGGGGGACCTTTCGCTACCGAGTCATGCCTTTTGGCCTTAAAAATGCTTTGGTGCCACATATCTATGGGCTATGACTTACATCTTCCATGATATCATGCATCATATATTGGAAGATTACATGAATGATATCCTAGCCAAATCTAAGCGCCGCACGAGCACCTTGTCGTCCTCAAAACCATTTTTGACCACCTCATTAAATATTACGTCCACCTCCAGCCTAAGAAGTGCATCTTCGCGGTCTTCTCAAGAAAACTCTTGGGATTTATCATTTCCTACCTAGTATATAAGTTGACCCCGCTAAAGTCAAGGTCGTTCCCGAAATGCCTCCACCCACTAACCTTAAAAAACTCCATATCCTGCAAGGTAAATTGAAGTCTATTTACCATTTCATTTTGCAATTATTCAAGATTGGTGCTAACCATTTCATCATATACTCAACAAGGATGTCTCCTTAAAATGGAATGATGACTGTCATAAAGCTTTTGAGGCCTTAAAATAATACCTTCTCCAACCACCGTGCTCATTCCACCTAAAGATGATCAAACTTTTTACCTATATATCTAAACTACCAATCATATCTTGGGAGCCATGCTCACTCATCATGATGAACAACATAGAGAGCAGGCAGTTTATTACATAGGTCATACTCTTTTGGGCTATGAGACCCAATACACCCATCCCAAAATGCTTTGTTTAGCCTTAGTTTTCATTGCCACCAAACTCTGTCATTACCTACTTAACCAAAAACCTATGTTGTGACTAACACCGACCCCTTACACTTCATGTATGACAAAACTTATCAAAATCAGCATGCCGCACGATGGCTTATGATTTTAGCTGATCTTCAACTTGAATTCATTCATCAAATTTCCATCAAGATCCAAGCTATTGACGACCAATTGGCTGACACACCTATTTCCAGGGATCAACCCTTTAATTTTGACTTTCCAGATGAGTCGATTGCTACCCTTCCCCTAGATGAATCCCCTTACCAAATGACACTCTTCTTCAACGGTTCCAAGTGTTAGCATGAGGGTGGAGCTGTTATTATCCTCATTCCCCTTGATGGTGAACCCATGCCTTTATCTTTCAATCTAGATTTTGATTGCACCAACAATATTGTCGAATACGAAGCACTTGTATTAAGTCTCCAAGCTACCTATGCCCTAGATGTCAAATCCATCAACATCTTTGGTGATTCTCAATTGGTCGTAAACCAATTCAATGGTATATACCAATGTCATAACGAGATACTTCAAAACTATAAACATCATGTAGATGTACTTTTGACCACCTTTGACTGTTACACCCTTCAAACCATCCCACGTTCAACCAAAAATTTGTAGATACCATGGCCTACTTAGCTTCCCAAATACCCACTTCGCCCGCCGACTTTAATATCTTTGTCAACATATAATGCCTCTAATCACCTTCTTATTTACCTCATGATTATTACTTAATCGGAACCACTACCCCTGACCCGAGTGACCTTTGGTATAAACAATAATCTGACTAACTTTCTCTCTCCATCTTACCTTTTGAGCTCACCCATAACGAATAATGCACCTTCCTTAAAAAGGTCTCTCATTACATCATCCTATGGGGACTCCTCTATAAGCACATATTTGATGGTATTCTCTTACGATGCCTCACAAGTTCTGAAATTCCTTATACCATTAAGGAAGTTCATGATGGCATATGTGGAGGTCACTTTAGTGGCCTTGTTGTTGCTAAGTATATTCTTCACCTAGGCTATTACTGGCTGACCCTTAACCATGATTGTTGTGACTACATCAAACATTGTGTAAAATTCCAACAACATTCCAATCTCCATCATACACCTATCCATGCCTTACAGTCACCCATGACCTTTGGCCCTTCTCTCAATGGGGTTTGGATCTTTTCAGAGAAATCAATCCCCATTCTTCCCAACACCATTAATGTATCATCACTGCTACTGAATACTATACAAAATGGGTGGAGGCCATACCATTCATATCCATAAAAATTGAGAAAATATGTGATTTTATTAACCACCACATCATTTGTTGCTTTGGTGTTCCTTATCGCCTCATCACTGACAATGGAAAATAATTCAAAAATAAAACATTGCAAAAATTTGTGATGCCTTTAGCATTCAGCTTAGTTTCTCATCACCTTATTATCCACAAACCAATGGCCAAGCCAAATCCACTAACAAAACCCTAAACAAAATTCTTATGAAAGTGGTTAACGATACTAGGAAGGATTGGCATACGTACATTCCTTTTTCCCTATGGGCATACCGCACTAGTATTTGCACTTCCACTGCGGCCACACCATTTTCTCTGGTCTATGGTACAGAGGTAGTTCTGCCTCTTGAAGTCTAGATTCCCTCACTCTGCATTTCTCTCCATGACATGCTCAATGATGATGACTTTCGTCAAGACCATTTAGCACAACTTGAGTCATTAGATGAACGTCATCTTAACACTCTGAATCACCTTCAAGTTTACCAAAAATGTATCAAACATGCCTACGAGAAATGTGTCCATGCACGAACCTTCCAAGTCGGTGACCTTGTCCTAAAATAAAATCAACATGTAACTAAAGTAGGAAAAAGTAAACGGGGTAATTTTTCTCCTAAGTAGCTTGGACCATACATCGTGACTCATACCTATGGATCAAGTTCTTATCATTTATCTTCACTCAATGGTAAACATGAACCTAAGCCCCATAGCACCTTGCATCTTGACCATTCTATTTTTGAATTATAGTCTTACCTCACCTTTTTTTCTCTTTTCATGCTCGTCCCTTGAGTGCTATTCACTTCATACACCTCACTAGCAATTAAACAAGAATCATGTGAGTACCCATCACTTGTTATCTTCTCTTAAATATGTGTACCACGACACTGCACATAACATGATCCTTATGGATACTTTTCATCTACCTTTAGATGAGATCCCATGGTCATTCCACCTTGCCTTTTGAACAAGATTCCTATCCACCACCTTGGTCTAGTCCATGAATTCAAAATCCCTCACATGGGATATCACTCCTTGAGTCAAACTTCCACTCAAAAGATGACTCCCTCAAAAGGACATCTTCCTCTCGACAATTATAGCTATAAATAGACTGCTCCCTCGAAGGACAGCTATGTAAAGCTCTTAAAAAAATGAGAGAAACTAAAGCTTCCCGCATCGACCAGCTTCACGAAGACCTTAAGGAGTTAAATTTTATTCATCCCATATAGACTTCCCACATAAATCAGTCTATCTCAACTATAAGTCAAAACAATAAACCTTTTAATTCTGGACTTTCCCATTGTGACCTAGGTTCTCTTGCCCAAAGCACATGCTACCTATACCATACAAATAATTCCCCACGTTTCACCCTTCAAACCATGCCCACTCCCATTTCCTATTGACTCAAGGGACTTCTTGGAACTTAGAAATTTGGTGATCATGTGACTAATTTTCATCATACAAAAATCAACCCTGTAATGTCTTTAGGGTCTTACATTCATTGCCTTCTCCAAGGTATGATCTACTTGGTATGATCCTACCCAATCAGGTGCCTTTATTTCCCCCTCTTATCTTATAACCATCTTTTTTACATTTTGATTACCTTATACAGGACTTGGTCCTCGACGCTTACCTTTGGGGTAATCTTCTTCTTTCGCCACAATCGACCCCACCTACATCACTTTACCTATAATCCACCCACACCTAATAGATCTAAAACCCACACCATGCCTAAAACCTACTAACTCATTTTCATACCTCCTCATATTCTTCCCTAGCTCATGGGAGAACTACATCGACCGAGGTCCCTTTTCGTCGGAACTATGTAGGTAGCACTTTGAGGACATGGGGCCCTTGGAGGTTAGCTCGGCCATTCTCTACCCTAAATAATTCATCTTCCATGTTCCTCACAACTCACTTAGTTTTCCTTTTTTATTCTAAATTGGAAATTAAACCAAATACATAATAAGTTGCTTCATATTTTAATCATTATCACAACATGCATTTACTATGACTACCATTTCTCTAACATCATGATACATATAATGTACCACATCTCACACATGACCCCTACTAGCATTTATTGCATACAATATTGAATCACAACTTCACCAAACCCGACTCCACCATGCCTATAACCCGACTCTACCATGCCTAACAAACCCGACTCAGTCATGCCTAAAAACCCGACTCGATCCATGCCTATACCAACCTGACTCCATCATGCCTAACTCACCTAATTTCCATCCATATCAAAATAACAAATCAACAAAATAACAAATAAAAATCTCATCAACACATAAACAACTCAAGAATCACATGTATCTCATCATATAAATAAATGGGTATCTCAATACAATATACATGGCTATCTCATCATGTCCATCATCTCAAGATCATCGGCACATAGGATGGTACATAATACAAAATTTCATCGGCACGCAGGCCAGTCTCATATATACAATAAAATAATGAATCAATACAAAATCTCTTCGGCACGCAAGCCGGTATATGTTTGAAATATACAAACCATCTCATACATCCTCAATGTCTTCAAGACGTAGATTGATATGTGATAAAAATATAACTATCTCTCAAAGACGTACGCCGGTATAAATCACAAAATACTATCATACATCAAAAACCAGGCGACCACATATCAGGCATCTTGGCGAGATGTCCTCCATCTCTATGTCACATGTACCCTTGACCTCCTGGGTCCCTATTGGCACCTCAACTAGAGCTGGTCTCCATGCATTGGTAGCCTCTGCCTGATCGGGCCTCGGAGCTCACTGACCTCCTATGCTCTCCACACTATGAGTGTGGGATCTCATCCTCTCACTAGATGCCTGTTGTACCCTGTACTCAAAGATAGGATATGAAGTCTATCCCAACCACCATAAGCTAGTCCTGATAATATCTAGCCTCACCTAGGGCATCCCATAACGTGGATACATTTATGATTTGTGGTGGTCCCATAGTTCTTGGCCCATGTACCTTCTATGCGGGACCCGACTTGTTCTTGCCTCGTGACTCGGGACTTGGTTCCAGTTCCTGTGGTGGTTTCCCCCTACCCATGTGCATGTATATTGGCTTGTAAGTCCCCAATCTATTCCAGGTTGTCAGGCCAATCGGCCCTATAAACTTGCCACCCGAGCTTGTATGTCTGCCACCTGACCATCCCCTCCTCTCCATCTCCATCTCCTCCACCAGCCATCTGGGCCTTCGACTAGCCACCTGTACATGTAGCTCTACTACCTCTACCTTAGAGCCCTCCAGCTATGTCTATAGTATACCCAACTAGGTAATCAACGTAGCCACCTGCCCCTGTAGGGCATCTCTTTGCACCATAATGGTGGCTAAATCTGGTTGCCCCAGTCTGGGTGGTATGGCTTGTAGGTGAGCCACCCACCACTATTTGTACCTTTCTGTAATCGACATCATCTATCCGTCATCCACTAGCTACTCCTCCTACCTTGTGGGCACTGTAGGTTGTGGTAGAGGTAAGGGCCTCTCCACGTCATCTCTCCGGTACTGTGGGAAGGGCGGAGGTATGTCCTATACTAGCCTAAAGCGCCAGGACTGTCTACTAGGATCATCTCATACTCCCGACATGGTGACCCTGTATCCATCTCTCTAGCTGGAGCTCAGCTAGCTCCTCATGCATATGCCTATATGAGGGAAATTCCACATATGGCCTTTATATAATTTCCACTGACAAACCCTCAAGTAATCAGCGCCGGTTATAGGCCACATCATGTGTGGACCTCTCAAATCACCACTCTCCAATCACTTGCATCCATATCATATACCCCACCAGACAAATCTCATTGGGAATGCATCTTCTCGAGGAATCCCTATAGGCCGCACACAAACTATGTGCTCATACGCTAAAGAATCTTTGTAAAAATGTATAAAGACAGTGAACTGCGCAACCACCCATATGCCCACAACTCCCTGTATAGCTACACCAAGAATGTTGGTGCCTAGGAAAAGTGGGTCTCATCCACCATCATGTCATGGAGTACCCCCATCAATGATCGGGGAAAACATCCACCCTCTACATCTGGCAGTGCATAAAGCAACACACTACCTCCATCAATAAAACCACTAGCCTCATCTCCTCTAGATGGGCTAGGTACATCTCTCCATAGCTCAAGCTGGCACTATGGAATCTCAGCTCGGCCATCCCCTCTCTAAAAATAGTCACAATCAGCTCCTCTGAGGCCTTAGAGGAGACAAAGTAGACCTGTGCACCCAATATGGGTAACCAAAGAATCCGTAACATGTTTTCCGGGGTGATAGCAATCTCACTCTGCCTCAGTAGGTGGAACATGTTGGTCACGAAATCCCATCTATCGATGAGTGTGACCATCAAACTGGGCTGACAGACTACATGCCGATAGCGACAAACCCCACTCAAGCCAACTACCTCCACATGCTATAGCTCCTCTGGGGTCATTGCACCATGTATTGTCACCAGTAGAGGCGAGAACCTTGTCCCACATATGTAGCTATGCTCTTCCCCGCATCCAATGTAAACCAAACATTAATCTACATTTATCATATCCATATTTACCATTTATCATTTTCCCACACCCTATTTTCACCCTAACCATTTCAACCACCTAGCCCACATCCCTTTAGCCTATCTTCTTGCATATCATTCCTTCCGAAAGAAATCAAGCCTAGCAATCACTAAACATTTTTCTTAATATGAATTATTTTTTGATCTCTATATTCAAATTAAAAATCAGTTGAGCCTAGTGGCCGCTAATCTACTCCTCCTGAAAAGTAGTGAAGCTTAGTGGTCACTAATCATTTTCATTGATGCACACCGATGTGTTAAAAAAGAAAATATGCAAAGGTGTGTGCCTAGTAGTCCCTATGGTGTTATATGAGCACCCTGAAAACATTTTTAGTAATCATCTTTCTTCTTGACTATGCAAAGACCTCCATAGCTTTTGACATTAAAAATTGTCCATATCTCACTTATTTGCCATCAAAATATATTATGGAAAATGCCTAAAGAACTACTAATATCTATTACTATGATTTGTTCATAAAGCATCTATGTTATCAAGAAATTATTTAGCCTATTTTCTGCATAATCATACCTTTTGGTAAGTATTGAAGCTTAGCAGCCACTAAGCATTTTCTTTCACACCCACTATTTCTTTTGATCTTGTTAAAATAATGGAGCTTAGTGGTTACTAAGTATTTTACATGATATGAACTGATATAAATTATGTGTTAGAGAAAAATGAACTTATGAGTAATATAAAAGTTGAGAAATCCTTCAATTGTATGTAGTTGCACACTTGGTTGTGGAAGGAATGTATTGTCAATAAGATAAGAATATAGTTAATGAAAATACTAGTGATCATAAACTATAAAGATATTTATTTACATTGTTGGAAATGAAACATAGGATTTGTAGAGGGTATCGGCTGCTAGGCTCTTGCTCAACAAAATGATAGACAACATATGACATACATAATTATTCATTAATACGTCTAAAGAGAATATCCCGATTCCCTATAAAATGTCAATATTTATGTTTTTTTGAATTTGGTGTTGTAAAAATATCATTCGAATGGATCTTATCGTTATTTTATTTCCTATCTATAAGGTACTCTCAAATTCTAGTGAAGCATAAAATTATGTTTTAGTTTTTCTAGAGTAAAGCGTTAATAACTCCAAAATATCGTCGATCACTAGATTTATTAGAAATTTCATGCCACGTGGCAACATTTTAATGGATTACAGTTACAACTTAATAATGTGAATTTTTATAGGTAAAAATATTTGTTAATTCTATCACTAATTAAAAATTTCTTAATAAATGTGTCAATTATATAATTGTGTAATTAACTAGTTCAAACTTGCAAGATGTCACATTTTATTGGATTTTTTTAATTAATGTAAACGATGGCTAAAAATATCAAATTCACACTCGATAAAAATTAATAATAAATGAGGTGTATATCGTTCTCTTAAAATTTATTTTTTTTGCTTCGTAACATTCACTTCTATTTTACAAGTGGTGTTTTTGCTTCAGTAACATTCACTTCTATTTCCCAAAATTGGGTGAACCACGTTAAATACTATCTCTTTGTGTTTTGTTATTTTAGTCTGTAATTTTATTTGAGATCTGTAATAATTTCTACATATTAGTTTCTACTGTTGCAATTATGTGAGGGATTATTTCGCATATTTTATCCCTTATTTCCTAACAATTGGTATTAGAGCCTAGTTTGGTTTGTTGAAGTGTTGAATCGTAGGGAAAGTTTTATCTTGAGTGGGAGCTATGGTAGATGATGGAAGATCTAGGGTTGATAAATTCAACGGGTAGAATTTTAGTCTTTGGAAGATGCAGATGGAAGATTACCTTTATCAAAAGGATCTTTATACTCCATTGTCTGAGAAGGTGAACAAACCCTCAAGCATGAAAGATGTGGAATGGGATTTTTGCTGGATAGGAAGGCACTTGGGACAATCTGTTTGTGTCTTGCATCTTTGTTATTATTTAATGTTTCAAAGGAAAAGACTACAAAAGAACTGATGGATGCATTAGGAAAGTTGTATCAAAACCCTCTCGCCTCTAATAAGATATTTTTAATGAAAAATTGTTTAACATGAAGATGTCCGAGAATAGTTCAATAGCGAGATCATCTAAATGATTTTAATATTGTTGTAATATGCTAGCTTTGGTTACAATATAATTTGATGAATAAGTTAGGGTTTATTAGTTTTTGCTCTTTACCCGAGAGTTGGAATAGCCTAGTAATGGAGGTAAGCAACTCGGTTCTTGATAACTCAAAGGTGAAGTTTGAGGATGTTGTAGGGGTGATTCTAAGTGAGGAAATGTGAAGAAAAAGCTCTAGTGATTCTTCTACTTTGAGGATTGCTTTGATAGTGGAAATTAGAGGGAGAGAAGAATAGAGGAAACCATGGAAAATCAAAGGATTGGGCAAGGTCAAAATCTAAAAGCAAGATAGTATCTTTGGCACTTGTGGAAAGTTTGGGCATGTAAAGAAGGGCTGTTGGGAGCTTTAGGACAAGAAGAAACAACATGAAGAAAACAAGTAGGCAAATGTGGTAACAGTAATGTATGTCAGATGCTTTGATTCTTTCTTTGCACAATATTCTTGAATCTTGGGTTTTAGATTTGGGGATTCTTTCCATGCTTCTCCACATAGGCATTATTTTGTTGATTATGTTCATAGAGATTTTGGGCATGTTTTGGTCATGATGATGAGCCTTGCATAAAGTATAGTTGGAAAAGGTTCTATTCAGGTTAAGATGTAAAATGGGAATACTTGGCTATTGAAGGATGTTAGATATGTGCCTACATTAAGATGAAATTTGATATCGGAAGGGCAGTTGGGAAGTGATGGTTTCACTGTGATATTTACAGTGGACTCTTGGAAGGTTACCAAGGGTGCTCTTGTGGTGGCAAGAGGTAAGAAGGTTGGAACCTTGTATTTAACCACTTATAGCACTAATGTTTGTAATCTTGTGGCTTCAGAAGTAGATACAACATTGTGGCACTATAGGCTCAGTCATATGAGCCATAAGGGCATGGAGATCATAAAGAAGGATTTTCTTGGATATACAAAAATAGGTTTGGAGTTCTGTGAGGACTACATATATGGGAAACAAAAGTGAGTAAGGTTTCTCAAGGTTGGACCTACAAATAAAGAGAGTAAGTTAGAGTTGGTGCATTCTGATGTGTGGGGGCCGGCTTAGGTATCATCTCTTGGGGGTTCAAGTTATTATGTTACTTTTATTGATGATGCAATGAGGAAATTTTGGGTTTATTGCATTAGAAAAAAATCTGATGTATTTGACACTTTTTTTAAATGGAAAGCCTTGGTAAAGAATGAAACAAGTCTTAAGCTAAAATGTCTCAAGTCAGATAATGGAGGGTAGTATTACAACAATGAATTTGATGATTATTGTTCTAAGAATGGAATCCATAGGAAAAATACAGTTCCAGGAACTCCACAACAGAATGGGGTATCAAAATGGATGATTAGAACAATAATGGAACGTGCCAGGAGCATGAGGTTACATGCAGGACTCGCCTCTTTCTTTTTGGGCAGAAGCAGTGAGCACAGCTGTGTACTTGATAAACAAAGGACCCTCAAGTGCCTTGGATGGAGGCATATCTGAGGAGGCTTGGTATGGTAAGAAATTTGATTATTCATTTCTTAGAGTCTTTGGATGTGAGGTGTTTGTTCATATAGACAAGGATGATAGGACCAAGCTAGAGGCTAAGTCAGAAAAATGTACTTTCATTGGTTATGGTGGTGATGAATTTGGATATAAATGTTGGAGTATTAAGGACAAGAAAATCATTCGATCTAGGGATGTGGTCTTTAATGAGAAAGTCATGTATAAGTAGTAGTTGTAGGAAAACAGGGAAGAATCCAAGAAAGAATATGCAGCGGTAGAGGATCTTACGAGATGGAAAAGTGACACATGAATTAGTTCAGGAACCTCCTCAACAAGAACCCCAAAATCCTATATAGAGGAGGTATTCTAGGGTAAAAAGAGAACCTAGAAAATTTTCACCTTCTCTTTATTATTTATTAATCACCGATAGTGGAGAGCCAGAGAGCTTTGATGAAGCAATGAAGGTAGATGCCAAGAAGAAGTGGGAGAAATCCATGGATGAGGAGTATTAGGCACTCATGGAGAATCGGACATGGGATTTGGTGAAGCTCTGAAGGAAAAATAGCATTAAGAGAACAAGTGGGTGTTTAAAGTCAAAGGGAAGAAGGAGGCAAGAAAAGATACAAGGCTCGGTTTGTGGTCAAAGGGTTTGCACAGAAAAAAGGTATAGATTTTGATGATATTTTTTCTCCTATAGTAAAAATGACTTCTATTAGAACTATTCTAGGAATAGTTATAGCAGAAGACTTGCACTTAGAACAACTTGATGTAAATACTACATTTCTCCATGGTGATTTGGAGGAGGAACTATATATGTAGCAACCAAAGGGCTATGAGGTTAAAGGTAAAGAGGAGATGGTGTGCAAACTGAAGAAGAGCTTGTATGGCTTGAAACAAGCTCTATGTCAATGGTATAGGAAATTTTATAGCTTCATGATGGAGAAAGTTTATATTAGATGTCATTCTGACCATTGCATGTATACAAAGAAATTTGAGGATGGCAGTTATATTATCCTGTGTTTGTATGTGGATGACATGTTGGTTGCAGGTAAAAACATGTAGGAAATAAAAGTACTCAAGAAGAAGCTAAGTGAATCCTTTGCTATGAAGGATTTGGGGGCAGCTAAAAAAATCCTTGGTATGAGGATATCTCGGGATAGGAAGGAACAGAAGCTGACTTTATCTCAGGAAGAGTACATTAGGAAAGTCTTGGAGAGGTTTAATATGTAAGATGTTAAACCGGTGGGGACTCCTTTGGCAGGCCATTTCAAGTTATCAAAGGAGTAGTGTCCCAAGACAGAGTAGGAGAGAAAAAAAATGTCTAAGGTACCTTACTCATCAGTAGTTGGCAGTTTGATTTATGCCATGGTGTGTACCATGCTTGATATTTCCCATATAGTAGAAGCAGTGAGTAGATTTATCAGTGATCCAGGAATATATCATTAGAAGGCAAGTAAAGTGGATCCTTCGGTATTTGAGAGGGACCATGGGGATAGTTTTGTGCTACAATGGATTAGACACCACTTTGTGTGGTTATGTAGATTCAGATATGGATGGAGATGTAGATAGTAGGAGGAGCATGACATGTTATGTTTACACTATAGGTGGGACAACAGTGAGTTGGATTTCATGACTACAGAAGTTGGTGGCTTTGTCAACCCACAGAGGTGAGTATGTTGCTACCACAGAGGAAAGAAAATAAATGATTTGGTTACAACAATTGCTTGAGGAGTTGGGGCATAAGCAGGAGGAAGGAAAGCTACATAGTGATAGTCAGAGTGCTATACACCTAGCTAAGAACTCTACTTTCCACTCTAGGATGAAGCATATACAATTAAGGTACCATTTCATCAGGACAACTTTGGAGGAAGAGAAGTTGAAGCTGGAGAAGATCCATACTAGTCAGAATCCTATAGACATGATGACCAAGGTGGTCACAAGGGAAAAAATGAAGTTGTGTTCAGCTTTGGTTGGTCTTCACGGAAACTAGTGAAGGGTTAAGAAGCTTTCTCAGAGGAAAACTAGTCTCCAAGTGGGATATTGTTAGGTTGTGGAGCCTATTTTCATGAGGAAAGTGTCAAGACTGTACACTAAGAGTAATATACACTTTTCATGTATCCTCGCTTGTGGTTCAAGAAAAATTTTGGGCCTTAAAACGTGCCCAATATATCGGGAAATGTGATTTTCTCATATGGGTAGGATTTTGACCCATAGGTTTATGGGACGATTTTGCCCATGGTTTTGATACCCAAAGTTTTTTAAAACTCCTTAAGCAATTGTCTATTTTATGGTTTTATGCATATGATAGAGGTATGAAAAACATTGCAGTGTGCTTTGAATTCGGGTGTGAATTCAGTAGATTTTGTTAAGCATAGCTCCAAATAAATCTTGGTATTATATTGAGAGAGTGGTGGCTTGTAATAAAATATGAGCAAGTGATTCTTTGTGGACATAGCCCAAATTGGGTGAACCACATTAAATATTGTCTCTTTGTGTTGTGTTATTTTATTCTACACTTTTATTTGAGATCTGTAATAATTTCTGCATATTAGTTTCTACTATTGCAATTCTATGAGGGATTATTCTGCATATTTTATCCCTTATTTCCTAACAAGTAAACATTATTAAATATAAATGTTAACTATTCTATTTACAAACATATATGTCACTTATAGTTAGTAATGAATTACTTGATAAATGAGCCAATATAAAGTAACAATTTTTAAATTCTAAATTAACATATTCCATGACTAGAGGTCATTAAGTTAGATGTTTACGACATTGCCTAGCTATTATAATACAACACGAGGAAACAAATATTTGAAGACAAAAAATATATTCAAGAATTTCTGAATAAATTTTTTAAACAAGAATGGAGACTAGTAGCTGTTAAGGTTTTGGTTGAGTGACATATGATATAACTAGTACGACTCACCTAAAAAATTAGCTAAGAACCATTATTATATTTAGAGTTACCTATTAATTTATCGTAGTCCTATCATGATATTCAACTCCTAGCAACCACTAGGTTTTGAAGATTAGTAAGTACCATTAGTGGAACATAATAGAAATAAGCTATTAGCGGCCGCTAGGATATCTGTTGCCTTGCATACATGATAATTAATAATGACCCGATGAAAAATTAAGTAGATCCTTTATTATATTTGGATGTTAAATTTCTACCTTCTAAGACTAACGACCACTACAATGGATGTTTATTTTCTATGTAACATAATAAAGACTTAAGATTAATGACCGTAATGGTAATTCTTGTCTTTGCATTCAAGATATTGATTAATCACCAGACTAAAAAATCAAAACTGAACAAAACTCCAACACCAATTGTTTAGCCAGGTGGACTCTTAGTACAACATGATATTCAAAGTTTATTACATTATATTCCTAGCGGCCACTATGATATTTTTTATCTTGCATTCAAGAAAATTTATAATGACTCGATTGAAAATCTAACTATGCTTCTCAAAATTATATTTCAATTCTAAAATATTTTTTAAATGATGACAACCACTAGGTGGTTGATCACTACATTTATTTCTGGATAATCATGGTTGGAAATGAAAATTTAGGCCTAGCATCATTTCGCCGAGCTCAATAGTATATTTGTAGTCTATCTTATGAATGCCAAACAAAAATATAAGCCTAGCATCCATTGGGTTCAATATGGTTGCAACATCATAGAGGCTTGAGGTTAGCAACCACTAGGATAGTTTTTGTCTTGCATACAAGAAAATTAGTAATGACTTGATGAATATCCAAATACACGACTCTAGTTCATAGCTTTGGTATAATAGAAGCGTTTACCATCAAAAATTTACAATCGAAACATAGCAAGGTACTTAGAATGCTCCCCACAATTATATTTCAATTTTAAAATACTATTTGTTATGATTGACGAATGCTAGGGTAGTTTCTCAATACATTTATTTCTTGAGTACTCATGATTCCAAACTAAAATTTAAGCCTATCAGCCATTGAGCTCAATAGAATGATCAAATTCTATCGTATGAATTCCAAGAAAAATTTAAGGCTAGCAAGAGTTGTGTTCAATTTTAAGCCTAGTGTTTTTGGGTTCAAAATGTTATTTCAATTAGAATTTTTATCAACATCAAAGAGGTTAGAGGTTTGTGGCCACAAGGAAAGTTATCTTGCATATAGGAAAATAAGTAATGACTTGATGGATATTCAAATACACAACTAGACAAAAATATTTGAAGACAAGATGAACTCAAGTTCTTGGGCTATTGGTGAGTTATAAGTAATTCATAATCATCAACCCAAGTTCCATTCCCATTGAGTTCATTGGATTCTTTCAATAAGTGGCCATGGGGACACCTTAAGGTAGGGGTAAAACTTCTCCATATGAACCAAGTGGATCATAACAAGGTTCTTTGAATGCGGATATCTTGGAGGACATTAAGGACCCAAGCCCACCCTCATGTCACACTTAGAGAAAGTGCCCCTCTACTACTCCAGTTCATAACTTTGGAATAATGGAAGCGTTTAATATCAAAAATTTACAAGTATTTTGTAATCAAAAACCCAAGTTCCATTCCCATTGATTTCATTGGATGCTTTCAATAAGTGGCCATGAGGACACCTTGAGGTAGGGTTCGAACTTCTCCATATGGACCAAGCAGATCATAATAGGGCACTTTGAATGTGAATATCTTGGAGGACATTAAGGAACTAAGCCCACCCTCATGTCACACTTAGAGAAAGTGCCCCTCTACCACTCCAGTTCATAACTTTGGTATAATGGAAGCATTTACCATCAAAAATTTACAAGTAGTTTGTAATCATAAACCCAAGTTCCATTCCCATTGAGTTCACTGGATTCTTTCAATAAGTGGCCATGAGGACACCAAAGGTAGGGGTTAAACTTATCTATATGGACCAAGTGGAACATAGTGGGGTGCTTCAAATTCTCCCTGTAATTATATTTCAATTTTACAAGACCATTTTTAATGAATAGAAAATGCGAGGGTGGTTGCTCACTACATTTATTTCTTAAGTACTTGTGATTCCAAATGAAAATTTAATCCTATCTGTCGCTAATCTCAATAGAATGCTCAAAGTATGTCACATGAATGGTAAAAAAATAGGCTAGCAGCCGTTGTGTTCAATTTTAAGCCTAGTGGCCGCTAGGTTCAAAATTTTATTTGAATCAATGTTATCGCATCATCACAAAGGCTTGAGATTTGTGGTTGCTAGGATAGTTATTGTCTTGCATATAAGACAATTAGTAATGACTTGATGGATATTCAAATACATAACTAGAAAAAAAAATTGAAGATAGGATGAACTCAAGTTCTTAGGCTATTGGTGAGTTACAAGTAGTTCATAATCATCAACCCAAGTTCTAGTCCCATTAAGTTCATTTAAATCTTCAATAAGTGGCCATGGGAACACCTTGAGGTAGGGGTCAAAATTCTCCATATGGACCAAGTGGAACATAATGGGGCACTTTGAATGTAGATCACTTGGTAGAAATTAAGGACATAAGCCCACCCCAATGTCCCACTAAGAGAATGTGATCCTCCACCACTCCATTTCATAGCTCTAGTATAATAGAATAGTTTACCATCCAAAATATGCAAGTAGTTTGAATCCATCAAACAAAGTTCCATTCCCATTGAGTTTATTGTATTCTTTAAATAAAAGGCCATGGGGACACCTTCAAGTAGGGGTTGAACTTCTCCATATGGACCAAGTGGAACATAGCGGGGTGCTTCGATTGCTCCCCACAATTATATTTCAATTTTAAAGGACTATTTTTAATGAATGGCGAATGTTAGGGTGGTTGCTCACTAATTTTATTTCCTCAATACTCGTGAGTCCAAACAAAAAGTTAAACCTATCAATCAATCAACTCAATAGAATACCCAAAGTCTAATGTATGAATTCCAAATGAAAATTTAAGGCTAGTGGCCACCGTGTGTTCAATTGTAAGCCTAGTGGACACTTTGGGTTCAAATTGATATTTGAAACCTTATTGTTACAACATCACAGAGGCTTGAGGTTTGCAAATGCTTTAGGATAGTTATTTTCTTTGCATAGAGGATAATTACTAATTACTTGACAAATAATCAAATACATGACTAGAAAACAAATATTCAAAGAGAGGATGAACTCAAGTTCTTGGGTTTTTGGCAAGTTATAAGTAGTTCATAATCATCAACCCAAGTTTCACTCCAATTGAGTTCATTGGATGCTTTCAATAAGTAGCCATAGGGACACATTAAGGTAGGGGTCAAACTTCTCCATATGAACCAAGAAGAACATATTAGGGAACTTTGAATGTAGATTGATTAGTGCACATTAAGGACCCAAGCCCACCCCTATGTCCCACTTAGAGAAATTTCTCCTCCACCACTCTAGTTCATAGCTCTGGTATAATAGAAGTGTTAACGAATGACGAATGCTACAGTTATTTCACACTAATTTTCTTTCTTGAGCACTCGTGATTCCAAAAAAATTTAAACCTATCAACTATTGAGCTCAATAGAATACTCAAAGTCTAACACATAAATTCCAAATGAAAATTTAAGCCTATTTTTGCTGGAGTCAAAATGTTATTCGAATCATCATTATTGCAACTTAACAATCATAAAAAATATTTTAAAATAACCATGATCTATTAAAGACAGAGAAAGAACAAAAACAAAGGAGGAAGAGCAGAAGTTGTCCAAAAATGGAAGAACCATCAATGAGTGTTGAAATCAAACCCTAACATGAGCCACTCCACCAATGTTTCTACCTATGTGAATAGTAGCCTCTCAAAGTAAGAAATAGAAATCGACACAGCTCAATCCCTCATCTTGTTAATGTTGTCGATTGTAGAGTGTAAAGGGAAAATGGCCACATCTGTATCCAAGGGAGGGAGAAGAAGAGGGTTAGGTTTTCCATACATGAAAATGGTGTCCACATTTTCACCAAAATGAAGCAAATCCCTATATTACCCATTGAGCCATTATATCCCTCTCCCAGATCTAATTGCTAGTTCATCTACTTCCTCGACCCATAATAGGGGATCAGGTAATTGAAATTCCACCAATTCTTCATGAAGACCACCATGGTGGACTAGGTAAATGATATCAATATCCTTGAACTCAACATTAGAAAGAAAAAGATGAATAAGAAGGAAGAAAGAAACAAAGGTGGTCACGATATCAGAATTTGCATGAGATTTTTGTGAATTAAATAGGTTTGTTTTACCCAAAATATTCTCGATGGCTTTAGATGTCTTGGCTGAGGAGTATCAAAAATATCTAAAAGATGATAATGATCAATAGTAGAGGTAAGCACCATCTCCAGTCTCTCTCCACAAAGAGAAAGAAACAAAAACCCAAAAAATTCCAAGATAATTCAAACCAAGAATACCAAGAAGGAAAGTGGAGAGGAATATGGAGACGAAAGATTAAAAATGAGACACATGGGATTCCATCAATTAAGATGATGTAATCATGTCTTTCCTTCATGTGAGATAATCTTTGATAAGCCAATCCAATCTTTCAAGTTACTAGAAATTTTGAAGGCGTATGACATATCAATTGTTGAATTGGGAAGTAAATCAATGACATTGTTTACCTCGTGATAGGAGTGACTAATGCTCCACTTTTGAAGTTTTTGTAGCCAATAAAGGATGTTGGATATATAGAAATTGATATGCTAGGATTGAGCCAAATGTTGAGAAATAGCATGGACAATAATTTGTGAGTCACCTTCACCTCGAGAGATTCACAACCATTGTGAATAGCTAGTTTAACCCCTTCTAAAAGGGCTTGAGCTTCAGCTAATTTGCAGGTGCCCTCTTTGAGCAGAAGGGAACCAACCACAATAAATTCACCATTCTCTTTTCTCAAAAGAAAACCTACTCCAGATTTTCCCGGATTTCCTCAGAGGTCCCATTAAAGTTGAGTTTTCAGAATCCCAGGGGAGGTAGCATCCATCACATATTTATTCTTCTGATAATTTTTTCAATATGAGATAAACCTTGATGAACAACCAAGCCAGGATTAGGAATTTTGATGAGTGGCCAAACTTTCCTAATCTCAGCATCGTATGAGGTGAAATTAGGATTATTGAGGCTGTCAATGGTGATGTTTTCCATAATGGAAATTTCTAGTTTATGGAGAAGGCAGGAAAGCTCGATACCTCCTCCCGAAGATGTGAATATTGCACTTTGACCATATAAGCAAATTTAAAAGGAAGGTCACTATGGACTAGATGGAGTGAGAGATATTTTACCTCTCAACTTTGGCAAAGATTTTTATCATCATGTAAATGTGCAACAGGGAAATTAACAATTTATAAGCATGAAAATGATATCCTTATACCAAAATTTTCATGTTTTATGATTCTGAGGCACCTCAGGTCAACCCAGTCAGTCCAGTAACCTCACAATTGGTGTTAATTCATTCCCCTAGGTGATTTTAGGAGTTTATTGAAAAATGAAAACTTTGGGTAGCTGTGGGAAGGGATATCACTAGCCTTCCTAGAAATGGAGAAACCCCATGGAGTGGAACAAAAAAATCCAAACCAGACACAAAGGTGAATCAAAGGCCTAGGAACATCATGGAATTGATTCTAGTAAGATTCATGAAGGATCTAGAGAAGTTGGGATAGTTTCACTAAAGTCAGGGTTCACAGGCCTAGGCAGTGTAGAGGCCAAAACAACTGTTGAGCTTTGAAGGAAATTCGAGAGCTCCGGATGGATTTCGGAGAAAAAAATTTATTCGAAAGGTAATTTCAAGACCTACATGATGTTGAAATTATGTTTTTCATAACACTTTTCGTAATGGTTCGAGAAGAGGTTTTTTTCATGCATAAGTGGAGTACTAGATTAACGATTCGAGTTTTTAGAGATCAAATAGAGGAATAAAGACCTGAGATTCCCACCATTATATTCATAAGGAAATTTCCATTCATGATAATATAAAAATTTCATCAAAAATTTCTATCAGGAGCTCAAGTTATTTCCGTTTCAAGTTTCTCTCTTACAAGCGAGGTCGGGAGTTAGTCAAATTTTAATGAGGACACGTGTCAACTCTACGAGCCTAACATAATTTTTTGTCCCTTACATCCCTCAAGGTCAAGTAAATCAAGGTCAAGAAAATTTTACTAGCCCTCATAATCCCTATAGATCCTCATGCAACCCTGCTTGAGATTGCCGATTCAGCCCCCAAGAGCTTGTGGGAGCTCAAAACCTTCGCCGTCAGATCAAACGCCACATGGCATCACCTGGTGTGCCATTTAAATTGATATCCATCATGTCCTTTGAGGTGAGGGGAATCAAGGATGAAATTTTTTTCCCATCCCTCATGATGTTTCAAGGTTCCTCATGTGACCACTTCTCAGCCATTTCAGTTCTTTGAAGTTACTTTTTAGCTCAATCCCCTATCGTTGGATCTCTGCCACATGTCAAGCTAAGGCACACTATGCATATTTATGTCCCTCACATCCCTTTGAGGTGAGAGACATCAAGGAAATGAAATTTTTCCTCTCTCCATGACTTGAAAATTTTAAAATTTTAAAAATCCCTCATGCTTTTAACTTCTAACATCTAACTCCTCTGTGCAATGACTTATCGCTTCTGTAATTTTCTCTACAACTTCTCACCACCACTCCACAATTGCAAAAGGTAAAAAAATATTTGTCACAGAAATGAAATCCTCTATGCCATGGTGATACATAGGTCTTAGAATAATATTTCATCAAACTTAGAAGAAAATATGAAGAAGATCGAAGGAATTCTTCAGAAACCTCCATTGCCATTAGACAAATATTTAAACATACCTTGCAAGCCGGTGCATGAAATGAAGAACTATCTATTGTTTAGTTATTCACTCTTGAAGGATATTAAAAAATCACCTTCCAACATCCCCTTCATAGAAAGGAATTATCATAACAAATAAATTTCACTTCCGACTCACGAAGAAGAAAGCTAAATTTTCGGTCAAATCGACAACTAGATCAAAGAGAAGTTTCACCAGTAAGACAAGAAGAAAAAACCTATCACAATGGAGTTGATTTCATTGCAAACGGAGAAAAAAGTAGACCTAAAAATTCAAGCTCCATTAATGGCTGTAATGACATAGTGGTGTAAAAATCAATGAGCTACCTCTCCACTTCTCAGGGTTCTAAAGGGAAAAATCACAAGAAAATTGGAGGTAATGATCGTTGAAAAATATAGTTTTGTGTGAACTAGGTTTTGTGCCATGAAGCCCCTATATTTTAGGGATATGGAGGACTGATTTTTCATTATCATTCTTCCCTATCACATGAATAATATTAGTGAAAAAGGTAGTGATATAAATCTTCAATTCTTGAGGTTCTAATGGGCAAAATTGCGCAAAAATTGGAGGGAATGACCATTGAAAAATCTAGTTTTGCGTAAACTAGTTTTCATGCCATGAAGTCCATAATTTTTATGGATATGGAGGGATATGTTTTTGTCATTATTCTGTCCACACCGATGAAAATATCATTTTCCATCTTGTTCAGATGAAGGAATTTATCAAAATTTAGTTTTTTGAACCCTTGAATAAAAACCAGAATCTCAAGACCTTATTTGGTTGCAATTTGACGCCCATAGTACACTTACTAAAAATATCATGCCTTCCTACATAGGAGGCTACTACTTTTGGTGAACCACCATATAGATAGGCTATGAAGAAGGTGGTAAACATAGAGGGAGTATTGCAGGAAAAGTCATCAAAAAGGTCATCTCGACATCATAATTGGCACTTACTAAAAATAGTAAGTGGTTCCATAATCCCCTATTATAAATAGCCAGTTGGTCCAAAAGGAAAGAGGAAAACGGTAACAAAAAATAATTCAAGCTACCATAGTCAGTTGAGGTTGGGAATAACTAACTATGAAAATTACTAAAAATAAGTTTCCCATGTGTACTTACTAAAAATAGCAGGTTGTTTTCAAAACGCAAGTTTGGCACAATGAGACATTGAGGGATAATCATTCAAGTCGATATAACAATTTGGGGTCAGAAAGGAAAACTTCAACACTTACTAATGATAGTAAGTTTTCCCTTCCAAATATATTAAGTGTCAAGGAAATATGAATTTCAAGTGCAAAGGTTGGTCTAGTTTCTCGAGTGTAATAAATCATGAAGAGATGACATTTTTGTGGTTTGGAATGATCATCTCATATCATAAATTAGGGCATTGCAAGGCACATCATGTGAATTCATCTTCATCACTTAAGGATCTGGGTGATTCAAAGAGAGTTGATCGAATGATTTCAATGAGTCAAGGAGTTCATCAACCAAGTTTCGAGGAGGGTCATCATGGGCATTATATGTGCTCATATTGAACTTGCAATAGTAAACCTTAGAAAAAAATTTTTTTTTTTGAAAAACATATTAAATTCCTTGATGATCCACGAAAATATCGGACATACAAGAGGTAATACAAGAAATTTCATAAAGGAATTTTTTAGCTATGAAGCTTACGAAGACCAAAAACAAAGGTGGCACTTTGTATGCGGTAAAAAATTTTGAAACAACATAAAAAGATAGTGATTTCTTATAAAAGTATCTGTAGACACCCATAATTAAGCCCAAGTAATTTAAATACTTAAATTGCACTAATTATCCCCTTTCTCGCAAATCGATGACATATCGTCAAAAGTGCTCATATTCCCTCTTATTGTCGTTAATTAATTACAATACGCTAATTGATTAAGTCACCTATCCAACTAACAACCTAATTAACGACCTTCTATTAATTATTCACCCCTTCTATCTAGACTAATTAATTATCCTTTCACTTCATTTAACTAATAAATCAATATTTAATTGATTTAATCCCTTCCTAATAGCCTAAATCGTACTAATATTCCTCTAATTAGCTTCTATAAGCTTACATCTACCTATTAGTTAATCACCTTTGATTAATTAAAATAGCCCCCAACTCCCATGACTTGCTAAGTATAAATTAAACCCTTCTAAATTAAGGTTACCTTTAATAAAGCAACCTTATCCATTCCTAATCATGTTTTACCTTTATCCCACATGCAAAGGGATGAAGTGTTTCCTTTATCCATTGGGCTATATAAGGAGCCCTCCTTCTACCTTTATACCTACACCTAAACTTCTTAAGAGAGCAACTGCAAAGCATATAACAAAGAGACTAAGAGCTTGCATTTTTTCTTCTTGAGAGTTCATCATCTTGAAGAGTCAAGCCTCTTTCTTAAAGTGCTTAGGTCATATAGGAGGTGTCAAAAGGGTCTTGTAGCCCAAATTTGACTATCCCTCATTCCTAGGTTCTTTGAACACTAAGGAAAACCATTTTTGATAGCCATGGAGCCTACCTAGGTTCCTTCATTTATATGTTGTTAGAGAATAGAGGATTTTTAGATGTTTTAACATTATTAGGTTCAAAGTTTTGTATTAATGAATGTTTAGCATCTAACCCTTGTTTAATTCTTATCATGATGGTGCTTAGTATGTTTAATTCTTTCTAATTAAGACTATTTAGGTGTTATTGTTTTATTCACATTTAGGATTACTTTAAAAATAACACATGCACACATTTGGAATGCCCGACGCGACACTTAGTCCCATTGCATTTTAGTTTAAGTTTCATTGTTTTGGCTAATTTTTGATATGCACATGTAGTAATTAATGTCCATTTTCTTGGAATTTTTGCTAATTTGATATGTGTAATCTCATGTTCATAGCCATTATTTTAATGGGTTATTGTCATTCTTAAGCTAACTTGTCAAAATTTGAGATATTATGAGTTTTCTTGTGTTTTTGCCGTATATTGGTTGTGGGTATGACGCGGGAACATTTTTAGGAGTGCAAGTACAATTTTTTTGGTGCACACACCTCTTTGGTGGTGTAGGCACACTTTCAAAACCTTTACTCTATTTATCAATCCTAGCGTAGGCACACTTACCCACTGGCGCACACACCCTAACCAAGCGTAGATACACTAACCGGGTGCGAAACAATTTCATACTATACCTTCAAGGTACATTCGAAACCTATTAGATCAACACACATGCCCTAACTAGAGCGCACATGTTGTTTTAGTGGTGCAAACACATTTTTGCTGATGCAAACGTTCTATTGGAATCTGGAGATGTTTCAAAAAGTGGTGGCGCACACGTTTTTATAAGTAGCGTAGATGCTTTTCCGAGGCGCATGTGACACGTGTTTCTAGTGATGTAGGTTTTCTGTCTATTTTTCTCAACGGTGGCACATATGTTGTTTTTTTGGCACACATGCCTCTCTGCTGTCGTAGGCACATGGTAAGTAAAAATCTGCAGAGTGGCACATGCATTGATTTTTGGCACACACGCCTCTCGGGTGGCACAGGTGCACTGTGATTTGAAAAACATCGTAGAGTGGCGTATATGCCCTAACCCACACATAGGCACTAAAAAAGGGGTGCATGTGTCCTTTTGTATTTTTGAAATTAGTGTGTTGAGGTTCTAACATTCTTGCAAGTTTATCTAATCATATATTTGTCTTTGCAGGTTGTTTTTACATGTTTGTACTTGATTAGATAATATTTTTCATTGTTTACTTATAGGAATAAGATCACGTATGCTCTTCCCTCACATCCCTTGGGGTGATCTTGGGAATCAGAAATGATTCTTAAGTCCTTTTCATGCTTTGAGGTTGTTAGGAATATTTGAGTGGGAATTGGTTAATTTGGCCTAGTTAAATTAAAAATTTTCCATTTCTATCTTCTACGGATTTTGAAGATATCACGTATGCTCTTCTCTTGCGTCCTTGGGTGATCTAGAGAATCAGAAATGGTGCCTTCTCTTTTTTGATGGAAAACTACTAAAAATCGTCATACAGGACCAAAACGCCATCGTTTGTCAAAGAACAGAGGAATTAAAACAAAAGTTAGAAAACTTCTAATACATTTGTTATACAAGTTGAAAAACTGTGTTCAATCAAACCACACATAATTAAAAAGATAAAATGAACAACATATTCAAAAAAATTGTATTGCGAGGTTTGAGAAAAGGGTACATCCCTCTCCACTCAAGCTGGAACATAACCCCTTTGGCATAACTCCTTAGGCTACAACAATGGGGGTGGTTCGGGAACCCCAAAGTAGTCTACGCAAGAGGAACCTTGTGGATGAAACGGGAAGTGCTCCACACTACCTATCTGACTAGTGATTCCTTTGTGAGATAGAGTTACAAGTTATCCCTATGTAACCCTTTTAAGTACATGATGGATGCATTTAATGCCCACTGTGCTTGAGGGGGGAAAATTTGAGATAATCCCAAGATAGTCGGGATTATTTGGGTAAATCATCCCTCTCATGGATAATATTTGTAACACCTAGGACGAGAGAAACACCTAGGAAGATATACTTTGGCCAGGACCCCACTATTGACTATTATAAAATAGTGTTGAGTTGTGAACCGTATTTTCATTTTGAAACATGTGATGCGTTACTTTCGCTTAGTGTTTACTTGCCTTAGGGCGAGGCAAAACTCTTAGAAATGAAGCCAACATTTTCATCTCATTTTTTATTTTCTTCCTTCACATTATTTTGACACTTTGTTAATTAGAAGAAGGGTGACTACCTTTGTGTTACCAATCAACTGTTTCTATCACTTTTATGTTCGTTTACACCCATCCATGTTTGTGGCTAGGTAAGTTAAACATATAAAGTGTGCAAAGGTGTGCTCATGTCATTCTTTAGTCATTGTGATCTTGATATCCATGTCAAGATCGTCATTGTAGTTAGGCGTGGTTTATCATCTTGGACTTCCTTAGAAGAGTTAGCTTGTTTGTATTATATCACTACAATTTCGATATTTGCGTCTTGTTTCTTGTAAACCCGACATAAATATCTATGTTATAAGGTTACACTTTGCGCATGATTTTTAACTATTCCTAGCTATACTTTGAGATTTTTAGTTTAGTTCTATTATTACCTTGATTTTCAAGAGTGCTGGGTGTTACCATTTGTGCATGTTATATCGATAGCACCTTGATATCAATACCTTACTTTCTCACAAAGTTGGTTAACATATCTTGGTCATATTGTTGTGTCACTTGCAAATTGTAATTGGCACTTTTTGAGATATAGGTCTTAATCAAGTTTGAGCTCACTCTTAGTATATCTTGTTAGGAAGTCACATTGAATTCTTGTATTTACTTACGTTTTGTTCATTCCCTTGAACTTGGCATAAGTGAAAACATCTTGTTAATCATCTTGCAACATGAAACTACTTTTGAAGTGTAGTCTAGGAGGTACTTCATTTAACAAGTTTAGATACCAAACGCTTGTGTCACTGGTGATTTATCACTCTATCACATTGGTATTCTCACATTGTTGATTCACTCATATTCTTAACAAGTACATCTTGCATTTCACTTAGGGGTGGTCACAAAGTTTTGAACACATTTACAACTTACACTAGTGAAACTATCACAAAAACATGGCTCCTAAAACATGATTAGGAATCAAGAAATAGACATATGAGGAACAACAACCGCAAGCTTGGGAAGCCTCTAACAGACAAGGGTCAAACCCCTTCATTGGACATGATCTAAGACCTTTGTTTTTGTGGAAAAAGAGATAGAAGATATGGTCAATCATAGTGGAAATGAATTAGAATCCCCACACAAAGAATTCAATTTTGACCCTACTTTATTGGACGAGTTTCTTTTCAGAAATAAAGATAGAGTGTTAGCATAGGTTGTAGAATTAGGGGCCAAAGCCCACTGAAAATGAAACAATCCCACCTACAAATAACACTACTGAGGAAGAATGCCCCCTTATCAATATGGAGGATATTCGACGCATGGACATGCTTCTACCTCTAATGCAGGGAATGATAAAGTGGTGGGGCATAGAATACCCTTTATAAAATTGCCACATAGAAACAAGATAGAATATGGGATGGGTGATGAACCTCCACAATATGAGGAGGAAGAACCTTTATAAGAAGAGACCATAATTCAACAACAAATTAGTAACCTAAGCTTAAAACTATCTTTTCTTACATCCCATGTAAAAAAGTAAGAAAACAAAAATGTTCAAAAGTCGAAGCCTAAGGTTAAGATCAATGAACTCCATAGAGAAAACCAAGGAGAAGAAGACACATGGTATCATCACGTATACATCCTCGCTTCTCCCACTAGAGAACAATTGCTCACACAAGAGGTATAGTCTATGAAAGTGACACTCATGACCCTACAAGAGAGCAATATAGGGAGCATTAGGAAATATCAATATAAAGAATTATGCCCCTATCCTTTTGACAAGACAATGACCCTTTAACCCTTTCCGAAGAAATTTGATATGCCAAAGTTTGAAAAATATAAAGGGAAAGGAGATCCATGGGATCATGTTAAAGATTTCTATATGACATGTCAAGAGGTGTCTTATAGTGATAATTATCTCATCAAAATTTTCCCCAAGAGTCTCGGAGGCCAAGCCTTGGAGTGGTTTACACGCTTACCATGAGGATCAATTTTCACCTGGCCAGAATTGGTAGAAAGGTTCGTGCGTCACTTCTTGTACAACATAGAAAGTGATGTCACCATGGCAGATGTATGTGGCACCAAGCAATGCCCTAATGAGACTTTTTCAGTTTCCTCCAATGGTGGAGAGGGATAGCTAGTCACTTCCTTGGGCTTTCCTTGAAAAATAGCTAGTTAGTATTTTCATTCCCAACCTCAACACGAATACGATTTTCCACCTCTAAATGCATTGTGTTTGCACTTTTGAGGAGGTTATCGAAAAAGGGGTTCAAGATAGAGAAATCTCTCATTGCCAAAGGCACCCTCAAAACCCAATCTAGAGACAATCAAAATGTCAAACCCACGGAAAAGATGAAGATCTTTAACAAAAACAAAAATGTGGTGGGAGATGGAATCATTGATTCCAAATGTGTTCAAACAGTCCAAACTGGTCAACCTTTTAAATTGACCAAAGGACCAATTCAACCACCACCAAAATGAAGAACGTTCACCTCTCTTAATGAACCTTTGTCAGTTATACTAAAACAATTGGATGCGGCCCACATGATGACCTATCCTACAACATAACAATTTGACAACAATTCTCTAAAACCTTCATGGTACAAGGAGCATGAATATTACAAAATGCATCATGTCAAAGGACATAAGAGAGACAAATTTCTGTGAATTCATCATTATATTCAGGACCTCATTGAAAATGGGGAGATAGAGGTAGATAACCTAGGAAAAAAACAAACACCTAATGTTAAAATCGGGATTTATAAAGAACCATTCCCCAATCATGATAATTAAGAGAAGTCAAAGCCGGATCAAGGAGATTCATCCCAAGGTTATAAAGTAGCGAATTACTTATACACCAAAAGAGACAACAATCATTATGATTCACTTATTGAATGTATTCGCTCTCCTATGACCATTTCAATACCACATAAATCAAGGGAAATGACTATGTTGCGGTAACAAGGCGTGCCCGCCTCATGATTCAGAACCTTCTCTGTCGACCCCAAAAATGGTAAATATAACCTTTTAGAACAACTTGAGAAGATTTCTGCTAATATTTTGATCTTAGATCTTCTTAAGATATCCAATGTGCATAAGGGAATTCTATACCAAACTCTTTAGGGGTCGGGAGTGCCTTTAGAAGTTGATCCTACACACCTCCAAGATGTAGTAGCAAATATCATACCAAATGAGGATATTGCTTTCAATCATAGGGAGATTCCTACTAAGAATCCAACACATAATATTTATTTATATATTGAGGTAGTTATCACCCACAGGAAGATCAAACGGATGCTTGTGGATAATGGATCTAGGTTGAACATTTATACACTCAAGTTGTTTAAACAACTAGGACATACTGAGACAGATCTTGAGTCCAATATAATCACTATCACCACATACGAAAATGAGGAAAGGGAGTTAGCAGGCACAATCACACTGCCTATGGAGGTGGGTCCCACTTACCATCAGACAAAGTTTCATGTCTTAGACTTGGAACTTCCATATAATATGCTTCTAGGCTGACCATGGATTCATGCCATGCAGGCCGTACCATCAACATTTCATCAATGCATTAAATTGAAGCATGAGGGACACACCATTACAATACAAGGAGATTCAAAGCCCTTTGCTCATTGTAGAGCTCTCAATAGCTTTGCATGAAAGTGTCTTGTCTGACGGGAAAGTGACATGCGAGCGTGGGAATCTACAAGTAACTCTTCCTTACCCCTAACCTCCCGAGGTCGTGCCGAGATAGCCGGTGGGGATGGAATATGTATGGGATGCAGAAAAACTAGTTAGGCAATCTAATGTCTTCAATATGCACTAGCGGAACTTACGAATCTAAGGTAAAGAAGGCCCTCCTAACCTGAACTAGTGTGATAGATCAATTGGCAAGGATGACTGCTCGAAGGCTCCAATCAATATCGAGTTCTAGCGTGTTTCGATCTATGGGTTGTGGAATACATGGAAAATGAGCTGGGATAGTTTCGTGTATGTCTCTAGATAAGGTCATATGGTGGATGGTAAATATAGTCGACTCTATGGATGAATCTCTGGCCTAGTCCAGAACTCTCTAGCTTTGCTAGCTGCTGTATCTAGTAAGGATAACTGTTCGATGATGATAGGTGGAAGTGGAGTGGACCGGAATACTAGTGTGCGTAGGCTAGTGTCTATGTCTAATTCTCCTATGGATTCGTTGGGCTATGGGATTTGTGGGTCACAACTGTAGACTCTTAGTTGTTGTGAACCTGCTATGGTCATGCGTAGAGTTAGTTCCTAATCCCTAACACCCGATGAATCGTATGCTTTCTCGGCCCGTATTCAAAACCAGTGGTTATACGATCTTCTCGAGTGCCTCACATGCATTCTTGTAACCTGAATTCTTAGGTGGTATCTATACGTGAGAATGTCTCCTATGTGCTGGTGTGGGACTAAAGGATCGAAACCAAAAGTTTGCTCTCTTTCGAGCCCTTTTACAGTCATATGGATGTCACCTAGGGTAATCTATAATTTGGTTGATTTGACCAAAATGTGTGTGCTTGGTCGTCTTCTATGTTTAGCCCACTCAACTGGGAATTGATTTGTTGCAAGCTTACCGTTGTTCGGAAGACTTGGATCCTAATATTTTGATCTATATCAGTTATTGCTGTGATGAGATTGGGCTGAGGCACGATTGGCTCGAATACATATTCCCTGGGCTCTCTAGGTCCCGTAATTGTCATGCAAAAAGCAACAATGTAAAACGAACTATAGTAAAATGAAATTTAACTATGTGAAATATATCTATAGCATATATGATTCCCCTATTTTTTTGTGTTTTCTGACGAACTATTCGAATTTTAAGAAAGCAGCTATTTAAAATATCTAGAATTGACAGCTAAAATAACAACTTAAAACAAACAAAATAACCGAGTGTAGCTATTTATCTGTGTAATTTTTAGATCTATTCTAAACAATGAAATAACTTATCTAATCTATTTACAAGACTCTCGATCCTACCTCAGAAGTGAGGAGTGAATCATAGTTTCTCAGAAACTATCAATCCCCACAACTTCCCTGGCAATATCGAGAGTAGAATTAACTAAAATAAAGCAATTAACTACTTTATTTGATATGATTATAACTAGAAATTTGAAAGATAGAACCTGGATTCTCGAGTAACGGTGGAAAATCGGATGTGTGTGTGATCTTGTCCCCTCAGTGTGATCTCCTCCTTCCTTCATGTTCACATGGATCCAGAAAAGTGTGTAATGCTAGCATCAATAGAAGTAGATATTGGGATAAAGGCAGCTCAGAATATAGACTGAATATAATGCGAGTAGGAGAGGGATAACGCAAGAGTACAGAGCTTGGCTTATGCAATTCCTAGCGGGATCTATTGCGAGTCATGCAACATAAGGCATCCAAAACCTGAAACTATCCTATTTGAAGAAAAAAACCTACAACTTTAATGGCTTCCTATTGAAAACAAGCTATTCTACTCCAATGGATTGGATAAAATAACAGATTTTGCACAAGATGAATATGTGGCTTACTAACAGTAAAACAATGCTAACTAAGCATGCAATGAAAGAAACTAAGCATTCTAAGAAAAATGAAAACTAAATCTATTGTAAAGAGAAATTAGAGGAAAATTTGAGGGGCCATTTGCTTGAGCACAAGCCATCTATTTATAGCATTTGCATTTACCCAAGGTAAAAACCAAATAGAACTCTTAAACTATAAACAATGGCAAAACACTATTCCAGGGAACCAGAATCATAAATGCAAGCTTATGGCGGTGAAAGAAAGTTGGTAAAACATTGAAATTACATGAGTCATGTTAAAAGAGCTTTCTGGAAAATGCGTAAAGGACCGCCGCCCTGAGAAGGGTGGCGGTTATAGACCGCCGCCCTGTTCAGGGCGGCGGTCACTAGACCACCGCCGTGCAGCAGGCGGCGGTTTCGTCACTCGATACGTCCGTTTGTCGAAATGACACCGTCCAAAATTCTCACTACTGCAAAATGAAAAAAAAATAACTCAAGTGCAGATAGACACAATAGTTTGGAAAATAAATGATAAAATAACAAGAAATGAGAACATACCATTTGTGTGGGGATAAGAGCTTACCTCTGTCGGCGCTCTAAACCTATGAAAAAGGCATTTAAAATGAATTAGGGTGCTATATATATGAAAGTGCGCCCATTTTCCTATTCATTTATGTGAGTTGATTTGATTGGTTTTGAGCTCTGGGACCCACGGTGACGGTTTCTTGCGTGAGTAGAGTCAAAACATCCGTGACGAGATAGCGATCATGCCTCCATGTGCGGAACATCGACCCGTGAGATCACAGGTTAGTTTTCTTCAGTTTATCCTTTTTACCCCCTTAAATTTGAAATGCTAAATACTTTGTCATGGGGGGGTAATTTTTGAAAATGTTAGTGTTAAAAGGTCCACCTAGGGGGGCGCCTACTGGGTAGGCTTTGTTTTTAGGTAAAATGGTCCTTTTTGCACTTTTTTAGGCTTTTTAAGTTTAAAAACCCGTGTGGGTTTTCGGACCACGATCGCCGCCCCGCCGGGCGGTATGTTACATGACCGCCGCCCTATTCAGGGTGGTGGTTACACGACCTGCCACCCTTAAGGTGGCGGTTACAAAACCACCTCTCTGCTTAGGGTGGTGGTTTTGCACAGAATGCAAAAGGATCATCTGTTTGAAATTGTTTTTACTTTTCTAGCATTTCTACGTGTTTTCATGATTTTTCTAATGTTACTCGGATGCTAACTTGCTCTATTTTGTGTGTTTTTGGGTGTATGCAGGCGAGAGAGGAGTATATCCGGTGGAGTAGAGAGAGGGAGTGTGATTGGCTCCCAGGGGTACTAGATGCCCTCTCACAGGATGAGGAGGACACTCTTCAGTGGGCTGGGATACTACGCATTTCACGCGTGCCCCATGTTACACCATCTAGTCACATCCTTTGTGACTTGTTCTCATACTGGGATGCAGATCGGAACACCTTCCGATTGCCAGGGGTCCGTGGTGAGTGGACTATTACATTGGAGGATGTCTATCGCATTCTGGGGGTCCCGATTATTGGGAGACGACTCACCCTAGAGACAACAGGTTCATGGGCCCAGATTACATAGTGGGCTACATATATGGGAGATGCAGTCATCTCCATGGGGTTGAAGAAGGGGGTTAGAGTTCGATCCATTCCTACTTTTCCCATCCCCTTACTTCGCTAGGCTATCATGGGGATCCTTGCCTCGAGACTGATCGGGGACAAGGGAGGAGACACTTTGTTATACTGCTGGTCCCCCATTATTGCACAGATAGAGGGACACGGTCGGATATATGCCTAGGGAGCAGACATTCTTGGGACCACCTACCATGACTTATACAGGGTAGTCCATTTACAGGGGTAGTCCTTGAGCCACCCGACCCTGGTCATGAGTTGGGTCTATGAGCACTTCATCCCATATGGCAGAGGTGTCAAGGTGGCAGACCCCAAAGCTGTGAGGGCAGCTAGATGGACAGACATGTCGGTGCTTAGAGCACCTCATCAGCCAGTTGCCTCCCTGACTACTGCCGACATGGAGGCCACACCATACCAGACTATGGTAGGTATATGGGGCGAGGAGGCTCTTACTTTGATCTCCTCCTCCATGACAGGGCAGCTTATTGATAGAGTGGGGTGAGTGGAGATACACCGCTTTGGCCGAGTTCCTCAGCATTTTGGCCTACCCTACATGGGTATGCTTCCCCAAAGAGCGCCTGAATGCACAGATCAGTCCAAGAGGCCAGAGGGGGGCCTAGAGGCTGAGGTTGGACGGTGGTTACTCCTGGCATTCCTATTGCGGCCGGGGAGGATAGTATGTCGTGCAGAGGGAGAGCCGTTACGCCTCAAGCACCTTTGCTTGATTGCCGCGGGTCTGCCCATAGAAGTGATGAACCCATTAAGGTAGACTCAGTCCGAGGAGTTTACAAGGGGGAGAGATAGAGGATAGTGATCTTGAGTGGCAAGATGCCTAGGATATCATGCAGGTGGAGAGGGCCGAGCAGAGTGCAGAGAGGGTGACTCTAGTTTCAGAGGAGCCACTCTCCCAGGGCCATGGGGAGGATGAGTCTGTTGTGGGGTGCTACGTTGCTCCAGCCATAGGAGCAGCCCCTCAGTTGGCAGCGGCATCCGTGGTAGGTGTTGATCCCATAGATCCATCCTAGAGGCCTGGTGATCCGAGTAAGTTACCCTCTCTCCTTCTAATGTTTGTTTTTAGTTAGGATCTCCTTAGTTGCTATCTTATATTTCTAATTTATTGTTTGGTTTCTAATTTGTTTCCTCCTTTGTTTGCAGAGACCACTGATGAGTGGTGAGATTTAATTCGTAGGGTATGCACTGATACCCGATGATACCAAAAAGTGAGAACAAGCCTACGAGATCTTGGTATGGTTACCGTTTAAGACTTTGTCATATCTAGCTTTATTTGATGACATGATTACGAGATAATTTGATGATATCATGAAAATGGAGAGGTATGATTAGAAATTTTATGCCATCAACATTATGAGTTTGTAATGAATTACTTTGAGAACAAAAATCCTTGATCACAATTTGTGTATGAAACAAACGGACACAAGGATCTTAATCTATATGAAGATGCAATGTAAATTTGATTATAAATAGTGCTATTCACTGCACGCGTAGAACCACTTGAGGTGTAGGGAATTGACCATTTCACCAAATTCCTCACCTTCCAAAGTGTACATAAGAGGTATCCACCATTTCCATAGTCCTTCATGACTGACTCGATATGGGCCCAACCATTTAGGCCGGAATTTCCTTCCTTCGCGAGTCTTCTTATTGATCCATTGTCTAGCCTTAGAACTAGATCACCTTCATATATGTCGCGTACATAGACTTTCTTGTTATACTACCGGCACATCTAGTCAGCATAGGCTCTGTGCACTTTGTTCAAACATCTAACCTAGTTTCATCTAGGCTTTCTAGTTGGGAAAGACGTGCTTCTCTGTAAGTGTCTTCATCCGAGAATCCTTGTAATGAAATGTAGAGCCCGGGTATTTCAACCTCAAGTGGGAGAAGCGCTTACGCCCGAATACTAGCGAGAAAGGAGTTTCTCCCATTGGTGTTCTTATTGAGGTTCGGTGGGCCCATAAAATTTGGATATAACTTCAAGTGCCAATCTCGTTTGTTTTCTTTCACCATTTTAAGAGAATGGCTTTTAGTGTTTTATTTGTTGCTTGACCTATCTGTTGGCTTGTGGATAATACAAGGAAGCCCCTACGGATACATATGGTCCATGATATAATTAATGATATCAGTGTACCAGGGACACTCAGAGATAGAAGGTCGGGTTTTGATGTAGTATACGCACTCATCTGGAAAATCTAGATCTACTAGATCACCTCCATCTAATGGGTTATCAGCTAACCAATCTGCGATGATTTGTCCCTTAACTGATTTCTGATTTACAAATGTTAATTTGAATTCTCCCATTAGGGTTATAAAACGTCCAGCTTTCTTAGATAAGGACCCTTGCATGAGAAAAGTTCGTAAATGGTCCATTTTTACCATGACCCTTGTTTCTTGATTTAGCATATAATGTCTTAGGCGTTTGGTTGCAAAGACTATGGCGAGGCATTCTCATTCTGCTTGTGTATAACGTGTTTCATAGTCGAGCAGTGTTCGGCTAATGAAATAAATCACACGTTCTCTCTTGTCATCGTCTTCTTGAGCCAGCATACAGGCTAGCGAGACATTGGTAGCTCGTGAGTATAAAATTAACGGGCGATCTAGCTTAGGTGGCATTAGCGTAGGTGGTGATAACAAGAAACGCTTAACTACGTTGAAAGCTTCATTACAGTCTTCGGTCCAATAAATATTATAATATTTTTGAGTAGATTGTTGATTGGATGGATGGCGAAGCTTAAGTCTGGGATGAATCTCTGGATTGCACCCAGTTTTTTGAGAAATGACCTAATTCCAGATTCATCCGAAGGTGGGACCATTTCAAGGATAGCCCAAATTTTGGTTGGGTCAACATCAATTCCTCATGACGATATGATGTAACCTAGGAGCTTCCCTCCTGTTACACCAAAGACACATTTTTCTGGATTTAACGTGACTCGTACTCTATCAGACATGAAAGAATGATGCGGAGTACTTCCGGATGGTCACAATGCTTCTTGGCCTTAGCCAACAAGTCATCTACGTAGGATTCCATGATTTTATGAATTAGATCATGGAATATATATGTCATAGCTCGCTGGTACGTAGCACCAGTGTTCTTGAGACCAAATGGCATAATAACATAGCAATAAGTTCCCCAAGGAGTTATAAACGTGGTTTTAGCTTGATCTTGTTCAGATATTTTAATTTGATTGTATCCCGAGAATCCATCCATTAGAGATGAAAGTTCAAACCCAGCTGTTGCATCAACAATGACATCAATGGATGGCAATGGGAAGTCATCTTTAGGACATGCTTTGTTGATGTCTCGAAAATCTATACAGATGTGTATCTTCCCATTCTTCTTGAGAACGGGAATGATATTAGATACCCATTGAGAGTAATCGACTGGTTTGATGAATCCTACTTGGAGGAGTTTCATTACCTCCTCTTTCACCATGAGAGCTACCTTGGGTTTCATGGGTCTTGATTTTTGTTTAATTGGTTTTGCATCTGATTTAGTGACGAGGTTGTGCACCACAATGTGGGGTGTAACCCTTGTCATTTCCTTATAATTAAATGCAAACACCTTCTGATGTTCTTTGAGGATCCGAGTGTGTATTTCTACTTCTTCCGGGGTTAACGAGGATCCTAACTTCAATATCCTTGGTTCATCTTCCGTTCCGATGTTAATATCAATCGTTTCTTCGATCAAAGAGGTGTTACCTTCTTCAAACTCAGGTGGGGCTGGAGGTAAATCCAAATCGTCCCTAGTTTCTACTGTGTATATGCTAGGTTCCATTTCCGAGGGAAGATCCATCATGGGATTTCCGAAGTAGGAAGACGAATGTGGGATTAAGGACAAATCTATTATATGATAGGAGAGATGTAGTGTCGCATAGGTGTTTAAGTAATTCAGAGTGGCCATATCACTATCAATGTGGTCTAGGATAGTAGATTCATTTCCGTTTAAAAGAGAATTTGTCATTGTTTTTATCAATGGTTCATCACGAAGGGATATCATGAAACGGGTATCCTCTAACTTATTGCTTGGAGTAAAATGTGATGCTGAAGTTGCTATTGAATCAGTGAGAAGATTTTGTTCTCGTGGGATTGCTTCAATTGTTATGAAGTCAAACTCCTTGCTTAAATCTAACACATCTGTTTTGTAAAGCTGCAAGTGCTCGGCTTTGGTCTCATATATCTCAGAGACTTGGTTTGCTACCAATTGTGAGTCTCCTAACACCCGATGTTATTAACATCGATCCTTACAAGCTAAAATGAGGCCAAGGAGGAGGGATTCGTACTCAACATCGTTGTTTGTACATTCGAAATTTAGTTTGAAGGTGAAAGGTAAGACTTTTCCTTCAGGGGAAGTAAAGATTACACCGGCCCCCACTCCATAATGGCATCTAGCTCCATCAAAATGGAGTGTCCAATATTTAGCTGGGAATATGGACACTGGGATATCTGTTGTGTTTGCATATTCTACTTCCACCATACAGAGATCCTCTACGGAAGAGAGCCAATACCTGGGAACATCCCATGCTTGCAGAGTCAAATGGTAAGAACATTGGTAGATCTTGTTCTAGAAATTCAATGATTTTTGCAGTAGTTCCTAATGATACTGTTTCTACGGTGTTAGCCTTATCTTTGGGGGTTGGGGTTGCCTTGGCTAGGCTCATAGTTTCAAGATCGTCGTAGGTACCAACTTTTCTTTTGGTTTTGTGTCGAGGTTTATTAAGTTGGTTTTTGGGAGTTCAAACTCCAAATGCACACTGGTCTTTTTTTAAGTCAGCTAGGTGTACATTGAATGGTTTTGGATCACCTTTGGCTACAAATATCTTTCCTAAGTGTAAAAACCTTATTTCTTGAAATAGCGTGGAAGGGATTTCCTTCATACGATGTATCCATGGTGGTCGAGGATCATATTATAGTTCGTTTCCGATCTATAATATAAAACTCGATCAAGATGGTTTTGGGTCCCAAGGTGACCGGTAATATTATAGTTCCAACCAAGGTGGCTTTAAGGCTATCATAGCCCCTTAGTGTGTTTCGAGTCGTGGAACAATTGGTTTCTCCATACCCTAGATTTTGAAGGAAAGAGAAGGGGACTATGTTAACCGCTGCCCCATCATCTATCATTGCACACTTTACATAGTTGTTATAAACCCATACTTGCAAATGTAAGGCTGGATCACCTCGGCATGTGATCTCAGCATCTGTCAGCATTTTGTTTATCTCAAATATGAATTCGACATCCCTATCTGCCTGCCCTGGAGGATGAACATCAAAGTCTATATGATTTACCTGTGTTTCGGGAGGTGGAGTGATGTTAATTAAATGACCTAAACCTAATGCTTCTAAAAGAGCAGCCCTGTGGGCAGGAGAGTTCTTTAGTAAGTCTAAAAATGAAATGTGTGAGAAGGTTTTTGTTAGGTCGTTAATTAAATCATAGGCACCCACAAGTTTTGCTACGATTTGTTGGATGTTATCCACCTCTGGCAGGTGGCTTGGACTTGGCTGAGAGAAATACTCTCACATCCTTGTTATAGCTTCGATGGGTAGTTCGACATCTAACTCCACTAAACCGACTACCTTAGGTCATGGTTGACTTCCCAGTTATGGCGCAACCGATGGATTTAGTGAAGTTGAGGCTTCATGATCATTATTTCCTGTCATTACACCCTTGTTTGTCCCAGTTAGATTTAGCCTGTTGTTATCGTGATTTGGGAGCGAGATCATTAAAGATCTTGAGGGCTGTGTTTTGAGGGGAAACCGCCCCGTGAAGGTATTTGATGTTGGTAACGTAGGATCTGCCAAGAACATATCCATGAAAAGTTGTTTTTGTTCATCTGGAAAGCGTTGCATGAATTTATTGTAGTCATGGCATGTTCTAGTGTCATGGCCCTGAATTTTGTGGAAACCACAATATGAATTAGGATTGTAATTCCTAGTTTGTTGGTTTGGCACGTATTATGGCCCAAAATTTTGATCAAACCATTGTCTATTGAAATTTTGTGTTTGTTGTCTTTAGTTTGAATTATGGTTTTGGTATCTAATTGAATTTTGGCTCGTGAAGCTGTGTGGGGTTTTGCCGTTGTTGTTGTTGTTGTGGATGGTTAAAATCCACTATATTGATTGTTGGGGTAAAGTTTTTGTTTTGTTGGTTGTTTATTTGTGATGGAGTATTGACAACATTTACCTTCTTAGGCTGGTCGGTTACTCCGTCTGTTGTTACACCCCGATTTTTATTAAGGATTTTAGGTCCTTGATTAGTGTTCATGGTAGTAGGATAAATTGTAGTGTTCTAGTTGGAGGTGACTAACCTCCCATTTGCTTCATATGTTTTACAACCACTATCAATTACCGCTTGATCTATTCGAAGAGCACTCTTAAGTACTTCATCGTAAGTTCTTAATGGGAACTTTTGGACTTCTTTCTTCACTTCTCTGCTAAGAGAATGAAGGAATAAATCACATAGTTCCATTTGATCCATGTTTGGAGCACTTGCCAAAGAATAAAGAACTGTACGCCACCTTTGGATGAAATGGGCGAAAGATTCATTGTGTTCTTGCTTGATGTGTAAGAACTCCCTGATTCCTATCCTTAATAGTTTATTCATGTCAAAGGCCTTGATGAATTCTGACACGAGTTTCTTGAATGAATGGATGGAAGCCTTGGGTATTCTATAATACCAATCAAGAGCGATGCCTTCCAAGGTTTTGGGAATATCTTAGAACAACCCTATCCCATGGGAGTAGTTCTCGAATGGCCATAGCGTAAGCTTTGATATGTGCATTTGGATCTCCCTCGCCTTTGTATTTGGGAAAATCGGGAAGAGGTCTTGGAAGCATGACACTTCGTATGGTGAAATCCAAGGGCTCTTTCAAATATTCTAAGTAAGTCCCTATCGCATATGTTTCGACCATTAATGGTGCCTGTTGAGGGAGCAGCGGTGGAATGGGTTGTTGACATGGCATTTCATATACGTTAGGTGGGGCGTAAGGAAGCCCCTGTGTTTGAGAAAACATCGTTGGGAGAGGAGAACATATCCCCTTGTGGTGATTTGGAGTACATGTTTAAGTATGAGGGGGTACTGTCCATGAATGAATTGTTTTGTACTAGACCGGGAGGAACAGTGTTAGAGATGGTGGGTCTAGTTGGCATTTGTTGTGAATACTAAGGAGTCATGCCTAACGTGCCTACTCCTGTGAGGAGATCTACTTGGCTAGGATGGTGTGGAGGATTGGAACTTCCTACTCATATGAATTACAATTTTGACTTTCTTGGGCAAGTTCTAACCCTCTAACCCTTTCTATTAGAGTTGAAATGACTTCATTTGGTGAAGTCATGATATTTTGCCTTGGTGGCGTTGGTTGTATATCATGCTGTTGTATAGGTCTATGATACCCCACTATGAACTAATCACCGCCTGCCAAGTTTGCAGGGTATTTCCTATATGCGGTGGCATAGAGGTATTTTCTTAAAAAGAGACCTCAGGTTTTGTTTGTAAACCTCCTATAGGTGGATACATACTTAGAGAACGTTGGCCATTCCTAGCATAATGTACTGAATATTCATTGTCTAAACCTTGGTATGAGTCGATTGTCTATTAATTTGTGGTCTAAGCAACATCCGAGGAGATGAGCGAAATTCTCCAGTGAACGTCATATTGTTCAAGCTCAAGGCTTTGTCTGCTGCATTTAGTGAGTTGTTCCAACTCCTCTATTTGGAAGGATGGGCTATATCTGATCCTTGGAGTTTGTGTTGACAACTGATTAGTTGAATAGTTGTCACCCCACACTGAAAGTGAGGGTGATGATTGTCTATTATGTTGGGCGTAGTATGCCTCAAGACCCAAGAGGGGTCTGCCATATGCATCGAATCCCGACATATTCGGGGGGTATATGAATACCCGCAGAATAATGGGAGAGAGCGAAAATGATTGTGAAAGCCAATGAGGCGGAAAAGATGAAAAGTATACTAATTTGGAAGAACACGTAATAATATGATTCGAACTAGAAAGTAGGAAGTTTCACGTCGGGTTCACCAATTTTGTACGACGGAAAAGTGACATGCGAGTGTGGGAATCTACAAGTAACTCTTCCTCACACACGTCCTCCCGAGGTCGTTTGAGACAACCTGGGGATGGAATATGTATGGGATGCAGATAAAATAGTTAGGAAATCTAATGTCTTCAATATGCACTAGCGGAACTTGCGAATCTAAGGCAAAGACGGCCCTCCTAACCGAACCGGTGTGATAGATCAATCGAAAAGGGTGACTAATCGAAGGATCCATTCAATATCGAGCTCGGTGTGATTCGATCTATGGGTTGTGGAATACATGGAAAATGAGTGGGATAGTTTCGTGTATGTCTCCAGATAAGGTCATATGGTGGATGGTAAATATAGTCGACTCTATGGACGATTCTCTGGCCTAGTCCAGAACTCTCTAGCTTTGCTAGCTGCTGTATCTAGTAAGGATAACTGTTCGATGATGATAGGTGGAAGTGGAGTGGACTGGAATACTAGTTTGCGTAGGCTAGTGTCTATGTCTAATTCTCCTATGGATTTGTTGGGCTGTGGGATTTGTGGGTCACAACCGTAGACTCTTAGTTGTTGTGAACCTGCTATGGTCATGCGTAGAGTTAGTTCCTAATCCCTAACACCCAGTAATCATATGCTTTCTCAGCCTCTGTATTCAAAACCAGTAGCTGTATGATCTTCTCAGAGTGCCTCACGGGTGTTCTTGCAACCTGAATTCTTAGGCTAGTATCTATATCTGTGAGAATGTCTCCTACGTCTGGCTGTGGGACTAAAGGATCACAACCAAACGTTTTCTCTCTTTCGAGCCCTTCTATAGTCATATGGATGTCACCTAGGGTAATCTGTAATTTGGTTGATTTGACCAAAACATGTGTGCTTGGTCATCTTCTATGTTTAGCCCACTCAACTGGGAATTGATTTGTTGCAAGCTTACCGTTGTTCGGAAGACTTGGATCCTAAGATTTTGATCTATATCAATTATTGCTATGATGAGATTGGGCTGAGGCACGATTGGCTCGAATACGTATTCCCTGGGCTCTCTAGGTCCCGTAATTGTCATGCAAAAAGCAACAATGTAAAACGAACTATAGTAAAATGAAATTTAACTATGTGAAATATATCTATAGCATATATGATTCCACTATTTTTTTGTGTTTTCTGACAAACTATTCGAATTTTAAGAAAGCAGCTATTTAAAATATCTAGAACTGACAACTAAAATAACAACTTAAAAAAAAAAAATAACCGAGTGTAGCTATTTGTCTGTGTAATTTGTAGATCTATTCTAAACAATGAAATAACTTATCTAATCTATTTGCAAGACTCTCGATCCTACCTCAAAAGTGAGGAGTGAATCATAGTTTCTCAGAAACTATCAATCCCCATAGCTTCCCTGACAATATCGAGAGTAGAATTAATTGAAATAAAGTAATTAACTACTTTATTTGATATGAATCTAACTAGAACTTTGAAAGCTAGAACACGGATTACGTAGTAACGGTGGCGAATCCGATGGTGTCTCGTGATCTTGTCCCCTCGGGGTGTGATCTCCTCCTTCCTTCGTGTTCACATGGATCTAGAAAAGCATGTAATGCTAGCATCAAAATAAGTAGATATTCAGATAAAGGCAGCTTAGAATACAGACTGAATACAATGTGAGTAGGAGAGGGATAGTGCAAGAGTACAGATCTTGGCTTATGTAATTCCTAGCAGGATCTATTGCGAGTCATGCAACATAAGGCATCCAGAACCTGAAACTATCCTCTTTGAAGAACAAAACCTGCAACTTTAATGGCTTCCTATTGAAAACAAGCTATTCTGCTCTAATTGATTGGATAAAATAACAACAGTACTTGCACAAGATGGATATGTGGCTTACTAACAGTAAAACAATGCTAACTAAGCATGAAATGAAAGAAACTAAGCATTCTAAGAAAAATGAAAACTAAATCTATTGCAAAGAGAACCCGGAGAGGCAAATTTGAGGGGCCACTTGCTTGAGCACAAGCCATCTATTTATATCATTTTCATTTACCCAAGGTAAAAACCAAATAGAACTCTTAAACTATAAAAAATGGAAAAACACTATTCTAGGGAACGAGAATCATAAATGCAAACTTATGGCGGTGAAAGAAAGATGGTAAAATGTTGAAATTATGTGAGTCATGTTAAAATAGCTTTCGGAAAATGTGTAAAGAACCACTACCCTAAGTAGGGTGGTGGTTACTGAGACCGCCGCCCTGTTCGGGGTGGCGATCACTAGACCGCCGCCTAGGCAGGGTGGAAGTTTCGTCTTTGAAGAGCAAAAGGCCAAGAAAAGAGAGGAAAAGGGAAGAACAAAGCACGCGGGGCTAAGTGGGGCATGCGGGATATTAACACACACTTGGAGAGCTTTTCCGGATCCGAACACATTGCGGAGACTGTATCATCATTGGGGCACTGTCACGTTGTTACGGCGATCAAAGATAATACCTTATAATTTTGGGTACGTACATGTACATACACATGTCCCTCTCTGTAGATATAGTTTTCCCTCTCCAACTACGAGGCCATGGAATCTCGGGTGGATTTGAATTCTCTAAGTTCTTCCGCTCATGGTGCGTCTACTTCAACATCTCCATTTGGTTCATGGGAGATAAAAATATTTGAATATGGTAGGGGAGTATAATGTACAACAAGCACTTGTTATCCAAAATTCACCCCCTAGGGTAATTTTGATAACATACATCAGAATATTCAAGTCCCAGGAAAATAGATTGATTCAAGGCCCAAAATCATGTTTTTTGGGGTCCTTCGGCTTCTCTCTAACTCTCCTGTCTAAGAAGAAATCCCAAGAGGTTGAGAAAATGGAAAAAATTGCAAAAAAAAACCAAGCTCGGGGCCAAAATCATGAAAATTGGCTAAGTCCTGGCCTAGGCGGCCCTTGGGACAATGGGGACGTGAAAAGGTGAACCGGCCGAAGGAAAAAAATTGACTAACTGTTGTGCAGAACAGGCTGGGACATCTGGGCCGTGGGGACGTGAAGGACGCGAACCGCCCGGATCGGCCGGCGTAGGGAACTTTCATCCGGGACAGTTGGGACAAAGGGATGCGTGGGATGCGGAAAGCCGGAAGAGCCGAGAGCCAATGAAAGCACGCCACGTGTCTTCACCTCAAAGAGGGACAGGGAAGCCCGAATCGGGCGGATCGGAGGAATTTGTCCCAGACGGTTTGGGACACCCGGGCTGAAAATACGCGAGGGACGTGAAAAGCTGGTAGGCCCATAGATGAATCAGAATAGGACACGTGTCCTAAGGGCTAGGAGTTCGCGGCGTGGGGAGCGAAACAGAATTTTGGCTAAGTGTTCGATGCAAGTTTTAAAGGGAGTGAGTTGGAGCGTTGGCCCGAGCCAATAAAAAGAGGACGCGTGTCCAATGGAGCAGGGAAGTGCGGAGCTCAGGGGAACTTTGAAGTTTTTTGCAAAAGTTCTTCGGCCAAAAACTAAAAAGCAAAGGTCTTCCCCATGCCCCTGTCAACCAATCAATGCATGCCACGTGTCCCAGGTGGCGGGGTGCGGGGGGAAAATGAAATTTTTCCAAAAGTTAAAAAGATCAAAATTTTCAAAGGAAAGCCCGCGGAAAGGTGGAGGAGAGAGAATTTCTTGGCGAACCAGCACCTGACACGTGGCATCCAACTAACGGAGTGCGGAAATTTTTGAAATTTTTCCAAAATGCAAAAAGGTCAAAATTTAAATTTTTTTGCCCGACATCCGTTTTTTGGGCCGTTTTGCCCTAAAACTTCAGACCTTCATATCTTTTGATCCAGAGCTCGGATTTGCACGTTCTTCATATCATTAGAAAGCTTATGAAATTCTCTATAGGATTTCATGGTCAATTTTGAATTTTGGTTCAGTTTCAAGAGAGAAAATTCAAAAACGGCTCTGGTACATGTCCATGGGCAGAAATGACCTTTCAGCGACCAAATTTAATGCAGGATGGGTCGCATTCTCCTCCAATTCAGTCAAAAATGATAGGGTATGGGTTTGTAAGGTCCCCCATGCCATTTTAATGCATTTTTAATCAATGAGGAATGGGCTCCCACATTTATGTTTTCTCTCTCATGGGCTCGACCCATGCAATGTAAAAGCTAGATTTGGCTCATTTTGGGGATATATGATTACAAGTGGTTCATCTTTTTGGCTCTGCCCTCCCTTCTTTTCTTCTCAGGGTTGAAAATGGAGTTTGAACCTCCTCCCTTGCTCTGTAATGGCATTTTTGCCTTTTACTATTGAAATGATGTTCTGTGCAAACTTCTGAAGCAAAAAAATGTGTTTTGTGATGCATCTGTCCATCCTTGCTTGTTTTTTGCTTGTTTTCTTCTTACCTCTCTTCATTGCAGGTATTTGTGCAAGTTTGAATGTTCATTGCAGGTCTGGAGCTATGTTCATGGAGTTTTGGGACATTTTCTGTGTGAAATCTATCCTTGGGCCTGTGATGCATCTATCCATCCTTCCCATTGCTCACCTCTCCTTGTTCCATGGCAGTTTTGATAGATGTTAAACATTCTCCTTCTCTAGTGTATCACCATTTTAGTGTAGGGTTTTTCTATTTTCCCTTTTCTCTCTCTCTCTGTCTCCTTGGCATGGTTAGACTAAGATTAGATTAGCTTTCTGCACTTTGGAATATCTTGTGGCGGAGTAGTTTAGGAGCAGGAACCAGCCTTCTCGGAGATTCCTTTCTCACCTTTGCAAGTCCCACACTTGGAGGAAGGTTTCAATGTTGTGTAATCACAATGGATGCCCGAAACATCAACCTAGAAGCCCGATCAACATCCATGGGTGCTTTGTGATTTTGCACTAACAACGCTCTTAGTTTTAGACCTCTCACTTTGTCACCCAAGACTAGAGGTCGACCCAACTATCACTTCGAGAAGACCTAGGAAGGAACACACTATTGGGTCATTCTTACATGGAGGCTTGTTAGGCGAGGAAAAATTTCTTGATCCACCTACAACTTGGGTCCCGAGATGATACTCGGTTGTCTTGTTATCGAACCTCGAATATGAAAAATCTAGTAAAATTATGTAGTCCATGGGCTACAAGGGCCTATGATGTGGAAGAAATGAATAAGGACAGGAGGAAGCCAACACCTCTACCGCATTTCAAAATAGAAAGATATGGCATTGGGATTCACCCTTATAGAGCACACCCTAATGATCAAGATGCTACTTGTTCCAAATGTGAGGATAGCTCACTATCTATACAATGATATGGATTCCCATTATAGCCAATATGAGGATCGGCCTCCACAAACCTTTTCATGAACAACGCTATCCTAACCATAACCCCCATGGAATCAACCCTTGATCTTGTGTACCCTTCCCTTGTTGGTGGGACCAACAATGTCGGATCTCTCTAAATTTATTCGAGAATGATGAAGTTATCGCAGTGTTCATGGGCATAAGGGATACAATTCCCATTGGAGATCACAAGAAAGATTTCTTTATCAACTTAGATACCGCGCCTACTTTGGAGAGGAGGCTGAACTTCATGATGCTACCATTTAGGCAGCCCTCTCCTCCGAGAGATGTTGATTTTATACATTATGCTACGAGGCTTGGTGGCAAGGCTCTATTTTACTGAGACTACATTACAGGTAGTCCCCTAGAGTATTGAGTGAAACTTGCCTCGACGGTTAGGGTCAAGCATGATAGGCTCTTGATCACGGAGATCGAGGCCGAGTCTATGAGATCGAGTGAGACATCCCATTCGAGCAGCCGACCAAACTAGGACTATCTCGGCCTCCATTGTTAAAGTCGGCTAGGTGACGGACACGGGAGCCTTGGAAAGGGTGAGAGCTGCAGTTGAGTTCCACATTTTTGTTGTATAGATTATTTATATTCATGCATCTTATGAAGGCCAATTTTGATGTATAGCCTTATATACTTGTATTTTGATGATGCCTCATGATGAAGGCTTGATTCTTTCTAATATAGGCCCCTTTTTTATGGCACTTTGTATGTATTATGTATCACTTTGAGTACTGATCTAGACAATTTATACTTGTGTAGATATGTGGACATTTTTGATGTACCATCTTTGTATGCCTTATCTAAAGGCATTTTTGATATAGAGTACTGATGTATATCCATTTTTGTTGATATAGATGTATATGACACACATGTATATAGAGGATTACTTTTTGGGCTCAAATACACATGTTTATGAGATGATGCACTTTAATGTTTTGTGTCTTGATGCATGTGACACAAGTGGGCATAATTCTATGATGTAAAATACCCTTTATCAGAAATTACTCTATGTTGAATCCCCTTGCATATTGCATGTTTTGATTCAGCACTTATGGATGTGTTATGATGTTGTCGATTTTGTACTTGCATGTATGTTATCTTGATTTTTGATGTATACATGTGCTATGGATCTTAGATGATAAATCCTGAGATGATATCAAATTCATTTCTCATTTGTTATTATAGATGCATATGGATGGGATGATACAATGATATTGGTGTGGGGGCGATAGATTTTTGATCATGCGTAACCCCACTTGCCCCCATTGATGATATGACATGTGATGATTAGCTTAGAATACATGCATGATGTAAAAATTAGCATTTTGTTTATGTATGATGTATAGATGATGTTAGATGTGATGATAATGATGGTAATGTCATGTTGTGATAAAAAAATAGTTCACATGTAATAAACACAGTCAAATGCTAACAAAGAACACAATGAAGTAACATAATAATGCACCATGATTCACTAGCATGTAAAAACACACCTCAATATGCAAAAGCAAGAATAAATATAATCTAAGTAAGAAAATATGAATCCTAACAAAGTACGCCCAAGCAAAAACAACCCAAAAGAAAAAACATAAAACAACTATACAAGCAACAAGCAAAGCAAGAAACAAGACAATGCAAGTAAATGTTTTTGTAAGGATTGTTTTCATGTAACAATTTTCTATTGTTTTTGGTGTTTTGAAACAATTTTCTATTGTTTAGGTTTATGTGAAACAATTTTCTATTGTTTAGGTTTTTGTGAAACAATTTTCTATTGTTTAGGTTTTTGTGAAACAATTTTCTATTGTTTAGGTTTTTGTGAAACAATTTTCTATTGTTTTTACGTTGTTTTGAAACAATTTTCTATTGTTTAGGTTTTTGTGAAATAATTTTCTATTGTTTTTGCGTTGTTTTCTAATGGTTTTCCAGAGTTATATAGGTGACCAAGAAAGCATGGATGCCCCTAGCGTTAGATGGGGAATATACAAGGGCAGAAGCCACTCACTTATGAACAAGAAGGTGAATTCATTCAATTTCCCCCAGCATGAGATGGGAAATAGCGAAAGGACATACCTCTCATAGATGACTAAAAGAAGGCAAAGTTAGATCAAGGCCTAACGGGATGGGGCTCACAAGGAGTCTCGAAGGTAGAACTAGGGCTAGGCCAAGGAGAACTACCCTTCGGATGCAAGATGCTTGTGAAAAGCGAATCCTATCGAGGCACTTTGGAAACTATTTTTCACCCAAGGATTTGTTTGAAGTGCCATAATTGCATGGTTTTCACTTGTGGATGACCTATTTTCTCTTTTTCTGTTCCTCTTTTTTATTTTATTTTTAGCATTTTACCATGTTTTTTTTTTTTTTTGCTTTTTGACCTTCCTGCACCATGTTTAAGCATAAAACCACTTAAGATGCATGGCATTCATGGGCTCCCAGAGCTCATCACCATTGGGGTGAGCAAGTTTGTAAACCCATGTGCCGTACTTGGTGACTATAACATAGGGTCGCAACCAATGTGGTTTGAACTTCCCTTTCTTTTCTCATTCTACTCTTGTGTTGAAGCTGGTTCTCCTTCATGACTAAGTTGCCAACCTCAAACTGATGAGGGATGATTCTCTTGTTGTATTTTCTAGAGACTCTGTGTTGATACAATTTCAAGTGATTAAGAGCGTGAATGTGCCTCTCATCTAGGAGCTCTAATTCAGCCAGTCTTGCCACCCAATAATCCTCATCCTTATCCGAGATAGTCCCAAAGAGAAATTCTCAGGGACGGAAGTTCGATCTCTAAGGGGATGATAGATTCTATCCCAAACACTAGAGAATATGGTGTTACACCCGTAGGAGTGTGAATGGAGGTTCTGTAAGCCTAGAGGGCTAGATGGATTTGTAAGTGCCAATTACGACCTATTTTGCTAACCATATTCTCCATTATCCTTACCAAAGTCTTGTTTGTGGCTTTAGCCTGTCCATTACCTTGAGGGTAATATGGCATAGACCATTTTAACCTGATTTGGAATCGTTGACAAAGACCTTTTACAGTTTTATTCTTAAATGACTTCCCATTATCTGTAATGATGGCTATGGGAATGCCATATCGACAAATGATATTTTTTTGGATTGAGGGTAAATTGAGGGTGTTTGAAAGGACCCACATCCTTGTACACTTGAGGATTTTTGAGAGGATCCACAACCTGGTTACAATGAAGGGGACCACTATTAGGAACCCAATTGAAGCAACCATGAAATTGAAGTGAAGATGCAAAGCAACCGTCGACAATGACCGCAACGAGTGGAACAACTATTAGAACAACCACCAGTGTTGGAAACAAGAGGAGTAGCCACCAAGATCAGTAGTAAGCGGAGCAGGCACAAGTGTCAGCAGTGAGAGGAGTATCCACGACTACAGTGAGAGGAGCAGCAACAAAGTGAGCGAAGCAACCACGGCATCAGCAGCGAGAGGAGAAGGAGCCACCAGTGTCGATAATGGGAGGAGCAGCCACCAAAGTGTCGGCGGTAAGGAGTAATCACCAGTGTTAGCATGAGCAGAGATGTCACCTCTAGCGGTGAAACCACTTCCAAGGAGGATCGTGCCTCGGGGGGATTTGAAACCGTGTGGGAAATCACACAACCATGTGACTTGACCGCACCACTCCCACTCCATCAGCATATTAAAAAATGATATGATTCATGATAAACTTAGAAATCTGGGCTCCGGTTACATAGGTTAAAGGGACAGCCTCCACCCATTTTGTAAAGTATTATGTGGCCGTGATGATGTGTGTATGACCATCTGATGAAGTAGGAGTAAGTTTTCCTATCAAGTCAAGTCCCCACTTGGAGAATGGCCATGGGGTAGTGATAGGCTGCAATGGTTACGATGGAGCATGAATGAAGTTTCCATACGTTTGGAAAAGTACACATTTCCTGACATAATTACGATGAATCAGTTTCCATGGTAGGCCAATAGTAGCGTACTTTTAAAATTTTCTTAGCTAAGACCATTCCGGTTGTATGTGCTCCACACACCTCTTCGTGTACTTCTTTGATTGCCTAGATTGACTCTGTCACATCCGAGAAAATGTAACTAATTCCCATTATAGCCACAACAATAAAGTGTACGTCCTAGAAGGGTGTAATGAGATATTTTGTGAATCGGGATTTGCTTTTAGAATGTGAGATATTGGGAGGGAACATGTTGTCCTTAAGATAGGTAAATATGGGTTCGTATCACGTGGAATTAGGAAAAACAACATCATAAGCCATGCAAGATTACGATATGTCATATGTGGGTTGGCATAGATTTTCTACAAAGAACGGAATGTCATTATTCCCTGGTGGAATATGCTCTAAGGATGTTTTTTTCAAATGTAATGCACACAAAGTATTCCTGTAGAGTTTCCGCTAGCTTTTTGTAAGGTATGAGCTTGTCATCCTTAACCTTATATTCATCATTAACCTGTTTGATAATTAACTGCGAATCACCCACAACCTTGACATGATGAATATTCCACTTGATAGCTAGCTTCATTCCTATAATAAGTGCCTCATACTCTGCAATGTTGTTTGTGCAAGGGAAGCCCAGGTGAAAATCCTATGGTATAGGATCACCAGAAGGAGTAATAAGGACTACTCCTACACCTGAACCATGAAATGTAAAGGATCCATCAAAATGTATCTGCCATATGACAAATTCTTCAATGTAGAGCAAGGAGGCATCTAGAAAATCCAGATTCAAAGGTTCCGTGCCTTACAAAGGTGCTTCCACTAGCTGGTCAGCAAGTACTTGTCCTTTAACTAATTTCTAATGTACAAATTCTATGTCAAACTCACTGAGTAGAATGATCTAATTAGCCATTCTACCTGTGAGGGCAGGTTTAGACAGTAAATACTTGAGTGGGTCAACCTTGGATATTAGCTTGGTTTTAGTATTCAATAGGTAATGGAGAAGTTTTTGAAAAGTAAAAACAATAGCCAAACAATCTTTCTCAATTTGAGGATAATTGAGCTCATAGGTGATGAGGGTGTGACTCAGATAATACACCACTTTTTCCTTATGGCCAAGGTCGTATTAGGCGAGCAATGCTCTAATAGAAAATTGCATAGCAGAAATATAAAGCAAGAGCGGTTCTCTAGGAGTAGGTGGCATGAGGACAGGTGGATTAGCCAAGTATTGTTTAAGCAAAGCAAAGGCTTGATGTTTCTCAAGTCCCCAGATGAAAGAAACATCCTTTTTAAGTAAGTGGGTGAATGAGTGACACTTATATGCAAGTTGGGAGATGAAGTGGCAAATGTCTTGAATTTTCCCTTGTAAGTTGCGCAGTTGCTTGATATTCTTAGGTGGAGGTATTTTAGTAATATTAGACACTTTAACAGGGTCTACCTCAATACCTTGTCTTGATAAAATGAAGCCTAATACTTTTCCTGATAGCACACCGAAGACACACTTCTTTGGATTCAACTTGACTTTGTATTCATACAGGCATTCAAAGATACGCCACAAAATGACAGGGTGATCCTCCCTTGTTTTGGACTTTCCCAAGATGTCATCCACGTAGTCCTCCATGATATCATGAATCATATCATGAAAAATTACTATCATGGCCCGCTGATAAGTAGCTCCTACATTTTTGAGACCAAACGACATCACTTGATAACAGAAGGTGCCCCAAGGAGTTGTAAAAGTTGTTTTGTGTTGGTCTTCTTCAACTATCTTGATTTGGTTATATCCTAAAAAACCATCCATGAGAGATAGCATTTCGTACCTGTTGTTGAGTTGAAAATCATGTCAATATTTGGTAGTGGAAAATCATCTTTAGGACAAGCCTTATTAATGTCCCTAAAATCCGTGCAAGATTCGGATACCGATAGGATTTTTCGGATAGGAAAAATGTTTGATATCCATTCAGAATAATCAATAGGCCTAATGAATCCTATCGCTAGAAGTCTTTCCAACTCTTCTTTAACCAGTAAGGCCAGTCTTGGGTGCATCTTTCATAATTTTTGTTTGATACTTTTAGCATCTCTGCGTGCACAACCAAAGTTGGATCTAAGTAGGGCATATCTTTGTAAGACCATGCAAACACATCGATAAACTCTCACAAAGAGCATAGTGAATGTATTTTTTTCTCTATCCAGAGCGATGCTCCCAATTTCACTATCTTGGGATCTTTTCTCGTACCAATATTCACATCAATGGTTTCTTCAACTAGTAATTTTGATAAGTCCTCCATATGCGTAGGATCATGAGGTAGGTTGAGATATTCATCCAAGGATGTCTCCATGAGATTTTCATCCTTGACATGGTCACTTTGTTTGTCCTTTGATTTTTTTATTTGTTTGTCAACCAAAGGCCGTAAAGAGGTTTTCACTGTGTGACTTGGACTTTGATTTTTGCTGAGGATTTACATTGGAACTTTTTCCCTCACTTTTCTTTAAGTTTTGCTAACCACGAAGTTCAGACTCCTCACTGAAGTAGGAACATGTATCTAAGTCGACTACTAAATTAGGCACATGTATGCAATACTATGATGTTATCTATCTCGTATAAATTAGAAACATCTTTTGTACATAACATGTCCTAAATAATGCCTAGTGTCAACTATACCATATACCATATCATAAATACATAGCATAAATAATGGTTGGAGGTTGATAGCCCTTATAACATAGCATAATTAATGGTCAAGCGGTCATTAGCCCTTATAACATAACAAATATAATGCCCAAATGACATTATCCCTTATAACATAGCATAAATAATGCCCAGTGGACCTAGCCCTTATAACATAACATAAATAATGCCCAGTGGACGCTAGCCCTTATAACATAGCATAAATAATGTCCAACGGATGCTAGCCCTTATAACATAGCATAAATAATGCCCAATGGATGCTATCCTGTATAATGGATTCCAATATTTGATTTTCTAGATTCCAATATTTTATTTTCGGATTTGATATATGGGACTTTGGAGTACATATAATTCTAATATAGGTGATTTTGGATTCCGATATATGTGATTCTGGATTCCAATATATGCGATATTGGAATCCAATATGTGTAATTTTGGAATCCAATATGTGTGATTTTGGAGTGCAGATAATTCCAATATGTGTGATTTTGGAGTGCAGATAATTCCAATATTTGACATTTTGGAATCCAAAAATAACAATATTGGATTCCGATATTGGCTATATTTTTAGTTGTTAGGACTGGAATAAGTCCCAATTTAGTGAAATAAGTGTTATCACATTTTATTACAAATATCCATTCATTCATTCCACATCATTTGTCCTAACACGACCTCGAGAGGTTGAGTTCACTGAAGGTCACGTGTTGATTTTTAATCGTATAGAAACCATGCATACAAAGATGCACACATTCATACATCTCGAGAAAATGGAAAATTCTTCATTGATTAACATTTCAAAATTTTTACAAAGTAGGGAAAATGAGAAAACATATGTAAGAGGGAAATGGAATAATATATCTATCTCATGTATTCTCTTCAAGCACTATGCACTCTTGTTTACAAGATCAATAAATATTAATAATGAGGGTGTCATTACATTATATAGAATCAGAAATGACCTTTTGAATTCCCCCACGTGACTCTTCATTGCCTCATTCATCTCATGAATTTTCATCTTCCTAGGACTTAGGAAATTAAGTTCCTTTTTATAAAACAAAGGGACTTTTACAATTCAACTTTATAAAGTCACTTTAATGAATAAGATGAAATATCATGATTACACACAATGAAGAATTAGAAGAGGGAGAGAAGAAAGGTGGGAGAAGGAGAGAAGGAAGGAGAGGGAGTCGATATATCCAATGAAGAAGCTCTCTGTGATGAAGAACTCTGTTGATTCATGACCACAATATCCTCCTTATCCATGATGCACAGATACCTTGGGCTGGCTGAATGAGTGTTTAAAAACATTGTTGTTTCCATGACCCTCATGGAGGTTTCATTTCCCTGTTTGAGTTATGAGATCATCTTACAACCCTATTTTTCTCAAAAATGACCTTCTGAACCCTTTGGCACATTCCAATCCTCCTCTATTGATGATGCATTTATATTTTTATCTCGCTTTCTATTTTTAGTATGCTTCACCATGGACACATGCTATTTTTAGTAAGTGCATTGAGGTGAAAAATTTGATCCAGGAATTTGATAGAGCAAGGAAAGACACACACATTGAAAGAAAAAAATCATGAAGAACTGAGAAATAGAGAAAATTTATACATGTGCAAATTTTATTTTCCCTAATACACCAAGGGTCCGGGACGGTTAGTGCACCATGTATTTTGAGAAGCAAAATAAAATAATTTGGCCTGCCAGGAGAGTGAACTTGAAATTGAGATTTCCAAAACTCTAGGATGCAATTTTGTGTGAAATTTTATATTATTTTGACTCCAAAGATCCTTACAAGATCAATGGGATGGGCTTAAGTTTTTAATTATTTTTGAATCTCCTTGAAATATCCCATTTTTATCAAGTTCATCACTTGTCCCTCTAAAGAACGAGTTTCCTTAAAAAGAGCCAAGAGTTTTAAAAAAATGATGATTCCACCTTGTAGAGGATTCTTGTATATTTATAATGGGTATTTATTTTCCTCTTAACTTCTAACAAAGCTCCGAAATCATGCACCAAAGATCAGTACCTATTTTGACTGTCTTCTCCCTGGGGCTAAGACTAGGTCGCATGGGGGACCAAGGGCCAAAAAGGGAGGAATGAAAAGGGTGGGGAAAATTTTTATGTCCCTCATGTCCCTTTGAATAGGTGTAAAGTGTGTAAGAAAATGTTCCTTTCCATGGATATGCTAAGTGTCGTGCATGCAAGAGTAGGTAGGTGGAAGTCAACTTGGTCAAAGGAGCTTAAAATAGGTCGTCAAGGTCATATGAGGGACATAGAGGATAAAAGGGGGCGGAAAACATTTTATTGTCCCTATTTTCCCATTGGAAAGGTGAAAAATGTGCTAAAAATTCTCCCTAGCCTCACAAAGTGACAAGTGGCATGCATGCGGGAGTAGGTAGGTGTGCAGGTCAAACTAGTTAATGGGGGCTAGAAGGTGAGCATAGGGTCATGTGGGTGACCTAGAGACTAAATGAGGCGGGGTGAAATTTTTTTACCTCATGTCCCTTTGGAAAGGTGCAATGGGGACATGAAATTTTCCTTCACCATAGCTTTCCACGTGTTCGGTGAGAAAATGATTAATTGTTGAGAAGTGTACCTTGGGAGTCAACTTATGAAGGCCATATCTCGATATCATGGATGAGTTTTCGAGAACTTATTTATATTATTTTGCATGAAAATGGAATTTGGATAAGATTGGTGATGGTACCAAGGCTTAATTATGATTGAAACACCTTAAAATTTCCCCTTTTGTCTTAGGATTTCGCCAGTTTTTAATTATGGTGAAACACCTTAAAATTTCCCCTTTTGTCCCATTTTTTCCACAATGTAGGGAATTGAAAATTATTTCCATGGGTACTATTTTTTCAATTTAATATCTCTATGGAGCTCTCGAATATTGCTTTAAAGTTTAACTCTTCTTATATGGTGCATGCTCCTTGTGCCCAAAAACTCACGTTTAATTTATCAACTTGAAAAGCTTCAAAACTTCCTTAAATGTTACAAAATAAGCTCAAAAATGTTTTGAGCACTTTAATACTCCTCTCGTGACAAGTCTTGCTATTTTTATCCACTCTAGGAATGACACACTAGTCTTAGAAAGGTTGGTGATAGTCCTTACGAAAATTACTTGAATACTTCACTCCAAAGGTTCCTCAAACCATGTTTACTTCCTAAATCACCTAGGGGGATACATGAAAATCACTTGGTTATCATTATACTTATAGGATAAGACTAGTGTTGGGGATGGAATAACCTAGGGGGGGTGTCTTGAGAAGATATGACTTTCAAATTTTTTGACATTGTGGTATGTTTTTCTTATTTTCTAGTGAATTTTTCCCTTGTAAAAACACAAGAAAACAAAAGGAAAATAATTTCAGATATTTTATAACATCTCCAAGGATCTATATGATCTCTTGGATAGTTAGACGTTTATAGGAGATAAAACTGGTCTAACGTTCAAGGGGAACATAAATGGTAAAGAGGTGATTCCAAAAGATGTTACTTAGAATAAGGAGGTTGCTATCCCAAGTTCTAAGAGAGATTAAATAGTTAATAAATTCAAGAGCTATGAGAAGGTAAGGTCTATTAGAAAACATAATGCATCAAGGTATCATAATTCCTTTATTGTTTATTGTTATATTTGTAATGATTTTGGATGTAGGGAAAAAGAGTGTAGAAGTTCATTGAAGTATGAGGGCTCATGGAATTATGGAATGATTTTTAGTCCATAGTATTCAAAAGGTAAGAATGAATTTGTGTGTTATTACTGTAATCATGTCGGTCATATTGTAAAATTCCTTTTTCATGGTTCTTCAAAACAAAACAAGAGGTTTCAAGCTCCTAAAGTAAAGGAGAAGAGGTAAGCTAAGGGTTAGGAACCAAAGATGAATTAGAGAGATCCATCTAAGAATAAGTTAGGAGTTAAATTAATTCAAAGGTGTTTGTAGGTTTTTATTAGAATAAGGATGAAAAGGTTGAGCCACAAGTGTCAAAGAGGTCTTGTAATCTCCTTAAAAAAATTCTAAATCCCCATGATTTGGGATGTCTCTTCTAATCTTCTTAGAGGCATTTATTATTCTCTAAAAGAATATAGTTAGGGAGTTTGAATGTTTGTAGATATTTTATAAGGAGTGGTTAAGAGTTATGTGGATTAAGTGTGTCAAGAAGGATATGAAGACTTTAATGATAATTGGGAAGACTTTGAAGGAAAGAAGATAACATTTTAAGGCCTGATTCAGGTCAATATATAAATATTATCTCATTCAATGAATCAAGGGTATATTGAAGGTTTATTAGAGTCATGAAAGTGTCATAATGGAAGCTAACATAGGTATGAAGACCTGTTATTTCTGAGAAAAGGTTTGTAATTGCAATAAGAATCTATTTCAAGGCTTGTTGTGTTGAAGTTGTGTCTTCACATATTTCAAGGTATGTTTCTCAAATCTGTTGTCATTATGAGAAATCTTAAGAGGTATATAATCATGATTGGAATCTTTTCAAGATGTGAGGTGGCTGAAATTATGTTCCAAGAGAATTTGGATCATCTAATTTGTCTTTTCATAGTGATGTAGAGCATACAAGGTGTGTTGTATGATTAGAGGGCTGTGAAATGTATAGTGTATTTCATGACCTTATTTAGGTGTATGTCACTCTATTGCAGTTGAGCATGTGTGTAACTCATGATATGTTACAAGGTAGGTATAATAAGGTGTGTTCTTAATCATTAAGATGTTCGATGGCTTAAGGTCAGTATGAAATAATTGAAGTGTATCATATGCATAAATGTTTATTGCTAAGAAAGTTTGATCTACCTTGACAAGTAATTTGACAACTTGAAGAATTATGGTGAGCATATATGTGCTAAAAGGATTTGAGAAGGATGTTTTGGAGCTCAAGATTGCACCCATCCCAAATCAGATTAATCTAGGGATTTGAGGCAACATGATACTATCTCCAAGATGTGGGACTTTAATTGAGACAAACCTCCATAGAAGGTTGGTTCTACATATTCCTAATGCTAAAATACTCCTAGGAAATACACTCTTAAATGAGTGAAAATGGGAAGAAAAGGCAAAGAGGAGAGGTAATAATTGAGTACCATAATCCAAAAAAATTCAAACCACCATTTATATGGAGCACAATAGATTTAAACCTTGCAAGGAGAATAAAACATGCATTAAATTCCTACGAAACAATGAAAGGTAAGAAAATGTAATAGAACACTCTTTGGTTTTAGCTGATAACATCATTATTTTGTTTGAATGGTAGCATCATTATTTGTTGTTGATCAGTAACATCATTCTTTGGTGTTGGCTAGTAGAAACATTCTTTGGTGTAGGTCGGTAGAAAGCAGTCTTTGGTGTCGAGATGGTAGCATCATTGTTTTGTGTCGGTCAATAGAATCATTCTTTGTTGTCAACTGGTAGAAGCCTACTTTTTGTCGGTTGGTATCATCATTATTTTTTGTCATCTGGTATCATAATTATTTGGTGTTGGTTGGTAGCAATCTACTTTGGTATCGGTTGGTAGCATAATTACTTTGTGTCAGCCTATAGCATTATTGTTTGGTGTTGGCTGGTAGCATCATTATTTGGCGTAGACCGGTAGAAAAATTATTTGGTGTTGGATGGTAGCAACCCAACCTCATTTTTTCCATCTTCTTCTTCAAGACTTCATCATATTGCCCAAGTCTAGATTTTTCAAGTTGACCAATTTTGTAATGGGTGCAAAATTGGATAACAGTTTGGTGAATCAAGGGGTAATCTACCTACTAGATTGAGGAGATCAGTGGCCTTAAAACATCCATTAGGCATGCAGTCATCCAAAAAATATGAAAATTGATCTGAACTCAAAAATATACCCCAACTCATACCTCCATGCAACCTGTATAAAACTATGCCATTTGAAATAAAAATACAGAGCACTTAGGGAATTGAAACATATACTACCAACAAGAAAATGTGTTTGTAACATGTAGAGGAATTGAAAAATAATCTATTATATACATGATATAATGAAACAACCTAATGGGAATGCTTGAGATAAATCCCATTGATTGGGATTTGTAATGCATTTCCATCAAGGTCAAATAACTCAAAAGATTTAACCTATAAGAAAGCATTAATGATATATGGACCACACAAGATTGCATCAAATTAAATTGTCCTCTTGGTTTCACTCTGTCTGCATCCCATTTCAAGACCAGATCACCAACTTTGAATATTTGAGCTCTAGCCCTTTTATCAAACCACTGTTTGGTTGATTTTTAATGTTGTTCTAATATGATCATGGAATAATTTCTTAACTCTTCAAGATCAACCATTACGCCATTTTTATTTCTTATTGATCTCCACCCTCAAATTCCAATTGATAGGCTAATTCAAGTGACAAAGGAATCGACTTATTTTTCATAGAAAAGTTTGTAAGGGTAAGTACCAATTGCCTTCTTCATTGTAATCATGTCAGCCCAAAGATGATTTCTCACCTTTGTATACCATTATCTGTGATTGATATCTGTTTTATCTTCATGATCCTAATCAAGTTCTTATTAGTGGATTCTCGCCAAACCATTACCTTGAGGGTAACGGTTGGAATACGTCTTCAAATAAATTTTATATCCTAATAAATCTCTTTCATTATTAGATATGATAGTTTGAGGGATACAAAATATTATCACAATGTCTTCAAGGAAATCCAATATAACTAATTTAATTGCTTCTTTGAGTTACATAACCTCTATCCACCTAGTAAAGTAATCTATTTCTATCAAAACCCATTTGTGACCAACACTTGATGGAGGTTTAATCATGCCAATGAAATCAATACCCCATTTGGCAAATGGTTGATCTGCTTGAACTAGATGAAGTGAAATCTCAACCAACCTCTTCTTACCAAAGTGAAGAAAGTACAATCCTACATTTTTCGACACATTTGTGAGAATCCAAAAGCTGTGTGGGCTAAAAGTAACCTGCTTTTAAGATTTTCATTGCAGTGGCTTTGGTTGAGAATTATCCACCATAGAAACCATCATGGAATTCAGCCAAAACCTTGTCTACTTGTTCACCGCATAGTACCTTATCAAAACTTCATCAGTTTTCCTTTTAAATAAAATCCCATCAATTAGTGCATAAGGAATGGACTTGAGCCCGAGATGTATCCTGTTTTTCTTTTTTGGCCAAGAGTATATATACTAGTAGATAAGAAGGTAGTCATATCACCAATCTAGCTATGGTCATTAACTACATTTCCTTCATCCTAATGAATTTCACCATCATTTGAATATTCCTCATTCATGAAAAATGAGGTTTCTTGGTCATTTTGAGCATCCAAAGAAAGCTTCTCACAAATTTCTCTACCTCTTACCAGCTTTGTGGCCTTAATATTTACATCATAATCTATTATTTTGGTCACCCATCTAGCTCTTTTCTCTCTAATTTTTGCTGCCATAATAAATTCTCTCACACTAGAGTGCAATACTAGAACTTTGATATGATTAGTGGAAAGCATACTTTTAAATTTCTTTAGATCCCTTGTGTTATAAAAGACTTGTTTTTCGATGTGATTATAATTCAATTCATAATTATTCATTGTTTGGATGAAGAAGGTCAATGGCTATTCCAATCATTAATCATTTTGTTGATTCAAAACAATAACAATACTATATTATGCTCCATATGCATATAGGATGAAATCCTTAGCATAGTTAGGATTAACAAGTGTAGGATCTTCAGAAATTTCATGCTTAATTTTGAAAAAAATTCCTCCCTTCAACTTCACACTTAAAAGCTGAAACCTTTTCCAACATTAGAGTGATAGGCCTGACTAATCCTGCAAAATTAGGAATAAATCTCCTAACAAATTTAATCTTTCCAAGGTTCCAAGGAATGATTGCAATGCTTTCTTGTGAGTTGTAAAAGAAAGGGAGAGGATGGCTGAGATTATTTTTGGATCAACGAAAATGTCATCCCTTGAAGCAATATGCCTCAAGAGCTTCCCGTAGGGACTAAAAGTTACATTTCTTGGGGTTAAGAGAAATCCATAATGCCTACATCTCTCAAATACCTTCTCAAGATGGATGATATGATCTTTAGTTTGTTTTGACAAAATGGTAATACCATCCAGTCAACAAGGATGAATTCATTAATATATCATTTTAAAGCTATGCCCATTTCTATTTGGAATTTACAACCTACATTTGATAAACCAAAAGGCATTTTATGATAAGCATATGTTCCCCATTTAGTTGTAAATACAATCTTGAACTAGTCCTCCCTAATCATGATCTAATTAAAACCTGATCAGCCATCAAACATAGATAACATTTCAACTCTTCTACTTTTTTAGAATTTTTCGCATATATTGTAAAATATAATGCTTCTTTAGGGAGGATTTGTTTAAATCTATGAAATCAACAAAAATTTTAATCTCTCCATTATTCTTCCTTACCAGGACAATATTTTCCACCCATGTAGAGTATTTGATAGGAAAAATTATTTTTTCCTTAATTAGTTTGGATAATTCTTTCCTCATGAGGGGCTCTATCTTGGGATTAACTGGTCTTTGCTTTTGTCTAATTGGCTTGACATTAGGATCAAGATCAATGGAATGTTGGAAAATTTTGGGATCAAACCCTTTAAAGTATTCATATTCCCATGAGAATACATCAATGAACTTTTGACACAAGGAAATCAAATATTGCTTCTCATTTTCATCTCATACCTTCCAAGCAGAGGTAACTTGCCTTCTACAATGTTAGGTGGTTGAACGTTTTCTTGCATTACTATTATGTTCTTCTCTTCACCTATGAATTCATCATCAGGACTGAAAATATGCTCTAAGGTGACCAATAATTTTGTAAAAAAAAATTCCTCAACTAATTAATTTGATCACCATATTTATCATGCGGGTCGATTACATTCTAGAAGAAATTTCAACTTCATTTTGGATAAATTGAATATTTTTTATCGATGTCAAATAATTGTCAACTAGTTTCATTTTTTTGGGATGTATGGTCTGAATACTACCTTGACTTGTTACATATTTCCTTTAACGGGATCTTCAATAGGTGAGAATTGTGAACCAAGGGCTGCCATCCGGTCTACTTCTTTGTTTAATTTTGTAGGAACCACTAGTAGATCAAGAACATCAAAACTCTCTATAAGATCCAAAACTTTGTGTTTATAATCTTTTAAAAGATTATTTTTGGTGTCAAACTTCTCTCTAACTTGGTGGATGACCAATTCAGTATCCCCAAATATTTGTAATGTTTTGATTTGTCTCTTTTTCAGCAATTAGAATACCATGCACTAATGCCTCATACTCTATCACATTGCTAAAACATGTAAATTGCAATCTATAAGATTAGAAAATTTTCTGTTCATCGAGAGAAATTAATACAACACCTTTCCTAGCCTCATTTATTACTTTAGAGCTATTAAAGAACATTTTCCATAGTTTAGAAGCATTATCCTTTTCTTTCTTGAGTGGTGTAAGCAAAGTAGACTCTTCTTCAAGAATGCAGTATGTTCCAAGTCTAGTTTCTAAGGTTGTGTCATAAGGATCAAACTCATAACGTTCCTTGGCCCATTCATCTAATAAAAGATCAGGTATTGAAGGAGGAATATGCTTCTCTTCTAAAATCGATTATTGTTTGTGTTTGTCTTAAATAAAAAAATTTGATTGGAGAGGAGTGGGATCATAAGACTCAATATGGTAAGAAAATATAGGTTCAAATTGTATGGTAAATATTGTACCATATCTAGTCCTTAGGATCATATGAGTCCAATTTGAAGATAAGTAGCCACCTACTTTGGTAATGAAATCTCTTGATAAGAAAATGGAAAACATGGGAGGCAAGTCAATTACTGATATATCATGATTTATGGTTAGACTTGGGAAAGCATGAAGGGTTAACTAAAGATATTTTATCATTCCTAAGACACCAACGGTTGAGCCATCAAGTTACTGAGAACACCTTTAGAAAGAGGGTTGTATTTAAGACCTAGGATATCAACAATATTGTTATGCATTATAGAGGTACTAGCCCTTGATTTAATTATGTAATTATGAACCAAATGTTTGCCCACAATTAAGGACATATAAAAGGCTGGGGTATTTTTAACTTTACTTACTTGTTCCTCCTTTATTTGGCATAAATTCATAGTGGCATGAGTTTTTAAACAATTGAATCAGCTTGAGGAAGTTTCTTGAGAGCTTCATGTAAGAGAACCCTTTATGATGGAATAGCTGGAGCATCCCACATTATCACATTAAATTTTTTTTCTTCATCTACTCAATAATGTTGAAAGGAAGGACCATGGAATTATACATTTAAGGTACAATATTCTCTTTCTTTGATTGCTATTGTAGTCACAAAATTATGCACATTAGATAATAACTTATCATGGTCTCATACTACTATTTAGAAGGTTCTTGAGAAAAGAAAATATTAATTAACCCTCATCCCTTTGGTCATTTTATTTGTTTTATTTCATAATTTATGACCTATTGAACCCACATGCCCATCAATTTATGCATATCCCCCATAATTTTAGGCATAACCTGGGGCACCCAAATTTAGCATTGGGGTGCCCATGGGCACTCTGGTCTCACCTAGGGGTGCCCCAATCCATTCTAGAACTTTCCTTCCACTTTTTGGGCCTCTAATAGCCATTTTTGATGATTATATTTTTTTGGTCATCCTTTTTGGGATTAATTATGAAATTAGAGAAAGAGAACCCTGTAAATATAAATGTATGAGACCATAATGAGGTACCTAGCATCACACACTATTATCACTCCATCTATTGCATTGGCATCCACATAGCTCTATGATTAAGGCACAAGCTAGGAAATTTACATAAAACTTCATAGGGGGAGGGATTCTATTCTATTCCATGCACACATACTATTAAATTTTCTACATTTAGCTATTGCTTGCTATTTCACATAGTATGACCGACACAAGAACACCTAGGTCACGACATACATATACACACACCAAAACTACATCTAGGTCAGAAATGTAGTACAACACTCAATTTAGTAAGCCCATTGTTATGGAAATTGAGGTCATTCTGACCCATTCATTTACATATTTTATTTTTAGGAATTTGATAGTACTTTTTATTTTTAGGTCATCAACATCATCTTGATTTGTTTGGTACATCCGGCGTAGTTTGGTAAATTCGAAAGTGTGATAAATGATGAAGGTTACATGTCATCTTCGACCACGATAAAACTAGTGTGGAGATTTTTTAGATACTAGGGAACCTATTTTTGTAGACCAGGGCACCCTAGGGCACCCCAATACCTTCCTAGCTGATCCAAGTATTTTTAGCTCCTCTAGATTCACTCTTTTCAGGACCTCTATACAATCGTTCATACTTCTATAATTTTTTGTCACACTTGTGACACTCTGTGACAACCATTTGCAATCAGCTAATTTTTTTCCTCATTTTACTCTTAAAAATTAGGGTTTAATTTTTAGCTAATTTATATCACTTTAGAGTATTTATTTACAACATTTATTTTCCTCCTAGATTAGATTAACTAGTTCTTAGCTAAACTAGTTTTATTTAATTTTAGTTAATCATTTTAGTGAACCTGTCTCGATCTACATACTCATAGGATCCCCATTTTCATTTTCATTTCTTTATTATGGCTATCTCCATTCATGAATTTCTCCTTCTCCATCCTGAATTGTGAGCTAAAATATTTAATATTGTACTTACTACTCCAATTCTTGACAATACCCATCCCGATATAGTCTATAATACCTTTGCAGATGCCTTTTCCCAACACATTGCTCTCCCATCTATTCCTCCATCTGAGATTAATAATTTTGACAATGATCCACCATTTCATATGATTTTTCATATTCAGAATGTCAGTGTAAAGCGCACCTTAATTGATAATGGATATGAGCCCAATTTGTGTCTCTTTCCATTCCTTCAACACCTTGTCCTCTCTCCTCATGATGCTAACCCATATATTATTTTATTGTGTGCTTATGATGGTTATGTTTTTCCATGTATAGGTCACATTACATTTCCTATTACAGTTGGCCCCAAAACTATACACATTGTCTTCTTTGTTAGTTATTTCCTAGTCTCTTATAACTTTCTACTTGGTAGGCCATGGCTTCATGCCATGCAATCCCTTGGATCTACTATGCATAATTTTGTTAAATTCCTTCATGAAGAAATTGAACATACTATTCCCGATGAATTTTACTCATTCTAATACTATGATTACACTCCTAACACTAGTCTCCCCATTCTATGTACTAATGCTACCAATGATCCCCAGCCTATAGAAGAATTCCCTCACTTTCCACCACTTGACAATACCATTTGTGTGATAGACGTTGTTTCTCCTATGTCACTTGTTGCTACTACTGATATGATTCCTTATCAGGGACATGTCCACTCTATGGACGTCACTCTATCACATTCACCTTCACTTGCATCACACATCTTAGCACGCCCACCATTCACTTGCACTCTTTTCATGAATAATTCATATTGGGAACACATTCCATTTGATCCTACATGCAATGACACTATATGTACACATGAGGGTTTGACTTGCTTAGGGCTTACCTTCAATGATCTCCATCCTACGCCATATGCTTCTCATCTTTATTATGGGTATATCATCATCCCTGCCGCTTATAGTCTTTGTATATTTTATCTCATGATTTTTCTTTCCCACACTCCTAGATCTTCACCACTCACATTAGGCCAATCATGGCTTGATTATATTGGAGGTACTCTAGATCCTGACCATACAGATATATCTTTCCCTATGCCTTTTGGATGCATTTTCATTTGCAATAGTTATTTCCTAGGCTATACACAAAAATTACTCATTAGTATGCCCATGGTTTCCCACTTCCTCCCTTCACTGATGAGGAATACGCTATAGGTATGTATCACTTAAACCTCAATGGATCCTTGCGTGGCCAACCATACATCATTGATTACCAAGTTACAGATGCTTACCCATTTGATTATGACCCAAAGGACAATGAACTTCTAGATGGCTTTACATGAGCTACTTACGTACACGCTTGGGGGCCTTACCACCTGATTCCCCCTCTTAGTCTAGTATATCTATATAGTTCTACATCACACTCCCCACATTATTTCATACTTCATCTTAGCATAATCACATTTTTCATACTCTCACACCCTCATTTTTCTCACATTTAGCATATTCATCATATACTTTAGTGTCATTACCGATGACACACTCTTGTGCTTTAGTTCACACTTGATTGTTGAGGGATTACTTCTACATTGAACCCCACACACTACACATTACGCATTACACATTACATTTTGTCACACATCGTGCATCCAACCTTTTGACATTTACCCATTCCTACATCACACATTTATACTCTTTTTCCAATAATTCTATCATCTATACATTTATGATCATATGTTATTCATCTTACACATTACATACATTATTAGGCCATCTACATACATAGCCACATCATACACTGTCCATTCTACACCTAGTCTACATTCTACATTATACTACATACACATATTAGTCATTCTATGTGTTACATACACCATTAGGTTATTTCACACTGTGCATTTATACATCACCTATATTCTACATACTACGCTAGGTTACATTACATATGATTCTAGCTTTACATTTCATCACTACATCTTACATTACTAGTCTCTCTACACATATTACATTGCATATCATACACATTACATGTTGCATGTCCTACACATATTGCATTTGCATTTTACAGATATCATATCTACACATTCTACACATTACACATAGCATCTTTGCATGCTTAGATCATCAATTGGTTGTCTATACTACATTGTATTCTACATGTTGCAATCACCACATGATGATGCACTTTATTTCATCAGTCCATACTCAACTGCTGAGGGTTTACAAATCAAATGGACCTTACACTCATCACACTATTACTATTCCACCTTTCACCATCCGGAATGTCTAGGCTAGTGACATACGCTTTAGGCTAAATCGTCACTTATTCCATCCTTCTGTAGTGGTATACACCTTAGGTTACATCACCAATCCTAAACATTTATCTTGTAGTGATATACTCTTAGTTTTAAATCACCACTCATTCACTCATCTCATAGTGATAAATCATCACTCCATATTTCATCTCATAGTGATATACGCTTAGGGATAAACCATCACTCCACGCTTCATCTCATATTGGTATATGATTAGGATATAAGTTCCACACGCATCTCCCCGCACGTCCAATGTCATCACCACTACCCATATACACATTCATTACAATATGCTAGACATGATATATAAACTACTCGACCATTTCTTGATGACACACTTTTGTTTATGGTTCATTCTTAAATGTTGAGGGGGAAAAAATGAACCTCACCGCATACATATCCATTCACTTAGGAGACATGCAACCCTATCATTCCATCTTACATTCATTCCATCTATCCACAACATACTACATATATGGTTTATTTTATTCTTTCTTACTCTTTCTTGTTTAGGATCACTTTATTATGCATACTAATTTGATTACTTGTATGTCATTTATCTATATTATCCACACATGTGTGTTCATGCATTCTTCTAGTTGTGATCATATATATAGATTTATTACATGTGGCATAGATGCTTTCCTTCTACCCTTCCTAAATTAGTCACTAAGGGCATCCAAACACTTGTATCTTCCGGGTGTTATTGTTTCGTTTTAAACATATCACTTTACATTACTTGCTTATACACACTTTTAACATACTAGCTATCTTTCTAACATGCTAATGGGTGCTTCATGTGCAACATTTGTTATGCATGTATACTTATTTGTTACATTTTCTATCATTTTTGTTATTGTTTACTATTGTTTACAAACCTTGCCCTATGTTTTGTGTGCACACTTCTCTATTGTTTGTGGCCATGATGGCCTTACATGTATTATGACATCATGAGTGATGTCCCATGTTTGCAACCAAATTTTTGTGGCTTACTCATCTTCTTGTGTTTTAAATTAGTTTTCTTGGTATCTTTTACATTGTTTTCTTAGCTTATACACTATTTTCTAAATGCATGCATGTTTACACTTGTCTTTGGCTAGCCTTTCTTATTTGTGCATGCCTTTGTTTCTACTAAGAAATTTTCATTGTATATGCGGTTGGCCCTATTTTGGGGCCACATGTATTCTATTAGTGACATTGCATGCACCCTAAAAGAGGGGGCATAATTTTGGGTTTTTACATACTAACACATAGATTCTACACTAGTTCGGTTCAGTTATATTCAGCAAGTGGGTTTAGACCAGTCTACAAACCCCATACATAGTGGATTTTAAAAGATATGGTGTCCTTAGCATTTATGGGAAATAGTTAGAGCTTGGAAGACAAAAATCATTTCCTCTCTACACTTCTTTAGCCAGTGGTGATGGATCATCCAAAAAACAAGGATAGTACCGAGATCTCTACATGCATTTCAAGTAGAAGTGGTTAGAGCTTGGAGGAAAAAGAGAATTTCCTTCGTACACTTCTTCACTAGGGTGGCATGAGATTGTCTAGAAAACTTAAAGTATAGGATATCCTTCTACACTCTTTCTTGACATGGATCAAGTGCACATGTTCCATTTACACTTACATTTACATTTTCCATTTACATTAGCATATTTTACATGTATTTTACATAGTGTTTTTACACTTACATACATACATATTTGACTACTTGATTGTTTTCTCTGGCAGTCTAATCATCGAGAAACAAACAGTTAAAATGGGTGAAACAATAAATGACAACAACATTCTCCAACAACACACATGTTGTACTAACCATGAAGGTACACATTGCGGTATCTACACACACGAGTTTCACCCTAGGTTTACTCTAATCACTTTTTCTTTGTGCATTTTTCATCTATAGTTTCCATGCTCCTCCATATTTTTATCATTCCACACTTTTTCTAGTCCTTCGACACATTTCTACTACATTCTTCGGGGACATCAGGTACACATCGCTATCTACTTTATGTTATTGAGATTTCCACTCACCAACATAAAGCGGGGAAAAATGTAGTCATAAAATAAGGCACATTAGACAATAATTTATCCCAATCTCATACTACTATTTATAAGGTTCTTGAGCAAAGAAATTAATAATTAACCCCCATCCCTTTGGCCATTTTATTTGTTTTATTTCATAATTTATGACCTATTTCACCTACACAACCATCCATTTTAGCACATCCCCCATAATCTTAGCTGAAACCAGGGCACCCAAATTTAGCACTGGGGTGCCCATGGGCATCCTAGGCCAACCCGAGGGTGCCCAAATCTTTCTAGCACTTTCCTGCCACTTTTTGGTCCTCTTCTAGCTAGTTTTAATGATTATGTTTTCTTTGGTCGGCCTTTTCAAGGTTAGTTACAAAATTAGAGCAAGAGAACCCTATAAATATAAATTTATGAGACCATAATGAGGGACCTAACATCATACACTACTATCACTCCATCTAGAGTTGCATCCATCTATTGCATTGGCATCCACATAGCTTCATCATCAAGGCACAAGCTAGGACATCTACATCACACTTCATAGGGGAGGGATTCTATTCTATTCCATACACACATTCTATTACATTTTCTACATTTAGCTATTGCTCGCTATTTCACAAAGTGTGACTGACACAAGAACACCTAGGGCACGACATGCACACACACACACACACACACACACACACACACACACACACACACACAAACACACACACACACAAATTAGTTCAACACTTAATTTAGTAAGCCCGTTGTTGTGGCGGATGAGGTCATCTGATCCATTCATTTACATATTTTTTTAGGAATTTAATCTTTGCTTTGTCGTTTTGCAATTCTTCAACATCGTCTTGCTTCATTTGGTACATTTTGGCCTTTGTTTGGTAAATCTAGTGCAACAAAAATGAAGGTTATAGGTCATCTTTTGATCATGAGAAGACTAGCTATAGATATTTTTAGAGACCAGGGGTGCTATTTCTACAAACTAGGGTGCCACTGGGCGCTCCCAGTTTGTTCATATCCTCGAGATCCACTCTTTTCGAGACCTTTCTACATTTGTTTCTAACACTTTACGAAAACCATCTGTAATCATCGAGTTCTTCCCTCATTTTACTTTTACACATTAGGGTTTCATTTCTATTAGTTTAATTATTTATCCAATTTATATCACTTTAGAGTATTTATTTAAAAATTTTATTGTCCTCCTAGATTATATTAACTAGTTCTTAGCTAACCTAGGTTTAGTTATTTTTAGTTAACTAGCTATAACATTGGGACATGAAGCTTTGGTTGGGAAGTAACTTCTTTGTCAAAACATGTCTGCTAGGAACCTCAAGCAATTTGTTTTTACTTGTATCTATATCAACCCTCTTCCCCTTGTTGATAGTGTTTCCTTGATTAGGAGAAGATGAAGGTTGAGAATCCAACATTATTTTCTTAAACCTTGTGTTATCAACAACATGAGTATGATGCTTTTCAAAACTTCTCATTGCTTGATTCATTACACATAATTCATAATACCCAAAGAACATAAGATTAATTCTGAATTTATGTTTTAACTCCTTCCACACCGGATTGCATGCTTCTATACATGGATCTTACTTATTAGAATAATTTTGAATCATAAAGGCTTGAGCTTGCAATACACTTAGACAAGAAAACTTATTATGTGGTTGAATGCATGGGAAGCACTATTTTTTTTATTGAATCAAATTGTTTTGCACTCAAACCAATGTTGTACTTGTACCAACAATAGTAAGTGACTAAGTAGGAAAACTATTTAAAGTGGAAGAGATGTATTTTTACCTTACCACTTATAATTTTAGTGATTCTACCCATATCTTTGGTTAGGTTATTGATTTATATATGAAAGTAACCTTGGTTGGAATATTTTCCTTCCTTAGGATAATTTCTATAAGATTGGGCTTGCTTATTTTTCCAAGGATATAACCTTGTTTGAAAAATTTATGATCAAGGCCTTTATTTCATCATCATCCTTTTGATTTTTAGGAGAATATGATGTGGAAGGATAATATTAGGAGATTTTCTCAGGAATGGGAGCAATGGTTGGTTGTGGAGCTTGAGGAAATTCATGGAACAAAGGCATATGTATCATAGGGGATATTTTTCCATCTTGTATCAAACAATTCTCAAGACTTGATGGTTATTGGATAGGCATCAAGTAATTTAATAACACTCATAGATTATATCATAATAGAAATATAAGAATTAAATGCTCTTAATAAGTAAAGAAAATTACCTTGCGGAGTTAGTATCAAGAGAGTTGGAATTCTATCCCATGTCCTTTGAAATCTGAAATTGAAATTTGTCATGAGCTCATTAGGAGTGCTCTTAAAATTTGTCGAGTTTTTCTTAAATATTGTTAGTTGTTCTAAGAAGGAATTTTTTTCTAGATTTTCCATAAATTAATTACAAAGTGTAGTGTCGGGTCCATCCCATTTGGTAATAGAGGTAGGTCTTAGACTTATGTACCATAAGAGTACTTTACCTTTGAGTGAAGAAGCTAATAGCCTAATTATTACATCATCTTCTGTAACTAGATGAACAGAGCATATATTTTTAACATATTTAATATGATCAGTAATGAAAACTCGATTATCTATAGTAAAGTATGGAATATTTTTTAGTATAGCTAATGGTATGTCATGTTGTGCATTGAGAGCAAGAGGGTTTCCACCAGTGAAATTAAAAAATGATAAATTCCTTTGTTCTTCCATGAATGAAATAGGTCTTAGAACTCTAGAATATAACAAGAAAGGCCTTCTAGTGGGTGGAGTAGAAAGAGTCCTATTTGGTGGTGATGATGTTCTCGGAACTGTTGTACCTTTTATTTTTCTTCTTGGTGACAATTGCAGATATTCAAAAGCTCCATATTTCACTATTCTTGACCTTTTTTGAATTCTTCTCATGAACCAAGGTACTAATATTGTTGAAACTAATTTATATAAAGATTCAAGTCACTAGATGTGTAGAAACAATCCTCTAAAGGCTATAATTTACTAATGTACAAACCAAAACTTAGTAAAATACTAAAAAATAGGATATCAATATTTATCCCATTGGGCATGTCATAAGCTGTTGGAGCTAAATATTACATCCATACCACACATCGAGTTATCTCTGGATTTAAGGCACCATGGTACTATCTCCAAGCTATGGGACTTGAGCTAATACATACAAAGAATTTTGTTTTCTTTACCTATTCCTAATGCTATAATATTCCTAGGAAATTAAATGTAACTATCTAACTCTAATCTATGATTCCAAGGGACCATGGTGAGAAAGAGATGCAAGAAACAAAAATCCTTAACTAAATGGAGGTGATAACACCAAGAATAAGGGGAAAAACACTCTTAAATGAGTGAAAATGGTAATAAATTGAAGAAGGAGAGGGCATACATGAGTACCGTAGTCAAAAATAACATTCAAACCACCATTTACATGGATAAAAAAAATTTAAACCTTGCAAGGAGAATGGAACATGCACAACATACTTGTAGAAGAAATGATAGGAAAGAAAATACAATAGAACACAAGATAGGGTAGAAAATAACCACAAAACAAGCATTTAATTTCTTCAAGTAGATTCACAATCATTACAATGAAGGAAAAATGTAAGAATCGCCCTACAAATGCCTAAATCTAAGGCTGCTGACTCAAAATCCACATGCAACACTTGTAGAAGGATGCATTAGCATTACAAAAATGTCCAACCCTTACAAATGAGCATACTTTTACAATATATAGAGAATGGGAAAGAGAGAGAACTCAAATTTCTCTTCCACCCACCAACAAAATGTATTAAATATATCAAAATAGGTATGGGAAACCTTAACAATCCATTTCCTAATGGTACCTTACTAGATGAAAAAGAAATGGTCACCATACCTCATTAAAACTAGTTGTTGAGCTACCTTGTATTGTGTTATTTAATTTTGGGAATGTATTTATTCTTCTCACCCTCCTACCCTCACCAAACTATTTTCTCATGACACCTTTCTCATCGGTCTAGCCTATCATTTATGTTCATGGTTTCGGTTAGTAGCATCACTCCTTGATGTCAACAAGTACCATCATTATTTTGTGTCAGCCGGTAGCATAATTATTTGGTGTCAGCCGATAGCATAATTATTTGGTGTCGGCTGGTAGCATCATTATTTGGTGTTGTCTAGTAGAAACATTCTTTGGTGTCATCTCGTAGTAACATTCTTTGGTGTTAAAAGTATTATCATTAATTTTTTCAGCAAGTAGCATCATTATTTGGTGTCAGATAGTAGCATCATTTTTGGTTTCGGCTAGTAGAAACAATCTTTGGTGTCACTTATAATAACCTAACTTGGTTTTTTTCAGCTTCCTCCTTAAGACTTCATCATACTTCCCAAGTCTAGATTTTACAATTTGAACAATTTTGCAAGGGGTGAAAAATTAGATAGCATGATGAAATAGACATCTTGAGAGTTTCTCCAAGATGTTTTGATAATGTCTGAGAGAAATGAAGGATTTTGTTATTGATATCATCACGAGTGTTGTAACAATTTTGCAAGAAGATCGGGTCGGATGTTTGAGATTTGTTTGAAAGGGTGAGACTTATTCGAATATGGATATGATCATAGGTATGGTTGTATGATCATCATCCTATATATATTATTTGAGTTTATTAAGCTAAAGTTTTGTCTAGAGACCTAGATAGGCCTGTATCTTTTGAGATGGTAATTGGTTTGATAAGAACAAAATGTCCTTGTGTAACATGAGTGACACGAGGATCTAAGAAGGATATGTAAATCTGAGTATTGTTTGTTATGATCAAAAGAGGTAAGGTTGATCTCAAGGGGGGCTAGTTAGGTTTTGTGTTGTTTCTAGTAGGTGATTTGTGCCAAGAATGTGTATGAAGCTTGAAAAACAAAATGAAGAAGATGTGATGACAAGGTTTAATTTTATGGGATAGAGTAAGAATCAAGAAGGTTTGTATGAATCAAGGGGAGGTATTCAATTAATTTTGTATCTCATGAAAATACCTAGAAAATAGATTAAAGAGGTGAATGAATATCAAAGGTATGTTAAGTATCTTGAGGTTGTTGCATAAGGAATTTAGAGATTCGGTGTTTGATTATTATTGAATAAATTTCAAGTATTCCTTAGGAATATATATAAATAAAGAAGACTATTTAAGAAGTTTGTGAGCATGTGTGTGCATGAATGTGTTTAAGGGTTTCATCTTAAAACCTAATTCAGAATTGTAACCCTTAAAACATATGGTAATTGGTTTGTAAGACCAACGTGTGTTAGGATTATGACACAACTATGAAGGTATGTGTTATCACTTGAGAAGCTATGACAAGATGATGTGTGAAGTCCTAGAAGGTGAATTGAAAGTATTCAATTTTAGGGTTATGTTGTAAGGGTTACTTTCATCCGTATCAAGTCATGAATTGTGTTGCCAAGCTATGTAAAGGATTTATCGATTGTAATTTTTATTAAGGTGAGTGGAAAGTGAAGATAAATGGGTCTTAGTCACATGTTTGGTACTCAAGAAGGTTACAAGTTGTAGGTACAACTTGTGTGATCCAAGAAGATGTATTGTTGTGTCATAATTAACAAGGTTGCTTGACTATTTGGAGAATTTGTATAAGGATCGGGTAAAATCATGATTCAAGAAGGTATACTTGTATTTTTATTTTCTCAATATCATTCATGATGTTTTTTCCCAATCTTGGTGTCATGTTGGAAGGACTATGTCATGGAGCTTAACAATGTGTTTTGATACCTACTATAGGTATGTGTCACCTAAAAGTAGGGTAATAAGATCTATAATCTTGACATGAACAATAGAATGAGTATGCAAGTGTATTATTTGAAGTGGTGATATGATTTGTTTGGTCTTCCATATACTTTAAGATCTAAATGATATATTTATGTTCTCTTATAGGGTTAATAAGGAGATTTCATTTAATAAGGTTTAAAGTATGTAGGTTTATTGTGTCAAGAAGATTTGTTGAATGTCATGATAGAGGTAAAAATGTTTTAATAGAAGTTAAGAATATTCATTGAGAATTTTATTGTTATGTATCTATTAAGAAGAAAGGGGAGCATATTTGAATTATGGAGGTTCAAGGTCAGTACTCAACAAGGAGGTATGCAATATTGTTTGGTCATTCTCTTATGTATATGGCCTTAAATTACACATGAGATGAAGTTTAACATTGTTTTCAAGGAATTATAGTATCAATTGCATCAAGGTATGATGATCATCTCCTTTTCTAGTTGAGTTTGAGTTAAAGTGTTCTCTAGAACATCTTGGAGAATTCTTGTATTGGTTAGGACAAAGTGCATTATTTTAGAGAAGTATATGAGTCGGGGGGGTAGCTGATAAAGAATCCATCATAATAATATGAGGTACTAATAAGACAGGGGAGAATATGTTATGTTCTCAAATCAAGAAAATAGGTTAGTACAAAGGTCATGAAACATGAAGACATTGGTGATACAACTAAGAAGTATCTTATTGAGATTGTATAGTGTTTCATGGGTTCTTGAGTAGTGTAGTGGCTTGTAAGAGTGTGGTAGTATCTTATAGAGGAAGGGATAATTTTTTGAGGTGTCATGTGGTTTGGTGAGTGTTCTTACAGGTTATTAAGGATGGAAAAGTGGTAAGAAGGTAATTTTTGGTGAATAAAGTGTAGGTCCTCAATTCCACATCCCATGGTAGCCTAGCAACATTCTATTAGTAAGGTGGGTTTCTTAGATGGTGATAGACCAGATAATATATTATTTTGTATCCGAGAAGGGGTCTAACACTTTCCTTTGGGATCAATATTTGAGGTGATTTAGGGGCATCTACAAATGGTATAGCCTCATCCTATTAATTTTGGTCCTTCCTTGAACGAGAATGAGAGAAACCCATAGTGTAACCTAAATGTAGAGGGGGAGACAAATTATTTGTTCCTCTTGATATGTTTTAATGATTGATTAATCTGGGATAAGAATGGCCATGAATACAACACTCACTCTCACAATTTGTCACAAAATATATTGTATATGCTTAATACACCAGACATAAATTATTATAGACAACAAAGTTCACTTGCTCTTGTATTCTCTTGGTAGTAGAATTAAGGCTAGAAGGTACCTTCAGTGATATTTAGAGAAATAAAATAGTAAATTTAATGAATGGACGTCATTATGAGGAGGTGGGATCAAGTATGATAGCTATAATTTCACAAAGGGGGATTTATATGAAGAGAGATTTCTTGTAACAAAGCATTTAACACTTAGAGAATCATGCAATTTTGGAAAGTACAAAAACTAGATTAAGTAGTGAAAAATTTTACAAAGAAAGATTTGCAATCATTGATAGCCAAAATATGTAAATTTTCAAAACAATATCTAAAATACTCAACACAAAATATCGTGCAAGCATTTTAATAAAGTGTTTACTTGGTTCTACTCTAGTATGCCCAAGATACACTCAAAGGATAGAAAAATAACTTTGAAAAAATTGTTAAAGTAAGGATTTTATAATTAAGTCCAATTTTGTAGAGTAAATGCTCATAACACAATATTGAATTATGACCAAAAAAACCATTGAGGACTAATCTAGTGTGCGAAAAGTTAAGAAACAAACACAAGAGTTTAGAAGAAATTAAAACTCATCAATCAATAATTTGACATATAGAACCCAAAAAAGGAATTAAACTCAAAAGCAGACATATATTCATTCAGATCTTGAATTTCTTAATAGGGTAACATAATAAAATGCTCTCAATGTTTGTCAATAGTTTTACATTATAACCACCTTGACATAGAAGTTTGAGAAACCAAAATTTATATGGATTTCACAAAGGCAACATGTAGTATCCAAAATTATATCTCTTAACCTTTTTAGAAATATAAAAACTAACCCCCTTTTGATCAGAATACCAAAACTAACTCTATTTTATATAAAGAAAATCCCCCATATATATACAATTCTAATGAATTCTTACAATTCGATTCCCCCCAATATAGTAAGTGAATCTCCTCCTTGTTCACAAATAAAGATATTTAATTAGATTATGAATACACATTTGTCTAACAAAAAAATATCTGATTTTCTCTTAGTATTTTGGGATCGATTCCTTGCCTTCACTGCAACATGTTTAAAATAGTTATCTTATACTATTAGGTGCACTTAAATCCTTATTATCTCTTTTCTCCTACTAAACACCATCAATTTTTGAATCAAATGGTTCCAAATTGAAGGTATTGGGATACATTTTCAATGAGACCAATTTTTCATGATTTAGAGCTCTGGAATGAAATTTATGGCCATTTGAAATTTTGTATCTCATGATGAACATGAGAGTGACATGTGATAGATTTTGATTAGCTTCGAGAATTGAATTTTTCTATGTGTTTGATTCCCTGACCTTTTCTTTGCTTATGTGGATTTTTGCGCAAGTATGTTCCATTAGGAAGGCTGCAAGTTAATAAGAAAATTCCATGCACCTTCACCTTCTCATACTACTCTCCTACTTGACTTATTATCGCGAACCATGAGCCAATGAAAAATCTCCATGCTGATCACAATGTCAGACTATTTTATAACCTTGATTGGCCATCACGAAACATGAGCCAACAAGGAAGCTCCATGCTTACTTTGTAATTCACTTACATTTACAAAAACCTTATTAGAGTGTGAACCATAGACCAATGAGAAAGCTCCAAACTATTGACAATGTTAGTATTGTCAGAGTGTGAAGCATAAATCAATGAGAAAGCTTCAAAAACCTTTACGATTTCATAGTGTCAAACTATCTTTATTTTTTTCTTGTCTTTCATAGGTTATGGGGTCAGACCTTCACATCACAGCCTCTATCTAGGTTGACTTAATCATTGACATCATAAAAATGTTGCCACGTATAGTGCCTTGACTAGTCAGACCACCCATACCCAAAGCCTTATGAAACTTGGTTCATTGCACAGACTTGAGGTCTGTTGGATCCCTTATTCTTACCTTGTGCCAGAATGGTAATGCATGGCCATTGTCATCCATTGATCTTGTGCCACCTTTATATCTCCTAACTTTTCCATGTTTCTTTCGACCATGATGACTTTTTTCCCATACGGACCCAAAACCATATGAATTTAGTACATTAGTAGAATTGAAGTCCATAAAACCCAAATGGCTTAGAGAGGCTCAGATTATTTCCATGTTTCCTCTCCTTGGAGGTAATTTTAGTATCTTGGTAGTGTAGATATTTTATGGCCATTTGATTGTTTTGGGATTTTTTTACATGAATAAGAACATTTTGAATTTTTCATTTCGTGTTAATTACTTTGCGAAAGATGTACAAATATCTCAATCACTCAAGGCCTGAAGATTTTATACTTTGATCATCTAGTCTGTTAACTAGTCCTTGGGGAATTATTATGGTGTCAATCAAAGAAACAAGGCTTGAAGATATCACGGGTTTCATGATCAAGATTCATAATAGAAGATATGATATTGAAAAGAGTCGAATTCATCTTAAAGTATCGATTTTGGTCCCATAGAATATTAAGTCTCATGGAATTCATTAAAATATTTCATTTCTCTAATTTTTCTACTAAATCCTTTCTCATTTTGACAAAGCACAACATTTCTTACAAATTGATAATTCTCCTTTACTCAAACTGAAATTTGAAGCAAGGGGAACAATATGAGGCACAAAAAAATTACATTTATAGAGATTTCAGGAAAAATAAATTCTTAATCCAAGGGACCTAGATTGAGCACCAATAATGGTTCCTTCTCAGGGATGGGAACCCCTTGTGGGTGCCACAAGAACAAATAATAGATGCCTAATCCATTGGGTAAGGATTCGGGAGACAAAACACTCAACGCTTTCTAAAAATATATATAACATTTCATACAGAATATCGACATATTTTGAAACCTAGTCACTTTGTAGACGAGAGAACAAAAAGGAAACAACAACACAAGAAAAGGAAAATACAATACAAATTTTTTTTACATTGTACAATGATCATACCTGATCATTTGTCTCAAGATATAAGAAGTTTTTGAGATGCCTTTCATTGAGAGGAAACTCCACCAAATGTCCTTCCAAGTACTTTAGAAAGAAAGAATTTTTGTGAATCCTTATTTCAACAGAATATGGTCCCATCCATAGGGAAACAAAGTTTCCATGTTTTCCTTATATATTCATGTATGTTTCCCATAATAGGAGAATATCTCCAACATTGAAAACTCATAGAGTGACCTTATTATGAAATATATTCTTTATTTTTCTACGAACTTGACATATTTCTTATGGGAATCTCCTTTTCCTCATCCAATTACATAATTTGATTGATCCTTGTTTCATATGGACTAACCTCTTATCCATCTTCAAAATGATTTACAAACTATTATGTGGAAATTTGTAAGTATAGGGGAAAAAGGGTTTGAAACTCTATAGACTAACTCAAATGGGATCTTTCTATTAGATGTCTTGGTAGTAACTTTGTCGACCATAGTGCAAAATTGAGTTGCTCACCCCATTTTTCTTATTGGTCTCTAGTGTTCTTCGAGGATCTTAAGCATATTATTATTACTTGATTTTTCTTCACCATTTCCTTGAGGATTATAATTTTATGCATAAGACAAATCACTACCATATTCATGACACATTGTTTCTAATGGGTTAGCTCGAATCTCATGGAATTTAAGAAACTATATTAGAGGCACCTCAAATATACATATTATGTTATTATGAATAAAATTCATGACTAATTGATGATTTTCCTTCCTTTTGGGAATGGCCTCAACCCATTTGATAAAGTAATTAGTGGCTACCAATATCTATTTATGAACAACACTTAAAGAGTCTAATATTTCACCAATAAAATCTAATCCTCATTATTTGAATGGAGCTTCAATTGACATGGGTTGTAGGGGTAGGGCCCTAAAAGCTTTTAGTCTTCCAGAGAAATGTTGAAAACTTTCACACTTTCGAACCAACAAGGTATAATCTTTAAACAATGAAGGATACCAATATCTTGCCCTTAAAGTTTTGTGAGTAGTAACCCTTCCAAAACAATGGCCTCCACATACTCCCCTTGAAATTATGCAATTATTTTAGGTGCCTTTACTTCAACGATACATCTTAGAAAAACTCCTTACGAATTTTTCCAAGCTAGTTCATGATCGAGTTAAAATATATATTTGAGAAACAAGATTGAGTGTCCTCCTCTGATTCTTATCTAAGTGCATATGAAAATTCAAGTTCGTCAAGTAATATACTATATCTTTATACCAAACTGAAGTACTCACCTTTTCATGAGGGTGTGTCCCATATTCTTCAACATTGTGTATCTCCACCACTTGCAAATTTCTCTCCTCCATTAACCTTACTAAGCCTAATCCTCAAACCATTTTTTGGTTTAAATATCCATGTCATATTCTTGCAACTTGTTGACCCAATGACATATTTTACTAAACATTTCCATTTGATATAGAATGTCTTTCACCATTGTGTGGGGTACATAATCTATAACTTTTCATCTTAGAATATAGGGCACTGAAAATTCTAGTAGCATTTACTAAGACAACCGCTTGTTTCTCCATGATGGAATATTTTAGCTCAGATCCCTATAAGGCTTTGCCAAAGAAGGAAATGGGATTTTCATGCCCCTCATCATCTTTCTGCAATAATACATAAGAAATTGTATAATCTGAGGTAAAAGAGAACATCTATAACACCTTTCTATAGTTAGGGTTGGTTAAGATGGGGAAGTCTTGAGTGCCTCATTTATTCCTTTAAATGCTTGAACAACACCTTCCTCCCACTTGATGACTTGATCCTTTTTTAGCATACTTGTGATGGGAACAGTAATCTCAAAATTTTGAGATGAACCTTGTTACAAAATGGATACCATTTTTAGACATAGGGATAGGGACTTTATCAATTTCCTCCACCCTTTTAGGATCTATAATAACTCCTTATGACACTATATGTTCCAACATTCTTTCCTTCTATACCTCTAAGTGGCACTTATTTCGGTTTAATGAAATCCCATACTCTCTACACTGTTGGGCCTATAAGGAATCTTTTCACCTAGGGTGAAAAATGTTTAAATCGTGCGCTAGCTGAGCACAAAGGATCACGAGGAAGTTACTTGGGAAGGCTCAGAAGTTCATATATAGGTAGAACAAGGTCAAGAATTAACTACATTTTGGACCATGGTTAATTTCACGATAGAAGAGGATTTAGAGATATAACCGGGATTGACTATGGATTAGATTAGGACATGGATACTTGTAACTCAATGAAGTAATATTCAGGGTATAATTATGGTTATCATAACAAAATCAAGAGCTAAAAAGTAGAGTTTTCTATAGAATAAATGGAAAGTACATGCTTTGAGGATACTCGAGTATGGAAAGACATGATGACATTTGGCGGTGTTTTACTCGAGTGATGATTAGGTAGTAAGGTAATATTCCTTTGATTCCCATGATTATGAATTGATTGGAACTGAAACAAGAGAGATTTAGTTGGTATGGTGGTTTTGTGGTTGTGTTGTAGAGAGTGGGATGACAATAATAGAGATGAGGGAAGCGAGGATCGATAGAGCATGTATGTGAGAACACAGAGGAATTAAGGAAATATATATGTGATATCTGTTAGTGAAAATTCATAGCACCCCCAAAATGACCTTCAAATCTACTTTTATAAGGTAATGTCATTTGGTGTGAATGCACAACATTGAGCTTTCCCAAAGTGTGAGACCTTTACAAATGGGGAAATCTCTCTAGAGAAGGCTGGTTCCTCTTCCTAAACTACCTACCACAAGTTATTCTAGTGTAGGCAAGCTAATCTAATCCTAATATAAATTCCAAGGAGACAAAGAGAAAGATAAAAGAGGGAAAAATAGAGCCTACACTAAAATGGTGATACACTAGAGAAGGAAAATGTTGAACTATGCCATGGAACAAGAAGAGGTGAGCAATGGAAAGGATGGACAAGTGCATCAACAAACCAAGGATGGATTTCACACAAATTTTTTCCAAAACTCCATGAACATAGATAAAAAACCTGTAATGAACATCCAAACATGAAAAAAACCTGCAATGAAGAGAGGCAAGAAGGAAACAACCAAAAACTAGCAAGGATGGATGAATGCATCATAAAACATGTTTTTATATTGGTGAAGTTTACAAAAACATCATTTCACAAGTAAGAGGAAAAAAATTTTGTTACAAAGCAAGGGAGGAGGTTCAAACTCCATTTTTGACCCTGGGGAAGAAAAGAAGGGAGAGGCAGAGAAGAATGATGAACAACTTTTTACAAATGAGCCAAATCTGGCTTTTAACCATCGAACAAAATGAAAGAAAGGTAAAAATGTGGGAAAAATCGATTTGAAACTCCAACCACTAATAGATCCATTTAATTATCCTAAAAAGTGATGGTTTTCCATGAAAAATCCCATACTTCATTGTACATTGCTTTGTAGAGAAAAACAGAGGCCCATACTTCATTAATTTTGGTGGTTGGGAACCATTTTTGCATTTTTGCATGCAGAGACATCTTACCATTTTTCTCCCACAAAAATCCATCAAAATTCAAAATTGAAGGGTCCATCCTATAGAGAATTTCAATATCTTTCCATTGATATAAAAATCACGAAACACCGAGCTTTGGATCAAAATATATGGCCCTCAAGATTTAGGGCAAAAATGGAAAATTTGGGGCAAAATCGGGTTCACGAGGCCAAAATTTGAACTTTTCCTTCTTTTTCAAATTGGGAAAATTTCCTAGAAAAAATCCACCGGCTTGACCTCCACTACCATGTGGCATCTTCTTGTTACTCCACAAGTTCAAAATCACATTCTTCCCCTTTTGTGAGATTGGGAAAATTTCCCAAAATCCTCCGTTGGTCTGCCACTCCGAGACACGTGGCACCCTCTGGTCGCTTGGTGGGAATTCATTCCATTTTTTACCTTTGTGCCCTTAGGATTTTGGAAAAAAACCAAAAATTTTCTCGCTGCCCCAACTCCCATCGACACATGGACACATGGTGCCATTTTATTGCCAGCGAGGATGTGCCTCCATTTTTTCCTTTGACGCACTTTGACCAAATGCCAAAACCTCGAAACCCTTCCACCCCACCACTCTACCTTGACATGTGACATCATTTCATCTCCTTGTGGGATTCAGGCCAAATATTTCCCTTGAGCTTTTTTTTCCCAAAGGGCTAAGTGCAAAAAATTTTCCCACGTGTCCGCTTTAGGGAAAATTTCCCCCAAACTCGCTTTGAGCCATAACTTATAAAATACAAGGAGTTAGGAGGACTTCTTTACCTTTACGAAAAGGGTAAAGAATTATCTATACGATGAAGCAATACCTAGACATTTTGAGCCCACGAAGTGTGCTGAAAATTCATTTTAAGTGCCGATAAAGGAAAAGGAGGAGTTAGCCAAAAATAAGCATGGGCTTATTTTGGATAACACTTTTGGCAACTCAGAGGGGTCATCTACCTGCTAGATGAATGATCAGTGGCCTTTGAAGCATCTATTAGGCATGGAGTCAAGCCCGATAACAAATTTTGATACGAACTATGAAATCGACCTCGAGCCACTTTGAAACCCACTTTGAACTTGGAGTTGATATTCACCAAAAATGACTAAAATGGATGCAAGAAGCGACCAAAACAACACCAAACAACTATGTAAAAATTTTGAAATCATACATACCCCAAGTGGGATTTGCAAAGTGTACACAAGAACTTCTTCTCGAAAGAAAACCTACATAATCTACTCTAGCTGGAAGTAAAGGGAGCTAAACAAACCCTGTAACTGGTTGTGCAAAATAGCTTCCTTTCTTCAAAATGGGAAGCCATGCAATTGATTTGGAGCTGATCATGGCTGTTAGGATGAGTGGAAAATCAACAAGAAGCTGGTATTCTACCCAAATCAGCAATGTGTCAACTAAAAACAAATTGAATACCTCTTTTAGTTTCTCTGCATTTTGATTGTAGAGGTATTACAGCTAATCCTTGGTACTTTGTAGCTCATCTTCATTCTTAGAAGCAAGCATGACTATTTTTGGTTTCTCCTTTGGCTCTAATGAAGCCAAATACCTTATTGGGCAAGGTCGATCCATTTGATATGCCCATAGCTCGATTTTCAACTCTAAAAATGGATTATTCTTGTAGACCTTCTTGGATGGATGGTGTGGAAGGAAATGTGAAGTTCTCCTACTGTTTTCCTTCCTCTTCTAGTGAAGAATATGGAAGATTAAAATCTTCCAATCTTGACTCCAAAAGGATGTTATAAAATGAAAGCTACTGTAATTGAAAATTCTCCTTCATGGTATCAAGTTAATGTGCTTGGAAGGTGGATGATGAAGGAGAAAACAATGTGATTTCAACTGGTTCCTCTCCATCAAAATAGTCCACCAAATCTGAAAAATAAACTACCTCATTATTATCCTGCTGGAAATGTTCAACTTCCTCCATGGTGTTCTCTTGATCAACAACTTGTGTACAATGGTTTCCTTTATATTAAATAATTGAGTTTGAAAGATAAAACTCTTCTCCAATGTTAGAGCTCGAGAGAGATGAAGTGGAAGGAAGAACTAAAGGTTCTTCTATAGCCTATTTTGTGTTCAAAGCTTTTGGATCTACACTTTTCTCCTCCACAACTAGAATGAACTCCTCTTTTTTTGGATTTGGAGTAGCTTCACCTTCCTCTACCGCTTGAATACAATATTTCTCTTGAATGACCTCTTCCTCTAGCATGAAGTTTGTCAAATCAAAATCTTCAATCTACTGCTGTAGAGGATAAATTGGGGCTGCAAGATATCTTTTAGAGCTTTCCTCTTCTGTGGCTGATTGTGTAACCTCTATTGGATTAGCATCTCCTTCAAGTAGAGTGTGAGCATGGGCACTACATTCTAAGTAAACTAATTGTTGATCTTGTGATGCCCGTTAAAACAACCCACTTGAGACCCAAAAAAACCTAGGGTTATAAGTTTTAGTTAGGTTCAAGGGTAAAATATCATCATACCCACTCTCTAACAGGCTCAGAGTTTCAACTTGATTTTTCCAACACTTAACACATTCAAAATTTCCCCAAATCATTCCCATTTGATACGAAATTTTCTCACCTTTCTGATGATATAAATAATTCCTCCTAACTCCTTCAGAAAATCAAGATATGGGCAAACGAACTTTAGGGGTCAAAATTTCCCCAAGGGGACACGTGGTGAGAGGGGAAGAAAACCCCTTTGACGGGTTGGCGGGTCACGGGGTGGTATTAGCAATTTTTCCCCCATGTGGGCACAAATTCAAAAAATCTCCCACACCTCCGCGGGTCCTCTGGTGGACACGTGTTACCCAACAAGCCAAAGCGGAAAGAAGAGAGGGAAGGGCGAAGCAGTGGGGTTACTTGGTGGAATTTTTCCTAAGGGAGGGAAAGGGGATGAAAGGTGTGCATGGGTCTACGTATCCACGGAAGGGTCATCACCGAAGTAGGGCGGGAATGTGGGGTTGTGAAAGATTTGAGGGAAATTTTCCCAAAAAAATTCAAAAGTAAAAAGGTCACGTGGGTTCCACCCTCTCGCGTTGGCATCTTTGTGCCTCTGAATGCGCCTGTGAAGACACGTGGCAACCTATGATTGGTTATGGGCTAGCAGAGGAAAATTCAAAAAAATTCCTAAACCAAAAATTTAAAATTTTCCTAAGGATTTTAACAAGAATTTTCGGGCCGCGGGCCCACCAGGGAAAATTTTCCCAAATTTTCCCACCAAGGCAGAAAAACTTCAAAGTTCCATAACTTCTCCTAGAAAGCTCAGTTTTGGGAAAATGAGGAATTTCGGAAATCTCTCAATGCCCTCTTTTCACAGGAAACATAAATTTTACATTTTATAAGGTTTAAGGGGTCAATTTTGCAAAAAAGGATCTGTAGGATTTTAAAAAGCCAACTGGTAATCTCCAACTTTTAAATTTGATTAAATTGGATCTCCTCCTTCACTCAACATGCCAAATAGACATGGAGGATTTCTCTAGGGAGGATTTAGAATGTTTGAGGAAGGTCAATTCACTCAATTGATTTCAATTTGTATTTTTCCAACATTTGATAGAAAAATGTCTGAGGAAAGGATTGGCTCGATTTTACAATGTTTTAAATAGTTTTCTTAAGTTTTCTTTGTCAATTTGAGTTCCTTGATGTCTTAACATGCTAAATTATATCCTTTCTCGATTTGATTATTAAGTGTAGGTCCAAAGCTGTGCATTTTATTTAAATTTATTGCCAGTTTAAAATTTATAACAGAGATCAATTTCTTTTAAATCTGTATGTCACTTTTATCATTCAAGTGTGGCATTTCATTTCTAAACTAATCCAATACATTCAGTTGTTTATAGACAAACCATTTCAAACTAACTTGCAAAGTCTGATTTCCAATTTTAATATGTTTCCAAGGATACAAAAATGTAGCATTAATTCCACGTACATTTTCTTTTTAAAACAGAGATCTAACTATCTCTTTTGCCATACAATAAAACATTGAATTCAATCCAATGATGCATAGGAGAGAAGATATTTCAATTCTTTATTAATTCCAATTATATACTTTACATACTTCAATGTTTGAAAGCAGTAACAACATTCTATTTATTTCTTTCCATTATACAGAGTAGAATGTAAATGTCTTTCACAATTCGAATATATATATCCATAATCAATTACAACATCATTTCTTCACAAGTATACATTACAATTTCATCCACTTCAAGTGGGAAAGGTTACAAATGAAGTATAATTCACAAGGGACTGTCAAAACTATATTTTCCTTTGCTCCAGAACAGCAACATGCAAGTTTCCTTTTTCACCAAGTTGATTACAACAAAAGAGGGGGAAAGGCAACACTCTCCACCCAACCAAGACATCCAATGAAAGGAGAAGCCTTCCTTCATCATTGGCCCCGAGCCCCAACCAAAACACAATAAGAGGTGTGATTCAACCCATGGCAACAACTGGCTTCCATAACACACAACATTCTTTCAACATACACATTTCATTTTAAAACACAATTCAACACAAAACAGTAGTTCACAACTACATTTAAAGACATTTCAAAATAGAACTCAAGCTTGATCATGTAAGCCAAAGGAGCAAGGTCTATGGGGGAAGCTACTTATGCCTCCCAATTTGGAATTAGGCATCCACCACTAACAAACCACCAATAAATTTCACCATACATATCCTTATGCCCCCACAAAGTAAGAAATGCAAGCTATTTCTTTTCCATGGTTGATCCCAAATCCAAACTCCCTCCACAAATTTTTTATGCCAATGGCATTTCCTTATGCCCCCCACATGAATTCCCTATAGCCTTCTCCTACACCATTCTTATGGTAGTCTACCCAACCAACCAACAAATAAATCACAACATGCACCATTCATACAACACAACATGAAAGAGAGTTAAATTCCTACCTCTCCATGGTAACTTTTGTTTCCAAACAACAAGCTTCAAATGCCAAAAACATAGTCCAAAACAACAATCTCCCAAGCATGCAAAGCTTTCTCCAAAGATCTAATTCTTCTTTTATCTCTTCTTCTCGCTAAAAATTAGCCTTAATCATCACTATTTCTTCAACTCCAACTTCCTCTTTTGGCTTCACCATCAAGGGGATTTTTGTAATCCTGAATTTGAGAGCCCAACTCTTCAATTTTTTATTATTTCTTTTCTGTTGGGCTCCTCTTTTTGTTTTCCTTGACTAGCATTCTGATTTTTATCTTCCCAACATGGATTTGGGAATGCAAGAGGAGGGGTGGGTTGTAACTCAATTGGTTTTACAATATTTTGTGGTGGTGGAGGAGGTGAAACTTCTTGTTTCCTTGGAGGGGATGACTATTTGGAATGGAAAAGACTAGAGAAATCGAGGTGGGATGGGAGACTAGGAGATGGGGAAATGGAATCAACTTTTGGGGCAGCAGATGGAGAGTTTAAAACTTGACACTGCTAAGATAAAACAGATTAGGAAAGAGGAAAAGAAAAGGCATGATATGGCATGCTTACCCATTGAAAAGGTTGTTGAATACTCCTTTTATACACCTCTATTCCTTCAATCCACTTTGCAAGCAATGGAAGCATTGTAATTATGAAGTCAAGTTTCTCTTGTGGACCATAATGCCTTGGAAAGGTCCCACCCATAGACAAGTTTCTCCACAACCGATTCTCGAATGCTTTCATTTGTGCTTCGAGCCTTGGATTGCACCATGCTTGCCTCCATATTTTGGATTTTCTCCAACAAATCAGCATCTTCTTCTTGACTGCCCTCATCATATGCATATTCTTGTGCTTTATATGCTTCATAGCCAAACTGATTTTAGCATTGCTCATCGGATGGAGTATTAAATGTTTTTGCAATTACCTCTAAAGGCTAAAACTTTCACAGGAACACATCAACCTACAAAAAATGAAGTGGAAGACCTCTAAGGTCCCACCAAGCATGCTAAAATGTTAGTGAAAATTCACATCACCCCCAAAATGACCTTCATATTTGCTTTTCTAAGGCAATGCCATTTGGTGTGAATGCACAAAATTGAGCTTTCCCAAAGTGTGGGACCTTTACAAATGGGTAAACCTCTCCAGAGAAGCTGGTTCCTCTTCCTAAACTACCTACCACAAGCTATTCTAGTGCAGGAAAGCTTACCTAATCCTAATCTAACTTCCAAGGAGATAAGAAGAGAGAGAAAAGAGGAAAAAATAGAGCCTACACTAAAACGGTGATACACCAGAGAAGGAAAATGTTGAACATCTATCAAAATTTCCATGGAACAAGAAGAGGTGAGCAATGGAAATGATGGAAAAGTGCATCACAAAATCAAGAATGGATTTCACACAAAAAATGTTCCAAAACTCCATGAACACAACTCTAAAACCCGCAATGAACATCCATACATGCACAAATACCTACAATGAAGAGAGGTAAGAAAGAAACAACCAAAAATGAGCAAATATGAACAAATGCATCACAAAACACATTTTTATATTGCTCAAAAGTTTACACAAAACATCATTTCATGGGTAAGAGGCAAAAAATGCCATTACAGAGTAGGGAAGGAGGTTCAAACTCCATTTTCAACCCTAGGGGAGAAAAGAAGGGAGATTTAGAGAAGAATTATGAACAACTTTGTACAAAATGAGCCAAATCTAGCTTTTAACCATCAAATAGAATGAAAGAAAGATAAAAACGTAGGTGAAATCGATTCAAAACTCTAACCACTAATAGATCAGTTTAATTAGCCTAAAAATTGATGGGTTTCCATGAATAAGCCCATACTTCATTGTATATTGCTTTGCAAAGCAAAACAGAGGCCCATACTTCATTAATTTTGGTGGTTGGGAACCATTTCTACATTTTTTGCATGCCAGAGACGTTTTCTCATTTTTCTCCTACAAAAATCCATCAAAATTCAAAACTAAAGGGTCCATCATGTGGAGATTTCTAACAACTTTCCATTGATATAAAAATCACAAAAAACCAAGCTCTGGATCGAAAGATGTGGCCCTTTGAAGATTTAGGGTAAAAAATGGCCAAATTAGGGCAAAATTGGGTTCACGGGCCAAAATTTGAACTTTTCCCTCTTTTTTCAAATTGGGAAAATTTCCCAAAAATCTCCACCAAATCCGGCCTCCACCGCCACGTGACATCTCTGGTTGCTCCATGGCTTCAAAATCACATTCTGCCCCTTTTGCAAAATTGGGAAAATTTCCCAAAATCCTTCGCCAGTCCACCACTCCAAGACACATGGCACCCTCTAGTCACTTGGCAGGAATGCGTTCCATTTTTTTACCTTTGCACCCTTAGGGTTTTGGAAAAATAACCAAAAATTCTCCCCGCCGCCCGACTTCTATCGACACGTGGACACATGGTGCCATTTTATTGCCCGACGGGGATGCGCCTCCATTTTTTCCTTTGACATGCTTTGACCAAATGCCAAAAACTTGAAATCCTTTCACCTCCACCACTGCCTTGACATGTGGCATCATTTCATCTCCTTGTGGGATTTCGGGCTAAATATTTCCCTTGAGATTTTTTTCCCAAAAGGGCTAAGTGCCAAAATTTTTCCCACGGGTCTACCTAGGAAAATTTCCCCTCCAAACTCCGTCGAGCCATAACTTACAAAATACAAGGAGTTAGGAGGAATTATTTACCTTTCTGGAAAGGGGAAAGAATTATCTATCCGATGAAGTAATACCCTAAAAATGTTGAGTCGTAAAGTGTGCCAAAATTTATTTTAAGTTCCAAAGTAAAGGAAAAGCAAGAGTTAGCCAAAAATAAACATGGGCTTATTTTAGATAATAGTATCACTTTGTTAAACCCTCTATAATGAAACCATTATAGGAAGTACTTGAATTTTTTTAAATGTCCTTGGTCCATGTATGGATCTCTTAATGTATCTTGGCTACTGAAAAACACTTGTAAAGCAATAGATAATGGAGTATTCTAAGTATTTGTGTTTAAGGGTCCAAAATCTTATGTGCTTTACACTGTTAATGGTTTAGATCCAATTATCTTGTGTTATTAAGATGTTTAATTTCATGTTATGGTGCATCTGTGTATGGTTCTAGCTTTGTTACTTTTGTTCTTATAATGGATGCATATATTATTATTTCTATAACATTCCTCCATTAATGATGAAGCATTCTTACAAAACTCACATAAAAGAGGGGCTCGATGCCTTGTGTGCCTCGGGTGAGTGCTTAGTCTAGGATGAGTGAAATGCCGGTGTGCTTGGGGTTTGAAGAGAATGAGTTAGAGGTAAATGTGACTTCATTTTGGTTCCATTTCAGGACCTCTTTTGAAGTTGTTGTAAGAATGGTGTGCGATGAAAAAATGTTTCCCCTTAGACATTATTGAGACTAGGCTTAAAAGCATAGAGGATGATTTTTCTCGTCGATTTAACACTAAATTTGAGTTTGATGCACATAAATGGGTAGAGAAGCACTTATATCATGAGATCTGTAAGAAATTATTTTACTAATTTCTAGTAGAATTATATGAATGGTTGTCAACATATGCATCAAGGAAGAGCTGGTATTATAGACCTCATGTGTGGACCCAAGAAGAGTATCAGATGCTTCATGATGCTAATATGACCTAGAATCATGTTTTTGATCATCGGTAGAGTGGATTATTGACTAGATATACCCTATAATATGTTATTTCTACATATTCTTTCTTGGATATTTTTGAGTTTGAGTTCTTGTTGGAGCCAAAAGGATTGTTCTTGAATGATATGACATTAGCCATTAAAATCCTAATCATCACTCTAGGTATGTAGGTACTTTCTATGGCTAGATAACTTCCCACTAGGCATGGGGCATGAAAGTTGGTGTGGTAAGAGATGGTGGACCTTGTGGAAGAAATGGAGAGAGAGAGGAGAGGTGGATCAAGTATAATGAAGCATGAGAAAGGGAGTTGGTGAGAAATCATGAAGCTGTAGGAGTGATGGACTTATGGAGGTAGATGTTGTGGGAAGGGTTTGAGGTTCACACAGAGGATGTGGAACCTGATTAGTCTGAGCTACCCCATATTGGCAAGTGTGGAAGAGAAACCCCCTCAACTTCTGGAGAGATCTCATCGTATGAAGGAAAGAGAAGAGCCGTATGCATGCATCTTAACCCACATGGCAACTAGACCCTTGTGCTTAGTTTTCCAGTTCTTGAGATAGTTTTTAATCCATTTTGTATTTGTATTGGTAGTTAAGAGACACCTAGTGGATATAATTTTTCATCCAACACATCTATGGTAACACGTAAAATTTGGTCTTTGGACGTATCATGTCCGGTATGACATTTGGTTAAGGTGTGGGTACACAAAGTTTGGGTATCATGTCTGGAAGTGGTTCAACATCACAGACTGTTGGCGCATAGTTTAGTACAATGGTGGGAATGTAGAGTGTAACTACGCGGGCCCTTACCTATGAAAAGAGGAGGATATGGTGGATTAGGAGTAATATGATCTAGTGGGTCTAGTGGTGGAGGTAACACAGGAGGGAACCAAGGCTTGGGATCTAGTAGACAAGGAACTCAACTACCTCAACAAGTTTTTTGAGACGTATTTGCATCTACCTGATTATAATGGTGTGGAGGATGTTGTAGAGCATGTGTACAAATGTGAATTTCTATGGTGTGCTAAGGGTATCACCGCTTTAGAGCAGAAGGAAAGTAAGTTTATAAATATGTTGTAAGGACTCACACATAGCTGGTACTGAAAGTAAGACCCACATAAGATGGTGGTGCATTATACTACGTTGTGTGATGCCTTTCTAAAAAGTTCCACATTCCCAAGTTTGAGAAAAAGAGCATAAACCCACTCAAGGAAATTAAACAAGGGATGAAAAAGAGAGTCCGGGAGTACTATGTGTGCTTTAAGACTATTCTATTAAAGTTATCTTACAATATCTATCCATATCAACATTCCCAATGGTTCATTGGGGATTTATAACACCTTTCATAAGAGCATTTTTCCACGTAACCTTCATGGACCCGCGTGAAGCCTTGAAATCTGTTTTACACACTAAGGCCTTTAGAAGCATTGACACTAGAGTAAGCTAATTTCTAGAAGCACATATTATTGCCATCGCAAAGTAGCTTGAAAAAATATCTATAAATTTGGATCATGAGACTCACAATGGACTATGGTGTATGGATTGTGAGGTAGAAGGACACACAAAGGACAGTTTCCCATGAAATATGGTGCATGTCATGTCATTAGATTGTGAAATTTTTCACGAAGATCATGGTCTAAGTAGATGCCCATTGTTATAGCATGTGCTCCACAAGGATATGAATCTTATTGTAATATTTTCTCATCTACGATGCACGATACAAAGGATTTCTGATTGATAGACCAAATCCATGATGCCATTGATATTGGTGTGTGCTAGACTAGTATTGGAAGTAGTTATAAGAATGAAGGTCATTAGTATGTAGGGTGTGGAGATGGAGGTAGTTAAGGAAGATGTTTTCACAGAGGATTTAGAGGTGTGGTGGTCAAGGAGGTATGAGTGAATTTCCCATGGAACTTGTTACAATTGTGGATCTACTGAACACTACAAGCGTGAGTGTCTAGATTTTCTACAATGCTCATGTTGCAGAAATAAGCATAAGTATGAGGAGTGACCAGAGCTATATGAACACATGAGCTAGAACTAGAAGAAGGATAGGGGCATGGGAATAGTGAGCATGAAGTGATCTGATCCATAATGGATGCCTAGGGTAGCGCACAACCTTGAGTTGGAACCTTTTCTAAGTAACTATGCGTGTGGAATCCACCTACACCAGGAAGAACAAAAGAAAAGGCCCCTCATTACAAGAGAAGAGGTATTACATGGGAAATACCCTAATCCAAATCATTAGAAAGAGGTCTACCAAGAAAACTATAAGGGTAGATTCGATTCTAAGGAAGGAGAAATCATGGAAGTTGGAGCAGAAGATGAGTACTGAGGTCCCTTAGAAGGACATAGATGAGGTCAGAGAAGTGTGTAAGATGTTGCGCCAGGAGAATATTATCCCTCTATTAGGAGAGTGGCTAAGAGAAAAAATGTTGCATGTTGGAGGTGAGTGCAAGAGGCAGGTCTTGCATGCTAATATGCCCCCTCACAGTATTGATTATGACAAAGAAATCACATTGAATGCAATTGTGGATGGATGGCTCTTGAGAAATATTTTGATTGACACAAGCGTTAAGGTTAATGTTCTCACTTTATATGCATGGAATCAGATGGGGAGGCCCCCATTACAACCATCTTCAAATGTGTTGTATATGGCAAATAGGAAAAAGGCTATGCCCATTGAGTTATTGAAGGATGCATCCATAACAATCCAAGGGGAAAACTTTTTGGAGATTTTGAAGTCTTAGCACTTTCTGAGGTAGATAACTTTCCAATATTACTTGGATGCCCTGGTGCTATAAGAATAATGCTAACTTGTGCTTTAACAAAGGGTACATAAGATTTAAGAATAAAGAGGAGCAAGTCGTTATTCCACTGACAAATGGGAGGTCTGCACCCTATGTGGAACCCTTAGGAGAAGAGGATTTGGACAAAATATATGTGCACACCATCAGGGACCCTAAAGTTATTCATCCATCGAGAGAAGGAGTCATTCAGTGGGAAGATTCTCAGTCCATGAGTGATACAACTAGCATTGCATGTGACAATTGGGTACATGGGACCTATGAGCTGGTTAGAAGATAGCCTGAAGGGATATTTCATTTGATTTGTTAAGGCATGCTTGGTTAGGCACTTGGGAGGAAGGTAGTTACCCAATTACACTAGAGAGGGAAACCTTGATGTCTTTTTACACGCGATGGAGGTACAATGGACATGTCAAATAGAAAGGAGGAATATGATTACTTATACCTTATACAGAATAGCAGCGTGTTGGTGGGTGACACATCGAGATAATCTTCTAGAGTGGCGTGAAGTGAGAATCATGTTCTCTATTAGGTTTCTCTAGAGCAATGCACCTTCTACAATACATGAATATCATGGGAAGGATTCCACCTCATTCCATGTCTAGGAGTGTGAGAGATCCTAGATGGTAGGCTTGGAATCCTTACCTCCTTCACTATGGGTGCATAAGTTCTATTCCACCTTGTAGGGATGTGTGCACGTATGGTATATCTATTAAAAATTGCACCATCAAAAAGGTAATTAAAAAGAGTTAATGATGGATATTCTTTAAAATTTTACGCATCAATATCCTAAGCCATCGTTGAAAGAGGTTTTGTGCCTTAGCTTGGGAGATAGTGCAAAGTGGTGAGGAAAAAATCTTGGATTTGTTAAGAGAACCTAAGTTGGGGGTACGCTTCGTAGAAGAGCCGAGGAAGGAGAGACAGAGGAGATACAACTCAAGTGTGTCTTCCGGAGAAAGAAAAGGTTAAGTTGGTCTATGTCATAGAGGATAAGGAGGTAGATAAATTAGATGTTAATCATACGGAAGGTACATGAAAAGTCATGGATAGTGCAGATGAGCAAGCACATGTTTACTAGGAGCCCTTAAAAATGAAGAAAGTTAACATTTGTACAGAGATAGAGTGAAGGAAGCTGTTAGTGGAGATTCTTTGGATAGAAAAAGAGGTACCACAAGTTGAAAGGATTACATCAGTGATTGGGATAAATTAGGATTAAGTTAAAATAGGGTGTGCACCCAATGCGGAAGAGGCCTTATATGATGAACTTGAATCTGCGCATGTAAAGGTCAAGGAGGAGATTGATAAGATGATGAAATTTGGAATCATTGAGGTAATTGAAGAATCTAAGTGGGTGAGCCCAATGGTAATTAGCATTAAAAAGGATGGAAGGATAAGGATTTGTGTTGACTATAGGGATTTGAATGTTTTATTTTATAGACCCTTTTTTGACCCCATTTATTGAGGATATCTTGGAAGGAGTAGTAGGGTGGGAGATCTATTCTTTTACAGATGAATTTTTAGGTTATCACCAGGTGAGAATTGTGAAGGAAGACCAAGAGAAGACTAATTTCACCACTAAATGGGGAATTTTTTCTTATACGGTCATGCCTTTTGGATTGAAGAATGCACCTACTGTGTTTTCGTGCATTATAGTACAAGCCTTTCAAGACTTCATCCATAAGTTTTTGCAAGTTTACCTAGATGATTGGATGGTGTATGGGTTAGTAAGAGATCATTGTGACAATTTAAGATTGATGTTTGAGAGATGTAGGTAGTTGAGTATCTCACTTAACATTAAGAAATGTGTCTTTGCTACCCCATTTGGCACTTTACTAGGTCACATCATATGTAAGGAAGGCTTATTAGTAGACCCTACAAAAGTGGTTGTTATCTTGGGATTGGAGGAGCCTACCAGTCAAAGCGCAATGCAAAAATTCTTAGGACATGGGATTTTATAGGAAATTCATCAAAGGCTATACCAGGATCTCCATGCCATTGGAAGAGTTATTGAGACATAAGAGTAAATTCCATTGGGGTGAGGCATAGGAGGTGGATTTTGAAATGTTCAAGGACATATTTGCCACTGCACCCATGATGTGCTTTCCCTCTTGGCATAAGCTCTTTCATGTGCATGTTGATGCATCAAGTATGGTGATTGGAGTCGTCTTAACATAGCCTAGAGAGGGGATCATTGACCATCCCTTGTGTTTTGTTAATAGGAAAATAACTCGAAAGCGAGAACAAAATTATACTACCACAGAGCGTGAGGCATTTTCAATGATCTACACGCTGCACAAATTTAGGTAGTATTTTCTAGAAACACCTTTTATTTTCTACACGAACCACATGACATTAAAGTACTTAGTGAAAAATCTTGTTTTATAAGGGCGCATATGCTGGTGGGTCTTACTCTTTCAAGAGTTTGACTTTTGGTCATTGTAAAACTAGGAAAGAGAAATTTAGGACTTAACCATCTATCACGAATTAACTTAGGTGAGGATGCGTAGAGCATTGAGGACATAATTTCATATGCATAACTATTCATATTTCATTACACACCCTCTGATTTAGAGGATATTGTTATTTTCTTATGAACGTGTGTGGTGCCTAAAGGAATGAAGGCCTTGGAGAAAAAGTAGTTTGCAATATACGTTGTGCCCTACATGTTGATTAGTGGAGACCTATACAAGCAAGGCTGAGATGAGGTTTTGTGCTTTGGTGTGTGTTGGAATATGAGCATAGTGTAATCATGAAAGAATCTCATGGCGTCATCACATGAGGTCACTATGCAGGAATACGATCATGCGTAAGATTTTATTAACGTGCCTTAGGTGGGAAATAGTTTATAAGGATTGTATAGAGTATTGCAAGGCTTGTGACCATTGCCAGTGCCTTGGTAAGCTAGGATGGAGAGATGAAATTCCATTAAGACCTATTACTAGTGCAAAGTCTTTTGAAAAAGGGAAATTATCGCGTTATGTTATCATGTGTACATACTATCTTATGAGGTGGGTAGAAGTGAAACCTATGAAGGATTTCATATTGGCTACATTGACGAGGTTCTTATGGGAGAATATAATTAGAAGGTATGGATTCTGTTGAGTTTAAAAAGTGATAGGGGTAAGAATTTCTTAAATCAAACTATTAGAATCTTGTTGGTAGAATTTATCATGGCACATTATAAAACTATGCCCTATCACCCTCAAGCTAATGGAATTTCGATGGATGGATATAAACAATATATTCATGTACGTTGCATATAGGGTGTCAAGTGAGAACACTAAAATTTTGCTCGGTTTTATGCAAAGCAAGTATCATTGAGGTGGAACAAGTGCGAGAATGAGGCTAGAGAAAATATCACATGGGGATCCATACTATTATTGATTGTATTCTAGGAAATTTATTTCCCAGATGGGCCAAATAGAAATATATGGGTTTACCCACCCGTGCACTCATCTCCTGCAAATCAGTTTACACAATTTACTTGTGATGGTTCCATCTCAAACACCTACAAATAATGAATGAACATGTGGTATGAGAGATTGTGTAAAGCCTTTGAGAATGAATGGCACATACCCCATGCATTTCCACAAGTTGTTGGAGACCAAGTAAAGTTCGTGGTTACACAACACTTCTATTTGGAAAAGTGCATGATGGCCAAAGGAGAGATGGGGTTGTGGTGTAAGCTCCCCTTCACATTCACTACTAGGTACATGAAGTGCACCATCAGCTGGTTGAAGGATGTGTAGAAGATGACCTTCAATGCTAATAAATTGGATGTTAATTTCATCACCCTTTTGCAATAGACAAATATGAAACCCGACCTCATATGTTGAGGTTATGGATCCATAACTTCTTGATTTACATCCACAATTCAATGTCACCATCAAAGGCTTCATCCATCGTGTATTTTTTAGCTGCACCCCAAGACACAAGGGGAGATTGAAGTGGAGATTACATACTCCATCTTTCCAAATCTATGGGAGGTGCCAATCTTGCCAATGAAAGTATTCCAAGAGGGGGAAGGAGAGGAAGAAGAAGAAGAGAATGAAAGAGGACTAGAAACTTCCCATAAAATGAAGTATTACATGTGCCACAATGGTAGTAAGGGCACAAGTACATCAAAAAAGATAGCACTTGAGGATTCACGGCCAAAACATGAGGAAGTGAAGAAGAAAGAGGAAGAGATAGAATAGAAGAAGAAGAAAGTATATGGTGTATCAAGTTCTGTGACAGCTTAGAAGAAGAGGAGGAGGAATATACTACCTTTAGGGAGGAGCTCGAGGTAGACCTTGAGGAACAGGAGAAAATGGCTAAAGCAGAGGCCAAGACAATGGATGAGGCATGTGAGAAGGAAAAGATCATTCTATGAAGGTCCTGGATCAGTGGTCCCTGTGCATGGAGCTTCACCCATATAATCCACTAGTCAGAAAAATAAGACTAAGGAAGACTCCTTTGTGATCAAGGAGGATAAAGGGTTTTCTCTAGGGATAAAGAAACAACGTAAAAAGAAAAAGGTGGTAAGGAATATTTGGATGCATATATCCCCACATGTGGAATTTGTGGATGATCCGAGAAAAGGTATTATATGCTAGATTTTAGAGTACCCTCCTGGAGAAGCTACATGCATGGGATATTTTGGATCAAGAAGGGGGCATGACAAGAATAAGAAAGATGATCAGCTAAAATCTACATTGTCATACGAGAGGAGCTTGAATTTGAGGTCAACGATCATGTGATCGAGACCATTCATCTGAGGAAAAAGGAGGGAGAGACATATAAGGTGGTAGATCCAAGCCACCTCACTGATGAGTAGGCATGTAACATGCTACAAAAATGTTAGCATAAGTGAAAAGGAAAGGTTTGGATATGTGGGCCACTATTTGAACTTTTCTCATGGAGAAGAAATAAAAATAAAAAGAGATAGAAAAGCTACACTACAGAATGACTAGTGAGCATATGTGGACCAAGGAGGCATATTATTGAGTTGGTGACTTGGTCAAGAATATATTGGGACAATGTCCTGGTGTTAGTGAGCCAAGTATGGATAGACTACGATGATGAGATGGAGTATTGGGAGGATCTGGTGGGGATGTTATTAACCAACATCAAAGATGGCATGGGAGCAACAATCGCGCAGAGCTTTACAAGGAAAAGGAAGAGAACAAGATCATTGTGGAAGCCTAGATTACTAAGTTGGAGGATTTACTTACTCAACTCAAATAAAAATATATTGGTGGATAGTGGTTTCAACAATTTGCATGAAGTGCAAGCCTATTGTTGACGCACATATAATAGAGGAAGAGGATGCTCTTAAGGCCTTATAGGAGAAGGTACCAATGAACAAACTTGAGTGTGCCTAGTTGATAATCGATACCACAACTTAGAAAGATAAGATAAAAAAGTGTGAGAAATTGGATTTTAGGATTGGCAAACTTTGGGATTCCATCATTGAACAGATGGAAAAGTTTGAGGGTGTCTACACGAGCTGGTGGTATCCATAAATGAGATCAAGGGGAATTTAGAGGAAGTCACCCTAGACTAAGTGCCCAGTGTTGTAGGAGAGGTGCCAAGGAAATCCCTAGTACAATTGAAGGCATGGGGGAAGATGTAGAATGAGATAGATGCATATTTCTTTGAACTCCTTCAAATAGTCACTTAGAGGTTAAAACCATGCAGTATATTTTTGTCTTATCTAGTTTTGGGTCGTTGGAATTTTGGTTCGGAGAGTGCGAAGGATTTTTATGGGCGGAAATCAAGCTAGTGTGGGGTAATGTTGGGCCCCTAAGGAATATTTTCACCTAGGGAGTGAAATTTTTGTTGTGCGCTAGCCTGTGCACAAAGGCTTGTGTAGAAGCTACATTAGGAAAGGCTCAGAAGTTCACGCCTAGGAGAAAAAAGGTCAAGACTTAACCACATTTCAGACCACGATTAAAGTCATGATAGAAGAGCACTTAGACATGTGACCAATATCGGTTATGGATAAGATTAGGACATGGATACTTACAGCTCAAGGAAGGAATATTATAGGGTATAATTATTGTTGTCATAAGTAATCGGGAGCTGAAAAAGTAGAGTTTGTTATGGAATAATTGGCAAGTACATGTTGAGGATAGTTGAGTATGGTAAGACATGATGAAATTTGGCGGGCAATTTACTATGAGTGATGATTAGGTGGTAAAGGAATATTCCTTCGAGTCCCTTGATTATGAATTCATTGACATGGAAACGAGAGAGAGTCGGGTTGTATGGTGGTTGTTGTGATTTTTTTGTAGAGATTTGGATGACAAGAATAGAGACAAGGGCAATGAATGATTGATAGAGCATGTATGTGAGAACATAGAGGGAATTAGGGAAATATATATGTTATCACTATTATACCCTCTATAATGAAGCCATTATAGGAAGTTCTAAAATTTTGTGATTGTACCTGGTCAATGTATGGATCTATTAATGTATCTTGGCTACTGAAAACACGTGTAAAGTAATAGATAATGGAGTATTCTAAGTATCTATGTTTAAGGGTCCAAACTCTTATGTGCTTTACACTATGAATGATTTAGATCCAATTCTCTTGTGTTATTAATATGTTTAATTTCATGTTACAATGCATCTGTGTATGGTTATAGCTATGTTACTTTTATTTTTGTGATGGATGCATACATTACTATTTTTGTAACATTCCTCTATTAATGCTGAAGTTTTCTTACAAAACTCACATAAAAGAGGGCTCGACACCTTTGTGCACCTAAGGTGAGTACCCAATCTAGGTTAGGTGATATGTCGACATGTTTAGCATTTGAAGAGAAGGAGTTAGAGGTAAACATGACTACAAACACTGATCATTATATTTTCAAGGTGCCCCAAATGACCATCCTTGTGTCTAGAGAAAACAATTATATCATCTTGGTAAACAATAATGAAATCATTTATGAAACCAAAAAAGGCCACATCCATAGCTCTATGAAAGGTTTCACTAGCTTTCATAAGTCTAAAAGGCATTATAACATAAACATATGTTCCCAAGGGTATTGAAAGCATTTTGGAATATTTTTTCTCCACTTGGTTATAACCTAAGAAACCATCCAGTGTAGACAATAACTCATATCCTGTTACCTTCTATAACATATTATCCATATTAGGTAATGGGTAATTATCCTTAAGAGATGTTTTATTTAGATTTTAAAATCCACACAAAGCCTTATGTCCCCATTCTTATTTTTGACTGGCACTAAGTTGGCCACCCATGAAGAGTATCTAGTGGGTTGAATTATCCCACCATCTCATAGTTTAGTCAATTCCTCTTGCATTTTTGGTTTCAAGAAGGAGATTCATAGGCATTTCCTTGTATCTGAAGGGCTTGGAATGAGGATCCAATGGTATCTCATGTTGAAAAAAATATTATCTATAAGCCTTCAGTTCTAAATATGACCATGCTAAGAAATCTAGGTATTTATATAAAGTAACTTAGTATAAGCCTGTTTTTATTCTTTTCTCATGCTACATCCTACCCAAACCTTTCTAGAATTTTGATAATTTCCAAAGTTGCATTATTCGACATCTCTAGGTGCATGGATAGGCTTGTGTAAAACTTGGTTTGTACTATCAAAATTTGACTCAAGACTGACAAGTCGTCTAGGAATAATATTTTTTTCCATTGGATTATAAATTTTCCAAAGAGGTTCTCCTTTCCTTCACATAACACAACCATTGGTTCTAAGTCAGTGATCTGATTTGTGAACTCATTTTTACAATTTAAGAACCTCTGAATCTGAGGATAATCCTCAAAAACGTGTTAAGGATGAATGTTGTAAGGAACCGATGATAAAACTAGCACTTCTAATTCATAATGGGAGTAAGGAGATATTATCTCATTTTCATATTGAGATGCTATGACAAAAAACTTTTTATTTGTTATGTTATGAACCCTTTCATGATAAATGATATTGAAGGAATCAAATAATTCTATGAGGTCCCAAACTACATGCTTATATTGTCTCAGCCTTTGGTTTTTAGTTGCATACAAGTTCTTGAATTAATTTAAAACTAATTAAAAATATCCTTTGAAAATATTTTTCTTAATCCCATGCTTCCATGCAACCCTTAATCTAAAGAGAAATGCCTCATACTCAACAATTTTGTTAGTACATTAACACTTCACTTTGAAAGAGAAGTTAAAAGAAACCTGATTTGGAGAAGTTAGAACCACTCCAGCTCCATTTCCAACATTGGAGCATGCTCCATAAAAAGTCATGGTCTAGGGGACATTCACATCTTGAAGGTTTGTAATAGTATCCATGCAATGATATTCAATATCTATACAACCTATGAAGTTACCCAAACATGTATCAACAAAAATACCTCATAATAGGTAGTAATATGATCCTCAATAAGATCGATCATTTTCTTTTCTCCATAAAACTTGAATAACTTCCCTTATAATGGTATATAAGCATAAGACATCTCCATCGAACACTTCCTCCTACAATAGCATCCCAATTTCATTATAGCAACACACCCGATTTATTAGGGCAATAAACTATAACCATATTTATAGTTAGATATTTTCCAAAATAGGTAGAAAGTTATACTATTAGACCTCTGACATATCTAACAATAGGTACTTATCTTGAATCCATGACATAACATCTCAAAAAAAAAATTTGTTATCTTGATGTCTAATTCATTCATGACCTCTAAAGGCATGACATTACATGAAGCTCCTGAATCAAACATATAATTGTGAAGAAGTATTTCATTGACAATCAGAGTGGTAAAGAAAGGATCCACATCCAATTGTGATTCAACCAAGGAAGTACCTAAATATACTTCTGAGGTTTCTTCCATGTTCTTTGGATCTTCCTTTATGTCAACTTTATCAACATTGGGGGAGTAACTACATTATTTGTATTCTTTTATTGGAAAACCATATCATCCTTCAACCCTAAGTATTTAAATGCTCTTTTTATGTGTTATGGAATTATAATTAGTTATACTATTGGAATAATAATATGTATCTGACTTAGAATCTGAGCCATATCACATGAAACATACTTTGGTATGGTTGTATTAGAGGCAAGGGTGAAAATGTTTTCTGATGGGATGTTATCCCTTATTAATTGGGCATATGCATAAGTACTTGGTCTTGAAGTAATGAAAGGGCCTTTATCATGAATACTTTTTTTGGGGGAATATTTAGGGATGTTGGTCAAGAGGCATTGTTGGTTTAGGAGAAGGGATAAATCCTTTGACTTGTCTCTTCCAAAGGTTATAGTCTCTTTCTTGAGAAATAACAACATTCATTAATAGCTTCCTATCCTCTTTAGAAGGGATCCCACCATCAAAAATTTTAACGATTAAATATTGTAAATACCCAAATTTATGATTTGGAAGCTCAAATGATTGAGCCATATCTATATTAGCATGTACTATAAAATGGAGGGAGAATACCTGGTTTTTGCAAGCCCAAAATTCCTCCACAATTTTAGCATACAATACATCAATTGAAGTGGCTCCTTGCATTGAATCTTTCAGATATTCCATCATGCATATGTCACCAAAACCATCTTCATCATTAACATCATCATCTATGGTAAGCTTCTCATAAAGGGGATGTGGAAACAAACATTTATCACACCGTTAAAAAAGTTCTTCCTCTACCAATGACACCCTTATTGTCAATGGATCTGGGACTATTTTATTATCTCTAAAATATTGTTTCTTACTTCTTGAACCCATAGGTCCTTTTCCTCTATCATCATCCTAGTGATATCCTTTGGGATGATTCCAAAATCTATTTTTTCCTTGGGCTTGGTGCTGAGTTTGAGGATTTGAAACTAATTATTTCTTTGCTCCAATAAGCTTGTATGATATCACTTTAACTGCTCCAGCCAAAGTTTTAACCACTTCTTCTAAGTCCACTTCCTTACTTTCTAGTGGCTTCTCTAGATTAATCATCTTGACACCTTCCCTCTTTGGAGGTTTCCGACTTCTTTAATATTGTTCTCAATTTGGACAACCATAGAGAAAGCCTTCCTTAGAGTTCTAAGATTTTATCCCTAAGATAATAAGCTTCTTTCTTATCAAAGGCATATGAGTACTTAATCAAGCAAGAATCATCACTAGGACTTAGATTAATAGGAAATATAGTCAAAGTTTTATTGAACCTAGTATTAAAGTCTTACACATACTCATTAGGATTTTTATTGATATTTTCAAATTCTTAAAAGAGAAACCTAGGATTAGTCTTATCACCATACTAGAGTTTGAATGCATTCTTCCTTTTAAATAAAGAATAAATTGAATTGGTAGGAAGAAAATTATACCATTCGCTAATATTTTCTTCTAATGTTTGTATGAATAAATTAACATAGACATATTCATGCTCTACTTCATCCATAACATTTTGAAAAAATCTAACTTGTTGATCCTTATTTATGGAATTATTCCTTTGAAATCTAGATAACTTCCTTATATTTTCTTTTTGCACTTCATTATGGTAGACCATCATTCCAATGAACTTTATTGGTCTATAAGTGGTGACTAAAAAATGAGCCCTCAGTGGAGGTTGTTCCCTATTATTTTATGGAGAGATTTCAAAAGGAGGGTTGAAATGATGGGGAATTGGATGTCTCTAGTGTAAAGGAGTATGATCCATAAAATGGGAATCCTTCGAGGACTCAATTTCAAAAATACCCTATTATTATGAGTCAACAAGTAAGAAAGATGAGGAATACCTTTATCATTTGCATATGTTGAACCTTCTTGAAATAAAGAATGTAAATATGTTCTAGGACTACCTAGATAAGAGTTGTTAGATGTGATAGAATAATCCTCCACTAAAGGTGGATCAAATTCAGCAGTTTGAAAAATATTTTATTTTGAATTTTGACCACCCATTTGTTTCCATATATTCTTCCTTTTTGATGTGTATTATCCAGCTCTAGGAGTAATTTTTGGTGGGATCAAACTTGAAAAGGTATCTTCTTCATTATAGATTTGAAAAAGTGAGATTTATTCAGCAATTTGTACAATATTTACACTAGTATACCCATATTTTCTTTGAAAGATAGAGCCGCGACTAAGGCCTTTCACCTTAGATGTATAGATTAACTCAATTTTTTTTGAAAGGACAACTTCAAAAAGGTTGATATTTGCATATATTTATGAATTATTCCCACTTTTTTAGTCACCAATCCCTTAGTATACTCACTGAGAAGATTAAATTTATGGAAATATTATTTGTATTTGAAAATGTATGGATGATACTTTGTAGACTGGACTATATTGACATAATTTTAGAAAGGGTTTGAAAAGGTATGTATTATGAACCTTTCCTAGAATTGTTTAGTCCCCAGCACTTTGGCGCCAAAAGTGTGCTGATGGAATTCACACTCTAAAAACCTAAATACCTATCAACTTATATCAATGAATCCCTGGTAATGGTGCCAAAAGCGTGTTGACAAAATTCGCACTCTAAAATCCCAAATACCTATCAACTTATATCGATAAATCCCGACAATGACACCAGAAGCATGTTAGTCCTCAATTCCACACCCCCTAGTCCCCTGACAACATTCTCTTAGGAAGGGGGATGTTTGGATGGTGATATATCAGTTAATATATCATTTTTTATCTAGGGAGGGGTCTAACTCTTTCCTTTGGGATCGATATTTGAGGTCATTAAGGGAAGGTACAAAAGGGATGGCCTCATCCTGCTACTTTTTGTCCTACCTTATACTAGGGTGAGAGAACATGTATTGTAACCTGAATGTAGATGGGGAGATAATTTTTTTGTTCCTCTTGATATGTTTCAATGATGGATCAGTCTTGGATAAGTATGGCCATGAATACATAACTCACTCTCACGAGTTGTCACAAAAGATGTTACATATGCTTAATGCACAAGAAATAGGTTACTAGAGATAATAAATTTTTGTTGCTCTTGTATTCTCCTAATAGTAGAATTAAGGCTATAAGGCACCTTTAGTGATATTTAGAGAAACAAAGTAGTAAATGAAATGAATGGATGTTATTATGAGGGGGTGGGATCAATTATGGTAGTTGAAACTTCATAAAGGGGGATTTATATGAAGAGATATTCCTTGTAATATATCATTTAACACCTAGAGAAACCTATAATTATGGAAAGTACAGAAAATTAGATTAAGTAGTGACAGTTTCTACAAAGAAATATTTGCATTCATTGATAGCCAAAAGATGCAAAGTTTCAACACAATCTCTAAAATACTCGACATAAAATCACATACAAGCATTATAATAATGTTTTTATTGCTCTTTCTAAGTACGCCTAAGGTACACTCAATTGCTAAATAAAATCACTTTTACAAAATGATTAGAGTAAGGATTTTACAATTAATTCCAATATTGCAAAGTAAATGCTCACAACACAATATTGAACTAATGACCAAAGCACAACCATTGAGGAATGATCTAGTGTACGACAAAGAGAAGCAACAAACACAAGACTGTAGCACAAATTATAACTCATCAATTGTCAATTCAACATATAGAACCCAAAACATGGGAATTAAACTCAGAAAAAGACATATTTCATTAAAATATTGTATTTCTTAATAAGGGTACATAAAGAAAATGCTCTACGAATGTTTTTCAATGGATGTACATTATAACCACCTTGACACAAAATTTTGGGAAATAAAAATCTATATGCATTTCATAAAGGAAACATACAATATTCACAATTATATCTATTGACCTTTTCATGAATAGAAAAACTAACCCCTTTTTAAATCAAAAAACCAAAACTAACTCCATTTGATATGAGGAAAACCCTCATATTTATACAATTTGATTATTTCTTACAATTTGATTTCCCCCAAAATAGTATGTGAATCTCATCCTTTTTCATAAAGGAAGATATTTAATCAGAGAGGGATTATACATTTGTTGAACTAAAAATATCTGATTTTTTATTAGTATTTTAGGATCGATTCCATGCCTTCATTGCCACATGTGCAAAACAGGTTAGCTAATACTACCGGTGTGATTGTATCCATATTTCCTATTTTTCTCCTACCAAATGCCATCAATTTCTAAATCAAATGATTCTCAATTGAAGGGCTTGAGGAGAACTTTTAAATGAGATCAATTTTTCATGATTTGGAGCTCTAGAATGAAAGTTATGGCCATTTGAAGTTTTATATGTTGGGATGAACATGAGAGTGACACATGATAAATTTTGATTGGATTTGGGAATTATCTTTTTCTATGTGTATGATTTCCTAACCTTTTCTATGCTTATGCATCTTCTCTGGATTAATCACCTTGACATCTTCCCTCTTTGGACATTTCAGATCGCTTTAATATTGTTATCAATTTGGACAACCATAGAGAAGGAATGCCTCGAGTTCTAGGATTTTTATCCCACAGATAATAATCTAATTTCTTATCAAAGACATCTGAGTACTTAATCAAGAAAGAATCATCACTAGGCTTTAGAGTAATAGGACATTAAATTCAATGTTTTATTTAACCTAGTATTAAAGTCTTGCACATACTCATTAGTATTTTTGTTGATATTTTCAAATTTGTATAAGAGAAACCTAGGATTAGTCTTATCACCATACTGGATTGTAAATGCATTCTTCATTTCTAAATAAGAATCAATTAAATTTGGAGGAAGTAAATTGTACCATTCCTTGGCATCTTCTTCTAATGTATGTATAAATAACTTAACATAGACATATTCATTCTCTACTTCATATTCATCCATAACATTTTGAAAAAATCTAAGATGTTGATCCCCACTTATGGCATTATTACCTTGAAATTTAGGCAACCTACTTCTATTTTCATTTGGAACTTTATTAGGTTATCCCACCATTCCAATGAACCTTATTGGTCTATAAGTGGTGACTACAAAAGGATCCCTTGGTGGAGGTTGTTCCATATTATTTTATGGAGGGATTTCAAAAGGATGGTTGAAACACTAGGGAGTTAGAGGTTCCTAGGGTAAATGAGTATGATCCAAAAATGGGAATCCTTCAGGGACTCGGTTTCACAAAATACTCTATTCTTATGAGTTAACAAGTAAGGAAGATGAGAAATACCTTTATTATTTGTAGATTTTGAACCTTCTTGAAATAAAGAATGTAAATATGATTGAGGAATACCTAGATCAGAGCTTTCATATGTCCTAGAGTAATCCTCAACCAAAGGTGGATCAAATTAAATAGGTTGAACAAATATTTTCTTGACTTTTGACACCTATTGGTTTCCAGATCTTCTTCCTTTTGACTATGTATTATCAAGATCTGGGAGTAATCTTCTAGTGGGATCAAATTTGGAAAAGGATCTTCCTCCTTCCATCTCTGCAAAGGAGAGAGTTAATCAACAAGGTGTACAAGATTTACATTGGTATACCTAGATTTTATTTGAAATACGAGGATGATATTAAGGCCTTATACCTTAGATGTATCGATTAACTCAATTTTTTTCAAAGGATAACTTCACAAACCGGGAGGTTTATCTTTATAAATCTTTATGAATTTTCAATCTTTTTTTGGTCAACAATCCCTTAGTATAGTCATAGAATATCGGGATTTATGGAAAACCTATTTTTATTTGGAAATGTATGGAAGATACTTTATATACTATACTATATTGACATAATCTTAGTAAAACTCTACAAAGTTATGTATTTTGAACCTTGTATGGAATTTTTTAATCCCTGGAAGTAGTGCCGAAGCATGTTGATGAAATTCACACTCTGAAATCTTAAATACCTATGAAATTATATCATGAAATCCTAGGAAACAATGTAAGAAGTGTGTTGACGGAATTCACACTCTAAAATCCCAAATACCTATCAAATTATATCAAGAAATCCCGAAAATAGAACCAAAAGTGTGTTTTTCCTCAATTCCACACCCCATGGTGGTCTCAAAACATTATCTTACGAAGGGGGATGCTTAGAGTGTGATAGACAAGGTAATATATTTTTTTGTAGCTAGGGAGGGGTCTAACAATTTCCTTTTGGATCATGATTTGAGGTGATTGAGGGGAACGTATAAAGGGTATGGCCTCATTGTGTTACTTTATGTCCTACCTTGAACCAAGGTGAGAGAAACCCATAGTGTAACTTGAATGTAGAGGGGGATATAAATTATTTTTTCCTCTTGATATGTTTCAATGATGGATCAATCTGGGATAAACATGGAAATGAATACAACACTTACTCTCATGAGTTGTCACAAAATATGTTGCATATGATTAATGCATCAAACACATGTTACTATAGATAGAAAGTTCAGTTGCTCTTGTATTCTCTTGGTAGCATAATTAAGGCTAGAAGACACCTTCAATGATATTTAGAGAAATAATGTAGTAAATAGAATGAATGAACGTTATTATGAGGGGGTGGGATCAATTATGGTAGTTAAAACTTCACAAAGGGAGGATGTACATGAAAAGAGATTCCTTGTAATAGAGTATTTAACACTTAGAGAGAGTCCCTAATTCAGAAAGCATGTAAAACTGGATTAAGTAGTGACAATTTCTACAAAGAAATATTTGCATTTATTGATAGCCAACATATGTAAATTTTTAGCACAATATCTAAAATACTTGACACAAAATCTTGTGCAAGCATTCTAAAAACATTTTTACTACTTATACTCTAGTATGCCCAAGATATACTCAAAGGCTAACAAAAATAACTTTGAAAAAATGGTTATATTAAGGATTTTAAAATTAAGTCCAATATTGCGAGTAAATGCTCACAAAGACAATATTGAACTACCGATCAAAGCACAACCATTGAGGACTGATCTAGTGTACAAAAAGAGAAACAAAAAAGCACAAGACTATAGAAAAATTATAACTCATCAATAAGAAATTCAACATATAGAACCTATAACATAAGTATTAAACTTAGAAGAAGACATATTTCATTCAGATCTTGAATTTCTCAACAAGGGAACATACAAAAAATGTTCTCAATGTCTGTCAATGGTTGTACATTGCAAACACCTTGACATAGAAGTTTAGGAAACCATAATCTATATGCATTTCATAAAGGAAACATGAAGCATTCACAATTATATATCTCGACCTTTTCAAAAATAGAAAAACAAGCTTCCTTTTTATCGTAATACGAAAACTAACTCGATTTGATATTAGGAAAAGGCCCCATATTTATATAATTTTGATGAATTATTACAATTCTATTTTCCCTCGGCCCCCAAAATATTAAGTGAATATCCTCCTTATTCAAAAATAAATATCTTTACTTAGAGTGGGAATGCACATTTTTCTAATTGAGAATATATGATTTTTAGTATTTTGGGATCAATCCCATGCCTTCATTACCACGTCTGTAAAATAATGCGTTGATCATCGCTATGTGCACTTGTATTATTATTTTATATTTTTTCCCACTAAATATCATCAATTTATGAATCAAATGATTTCAAATTTAATTTCTTGAGAAGACCTTTCCAACGAGACCAAATTTGTGTGATTTTGAGCTTTAGAGCAAAATTTATGGCCATTTGAAGATCGTTTTTTTATGTTGGGATGAACAAGAAAGTGACACATGATAGCTTTTGATTAGCATTGGGAATTGACTTTGTATACGTGTTAGATTACCTAAAATTTTCTTTGCTTATGTGGGTTTACGTAAAGGTATGTTCCATTAGGAATTGTAAACCAATAATAAATTTCCACGCACCTTTTCCTTCTCAAACTACTCTCTTACGTGATCAAGTTGTGATAAAACATAAGACAAGGAAAAATTTCCAAGTTCCTCACAATGTCATATTATTTGATAACCTTGATTGAAAGTAGTAAAATGTGAGCCAATAAGGAAGCTCCACACTTACTTCACAATTTAATTTAATTTTAAAAACCTTATTAGAGTGTGAAGCATAGACGAAAAAGAAATCTCCATGCTACTAGAAATGTTAGTCTTGTCAGAGTGTGAAACATAAACTAATGAGAAAGATCCACACACCTTGGTTCTTTCACAATGTTAGGATATCTTGCTTTCATGTTTTTCTTTCATTTCTTATGGGTTCGGTCCTTTCATCACAACCTTTATCTAGGTATACTTCATCATTGGCTTCATAGAAATATTGCCATGTAGAGTGCCTTAACCTGGGTCATACCATCCATAATCGAATCCTTTTGAAACTCGGTTCATTCCACGAACTTGAGTTTTGTCAAAGTACATTGGTTTTCCTTGTGCTGGAATAGTGACACATTTCCACCATCGACCATTGATTTTGTGGCACCTTGATATCCCCTAACTTCACCACATTTTTCTAATCGTGCTCACTTTGTCTACCCCTTCGCGGATCTCGAGACCATATGAATTTAGTAAATTTGTAGACTTGAAGTCCATGAAACCCGAATGGATTAGAAATTCCCAGAGTCTTGTAATGTGTCTTATCCTTTGTGGGACTTTTAATTGTTTGGCGGTGCAGATCTTTGACGTCCATTTGAACGTCCCAGATTTTTTAAATGACTAAGTCCATTTTTGAATTTTTAATTTGGTGTTTATTTTTGCAAAAGATGTAAACATATCTTGATTACTCACAAGTATAAAGCTTTAATACTTTAATCAACTAGTCTATTAACTAGTCCTCGGGGATTTATGATGGTGTCAACTAAAGAAATAAGGCCTAAAGAGATCGTGGGTTTCATTCTCAAGATTCACAGAGAAAATTTGATATTGGAAAGAGACTGAATTCATCTTAAAGTCTCATCTTTTGGTCCCATAGACTCTTCGCCTCATGGATGTCATTAAAATCTTTCATTTCAATTCATTTCTCTAATATTTCTACCGAATACTTTCTTATTTTGACAAGGAACAACATTTCTTACAAATTGATAACTATCCTTTACTCAAACTAAAATTTGAAGAAAGGGGAACAATATGATTCACACATAATAGTTACATTTATGGAGAGTTCAGGAAAAGACTAACATAATCTAGGGGCCTAGATTGAGCACCAAAAGAAATCATGTTTAAAAGGCATACATTAGAGGCATCAGCAGGTATGTTATATCATGATGGATTACAAGTATGTATGAAATGTTTTATCTTGGTGATAATATGGAGAGCATTATTATGATGTGAAGAAACACTCACAAGTGTCTTATAGTGTTGGTTTAGGTGTTAGACATTGGTTTTAGGTATGTTTCTAAACCTAGTCCTTAAGAAAGAATGCTCTAATGAGGTGGAGTCATAATTTCTGAGCCTATTTAAGAAATGGTGGGAATTGGAGAATTTTTTTGAGGTTGATACAAAGGTTTGGTTCAAATTTAAGGTCTTAGTGTTTAATATCTTCCGAGATATGCCCTTTTTTCTTATATCGAGTTGTTAGAATTGAAAACCAAGGTCAAATTTGTCTTTATGATGCTCATTGGAACATGAAGTATTTTCATGGTGCTCCAAGATCTTAATGATATTTGGGGAAGGTTCCTAGATTGATTGTTTTTGCACTAGTTTATACTTTAAGGCGCATACATTTATGAACAATTGTTAAGAATCCAAAGTGGTTATAAACCCTATTAAAACCATAGCTATAAATAGATAGAGAAGATATTATTCCTAATGGCCCAAAATTCATTTTTATCACAAGTATGATGATTGGAGGTTGTATAGGACTCTCTCAATTTTCTCTATGTTCAAGTTAGGTGTTTTGGTTGTGTGTGGACCCCACTCAAATTTGTAAGTTTCTTAAGATTTTCATTTTTCCAAAAAAATTTCCATTGGATCTTATGATTAATTTGGTTTTTTAGGAATTATGGGATCTATAATACATGTCAATTATGGTTTTAGATCATGGTTTTTCCCTTAGGAGGTATGTTGTGGTATATTTTGCAAGACTAGTTTTAGGGAAGTTTTGGGCAGTTTTAGGTGACCTAGTTGCATGTGTTTAGAGGAGATTCAGTATAATTTATGGAATCATATGCACTTGGTGATGACCATGAGGTCATGATATTTCCATTTATATATTACAATTTCTAGGATTATGTCATTTATGGGTGTTTGAGTTTTTTTTCTTAAGATAAGTTTTGGGGCATGTTGGTTGCCCTTGTTCTCATGTGGCTTCATGAGGTGAGATGATGATGCATAGGTGTTAAAGATTTCTGGATGTTTTTGGAGTTCTCATAAAACATGTATAAGTGTGTTCAAATTTTTGTGAAGATGGTTTTTCTCTATAACATTATATTTTGGTGAGTAGGATTTTTGGTGTAATTAGGCTTCTTGTGTCCTAATGAGGGATTTGAGTGTGAAGATGATATTTCCAACCTATATGCTCCCTTTCATGATAATTTTAGGATTTTATTAAGTGTTTTTAGTTTTTTTCTCTATGATTGACAACATAGGTGAGTTATAATCATGAGATAGGTATAAAATCAAGTTATAAACCTCATTTGAGCTAGTGATGAGAGAGGATGAAAAGTGTGAGTTGGAGCGAAGACTAGAGAAGTTGTAAAGGGTGTTTTTTATCACACAGAGAGAGAAAAGAGTTTTTTGAGATGTTCTAGAGTGTGTATAGGTGTTGAAGTGATAGGTCATTATGAATAAGCAACTTGGTGAAGAAGATCTTAATTGAGTTAACCTAGAGAGAAAATTTGAAGGAGGAAGGAGAGTGAGCTTCATTGTTTCATAATCAGTTGTCATAAAGCAACAAATCATAGGTGAAAATCATATCAAGTGGATTTGGTTAGTTATGAGTCATCTTGGGGGTTTATTCCTCCTTGTAGGGTTGGTGATCTACTACATCTATGGTTTGGTTCTCTTTGTGGGGTTGATACCTCACTAAACCTAGGGGTTAGTTATCCTTGTTGAGTTGGTGCTCAATATATTTAATTCATCACTATAATAAAGTTATTTTTCATTTATTTTTCTTCCCCTTGAGGTTTTCCCACTTACATATTGTGTTGATGTGCTGATGTTTTCTCATTTGGTCATGTTTGGTTATGGTTCTTGAATATATGCTTAATGGTTAATATTGATGAAGTGTTAATAAAAGGTTAAAATTTGATTAATTGAAAGTTTAATTTTCCACCGATTCAAAGTCCTCAATGGTTGTGCTTCCAAAATACTATTCTAAAGTAGAATCCTATAAAGTTCTATGCAAGGAGATTATTTGTAGCATAGGTACTAGTTTGAATCCATTATTTATAGATGTTTCTAAAGTTCTTAATATAAATTCCTAGATCAATTGATATCATAGGAAATGGTGGAAGATATACCCATGCATATATAAATTTTATGCAAGGAGACATGGGTTCATTTTGCAATGTTTGAAGAACCTTATTGTGGATTAAAGGAGGAGGGATAATATTCCCATTAACTTTCAAAGGAAAAGGAGGTAATGAAACAAGATTAGGACCTTTTAGGATTTGAGTAGATTGAGAGGACATTTGAAGGATATGACGTTTAAGCTGAAAATTTCTAGAAGTAGTGGAAAATTACATAGTGTCCACTTGATCCAGTAATTTTATAATCAAAAATTAATATCGATGTGTGGATTATGTCCACTAGATGAATAATCCTTGTGTTATTGTTTTTATAAGAGTTTTTGGAAGTTGAGTATTGAATGCTCCAATTTCAAGAGGTTGTTATTGTCAATGGGTTTCAAGTGATGTTTTAGGGTCATTTATTCCATGGGACCCATACCTTGGGAAAATTTGATTTTTCCTTCCTTACAAAGTGTGTATAGAGATATTTTTGATCGTATTATTAGTAACCTCCCGAAGGTCATTCCTAATAATTAATACAGAATATCATTAAGATATGGAATATTATTTTGATTGAATTAGCCATGCTAGTGCATAAGGGATGATGACACCAATAGGGAGAAAAGTATGTTTAGGAAGGATCATCCCTAGTATAACAAGACTAATGATGGTGTCAATCTATGGAAATAGAAGATATCCTACGAAATTGATTCTTCTAGAGGAATATGAGGGAATGAAAGATCAACCTAGAGGAATTATGAAGGGGTTAATGATAGATATGAATATCCTAAGAGGATACATGGTGATGATTAAATAAAATTACTTTTAGATAATTATTCATGGAATGTAAATGAGATTGACTATGTAATATTTCATAAGTGATGATAGCATAAGGTTTGATAAAATGAATGCATAAGTAGATCGTCCATGTAATGAAATATATGCAAGTTTAAAAGGAATAGGAATTAAATTATGGTAGTTTAGATAAGATTTATTGTGCAATAGGGTTCTTCAAAGGGGACAGAGGTGTTTGAAAAATCATGAAAATTTAAAAGGATTTAATATGATGTAATTTGAAGAAGAGTAAAATTCAAATTAGGTTGACCAAATTGTATGACAAGTAAAAGATAGGTTCCTAGTTGGGTTCTTAAATATATGGATCTAATCTAAGACCAAATACACTATGTAGATAAAAATGTACTTAGGGAGTGTTAATTTTGTAAATCTAGAGGATAATAGTATTGACCCTAGGATAGTTATAGGTCAGTAAAGACTTAAAACTAAGATAAAGATATGTATCCGAGTAGAATTTTGAAATTAGAGGGGATAAATAATGGGAGGATAATGCCAATGGGTGTAATAATAATAATATAAATAAATAAACAAAATAAAACATACATATAATATAGTCTATAGCAATGAATGAAAAGCAACAACACACATACAAAATAAGAGACATAAGAGAGTTAGAAATAATGTAATGTGTGTGTGTGTGTGTGTGTGTGTGTGTGTGTGTGTGTGTGTGTGTGTGTGTGTGTGTGTGTGATCACTTATGCATAATAAACCTTAGATAAATCACCAAGAGAGAATCACTTTGGGATAATAAGGAGAAATCTCAATAATAATATCTATAGTAATTACTCACTACACAGTGACCCAAATACAAAAGATGCAAGATCCAAGACTCCAAATTAATCTAAGAAGTTCAAAATAGTTAAAGAAAGGATACGTATACCATGTAAGAAATTAGTTGTAAAGTGATGTTATGGTTATAATGGCAGTACTCACAATAAAAAGGGTATATATACTTGACACAATTACCCATGGGTGACAACCTTGGTGATGGAAATGCCAAAAAAATCCATCACCCATGGGCGATGGAGTAAAACTTGGTGGGATTCCTGGGGTCAAAAGGTGTAAAATAGGAGGAATAGAGGATGTAAGGTATGTTGAGATGAATGATGAAGTTTTGGAGTGAATGAAGTAAAATAAGAAGTAGGTATACATAAAGGGTGCAATGTGTGAACAAAGGGAAGAAACGAGGAAAGTATAGGGTGACTAAGGCTAATAGTGATATATCTCAAATTTAGTCATCCATCCCACATGACCAAATCCAATTATAGCCCAATAGTGATAATCCTCTTAAGGCACCCACTCAAGAGGAGAATACATCAACAGTCCCTACACAAAATAAATGGTTAACAAACATTAAAAATATGGTGTATACACATAACCTTTACGAATACCATATATATATGAAACCTTAGGTGGAATAAACAACAAGTTTTTTAAATTCATCTATTCTAAATATATCATGCTAATTTTTTCTCATCAATCAACATGAAAATTGAGCGATGTCCCTAAAGAATATTCAAAACCATTAAATACATATAGGTGTGAAATATTATTAACACTACTTTGAGAAATCGAAACCTTTAGTTTTTATAAATCTTTGATTAAAACATTAGGATGATAGAATTCCATATTCTTCCCACTGGAAAAATGAAAATTTTGAAAAATTAAAAGAAGATTATTATAGATCTTAGGAAGTAATATTATATAAAAATGTACCCATAATTCATTTTAAAAGTTCATGAATACAAAATAAGTATCTTTATAAAATCCTAAATTATTATATGTGAAGTGCTACTAGTTTTTTTGGAAGTGATATGTTATATAATGAGTGGTACTTGAATCTAGAATCCATCTATTTATAGATGAAAATAATGTACTGAGCTAAAATTTCTTGCCGTTTCCCTCTGAAGAAGTAGGAGTTACAATGTTATTTTTTTCATTGTTTCTTATATATATATATATATATATTCGACAAAATACACTTCTCACTAGTCTAATTTTTATTCTTAAAATTTTTTATTTAGTTTTAGTAGGAGGAGGCTTAATGGTTTTTGTTATGGACTCAAAGGAAGGTTGCTTTTTTATATTTGTATTGGGTTGTGTATTTTTATTTATTTTAGATTTATCTTGGTCAATGTATTGTCCAAAAATTCCTTTGAACTAGGAAGGACATCAAGTGGAAACATATTTTATTATTCCATAGTGATCTAATCACAAAATATCTCAAAAGAAGGTATATTGAAGGTATCACCCAAGATATCCATGGTGGAATAAAAGGCCTATTCTAGAACCCTTCAACTTATAAAAAATGAGAAAAATACACATGTCATCCTTATTTTCATTACCACATGCTACTAAATATGAGACAATGGGATTGAACTTAGCTAGAAATTCTTCAATATATGGAAAGTATATAGGTGAAAGAAAGGAAAACTCAACATCTAATTGTAAAGCTCTTAATTTATTAATTTTACTAAACAATATTCCAAATTTATCCCACATGAATTTTAGAGTTTTTCTATCCATGATGGGAAACAATAGACTATCAAGGATATGAGTACTAATAAGCCCCATGAATTTATCCATTTTTTTCTTGTACATAAATTACACATATTCCTTTTAAAAGGTGATAGGTGTTTCCTTCAACATAGACTGAAAACCATTAAATCAATAATTTTTGCATCTTTTATTTCAATGTGTGATGATTGTGTTCAGTTAAGACATAAATAGGCTTAGATTAAACCATTTTATAGAGTACCATCTTGTAACTCAAATAAAAATAACATAAATGTTTTTAGTCCTTTTACTTGTTGCCTTTAAAAAAATTACACCAAAACTTAAGGTCACAAATAGTACTAGTTATATGTTATTTCACCACTTGATGTAGAAGAAATGTTTTCTATAGAGGATGAAATGAAACTCTAGGTAAAATTTCAGGTTAAACATAACACTTTTAATTTTGAACAATTTTGAAGGCAACCGCAAATTCTTTTGTACCATGAAAAACTCAACACTTATGGGATAAGGAAAGGTTGTTTTTTTAGATCAAAAGATACCTTTTTATAAAATTTTAGGTCAATATTAATACTTATACTTTTTAACATGAATTTTAAGAAAACCCAAAAGTGTTTTTTAAAATTTCATTCAACATCTAATATAGAAGGACATTTTTTTGTTGTACACTACAATATTTACCTTTTGGTAAAATTTCAATCCAAACAAATACTAATATTTTTATGATTCCCAATGTTACCCAAAAATACCTAAACTTGAGAAAAAAAGTGTTAATATGACAAGAGGGGTAAAATATGATTTGGAATTACTAGGATATTGTGTGTTTGATCTGTAGGATATCATATGTACTTATCTAATTTGTAAATAGTGAACATAGCCAATTTTTACGCCACTAACTCGGGATGATTAAAATTGTTCTTATAGATGCACTATCTCATCTCTAATTTACATTTAGAGTAAATCATCGAGGATAACTACTTAGCAATACACCACATAATCAAATTGACAAATAAATTTGTATTAGGAAAAAACCCTGACACTTCCTATATATAGTGAGATATGTGAAATGTAGTGCCCACTTCCCTTTGACACCTTTTGATACTTATTATGATATTGTTGATCACATTATGGACATTATTATGTTTTGATTTAGCATGTTGTTAGACATTTGATCATGGATTATTGTTGATCTCGATTTGGATATGTTACATGATGATTATTAGATACACTCATATGTGGATGATGATATACTATTTGACATGGATGTTTTATAAATGTTGTTCAGACATGTGATTTTGGATATTATGAGTAGATCTAGAAAATGGATATTATATGATGATGATATAGTTATTGATATAAATTGTATGTGATAATGTTAAATTGCCTTGATGTTCTTGTGATTCACTTATTTACATGATTTTGTGATTATATTTATATTCATTTTGAATGTTCTGATATGGCCATGAGGCCGAAGGGGTAGTTGTGTTTTCTATGTTAAAAAAATCACAAAAACATCGGGGAATGGAGACTAACCACAATGGAATTCTAGGTGAATTCGACAAGGTCACCATGGCAACTTGTTTTGTGTGTGTGTGTTGTATTTTGTTAGGGATTCCCATGGGGGGATTACCTTTATATGTGACCATGGGTTTGTGTATTTTATTAATGTGGTTAAATTTTATTATTGTTTGTATGTATTTTATTAGTGATGTGTTCCCTTATTTTATTTAATTAAATTATGGAGAATTAATGTGGGAAATCATATGATTAAAATTTAAATAAATTAAATTGGGATATGGGAAAGTAATAATGGAAGTTGTTGGCTCTTTGTATTAATTATGTAAGGGATGTGTAAGAGTTGTGTAAATCAGATTTTGGAGTATGAAACACTCCACCTCCTTGGAAATTCGAATTTGACCTTGGGGGCTATTTTTAGAGGCTTGTGGGACAAGTAAAATTTGTCTCATACCTCTCAATTTAATTTACCAACCATACTTATGGTTGGAGAGGTGATTTTAGACTTTTATAATGAATTTTATTAATCAATGTTGCAAGTTTTGATCGCAATTTATTACATTTTATTTATTTTGCAGTTCTTTGGGGTGTGGGCTTTTGGAGTATGCAAGTAATTTTTCATATTTTCACCAACCTCTTTATTGTGCTTGGGAGAATGAAATTTGTATTTTTGTTTGAATTTGAGGATGTGTGATGTGGCATCCTACATGGATCCACATCATCCTCTTCTCTTCCCTCTTCTATATAATTCAAAACTCTTTGCTTGTTTTAGGTTGTTGAATCATTTTGCAACTTCCTTGGGGGCGCATTTTATTGTGTTAGAGCTCTTGCTTTTGGAAGGAACTTGGAGAAAACTTTGTATTCTTGGAGATTGTTGTTTTGGATCTGTATTTTGGGCATTGAATCTTGTTGTTTGGAAACAAAAGCTACCATGGAGAGGTATGAGTTTATCCTTTCTTTCATGTTGTTATTTTCTTGTTGTGATGTGTGAATGATGCATGTTTTGATTTATTTGTTGGCTAGTTGGGTAGATCATAGGAATGGTGTAGGAGAAGACTATGGGGAATCTATGTGGGGGCATAAGGGAATGCCATTGGCATCAGAATTTTGTGGAGGGATTTTGGGTTTGGGATCCACCATGGAAAATAAATAGCTTGCATTTCTTACTTTGTGGGGGCATAAGGAGGGATTTTTGGGGGCATGAGGATGTGTGTGTGATGAATTATTTTGGCGGTATGTTCTGGTGGATGCCCAAATCCCATTGGGAGGCATAAGTAGCTTACCCCATAGACCTTACTCCTTTGGCTTGCATGATCAAGCCTGAGTTTTGTTTGAATGTTTGCAAATGCAGTTGAAAACTGTTGTCTTGTTTTGACTGTGTTTTATATTGGAGTATGCATATTGAAAGAATGTTGCATGTTGTGGAAGACAGGTTGTTGCCATGGGTTGAATCACACCTCTTATTGTTTTTGGTTGGGGCTGGGGGATAGTGATGAAGGAAGGATTCTCCTTTCATTGGATGTCTTGGTTGGGTGGAGAGTGTTGCCTTTCTCCACTTTTTTTGTGATCAAATTTGAAGAAAAAGGAAGCTGACATGTTGTTGTTTGGAGCAAAGGAAAATGCGTTTTGTGAGTGATGCGCCAAAATTAGCAGGAACTTGACAAGGTCATAACTTGAGCTCCGGGTGTCTGTTTGAGTCTTTTTTTTTTTTTTTGAAACTATGTGTTTTGATGGTATGAACATAGGGGCAACTCACCCTACTAGTTGGGGCAAGTTTTTGACACGTTTTCGGGCCCTATATCCGCCATCTTGAGGCCGAAAATTAGGATTTAAGTTATAGTTCAGTTTTTTCCTATTCTTGAGCATTAGTTAATTTTAGTATATTAATTGTATTATGAGTTATAAAGTTGGAAATTCCTCTAATTTAGGGATGTAGAAGATGCGTGGCAATTTCTGTGCCCGTAGGAATAAGCATGCAAACTTACTAAGAATAGTAGGTTCTAGTAAACTGCTAAAAATAGTAATTTCCGCCACCTAGAGTAGATTTAGTCAGAGTTAGCTAGATTTTACTTGGCAACTCGAGTTGGGAGTTGTTTTCCTATTTATGAAACATTGTAATTCATTATTTGATAACAAAGAAGGAGATCTATTTTCTTTTGGAGTTCATAATATTTGCAGCATATCTGGTTTGTTCTTAATTTGGCTACATTATCTGGTATCAGAGCTGGTTCGAAGTATTTTTTTTTAAAAATGGTAGGAAGAGGAAGAGGAAGAGGAGGTGGTATTGCATAGATGAATAGAAATATGCAAGATCTGCAGAGACAAGTTGTTGCGCTTGTTGCAATGATAACCCAGAGAGGAAATCAAGGTGGAGATGACACATATGAAGAAGAAGTTTGTGAAGAGGAGGAAACGCAAGCACCACCATTAGCTTTTGAAGAAAGGATGCTTTGAGCATTAGAAGGAAAGAATGATGGGATAAGAGTTGATGTTTCAGAGTATGGTGGTAGTCTAAAACCAGAGGAGCTAATAGACTGGTTGACTAGCATGGGAAATTTTTTTGAGTGGAAGACTATGTCAGAAGAAAAGAAGGTAAAATTTTCATGCACGAAATTGAAAGGTCATGCTATGTTATGGTGGGATCACCTACAGAAAGAGAGGTCAAGAAAGGGGAAAGAAAGAATTAGGACGTGGAGTAAGATGGAGAAGAAGTCTGAAAGATAAATTTCTCCCTGTGGATTATGCACAAACCCTTTACAGGAGGTTTCAGAATCTCAGACAGAACTTACAAATAGTGCAAGAATACATAGATGAGTTCTATAAGTTGTCCATTCATGTAGAGCATGAAGAAACTGAGGAACAAATGGCTGCAAGGTATGTTAATGGATTAAAATTTTCTATTCAAGATGAGATAAGTATGCATAGGATTAAAAGCATGGAGGATGCCTATCAATTAGCCTTAAAGGCTGAGGAAAAACAAAATCATCAAAGTTTTAGGAGATCACCTGGAATGAATAGGGGGGCCTCAACTTCCTTTCGGGGAAGAGCTGGTTTCAGCCAAGGTAGGGGAGAATCATCTCGTGGATTGGAGAAGAAAGAGGATACGAGAAAGATGTCCAGAATCAACAAAGAGGTAGAGGATTTCCTAAAGAGGATATGTTGGTGATAGAGGATGGGAGGCTCCACGAAGACCATTTGTTTGTTACATATGTGGTGAAGAAGGGCATCAAGATTTTGAATGCCCACATACTTATACACATGACAAAAGGCAAGGAGATGCTCCAAGAGTAAATCTTGTTGAAGCTGAGCAAGTAGAAGATGAACAGGACTGAAATCCCACCAGATGTTGGAGAAATTTTGATGATCAAGAGGACGATGATTGCTCCAAGAAAGGAGGTCAAGGGGGATGCATGGCTGCGTATAAATATTTTCAAAACAAGATGCACTTCAGGAGGAAAGGTATGTAATGTTATTATTGATGGTGGTAGTTGTGAGAACATGGTTTCAAATGAGATGGTCAATAAATTGGGTCTACATTGTGAGAAGAATCCTAACCCTTATCGTATTGCATGGTTTAAGAAGGGTAATGAAGTTAATGTTGATAAGAGATGTTTAATAAGATTTTCTATTGGGAACAGTTATAAGGATGAGATTTGGTGTGATGTTATCCCTATGGATGCATGTCATATGCTACTAGGAAGACCATGGCAATTTGATAGAAAAGTTATTCATGATGGGGAAAGAATACTTATACTTTCTAGAAGGATGGCAAAAAAATAGTTTTGCTACCTCTTAAAGAAGAGGGGAAGGCTGAAAATATGCTTTCTACAAAGTAATTTGTGAAGGAGGAAAGGCAAACTGGTTTTTTTATGCACTAGTTACAAATAAGGATGAACTTGTAAGTGCTCAAATACCAATAGAAACAACAAAATTAATAGAAGAATTTTGGATGTTATTCCTAATGAGCTACCAGATGGATTACCACCCAAAAGAGATATTCAACACCATATTGATTTGATTCCAGGGTCTTCACTCCCAAATCAAGCGGCTTATAGGATGAGCCCGACATTGCATGCAGAGTTGAATAGGAAAGTGGCAGAGCTCATGGAAAAGGGGCTCATAAGGGAGAGCATGAGTCCATGTGCAACATCGTATTTATTAACACCAAAGAAGGATGGAACATGGAGAATGTGCACGGATAGCAGAGTGATCAATAAAATTACAATCAAGTATCGGTTCCCAATACCTCACCTTGATGATATGATGGATGTGCTTGCTGGATCTAAGTATTTCACCAAGATTGATCTTCGAAGTGGTTATCATCAGATTCAGATCAGAGAAGGAGATGAGTGGAAAATAGCATTCAAGACGGGAAATGGATTATATGAGTGGTTGGTGATGCCATTCGGGTTATCCAATGCACCTAGTACTTTTATGAGATTGATGAACACCGTGCTACGGGAGTATAATGGTAAGTTTTTTGTGGTTTATTTTGATGATATCTTGATCTTTAGTAAAACTAAAGAAGAACATTTGAGGCATCTAAGGTTGGTATTTGAAGTGTTAAGGAAAGAGAAACTCTATGCAAATATGAAGAAGTGCACATTCATGCAAGAGAGTTTGGTATTCTTGGGCTTTATTATTTCAGCAGATGGGGTATAGATGGACTCAGAAAAGATAAAGGCAATTATTGAATGGCCTACTCCAAAGTATAACAGAGGTAAGGAGCTTTCATGGTCTAGCAACATTTTATAGAAAATTTATTAAAAATTTCAGCAGTATTGTAGCTCCTATAACAGATTGCACAAAAGGAAGGGAGTTTTTGTGGACAAAGGCAGCTGAGGATAGTTTTCAATTCTTGAAGAAGAAGGTGACAGAGGCACCCATTTTGGCACTACCATATTTTGATAAAGTGTTTGAGGTTGATTGTGACGCCTCACATGTGGGTATTGGGGCTGTTCTAAGTCAAGGAGGAAAGCTAGTAGCTTTCTTTAGTGAGAAACTGAATGAGGTAAGAAAGAACTACTCTACTTATGATGTGGAATTTTATGCAATTGTACAAGCATTAAGGCATTAGAGGAATTACTTAGTGCCTAAGGAGTTTGTGTTATTTACAGACCACATAGCCCTGAAGTATGTGAATACCCAAAAGAAGTTGAATAGTAGGCATGCAAAGTGGGTATCATTTTTGCAGGGATATACTTTTTCTCTAAAACATAAATCGAAAACAAAATCAAGTTGCAGATGCATTGAGTAGGCGTGTGACTTTGTTTACCACTATGGAAAATGAGGTGGTGGGTTTTAAAGCAATAAAGGGTTTGTATTCTTCTGATTATGATTTCAAGGATATTGTTGAAAGACTAATTAGTCCATTATCGATAATGCAGAGATGTCTGGATGAGTATATTTTACAGGATGGCTACCTATTTCAAGGACACCAACTATGTATTCCGGTTGGGTCTATGAGAGAGAATATAGTGAAAGATTTGCATAGCGGAGGGTTGGCTGGGCATTTTGGTAAAGATAAGACGATAGCCTTGGTAGCAGACAAATACTATTGGCCAAAGTTGAAAAGAGATGTGGTAAGATATGTGGAAAGATGTCAAATTTTCCAAGTCTCAAAAGGTCATGCACAGAATATAGGGTTGTATATGCCATTGCCTGTTCCTAAAGGGTCGTGGAAAATCTGAGTATGGACTTTGTTTTGGGATTACCAAAAACACAACGAGGTAATGACTCAATTTTTGTGGTTGTTGATAGGTTTTCTAAGATGGTTCATTTTATTTCCTGCAAGAAAACAAGTGATGTAACAGGCGTAGTAGATTTGTTTTTAGAGAAGTTGTTCATTTGCATGGTGTTCCAAAAACCATTACTTCAGATAGGGACACAAGGTTCTTAAGTCACTTTTGGTGGACTTTATGGAAGAAATTTGGAACTCAACTACAGTTTAGTAGTGCCTATCATCCGCAGATTGATGGGAAAACAGAGGTGGTAAATAGGAGTTTGGGAAACCTGTTAAGGTGCATTGTTGGGGAAAAGCTGAAACAATGGGACTTAGCATTACCACAAGCTGAGTTTGCATATAACAGTTCCATAAACAGATCCATAGGAAAGTCTCCATTTTCAATTGTGTATGGGAGTAATCCAAATGGGGTGTTAGATTTGGTACAACTACCAGTTGATGGAAGAGTCAGTGATGATGCAGAAGCATTTGTCGAACATATACAACAATTATAGGAAGAAGTGTAGAAGAAGTTACAGAATAGTAATGATAAGTATAAAGAAATAGCATATGTGCACAAATGGAGAAAGGTATTTACAATTGGTGAGTTGGTTATGGTATATCTACGGAAGGAAAGGTTTCCAAGAGGAACCTATAACAAGCTGAAGTACAAGAAGATTGGTCCCTGCAAAATCATGAAAAAATAAATGATAATGCTTATGAGGTAGAATTGCCAGGGAATTTTGATATTTATCTAGTGTTTAATGTTTCAGATTTGTATTCTTTTCATGGGGATGGTGCAAAAGGGGATGCTATTGATGAAGTAGTAGATTGGAGGCAGCAGGTTCAGTGAAGAAGAAAGAAGAAGTGGATCAGATTCTAGATAAGAAAACAATGGACACACGAAATGGGAAATACAACAAATATTTGGTACATTGGAAAGGACTGGAACAAGAGGATAATACTTGGGTCACAGAGTGGGAGATTAAGAATTTGGATGTAGATAAATGGAAGTAGTTTGAAGAAGACAACTTGCAAGAGCTGCATTTTTTTCAAGCAGGGAGAATGATGCGCCAAAATTAGCAGGAACTTGACAAGGTCATAACTTGAGCTCCGGGTGTCCGTTTGAGTTTTTTTTTTTGAAACCATGTGTTTCGATGAGAGGAACACAAAAATCTGCCCTACTGGTTGGGGAAAGTTTTCGACATGTTTTTGGGCCCTAAATCCGCCATCTTGAGGTCAAAAATGAGGATTTAAGTTATAGTTTGGTTTTTTCCTATTTTTGAGCATTAGTTAATTTTAGTCTATTAATTTCATTATGAGTTAGAAAGTTGGAAATTCCTCTAATTTAGGGATGTAGAAGATGCATGGCAAATTCTGTGCCTATAGGAATAAGCATGCAAACTTACTAAGAATAGTAGGTTCTAGTAAACTGCTAAAAATAGTAATTTCCGCCACCTAGAGTAGATTTAGTCGAGTTAGCTAGTTTAGCAACTCAAGTTGGGAGTTGTTTTCCTATTTAGGAAGCATTGTAATTCATTATTTGATAACAAAGAAGGAGATCTATTTTCTTTTGGAGTTCATAATATTAGCAGATATCCGGTTTGTTCTTAATTTGGCTACATTAGACAGTCCCTTGTGAAACAAATTCATTTTAATCCTTTCCCACTTGATGTGGATGAAATTGTAATATTTATATTTGTGAAGAAATGATGTTGGTAATTGGTTATGAAAGTGTATATTTGAAATGTGAAAGACATTTATATTTTGTTCTGTACATTTGAAAGAAAGAGAGTGAAATGTGTTATTTGCATTCAAACATTGAAAGATGTAAAGTTTTATAATTGAAGTCAATAAAGAATTGCAAGATCTTCTCTCATTTGCATTGTTGTGTTGAAATGGAATATCAAATTGTGATTGGAATCTCTGTTTAGAAAAATGGAAAAAGAAGAAATACGTATGAGGGAACTATTTTGTTTTGTATCTTTTTGAAATATAATAAAATGGAAATCAGACTTTACAATTTAGCTTGAAATGATTTGCTTATAAAAAAATAAATGCCTTGGGCTAGATTAGTAATTAAATGCCACATTTAAATGATAAAATTGATATACATAGTTTCCTAGAAATGGATCTCTCTTGTAATTTTAAAAATGGTAATTATTTAATTAAAATGCATAGTTCGGGCCTCGCACACAATAATCAACTTGGAAACATTAAAATTTGGCATGCTTTATTATCAATGAACTCGGATTGACAAAGAACACTTAAGAAAACAATTTAAAACATTGCAAATTGAGCCCAATCCTTTTCACTATCATTTTCTCTCATTTGTTAGAAAAAAATGTAATTTGGAAATCAAACAAGTGAAATTACCTTCCTAAAACACTCTAACTCCTCCCTAGATGAATTCTCCATGTCTATTTGGCATGTTGAGTGAAGTAGGAGACCAAATTGAATCAAATTCATAAGTTAAAATTTACCAGTTGGCTATTTAAAAGCATGCAGATTGTTTTTATAGAATTGACCCCTTAAACTTTATCAAAATGTAAAATTTATGATCCCTCTACACAGAGGGCATCGAGAGCCTTCTAGAAAGTCTTCATTTTCCAAAAACCAAGCTTTATAGATCAAGTTATGGCACTTTGAAATTTTCCTCCTTGGCAAGAAAATTTGGGAAAATTTTCTCTTGGTGGGCCCAGACACTGAAAATTTCCCATTGAAAAATCCTTAAAAAAATTTGAAAATTTTTTCTTGGGAAAAATTTTGAACTTTCCTCCACTGCCCGTAACCAATTATAGGCTGCCACATGGTGCCTTGGGGTGATAGCGGAGGGGGACCTTTTGTTTTTTTTTAATTTTTGGTTTTGGAAAATTTTCTTAAATTTTCCCGTGGCCCCATACCCCCACCCTAGCCTTGGTGGAGTCCCTTCCGCGGATGCATGGGTCCACGTGTCAAACCTATCCCATTTTTCCTCCCTTTGGCAAAATTTTCCAAATCTCCCTACTGCTTCGCCTACCTACCTCTCCCTCTCCTTCATCCCCATGATGGATTTTTGAGAACCATGTGTTTGAAGCGGAACCATGGGAATGTGGGAGTTATTTTGATTTCTCTCCCTCTTGGGTGAAATGCCCCAAACTCTTCCGCCGCTCCACCCTTCCCTCACCCTTTCCCGCTTTGGATTAAGACCCGACACATGTGCTTCGAGGACCTGTGGAGGTGTGGGAACAAATGGGAATTTACTCCACAAAAATAAAATTTCTAAATGCCACCTCGCGACCCTCCAACCCAAAATTTCTCTTCTCCCCGCAAACGTGTACCCTTGGGGAAAATTTGACCCCTAAGGTCCGTCGGTCCATATCTAGAGTTCTACAAGGAGTTAGGAGGACTTCTTTATATCACCAGAAAGGTGAGAAAATTTTATATCCAATGGGAATGATTTAGGGAAAATTTTAATGCATTAAATGTGTGAAAAATCAAGTTGAAACTCCGAACTCGTTAGAGAGTGGGTATGGTGATATTTTACCCCCGAATCTAACTGAAACTTCTAACCCTAAAATTTGGACCATGTGACCTCTGATAATTTTTAATCAATGAAAAGTATGTTCTAGTAATTTTAGACTTGTTCGGAACCTGTTAGTGTCAACTGTTGTCTCGCAACCTGGCTGTGGACACTTCTATCAAAAATATTATTCCATAATTTTTCCGACTAATCCTAGGTTATTTCTTGGGTCTCAAGTGGGTTATTTTAACGAGAATCACATGAAATATAAAAATCCATATACAATATTTTCTAATGTCTTGTGTATTTGGAAAATACACCTCACATCAATAATAAGATAAAACTAATAACTTATTTTCCCATAACCAAATCTCTAGAGATTTTAAGCCATTAGAATATGGTTATATCTTGGGGATTTGTAATAAAGATATAAAACATTAGTGGCCCAAAAACTCATTAATTTCAATCAACCAAGATCCCACAAAGTGAAATGTGTGAGAATAAGATTAAATATTTGTAGTAATCCATTATATCCAGATATAAATTTTAGAAATGATTAAAAAATTCAAACCGCTCTAAATACCTGCTAGAATAATTGAAATATTGTGGATCTAATCTTTAACCATGCATGTAATATGAGGTGAATATTATATTTCTCTTATATCATATTATATTTCTAAATATTCTCTATATTCACTATATTAACCAAAATAAATGTACCCACATAAATACATATACTTGAAACCAATGAAATATTAACATAAATATATAACATATATTTATAACTTTAGGTAACATTACCACCTTTTATTTACAAATTTTACTTAATTTTTATAGTATACCTCTAACTCTCTTTCAAAATGAATTACCTATAACTATAGATCTCTATGATTTTATAAAAAAGTTGAGGCTATTATATATTTTAGAGAGTAGTTGACTTTATAGATAAGTTTATTTAATATGTTGATATTGGAAGTCAATCAAGTCAATATATTTATTAAAACTCTTTTCTATTAATATATGTGGATAAGTATACACCAATGGGTAAATTATCCACATTATATCATAATTAAGTATTATAAGTGTATATTAATTACATACCATAGTGTATAGTTAATTAAATATGCTAACAAAAATGTGGAACTTCCACTATGGAAAATAATTAACAAAATTTTTCTTACATAATAACATCATTTTCCATAGATATAAATTTAATTATACCATAAAATAAATAAGAGTTGTGATGGATAATGTGTTATTATTTACTTAGGGTAAAAGGATTAGGAAAACTAGTATATTCATATAATTTAATAAACATTAATGCATGCGTTGTAATATACTTTAATAAGAAATTGGTAAGATAGAATACGGAAATGATTACTTAAACATAAGGAAATGGATGCATTTAGCTATTTACAAACTTAAGATATTAATTTAACAATTTTGTGTGATTATACTGGTTGGAAATGATTTGTATATGTTGCATCTTTGAAATTGGGATGTAAAACTATGTAGGTATGGAACTGTCAAGTATGTATGGAAGTGTTAGATTGATTAGAACATGTCAAAAATTATATAAAAAGATGTGGTGGTACTATAAAATTTCTTATGTCTATGTTAAACTCAAAAATACAATTAAATTTGATAACATGTGTTTTTTCCATTTGAAAAACCATTTATGTGATGTAAAATAGCTTCAAAACCCTAATAACTTAGTAGGAGACCCGTAAAAATCGGTGGGTGGGTTGAAGTTAAATACTATAATGTATATATTAGAAATACTTGTAAGAGGCCTCCAAGTACATGTATTTATCCACTTAGAATGTGATATCTATATTAGTGTAACTAGTTTTGTAAAATTGATCACTTGATAATGAGAAAAAATGGATTGTTTTGTGAGGTCTCTAAATTGGAAAGTGTAACTTGTTAACCTAGTTGAGTGTGTTTAAAACCTATTTAGAGTATTATCCTAGAGTTTCATGCTACTTTTAAGGAAAGGAATATATATATATATATATATATATATATATATATATATATATATATATTAATGCAACAAGTTTTGGAAAATTGATCACTTGATAATGAGAAACAATGGCTTGGTTTTTAAGGTCTCTTAATTGGGAAGTGTAACTCATTAACCTAGTTTAGTGTACTTAAAACATATCTAGAGGATTATCCTAGAGTGTGATGCTACTTTGAAGGAATTTAGGATATATTAGTGTTTTTGGAATATATTGTATGTATTTTCTATTGAAATTTCCTAGTGATTACTAGGTGTGGTAAATAGGTGAGCTAGACTTGCTTATATAGGATTTTGTAAGTATAATTTCACATTAAGTCTGACCTATAGAATATGAATTTAAATATAACATATATCAAATTGAAATAATAAATTTTCGGTGGATAGGAATGAAACCATCAACTTTGGAACAAACCGTTAGACAACTCATTCTTATATGGATGGTCCCATATAGGTAGTTTTTGGAATTTCGTAAAGTTCGCAAACGATACATGAGGAGAATATAATATTAAGTACTGATTGAATTAGTTATGTGAGTGAATGAACATTATCAATAAAAAAATCATGTGATGTGATAATGATAATGATAGATCATATAGAATTGGAATGTGCATGCATGTTATGATCTAGGGATAACCAAAGTTTTTATTATAAAATGATAAATTGATAAATTTAACTATCTACACTCATCCCCCTTTAAGTATGAAATTAAAAATTACATTCTTAAAGGAAAATATAAATGATTTTCTTCGAACACTTTATCTTTTATTGAGGTTACTGATTCTACTTATATGTTGGCATGCTCTATAATGAAACTTGCAATAGAGAGTGTAGTCAATGTACAAAATAATAATCAAACCTTAACTCAAGTTTTAAAATATATTTTTAATCTGTAAAATAGTAAAGTAAAAGAGAAAAAATCATGGAAGGAGTTAAATTATTTTCTTTTTGAAAGGAAAATCCCAAATTTGTCCATATTTGGAGATGTGGATTGGAACTAAGAAACTTAAGGATTGGGGTGATTAAACCCTAATTTTTATAAAGGAGATTATAGAGCCAAAATAAGGATCCAAGTGTCACATGAATCAACACTAAAAAAATTAGGTGTAAATGTTTAGTCAACCACAGGAATCATATAAATACAAAACTATGTGACAAAAATAAAGGACCAAGCTCTAATAATCTATTATCATCACCTAAGGTTACATCCAAAGTAATCTAAGAGCATCAAAGGAATTCATATAGCATCCATTCAAGGGATAAGGGATTACATTTTTGCATACACACATAGGAGGGGGATGATCCATAAAATGCTTAAGTCTAATAATAAGTTGCTTGATTCTAACAATAAACTGATCACTATGCTCATGAAAAATGAATGAAATGTGTGACTTATTTGTTAACCAATATAATGTGTAATAATAACACACAATTGTACTAAAAATTGATAAAATATAGACAAAAGGAGATATGATTTATTCTATAGAAACCCAATGTGGGAAAAACTCTAGTGGGTGAGAAAATTTTCTCCCCTTCACTATGTAATTCTCCAATAATAAAACTTACTTCCAATAATTGGACTTAAAGAAGGATGAAAACTTCTTTTAATTGTATTTACTTTCTCACAATATCTCAACTAATGAAGAACTCTACTCAAATGAACAAACAAGAAAGAATTCAACTTCTCCAACTTTTCTCATAATATAATTCACCCAAAATCACTTGTTGGAATCCATCTACAAGATTTTATTTATAGTTTATTTTCTTAAGGATGCATGGAAAGGAAAAATGAATCGATTAGGAATCTCAAAAATTTACAACTCTTAATATCCCAAATTCTAGAACCATGTCACATAGAACTACCACTTTGCGTAGAGTGGTGGTTGCGCAACTGCCACGGCGGTTGGGAAAAATCTACTTTGCACAAAGCGGTGGTTACATAATTGTTGAGAAGGTTATGTAATCGACACTAGAAATACTGAAAATAAAATAATAATGTCCTTGAACATCATTTAAAGGTGTCTGGATCACCCCCAACCTGAATGGACCATCTTGTGAAGAAAAAAAAATGAGAACCTATAGAGAAAGTATCAAATATTCATATTACATATAATTAGGCATTCCCTAATCCATTTTTGGATCATACCTCCCAAATTTGAGGATTTTAGTTCCCTAAAATATTCAAGGAATAATGAGGTGTGGAAATTTCTTCCCATATCCTCTCGGAATACTACTTGCCCTTGGTAGGCAATCGGCCTTTCAACTAAATTGACCACTTTTCCTACACTCCTCTTTGTGTTGTCCTTTTTTTTTCGCTATAAAGCCACATATTTTTCCAATTCTAGTTGAATTTCTAGAGAAATATCCTCAATAGACGAAATCAATACTCCTTCAAACATCCAACATAAAGGGATAAAAAATGTAAGTTTTGACATTCACAATAGAGTAAATCTTCATATAAGGATGAAAATCCAAGAGAAATGTATTATTACCCACTATTTCTATAATTTCAAATGGGCCATATCGAAGAGGATTGATTTTATTATATTTTCCCTGTAGCCTATCCCAACAAAAATATAACCATACCTTGTCTCCAAAAATGAAGGAATGCTCAGTCCTATGTTGATCATGATGTGCTTTGTACTTGGTCCGTAACTCTATCAACCTATTTTGGACTTGAAGGTGTATCTGCTAAATTTTCTCAATAAAACTTTCAGCCTTGTGAACTTCAAGTTCCTCTTTCATGTTGTATCTACATGGTTATCTTAAAAAACATTAAAAAATTACTCTTAGGAAAATAACCAAAACATGTTTCAAAAGGAGTTTTACTAGTCAAACCTTGAATTGCCCTATTATAAGAATGTTGGATATACATAAATTTTTCATCCTGGTCCTCGAGATGTTTCCAGTTGTACCCTCTCAAGAGCTACAACAAGGTACAAATTCACCACCTTTTTTCCATCTGTCATGGATGAAAGGTGGTAGAAATCTTCAACTTCATATCCATCCTTTCCCACAAAGTAGACCAAACCTTCACTACAAACCTTGAGTCCCTATTTGACATGATAAAACAATAAATTCCAAAGTGAACCCCCACATTAGCAAAAAATAACCCAGATGCATCACTAGCCTTAATGGTCTTTTTACAAGGAATAAGAATACACATTTTGCTAAATTGATCCACTATCATAAATATATAATCATGAAATTTTTGGAGGTAAGAAAACCACCCACAAAATCCATGGAGATACTTTCCCATGGTTGGGAAGGAACTGATAATGACATATATAACCCCAAATTCCTATTATTAGGCTTTCTTATACCTGTGAAAAACACAAACCTTGATGATTTTAGCAACTTTAGCTTTCATGTTTGTCTAATACACATACCTCTGTAAGTTTGATATAGTCTTTGTCACACTAAAGTGACCAACTACCATAGAAGTGTGTGATTCTCTCATCAATTGCCCTCTTTCCTCCTTAAGCACTCAAAGTTTCTCATTCTCTTATAGAAAACCATCCTAGAAGTAGTATTATCCTCTAGGTGCAAATCCCTCTGCTTGGATATTTCGTTAAAAATCTCTATAGAATCCGAGGTCTTATGCTTAACCTTCCTGATATACTTCACACAAAAAGGCTCAAGAAGACTTAATGTGCCCATAGCTGAAAGAAAAGGAGGTATAGATAACATATCAGCTAACTTATTAGTCACACCTTTTTTATATTTAATAATTAAGTGGATTTTCTATAAGACTACGAGATATTGGAGAGGTTGATGATTTATGTGGATTATAGTTTCCTTACCCATAAAAAAATGTTTCCATTTCTTGACTACTTGAACAAGAGCATACAATTATTTTTCATAAGTACAATAATTTATAATTTCACCGTGAAACAATTTAGAGTGATAACATACCAGCCTACCTCCCTAAAGTAGAAAAACCCCATAACATAGTCACTAACATCAGTTTCCACCTTAAAGGGTAGATATAAGTTAGGTAAATCCAAAACTAGAGCATGAATGATTCAAAATCATTTTGTTGTTCCTTACCCCACTCAAATGTCTTATGCATGTTGTCATTGAATGTAGTGGAACTGTTATGAAAGAGAAGTTATTAATGGACTTTCATAAATACTTAACCACTTTAACAAAACACTTGGTCTCTGTCAAACTTGATGGTGTAGGCCAATTTTGAATGGCCTCTATCTTCCTTGGATCAATCCTTAAATCTCCATCTCTTACTACATGTCTTAAAAATACAAGTGACTGTTGTGTAAACTCACACTTTTTTTCATTCAACACAATTTTGTTCTCCTTCAGAACTTGCAAAAATTGACACAAATGATCAATATGCTCCTCAAAATTTCTACTAAAAACCATAATTTCATCTAAGTACACAATAAAAAAGGAATTAATAAACAACATCATTCATCAACTTCATGAAGGTAGTTAGTGCATTTCATATCCCAAATGGTAATACCAACCATTCATATAACCCTATCCTAGTCTTAAAAATGATCTTCTAGACGTCCTCTTCCTTAATCTGCACTTGATGATATCTAGACTTCGAATCAAGCTTAGTAAAATATTTATCATTTTGTAACTGATCTAATAAATCATCAATGTGAGGAAGAGGGTACCTATTCTTGATGGTTATTTTATTTTAATCTCTATAATCACATGAGACATTCTCTATGAACCATATTTCTGAGGTACTAAAACAATAGGAGACCCACATGGAGAAGTGCTAGGATTTATTATACCTTATTCAATTAAATATTGTAATTTTTTTACCTCATTGGCATATTTCAAATATTTCCTATATAATCCCAAGTTTGGAAGTAGAATATCAGGTATCAAGTGGATATCGTGCTCAATTTCCTTAACTAGGGAGGCCCCTGTAGGTTCTGAAAGACCTCTCGAATTGTTGAACTAAGTCTCGCTATCTCGTATTTGATCTTTATTACAAAACATGATATAAGTGGTTTTAGATGTAACAATCTCATCATCTAGCATATCCCTCAACATAGTTGATGCAAATTTACCACTAGCATTAATAAGATTTGATGATTCGCTGAAAATTACCAAAGATATACTTGAATCTCTTGAACAGGCTAAAATGACGTAGCTCTTACCATCCTTCACCAAGTGGTACTGGTTGGCTCTCCTTATGAAGATAACATCCTTGATATACAAATATGGGCTACTAAATACTACACCACACATATCAAGGGCGCAACATCCATAGTAACTTCATCAATAAGATTTTTTCAATGCCAAAAGTTATCTTACACTGCTTAGTAACCTTGATGTCTACACTTTTCTTTACCCAACCCAAAGAATATGGACTTGGGTGATTGTAAGTTTCCAACTTTAGCATGTCCACTAACTCTTTACTAATCAAATTATCTTGAGAACATGTATCAAAAAGAGCATCCACCTAATATTTATTCACTTGAATTTTTAAATGAACAATATTTGTTAGTTCATTTTCTTGAACAATGTTACTACCCAAACATACCTCTCTATAAACATAGGCACAACACATAGTATCATCCACCTCTTTTCTGCAAAATAATTCCTCTCCCTTAAGGGAAGCCATGTCATTCTTCTTATTCTTCTTATTTTTGAAGGGATGTAATTCCGGGTGGAGCATCCAACATTTTTCCTTGGAATGAGTTTCAACATCATAATGCCCATGATGAATTTTAGTATCTTTTTTAGAAATAGAAGTAGAATTTTTCTTGCCCTATCCTCTTCCTTTGTTCTTATGCTTGGTGTCACATGCTTTGAGAGGTAGATGATTTATTTTTCTTGTCCATATCTAAGTAGTGAGCTTGCATACAAGCTTCATCTACATCTGTCAAATTGGCCAAGAGAATCCTCTCCTTAATTAGCTATGGAGTCCACCAATATACTTCATATAGGTCCTAGTCTACTAAATATTTTCCCATCCGAATATCTTTATTCGGAGCTCACTATAGACACTAAAATTAGGTCACACTCCCCTTTGGTCCCTTGACAAATAAACACCCTTCATCACATTAACCTAGCCATGGCCCCCTTCACCTCACTAATATTAATTTAATTAATCTAATTAAATTAATTCATTATCCTCACCATATTTATTATTTAAATATCTTAATTTAGATAATATCCACACATGCACCTCACCTGGACACCTCATCAAGCCAACTCACCCTAAGACCTATTCTTAGTAAGTTGTCATAACTAACTAAGACTTACCCAAACCCTAAAAATCAATGCCTACATTCTCTCTAACCAAATTCCCACATGCATACAAGATGCTTCTAGTCTAATCCATGGGTTAACGACATGAGATCCCATAAAATCAAGAGGATCTCCCTAGTTTAGTAAACCTAGGAAATCCCACCTTGACCGATGCCAATTACCCTAACCATCACTAGTTAAGTAGGAATTGCCATCGGTCACCTTTTAATCCCCAAAATAACCTTATTTTGAAGGTTGGCAGAAGGTTGGAAAAAAATTGGGAACATTCCTGAGAGATATCGCATCTTCTGAGAATGAATTTCAGCAAGAACACACATGCAAGGAAGGAGATCAAGCATTTTCTCTTGCACAGACATCCAACAATAACCCAACATGATTTGATCCAATCAAGCAAAAAGGAATGCACATACAGCCCATGCAGGAGCTTTCCAACATTTGGTGATCCTCAACAACATTCAACCTCTTACCAGCACCTTCATCCATCACTCACAGGCACCTAAGACCAGATTTCAAGTAAGTGGAACAGTGTACTCCTTTGGTTCATTGGTTTCATCATTATATTGTCCTTCTTTGTTCTCTTGTCCATCCACATGACCTCTCTGTTAATACTCACCCCTCCATATACCCATTAAAACTTCACCAAAATCCTCCCAAACCACCTAATACTTCATTCGACTAACCGAGTCCTTTGTGTAATAAAAAAGGAGACCCAAAACTCATTCTGTGGCATTCCCGGAATTCCACAAAGAATCGGCACCTGGTTACACCCAACCTCCGTCGATCACCCTTAACCAGCATTGGTCTCTGTATTTTCCCATACAACCCAGAACAATGACCTATCCACCTAATTCCACACCACCCTTATTCACATGTGATCTACCTGAGACCTCTGTTAGACTTGCAGACCCAGAACCAATTACTTGACCTTCGGATCTTATTTTAACTTAGCATGTTAGATTAGATCTTTCTTATTGTGTTTCAAGTGAGATACCTAAATCATTTCAAATTACAATAGGATTTATTTTACTACCCACATTAAATTATTTTAAACAGTGGACTGACAACTGTCTAGGGAGTATCACACTTCCTAGATCTAGCACACGCTAGGTAGTTCACTGCACATATTGTTTAACTCTTTCGGTGGTCTTGTTTTCCATTACAGGTAGTTCCTCCTAGCCAAAAGGAAGCTCTCACGATCATTTGTGGATTCAAAAGTCATATGTGCACAAAAACCCATCAACCAACATTTGAACAGGTATTCCTCCTATGCCCGTTACCCTATCTATTTCGTCAATATTTCAAAGAAATGTCTAAGAATCAGGTGAAACATTTTGGCATGCCCAGTGGGACCCATCCAGGGTTCCTTGCATTTTATTCATTCCTAGGAAAATTTGTGTGTTTTTTTCCCTTCTGAAAAGCATACACATTAATTTTCTTCCTTGGTAACCTTCTTTTTCTTTCTATTTTCTCTAAAAGAAACCTTTCTTTTGGTGTAATTAAAAAGAACCATTTCTTCATGTTTTTCTACATTTTAGTGAAAGAGCATCCCTCTTCCTCTTCATCTATTTGTGTCATCCAACTTCACATTTTGATTTGGGCTTAAAATAAGTGCATTGCATTCTGATTTATCGCATTAGCTCACATTAATTATGGGCAACCTATATGCTAGAAGTCATTCCCAGCTGATGGTTGACAAACAAATCATAGAAAGCACATCTCTCTCTCTCTCTCTGAGTCTTGCCACATTGCAAAAATTCAAAACAAATACATATTCTTAAACAAAATATTTCTTGGGAACACCTGTCAATGATTGCACTGATATGAGGATTGATAGGTACTCCCCAGCTCGTTGCTCTATCGAGTCATACTTCAGAGTGAAGCCCGCCCCGCCATAACATACCTAAAACCTCACCTTTTAGATCTCCTTCTTTGTAGGAAGCCATCCTCACAAAAAATTCTATTCTATAGTTCATGAGTCATTCCTTAAATAGCATAAGCTAAACAAACATAATAGAAAAGGCACTCCTAGGATCGCATTTTTCTTAGTGTTTCTGTTTGGCTTGCATTTTGAGGTGAGAGGTCACGTTCTTCATTTTTATTTCTCATCCTTACATGATCCTCATCATAGTTGGTGTATTTCAGCTTCACCTGAGTGTGTCTGGACCATATTCTCATCATTCTTAGAATTCTAGGTTTGATTCCTCATCAGATTTTAATTCACAACCACCTTTCTTTCATCACTGTTTCAATTTCCATAGTGACCGGTGTCGGTCTAGTGACCATCGTCAGTTACCTCTCTAACGTCAAGCCGTCGGTTATACCAAACCGGCATCGGTTCCCAAGTCCTTTTTTAACCTACCAGAAGGGACATTTTATTCATCTTATTCCACTTTTTATAGTCCCTGTCACTGCTATCATTCCCATTGACGTTGTAAAACTCATCAGATTTGGCATACCTATCAAATTTGGCCTTATACCCTTGTTTTGACTCACTGTCCATTTCCCATAGTGATCGGCCGTGGTTACTCAGTAAATCTCAGTGCGTCGGATCAAAGTCCTCTTGTTAACCTACCTAAAAGGGACATTTATTCATCTTCTTCAACATTTTGAGTCCCTCCACCGCTATAATTCCCATTGACATTGTAAAACTCATTAGATTTGGCATACCTATCAAATTTGGCCTTATACCCTTGTTTTGACTCTTTGTCCAGTTCCCATAATGACAGTAGCCGTGGTTACTCAGTAATTCAAAGATCGATTTACCCTAACCGGCATCAGTTAGGTTGTGTCACTTTCCAACAAAATTTTTACACCTAATCCACTTTTTACCACATATTTCACCTGTCCCTACTATTTTTCTGTGTCATTTACAGAGAAGTGGCCTAATCTGATCAGTACTGGTTCACATGGTGCTAACCTCAAGACAAGCAAGTGCACTTGTATTCCACACCGGTTCAATCAATTGCTCCCACCTAGTCCTTCACCACCTTCCATTTTATCACTAACCATGGATCCCATCCATTCTATCACTATCGCCACCGAGAGATGAGGACTTCGCATGAATCCTTGACCAAAACCCCGCCGCCTTACATTTTTACCTTTCCCACACATCCACTCGGGATGCCTTGGGTTAGTTGATATACAGACATGCCCGTATCTATCCCCCCGGATCTCGTTCCCACTCCTTCCTTAGCCCCATCCGGTTCCGCGCTACTGCCTCCACCTTACCCCCAGTCATTTCACTGCCTTGGTCCTATACCCGCTATGACTACCACATCTATTACCTCCGTTGCACCCGCCACATCCACCATACCTTCAACAACTACCCAAAATATAACCACATCCGCCCCTAATGTCTTGCACATACCCGTAGCTACATTACCACCTCCGGTGTCGGTGACCCCTACTCCTTTTCAGAACGTGGTCCTTTCCATTCCACAATCGTTAGCCCCCATTTCCACTAGGGTTACCATGACCCTTCCACCTCCATATACATACTATCAGCAACCTCCCATTTCATCTATTATTCACTCGGGTATGTACCCCCTATTTCACTGCCTTCTTCTCAATCAACCTACACGGAAGAACCATATACGGAGTTCCATCCCCATTATATGCCCAAAACCAATCCTCTCACGCTATAGAGGCACCCAATCATTGCAACCTACAATGACCTTATCAAATTAATGATGGACAAGATGCGAGACATTGGAGGCATCGGTTTCAGTGTCCCACAACACTCTCACCTATGACGATATTTGCAACGAGCCCATCCACCCATCTCTGTTCCTATTTTTCCATATCCCGTGCATTGGGAGATGCCTAAATTCAACCATTTCAACAGCAAGGAAGACCTACAACAACATTTGCAATCATTCAAACATGGGTGCTACCTAATTTACCATGATGATGCTTTGCTCCCGAGAACATTTCCCATGTCTCCGATGAACTCGCATTAGATTGGTATAGTGGGTTACCTAGACACTCTATATTCTCATTCAATCAAGTAGCCCAAGCCTTCTTGGATCACTTCTCCATCAATATCATCGAGAAGGTTACCATGACTAACCTATACTTTGTGCATCAGTATGAGGATGAATCTATCACATATTTTTTTCGCTCATTGGCATAGCCTCGATTAATCATCACGACTTCCAATGGGCTTGTGCTAGTCATATATCACCAACCCCTGCAGTCCTAACCTTTTGAACATTTGACAAAGAATTCACCATGGTAGGAAAGTTAAAGATTCGGGCCATCAAAGAGAAGAAAATCCAATTACACAATGAGAATTCAGAATTCAAGTCGAATGATACCTCTTCTTCTTCCAAACCCCAAAGAAATTATTCAAAATCTAAGGGAACCACTAACGTAGTGGTACTCAAGGCCGCCCAACTCATCCATCAAATCAGGCTACCCCCTCATCTAATCTCTCACCCATCTAGACTTTTCAATTCAGATGAGAACAATGGAAATACACCCCAATTGGGGAACCTTAATCTTCTGTCTTAGAAAATCTTATCAAAGTCGGAGTCATCACCCTTCCACCTATAAAACCACACACTAGTTTTGACCTGCTTGCCCCATGCCCGCATGGTATAAAGAACATGAATTTTGTAACTATCATCGAGTAAAGGGTCATAGTGATGGTAATTGCATCACTTTCAAAAATATTTTCCAAGAAATGCTCGAGAAAGGCAAGTTAACCATGGATAATCCTAATGCACCTGCCAACCAAAACCTACACATCTTCAAGAAACCATTTCCTAATCATGCCCCTTCATTTGATCAAACCGATGAGGCCTCAATTCATGATACCCATACCCATGAGGTCCACGCTATTTTTAGTGACGCACCTATTACTTCCCATATTCCCTCCATAGAGGAGATTCTAGCTTGCAATCCTCCTTCCACATTGGAACCAACCTCCCTATTCCTTCACCCATAGAGGAACACCTTTCACCTCCTTCCTCACCTATGGAGGAGTCTTCCACTAACATCAAGACCATTTCACCTTTAGCTTCTCCACCTCGAGAACCGATACCCACAATACTTCTTCAGTCCATGAAGGATACTTATTTACCTCCTCCACCCACAGAGGAGCTCCCATCATCTCCAAACCCTATCACAGACCTAGTTGAGATACCCTTACCTCTTGGTGAGCATTCTCCATTAGCTACCCAAGACCCTGCAGACCTACTTTCGGCTCTCTTACCCACAAAAGATGAAGCTAACCAATTCCCCATCTCTAAGAAACATTTTACGGGAATTTTCATTAGGTTCTCATCAATTCCACCTATAGACATGTCATTCTCACATTTGGCCAATTGCTTAGATAATGTGGATAGGGCCTTACTTTGGGGGCACCTTTTGCTTCCCATCTTAATGCAAATGTAGATGTCACTTGCTGATACCTCCACTATCTACCCAAAACTATTTCGGCGAATTGAAACAAATAAAAAAACCTCTATCACCATTCCTTCCATACCACCCATTATAACACAATAGACACCCTTAGCCATAATCCAACATATCTCTAAATCTAAACCCACACCTACATCCTCTTCCTCGCCAAAACCTATCATTACCTTATGGGTCACCCCAACCACCAGCCTTACTCATCAACCTATCAAGACCACCTCTAAAGGCCTCCCCGCCCACTCCTCCTTCTGCACCACATCCTAGTCTGGTAGCTGCTGTCGCCTCGCTTGGTGACAAAATCAAGCCTTTTTATGTAACACTTCTTATAGCTGGCCATAGGCTCAGTAACTGTGTCATAGATTCTGGAGCCTCAGATAATGTGATGCCTGCTAAGGTAGCTCATGCTTTAGGCTTGACCCTTACTCGTACTTATGGATCTTGCTACTCCATGGAAAGTAAGGAAGTACCTTTGGTTGGAAGGATTAAAGATGCACAAGTGGCTTTTGCTGCTTTACCTGAAAAGAAAGTCTTGGCTACCATCCTAGTAGCAGACATTCCTCCTTCTTATGGAATGTTGCTAAGTAGGAACTTCTGTAAAGATGTGGGTGGGGAGATTCAAATGGATTGGTCACACGCCCTCATACCTGTCAATGGACAAATGAAGAAGTTACTCCCTGAGAAACAGTCTGAGTATATTGTGCAGAAAACAGATGATCCTAAGGCACAAATACTCTATGAAGACATAGGTCATGGTAATTACATGATTCTGTCCCCTGATGAAATCCAACCCTCCAAAGTATCACCCAAAGATCCCAATGGTGTTTGGATTTTAGAATTTGATGGAAGTTGTTCCTCGGCTGGTTCTGGAGCTGGTGTCCTGCTAGTGTCACCTGAAGGCTACCTACACCCTTTTTCATTTAAGTTGCAGTTCGAAAACACTAACAATACAACAGAGTATGAGGCTCTCATTCTTGGACTGCAAGTGGCCAAAGAACGAGGTGTAAAAAATCTTCGGCTCGTGGTGATGCGTAACTCGATTGTGAAGCAAGTCAGAAGCATTTTTCAGGTAAAAAATGGGAGGCTGAAGCATTACCGGAATCAGGTTTGGGATTCAATTGAATTCCTTGATGCCTTCTCTATTGAAGCAATACCCAGAGAAAAGAACAGCAGGGCTGATTCACTGGCTGTCTCAGGGTCATTATTGATTCCCCATCCTGAATTCTCTCAGGATAAGTTCACTATTGAAATGGTCCACCGGCCTAGTGTTCCTGACAATACTAATAACTGGCAAGTTTTCAACGATGACCAGCATCTGCTTTCCTTCCTGGAACTCAAGGGGAATTTCGAACAACTATATTTTGAGGGAAGTGACAACCTGCCTCGTGAGAGTGTGTCCTCTGACCAAGCTGTCACCCAAGGAGAAGAAACAGATCAGGAAGGGTGCATTAAACTCAAAGGAAACAAGATTCCCAAAGGTTTGGTGAGTTTGGAGGAGTTGTTTGACAAACATGACAGATACGTGAAATCTAAAGCCTCATGGACCTCAAAGAATCAGCCGAGTATGATAAGATTGATATAGGGAGTTCTACTGATCCCAAGCTGGTAAATATTGGGAAATGTTGCACAACCGATGAGAGGAGAAGAGAAATTGATCTTCTAAGGAAGTATAAGGATGTTCTTGCATATTCTTATGAGGACCTAAAAGCCTTCAAGCCAAAAGACATGCAGCACTCTATCCCTCTCAAACCAGGAATCAAGCCTTTCAAGCAGAAACAAAGGCAGTATAATCCCAAAATAGCTGACACTATATTTCAGGAGATTCAGAAACTGTTGAAGGCTAAAATCATCTTTCCCATTCACCATTCAACATGGATTACAAACATTGTGCCTGTTAGGAAGAAGAATGGTGAGATCCGCATCTGTGTTGATTTCAGGAACTGAATCAAAGCTTTCTGAAAGATAACTACCCTCTGCCTATGATGGATCAAATATTGCAAGCAGTAACAGGATCTGAAATGTTATCTATGCTTGATGGATTCTCGGGATACAATCAGGTAGAGGTTGATACTGCAGATCAACACAAGACAACCTTCACCACTCCTTGGGGTACCTTCGCCTACAAGAGAATGCCTTTTGGGCTGATTAATGCTGGTGCCACTTTCCAGAGAGCTATGGATTTGGATTTTGGAAGCTTGAAAGGGAAATGTATCGTCATATACCTTGATGACCTGACAGTGTTTTCAAAGACAAGAGCAGATCACTTTGACCACCTGGAAATAGTTCTGCAGAGATGCCGAGAGCATGGGATTTCTTTAAATCCTAAAAAATCTGTCTTCTGTGTTACAGAAGGAAAACTATTAGGGCACATTGTATCCAAGGATGGTATTAAGATTGATCCTGAACGAGTTCAAGCCATCCAGCAGATTCCTCTCCCAACCAGTAAAAAAGGCGTGCATTCCTTTTTCGGTAAGATCAATTTTTTAAGAAGATTCATCCCTGATTTTGCTGAATTAACTTTGAACATCTCTCAGATGATGAAAGGAAAGCAAGCATTTGGTTGGTCTTCTGAAGGAAAGGAATCCTTTGAGGGTATCAAGAAAGCTATTGCTAAAACTCCAGTTTTGGCCTGTCCTGATTTCAGCAAAGATTTCATCATCTATTGCTATGCTACAGATAATACCCTGGCTGCTGTCTTAACCCAAGAAGACTCTGATGGACATGAGCTACCAATTGCCTTCATGAGCTATATCCTGAAGAATCATGAGCTGAAATACACCATGATGGAGAAGCATGCTTTTGCAGTAGTCAAAGCTGTCAAGCAGTTCCGTTTCTATATCCTCAACTCTCACTCTATGGTGCTGGTTCCAGATACGACTGTTAAGTCAATTCTTACACAGCAAGAATTTGGGTCCAAGAGAGGAAACTGGGTGGCTAAAGTCCAGGAGTATGACATTGATATCAAACCAACCAAGCTGGTTCGTGGAAGGGGTCTTTGTGAGCTCATTGCTGAAGGAGCCAAACATGAGTTGCTGGAGGAGAAAGCTGACATTCCTACTGTTCTATTCCTTAGTTCAGTCGATGAATGGTATTCTGACATTGCCCATTTTCTCACCTATGGGGAATGCCCCTCTCATTTAACTACCAAGGAAAAGAGGACTGTTAAATTGAGATCAGCGCAATATGTACTATGGGAAAATGCCTTGTTCAAGCGTGGTTTAGATGGGAGATTTCTGAAGTGTGTGGACAAGGAGCAGCAGAGAAAGTTGCTCTCAGCTTTCCATGATCAGGCATGTGGAGGGCACTATTCATCAACAGTCACAGCTCACAAGATACTCCGGGGAGGATATTACTGGCCTTCTTTGTTCAGAGATGCATCCAAGTGGGTGGATAAATGTGAAGCTTGTCAGACCTTTGTGGGAAGACCTAAATTGGCATCTTTACCTCTCAAGCCGGTTGTGATTGAGGAACCATTTCAGCAGTGGGGCCTAGACTTCATTGGTGCACTGAACCCTGCTTCTAGTGCTGGTCACACGCATGTGCTAACTGCCACTGACTACTTCACCAAATGGGTGGAAGCTATTCCGGTCAAGAGCACTACTTCTGAAGTTGTATGCAACTTCATCAAAGAGAACATCTTGGTAAGGTATGGTGTACCTAACAAGATTGTAACAGATAATGCTTCGAAATTCTCCTCAACTGAGATAATGGATTTTGCTACGGGTATGGCATCTCTCTGGCTCATTCTTCAGATTATTACCCACAGGGAAATGGACAAGCAGAATCCACCAACAAAAATCTGGTGACTATCATAAGGAAGTTGGTCAATGAGTCTCAGCGAAACTGGCATAAGAAGCTTTATGATGCTCTTTGGGCAGACAGGATCACACCTAAAAGAGCCATTGGAATGTCTCCTTTTCAAGTGGTGTATGGAGTGGAAGCTCAATTGCCAGTGACAGTGGAACTGCCAGCCTTGCACCTGATGAAGGCCATTGAGGATACTAGTTTCAGTGATGCTCTGGATAAAAGAATCATGTACCTGCACAAACTGAACGAGGATAGATTGGAGGTTGCTGACAGGATATCTGCTCACCAGCAGAAGGTAAAGGTTCTGTTTGACAAGAAAGCTAAGTTCAGGGAGTTCCAAGTTGGAGATACCGTGCTGTTATGGGACAAAAGACATGAACCTCGTGGCAGCCATGGAAAATTTGATTCACTATGGCTCGGACCATTCAAGATAAGACACTTTGCTGGTAAGAACTCTTTCTATCTTGATTACATGGATGGTTCCCCCCTCCCACTTCCTTATAGTGGGCAGTATTTGAAGTTGTTCAAGTCCTAGGTGACTAGGGAGTCCCTTTGTATATTCTGTACAGTGTTTTTGCTTTTCTGCTTTCGGTGTGTTTCCCTTCTGTTGTTGTTTGTGTTGCCCTCTGTGTTGGTTTGTTTTTGACTCCTTTGCCCAATGGATAAGGCACTGGTCTGCTTCACCGAGTTATCTAAGTTCTTGCCTTGTCTCATTCCATGAATTTACACCAAGTCATCCCCAGAAGGAGCCAGCTGTTGTCTACTCAAAATTTCCCGCTCTGATAAGAGTAAAATTTCAAAATTTTGAGTCTTAAGTGTTTTCTCTGAGGTGCCTAAGTCGTGAAATCGAAAAAATCTGTGTTTTGGGTCATTTTGTGTGATTTTCGGGCCTGTCGGAACTTTTTGTCCCATCTGTCCCAAGTACAAAAATGCACTCTGTTCCCCGATCGGCCGAAATCCCCGAAGCTGTCCCATTTTCGGGCCCGTCGGAAAATTTTGTCCCAAGTGTCCCAAAACTTATTTTGCGTGTTGTTCCAATTTCGGCCGAATCATCCTTCCCGCGTACTTCACACTTTCCTGTCCCAAATGTCCCAAAGTTAAAAGTGCGAGCTTTCCATTTTCGGCCGATTTGCGAACCGCGTCCTTCGCGCAATTTTGTCCAAACTGCCCCATTTGAAAAAGTGCGAGCTTTCCCAATTTCGGCCGAGCCGGTCAAGTCGCGTACTTCGAAACTTTTTGTCCCAAATGTCCCAAGTCCAAACGGGCCCTTTGTTCCAATTTCGGCCGAAACACTGAATCGCGTACTTCGTACATTTTCATCCCATTTGTCCTAAATGCATTTATGTGCCCTCTCCTGTTTCGCCCGAACTGCCGAGCCGCGTGTTTCACGCATTCGCGTCTCACATGTCCCAAGCGTACCTAGTGTCATTCACACTTAGTTTTTCCCACTCGCTCCAAGTATGATACTTTTCAAATTGGTGGTTGTGTATTCAATGCGCATTAAAGTCATTTCTCTCTCCAAACGGCTATATAACGAGCATTCCCCTTTGCATTTTCGCATTGCTTCCATGCTATCTTTTGCTCGAACCCTCGCCATTTGAAAACCTGCGCGATTCCCCCTCCATTTGCAAATTCCTTCCAGAAGTCTAGGTTGCAGCTCCGAGGCTATCAACATGAAGATCAAGTTCCAGGGACAGGAGCAAATTTCTCCGCTTGAATCTGCCGTTAGCAATATAGGGGACAGCGAAGCTCGTCATCTCGACTTCGGTGATTTTTGGGCAAGAATGACAGATGCAAACCCTACACCAATGGCACAGATGATTAATGATAGTGGTTTAGCTTTTGCCGGAGGATTCCCAATCTCAGTACAGTGTGCTGATACAGTACTTTCATGTGGAGCTCACTTCGACCCCGATTCGAGCGAATTGACAAATGTACATGGGGAACTCATTGCCAAGCTGGACGCTGCCGCCATTGGCGCTGCTCTGAGGATTCCGGAGATGGACAATGCTATAGTCGTCTCCCGAGATCAAGCACAGGCTATGTTCGACCAAGACAGTGACAAATACAAGGCGCGAGTGGCGAAGTCTTGGTTGAAGAACCCTAAGAAAGGCGCTTCTCGCCTAACCAAAACCCTCTTCCGAGCAGATTTCAACGAAGAACTGTCAGACTTCATAATCCTGCTGGCTCGGGTTATGGGTTTTCCCTCCACCAATGAGTTTCATTTCTGGATGTGCCCGCTCATCAGCATGGTGTGCCAGGGAACACAAAATATCAACTGGGCAGAGATCATCAGTATGAATTTGGCTGAGCAGCTATCCAACGTCCAGCAAACAAAGAAGTTCTATATGACTTCATATCTGATGTATACCCTAGCAGCATCCAGGCAGTGGTTTGGTTTCTCCTATATAGATGCACACAAAGATGATCCAGTGTATGCCTATTGCCCGCAGTTCACCTTGGAGACCAGCAACCGCAATTTCAGAAGGGTCAATGATGCTTTCACCATGTACGTGGTCAGATTGCTCGAAGGTGATACTGCAAGAAGGTTTTCAGATGAAGCCATGAACCTGATATCGCAGTATGGAGCCTATTTCATTCAATTCAGGAAATTTTCCTATATCAGGCTTGCTGGCTATGAAAGCACTCCTCTGCGGCTTCCCATGTTCTGCAATGACAAAATGGCTTTGATTGAAATATGCAGGCAACTAGACAAGTTGCACAGAACTTGCAGAGACAAGAAGATTTCTGGCTTGCACTTTCCCATCTCTCTGGGAAACTACACATGCAAAACAGCTCTGGATGCTCAGAACATAGAAAGAGCCCTGGTCCCTATCACTGTTCATTTCTTCAAGCCAAGAACCTGTTTTGACTTGAAGAAGTTCATTGAACAGAACATCAAAATAGTCTATCATCATAGGGCAGATACAGAAGACTACTGGGCTGACTGTGCAGATGATTTTGAAGCCAGAAGAAGGCATTGTGGCAGGTTCTCCCTGCAATTGATCCAAGAACTCAGTCTGTACCAAGTTCCTGAAGGTCTCAGGATGACATTCTGAGCTATACTCTTATGAGTATGAAAATGTGATTAAGCACACCCCTCTGGAGGACCTGGATTGGAACAAGAAAGAGAGAGATGATCTGGCTGAGATTCTTGCTCCAGTCTTAATCAGGACTAGGGTCTGGTTCAGTAAGAAGATCCGAGAATTCAAGAGGCACTCAGGAGAATCTAGCTCCAAGGATGATTCGACACCCATAAGAGAGGCATCAGTTCCAGAGTCTGGAACACCAGTGAAAACCCCTCCTGCCTCAACAGCTCAGGGACCTGTAGAATCTACTCCTTCTCCATCTACCCAGGTATACAAGAAGAAACTCAAAGAGGTAAAGAAGGAGCCTGCAGAGAATGATCCTCCAAGAAAATAGGTAGAGTTGCCTATAGGGCCAGAGAACATCGTTGTTCTCAGTGAAAGTGAAGAAAGTGAGATGCCAACTCCTGCAAATGTTCCTGAAGATCCAGCAGATAAGGACAAGGAGGTCCAGAGCACTGAACTTCCAGGTACTACTGATTCTTCTACTGCCATTGCCTCCAGTGCTCTACTCACGTCTCAGCTTGAGTCAACAGCTGCGCAGACCCTGAGTGTCATGAGCTCCCTGTCTCTTGGTCCTCTCGCCCCTCCTGCAGATTCTTCTTCCTCTTTTGCTTGGGTGTAACCTCTGGTCGACAAAAGGAAGAGGAAATCCTCCTCTCAAAGCTTGGGACCAAATTTTGATGCTGTAGCAGCCTTGTTGGGCACCACTCCTTCTCGTGCCAAGAAAGCCAGAACCACCTCCAGAATTGTGTCTGATGCCCAAGGTCAGCAATTCTTGGAGATTGCTAAGCCTACAGTAGACAAATCAGAATCAGACTTGCTAACATCTGACTTGGAGCTCTCAAGGATCCCTATGGGAGAGTCTACTCCTGAAGGTGAAATTCACAACCTCCAGGAAACAGTCACAAGAGTCATTGGAAGGGTAGAGAAAGGGCAGCAGACTATTGAACAGCTGGAAGAACAAGCCCAAGTTCTCACAAGTTTTATCAAGTCACTCTTGTCTAAGGACAAAGTTTTGGACCCCACCCCCTTGACTGCTCTACCGCCTCCTGTAATTCTAAGCCAAGATGAAGTGCAAAGTATCAAAGATATGCACAAGTATTCTGTCTATGGCCGAGCTATTGAAGCCATGGTGGATGACATGCTTGTTGCTGGGCTAAACTTCATCGATGAAGCTTTTAAACTACATGGAAAGGTAGACAATTTGCAACAGAAGCTATCCTCTACTATTGGGGTTATGGATAAAGAGCTTAAACTCTGGAGCAGTTGCATTGTAGACCTTCACCTCATGGGACAGACAGATGAGAACATCTTACTGGCGAACAAGATTTTCGATGATGCCAAAGACAATCTATCAAAATCCTGGGTCTACAGCGTAGAGTGGAAAATCAAAGTCTTGGAGGAAGCTGTGGGAGAAATGAAGAACAGTTGGCAGAAGGGAGAAGCTTTCAAGACACTGGCAGCTGCTGCTTTCAAAGATATGCATTGTCATCTTCAAGATGAAAACTCTGGTGCTTCCTTGTCCTTGCAAGAAATCAAAGCTCAGTTCAGAGCTTTTGTCAAAGATCATCTATTCAAGGAAAGCTCCATCTCTAAGGAAAAGATGAAGGAAATTTGTTCTCTTCAGTCTGCCATTGAAGAAGCAAACAAAGATTATCATACTCACGTCGAGTTTGATAAAGAGATGGAGAAATGTCTGGGATTTTGGACGAGAGATGAGGAGTTCGCATGACTCCTTGACCAAAACCCTGCCGCCTTACATTTTTACCTTTCCCACACATCCAATCGGGATGCCTTGGGTTAGTTGATATACAACATGCCCGTATCTATCCCCAGCATCTCATTCCCACTCCTTCCTTAGCCCCATCTAGTTCAAGCGCTACCGCCTCCACCTTAACCCTATTCATTTCACAACTTGGTCCTATACCCGCTATGACTACCACATCAATTACCTCCATTGCACCCACCACATCCACCATACCTTCAACAACTACCCAAAATATAACCACATCGCCCCTAATGTCTTGCACATACCGTAGCTACATTACCACCTCCGGTGTCGGTGACCCTACTCCTTTTCATAACGTGGTCCTTTCCATTCCATAATCGTTATCCCCATTACCACTAGTGTTACCATGACCCTTCCACCTCCATATACATACTATCATCAACCTCCCATTTCATCTATTATTCACTCTGGGTATGTACCCCTATTTCACTGCCTTCTTCTCAATCAACCTACACGGAAGAACCATATACTGGAGTGCCATCCCCATTATATGCCCAAAACCAATCCTCTCACGCTATAGGAGGCACCCAATCATTGCAACCTACCAATGACCTAATCAAATTAATGATGGACAAGATGCAGACATTGGAGGCATCGGTTTCAGTCCCACAACACTCTCACCTATGACGATATTTGCAACGAGCCCATCCACCCATCCATTCCTATTTTTCCATATCCCGTGCATTGGGAGATGCCTAAATTCAACCATTTCAACAGCAAGGAAGACCCACAACAACATTTGCAATCATTCAAACATGGGTGCTACCTAATTTACCATGATGATGCTTTGCTCCCGAGAACATTTCCCATGTCTCTGACTGAACCTGCATTAGATTGGTATAGTGGGTTACCTAGACACTCTATATTCTCATTCAATCAAGTAGCCCAAGCCTTCTTGGATCACTTCTCCATCAATATCATCGAGAAGGTTACCATGACTAACCTATACTTTGTGCATCAAGATGAGGATGAATCTATCACATATTTTGTCACTCATTGGCATAGCCTGATTAATCATCACAGACTTCCAATGGGCTTGTGCTAGTCATATATCACCAACCCTGCAGGTCCTAACCTTTTGAACATTTGACAAAGAATTCACCATGGTAGGAAAGTTAAAGATTCGGGCCATCAAAGAGAAGAAAATCCAATTACACAATGAGAATTCAGAATTCAAGTCAAATGATACCTCTTCTTCTTCCAAACCCCAAAGAAATTATTCAAAATCTAAGGGAACCACTAACGCAGTGGTACTCAAGGCCGGCCCAGCTCATCCATCAAATCAGGCTACCCCCACATCTAATCTCTCACCCATCTAGACTTTTCAATTCAGATGAGAACAATGGAAATACACCCCAATTGGGGAACCTTAATCTTCTGTCTTAGAAAATCTTATCAAAGCTGGAGCCATCACCCTTCTACCTATAAAACCACACACTAGTTTTGACCCTGCTTGCTCCATGCCCGCATGGTATAAAGAACATGAATTTTGTAACTATCATCGAGTAAAGGGTCGTAGTGATGGTAATTGCATCACTTTCAAAAATATTTTCCAAGAAATGCTCGAGAAAGGAAAGTTAACCGTGGATAATCCTAATGCACACCGCCAACCAAAACCTACACATCTTCAAGAAACCATTTCCTAATAATGCCCCTTCATTTTATCAAACCGATGAGGCCTCAATTCATGATACCTATACCCATGAGGTCCACGCTATTTTAGTGAAGCACCTATTACTTCCCATATTCCCTCCATAGAGGAGATTCTAGCTTGCAATCCTCCTTCCACATTGGAACCAACCTCCCTATTCCTTCACCCATAGAGGAATACCTTTCACCTCCTTCCTCACCTATGGAGGAGTCTTCCACTAACATCAAGACCATTTCACCTTTAGCTTCTCCACCTCGAGAACCGATATCCACAATACTTCTTCAGTCCATGGAGGATACTTATTTACCTCCTCCACCCACAGAGGAGCTCCCATCATCTCCAAACCCTATCACAGCACCCGGTTGCCAGATACCCTTACCTCTTGGTGAGAATTATCCATTAGCTACCCAAGACCCTATAGACCTACTTTCGGCTCTCTTACCCACAAAAGATGAAGCTAACCAATTCCCCATCTCTAAGAAACATTTTACGGGAATTTTCATTAGGTTCTCATCAATTCCACCTATAGACGTGTCATTCTCACATTTGGCCAATTGCTTAGATAATGTGGATAGGGCCTTACTTTGGGGGCACCTTTTGCTTCCCATCTTAATGTAAATGTAGATGTCACTTGCTGATACCTCCACTATCTACCCAAAACTATTTCGACGAATCGAAACAAATAAAAAAACCTCTATCACCATTCCTTCCATGACACCCATCATAACTCAATAGACACCCTTACCCATAATCCAACATATCTCTAAATCCAAACCCACACCTACATCCTCTTCCTCACCAAAACCTATCATTACCTTAGGGGTCACCCCAACCACCAGCCTTACTCATCCACCTATCAAATTATATTTAGCTACATCCTCCAAAGTCAACACCACACCTACTCGAGCACCCAAACAGAAGAACCAAACCCATAGAACTCATACACTGGTTGTGCTAATCACACCTACACTGTTCTATCCATATTAGGACCTCTCGCCCCCAACATGGCTAAGAAACCTCTACCTGTCATTAAACCAAAAAAAAAATAGCCCATCCCTTCCTCGCAAACCTCTAACCTACCTAGGCACCCAACATGACTTACACCGCACCTGTAGCATCTTTACTACCCATACCTCCAATACTCTCCGTAACTTCTTCACTACCCACTACACTTCAGTCTTTGTCCCTCACACCCCCGCACAACCCACATCATCTACCTTCACAACACCTTTGTTATCCCCCTAGGTAACTCGTCCTCTTCCCCCATCTACTTTTCCTTCTAGACCTTGTACACCCATATCACCTTTACCCAAGACTGTGTAACCCAAAGCCAAAACTCTGCTACCTCCCAATAAGGTAGTCAAAACAACCATGCACCCTCCTACCCGTTCATCTACCATACCCCTAACCAAACAAACACGACCAACACCCAAGACCACGCCAAAGCACCCAAAACCATAGCTTGACCTATTCCCCCTCCTACAAGGACTATTCATCAACAATCAGTCGTACCTACACCCAAACCCACTTTCACCTCACATTGCGACCCACTAGTGGGGTCCTATGCCAAAATTTTAACCAACCTCCTTGAGACTTCTGTCATTACATTACCATCGCTCAGACCTTACGACCCCCTCAAACCCAAGCCAAAAGGGTTTGATGACACTAAAATTTGTGCCTACCATCATGTGTCAGGGCACAATGTGGAGAACTACAAGGCTTTGAAAGTCATCCTTATCCAGTTATGTCCTTCGGAAGCCAACTTTGATGATGACGACCTTCTCAATGAGGACCCTGCTTCACCAACATCCATTCCCACACTATCCACTCAATAACCACAACCTCCACCCCCACAACTCCTCTAACCACCACCAAGATTTGAAATTGACATGGTTCACATAAGGGAACTTTCCACGCCACCACCCAAATGTTGTTGCGCCTAGCTCACCTCACAGGGTTTTTCTCCTCCGGTAGGTTTTTTCCCATCATGTCGTTATACCACTCACCCTACACCTTCTCCATTTACCAACTCCCTAATCAACATGATACACGTCACTACCCATGCTCAGAAGGATAAAGGTAAAGAAAATGTGAGTGACCCACCAACCAATCCTATACCTAACATACCATCTGCACTCATACCTAAAATTACTATTCACAGCCCCACATACCCTATTTCTAATGGATTCATGCATCACACCATGCTCAAACAATTACACCAATATCCCCTCAAAATGTCCTTATATGACCTCATCCAAACCTCAGAATCCCATTGCCAAGCTCTCATGGAGGTTCTTCAATCTATTGAGGTTTTACCCAATGACCCTACACCCGTCACCTCCATCATCAAGCCTCATCATGTAGCTTCTCTCACCAAATTACCGCTTTTATCCACACCTCCACCTACTCATCAAGTAACATCCCTTAGCTTTTTAGAGGAGGAGATTATGGCACACAAAAATAATGACCCAAACCTAGCCCCTACATCTCTCGTCCACATTGATGACATATGGGTATGATGTGTGATGATTGATGGGGGAACTAGCATTAATATCATTTCATCCCATGCATTCGCTCAAATGTGCATACCTGAAAATTACATGCATAAACATCATGTCATGTTGCACTCATTTAATGACACTATCATGTCTACCCTAGGCACCATCATCCTCCACATTCGCGTGGGCCCCTACACTATTCCATAACTATTCTACATCTTGGAGGGGGAATTCCAATATAACTTGTTGCTTGGAAAACCCTAGATTCGTGTCATGGGTTGCATTCCTTCCACTTTGCATCATTGTGTAAAGTTTGAGCACAAAGGGCACACCTATACTATCCCAGCTGATCCATCACCTTTCAAAACATGCAACATGCTCTCTACTCGACCCAATGACATGCTCATACCTATTAAAGCGTCTACCTCTACAACCACCGCCACTTTTTCTACACCTCTCGCTTACCAATACAGTTGTTACCTCAACCACACATACCTCCTCCATTCCTACCACTGCCACAACCTCCACGGCTGACCCATCAGCCTCCCAATCCATTAACTCCACCTCCACATTGACTTCTAACACCTCATCCATTCCAGCTACCTACATACAAACCACCGATCCCTTAAGAGGTGTTTTTCAACATCTCACTGGGGAGTACCACCTATATAGTTTCAACATATTCCTTACTCCACAAGAGTATAGACATCTTCACCAACACCCCCACTATGATCACCACATAGGATAATTCCTCCTCTATATTCCTCCTCGGCTTCGTACTAGTCTCACCTATGGGGACTTAATACTACCACTTACACACCCAAACCACCGTAAAAAACCCACCCATTTTCAACTAACTTCCAATCTCTCACCAATTTCCATTTTTCCCACACCTTCCTGGACCGATGTGCATGGAAGGGTTTTGGTTTTGGATTTTATGAGCAAGGCTACCATACTGTTATTCCATGTACCACCTACAAACATAACGACCATAGTGGTATCAATTTTGCCAAACCACCTACCAAACAAGCTCACATTGAACTCATCAAGGACATCATCCCTTCTCCACCTTCTTCACCCGCTCTGCCTTCATCACCACCATCATTGACAGAGTCAATGGATTCAGAATCTATCCCTCCTAATTTTTTTCATAAACACCATTTCCTTGGGGTCTTTAACTTATCAACATGAGGGAAAGGTGCCTTCCACTCTTCCCTTCCTATATCCTGAAATGATTGATGATGATACACCTTCGATTAACATCATTCAATCTCAGGATGATGAATCTATACTCACCTACCTCGGTGCAGAAGACTCATATATTCATCGGTTTTTACCCTCTGAGACACAAACCATGTTGAATGAATTGACTATCGAGATCAACATTCACACTTAGGATGACCCGCACATCCTAAAGATCGGTCAATCTTTAGATGTTTTTAAATAGGAAGCCATCACTTCTTTTCTCAAGGATCACAACCACAATTTTGCATGGTCTTATGAAGATATCCCCAATATTGACCCCACCATAGTGGTCCAAAATATCGTAACCATTCCTGATACAAAACCTATCAAACAAAAGCTGAGGAAAATGCACCCTTGCATTGCCCTTCTCGTCAAAGAAGAAATTTAGCACCTTTTTTCAGTTTCCTTCATATTACCCATTGATTATCCTCGTTGGATTTATATCATTGTCCCTATCACTAAAGTGACAGGGGGACTCCACATTTACATAGAATTTTGTGACATCAACCTAGCATGCCCAAAAGACAACTTTCCCTTACCCGGTATTGATCAACTGGTTGACCTTATCACTGGTCACAAGATGCTATCACTCATGGATGGATTCTTAGGTTATAACCAAATATTGCTTGCACCAGAAGATCAACACAAGACCTTGTTCATCACTCCTTGGGGAACCTTCTACTATCGAGTCATGCCTTTTGGCCTTAAAAATGCTGGTGCCCCATATCAACGAGCTATGACTTACATCTTCCATGATATCATGTGTCACATATTGGAAGATTACGTGGATGATCTCTTGGCCAAATCTAAACGCTGCTCCGAGCACCTCATTGTCCTCAAAACTATTTTTGACTACCTCCTTAAATATTACATTCACCTTCAGCCAAAGAAGTGTGTCTTTGCAGTCCTCTCAGGAAAACTCCTGTGATTTATCATTTCCCTGCGTGGTATAGAAGTTGACCCTGCTAAAGTCAAGGCCATTTTGGAAATGCCTCCACCCACTAACCTTAAACAACTATGTACCCTGCAAGGTAAGTTGCAGTCTATTCGCCGTTTCATTTCACAATTATCTGATCGGTGCTAACCATTTCATCATTTGCTCAAGAAGGATGTCTCCTTTAAATGGGATGATGACTGCCACAAAGATTTTGAGGCCCTAAAACAATACCTCCTCTAACCACTTATACTCATTCCACCTAAAGATGATTAACCTTTCTACCTATACATCTCAACTACCGATCACTCCTTGGGAGCCATGCTCGCTCATTACAATGAACAACATAGGGAGCTGGAAATTTATTACATAAGTCATACTCTTTTGGATTACGAAACCTGATACACCCATCCCAAGAAACTTTTCTTAGCCTCAGTTTTCATTTCCACTAAACTCCGTCATTACCTACTCAACCACAAAACCTATGTTGTGACCAACACAGAGCCCTTACACTTCATGTATGCCAAACCTTATCAAAATCAGTGTGTTGCTCGATGGCTTATGCTTTTAGTGGACCTCAACCTCGAATTCATTCATCAAAAGTCCATCAAGGGTCAAGGTATCTCCAACCAATTGGTCAATGCACCTATTTATGGGGATAAGCCCTTTAATTTTGACTTTCCAGATGATTCAATTATTACCCTTTCCTTGGACAAACCCCTTACCAAATGACACTCTTCTTCGATGGTTCAAAGTGTCAGCATGGGGGTGAGGCTGGTGTTATCCTCATTCCGCTTGATGGTGATCCCATGACTTTGTCTCTCAAACTCGATTTTGAATGCACAAACAATATCACCGAATACAAAGCACTTGTATTAGGTCTCCAAGTCACCTATGCCCTAGATGTCAAATCAATTAACATCTTTGGTAATTCTCAATTGGTTGTAAACCAAGTCAATGGTATATACCAATGTCGTAACAAGCTGCTTCAAAAGTATAAACATCATGTAGATATACTTTTGACCACCTTTGACCATTACACCCTTCAAACCGTCCCACGTTCAACCAACAAATTTGTAGATACCATGGCCTGCTTGGCTTCCCAAATACCTGCTTCACCCGCTAAATCTAAAATATTTATCACCATACAATGACTATAATCACCTTCTTATTTACCGTGTGAGGTTTACTCTATCGGAACCACTACCCCAGACTCGAGTGACCTTTGGTACAAACAATACTTCAACTATCTTTCTCTCTCCATCTTACCTCCTGATCTCACTCGTAACGGACAACGTGCCTTCCTTAAAAAATTCTCTCATTACGTCATCATGGGGGCCTCCTCTATAAGCATGGATTTGATGGTATTCTCTTACGATGCCTCACAAGTTCTGAAATTCCTTATACCATTAAGGAGGTTCATGATGGCATATGTGTAGGTCACTTCAGTGGCCTCTTTGTTGCTAGGTGTATTCTTCGCCTAGGCTATTGCTATTGCAGCTAACCCTTAACTATGATTGTTACAACTACATCAAACGTTGTTTAAAATTCAAAAACATTCCAATCTTCATCATACACCCAGTCATGCCTTACAGGTCACTCATGACCTTTGGCCATTCTCTCAATGGGGTTTGGATCTTGTCAGAGAAATCAATCCCCATTCTTCCTAGTGTCATCAATGGATCATCACTGCTACCAAATACTATACAAAATGGGTTGAAGCCATACCACTCATCTCCACGAAAACTGAGAAAATATGTGAGTACATCAATCATCACATCATTTGTCACTTTGGTTCTCCTCATCGCCTCATCACTGACAATGGAAAACAATTCAAAACAAAACCCTACAAAAATTTGCAACGCCTTGAAGATTCAGCTTTGTTTCTCATCACCTTATTACCCATAAACTAACGGCCAAGCCAAATCCACTAACAAAACCTTAAATAAAATTCTTATGAAAGTGGTTAATGATATTGGGAAGGATTGGCATACACACATTCATTTTCCCTCTAGGCATACCACACTAGTATTCACAATTCCACTACCGCCACACCATTTTCTCTGATTTACGGTATTGAGGCGTTCTACCTCTCGAAGTCTAGATTACCTCACTCCGCATTTCTCTCCATGACATGCTTAATGATGACGAATTTTGTCAGGACCATTTAGCACAGCTAGAGTTATTAGACGAATGTCGTTTTAACACTCTTGACCACCTTCAAGTTTACCAAAAACGTATCAAACGTGCCTATGACAAGCGTGTCCATGAACAAACCTTCCAAGTTGGTGACCTCATCCTAAAAGAAAATCAACACGTAACCAAAGTAGAAAAAAGTAAACGGGGAAAATTTTCTCCTAATTGGCTTGGACCATACATCATGACTCATACTTATAGATTAGGTGCTTATCAGTTACCTTCACTCGATGGTAAACTTGAACCTGAGCCCTTTAACACCTTGTATCTTCGACCATTCTATTGTTGACTTTTAGTCCTACCTCAAATTTTGTCTCTTTCCATGCTCGTCCCTTAAGTGCTATCCACTTCATACACCTTACCAATGATTAAACAAGAATCATGTGAGTACCCATCACTTGTTATCTTCTCTTGAATATGTGTACCATGGCGCTACACATAGCATGATTCTCATGGATACTTTTCGTCTACCTTTAGATGAGATCCCATGGTCATTTCACCCTGCCTTTTAAACAAGAGTCTTATTCTTCACCTTGGTCTTGTCCATGACTTCAAATCCTTCACATGGGAACCAACTCCTTGAGTCAAACTTCTAATCAAAAGATGACTCCCTCAAAAGGACATCTTCCTCTCAACAATTGCTGCTATAAATAGACTGCTCCCTCGAAGGACAACTATGTAAATCCCTTCAAAAAAAAAGAACAAAAAGAAAGATAATTTGAAGCTTCTTGCATCGATCAGCTTCATGAAGACCTCAAGGAGTTAAATTTTCTTCATCCCATATAGACTTCCCGCATCGATCAGTCTATCTCAAATACAAGTCAAAACAGAAAACCTTTTAGTCATGGACTTTCCCATTGTGACCTCGGATCTCTTGCCCAAAGAGCATGCTACCTCATACCATATAAAAATCAACCACCTTTCACCCTTCTCACCATTCCCACTCCCATTTCCTACTGCCTCAAGGGACCTCTCAGAAACCAAGACATTTGGTGATCATGTGACTACTTTTCACCATAGAACAATCAATCATGCAATGTCTTTAGGGTCTTACATTCATCACCTCCTCCAAGGTATGATCTACTCGGTATGATCCTAACCAATCAGGTGGATTTCTTGCCCCCTCTTATCTTTTAGCCATTTTTATTTACATTTTGATTCCCTTATACAGGACTTGGTCCTCGACACTTACCTTTGGGGTAATCTCCTTCTTCTTTCGCCACAATCGACCTCACCTACATCACTTTACCTATAACCCACCCACACCTAACAGACCTAAAACCCACACCATGCCTAAAACCTACTAACTCATTTTCATACCTCATCATATTCTTCCCTAGCTCATGGGAGAACTACATCGGCCTAAGGTCCCTTTTCACCGAGACTATGTAGGCAGCATTCCAAGGGTGTGGGGCCCTTGGAGGTTAGTTCGAAACTCTTTACCCTAAACAATTCATCTTTCATATTCCTCCCATTACATCATACCCTACTTGAGTTTCCCTTTTATATCCAAGAATTGAAAATTAAACCATATACATAACATGTTGCTTCATATTTTAAATCCTCATCACAACACACATTTATTATGCCTACCATTTCACTCTCATTATTATGCATAGATTATACCACATCTCACATATGACCCATATTATCATTCATTGCACAAAATAATAAATCACAACTTCCCTTACTTTGAACACAACCATGCCTAAGACACGGCTCGATCCATGCCTAATCCAAGACCGACTCAACCATGCCTTTAGACCGACTCCATCCATGCCTAATCCAACCCGACTCAACCATGCCTAAACCAACCTAACTCAACCATGCCTAAACCAACCTGACTCAACCATGCCTAATCCAACCTGACTCGATCCATACCTAAAGACCTGACTCGATCCATGCCTAAAGACCTGACTCGATCCATGCCTAAACCAACCTGACTCCATCATGCCTAACTCACCTAATTTCCATCCATATCAAAACAACAAATCAAAAATCTCATCAACGCACCAATAAATCGAAAGTCTCATCAAAACATCAACAAATCAAGAATCTCATGTATCTCATCATATAAATAAATGTGTATCTCAATACAATATACATGGCTATCTCATCATGTCCATCATCTCAAAATCATTGACACGCAGGCCGATACTCAATACAAAATGTCCTCGCATGTAGGCCGGTCTCATATACAATAAAATAATGAAAAATACAAAATATCTTCGGCACACAAGCCGGTATATGCTCAAAATATACAAAATCTCTCGTACATCCTCACTATCTTTAGCATGCATGCCAATATGTGATCAAAAATACAACTATCTCTCAGCACACAAGCTGGTATATATCACAAAAATAACTATCATACATCAAATATCAAAAGCCCCATATCAAGCATCTCAATGGATGTCCTCCATATCTTTATCGGCCGTACCCTTTGCCTCCCGGGTCCCTAATGGCACCTCACCGGGAGTTGGTCTCCATATGCTAGTAGCCTCTCCTTGATCTAGCCTCAGAGCTCAATGGCCCCCTATGCTCTCCACATTGTGAGTGTAGGATCTCATCCTCTCACTTGACACTGCTACACCCGATACTCTCTATAGGATATGATGTCTATCCCGATTGCCATTAGCTATTCCTGGTAGTATCTAGCCTCACCTAGGGCATCCTGTAACCTAGATATACGCATAGTCTTTGGTGTCTAATAGGTCTCAACCCCTATACCTATCCTACGAGACCCTATCCCACTCCTGCCTATGAATTAGGACCTAGTCCCGGTGCCTGTGGTGGTGCCCCGCCCTATGCCTATATCTGGGCTTGTAAGACCCCAATCTATGCCTAGGTTGTGGAAAAATGGCCCTGTAAACCTGCCACTTGTGCCTATAAGGCCACCACCTAACCATCACCCTCCTCTCCATATCCATCCCCTCCATTGGCCATCCTGGGCATATAGATTAGCCACTGTACATGTAGCTTTTGCTACCTCCACCTCTCGAGATCTCTAGTGTGTCCGCACTATACCCAAATCGGGTAATCAGAGTAGCCACGTGCCCCTATAGGGAATCTCTACACCGTGACAATTGCATTTGGATCCGGCTGCCCGGTTTGGGTGGTATGGCTCATAAATAAGCCACCCACAATGTCTATACATGTTTGTGCACTCACCATCATCTATCCGCCAATCCACTACCTACTCTCCTATCTTGTGGGCACTATCTAATTTGTGGTAGATGTAAGGGCCTCTCCATGTCATCTCTCCGGTACTATGGGAAGGGCAGAGGTACATCCTATAATAGCTCAAACTACCACTAGACTCTATCCACGGGATCATCTCGTGCTCCCTGGCACGGTGACCCTGTATCCATCTCAAAAGTTAGAGCTCAGCTAGCTCCTCATGCATATGCCTATATGAGGGGAATCCCACATACGACCTCCATATAATGTCCACTCGGAAAACCCCTCCAATAACCACCAAAAATAGGCCACATCATGTGTAGGCTGTCATATCTCCGCTCCCCAATAGCCGACACCCATCACCTATACCCCACCCACACAAATCTTAGTGGGAATGCATCAACTTGGGGCATCCCTACTGGCCACACACAAGCTATGTGCTCATAAGCCCAACAAAGTGTAGTAAGAAGGTACAACATAAGCTGAACTCTGTTCGACCACCCATAGGCCCATAACTCTCCGTACATCTCGCACTAGGATTGCTTTGGTGCCTAGGAAAAGTGGGTCTCCTCTATCATCATGTCATGGAGTACCCCCATCAATGATCAGGGAAAATGTCCACCTCTCGCATCCGGCGGCTGCAAAGCAAAGACACTACCTCCATCAAGCAGAACCACTAGCCTCATCTCCTGTGGACGAGCTAGGTACATCTCTCCATATCAAATGTTGGCACTATGGAATGTCAGCTCATCCATCCCCTCACCAAACACCATCAGCATCAACTCCTCTGAGGCCTCGGAGGAGATCGAGTAGACTTGTGTACCTAATATGGGTAGCTATAGAATCCTGAACACATCCTCCAAGGTGATAGTGATCTCACCCGTTGGTAGGTGGAACATGTTGGTCACGGAATCCCATCTATCGATGAGTGCAACCATCAAACTAGGATGCCAAACTACATGCCGGTATGGCCGGACTCCACTCAAGCCCACCACCTCCACATGCTGCAGCTCCTTAGGGTCGTTGCGCACGCTGCACTATCACAAGCAGGGGTGGAACCCTATCCCACATGCGTAGCTGATCTCTCCCCTACATCTAATACAACCAATACATTAATCTACATTTATCACACCCACATTTTCCCCCTATCATTTCCTAACAACCTACTTTACTCCTACCCATCTTAATCAACCTAACTGTGGCACCTTTGGCCCCTTATCCCCCAAAACCTAATCGATGTTGGTTCCCTTTCACCAACCCCGGTCACCCTTTACCGAAGCATCGGTCACTTGTTTTGTGACCAATACTAGTTCAACCTTACTAACGCCGGCCAAACTTGACCGACATCGGTCCATGTCACAGTAACAACCCATGATCCCCAAAACCCCCTTTCTCGAAAACCCGCCCTTGCCCTTTTACCCACCTAAAATTACCTAAACTACCCTTTCATCTCAACCCATCCCCCCTCTCCCATTTATTACCCTCCCCATTCCTATTTTACCCACTTTTCCTCCCATTCCCAAATTTTATTCTTTTCCCCACCCACGAAAATAACAAAAAAACAAAAACAAACAATAACTACAAAAACCATTTACTAATCATCGAATCTATCTAACCAACTATAACTAAAGTTGTATACTTACCTCATCATGCTTCTATCATCTTGTGGCATGTGCAGGCTGCTGCGCAGTGATGGCCCACCCGATCCCCCTCTCCAACCTCTGCCATCACTAAATCTCTACTCGCATCTCCAACTAATCGAATCCCATGCACCAATCCTGTGGACCCACATCTCCAACCAATCACCCACCGTTCACACCGCCAACTCAATGATTCCTTCCATCTAGACGCTTTGGTCTCTTTTCTCTCTCTTTTGTCATTTTCTCAATTAGCTAAATGACAAATGAATAACAAAAAACACGGATTTTTTTATAACCAACCCGACCTAACTCGACACCGGTTTACCCTTCACCGGCATCGGTCTTGTGCCCTACCTTACCATGGTTGGTTTCCCTATACTGGCATTAGTTACCCTTGACTAGCATTGGTCACCCTCTCTTGATGTAATCTAACATTTTACCCTATTACCCTACCCATAACTCTTTTGGTTTCCACACCTAACCCTTACCCTAATAATTTTCACCATCCAACCTCTACCCAAACCATTTACCTCACCCTCTAGACCTCATCATTGACTGCATACCCTTGTCCTCCTTTGGGGACTCCTTATTTTACCCCTACCTTGGCCTTACCTATGCCATGACCTAGATATTTGGACCAAGACCATCACTAGTGACCTTTAACCTCATGTGTTCGTTATACCATGTGCTTTATGTTACCTATGTTGTTGACCTAATGACCTTACCTAGCCTATTGTCATGACCATTTATCTTGACCCTACCTTTGGTGTACTAGAATATACCTAAACATTCCTGCACCTAACCTACATCATGTTTCCTAACCATATTCTATACCTTGGATACCGGAATCACTTTAACCTTGTTTGGATAAACCTATCAACCTTAGACAATATAGAGCTTTCCTACTCTTCATCCACGGTAACGTGTTGCGGTTTATACATGTGTGTGCATTTGACTGTTACTACCTTTGACCTTGACCCATTACCTAGATTTCCCACATATACCATCAACCCTCTTTTCCCCTATTAACCACAATCCACTTTCTCACATTTTCCTTTTATCAATCCACTCACCGATTCCGCCTTTGGCCTCGTCGGTTCTTGGTTTGAGGGGGATCACCTTTACCCACACTTGGGGCAACCACATCTTATTTTTGTTAGCATCACTTAGCAATACAAGCTACACAACAAAAAGGGAAAAATGTAACACTAGAATTAGGTCACACTCCCCTTTGGTCCCTCGACAAATAAACACCCTTCATCACATTAACCTATCCATGGCCCCCTTCACCTCACTAATATTAATTTAATTAATTTAATTAAATTAATTATTATCCTCACCATATTTGTTATTCAAATATATTAATTTAGATAATATCCACACATACACCTCACCTGGACACCTCATTAAGCCAACTCACCCTAAGACCTATTCTTAGTAAGTTGCCATAACTAACTAAGACTTACCCAAACCCTAAAAATCAATGCCTACATTCTCTCTAACCACATTCCCACATGCATACAAGACACTTCCAATCTAATCCATGGGTTAATGACACAATACCCCAAAAATCAAGAGGATCTCCCTAGTTTAGTAAACCTAGGAAATCCTACCTTGACCGATGCCAGTTACCCCTAACTGTCGCTAGTTAAGCAGGAACCACCGTCGGTCACCTTTTAATCCCCAAAACAACCTTATTTTGAAGGTTTTCAAAACATTGGGAAAATTCCTGAGAGATATCTCATCTTCTCGAGAATGCATTTCAACAAGAACACGTATGAAAGGAAGGAGATCAAGCATTTTTTCTTACACAAACATCCAACAATAACCAGCACAAATTTGATCCAATCAAGTGAAAAGGAATGCACATGCAACCCATGCAGGATATTTCCAATGTTTGGTGATCCTCAACAACATTCAACCTCTTACCAGCACCTTCATCCATCACTCGCGAGGCATCCGAACGGGTTCTAAGTAAGTAGAATGCTATACTCCTTTGGTTCATTGCTTTCATCATTATATTGTCATTCTTTGTTCTCTATTCCATCCACATACCGCCGTTAATACTCACCCCTCCATATACCCATTAAAACTTTTCCAAATCCCTCCCAAACCACCTAATACCTCATTCCAACCAACCAAAGTCCTTTGTGCAATCACAAAGGAGACCCAAAACTCATTTTGTGGCATTCCCAAAATTCCACAGTAACCGGCACTAGTTACACCCAACCGCCATCGGTCACCCTTAACCGGCATCGGTCTTTGTATTTTCCCATACAACCTAGAATAGTGACCTATCCACCTAATTCCACATCACCCTTATTCACCTGTGATCTTCCTGAGACCTCTGTCAAACCTGTAGAGACCCAGAACTAGTTACTTGACCTTTGGATCTTATTTTAACTTAGCCTATTAGATTAGATCTTTCTTATTGTGTTTCAAGTGAGATACCTAAATCATTTCAAATTACAATAGGATTTATTTTACTACCCACATTAAATTGTTTTAAACAGTGGATTGACAGCCATCTAGGAAGTATCACACTTCTCGGATCTAGCACACGCTAGGTAGTTCACTACACATATTGTTTAACTCTTTTTGGTGGTCTTGTTTTCCATTACAGGTAGTTCCTCCTAGCCAAAAGGAAGCTCTCATGATCAGTTGTGGATTCAAAAGTCATACATGTGCAATAACCCATTAACCAACATTTGAACAGTGTTCCTCCTACGCCTGCAATTACCCTATCTGTTTCATTAATATTTTGAAGAAATGTCTAAGAATAAGGTGAAACACTCACTAGTATACTCTTACAAAATTTGGCCTTGTTTCGCTAAGATATTGCCAATACATGGACCTCTCTTCCTTATAACAAATAGGATTAAAATTATTTTTTTAGCTTCTTAAAAACATCCCACTCTGTAATTGGAGGAAGCTTTTAACAACCAATGTATAAACATAACTTTCAAACCTAGTTAAAGAATTTTTTTCAATTCTAACCGAGCAAAGGAAACTGTTGACTTTCATTAATTTAATGCAAATTGAAATATACCTCCATTTGAGCTATCCAATGGTCTAGGTTCTTAACTCTCAAGTATCCATCATAAAGCTGAATTTGTAAGGAGAAGGTGTGGGAATGGCATGGTATGACTCTTCTTTACAAACCTCTTCTTCATAGTCTTCGATGTCTCATTTGGACCACAAAGTTTCTCCATGAGTAGTCCCATGATGGAATCCAATTTCCTAATGGACAAGGAAATATTTCCCACATCTTTAGATAGACTTACCACATTTGCCTCCAACTTATAGAAACACTCTTCACCACTATCATTTGCATCTTCTCTATGAGTCATATCCCAAATTTGTTGCTTCCACTATGTTATAAAAATTGTTGCTTCAAAAGTAATAAGGCTACCTTCATCACTTTCTTTTCCCTTTCAGGTAAAGGGCATCTAACGTAATCTCAACACAAGTTAACCACACAAAAACTAAAATCATAACCTCTCTCGATACCAATCTGATTTATAAAATGTTGAATTCTAACAATAAACTAATCACTATGCTCATGAAATATGAATGAAATATGTGAGTTCTTTATTAACTAATTTATTTTGCAATAACAACACATAATTGTACTAAAATTTGAGAAAAGAGAGATAAAAGGAGACAAGATTTATCCTAGAGAAACCCAATGTGGGAAAAAATCCATTGGGTGAGAAAATTTTCTCCCCTTCACTATGTAATTCTCCAATAATACAACTTATTGCCACTAACTAGCCCTCAAGAAGGATGAACATGCCTAATTATATCTACTTGCTCAAAATCTCTCAACCAATGAATTACTCTGCTCAAATGAACAAACACGAAAGAATTCAACTTCTCTAACTTTTCTCACATTATAATTCACCCAAAATTACTTGTTGTAATCCTTTTACAATCTTGTGTTTATGCTTAATTTTCTTAGGGATGTGTGAAAAGATGAAACATATTTATTGGGAAGCTCAAACATTCTCAACTATTAAGATCTCAAATTCTATAGTTGTATTACAGTAACCGCCACTCTGCAGAGATTGGCAATTACACAACCGCTTCTCTAGACAGATTAGTAGTTGCATTCTCGACAATGAGAAATACCAAAAACAAAACAATAATGTCTTGTAACGTCATTCGAAGGTGTTTGGGTCACCCTATCCTAAATGGACCATCTTATGAAGATAAAAACAATCGAGAACCTATAGAGTAAGTATCAAATATAGATATTACATAGAATTGGGTATTTCGATCAATTTTGGATCGGGGAGTTCATTATTCCATCCACACATCTATTTACATTAGTACATCTAGCTATCATTTGCTATCACGTGCACTTACACAAGGTATTCTTATGGCATGATACTATCACACATGCATAAGAAATAAATGGATTTTGATATGTAGTGTAGCGCTCAATCATAATTTTACTCGGTTGGGTGATTTTTGTGTTCAATATGTGATGAAGATAAAACACTAAAATTCATATACAAAACTGATCAAAGTGAGTATAGCAATCAAATTACACCTTGGCTTTGATAATGAGGATCATCATAAGCTTATAATGGCTTAAAAATTGTAAAATTAACAAATGAAAATATGAATGACACCTTCACTATCATACCCTACAATCATGACCTTGTTCTAAGGTTTAACTACCTTCATGCGTGGTTCATGAGCAAAGAAAGACCAAACTTACTTGTTTAGGCCTAGACTACCCTATACTCCAGTTTTCTAACCTCTAGACCAAGCATGTAATCTGTTTCTCCCTTAATCCACCTCATTTACCTCACCTCATTTTTATACTATTCATACACCTAAAGAAAACTTGGATCCAACCTACAATTGACTCATAACCACCCAAAACATCAAAATCCTCTACCTTGTCAAGGTTGGTCTCTCTATGCCCTTAAGATAAGGTATTCTTGCAATAATTAGGTATATGGGTCTCTAGATCTACCAAGAAGTTTATATGAACTTCATTGATCATCGTTTATCATACCCAATGTTCTTGCAAAAATCAAGCTCCCAACCTTGCATATGCTCCTTTTCTACTTTTACCTTCTAAGCTTATTAAGCCCAAACTAGGTCTTCCTAACTACATTGTCAAGATTATATTCACTATCCCTTGGTTCCCAAGTGCAATAAATTTATTATTAAGTACCCACTAAGCCATTATTTCACTCTCCTAACTTTCAGGTTTAGATTCTCTAGTTATTACTCACCTCCTTTGCAAGGTTTCCTTCTTAATTAGGTTTTGATTGTGCATGGTGACTTTATTCACACACTGTTAGCTTTAACTCAAGGTTGTACTAGTAAAACATTGAATTTCCTCCTTGAAATCTTGAAGGGTCCTCCCACCATTACTTGTACTGATTTTCATGCCTAAAATCCTAAATATGATGCCTCTCTCTACAAACCTTGGTTAATACCGAGAAGGGACTTTTATAATCGATATAAAGAAAATCACAATAAAATGAACAATATCTCAAATCAGAGGATTAAAATGATACGTTAGCACTGTCATGTGAATATTATCATGATGATCTTACCAATAAACCTTAACGCATTTCCAAATCTCATAGTTCCTCTCAAATTTCATTGTCTGTTGTGAAGAAATAAGGGTTTCACATCCCTGTTTTAGTCTTTCTAGTCATCAAGCTCTTGAATCACTATTTCAAGCTCTATATTAGATTAGGATATTCCTATAAGATGGTCTCACTTTATCTCACCATCAAAATTATCTTCTTTTTACCGTCCTTCTTTCTCAAAGTTAACTTTCATACATGTAATCACCCTAAGTACCCTAGTCTAGCTAGTTTAGTTTTGGTCAAGATTTGAAGTCTCCCAAAGAGTTGGACATACACACACCGCTATGAATTAGCAATCACTTCGTGTTCTCTCCCTTATGGAAATATCGTGAATGCACATCATATTTTTGGGTAAAAGTGGACAAAGGCACTTATAGTTTCCCGAGAACTAGATGTTGTCTACTAGGAAAGAAGCCACTCAATCTAGGTTGTATGATCTTCAAAGCATAAATAACAACAATCAAAGACTCCTTGCCATGCATGAACTAATTTATCAACACAGAGTCACATTCAACTCATAAAAACTTGTCAATACTCGGATAAAATGCACATCGTAGATCTTTTTAGCACTCACAATTGCTATCGAAAAACATACACATGCTTCAACCAATGACCATTTAGTTATGAGATCAAGGACTTCTCATATGCACAATAAAAAATACTAAGAATATACAAGGATCATCAAAAAATGTTTTTTCCTCCTTCAAGATCATGAAAGAAGTATCAAAACTAAGTTTCTCTCGCCATTACCTTCCTTGAAACTTCAAATTTTGATTTATATCTGAATAGAATGAGGAATATAGTTACATTTCAAATTTATAGTCCTTTTACCAAGTTCTAACCAAATAGGCTCTTATACCACTTGGTCACATGAGTTTAACACTAGATTTCTTAACTTAAAGACTCTAATTATTGTTTTCTCATTCAAATTATGACTTATAGTCCCTAAAGAGGACCTAAGACACTTAATTATATATCATTCCATCATTTTTCAAGCTTAAAATCTCTATGAGTTCATGAAAACAACAATAGCAATCCAAAAATGGCCTCCACATTCAAATTTTACATTTTACAGGGAAATGCTCAATTTTAATTTTGAAGAAACTAGACATCCACTAACACCTAAAAATGACTTAAATTAACCCCTAGGACTCATGAACATAATTGAAAAACCAAAAAATGAATGTTTTTCATCATATGTACACTCTAGAGTTGATACTCCTAGATCGAGTTAGACTCCCCATATTACATCTTTTCTTTCCAGGATTTGATGTAGTTTGAGGGTTTTGCATGTTAACATCTCTTTACAAAAGTTATAAGTGAATTCTACAATCAATGTGTGACATACAAATTCTCAAAAGAGACTATCACTAAGAATATTTTGACACTAGAAAAATCATGTTTTGATCCCCTACGTAGTCACAGACACCCAGAAGAGGTCTCTGGTGCTTAGGTACCCTCGCCCTAGTCCAAACACCCTTCTCTAGAATTATCCGATAGTTTAAGAATTTTTGTGCTCATTTGTCACAGTTTTCTCTTCATGTTCATCAATTTTCTAATCCAAATTAGTTCCAGGGATAAAGTAAATCAAATAAGTCATTCTTTCCCTGTCTTTCACTTATGGTTTCATAATTTTCTAGTTTATTTCTTGTGTCATCTTGTATCTAGTGAGTTTATCATAGTTTACATATAATGCATTAAATTATAACATGGGTATCAAATGGAAAATAGTCAAGATAGATTGATTCAAGGCTTAAAAATCATGCCTTTCTCATGGGGTCCCTCGGCATTTTTTCTAACTCTCCATGTCCAAGAAGAAAAGAGCAAGTTCTAAAAAGGGTGAAAAAGTTGCAAAACCAAGCTTGGGGCAAAAAAAAATCATGAAAAAATCGGCTAAGTCCTAGTCCAGCAGAATTGAGTCATGGGACAGCTTGGGACGCTATGGGCGCGAACCGGCCAAAAGCATTAAATTCTGGTCCCCAAGGTCCCAGGCAGCAATGTTTCGGGGACATCCAAGAAGGGCGCGCGGGACGTGAAAAGGGCGAACCAAGCCAAGGAAAAAATCATGAAAATTGATAAGTCCTAGTTTAAGTGTGGGACAGGTTGGGACGTCGGGGCACGAACTGGACGCCGTGAGGACACAGCAAGTGGGACATCGATGCCGGGACGCGAAAGGGCGAACCAGCCGAAAGTGGAAAAAAATTGCCAAAGTTTTGTTTGGGGAACCAAGAGTACGCCGGCATACTGTCAGGACAATAGGGCGGATCGAAAGAATTTTCCCTGATGTCTGCACAAAGTGGGCCAAGAGATGCATGAGACGCAGAGAGATAAAAGAGCCGAGAGCGAATGGAAATGTGCCACGTGTCTTCACCTCAAAGAGGGACAGGAAGCCCGAATCGGTGGATCGAGAAGAATTTGTCCTGACATTTGGGACATCCGGGCCAAAAATACGTGAGGGATGCGAAAAGACCGAAAATCCACCAACAAATCAGAAGAATGTGTGTCTGCGTGTCACAAAGGGGCGAGGAAAGGGTAAAAATTTTTACTAAGTGTTTTTGGCCAAGTTTTAAAGGGAGCGAAGTTGGGAGCGCTGGCCCGAGCCAATAAGAAGAGGACGCGTGTCCTAAAGGAGAAGGGGAGTGTGGAGCTTGGGAGGACTTGGAGAATTTGGAAAAGTTTTGGCCAAAAACTAAAAGGTAAAAGATGCCCCCGCACCCTTGTCAACCAACCAAAGCGTGCCACGTGTCCCCAATGGGCACGGGGAAAAATGGAAAATTTTCCAAAGAGTTAAAAAGGTCAAAATTTCAAAGGAAAGCCCGCGGAAAGGTGGAGGAGAGAGAATTGCTCTTCAATGAACAAAGACCGACACGTGGCATCCGACCAGGAGCGGAAATTTTTCAAAAAATTTCCAAAATGCAAAAAGGTCAAAATTTAAAATTTTTTGCCCGACATCCGTTTTTTGGGCCGTTTTGCCCTAAAACTTCAGACCTTCATATCTTTTGATCCAGAGCTCGGATTTGCACGTTCTTCATATCATTGGAAAGCTTATGAAATTATCTACAGGATTTCATGGTCAATTTTGAATTTTGGTTTAGTTTCAAGAGAGAAAATTCAAAAACGGCTCTGGTACGTGTCCATGGGTAGAAATGACCTTTCAATGACCAAATTTAATGCAGATGGGTCGCATTCTCCTCCAATTTGGTCAAAAATGATAGGGTATGGGTTTGTAAGGTCCCCCATGCTGATTTAATGCATTTTTAGTCAATGAGGAATGGGCTCCCATGTTTTGTATGTTTTCTCTCTCCTGGGCTCGACCCATGCAATGTAAAAGCCAGATTTGGCTCATTTCAAAAGGGGGAACATTTTTTGGCATAGAAAACTTCTTCTTTCACCTCCAGCAAGTGATTGTTGCAAGAATCAGACCTCTTCAAAGATTGTAATAGGTTTTCTACCTCTCTGAGGTTGTAATGCAGTGGTTTTGACATTGGAAATGATAATGCAAGCTTTGTGAATGGGTTTCAGTCCTTTGTTTGTATTATTTGCTTCATTTCAGATCCTAAATTATATCTTATCAGCCTGTGTATGTTTTATGTTGCAATCTTTGGTTTGTGTCTATTTGCATGACAAAAATATTCACCACTCCTTTTGGTGCATCACCATCTTTAGTTAGTTTCAATTTTTGCATTTCTATCCCTGTCTCCTTGCAATTTAGAGTAGGATTAGGATCTGAACCTCTGTAGTTGTGCAAATATAGATCTAAATCAGAGGAGTTTGAGGAACCAGCCTCTAATCTGGAGATTCCTCTCTCAGTTTCACAAGTCCCACACTTGGAGAGAGGTTTCCATGTTGTGCAATCACACTGGATGCCTAAGACATCATTTAGAACCTTGATTTGCATCCAGGGGTGCTGTGATTTTGCACTAACAGTTTTGGCACGCCGGGTGGGACACTAGAGGTCTCATTTTTATTGCAGCAAAGTTGATGTGCATCTGCTGCAATTTTCTTGCTTGAAAAGAGCTATTATTTGCATATCTGGTGACTCCAAGGGGAAGAATCAACTGGTTTCAGCAAAGGCAGCCTCGAAAACTCATGAGAAGAGTCACCACAAGGTCAAGAGTTGGAGAAGAAGAAGTGTTGTTTGAATACCTGCAATTATCTCCAAGAAGAAGGCAAAGAGGAAGAAGGATTCAAAGGTCTCCATCTCCACCAAACAGAACTCTCTCAACTCCTCCACCTGGTAGGCCTTTCATTCAGTCAACAAGGGTTTTAAGACCAATTAGAATGGCACAAAACAACCCCTATGTCAACTTCACAGGAAGCAGCCCACTTGCCCTCAATGCACAACATCCAATTCCTATTGCAGCCTTGAAGAACATTCCCTACTTCACTGGAGAAAATCAGACTACTCCAGGTGATCATGTTAAAGATATTGCTAACCTTTGTGTAATCCATGAAATCAATGAGATGCAAGTGGCTGTCAAGTTACTGGCATCTTCATTCAAGGGTAAAGCATTGCAATGGTTTAGGAGCCTTGGAGCTGGTTCTATCACAAATTGGAATCAGCTGTGTATAGCACTTCATGAGCAATTTGGAGAAAAGGGAGACAACTTGTCTCTTTTGGAGCAGCTGACAACCATCAAGAGAGCTCCCAATGAGCAGCTGACCGATTTCAACTTCAGATTTCAAAAGACTTGGGAGAGAATTCCAGTGGCAGTCAAGCCAACAACAGAAGGTGCTTTTCTCTACTATCTCAAAGCTCTAAATTCTGATATTTCTATGTTGATTCAGTCCATGGGAGGCATAACTATCCCTATGGCTTATAGCATTGCCATTAGGGCTGAAAATTGTTTGATCCAAGCTGGCAAACTTGCCCCTAGACCTCCCATGCCATTGTTTCCAAGTTTAGAGAGTCCAAACACCAATCAAGCACCTAATTTGGCTCCTTCTCCCACTCCTAGAAATCAGAGTTCAAATGAAGCTTCCACTTCATCTCCAAGTGCCCCAAATGAGCTTCAAGAAGTCATGAAGCAATTGCAAAACCTAGGCAATGAGCTGGTTACTCTCAAAAGGCAGCAAGCCCAAGGTTTTAGACCTTCTTATCAACCCCAAGCTCAGCCTAATAGGCAGCCATACCAACCACAAAGGCCACCTAATCCAGCTGCAAATATGAATCAAACAAGGCCTCCTGCCAATAGACCATTTCAGCCCTATAATCCAAATGCCATATCTGCCTCTAAGGCATTGGTGCCAACACAAAACAACATTGCCTAGGAGTATGATTGGTGTTTTCCATGCAATGAGCCTCATAACCAATCCATGTGCTTCAATGGTGCTTTGAATCAAGCATTAATGGTGACAACTACTGGTGTGGAGGGTGAGGGCAGTCAAGGAAACAACCAACAACAAGAAACATTCCAACAGCAATCAGCCCCAAATGACACCACATTGGTAAATTGGCAAGTAGAGGATTTTTGTGGCATGAACCAGGTAGTTTCTCAAGGTGTTGCAGCCAACACAAGGTCAAAAAGGAGGAATTTGGGTGAAGAACAGCCATTAGCCCCAACCAATCCATGACCTTCCATGGTTCCACAAATGGTTGGCAAACAAAATCCAATTTCAAATGCACAAGGGCAGCCAAGAACAGCCCCTAGGCCAACTCAAATACCAGTTATTGCTGCCCACATGCAAGGAGTGAATGTGCAAACCAAGGGACAACAAAGAGATCCTTCATCACCATTCAATATCATTGATCAGATGAAGAAGACAAATGTCAATATATCAATGTGGGAATCCCTATCTATCCTAGGCCAAAGAGATCTGCTGCAAGCTGCCATGAAGGACTGGCCAACTTCAAATCAGCAAGTTCAGATGCAAGACAAAGTGCTTACAAATGCTGCCCAGCCTGAGGGAAATCATGGAGGACAAAGCAAGGTAAAATGTTGAAACCCCCTCCTTTCTATGTTTCATTGATCATTGGAAATCAGCTAGTGCACAATTGCATGATAGACTCCGGGGCAAGTAGCTCAGTAATGCCTAAACAAATAGCTGATCAGCTAGGGCTCCAGTATGAAACAATATCCAAAGGGGTAGTGCAGCTGGATGGGACAAAGCAATAACAACAGTTGGGGTGATTAGAAACTTGAGTCTTACCTTGCATGCATGTCCAAATGTTGTTGTTTTACAAGATGTATCAGTCATAGACCTTCCACCACTCTTTTGCCCTATGCTTGTCAAGGGACTTCACACCAAGATTGGGGGATATTTGTCTACTGATTGGTCACACATGCTGTTCAGAACGAGGTATGGAACTAAGGCTACAATCAGGTCTAGAACCTATTGCAAACTTCCACATTGAGCCTTACACTCCAAGTCAGATTAATGCCAATTGCTCAGCATTTGATCAAGAAGATCACCCAAGCACTGATGAGGCTGACACCAAGGTTGGAAGCATCCCGGATCTAACTCTTGATGAATGGGCAAACAAGATACATGCATTTGATCCTTATCAAGAAGTGGAAGAATCTGAGCTAGGGGTCTATTGCATACACGAAGAAAATCAGCCTATTCCTAGCATCACCAAGCCAAACCACAAAGATGACAATGAGGTATGGCAGCTGTTTTTTGATGGATCAAGGAGTAGACAAGGTGCAGGAGGTGGAGCTATGCTTGTTTCACCTCAAGGAGTAAAGTACTATTCAGCTTTTAGATTTCAGTTTGCATGCTCCAATAACACTGCTGAATATGAAGCCTTAGTGCAAGGGATGCATTGGGCAATCAAGAGAGGAATAAAGAACTTGCAAGTCTTTGGGGACAGTGAATTGATTGTAAATCAGGTCAAGGGACAACATGCTGCCAAGAATGATCTTCTCAAGTGCTACAAGAACAGGGTGTGGGACCTCATGGAAGATTTTGAGGGTTTTGGCATCAAATCCATTCCTAGGAAAGAGAATCAAGCTGCTGACAGGCTTGCAGCAGTAGGGGCAGCCTTTGACATTGTGGAAAGCATTCAACAAGACAAGGTACAACCAAACATCCACGTGATTGTGAGGCCTTCAGTGCCGGATAACAATGTTAGTTGGCAAGTGTTTGAGAATGACCAGCAAATCATCCATTTCTTGTAAGAAGAAGCTGAGTTCTCAGCCAAGAATCAAGAAAAATTGGAACAGCAATATGGTGACCAAGTGGTACAGCTGAGAACTAACAAGCTGCCCAAGGGACTTATCACTTTGGAGTCCATTTTTAACCCCAATGATCAGTTTAGAAAGGAGAAAGCAAACATTCAGGTCAAGAGAGAGGATTCAGTATCCATCTTGGTAGAAGAGAACAAACCATTGCAAATTGGAAGGATGACAACTGAACAAGAAAGGTATGAGTTCATACAACTGTGTCAAGAGTTCCCTGACGTGTTTTCTTGGAGCTATGAAGACTTGAAAGGTTTCAATCCCAACTTAGCTCAGCATACCATCGAATTGGATCCAAATACTAAGCCTGTCAGGCAGAAACAAAGACCAGTCAATCCACACATGGAGCCTCTCATGAGGAAAGAATTGGACAAGCTGATTGAGTCAAGGATCATATTCCCAATCAAGCATTCTAGTTGGGTTGCCAACTTAGTTCCAGTCAGAAAGAAGAGTGGAGAGATCAGATTGTGTGTTGACTTCAGAGACTTGAATAGAGCCTCTCTCAAGGACCATTACCCACTCCCTTCCATGGAGCAAATCTTGCAAGTTGTGGCTGGCTCCGAGAGGTTTTCACTACTTGATGGCTACTCAGGCTACAATCAGATTATGGTGAAGGAAGAGGACCAGTTCAAGACAGCCTTCACAACCAAATGGGGAACTTTTGCATACAGGAAAATGCCATTTGGGCTGTCCAACGCTGGTGCTACCTTCCAAAGGGAAATGGACATGGCATTCAAAGGTTTGATTAACAATGTGGTGCTGATTTACCTTGATGATATCACTATTTTTTCCAAAATGCAGCAGACCACCTCTCTCATTTGAGACAAGTCTTCACGAGGTGCAGGAGATTTGGAGTGTCTTTGAATCCTAAGAAGTGTATCTTTCTTGCACATGAAGGAAAGCTCCTTGGCCATATTGTCTCCAAAGAAGGATTAGCAATTGATCCAGAGAGGGTTGAAGCCATAAGAGCACTACCATTGCCAAGCCACAAGAAAGCCCTTCAGAGTTTCTTGGGAAGGATAAACTTTGTTCAGAGGTTTGTCCCAGATTTTGCAGCCCTTGTCAAGCCCATCACCAAAATGTTAAAGAAGAGCATGGCTTTCAAGTGGACAAAGAAGGCAAGGAGAGTTTTGAAGCAATCAAAGAAGCCATCTCCTCAAGCACCAACTCTCATCAACCCGGACTTCTCCAAGGATTTCATCCTCTATGCATTTGGAGGTAATGACACTATTTCTGCCATTTTGGTACAGCAGAACAAGGATAATGATGAGCAGCCAATTGCCTTCTTCAGCCGGAGCCTAGATGACTATGAGGTGAGGTACTCTTTTATCGAGAAGCATGTACTTGTAGTAATCAGAAGCTTGAAGAAATTCAAGCATTTAGTCTCAAACAACAAGGTCCAGTTGCTGGTCTCACATGCTGGGGTTAAGGACTTCCTCCTCAACAAGGATTTGAATGAGAAAAGGGCAGGTTGGATCACCCGTGTCATGGAGTATGACATTGAGATCAAGATCACCAAGCTGGTAAGAGGGAAAGGATTGTGTGAGCAGCTGGTTTTGGGGAAGCAAAAAGAAGTATGCAATGAAGAAGAGGCTGTTTTTTGATAGTCCAAGACAGCCATGAGCCAAGTGGCAATCAAGAAGAAGACAATGCTGCCCCCACTCCTTGCTGGACCCAAGGTATTATACACTTCCTAGGCATAGGCCTATGCCCTCCGGAGATGAACAAGACCCAAAGGAGACACTTCAGATTGCAGGCTGTCCCGTATGCCATTGTTGATGGAGTTTTGTTCAAGAAAGATGTGAATGGAGTGCTGTTGAGATGCATTAGCACAAATCAGATTCAAAGGGTGTTGGAAGAGTTCCATGGTGGACCAGCTGGTGGTCATTTTGCACCAAGAGTGACAGCTCTAAAAATCATGAAGGCTGGTTATTATTGGCCTAAAATCTTCAGTGATTGCTATGCATGGATCAAGAGGTGTAAGAATTGTGCATTCTTCACAGGAAAAGAGAGACTTGCTGCCCTTCCATTACATCCAATCTCAGTTGACCAGCCATTCATGCAATGGGGTTTGGACTTCATTGGAGTCATTAATCCCAATTCAAGCCAAGGGCACAAATGGATTTTGACAGCCACAGACTACTTCACCAGATGGACAAGTAAGAGAGCACTCAAAGAGGCAAATGAGTCTAAAGATCTTAGACTTTTATGAGGGGATAACAACCAGATTTGGTGTACCTGCTACAATAATCTCTGGATAATGCTTTGGCATTCATTGGATCTAAGGTGACCGAGTGGGCTGTCAAGAACGGGATCTACCTAAGCACTTCATCAAACTATTACCCTCAAGGTAATGGCCAGGCCGAGTCTACAAACAAGAACTTGTTGAGGATCATTAGGAGGACTCTTGACGAGAATCAGAGGTCTTGGCATACCAAACTGAAATCAGCCTTATGGGCTGATAGGATAACTCCCAAAAGATCCACAGGTAACTCTCCATTCAAACTTGTCTATGGAAGAGAGGCAATCTTGCCCATGTCACTTGAGTTGCCAACATTGGAACTCATGAAGCAGCTGGAGTTGCTAGAGTTTGAGCCCATGGAGGTGAGGTATGCAGAGTTGATGGAGCTGCAAGAGATCAGAAATCAGGCATCCCAAGCAATGGAAAAGGATCAAGCTTTGATCAAGAAGACCTTTGATAGAAGGCCAAGGATAGATCTTTTCAGGTTGGAGATCTAGTGTTGAAATGGGATGTGGATAGAGCAAAACCGGGAAGGCATTCAAAATTTGATGCCATTTGGAGTGGCCCATACATGGTCACGAAGTGCAAGAACAACAATGCTTTCCAATTGGCCCCATCGATGGTGAAGAACGCAGATTCCAAGAAGGAATCTATCTCAAGCGTTGCTTCTAGAGGGAAATTTACCACCTTGTAAATATTAGATTAGATTTTCATTCCTCCAAGTGCTTGTGCACATTGTTTTGCTGTAGGTTAGTTTTGTTTTCCCTAAGTGCTTTGGCACAGCTTGCTGTCCATGGAGATGTTTTGTAGTCCTTGCTTCCATCAGGTGATATTCCATCTTCCTCCTTGCACATTCTAAGTCAGTTGGGGTTCTAAACAGAATATTTGATGACTCCATGCCCAATGGATCGCTTTCAAAACCGGTCATTTTCATCTAAAGCAGTGATGACCCCGCCTGAAGTCACAAATTGTTATCCAAAATTCACCCCAGGGGTAATTTTGATAACATGCATTAAATTCTTTAGTCCCAAGCAAGATAGATTGATTCAAGGCAAAAATCATGTTTCTGGGGTCCCCTCGGCTTTTTTCTAACTCTCCTATCCAAGAAGAAAAGAGCAAGTTCTAAAAAAGGGTGAAAAAGTTGCAAAAACCAAGCTTGGGGCAGAAAAAATCATGAAAATCGGCTAAGTCCTAGTCCAGTGGCCCTGGGATAGTTGGGACGTCGGGGCGCGAACCGGCCGAAAAGCCGCCAGCGGTCCCGCAGTGGGGGACATCGGGACGTGCGGACACGGACGCGAAAGGGCGAACCGGCCGAAGGTGGAAAAAATTGACCAAGTTTTGTCCGGGACATCGGACATTGGGCCAAGAGTGAGGACGCGGAAGGACGCGAACGAACGGCCGGATCGGGCCGGATCGAAAGAAGAATTTGTCCTGCCGGGGACAGCTTGGGACAAAGTGACAAAAGTACGCGTGGGATGCGGAGAGCCGAAAGAGCCGAGAGCCAATGGAAATGTGCCACGTGTTCGCTCAAAGAGGGACAGGAAGCCCGAATCGGGTGGATCGGAGAGAATTTGTCCCAGATAGTTTGGGACATCCGGGCCAAAAATACGCGAGGGACGCGAAGACCGAAAGAGCCGCCAACGAATCGAACGTGAATGTGACACATGTGTCACAAAGGAGGCAAGGGAAAGGGTAAAAAAATTTGACTAAGTGTTTTTGGCCGAAGTTTTAAAGGAGCGAGTTGGAGCGTTGGCCCGAGCCAATAAAAAGAGGACGCGTGTCCTAAGGAGAAGGGGAGTGCGGAGCTCGGGGAGGACTTGGAGAATTTGGAAAAAGTTTTGGCCAAAAAACTAAAAGGTAAAAGATGCCCCGCACCCCTGTCAACCAACCAAAGCGTGCCACGTGTCCCAAGTGGTGGGGCACGGGGAAAAATGGAAAATTTTCCAAAGAGTTAAAAAGGTCGAAATTTCAAAGGAAAGCCCATGGAAAGGTGGAGGAGAGAGAATTGCTCAGCGAACCAGCACCTGACACGTGGCATCCGACCGGCGGAGCGTGGAAATTTTTCAAAAAATTTCCAAAATGCAAAAAGGTCAAAATTTAAAATTTTTTGCCCGACATCCGTTTTTTGGGCCGTTTTGCCCTAAAACTTCAGACCTTCATATCTTTTGATCCAGAGCTCAGATTTGCACATTCTTCATATCATTGGAAAGCTTATGAAATTATCTACAAGATTTCATGGTCAATTTTGAATTTTGGTTCAGTTTCAAGAGAGAAAATTCAAAAATGGCTCTGGTACGTGTCCATGGGCAGAAATGACCTTTCAAATGACCAAATTTAATGCGTAGATGGGTCGCATTCTCCTCCAATTTGGTCAAAAATGATAGGGTATGGGTTTGTAAGGTCCTCCATGCTGATTTAATGCATTTTAGTCAATGAGGAATGGGCTCCACATGTTTTGTATGTTTTCTCTCTCCGGGCTCGACCCATGCAATGTAAAAGCTAGATTTGGCTCATTTCAAAGGGGGAACATTTTTTTGGCATAGCAAACTTCTTCTTTCACCTCCAGAAGTGATTGTTGCAAGAATCAGACCTCTTCAAAGATTGTAATAGGTTTTCTACCTCTCTGAGGTTGTAATGCAGTGGTTTTGACATTGGAAATGATAATGCAAGCTTTGTGAATGGGTTTCAGTCCTTTGTTTGTATTATTTGCTTCATTTCAGATCCTAAATTATATCTTATCAGCCTGTGTATGTTTTATGTTGCAATCTTTGGTTTGTGTCTATTTGCATGACAAAAATATTCACCACTCCTTTTGGTGCATCACCATCTTTAGTTAGTTTCAATTTTTGCATTTCTATCCCTGTCTCCTTGCAATTTAGAGTAGGATTAGGATCTGAACCTCTGTAGTTGTGCAAATATAGATCTAAATCACGAGGAGTTTGAGGAACCTGGATGCCTAAGCCTCTAACTCTAGAGATTCCTCTCTCGCCACAAGTCCCACACTCAATGGAGAGAGGTTTCATGTTGTGCAATCACACTATCAAGGATGCCTAAGACATCAACACTAGATGATGTCCTCCGTCCACCTCATTATCCTCACCTCTATCACGAATATGTTTTCATCACTATTTATTATGGCCTCCGTATCTTCCATATATTAGTATTTGTTACATGAACTTATCGCACTTCTCCACTTACACTTGGGAAGTCTTGGCTTGACTACATTGGTGAAAATTTGGATCCTAATCATATTGATATCACATTTCCCATGACTTTTGACCATGTTTCTATTTGAAATGATTCATTTATTAGCTATACAAAAATCATACTCACCGTTATGCACATGGTTTTCCTACAACCTTTCATTGATTAAGAATACATAATGGGCATGTACAATTTACACTTCAATGGTTCTTTATATGATCAACTCCATTTATTGCTTACTAGGTCTTGGACGCTTATTCATTTGGATTTGACCATGACAATGATGATCTCTTATATGATGTTACCTAATTCTTATTTACGTCATACACTTGGGGGGCATCACGCTCATTCTCCCCCTCTTAGCGGTATCGGGTGTCTATCATTTCTACTATTACGCTTCATGTTTCATACTTCTTATTTCTTAGCATTAATGTTACACAACTTGTATCATCATTACCCTATAATGTACTCTAGCTCCATGGTTCATACTTGAATACCGAGGGTCTAAATTTGAAATGTACCTCACACCATTCTAAAATTTATGCTTTGTGCTTCATGATTAATCTTTCTAAAACATCTCTTTCAAACCATTACCCTATGATGTAATCTAGTTCCATGGTTCATACTTGACTGCTAAGGGTCTAAATCTGAAATGAACCTCACACCATTCTACACTTTATGCTTTGTGTTTCATGATCAATATTTCTAGCACATCTCTTTCAAACCATTACCAAATGATGCAGTCTTGTACTAAGGTTCACACTTGACTATTGAGGGAATACTACATTCATGAACCTCACACACTACACATTTCATGTTCCACGCTTCACGATACATCTTTCTAGCATTCCATTCTCACACATCATATTACCCTATGACTCACTCTAGTTCCACGATTCATACTCCCCGCTTGAGGGTTTAAATCTAAAATGAAACTCACCTCTTCTACATTTTATGCTTTGTGCTTCATGATCTATCTTTCTATAATATATTTCAAAAAAATTCCAGATGACACACTATTGTTCTATGGTTCATTATTGATTGTTGGTGGGGCATTTATAAATGAACCTCATCTCATACACATATACTAGGGGGCACACTACTCCTACCACCTCCACACGTTGCATACCATCCCATTCACACTTATTCACCGCATTTGCATATCTTGGTATCATTAAATCTTACTTTCTTATACTACTTACATGACACACTTTTCATACTATGCTAGTTAGATACTCGGTATGTCATTATCTTTATCATATACACATGCATGTTCACTTGGTATATATTTTTGTATGTAAATCAATTATAGATTTTCACATGCTACAACGATGCTTGAAACTGTACAATTTACCAATCCCAATGAGGCTCCTGGGGGAATCTACCATTACTACTCTCACACACTATAGGTTCTATTGTTTCATTATTTACTACTACTACTACTTCTACTTTCTAGCACATTTAATTTCCATACATACATGCCTTGACGTACTATTTATCTTTCTAACATGTTAATGGGTGCTTCATGTGTAGCATTTTATTTGCAGGATTATAGAGCACCATGGTTAGCTATTACACTTTTCTTTAAAAAAATTCTATTGTATTCCATTATTTATAGGCTATGCTCTTTGTCTTGTATGCTTAGTGTATGATTTTGGTATCCTCGTACTGATTATCTTGTGACATTATGAACGATGTCCTATATTTGAAACCCAATTTTTGCGGTCTCTCTTATATGCACATTTTCTTGTTACACTACTTTCCTATGACATGTTTACTACTTTTTCTACTAACATATGTTTCTATCCACTTTGTTTGCATGTGACTGATTTTCTACCATGAACATTCCTTCCCCCGTAGGGTTATACTTCATATTAGTTTTAGGTCCTCTCTTTAGGCCACGTACTCCTAGTGATGTTACATGTACCCCAAATGAGGGGGTCATGCACTAGAAAACCAGCCACCCCATATAGAAACTCGAGCCACGGTTCGGATATGCACAATACAGAGTAGCATAAGCTACAATTAAAGAAATGGCCGAAACTCAATTGGGTCCTCAATTGAACACATAATCTAGTGCCCAGATGCCTAGATATAAACACTAGTGAGTGAGTGATCTTGACCTCTCCCATGCGCCTATGTCCCGGGAGAACATACAACTAATTTTTCAAATCAACACATTCACATAGTAGTTTCATAGGATTAGATGTTGGCCTCATAATACAAAATGCATCCAATCTCCTACTATCTCCTTAAATTGGAATAAATTATTCAATAGCTACATTCGAATAATATTAAACTAATATGGAATAAACATGGTATGTACCATCTACAATAGTACTTATTTGGGAATCAATTATGGAAGGAGAGTAATACTAGACCTTTCTCCCCAATACTCTTTCTCGTCATGGCATGAGATTACCCAAACACTCACACTTGGTGTGAGATCACCCAAAAATCATTGTTGGAATGAGATCTCCTAATAAACTCGCTCTTAGCATGAGATCACCAAAAAAATCACTCTACACAACATTTTCAGGACATGTTTCTATCCTTTTACGCTCATGATCATCACGTGCACACTTTATTTTTACTAATTTGTGCACACATTTACATACTTTTCATAATACATTACTTTAATTACTCATTTTCTCTTGTTTTGCAGGTCCATCCTTAATACACAATGAGAATCATCCCTACATCAAGTACAACAACAAGTACAACACAATATAACACAATACGCTTCACCCCTAGGGTTACTTCCTCTTTCTTAGCTTCCATGATTCATTTTTATCACTCCACGATGTCACTTGTCTCCTCAAAGACATTATGACCATCACATTCTATATGGTTATCAAGTTGAAATCTTATAACTACTTTATGTTATTGAGTATTCAATCAACAACATAAAGTGGGGGAAAATGTAGACATAAAATCACACACTTGGGTACATTTCTAGGTCCTAACAACATACGTACATTTACATGATTCCCAAGTGAGAAAACTAATAATTAACTGATGTATTTATCCTTTTTCTATATTTATTACTTTCTCTTTGGTCTTGCACACCCTATAGCCAAGTATGAACTTTATTGCTTTATATTTCATGACTTCAGACACCAATGCCCAGCCAAGATGCTAGCACTCAGGATCCCTCGTATTCTTTGGGTGCCCCGACCTTTCTCTATCTTACTCACTCTTTGGGCCTCTTTTATCTATTAAGAATCTTATTTTCTTATGATTTTGATTCCAATGGTCAATTATGAAATTTCTAGAGCTTGAATCGGGATGTCATGGATGTAACACACCAATTACTCACACAATACTAGATTTTACTCTACGATATTACTTCATAAAAATTCATTTGTGATGATTACAAATATATAGGAAGAGACTTGCCAATAATTAGGGAGATACAATCTCCACCAAGATCTCTTGGGACCCCAAAATATTGGCTAAGTACAAAAGGGCATGTAGGCACGTAAGGCCTAGTTAAAGAAGGGCATGCAAGGAGAAGGCACATAGGACAAGGTTTAAGGAAGGGTTTAAGAAAACTCATGGCGCGCGTACGGATAGAGCCAAGGTTTCAGGACTTAGCCATATTGGGAATTTTGGGTAGGACACGAGAAAAGCGTGACCCAAATATGCATGCAGAGTGGATAAGGTGTCAGCCTGGCAACATGATGCCCACAAAAGGAATATGCCCTGCGATAGAAGGTTCTAGAAGACATCATGGCAGAAAGTGGAGAGCTCAAGCCTAGAGGAGCATGCTCCCATGGAGGACCACATTCAGACACTTGGCATTGGATCTAAGGCCATAGAAGGATGAGTTGGCACTTTGGGATGCCTATATATGCGAGAACTTGCAAGAGAAAAATATATAGATCGGATAGAAAAGAGAGGAGAATATAGAGATCAGAGCTTTGCATAAATACTACTAGAACTCTGTGGGATTTGGTAGAGGCTATATAAGGAAGTAATGTATTAAGGGGATGGGATATAAATTTTTATTTTTATGGATGAAGGACATGATCCCTACTATGATGTATGACTTCAGTCTGATCAAGTTATGGTAGTCTAATGGATCCATTAAATGTAATGAGGTTACAAATATGAATGAGTATGAATGTAATTGATTTGGTTCATATTTATAACTTTTCATTTTTGTTCATGGATGTTATGGAATAGATGTAAATCCTTATATATTTTCCTTTCTACTATATTTTTTTCTATTATTTGTAAGTCCCTATGTTTGGAATGAATACATTTGTCTAGAGGCCGTTCTAAACCCTATGATGATCGTATGTCTCATTTCCACCTTTATTCATTAATTTCATGACATAGATGATAGTTTCCCACTTAACTCATATAAAAGAGAGACTTGGTGCCCGTGCATGCCTCAAGTGAGCACTCGGTGCCCGGGTTGGGTGATAGACCGATGCACATGGGATTTATTTCCTTTGTAATGGATTTAAAAATGAATACAAAGATATCTCACATGAATCTCCCTCAATCTAACAAAGCACTAAATATGATATATTGTTTATAATAATATATCTCAACAACTATATATTCTAACCTATATCATAATATTATTTATAACAATATTACTATCAAATATTAACTAGCCAATTACTATTTACCTTCTGGTAAATATCAAAATATCATGTAAACATTAGTTTTCCTAACATTCCCCCTCTTAATGTTTACATGGTAGTGAGAGAACTTTTGCACTTCTTCTACTGACTGCTACCCATGCTTTCTCATAATATTGGTATAACACTCGAATTGAAGGTAGAAGAAGGAACACATAAACTTCTTATAAACCATGCATTGTTAGGAATACATCGACCAACGAGGATGGGAACATGCTCAAGAATCATCTGCTTATCAACTAGTCACTCTAGGGAACACATCGACCTAACAAAGTGTGGAAAATCAAGAAGGAACACATCGAATATCCTTCAATGGTTTTCTCGGAGGCTAACCAAAAACCTAGATATGAATAGGAACATAGCTAAATGTTCAACCTTCAAGACTCACAATTTTTCATTTCACTTTCCTATATCTTATTCACTATGTTATTACATCAAGGAATTATGTAGGGATATTCACATACATAAGTGAACAGGGAATGACCCTATATTCTTAATTTTTAAATCCAAACGATATGTTAAAAATTACACATGGGAAACTAAAAACATGAACATATTGAAAAACATTTACTATGAAATTGAAGCACATAACCGAAAGAAAAATAACACCACAAAATGCCATCATATATTTGTGCAGCCCCATCATTGGTGACTAACGAGAGGTCATTGTCGACCTCCGGCCTCTATTGAATGCGCTTTTAACTCGGTGGAATGTAAACATGAAAAACATTTATTTCCACATTGTAATTTATTTATTTTTCTCCCAAAATAAGAAAAAAAAATCATACGTTGGGTAACACCAAAAATGCGTCGGCGATGAAATTTTTTTCATTTTACATACTTTATACAATGATATGATATTTTGTCTACGACAATTCACAAATTTGAAAAATGACACTTTTGACATCGACGCTATAACTCAAACAACAAGTGACAATTTATGACGACTCATTATTTATTGATGACGCATGTGGTGTACCAAACACTTCAAAAAACCATTATATATATATATATATATATATAGTACTAGAATTTATTGTAAATGCAATGGGATGAAAACACGGGGAAGACGTGGGAAGAAGACAATGCACGAAAAAATGAAGAGGTTGTTTTTAATGGAAGATGTAGAGTATTGACTTGAACCATGGGCATGCATTGATGGAATGAAAAAGGAAAACTATAAAAATTACAAGAAGACTATTGGAACATGAATCCTTTATCAACACATTGAACCTCAAAAGGCAGACTGCAGTTGGTCAATCAAAGTATGCACCATCGTAGCAAGAGACTTGGTAGTGCATAGGAATATAAATCTAATGCATGCATAAATTGGTAGTTTGGAGGCTTCAAGAGTCACCTCAATGCCTTACAGATCTCAAGGCACCATGGAGATGTGGTTGGTTAGGAAATATGCATAGATAAAAACTATAATAGCAGGTTCAACATGTAATAATATGAATTTATTCCTATTGAATAAAAATCCGTGGGGCACTTGAGGTGCAAGCCTTAGCAAACCAATCCAATTAAAATTACAAAGTCTGCAGAGCTTGGAGATGGAGTCACCCAGGTGGGAATCTAATGGAGATGAGCTCGTGGAGATGGTGATGTTGGATTCACCGATGAAAAATTCTTTCTCTTTCTAGATTCCAAATTGATATGCAAAGATCTAAAATTTTAAATCTTCCAAGCTTTTCTCTTATGCATATAAAAATATCTCTTGGTTCAACTCCTCTAAACACATTTTACATTCCTAAAAAATTCTTCCGTATGAGAATCAAGCCAAATGCATATACGGATATGCGGAATCATTGAGTATCCAAACAACTTAGGGGCACTTCCACTGCAAATAACAAATCGATTGTTCCAACTCTGAGATCAGGGGTGAAATAAAATGGATTTAGTTGAGCTGAATTCAACAACACTCACAAACAATTATTTAATATCTCATCTACAGGGGGAGGAAAATTACATCTACCCTTTATAAATAAATCATTATGCTTCCATGGACTACATTATAGATCGATACCAAATATAGAGCTTGAATCACAAGTGTCATGAATGTAACACACTAATTACTTGCACAATAATATATTTTACTCTCTGATATTTCTTCATACAAATTCATTCGTGATGATTACAAATATATAGGAAGATAATTGCAAATAATTAGGGAGATACAATCTCCACCAATATTGCACATGAATCTCCCTCAATCTAACAAACCACTAAATATGATAAATTGTTTATAACAATATATCTCAACAACTATATATTCTAACCTATATCGTAATATTATTTATAACAATATTACTATCAAATATTAACTAACCAATTACTATTTACCTTCCGGTAAATATCAAACTATCATGTGAACATTAGTTTTCCTAACAAAATTCATCTAAGGGAATCATATAAATACAAAGCTAAATCACCAAAATAAAGGACCAATGTCTAAGCATCTATTATCATCACCTAAGGATACATCCGGAGGAGTCTAAAAGCATCAAAGTAATTCAAGGGATTGCGTTTTATCTATACATGCATAGGAGGGGGAAGTTCATTATTCCATCCACGCATATATTTGAGTGGTACATCTAGCTATCACCCGCTATCACGTGCACTTGTATAAGGGATTCCTATGAAACGATTCTATCACACACAAATAAGAAGTACATGGATTCTAAGATATATTGCAACACTCATTTGTAAGTTTACTTATTCAAGTGACCGTCGTGGTTAGTCCGACTCCCCTTATTACATTTTTTTCTTATTGGGATTTGATGTAGTTTAAGTTTTTAATAGGTCAACATCTCTTTATAGGTTAAATAAAACTTTCATGATCAAGGTGTGACATACGGTGACCAACAAAAATTATTATTAATAATTTTTGACACTATTAAAATCAAATTTTGAGCCCCTACACAATCACGGGTGCCCAGGTAGAGGTCTCGGCACCTAAGTGCCCTCACCCTAGTCTAGGTGCCCTAGTCAAATTTTATTTTACAGTTCCATATTTTATTGTGCTCAATTGTAATCTAGTCCACCCCTCATATTCATCAATTTTATAATCCATATCAATTCCGGGGATATTGCAAATCAACTCGAGTCATTATTTTCCTCTCTTACACTTAGGGTTTCATAATTATATAGCATATTACTTGTGTCATATTATATCTAGCGATTATTTATCATAGTTTACATCTGTTAGTGTAAAAATTAGGGTTTGATAAATTCTATATTTTTTAATCAGATTAAACAATCCATCTTGGACCATAATGTCTAGAGGATTTTTCCCGATAGAAAATTTTTCCCTACGAGTAATATATTCTTGATCTATATTTGATTTTATTCATGAGTATATGTACCTTGTACCATTATAATCATTAATTCTCAATTCCATTTTTGGGTTTGATGTGCAATATCCATGCCATAAACCTAGATAAATGAACCCTCTTTTGAGGTGAGTAAGTTGTGCAATTGTAGTTCTTGGATCAAAATAAATGATGTGTTTGCATGTCAAATGTATTTGATATTCAAATTTGGATCACATGGAGGTAAATTATAGGTGGCCACTATTGATATCCTATTCTCACAATAGTTTGCATGGTAGAAACCATGGAATATATATGTATGTATGTATGTATGTATGTATGTATGTATGTATGTATATATAGAGAGAGAGAGAGAGAGAGAGAGAGGAAAACATGTGTATTAGAAATAAAGTGTAGAGGAAATACAACATAAAAATAATTTAGAAAAAAATACAAAATAAATGATACATATGTTAGTAATAATAACGGAAAAGATACATATAAAAGAGACATGATAAAATTAAATATATTCTACAAACAATTGATACCAAAGTGTCACAGATAAAATCATAACAAAGGTCGTCGGATGCACACATGAGATAAAACATACAAGAAATAAATAAGGTGAATAAAATATAAGGCAATAGCCCAAATTCACATAGATAAAGATAATATAACACTATAAAAGACATGTTCTATCTATATTAGTCTAAAAATAAACATATAACACGATATAAGGATTTTATAATTATGAGGAAGTGGAAGTGTTAGTGCAAATCAGCAGCAGCTCCCTCGGATGTTGATCATATTTCTAGTTTGATCATTCTAAACATCCAGTGTGATTACACAACATTGAAACCTCTCTCCAAGTGTGGGACTTGTAAAATGAGAGAGGAATCTCCAGATTAGAGGCTGGTTCCTCAAACTCCTAAACTACCTACCACAATCTACTCTAATGCAGGGAAACTAACTATGCTAATCTAAATTTCCAAGGGACCAGGAGAGAGAATGCATAAAATGAAAACCTACACTAAAGCGGTGATACACCAGAAAAGGAGTGGTGAACACTTCTTTTTCTGTAGATAGACACAAATCATGGAATGCAACATAAACATCATGCACAAACTGATAAGATGTAATTGAAAGTCTGAAATGAAGCAAACAACACAACCAAAGGACTGAAAACTGATCACAGAGCCTGTATTGTCATTTCCACTGTCAAAATCCTTGCATTACAACATCAAAAAGGTAGAAAACCTGTTACAACCATCAAGAGGTCTGATACTTGTAAAATCACTTGTTGAAGGTGAAAGAAGAAGCTTTCTATCCAAAGAAATGTTCCCCCCAAAAAATGAGCCAAATCTGGCTTTTACAATGCATGGGTCGAGCCCAGGAGAGAGAAAACGTGTAAAAATGTGGGAGCCATTCCTCATTGAATGAAGATGCATTAAAACAGCATGGGCATCCTTACAGACCCATGCCTTGACATTTTTGGCCATGCTGAAGAAGAATGCGACCCATTTTGCATTAAAACTGGTTGTTGAAACGTCACTTCTGGCCATTACCACGTGCCAAAGACATTTCTTGATTTTATCTCTCCAAAATGAACCAAAATGAAAGATTGACAATGGAATCATGAAGAGAATTTCACCAGATTTCCATTGATATAAAGAACGTGAAAATCTGAGCTCTAGATCGAAAGTTATGGCCATTTGAAGATTTAGGGCAAAAACAGGCCAAAATCGGATCGGCGGGCAAAAATTTGAAATTTTGACCCGTTTTGGTCTTTGGAATTTTTTTGAATTTTCCCACACTCCACCACCCAAGTGCCATGTGGCATGATTTCATTGGATGCGGGCCCTTCCTGACCATTTCCCTTTGTTTTTTCCTTTGGAAAAATTTTCAAAATTTTCCGTCGGCCAATGAGGTGAAGACACGTGGCGGGCGCTGATTAGACGCGGGCCTGTCTTTCCTAAATTTTCCACGGGTCACTTTGACATTTTGACTTGGACACATGTCAAAACCCCATTGGATGTGGGTTTGACCCTCCAAAATTTCCTTGCGGGCTTTTCCAATTTCTGGCGCCACCTGGACATGTGGCGAGATTCTATTGGCTCGCAATAAGGGGGGCGGGCTAAAACACTCCTTTTGGATTTTTGGTGAAACACTTAGCCAAATTTCCAAAAATTTTTCCCCTTCTAACACATGGCATGTTCTGATTCATCCATGGGCCTCCTTGTCTCTTTTGCGGCCTTTTCACCTTTTCGCGTCCCACGCGTCCCTCACATACTTTTGTCCCAACTATCCCTGCACTGCCTGGGACAAATATCTCCGAACCGCCCGAAATGGACTGTCTTTTGGCAAACTAGCCGATTCACATCCCACGCGTACTTTTGTCTCGGCTGTCCCAAAACCACATGAAACAAAGACTTAGATGATTTTCCTTGCTTTCGGCCATTTCGGCTTTTCGCGTCCCCCGTGTACTTTTGTCCCGGCTGTCCCAAACCGCAAGAAACAAAGACTTAGACGATTTTCCTTGCTTTCGCCATTTCGGCTTTTCGCGTCCCCCACGTACTTTTGTCCCGGCTGTCCCAAACCGTGTGAAACAAAAGACTTAGGTGATTTTTCTTTGTTTTTCGGCCCCAAGCTTGGTACGATGAACCTCAGTATGACCCGAACCCTTCAGACCCGAAATGCTTTAAAACAGTCCTGCAACCTTATTTTTTGCATTTTTTCCATTTTCTCAACTTGTTGGGATTTCTTCTTAGATGGGAGAGTTAGAAAAAGGCCGAGGGGACCCGAAAAACATGATTTTGGGCCTCGAATCAATCTACTTTCTCGGGACTGAATAATTTGATGCATGTTATCAAAATTACCTTGAGGGGTGAATTTTGGATAACATTTTTGGCGACTCAGCGGGGTCATCGCCTACTAGATGAAGTTACCGTTACCTAAAGCATCCATTGGGCATGGAGTCATGAGTTGCAGCCTCGCCTGCAAACTGATATGAACTTTGAAAACTCCTCTCTCGAGCCACTTGGAAACCTACTAAAATGGATGCAAGAGCAAGACCAGCACAAAAAAACTATGTACAAAACTGAAAATCATACATGCTCCAAATGGAACATGCAGAGTGTGCACAAGCACTTCTTTTACTGAAAGCAAAACTACCTATCCTACTCTAACTAGAAGCAAAGTGGGCTAAACAAACCCTGCAACTGGTTGGGAGAAATAGCTTCCTTTCTTCAAAATTGGCAACCATGCAACTGATTTGGCATTGAACATGGCTGATTGGATGAATGGAAAATCAACAAGAAGCTGGTCTTCCACCCAAATCATCAAGGTATCAGGTGAAGGAAAATTAAATACCTCTTTTAGTTGTTCTCGCATTTCGATTGGAGAGGTATGACAGCCTGATCCTTAGTACTTTGTAGCTCACCCTCATGATTAGAAGCAAGCATGACTAGTTGTGACTTCTCCTTTGACTCTAATGAAGTCAAATACCTTATGGGGCAAGGTATGATCTGTTTGATATGCCCATAGCTCTGATTTTCAACTCCAAAAATGGAGTCTTCTTGTAGACCTTCTTGGGTGGGTGATGTGGAAGCAATGGTAGGACTTTTCTGCCCTTTCTCTTCCGATGAAGAACATGAAAGATTAAAATCTTCCAATCTTGGTTCCAAAGAGCTGGTATAAGATGCAGGCTACTGCGAATGAATTCTCTCCTTCATGACAGTAGGCTCAGGTATTTGGAACGTGGATGATGAAAGAGAGAATGGTGGGAACTCAACTGGTTCTTCTTCATCAAAACAGTCCTCCAAATCTGACAGATAAACTACCTCATTGTTGTCCTGCTGCAAATTCTCAACTTCCTCCATGGTGTCCTCTTGATCTGTAACTTGATCATCATGGTTTCTTTCATCCTCCAACATTGAGTTTGAGAGATCAAACTCTTCTTCAGTACTAAAACACGAGAGGGATGAAGTAGAAAGAAGAACTAAAGGTTCTCCTATAGCCTGCTTTGTGTTCAAAGCCCTTGGATCTGCAATTTTCTCCTCCATAACTAGAATGTGCTCCTCTTCTTTTGGATTTGGAGCAGCTTCTCCCTCTTCTACTACTTGAAGACAATCCTGCTCTTGATAGAACTCTTCCTCTAGCACGAAGTTTGTTAAGTCAAACTCTTCGATCTGCTACTCTAGAGGACAAGTTGGGACTATAGGATCTTCTTCAGAGCTTTCTTCCTCTATGGCTGATTGTGCAACTTGAATTGAATCAGCATTCCCTTCAAATAGAGTGCCAACATGGACACTACTTTCTGAGAAAACTGATCGCTGATCTACTTCTTCTTTTTGCTCTTCTTCTGCTACCACAAAATCAGTCTTAACCACCACTTGTTCTCCAACTCCAACCTATTCTAAAGGCTTAACCATCAAGGAGATCTTTGTCATCCCAAATTTAAGAGCCCAACTCTTTATACTTTGAATTTCTTCATCCTTGTTTTGCTTTTCTTTTTGTTGTTGTTTTCCTTGATTGGCATTCTGATTTTTATCCTCCCAACATGGATTTGGGAATGCAAGAGGAGAAGTGGATTGTAACTCAAATGGCTTGGCAATTTTTCGTGGTGGTGGAGGAAGTATAAACTCTTGTTTCTTTAGAGGAGAGGGTATTTCTGTTAGCTTTTGTGGAGGGGATGACTGTTTGGAAGGAAAGGGGAAAGAAGAATTGAGTGTGGTGGGAGACTAGGGAATGGAGAAATGGAATTAACTCCTGGGGCAGCATTGACTGGATTTAGAATTTGAAATTCCAAATGAGATGATGTTGCTTGAGTAATGGGGTGAGAAAAACTAGATGATGGTGTAGGACTTACCCATTGACAAGGTTATTCAACACCAAGTGTATAGGCCTCTATTTCTACTATCCATTGTGCAAGTTGGGGCAGCATCTTCATCATAAAGTCCAGCTTCTCCTGAGGGCTGAAGTGTCTTGGAAAAGGGCCTCCCCATGGACAAGGATTCCTACAACTAATTCTGAAAGCCTTCATTTGAGCTGCTGCTCTTGATTGCACCATTTTTGCCTCCATCTTTTGGATTTTTTCCATAAAATCTACATCTTCCATTTGATTGTCTTCATTGCATGCGTACCCTTGCTCTTGATGTGCTTCACAACCAAACTGACTTTGGTACTGTTGCTCATATGGGTAGACATGTTGATTTTGAATTTGACCAAAATGCTGATTTGGAGGATTTGTAAAACATGTTGGAGGTGTGATATACTGTTGTTGTTGAAAATGTGAATTCCATGATGGAAATGAAGTCATGATTGCACAACTTCATGGAATGGAAAAGAATGAAAGAGATGGAAAGAAAGAATGGATGGAAATGAATGGAAAACAGGTCTGCAACTCAGAGAATGAGTTATTTACCAGATGGAGTCGCCAGATGTGCTTTTGAATATGCCTCCAAAAGGCTGAATCTTTAACAGGAACACACCAACCTATCAAAGATAAAGTGGAAGACCTCTAAGGTCCCACCGGGCATGCCAAAACTATTAGTGCAAATCAGCAGCACCCCCTGGATGTTGATCAGATTTCTAGTTTGATCATTCTAAGCATCCAGTGTGATTGCACAACATTGAAACCTCTCTCCAAGTGTGGGACTTGTAAAATGAGAGAGGAATCTCCAGATTAGAGGCTGGCTCCTCAAAATCCTAAAATACCTGCCAAAATCTACTCTAATGTAGGGGAAACTAACTATGCTAATCTAAATTTCCAAGGGACTAGGGAGAGAGAATGCATAAAATGAAAACCTACACTAAAGCGGTGATACACCAGAAAAGGAGTGGTGAACACTTCTTTTTCTGCATATAGACACAGATCATGGAATGCAACATAAACATCATGCAAAAACTAATAAGATGTAATTGAAAGTCTAAAATGAAGCAAAGGGCTGAAAACTGATCACAGAGCCTGTATTGTCATTTCCACTGTCAAAATCCTTGCATTACAACATCAAAAGGTAGAAAACCTGTTACAACCATCAAGAGGTCTGATACTTGCAAAAATCACTTGTTGAAGGTGAAAGAAGAAGCTTGCTATCCAAAGAAATGTTCCCCCAAAAATGAGCCAAATCTGGCTTTTACAATGCATGGGTCGAGCCCAAGAGAGAGAAAACATGTAAAAACATGGGAGCCATTCCTCATTGAATGAAGATGCATTAAAACAACATGGGCATCCTTACAGACCCATGCCTTGACATTTTTGGCCATGCTGAAGAAGAATGTGACCCATTTTGCATTAAAACTGGTTGTTGAAATGTCACTTCTGGCCATTACCACGTGCCAGAGATGTTTCTTGATTTTCTCTCTCCAAACTGAACCAAAATGTAAGATTGACCCTGTAATCATGTAGAGAATTTCACCAGCTTTCCATTGATATAAAGAATGTGAAATTGAGCTCGATCAAAATTTATGGCCATTTGAAGATTTAGGGCAAAAACAAGCCAAAATCGGATCGGCGGCAAAAATTTGAAATTTTGACCCGTTTTGGTCTTTGGAAATTTTTTTGAATTTTCCCCATGCTCCACCACCCAAGTGCCACATGGCATGATTTCATTGGACGTGGGCCCTTCCTGACCATTTCCCTTTGTTTTTGCCTTTGGAAAAATTTTCAAAATTTTCCCGCCGGGCCGATGAGGTGAAGACACGTGGCGGGCGCTGATTAGACGCGGGCCTGTCTTTCCTAAATTTTCCATGGGTCACTTCGACATTTTGACTTGGACATGTGTCAAAACCCCATTGGATGTGGGTTTGACCCTCCAAAATTTCCTTGCAGGCTTTTCCAATTTCTGGCGCCACCTGGACACGTGGCGAGATTCTATTGGCTCGCAATAAGGGGGGGCTAAAACACTCCTTTTGGATTTTTGGTGAAACACTTAGCCAAATTTCCAAATTTTTTTTTCCCCTTCTGACACATGGCATGTTCTGATTTGTCTGCGGGCCTCCCTGTCTCTTTTGCGGCCTTTTCGCGTCCCACGTGTCCCTCGCGTACTTTTGTCCCAACTGTCCCGTGGACTGCCTGGGACAAATATCTCCAAACCACCCGAAATAGACTATCTTTCGATAAACCATATGATTCGCGTCTCACGCGTACGCATTTTTTGGCCTATCTATCCCAAACCACGCGAAACAAAGACTTAGATGATTTTCCTTGCTTTCGGCCATTTTGATTTTCGCATCCCCGCGTACTTTTGTCCCTACTGTCCCAAACCACGCAAAACAAAGACTTAGACAATTTTCCTTGCTTTGGCCATTTTAGCTTTTCACGCCCCCCACGTAATTTTTCCTAGCTGTCCCAAATCTGTGCGAAAAGAAGACTTAGGTGATTTTTCTATGTTTTTCGGCCCCAAGCTTGGTACGACGAACCTCAAGACGACCGAACCCTTTGGACTCCAAAATGCTTTAAAATAGTCCCTGCAACCTCATTTTTGTATTTTTCCATTTTCTCAACTTTTGGGATTTCTTCTTGGATGGGATAGTTAGAAAAAGCCGAGGGACCCGAAAAACATGATTTTGGGCCTTGAATCAATCTACTTGCTCGGATCGAATAATTTGATGCATGTTATCAAAATTACCTTAAGGGGTGAATTTTGTATAACAGAAGTAATTCTATTGAAATGAAAGCAATCGATAGTATAGAATATGCCCCTATATTAGAAACAAGATTAAGAAGAGGGATAGGATAACACATGTCATTTTGTATAATCCTCTATGTTTGTCTACATCAAACTCAAGATACCTTATAAAATCACACGTGTAAAGAGTATATAGAAAATATATGTTATCCATCAAACTTTATGAAAAATAAATTATGTAAAGTGAAAGGATAACAAATTGAGTAATATGTAGGTATAGATTTTTAATTTTTAATTTTGATTTTTTTCATTTTAGAATATGTGTATTAAATCTAGAGAAAATAAATAGCTATCCTATGATGGAATTAATCGGGTGATGAGAATAATCTACTAACAAGGAGGCTCAAACTTGAAATATGAAACATGTGTAGTAGTAGGATAGACCTATATAAGCTAAGGGTGTATAACCTATTTAGGATCTAGATGCATAATATGATGCCTGGAGGGTTACCGTGATGGATAAATCCTTTAGAGGCATCAAGAGTAGGCACACTATGATTAGGTGTAGAAACTAGTGCTTTCATAGTAAAAGGATTATGAAAATATGTCTCATATATGATAAATGTAACAAATTACTTATTATAAATGAACTCAACACAATGGAGAAAAATTAAATTGATAACCTTAAGAATATGAATCCAAGGAAAACTTAGACACATTTCACATGAACCAAGGAAGAGGTGACCAAAAAGGAATAACCATAGTATAAGAGTCCACAATAAGAAGTTAAACAATATGACCAAGAGAGGTGTTAGTGTCAAATTCCATTTGTTGATTAGTATATCTAAGATAAGTAATCAATTTAGATGTACACATATTTTTCTTATAACCATTATCAATCAATGCACTTTTCTAGGGCTTAGACCAATAAAGTGTCAAATATACAAGATCATGAGAAATATCATAATCATCAAATGTAATGACAAGCCTAGGGTGAAGAGTATAAGTGATAATACCAACAAGAAAATCTAGTGGATGATCATATGAAGGAGGGGGGAGATGTAACTTTATAGGTATGATACAAGTATAGATTATATTTAGAAGTTATGTGATTAGGAAGTAGGTCATTACAAATACTAATCTTATACTTGTCATTAGTAAGCTTAGAATTATTAGGAGGAGATTCAAATTCAATAGCATTTACATAAATAATATTTATTTACATTGATAGCATATTGGATGACATGACAAGGACTGAAGCATCTATTATTATATCAACCAATACATATATAAAATTGAAAATAGGTATTAGATTCAAAATATTTACCATGAGGATTATGTGTATCAACCTTGAGACGTTGAGGGAGAGATAAGGTTACACTCTAGTAAATTTTAAAGGAAAACTCGGGGTGAAGAAGGACATCATGTGAATTACCTCTCGAAGAACAAGTTATAATTGATGCTTAGAATGTTGAGATATAAAATTTAGAGTAAATTTAACACCATTCTTATTATCATTGGGTTTTCCTTTTAATTAGTCTTGCTTTGAAATTTATAATTAGATGTATTAATAGAATTAGGAACACACTTAATCTTTTTCATTGTAAAGAGATTAGACTTAAATTATTTTAAGGTGTGACATATCTAATAAAATGACTAAAATCTATTACAAATAATTGATTCTTGTAGAGGAGTGAGAAGACTATGAGTGAATAAATTTTTAGAATATTATTCATTTTAGTAAGCATAGTCTTGTAGTGCAAAACATAGTCACTAATGAGTTCATTGGTGTTGGGAGTGTATTGGGGTTTAAAATATGAATTGAATACATTTTTGATAGTATTATATATTACAAAATTCCTAATATGTTTTCCTAGTATAGAAAAGAAAAATTATAGGATATGTATTGATCTCTAAGAATAAGAAAAGAATGTGAAGAACCTCTTTTGTCAAAGAATGGAAGAAGAAGGGGCTAGTAAACAACTAATCACATCACATTTCATAAAATGTATAAGTGCACTATATAGAATTTTGATATTGAATCCTTATTAGTGATATTGATTTCCATATTGAGTTCATGTTTGAGTTATTAATTTAGTAAAAAACATTCCAATTTATTATTATATAATTTTATCTTAGTTATATCTTCCTTGAATTGTTTTTTAATCAAGATATTGAGAATTGTATGTTATGCTATGTTTTATATTTTACACACTATTTATATAGAATAATATAAGTCTATCCTAGACTATAACCTATCAGTGCACATCCCCGATGTCATGATTCTAAGGACCTTTACTAGAAAATATTCCATTTGGGGAACTAAAAATGTTAAAATGGATACCACTATAATGGGATGTGGAATGATGGATAAAAGATAATATGTAATATTTTTTAGAAGATGAAGAGGTTGTGATAGGAGTTCTTGTATAAAGAATTGGGTTAGAATACATATATGAAGACATTAATGAGATATTTTAGTGTAATATCCTAGAATAACTAGCCTCATGGTTATCTTGTCTATAATATTATTATTTTAGGTTTAAAGACAAACAAGAATGGAAATAGATGGATAAAATTATAGAAAACTATGAAAATTAGATGAGAAATGGACCCAAGATATGAAATACTAGATGCAAACTATTATTGATAAGTATGTAATTGAGACAAATGTTCCATTTTTTTCTCATTTGATTATGTGAAAGCACATTTTTGTGGATTATAAGATAAGTTTTTAAGAAACTACCTTTATTGGTAAAAAAAAAAATTGAAAAGGACATGGTGCCAACTCCACATGACATGCAGTAATTGAGTAGGAACCAAAGGGGTGTAGTCCTAGAAGAAAAGGGATTACGGGAAGGAAAATAATCTAAGTAGGACCTTAAAGTTCCAAGAAGGATCATAAAGAATAAAATAGAAGAATAAAAATAAAATAAAGATAAGTGAGAAACTGAAATAGATGGATACTTTTAGGTATTCTAGTGGGAAATAATCTCACTTAAATTAGGAGTAGAGTATGGAGAGTGACCTAGGAAGGAGGAAAGAAACATCTTGAAGAGACTGAAGAGAAGAGAGAAGGATAATAATGAAGTGAATTAGAGGGTTCATAGAGAATCATTGACCATGATTGTGAAACGGGAAAGAGGACTAAAGGAATTTAGAAAATAGAATAAGAAAAATAATGTAGGGGATTATTGTTGTCCAAAATAACCCCGGGCTATTTTGACAACTTACTATTTCATTCTTGGACTAGAGAAATTAAAACAAGCTAAAATTTTGTAACATTGATTAATAAAGGTCAAAATCATGTGTTGAACAGTGTTCGATTCTCCTCTCTATATTTCAAGCTTCACAGTTCAACACTTAGTCAAAAATGAAGGAAAAACACAAGTAAATCAGCCAAATCATCCTTTGGTGGAATGAGAGGAACTGTCCCTATTGTTCTCTAGTTCTCCAAACCTTTACATTTACTAATGGGTTAAAGTCAAAATGTAGGAAGGTGGATGGTGTAGTCAATCGGGGTGGGAAATTTTGGAACGTGAGGATCGCTCAACCATTCCTCACATTCCCGATGGAGAAACATAGCCGAGGGATGGGGAATAATGTCATCTAGGCCAGAAAAGTCTAAAAAAGCTGACCAAAATAGAAATTTTCTTACCTTCCCTTTAATCTTCACATTCCCACTTTATCCAACCCCAAAGTAAAATATTAAAGCATTTTTTTACAACCCATATGGAACTCTATCTTGTTCCTCTCGTGCTCTTGAAATCTACATGGCCATAAATTCTTCCTTGTAACTCCAAATTTGAGAAACTTGGGATTTTTGGAAAGGTCTCATCAATTAATTCACTTTGGCATCTTGAAATTTAGAATTTAATGGATTTAAGAGGTTAAAAATGGAAAATATAGTCCAAACAATAAAAGTGCAGTTCTAGGTAGCTCAACTACTAGAATTAATGGTGAATGGTGTCCATATCTTCTCATGTAAGAAATATGATATGGGGGAATGGTTTTGATAGGGATCTTATATCTATTTTTAGTGATTTAATACATATTTTTTGTGGTTGAACTCAAAAATATGAGTTCCCCTATCTTTTCCCTCCTCTCTCTATTTCTCTCCCGTTTTCTATATTGGCAAGTTATACACATTTATAAAGGTTGGACCCTCTCAAAATATTGGTGCACCACATCAAAATTATTAAAAAATTATTTGTGAGTTGTTATCCTCGTATTTGGGCTCTAAAAGGGTGTTTTTTGCCTTCTTCCAATCCATTATAATGGTTTTTTCATACTTCTAGAAATAAAAGTTGGTTTTGTGTTTATTTCTCCACCTTAACTTATTTTTATTTACATTCTTACCTCTCTATTGCTATTGTGGTGTGTTGTACATGCCTTTTCTCCTTTACAGGTTCTATATTTGTTGTGCATTATGTGAAAATGGGAAATTAAATGCCATTTTGGTCTGTGGCATAGTTGTTTCCCTCTCCTCCATTTTCTTCCCATTTTCCCTCATTAAGAGTGTATTTCCCCCTTTTCTTAGTGTTATCACCTCTTTTTAGCTTAGGATTTCAATTTCATACATCTCCTCTCTCCTTGGTCCCTATGAATGTTTAGATTAGGATTAGATAGTTGTATTTCTAGATGTAGGAGTAATTTAGCATTATGAATAGGTAGAGGAACCAACCTTCTCTGGAGGTTGATCTCCTTTGTAAGACCCACATTATAGAGATCATCCCATGTTACCTAGAAACACCTGATGATCTTCCATGACCAATAAGATGGTGATAACAATTTTGGCATTCCTAGTGGGACTGAGAGTTAGAGATTTACATCTTCAATTTACCATGTTTAATGTGTTCTTTGTAATTTTCAACCTTTAGAGGCACTTCTCAACACATATCGTGAATCTAAATTTTTATCTAACCCATTTTATTTTCCTTCATACCTTCCCCTTCTCCTTTCCATTAATTTTCATGTTTTTTTCTCTCATGGATCTCCAAAGAGATTTCCCATTCACTCATTTGACTTTTAATCCCCTTCATTTGTAGACATAGTATGATATTCCCAAAACAACCCTAAATGAAATGTTTTCCTCTGGATTATTGATTTATTGTTCAAAGGAACTAAAAATATTGGTACATTAGTTTGTCTCCTTAATCCATTTCCACATGGGATCAACTGGGAGAAAAACTTCACAACTAGTTCAAGGAGAATGCATGTCATTTCTCTTATAGAACACCTTAACAAAATACATAAAAATTAAATGGATTATATCTTGTATTTCAACATCAGATTCAAAAGGGCCTAGCTAATAATTCCTCAGGAATTTAGACCCTCACAAGGTATGGAATTATTGTATTATTTTAGGTCCTTTAATTTTAATCTCGGTGTATTAATTCAAACTCTAGGAGGAAACACTCTTCCTCAAGTTTTTTCCATTGCATTACAAGATGAGAAGATGCTTATTCAATTTGTAAATATTATATCCATCCCCATTACTTCTACCCTCCTCTCATAACCTCAAATTATCCTTCCACCTTGTACAAATAAAGAAAAATATATGGCTTCATTACAAAAATAGGAAGATCTTTTACTTCCTAGTCCTTCTTTTAATGATCCATGGGTTTAGCATGCCCAAAATATCCACTCAGGGCATAACCTAACCGTCTTACACCTTGTCAATATTTTTATAGGAGTTATGGTATTTCACATGACATCCCATTACTTTATGTAACACTCAATAAATCAAGCTATATTACAAGGTTAGTAGAACACGATGTTTTCTATGTTTATGGAGAGAACTAACAACCCTTACAATACTCTCGGTGGAAATTACTCATAATAAATCAAACATATGTGTTAGAAGGGGTAGATAAACAAAGGAGGGGGTATGTTTTGGAGGATCATTCAACTTCCCTAACCGATCAATTCAGAAATCTGAAGTTCAAATCACCTATACCCAAGGATACAAAAAATCAACAACTTCTTACCAATTACGCAATGGTTGATATCTATGATTAATTATATTTTTAAAGTTGCAAACATTGACATATGATTCTTTTCTTTAATATGGTATACTCTTATGATCTATAACATCATGTTTGTTGTAGATAATATGTTATCTGCTAAAGTATGTACAAGTCTACCATGTTTTATGCTGCATAGAAAAGGAATTAATTCATCTCTTCTTGTGCTAAAAAGTTCACTAGTTGGGAATGAGAATTTGAGTTTCAATTTTCATAATTCATTGGGATGTAGAAAAAATTACCTTGGATCAATTTCATTGATCAAAGGTATGCTTCTAATTTATAAATCTTGTGGTCATAATGACCAAGCCGGAAATATTGAAGGGTTCCTGGAATCTGATTGTACGTAAGTCATGAATGATATCCATGTCTCTCTGCTTCGTATTTGAAATTAGATGTTAATCTGGTTCTTCTTTTGTTAAATTGAGATGTAAATTTTACTATGAACATGGAACCTAATCAAACTATGCTCCTTAAATTAGTAAATCTATCCTAAAGGTGAAACCTAACCCAGTTATTATCTTCTTTTGTTAATATGAGATGTTAATAACAAAAGGGACCTAAGACTAAAACTATAAACTTAGACCTAATGACACATGTTAGTTCCTAAACTAATTTTGAACCTAACTTAATGTTAGGCTAACCTAAAAGGGTCCTATGGGACGACATAGAGAGGGTGAGGTCGGTGGCATCAAATCCTAGAAATTTATGAGGAAATTAATATGGTCTTATCTCTTTTTAAGCTGCCAAATTTGGTGAAGGCATGAGGAAAGTTGGGGGAATGAGTTGGCATCTCCACCAAGTTTTAGTTGCATGAAAATTTGAATTTAGTCATTTCAAACATAGAGGTGGCGGTGGCGGGAGAAGTGGAAGGACTGACAATCCTATTTTGCATTTAATATTTTGAAAATGGAGAAACTGCCTAGGAAGAAGAAAGAGGGGTTTTGGTTTTGTTTTTATCATTTGGTCTTCTCGAGCTTGAGCTCTACATGTGGTTTTTTCTCTTTAAACCACAGTTTGAATCCTTGCATGAATATTCTTACCTTGCATGGTGTTGGAATGAAGAATTTGGCACTGTGAAAACTATAAGAAAGAGAAGAAGAAGGTTTTGAGGGTTGGTTGGAATTTCGAGGGAAAGAATTGAAGCTCTGCTTGGATATTTTCTATGAAAAGAGAAGACTAGAGCTCTATCAGGCATGATAGGCCCTATCCATTAAGTTTTATGCTTTTACTTAAATATTCATAAAAATAACTTTGTTTTTGAGGAAATATTTTAGTTTTGTTTCTGTGATTGCATATTTTATGCTTCATTGGTATTTTGATTTTCTTTCTTGGATGCATTATCAATTTTAGTATGGTAGTTAGAAAATGTGTTCTAGGAGTTGTTCTCACCCTCAATTTTCCTCCATTTTCCAAGTCTAAAAATGTTAAATTTTGAGTTGGTGCCTTTGAAGTATGCTTGAAAGAGGTATTTTTGAATCTGGGACTAACCAAGGACTTGAAGACTTTTGAAAACTCATTCATTAGATGGGAAATCTCTTCCCCTTTCCAAAAATTTGAAGAAGTCCTCCTAACTCCTTGTATTTTGCAAGTTATGGCTCGACAGACCTATGTGGTTAAATTTTCCCTTTAGCGGGTTGGCGGACCTATGGAGTTCCTTGTGATTTTTGCACTTTTGCAAAAAGGGATAAGTTAGAAAAATTGAACCACGAGCCCACATGGAGAAATGGAGAGATAAGTTTTGCAAGCCATCATCCAATTAGAGAATGCCATGTGTCCTCAAGGACATGAGCCAGTAGAAGAAATTTTTTTTTGAACCCTTTGTCAAAAAAGGGTTAAAGGTTCAAGTTTTTTCACCCTCCCTTTGGGCCCATAGCCAATCACAGAAAACCACATGTCATCAGGGAAGTGGAACCATCGACCCATGGAGGAAAATCAAATTTTGTGCCAAAAGTTCAAAATGTTGCAAATTGAGCCCCGCCCCTTATCCAATCAGAAGGTGACACATGTCCTAGTCAAATCGGGAGTGCGCAGACCCACGGAGAAATTTTAGATTTTGAACTTCTCACCAAAAGGGCTCAAATGATTTTTTTTGGACAACGTTTCCTCATCCAATCAAAAGCCAACATGTGTCCATCCTTTGACGGAGCTGTGGAGGGGCGGAGGAAATCAAGAAAACTCACCTTTTCTCCCAAATGTTGGGAAACATATTTTTTCCACCTGGCTCATTGTTTCTCTAATTATGACACATGTAGGGTCCCAATTTCAAGGTTAAAAAGAGGGAAAATAGTTTATTTACATCTGCATCTGATCTTTTTATCACCATTTTTTAGCTCAAGCTCTGCAATGGACGAGTGTGGATCATTCTTTGTCCTTCCTTCTCTGTTCATGGTCATTTTTTGTGGAAATGCATTTTGGGTTTGTTTTGGAACAAAATTGATGATTTTCAAAGGGAATGTGATTGATTTTTGAAATGATAGGTAATTAGGTGTTTGTAAATGAAAAGGAGAAATGTGCCAACTGGGCACTCAAATGTTTTGGAGATGATTGCAAAGGTGAAATGGCAAGGTAAAATGAATGAGGAAACTGCCATATACTTTTGCTAAAGCATTCACGTTTGAAATGATGAATTTCAACCTTTTAGGGCATCTGCATTTTCCATGAGTGCATTCTTGTTTCTTGTCTCTTTCCAAATGAATCTCCAACAAATTTGATCCCATTGGGATATTCTTTCCTTGGAGGCAAAGCAAAGATGAAATAGGATTGTTATAAAAACATGCTTTGCCATTGTATACGGGTTCCTGGCATTTTTGAAAAGATTGTAAAAAACTGAAATTGCTCAATACAGAAGTTTTTCTTATCTTCCTCTACTATTTTCTTTCACTTCTAGCTCTTAATTAGTGAATTGTTCATCTCTGCATGCAAAGAAACTTTGTGCTCTTATGTATATGATCTTTGGAACTTTGTGTCTGAAGATTGATACGTATTGTGAAGGTGAATGATCCCATTCTGCATTTTTCTATTTCAATACAAGTAAGGTTATACTCTAAAATATATATATTTAGAAATTATTTTTGTTCGTCCCCCCCTTTCCATCTTCTCCATTCTTCTAAGCCCTTTGTATTGATGACATTTTGGTATGAAATCTCTTAAAGTATCAGAATCCACATGATGAAAGTTGTGTATATGTATATAAGTCTTTACTGCTTTCAATAAGGGAACCTCTCCCATTAAAGAGGAGGGACTTATTGTCCCCTGACTGTGGTTTCACCCAAAGTGAAAATCTGAAACCCAACAGTTTTTGGAGACTCGCTAGGGAATCCATTGTGAAGGATTTCCAGTTTTGAAGAATTACTTCTTGATCATCTCGATCTGGCGACTCCAAGATATACTAGGGGTAGAAGAACCCTTGGGGAAGAAGATCCTCATTTCTAGTTGTTGGACAACCAAGGTTTCTCTCTTCCTTCATCAACAAGAAAAAGAAGAGGAGAAAGATCTGCAAGCACTCCTCCTGATAGAGATAAAACTTCTAGGAGTGATAGTCCTCAAAATCAGATCAGTCCCAATCTGCATGCTTTGATCCTTGTTGGTGTTGTTGTTCCTCTCCAAACAATATTTCCAAGAATGGCAGCTCCTCTGCCTTGGGGCCAAAGGGTTGGGCCTCTTGCTCTTCCCTAGCCATTGCATGAATTGTGTAGAGGCAATAGAAATAATTTTTCCAAATTTAGAGGTGATGGGAAAGTTCATCTAGATGAACATATAATAGCCTTCATTGTTTCTTATGGTGTTCTTGGCATTGAACATGAGGATGTATCTATTAGAATTTTTGTGGAGACGTTGAAAGATAATGCTGCTGATTGGTTTTACCACCTACTTCGTGGATCTATCACCAATTGGAACACCATGACAACTAGATTTGAGTAGCGCTTTAAACCAGCTGAAGATGTGCATGCCCTCTTGGCTCAGATTTCCCAAATCAAGAAAGAATCTCATGAGCCTATGAGGGATTTTATAGCTAAATTCAATAGGCTGATCAATAAGATTCCATTAGATACACACCATGTGGATCAGATTCAGAAGTGTTTCTTCCTTAATGCTCAACTACCTGAAGTGAGCTATGCACTTAGGAGAGCTAATCTTGCCACCTTGGATGTTGATCCAGAGGTTAGTTGTTAGTGTAGAAAATGACCTGATAATTTCTACGGCAAGCTGAGGAGAGAATCCTCTAAATCCAAAGCATATTCTTCTTCCACATCTTCTCCTAGAGTTAATGCAGATCAATTAGTCCAGAAGCTTGCTAATGATTTGATTGCTCTCAAGAAATAGCTAACTCAGCATGCTCCTTATCAGGATGTTCCTAGAAATAAATTTCAGCCAAAAATCAGTTATCCCCTCCTCAAACTAGATTAGCAATTGAAGGTCCACCAATAAAAGTTCCACTTAATGCCACATGTGAAGTGTTAGAGCCTGATGATGAAGAGGAGAATGAAATCTATGAAGAATTGGAAGAGGTGATGAATAATTGGAAGAGCTGAGTGGATCCCATGTCCATTTTCTCACTACTGAAGGTATAGATGAAGAAGATGATTATGAGGAAAGAATTGCAGAGATGAGTAATGAATCTTATGTTGTCATGACTTGTGAGAAAACAAGAAATAAAGAAAAGGTAGTGCAGCCTGCTAAAAGATCTAAGGATCCTACTACAACCATTCCAGTGATTGCAAGAAGGGGAGCTCCTATTCCAACTTCTTCCATGCAAAAGGTAGGCTCTGTTGTTCCTTCTTCTTCTTCTCCTACTTCTAATTCTTCTTGTCATCCTAGTGATAAAGTTGATATATCAAAAGTCTCATATACTACTATTAATAATGTTACATCTACCTCTGGATCAGTTGATATTATTAACCATCTCAAGACAACTAAGATTCAGATATTAGAGGTTAAATTCTACCAAACTCATCCCAATCCATTTGCTAAGATGGTAGACTTTGTGAATTTTAAATCTAAGCCTTCACCCCATGGTTCTAAGGGCCTCTTGCCAACTCCTTATTCTTCATCTCAACCTAGCCTTGTAGCAACAGTTACTTCATTTGAGGAGAAGATCAAACCATTTTATGTTACCCTCCTCATAGCTGGTCATAAACTCAACAATTATGTCATTGATTCTGGTGCTTCAGACAATGTGATGCCCGCCAAGGTAGCTCATGCCCTAGGCCTGACCCTAACCCGCACTTTTGGCTCATGTTATTCAATGGAAAGTAGAGAAGTATTGTTGGTTGGTAGAATCAAGGATGCATAAGTTGCATTTGCTGCTATGCTATAGAAAAGAGTTTTAGCAACCATCTTGGTAGCTGATATACCTCTTTCTTATGGCATGCTATTGAGTAGAAAATTTTGCAAGGATGTTGGAGGAGATATCATGATGGACTAGTCACATGCCCTCATTCCAGTGAATGGGAAGATGAAGAAGCTATTGCCTGAAAAGAAAACTAAATATATTGTGTAAAAGACGGACGATCCAAAAGCACAAATACTTTATGAAGACATAGGTCATGGAAATTACATGGTCATGTCACAAGATGAGGTAAAGCATCCTAAGGAAGAAATTATTGATCCCAATGGTGTTTGGATTTTAGAGTTTGATGGGAGCTGCTCCTCAGCTGGTTCTAGAGCTGGTGTAGTGCTCATTTCTTCTGAAGGTAAGCTTCATCCTTCCTCTTTCAATCTCCAATTCAAAAAAACAAACAACATAGTAGAGTATGAAGCTATCTTTCTGGTCTTAACTTGGAAAAGGAAATGGGAATTAAGAATCTCTTTTCTCATGGTGATGTAAAGCTGATTGTAAAGCAGGTTAGAGATATTTTCCAAGTAAAAAAAACAAGGCTAAAACATTACAAAAATCTGATTTGGGATTCAATTGAGTTCCATGATGCCTTCTCCATCGAAGCCATGCTAAGAGAAAGAAACATGAGGGCTGATTCATCGGCTGTCTGGGGTCTCTATTAATTCCTCATCCGGTTTTCTCCCAAGAGAAGTTCACCATTGAGATGATTCATAGGCCTAGTGTGCCAGACAATGCAAATAATTGGCAAGTCTTTAATGATGATCAACATCTATTGTCCTTCCTGGAGCTTAGAGATAATTTCAATTAGTTATACTTTGAAGGGAGTGAAAATCCACCTAGGGAGTGTGTGCCTCCAAATGAAGAAGGTAGCCAAGAAGAAGAAATAGATCATGATGGCTATTTAAAGCTGAAAGGTAATAAGATACCCAAGGGGTTGGTGAGCTTGGAGGAGTTATTCGATAAACATGACAGATATATTAAGTCAAAATCTGCCAAAGGAAACCAGTAGTCCACTGAGTATGAGAAGATAAACATTGGAAGTTCTCATGAACCCAAGCTAGTGAACATTGGGAAGTGTTGCACACAAGAAGAGAAGAAGAAGGCTACAAATTTGTTGAAGAGGTATACTGATGTCCTTGCTTATTCCTATGATGATCTTAAGGCCTTCCAACCAAAGGAAATGTAGCATTTCATCCCTCTCAAACCTAGGATCAAGCCCTTCAGGTAGAAGTAGGCAATATAATCCTAAGATTGCTGATACAATCTTCTAAGAAATTCAAAAATTATTGAAAGAAAAGATCATTTTTCCTATTCACCATTCAACGTGGATTGCTAATATTGTGTCGGTTAGAAAGAAGAATGGTGAGATCTAGATTTGTGTTGATTTCAGAAACTTGAATCAGGCTTCTTTGAAAAATAATTATCCCCTTCCCATGATGGATCAAGTGCTACAAGTTGTCACTGGCTCAGAAATGTTGTCCATGTTGGATGGTTTCTCGGGGTATAATCAAGTGGAAGTAGATGTTGCTGATCAACATAAGACCACCTTCACTACTCCTTGGGGCACCTTCACTTATAAGAGAATTCAATTTGGCCTCATCAATGTTGGTGCTACTTTTCAGAGGGCTATGGACCTAGCCTTTGACAGCTTCAAGGGAAAGTGCATAGTTATTTACCTTGATGATCTGATTGTGTTTTGGAAACTCAAAACTGATCATTTCAAACACCTTGAAACAGTTCTCCTAATGTGTAGAGAGCATGGAATCTCCTTGAATCCAAAGAAATCAGTATTTTTGTCATTAAAGGAAAATTTTGGGACACATTGTCTCTAAGGATGGGATCAAGATTGATCCAGAGAGAGTTCAGGAAATTAAAAGATCCCTCTTCCAACCAGCAAGAAAGGCGTGTATTCTTTCTTCGGAAAAATCAACTTCCTAAGGAGGTTCATACCTGATATTGTAGAGCTTACTTTGAGCATTGCTCACATGATGAAGGGGAAGAAAAAATCGGCTGGTCCTCTAACCAAAAAGTTGCATTTGAAGGCATCAAGAGAGCTATAACAAAGACTCCAATCTTGGCATGCCCATATTTTGGTAAGGACTTTATTATTTATTGTTATGCCACCGATTACACTCTTGCTGTTATATTAAACCAAGAAAATAATGGAGGTCATGAGCTCCGTATAGCATTCATGAGTTATATTTTGAAATCCCATGAGCTGAAGTACACCATGATGGAGAAACACGCTTTTGCAGTGGTTAAGGAGGTGAAACAGTATAGTTTTTATATCCTCAACTCCCATGCTATTGTTCTTGTGCCTAATATAACTGTTAAATCTATTCTAACACAGCAAGAGTTTGGAACCAAAAGAGGTAATTTGGTAGCCAAAGTTCAAGAGTATGATATTGACATCAAACCCACAAAATAGGTTAGAGGAAAGGGCTTATGTGAGATGATTACAGAAGGAGATGATGCCAAATTGTTAGAGGAGGAAGTTGATACTCCTATTGTTCTTTTCCTCAGCTCAACTGATGAATGGTATGTTGACATTGCACACTTCCTCACTTATGGAGAATGCCCATCCCATTTGACCGCCAAGGAGAAAAGGGCCATCAAATTGAGATCAGCTCAATATGTATTATGGGAAAATGCATTGTTCAAACATGGCATTGACGAAAGATTTTGAAATGCGTTGACAAGGAGCAACAAAAGAGATTATTCTTAGCTTTCCATGATCAGGCCTATGGGGGTCATTTCTCTTCTACTGTAATAGCCCACAAGATTCTTCATGCTGGGTATTATTGGCCCACATTATTTAGAGATGCATCCGAGTGGGTAAGTAAATGTGAAGCATGCCAAACCTTTGTTGGTAGACCCAAATTGGCTGCTCTACCTCTCAAACCAGTAGTGATTGAAGAGCCTTTTCAACAATGGGGTTTAGACTTTATTGGCACACTCAATCCACCCTCAAGTGTTGGACACACTCATGTTTTGACTGCCACTGACTATTTCACCAAGTGGGTGGAAGCCATTCCAGTCAAAAGTACTACTTTGGAGGTTGTTTGTAATTTCATCAAGGAGAATATCTTAATAAGGTTTGGGATACCAAACAATATTGTCACTGACAATGCTTCAAACTTCTCCTCTACTGAAATGAATGATTTTTGCTATGGCTATGGCATTTCCCTTGCACACTCTTCAGATTATTATCCCCAAGGGAATGGGCAAGCTGAATCAATGAACAAGAACTTAGTCACAATTGTGTGGAAGCTTGTAAATGACTCTCAAAGGAATTGGCATAAGAAATTGTATGATGCTTTATGGGTTGATAGAATTACACCTAAGAGATCCATTGGAATGTCTCCTTTTCAAGTGGTATATGGATTTGATGCTCAACTTCCAATAACGTTGGAACTGTAAGCCTTGCACTTGATGAAGGCCATTGAAGATGCCAATTTTTCCAGCTCATTGGACAAAAGGATTATGTACCTTCAGAGGTTGAATGAAGATAGATTGCAGGTGGTTGATAGGATATCAACTCACCAACTCAAGGTAAGCACTCTATTTGAAAAGAAGGCTAAGTCTAGAACTTTTCAAGTGGGAGATGTTGTTCTCCTTTGGGAAAAAGGCATGAACCAAGGGGCATCCATGGTAAGTTTGATTCTCTTTGGTGGGCCCATTCAAAATCGACATCTTACCAAAGTGAGAATTCTTTCTACTTGGATTACATGGAAGGTTCTTCTCTCCCACTTCCTTATAGTGGGAAGTTTTTAAAATTGTTCAAATCATAGTGACTTGGGATTCATTTATATATTTTGTACAGCTTTCCCTTTGGTTTGTTTTCCTTTTGTTTTTGTCTTGTTTCTTTTCCCGCTTGGTGTGTGCTCCCCTTCTATTTTGAGATTGTTTTTTACTCCGTTGCCCAATGGATAAGGCATTGGTCTTCTTTTCCAAAGTTTTCTAAGGTTCTTGATCTTGCCTTGTATTTCATTCCAAGCCAAGTCATCCCCTGAAGGAGCTAGCTTTTGTCACCCTCAATTTTTCCTCCATTTTCCAAGTCTAAAAATGTTAAATTTTGAGTTGGTGCCTTCAAGTATGCTTGAAATAGGTATTTTTGAATGGGACTAATTAAGGACTTGAAGACTTTGAAAACTCATTCATTAGATGGGAAATATCTTCCTCTTTCCAAAAATTGAAGAAGTCCTCCTAACTCCTTGTATTTTGCAAGTTATGCCTCGACAGACCTATGTGGTTAAATTTTCCCTTTCATGGGTTGGTAGACCTACGGAGTTCCTTGTGATTTTCTCACTTTTCAACAATAGGGGTAAGTTAGAAAAAGTGACCCGCAAGCCTACATGGAGAAATGGAGAGATAAGTTTTGTAAGCCATCATCCAATCAAAGACCACCACATTTCCTCGGGGCAGTGAGCCGGCGGAAGAAATTTTTGTTTTGAACCCTTTGTCAAAAAGGGCTAAAGGTTCAAGTTTTTCTGCCCTCCCTTTGGGCCCATAGCTAATCAGAGACTGCTACATGTCATTGGGGTAGTAGACCTATGGACCCATGGAGTAAAATCAAATTTTGTGCCAAAAGTTCAAAATGTTGCAAATTGAAGCCCGCCCCTTATCCAATCAAAAGGTGACATGTGTCCTAGTCAAATCGGGAGTGCGGACCCACGGAGAATTTTGATATTTTGAACTTCTCGTCAAAAGGGCTCAAATGGTTGTTTTTGGACCACGTTTCTTCATCCAATCAGAAGGTGACATGTGTCCAGCCTTTGGAAGATCTGCGGAGGGGCGAAGGAAATTGAGAAATCACGCCTTTTCTCCCAAATGTTGGGAAACGTATTTTTTACACCTGGCTCATCATTTCTCTAATTATGACATGTGTAGGGTCCCAATTTCAAGGTAAAAAAGAGGGAAAATGGTTTATTTACATTTGCATCTGATATTTTTATCGCCATTTTTTAGCTCGAGCTCTACAATGGATGAGTGTGGATTGTTTTTCATCCTTCCTTCTCTGTTCATGGTCATTTTTTGTGGAAATTCATTATGGGTCTATTTTGGAAAAAAATTGATGATTTTCAAAGGGAATATGATTGATTTTGGAAGAGATATGGTAATTAGGTGTTTGTAAATGAAAAAGGAGAAATGTGCCAACTAGGCACTCAAATATTTTGGAGATGATTGTAAAGGTGAAATGGAAAGGGAAAATGAATGAGGAAACTTCCATATACTTCTGCTAAATCATTCACATTTGAAATGATGAATTTTAACCATTTAGGGCATCCGTAATTTCCATGAGTGCATTCTTATTTCCTAGCTCTTTCTAAACAAATCTCCAACAAATTTGATCCCATTGAGATATTCTTTCCTTGGAGGTAAAGCAAAGATGAAATAGGATTGTTATAAAAACATGCTTTGCCATTGTATACGGGTTCCTAACATTTTGAAAAGATTGTAAAAAGAAATTGCTCAATATAGAAGTTTTTCTTATCTTCCTCTGTTATTTTCTTTCACTTCTAGCTCTTAATTAGTGAATTGTTCATCTCTGCATGTAAAGAAACTTTTTGCTCTTATGTATATGATCTCTGGAACTTTTTGTCTAAAGATTGATACGTATTGTGAAGGTGAATGATCCCATTCTGCATTTTTCTATTTCAATACAAGTAAGGTTATACTCTGAAATCTATATATCTAGAAAGTATTGTTGTTCTTCCCCCTTTCCATCTTCTCCATTCTTCTGAGCCCTTTGTATTGATGACATTTTGGTATGAAATCTCTTAAAGTATCAGGAATCCACATGATGAAAGTTGTGTATATGTATATAAGTCTTTACTAATTTCAATAAGGTAACCTCTCCCATTAAAGAGGAGGGACTTGTTGTCCCCTGGATCGGTTTCACCTAAAGTGAAAATTTGAAACCCAAAAGGAGTATTGTTTTATTACTTGAGGTAATCTTGATTTTGCTCAAATCTTTATAACAGAGGCTTGAAACAGAGTCAAGATATGTTAGGTGATATTTTAGTTAAAGGTTGTTCTTGCAATGTATGTATCTTGGTTTGTTTGATTCAGAGAATCTTTCTTAAAATGTTTCCTTATAATCATTGTTGGAAGACTAGAGATAGGAAACTTGTTGGATATCTTGACTGTTTCCTGAGATCTTGTTGTTCTGGTGTTTGCATATGTTTTCCTTTCTATTTAGACTTGAAGACCATCATTTTTTCTTGATTGAGGAAAAATTATGTTAAGAGCTACATGTTTTGAACATTAGTATGGTTATGAAGAAATCCTTAGATTTTGACTTGTATGTCCTCTTTCTGTTGTCATTAAAATAACTTTGAAGGAGTTCTTGTGTAGACATCATGGGAAATATAACTTGTTGACATTGTGTCTGATTGTTGATAATGTCGGTAGAAAACATTATTCTATTTCAACTTACTCTAGGATTGTAGGTTATCAGAGGAATACCCACTTCATGTTTAAGTATGAAAACTCATTTAGGGTATTGGATTGTTGTTATTTCTCATTTCGTTGAAAGTACATAGGATTACATATCTGTTAAAGTTTATTTTGTCTTGATGTATATTTTTACATGATCTCTTAAACCCACTTTGGGATTTTGAGCTTGGTAACAAATCTTTTGGGTCTGATGTTGATGTTTTGAATTGTTGATGAATGTTATCTCTTATTTGGATGATGCTTGAATTCTTATCTGTGTTCTAGTTAGATGGTTTTGAGTTCATTAGAGGTCTCTTTTGGATTAGACCTACTATTCTATTTTTCCTTTCTTCACTGGGATTTTAGGAAATGAATTGATTCTTAATCCTTTTGATGGAATCATGTTTTTGAACTAGTCTTTCTTGAAAATATGAAAGGTAAAGGTTGGATGTTTGATTTACATTCCCTTTTTCTAGTTCTTTTATACTCATCCAATTTAGGACTTGGGTGAATCTCTGTTTAGATATTGATTTGGTCGTATGTGAACTATTCTTAATTATTTCAGCACCTGATGTGCATTCTTCATATAGAAAATTTTTCAATGTATTTTCATTATTCTTTGCATTTGAAAAGTTTACTCTTCTTCAGAAGAGTTTGGACAAATGAGGAGACTGCAATCTCACTCATTCCCTCTTCAATCTTAGGATGGGGAAATTGTTCACTGAGGTATCGTTGTTATTCCTTCTCTGGTCTATTTTAGCTTATATCACTTTTTGACCTTGTGATAGGACTTAGTGTATTAATGTCCTTAGGAAACAAAATAAAAGTGTATGATATGCCTAGAGGGAGTATCAAGCCTTGTATAAGTTCTGAACTTAAACCAATCTGCTCCTTTCTGGAATATTAATGATTGTGTAACTTGTGTGAGGCCTGAATGTTAGCTTGTTTTCTTGGACTAATAGAAGAAACCTTATACTTTTGATAAGGTTTGTATGTTTGTGATCTTTGATTGCTACCATGATTTGAATACTAATCTAAGCCCAAGAATTTTAGGAAGCTTCAATCGAGATTACTTTGATTGTTTATGACGATTTAGTTACCCTTACTTGTCTGTATGATCTTATTTAGGATTAATTCTCATCTTAGGATTTAGGATGAGTCTGAGATAGTGGGATAATTAGCTAGAAGGAAATATTCATTGTTGTGCAAATAGTAGGATTAATCTGAAAGATAATTTTATGTATCTTATATTTCTTCTTGATAACTAGACTTAGCTGATTGAAGGAACTTAAATTGGTTACATGGAAGTGAAGGTAAAGTTAAGATGAAATGTTAATTCTTCTTTAACTCTGTTGTTTTATTACTAGCATGTTGAAATGAGTTTTATGATGAAAATATGGGGTTGATATGTTGATTTACTAAACCTTACTTTTGATTAAAAACTTTAAAACATCTCTCTCTTCTTCTTGGATTGTATTCTTTTTGGATGTGTCTTTCTGTTAGTTTTGGTTGTGTTTTCTAGACTATTTCATAAATAACAGAGTTCTTTTTATGAAATAGTTAGTTAAAAGCACATTGTTTTAATGATATAGTGATTATCATGCTCACTCAATGAATTGACCCGTGCTAAAAATATTCAAATGGATTTCATAAGAGATGAAAGGAGAAAGACACATAGGAAGTTACATCTGTTTTACTAAAGAAATTGCATCCTTATTTTGATGATATGTGGCTTCATTACTTGAGATGTACTTGTTGGAAAAGAAAGTTGTAATAATATTTAGTTTTGTATTGATGTATTAATACTTTGTAATCTCTGAAACACTTCGGATTCAAGTAAATGTATCACTCCTTCTTGATGAATAAAATATGTGATGATTGCTAAATAATACTTATTTGTAATAATTATTGTCATGAATTGGGATGAATTGTTATGTATTACCCTAATGAAGAAGGGAAGTTTATATACTTAAATAATATGGATGGTTGGGGTAGGAATATGAGATGTTAGTTGGGTTATTTTCTCAAGTAGAGATGTGCAACTTATAAAGTTGACACTCATAAGCAGATCCTCAATCATTATAAAAAGGACTATATTTGAATTATATGGATGTATATGTGTAAACCTTGCTATATTTAATCATGTGCAATTTTTTTATAAATGGATATTAGCCATAATTTAGGGGAGAAAGATACTTTCCATAAAATGAATCATAGACATAACCTAAGATCTTGTTAAATGTATCATGAATATTGAAAGTAAATAATTGAAAGTGTTCTTCCTTAAGAAAACTTCCTTAATCAAAATTAGGAATGATGATAAAAACTACACAATTATAAAAACACCAAATAATAATAATGTAGAAACTAAATTCATTCAGGATATAATTGATATTGATAGAGGTTACATATATAGTGTTTGATCTCCTACAATGGTGGAGCTAAAACTCATCTTCAATCCCTCATATCTCTCTCCATGAATCTCTCAGTCTTATCTCCTAATATCTCTCAAACATCCCTAGGATCACTCACACTACAAAATAGCTACGTGAATTGTTCTCACAACTCACTCAAATAATTAAACTATTACAACTATATTATTAATATGAGTTATATAAAATATTTATTAATAATATTACAATTTATTTAATAATGTGACACAATATTTTCATAACATTCACTCCCCTATTGTTAACATTATTAATTCCCAATATACACTCCCCTAATGTTGACAAGGTAGAAAAAATAATCACACTTCCTTCTGTAGCTTGCCACCCATGCGTGCTCATGATCTGGATGGTTTTGTAGGACAACCAACAACCTGCAAGGATGGTTTTCCAAGGACAGCCAACAACCTCAAAAATGATGGTTTTACAGGAAAACCAACAACCTAAAACAAAGGATGGTTTTACAGGACAACCAACAACCCAAAAATCATGTTGTTTCTTTTCCTTTGTGCTTTTGTCTATCCACTATGTCTTTCCTTCAAGGAATATGTAGGAACCATTGCTTACTAAATAAAAAATAAATAGAGGGAAAATTTAACATTGAGACCATGTTCTAGTTCCCCCCCTTAATGTGAACATTTCACTTATTCAAACAGGAACTCTAAAATCATACTATAAATATGAAATAAAAGAAAACACACACACACACGCCACCACAACTTCATGTGGCCCCATCGTTAGTGACTAACAAGAGGTCATTGATTGACCTCCACCTCCGTTTTCTCCATCCTTCATGAGTTTGGAAACTTACTCAGCATATTGGACCATGGAGCTCAAATTTGTACCACCTTTTATCGATGCATCTTCCCCACAAATCTTTTCTTTGGTTCTGAAATTCCAAAGTGGGGGTCTGGGGGCGGTAGCTCTTAATGGGGTCAAGGGGAGGTGCCCTGCAGGTCTCGAGACAATGTCCCGGGTGTGCTCCTTGTCGTGGTATAGGGTGGGGTTGAGGGAAGAGCCCCAAAGCCAAGAACATTTTCCTTCTTCGACGTCATCAAAAATATCATCAAAATTGCAATATTATTCATCATATTCTCCCAAAAAAATTGGACGTCGGGTAACACCGAAAATGCATCCATGAGGCAATTTTTTTATTTTTACAATATTTTACTCTTTGGCTTTTTTATAATAGACTAAAAATACTAGACTTTATAATGAGTCAAAAATTACACTCGGATTTGAGAAGACAACACTTGGATTTGACACAAAAAATGACTATGACCAACAATTGACCTCAACGTTGACACTTTTAATAAATATGATAACTAAAACATACTACTAGACCAAACTATATACTTAACTTTTTGACTAAAAAATACTTTAATTTTTTTTTAAACAATGAAAGAAAAGTAACAACTCTTTTTAACAATACAAAACAATGATAAGTAACAACTATTTTGTAGCAATACAAAACAATTAAGAGTATAGATGACAAAATGTCTAAGTCACAACTAGACTTAAAATGAAAACTAGAGATATTAATATCTATTTAAAATGAAAATATGAAAGACTCAAATATTTTCCAAATTTTTTCTTGACTTCCAGTTATTCGATCCTTTTACCTAAGATATTGAATTTTTAATTTTGATGGTGCTTGGTGTAGATACATGATGGTTTTAGATACAGAGAACTCCCACATAATTAGAGGCATGAAACTCATGAATCATGATCAAATGAATAAATGCATAGAAGTCATCTTCCTTTATCCGTGTGTATGAACTGATCCATGCGAGAAGGTCTTTACTATAACGCGTGTTATTGTATAGCTGAAAAATGTTTGTCAACTATAGATAGACCTTTCTGAACTGCACTTTCTGTGTTCTCTCGAGCCAATTTGATCAATCAATGCGACTTGATAAATGACTGGGAATATTGATCATATACTTCCATCCAAATGCAACTTTCTCACCATATGCGACCCCAAAAATTATTTTTGAATGTTATTTTCAGTTAGATGCACATGACCTTTGAATTATTAAATCTGTGTGATCGGTGAATGTAGTTTTGGTGGGTGGTCTTGACAACCGTTCTCTTATGCATGACACATACAAATATACATGCAGAAATTGGATCACCATGGAAGCGTATGGAATTGCATGCATCCTAAATGCATGAAAATATCAGATCCTTCCACATAAACCTCCAATATGATAATATACCCAAATCAAGTAGTTTGGATCTTATTTCTTTGCTTCTGTTTGATGCTATGGACAAGAATTTTTAAAGATCAGGTCCAAAAGAAAGTCACGAATTGGAGACATGAATAGAATAGATCGACACACTTTTGGGGAGTCAATTGATTGCTGCAGTAAAATAAGGTTGATGTCCAAAAAACCATGTCCAAATCAATAAAAATACACTTCAAACTACAAACTATGTCATATATCTGCAAAAGGTTTTAGAATATAAAAAATAAATACCAAACATACTCTCACAATTCTACACATATCCATTTCCTCACATAAAATACTTCCATCATTCGGGAATAATTAAATATTTATTTATATCAGTGGATCTCATGCTTTGATACCACTGATAAAATAATACACAATTATAAAAATGTTGAATAATAATAATATAGAAACCGAATTCATTCGGGATATAATTGATATTTATAGAGGTTACATATATAGTGTTTGATAACCTAAAATGGTGGAGTCAACACTCATCTTCAATCCCTCATATCTCTCTCCATGAATCTCTTAGTATTATCTCCTAATATCTCTCAAACATCCCTAAGATCACTCACACTACAAAATAGCTACGTGAATTGTTCTCACAACTCACTCAAATAATTAAATTATTACAACTATATTATTAATATGAGTTCTATAAAATCATTATTAATAATATTACAATTTATTTAATAATGTTACACAATATTTTGGTAACAAATACTTGGAAATGAATTAAAATGGAATTTAGACTTCATTTCCATGAAGTATAAAATAAAAGGTTTGTATGGAACTTATTTAAGCTAGGGCTGAAATTAGTAAGAAACTAATTAACACTTTCATAAATGCAAGATCTATTATGTAATAACATGATTCAAGTTGTTCATTTTATAATAAACATAAACATGTAATTAATTGGTTAGGAAGCATATTTTATCTGCATACCTACCTCTCATACAGTTTCAACTTGTAACCTTATAGGTTAAATGACCTAGTTGAATCAAGTAGGTGTTGCTGTAATTAATCTAAAATAAAGAGAATAATGGGATATTAAACTTTCAATATAAGGTATGTTCATCTAGATGAGGGAACTCAGTTGGATGTTGACACACACCAACTACAACGTAGTACCTTCGTAATGATAGGAGTCATTACGAGGATACTATGATGCAGTTGACATGTCTCAACACCCCGCATAGTTTGTTCAACTTGACTAACATAAGTGCATGAATGGATCACAGTTCTACCCTATGCGGAGATAGGGACATGATCTAGTGTCAGGGTCAACTCATGTTGACTTAGGATAACTAGACACACCTAATCAACGTAAGTCAATTGAGTATGTATATGTACCCTTAGTCACCGTGAGTAGTCTTCCACACTAGGGCATGTTGCTAACCTTGTCTAGGGTGAAACTTTGAATCAAGTAGGACCGATCAGAAGTTAGTGAAGACCACTCTAGATAACAGATCAAGTGTGGTGAAGGAATTATTCTATTTGATGAGTATGTCATCTAGGAATGTAAACATGATAAACATGTTTAAAATCTTTGGCCAAAGTATCACAAGTATCTTGGTTATGTTGTCCTATGTCACCTAGTTTAAGAAGTAGGATTTCAGATGAATATTGGTAATAGATATTCAAATAGGCCTCTTAAGAAAAACACTTGGGTACCCTAAAAAGGTAAAGGAACCAAGTATACATTGTATACACATTACTAAGTAACATGAGAGATCGGTTTAGTACCAAGTCATGAAATGAGAGATTGGTGTTTCACCGAGTCATTATAGTTGCATATGGTTTTTTTATGAGATAGTTTGGCATTGGAATGTGTGTTCTAAATTATGTTAATTTAGAATAGAGAAAATTATGTAAAAAAATTCCTTGTTTCTAAAGTCTTAAAATGGGAATGTTACAATAAGAAATACCAAGTTAATACCAAACTTACAAAAATCCATCATGATGAAGAAGGTTCTTCTACCAGCTCCATCCATGGGGAATCAAAAAGAAAATGGGAAGATCTAAATCATGACATTCCCATTAAAATACTTGGTTGGTTTAGAGCCAAAAATAGAGTTGCCACCAGTCATGCTTATTCTAGAGCATGAGGATGAGTTCAATAATTCAAAGGTCAAGCATCAACACCTCTCAAATCTAAATGATGATGAGGTATACATAATTTTTTTAGTTGATACTTTGAGCAATGGGAAGGAAAAACATCTCAGGATAGTTTTACACTCTCATTAAAGACCATTTTCATTGTAAAACTAATCACATGGTCTCTATTTGTAAGGAATGGAAGTTATTTATCTTGACCAATTGTTGGTTTTTTAAATCTTCCTTGCATTTTTGTTATAATAGGATTAAATTATGTTTGTTTATTACAAAAAAAGTTCTTGTGTACACTTTGCATGTTTCCATTAAGGGTATGTATGATTTTATATGTTTTTATATAGTTTTGTGTTTCCAATTTTGGAGTAGGGTTTGTGGTGGAAAAAATATGATTTAGGGCATAAATGATTTAGTGGTACAGCTTTTAAAACAATTTTCCACTCTAATTAAGGACCAAGTTATTGAAATTATTCAACCTTGGAAAAATTATATTTTAGGGTAGTTTTCAAAGTTATTTCATTTATCCCCAAGAAATCATATGAAATCAATTTCTCAATGTTTTTCTTCAATTACAAATGTAGAATTTTGGGGTAGTTCACAATTTATAATCCATAACTACCACGAAATCATCTTTCTAGGGAAATACCATCCAATTACAAATCAATACTAAGTCCATGCAATGCTTTATGTTGATTCAAGGGTAATATTTTCAAAGTTTTAGATTAGTCTTTAATTTTTCACGATAACTACACACCCAATGGATGCGTTAGGGCCACTAATCTTCCATATAATAAGTAGATGAACCCATTGAGTTGCTAAGCTATTGTAAAAAAAAAAACCCGAGCTATTTTGGTAACTTACTATTTCATTCTTGGACTTAGAAAGGTCAAATAAGCCAAAATTTGGTGAAATTGATCAATAAAGGGAAAAATCATGTTTTAAATAGGTTTTGATGCTCCTCTCAATCTTGAAAGCTTCATAGTTCAACACTTAGTCAAAAATGAGGGAAAAACTCAAGAAAATCGATCAAATCAACCTTTGGTGGAATAAGAGGAACTATTACCTTATTCCTCTTGTTCCCTGGGTCTTTGAACCTCCACATTTACCAATGGGTTAAGGTCAAAAGGCAAGTAGGTACACAGTGTCGTCAGTCTAGGTGGGAACTTTTGAAGGTCAAGGAACGTTTTAATGTTTATCGTGTTCCCCAATGGAGTGATATGGCCGAGGGAAGGGGCATAACATTGACCAGTTTATTAAAATTGGGCACAACTGACACAAATAAAACTATTCTATCCTTCCCTTTTTATCCACATGTCCACTTTATTCGGCCCCAAAGGAAAATTTTAAAGTTGTATATCGCAACCCATTTAGAACTTTGTCATGTTCCTCCCATGCTCCATAAATCCACATGGCCATAACTTCTTCCTTCTAAATCCAAATTTGACAAACTTGGGCATGTTGGAAAGGTTTGATCAAGTAGTTCACTTTTGCATCATGAAATTTAGAATTTGATAGAGTTAGGAGGGTGAAAGGAGGAAAAATAGTCTCGGAATAAAATTACAGTTCAAGTAGCTCAAATACCGTAATTAATGGTGAATGGTTCCGATACGTTCTCTTGAAGGAAATATGACATGGGGGAATGATTTTAATAGGGAATACATGCCCATTTTCAGTTATTTAATGCGTTTTGTTGGTGGTTAAACTAAAAATCCAAGTTTCCCTCATCTTTATCTCTCTCCCATTATATATATAATGGGAGAGAGATAAAGACGAGGGAAACTTGGATAAATCTAAGTTTCCTCGTCTTTATACCTCTCCCATATATATATATATATTAGAAATAGCTCAAATACAGAATTAATGGTGAATGGTTCCGATACATTCTCTTCAAGGAAATATGACATGGGGGAATGATTTTAATAGGGAATACATGCCCATTTTCAGTTATTTAATGCGTTTTGTTGGTGGTTAAACTAAAAAATCCAAGTTTCCTCATCTTTATCTCTCTCCCATTATATATATAATGGGAGAGAGATAAAGATGAGGAAAACTTGGATTTATATATATATATATATATCCAAGTTTCCCTCGTATTTATCTCTCTCCCATTATATATATATATATATATATATATTAGAAATTTTTGCACATTTATAAAGGTTGGACCCTCTCAAAATATAGGTTCACCATGGGGTAAGTGCACCAAGTTGGGGGCCAAAAAGTGGACAAAAATATGAAAATGGACAAAACGTGATCATGTTATATTTTCCTATGCTCGACAATTCACAAACCTGAAACACATATGAATTATAACACATACGTGTTATAAAATGTTCACATTTCTATGATCACAAAATGTGTACGTAATTTTATGATCAAAAAATGCATACACATTTTTCTCTATATGAAGTTTGTAAGGGCTTGAAGGAGCCATATTTATTAAAAGATAAGATGTTAGGGTCACTCTACACTTGATGGAAGTGGTCCCGTAGCTCTGGCAGTTATAATCTAGAAGATAGTTTTTCAAAATCTAATCTAGTTAGTACTTATTCATTTTTAGGATTTCAACAATGACCTAAAACTTTCAGGCCATATATATTGTAGTCGGTCTTTGTTTTGGGAAAACATATAGTCATTTTGTAGGTTTTTGACCTTCCGGATTGGATTTTGGCACTACCACTACTTGAATTTATACCAATTTTAAAATTTGGTCCATAATTCACTTTAGTGACCACGAATCAACTCTATGATGTTTGTCTACTTCTTACTAAAATGAGATCCTCACTTTCTAGATAGAGGATTGCTCCTTGAATGGGATTCTTGTCCTATGGAAAAAATGAGGTGATTGTAATGTGCCTCCTCCTTAAGGTGTGATCACACTACTAGGTGTTGAATGATTTTTTATGAATAGTACCAAGTGAATTGCATCAAGTGAACTCAGATGATTTTTCATTCTTAGAAACATGGTGCTCCATATAAAGATCATCCCTTCACCTTTCCTAGCTCTAAAATCATCCTTTCATGGAATCAAATTCAATATTCTCATATATGTATTTTCTCATATGTATCTCATGGAGATAGACGATGCCTTAATACTTCACACATGATGGTCCTAGATACCTCGGTTGCATGACTAGCTCATTTTAGCTTTTTCTTTGGAGATATTTGGGTACAATGACACGATCAAGATATGATGATCATAAAGTTACTATTTGAGCTCCAAATTTCACCTTTGAATATGATGAATCCTTCATAATTCAATTTATTTACCAAGATGAATCCTAGGTGTAAGCATGCTTATGGTAGATGGACACTTTTTTTTTCTCAAGTTGTTCCTCATGGAAATGGGTTTCCACCTCTGGATAGGGGATTAATCCTTGAATTAAATTTGAGTATGAATTACATGTTATTGACTCGCATACTATATTGAAATAATACAAATCACATTTTATGATCAATGAAACTATTCTAAAAACATAATTCTTCCCGCAACTAAATATTGAGGTTCTATTTTATTTCAAACTTAGGAAGCTAAAGAGTTTTGTAGTACCTAAAGAAATATTTAATCTTTGAATAAATGTTGATTATTCCACCTTATATATTATTCTAATATCCTTCCAATTCCTTTTTTTCATCCTAAGTATTTCTAGAACTCTTGGAATCATCCAGAGAATTCAACTTTTACCATTTTAGCTTTCATTCCTTGCACTTGAGAACATGGTCTTAAAAAGATTTCTCTTGAATGATATTTGATTTCCTAGAATTTCCTAAATTTACTTATACATATACAATTCTCTCTGAAATCACCATCAAATGCTTTATATTTTCTCTAAAATTTCTTAAGGGTGTTTAATTAGCTACAGATTGGCCAGAAAAAGCCTTTTTAGGCCTTTGAAGGAAGTAATCTCTTATAAAAACTAAATGAGTTGATCGATCACCTCAAACACTATTCCATACACACTGAAACATGTTAAATGATATTATTAGGAATTTCCTTTGGGTGGGCTTTATGATTTTTGTTTTATGTTTTATGGCTCAAGGTTCAGGGTTTAGGGTTTAGGGATCATGGTTTAGGGTTCATAGTTTATGGTTTATGGTTTATGGTTTATGGTTTATGGTTTATGGTTTTGGGTTTAGAGTTTAAGATTAATGGCTCAGGTTAAGGGTTAATGGTTTAGGATTTAAGGTTTAGGGCTTAGGGCTTAGGGTTTATGGTTTAGGTTTATAGTTTAGGGTTTAGTGTTTAGGATTTAGAGTTTAAGGTTTAGGGTTTAGGGATTTAATGTTTAGAGTTTAGGGTTTAGGTTTTAGGTCTCGTCTTTAGGTTTTAGTTTCAAGTTTTTGGTTTAGGGCTAAGGGTTTAGGGTTTAGGGATTATTGTTAATGGTTTTGGGGTAAGGGTTTAGGGTTTAGGGTTTAGGTTTTGGGCTCAAGGTTCAAGGTTTAGGGTTAATAGTTTAGGATTTAGGGTTTAGGTTTAGGGTTTTGGGTTTAGGGTTAAGGGTTTAGGGTTTAGGTTTTATGGTTTGGGATTTATCATTTAGGGATAAAGGTTTAGTGTTTTTGTTTTAGAGCTCACGGTTTAGGATTTATGGTTTGGGACTTAGGGTACATGGTTTAGGGTTTAGGGGTTAGGAATCTAGGGTGGGGTTCAAGGCTTATTTTAGGTGTGGGGTTCAAGGGAATTAGGGTTTGGGGTTAGGAATCTAGGTGTGGGGTTCAAGGCTTATGGTTTAGGGTTTAGGGTTTAAGGCTTAGGAATCATGGTTTGGTTTATGGTTTATTATTTTGGTTTTAGGGTTCAGGGTTTATATTTTTAGGGGTTTAGGCCTTAGGGTTGAGGTTGAGGGTTTAAGTATAAGTAGTAGAGTTCGTGGTTTAGGATTTAGTGTTTTGGGCTCAAGGTTAAGGGTTTAAGGTTTAGGGTTTAGGGTTTAGGGATTATGGCTTAGGTTTTAGGGATTACGAGTCAAGGTATAGGGTTTATGTTTTATTTTTTAGGGTTAAGGGTTTAGGTTTTAAGGTCGGGGTTTAAGGTTTAGGGTTTAGGATTTAGTTTATAGGGTTTATGGTTTAGGGTTTAGTATTTAGGGCTCATAGTTTGTGGTTTAGGGTGTAGGGATTAAGAATTATGGCTTAGGGTTTAGTGTTTAGGGTTTATGGGTAAGGAAACTAGATTTAGGGTTTGGGGTTTAGGGTTTAGGGCTCAGGAATCAGGGTTCAAGGTTTAGGGTTTAGGGTTTAGCGTTTAGGGTTAAGGGTTAAGGTTTAGGGTTCAAGATTTAGTGTTCAGGGTTTAGGGTTTATTATTTTGGTTTTAGGGTTTATAGTTTAGGGTTTAGGGCTCAAGGTTAAGGGTTGAGGGTTTAAGGTTTAGGTCGCAGAGTTTAGGTTTTAGGGTTTAGTGTTTAGGGTTTAATTTATAGGGTTTGGGTTTATGAGTTAGGGTTTAGGTTTATAATTCATTGTTTAGGATTTAGGATTTAGTTTTTATGGATCATGGTTCATGGTTTAACGTTTAGGGTTTAAGTCTTAGGGCTTAGAGTTTAGGGATTAAGGCTAATGTCTTAGGGTTTAGGGATCAAGGGTAAGGGTTGGATGTTTAAAGTTTAAGGTTTAGGGTTTAGGGCTTATAGTTTAGGGTTTAGGGATTATGGTTTAGGGTTTGGGGTCTAGGGTTAAGGGCTTAAGGTTTAGGGTTTAGGGTTAAGGTTTAGGGTATAGGGTTTAGGTTTTAGGGTTTTAATTGTAGAATTTAAATTCTAAAAGATTTAGCTTGAATTTTGAATTCCTAAAATTACCTATGTGATCGACTCAAATTATACTATAAAAACTATCTTCTAAACCATGGCGAGATAGAGCTATGAATGAGACTAGTTCCATAAGGTGCGGTGGTGACTATAACATCTTATATTTACTATAATAAATTTAAAGTATAAGTTTTTCATTTATTATTATTTATATTTTATTATATCTTTGACCAAATTATACTATAAAAAAATATCTTCTAAATCGTGACAAATGGAGCTATGAGACTAGTTCCATAAGGTGCAGAGTGATGCTAACATATTATATTTACTAAAATTAATATAAAGTATACGTAATAATAAATGAAAAACTTATACTTAAACATTTATTTTTGTAAATAGAAGCATGCCAAAAACAATACAATGTTTATACTATAAAGTACGCATTATAGTGTGTACATGTTATAAGCGCATGTACACATTTTGTGTTTTCAAACCGGATCCCCAAGCCTGAGGTATGGATCTGTACTAACACAACAAACCACTTGTTTTTGCAAGAAAATGTAAAAATCCAACTTCCGCCATGATAAATCAACATAAAATGATTGATTCGATTAAACTTAATTATACCACGATGTAGAGAAGAATTTCTTCTTTGTATAAATATAATTTTTCAATTTTTATGACAACTATAAGGTTTCCATATTATTTATTTTCTAACTATGTTTTTAATAGCTATTTTTTGAAGTGTAAACATGTCTATCTTTTGCCTGTATTTTTTTTGACTCATCGAAATTGTATAAAAAATTTTAGGCACAAACTAGGCTTCGATTGGATACATATTTAAAAAAACTATTTTTGATATTTTGAGGTAGTTAGGGGGCATGGTAAAATACCGTTATTTTACAAAACTTAAAATTTATGTACCAAAAAATCATTAAAAATAAATACTTGCTAAAAATCTTTAAAAAATTCTAGCACAAACAAGATTCTCCTAGATATCGTTTTACTAAAGGGTTTTCAAAAATACTAAATGGTGCTCAAAAAAAATGATGGAGGGCATGAAAGTCACTCTATTATGTTTTTTAACAAAAATAGTAGCACATGTTGGTATTTTAGTTATTTGAACCACTTAAACTTATCCATTTTCAATAAAATTTAGTACTTAGAAACTAGACTCAAAATTCTACAATTCATGTTTATACAACATCTTCCAATTTTGAGTGTAAATATTTCAAAAACTCATACAAGTTGATTTTTTTAATTTTTAGAAAAATGTGTCCACTTAAAACCCCCTTTTGGCCCCCAAACTTGGTGCACTTACCCCATGTCAAAGTGATTGAAAAATTATTTGTGAGTTTTAGGCCTCAAATTCGAGCTCTAAAAGGGTTTTTTTACCTTCTTCCACTCCATCAGTAATGGTTTGTGCATACTTCTTATAATAAAATCTAGTTTTGTGGTTATTTCTCTACCTTAACTTTTTTATTTGAAATATTACCTCTCTATTATTGTTGTGGTGTGTTGTGCATGTCTTTTATCCTTTGTTTGTTCCATATTTGTTGTGCATTGTGTTAAAAGAGATATTGAAAGCTATTTTGGTATGTGGCATAGTTGTTTCCTCCCATCCTTCATTTTCTTCCCATTTTCCCTCATTAATCATGTCTTTCCCATTTTATTGGTGTTATCACCTTTGTTTAGCTTAGGATTTCAATTTCATGCATCTCCCTATTTCTTTGGTCCCTTTGAATTCTTATATTAGGATTAGATAGTTGTATTTCCATACATAGGACTAATTTAGCATTAATAATATGCAGAGGAATTTACCATCTATTGAGATTGATCTCAATTTACAAGACCCAAATTACATAGATCATCCCATATTACCTAGAAGTATTGATGATATTCCATTACCAATCAAAGGGCAATACTTTTGGTGATAACACTTATTTAGGAGTAGATTTATGAAATAGTTGGAACTTAATGTAGATAATCCATTATAGAAATCATGGTATTACAAAAATAGAGAAGAACCAATCCATCATGAGTAAATTATACAAGATTTACATACTCTAAGTAGGATATAATAACACCCTTCTTATATGATATATGTCCTTGAGACAAATTAAAATTAATTTCTTTGAATTTTTTAAATTATTGGGATAAATTTGGAATTTCACAAGAATTAAGAAATAAGTTGAGTTAGCCATATGTAGTAATAATAATGTTACCTAAAAGTTTTGAAGAATTCAATGTGGAAAAAATCATGAGGGAAGTATACATTTCATTGAGAAATCATCCCTTACACATACTCTTTTATTGGAAACAAAGAGAAGAGTCGGGAGTGTAGAAGAACAATAGTTCGTAATTCTAAACTATAGGGAAATTTTCCTAAAATCTTCATAATCTAGCAACGATTCTTTAGATTTAGAAGAATTAAACCAAACATATATTAAGGAAAGTGTGAGCACATGTTCATATAAAAACTATATGAGTATGTATATAATCCAATTTCGATTAGTTGTTCAACACATACTGGTGTATAGAATAATATACGAAATCATCCTGGTACTGGAGGAAATACAACCCATATTACTAATTTATATACAAACATACAACCTTATGAATGGTCCTCTGATCTAGAACACTATCTTCTAATTTGATAAATGGGATGTTTAGAGATAGGGGTGATAAAAAATACCAAGAAATGTGATCCCATTATGGTATGTATTTAGAATTTATATACTCAATGAGCTTGAGTGAAAAGACATTAAAATAAATTTGATGATGTCACCAAAAAATTCAAAATAAAGAAGTATATAGGCCGAACTATTCATCATTTGAAAGAATTTAAATAAAAATCTATATAACCTATAATTTATTATGACACGAGCTACTAGAATGTAATGATGAAAATAGCTTTAATCTTGATGAACATAAGTAACGTTACCTAGTTTGTGGAAGGATTACATAGTAAAATCCATTTTGTGATTTTGTAAAATAAGTGTTCCACTAAAGAATAAGTAATTAAATCCACTAAAAGGGTAGATAATATTGGATGATTATCTAATGCATAAGATAGAGGATATGTAAGAAGGAAAGAAACCGATATTGAGCATATGGTGCATAAAATGTAAAGATGAAGGGAACCATAAGAATGATTTCAATAAAACTTTAAAAAGTAGAAGATGATAATACTGCAAAGTTTTTAAGGGTAGATGGACACTTTCTATGTAAAAGAGGAATTCATAAGGATTGTATTCATATTTTAGATAAAATTATCTCAGTAAAGACATAACAACATATCTAAATGGTAGAAATGGCCACATCTCCTTGAATGAATGTGTAGTGGGTTCCTCTATCACCTCAATCTGATACATAATGGAATCCATAATCTCCATAACTAAATCTAAATTGGGATCTACCATTTCTATAAAATACTATAGAATGGGCAAGCCCTTCACCTTAGTAATCACCTATGTGGATCACACCACTACCACAAGAATCCTATAGAGGAAACATGGTCCAAAATAAAGGATGGAGTTCCTTGTAGAGACCATTTGTGATACAAAAAGAGGATAAAAAGGAAGTTTCTCGTAAAATAGGATGTGAACTTGTCCTTAAATATAATGAGTGATATGTTACCTTTATGGAGAACCAAATCACATTACAAGAAATTTTCCTTCAAATTAGAGAGAAGTATTTTGCACATATTTTATGTTACATGCACAACATAACAACAAAGATTTCCCTATATTAGAGAAGAAATGAAAATAATAAAATTGTGTAATGTCAAAAGGATTAATGTGATGCCTAGGAAAACTGAAAGTCTCCAAGATGTTACTAGATCAAAGAGGAAAGAGTGGTGCTTGGGACATGTGGAGATTCTTATTACACCCCATATATGACACACATACAATGATATGCCTCTTGATTCAATAAAAGTGAATGAGATATTAGAATAAAGTAAGGGATTATTTAATTCCATTTAGAATAAATATATCAATGCTTAGTAAAAGGAGAATCTAAAGCACATATGTATGAGAAAATTATGAGAAGTTTAAAGTAAGGAGTGGTTGGCGCATTACATGATATTTTAAAAATAATACATGTACTATGAAATTAATATATCTCACTAAATATCTCTAAAGTTTTTAAGACTTTACTATAAATCATAATTAATGGAATTTTTCAGTATAAGAAACATATATGGTACATAAAAAAATATTGGGATGTATATACTACGTTGAATATGATTTTAGGACGATATGAAATAAAGGATGTAATATTTTATTTTTGGATCACTCTAAACATGATACCAAGGTATACATGGGAAGCTATGGGTGCTCAAAACTTAGCTTAAATTCTTATCACTATGATTATTGTAGATTACTGGAGTTTGGATCCAATTGGATGGCTATAATATTTATAAATTTGGGTAGGAGACATAAGGTTCAAGGGACACTTTGAGGTTATTTATATGAAGAGTAATGAAACACACTTTTATGTTCTAATTGGAAAGAAATGGACCTATGATGGGAATATGATAATAAAAATAGTTAAAAATAAAATGGAAGTACACTTGGAGAACTCTATAGAATATCTATACCATCCCAAGAGAACCTATGTGTCCATGTGTAGGATATTGAGAGTTAGTTCAATGTACAACACCAACAAAAATAGAATCTCCTAGATCAAGAGGGAAAATTTAATAAAATATTATAATAAATAGGATATTCATATGAATGCACACTCAAAGAATCAATTCTTATAATATGATTTGCACTATATAATTATATCTCCCACTAAGTCTAAGATAGGGAAGATCTATACATTTGTGCAAAATGAGAAAAATTATACAAAGATTAATAGAGAGTCACATTCCATGGGGAAAAATTCCTCAATTATTGAAGATTAGGATGCAAATTTTAACCAATGGATATAAAGAAAATATGAGATTAGGAATATGAGAGTGGTCCACATTGAGGAGAAACAAAAACCACAATATTTTGGTGCTTCTAAATTGATATATTTTTGGTTAAATTTCAAAACATCTCCCATAGGTAGATATGAGAGTGAACACACTTGAATAAACATCAAGGGGATAATAGTGACTTTTTGGGCTGTAAATAGAAGTAATATCCTTTCATGGAGTGAATTATTAGGTATGTTGTATGCAAGATTTGTATTACCATTTACATTAACTAAAGATTGACCTAGATATACACATCTAAGGATGTATTAAATCATGTAATATAAAATAAATTGAACCAAAATGGAGGGTCCATATATTTTTAGAGACACTCACTCCATTTCCTAAATAACTATAATTTCACTAGGAAAGGATAAAATAAATTAACACTTGGATACGTGCAAGAATATTTCATTTAGACTTTCACATTTGAAGATAGTAAGCCTTTGGTGATTGTAGACCGTAAATGATAAAAGAATTCCTTTGATAATAAGACTATAAATATAGAAAAGGGGGATTATTTGCCATTTTTTCTTAGGTTATCATTGATGTCAAAATCCATTAATTAAAAATGGTTTTATGATGTCATGTGAGTCTCCATGAGGTTTCAAAAGGTTTAACATGAACATTGATTGGTAGTGTCATGATTTGGTCAAGTTGTTATAGTGTCTAAGCACGGTATTGAGTATGTTGCATAAGCATGGATGGTCATTTTATGAGTTAAAAATGTTGGTATGAGGTCAATAATGGTCCATATGATGTGTAAGATATTCCCAAGTGTCCGCATGTGGTCTCCATGGTCATTTCATGGGTTATATGGATGGAATTATGTCATTATAGGAATATTCCTAGACCTAGAGCATGTGGTTTGGTATGGTGGCATAATTTTTAGAGTAGGGAAGTCATGTTCAAGCATGCTTAGAGAATTTTGGAATTGCATATAAGGTGTATAAGTAGTTATAGGTTTGTTTCATTTATTTGATCGCGTTTCATTGTCCTTGGGAAGCAAGAAGGTGAAGACAAAACAAGATAAGATAGGTAAGTATTAATGGCTGAATATTTTTAAGCATATTTTATCATGGACAAGGATTATGTTAGTTATATAATGTATTCATGGTGCTTTGGGTAAAATTTCAAATCAGTATGAAGATATTTGTGCAAGTTATGTGATTTTTGCAAAACCAAGTTCTAGAGAAGTAAAATCCATCTTAAATTGGCAACTTGTTTTTCTCACCCACTCACACACACTCTACATGAAACCTAAAGGATTTGGGGATGTTTTTAAATTCATTTAAGATCATTTTTTAAAAATAATGATTTATTTTGGTCGTCATATTTTTATGAACAATCATTAAGAATTTAAGTTGCTTTGAAACCCTAGTGAAACCCTCCTTCAGAGAGACTTGGAATAATTTGTTTTGTTTGGTCTCTAGATGAAAATAGAAATAAAATTTGATGCATCAAGGTTTAACAAGATTACTCAAAGCTCTTTCTGGTGTTGGTTTGGTGTTCTAGCTATTTTGGGAAGAGAGAGAAAACCCTTATTTTGTGGAGATTTCCAATTTTAGGGATGAGATGGAGATGCTAAGATGAAAAAAAACTATTCTAGAATCCTTGGGATAGTTTATAAACATCCATGAATATTTTTGATCAAGTATAGTGGAGAAAATTGGAGATATAGGTCTCCAAATTCAGCTTACCGACTTTGGCCTTAAGAGCTAAAAGGCTAGTCTTTTGGTTTGAAGCGAGTTTGATCATTTTTCATCTTGAAGTAGTGGTATTTGTTCATGGAAATTTTGAGACACCTGATACGATGTGTTGAAGTTATTATAATGGTATTATGAAGTGGTTTTCATTTTAATACCTAATGGCCTAGAATGCCATATTTGGCTTGCTCAAGAAGGTGACTGAAATAAGTGTGTTAGAGTGAATTCCTTCACGTGACATATGATTATTAATGCTTGAGAATTTTGGTACAAGTTTCCTAATGTTTTCCATGATTTTCTGATCTTGTAAGTTTTTTCAAAATATGTTTTAGCATATTTCTCTCAATATTGGTTCTTGATTCATGTTTGACATTTTGGAGTAGTTTCAGAGAATGGATTGGTTAGGGGCTTACACTATGAATTAGAAGATAAAGTGAGTTATTATAAAAACTATATTCAAAGAAATTTCCAATGGTATATGACTTGAGCCTTGATTATTAGTTTTTATGTGAAATTATTCATTTTCTGGGACTATTTTCAAGGTCCTGAAGACCTTGTTATGTTTTCTTGCCTCATGATGTATGTCATGAAGAATTTGGATGTTTCAAATGTTTCTAAGACTTTTGAAGGTGTGTAGAGGTTTTCCTTGAGTTTCATATTGATTTAGAGCCATGAAAAATATGTTAGAAGATTTTGGCAAAGTGCTTGTGCATTTGTTGAAGCTTGGAGAGAAAATTTTGAGCTAGTTAGAGATTCTTAGTGTTGTTGGAGATGTCTTGACCCCTTCTGACCTACTTGGGTCATTGGATATGATTTATATGAATTTCATGTTATGTTTTTGAGTTGGGATGAGTGGCCTACATGGTCATGTCCAACCTATAGTTGTTATGATATTGAGTTGGGTATATAAGCTAGTCTGTGTAGTTGTTTATGACTAATTGAGCTTGAAGTGATGGGTTTATGAGTGACCTAAAAGAGTTTGAAGAATATCATAGAGTTTTCATGGAAAGATCATATAATTGTTATTAATACTTGAGAAATATATAGGATCATATGTGCAAGGGAAATTGACATAATCATCCCATGAGAGGACAATTTTGAGCAAGTTGAAGAAGAGCTTGTTTTGAAGAGTGTTTGATGTGTTTGGAGCTAAAATTGGATCACAATCATCTATGGGATCAGAACATATGATCGGGGGATCATTTTTAAAAATTTCCCTAAACATCCCTAAATGGTGTCAAAGGCAAAAGATCATCTATAGAGCTTTCCAACGATTATAAGAACGCGACAAATGGACATTGGGAGCTCTACATATGTTCGGTCAAAGTTCCGACAAGGGGAAAATCAACTCTAGTCAACTGGTCAATATTGGACCAATGACACTTTGACACATGGTGAAAAGGAAAAAGGGAGTTGTTTTTTGGTTTTCAATCACCGAGTCTTTGACGAGCATAAAAATGGTGCACGGAACAAGAGGTCAGATTTACTTTTATTATCGAGGGGAGCCTGACTGCCATACGCAGACTATGGTATTATCGCTGACATGGTGGGTCCACAAGCCACCACGTGGATTTCCACCACAAATCGAATATGATAGATTTTCCTATCGAGAGACGACAAGTGGAATATATGCTATTGACCGAGTTAATTATTTCCATACTACATTACATGGGTCGAAATTATATTTACTTGGTAAGTCCACTTTCCAAATGCCACGCACATGTATATGTCAACCGATATATTAATGTTCATACATTTCTATTTAACCACCAAAGCCAATGTTTATGCTAAGACCACATGGAAGGGAGGAGGTGAAGCGGTTGTTGGGGCTTATGCCATGCGTGGTAAGATCCACATGGAGAATGGAGGAGATAAGGTTTATTAAAACCTTTCCTAAGTCTAAGGCCGCAAAATGTGGGATAAATACCCACTTTACAATACAAAACCGCCCCCTTCACCCTAAGCCACTCAAATTGGGATTTTATCCCATTAAAAATCAAATCCACCAATATGGGTGTGTAATCCCATTAAAAATGCAAACCGCCCTATATGGGTATGTAATCCCATTAATTTTGCTACGAGTGAGGCTAAGGTTTAAATATAGCCTTAAGATAATATGTATTGCATTTTTTAAGGGCCCTAATTTTTGTATAAATAGGGAACCCATTCTATTGTAATGACACACACACACACACATTAGTCCAAGAAGCTTATTATTTGTTAAGCTTATTTGTGAGATGTGTCAACAAATATTGTTTATTGGCCTATTATTTTAGGCAATAGTAGATGAAATATTTGTGATTGGGAGTAAATTATAAACTACCCAATAGGCCCATTGAGCCACACTAATTACTTGCAAATCCTGGATTGTTGACCAGAGTGCTAGCGTCGCATTGATAGTGTCGGGAAGGCCAATCGAAGCCGAAGGAGATTGTGCATCAGGAAGGTGAAAAATAATAATGATCATTGAAAGTTTTCAAAGAACTGGTGTACTGATAGGCAAGTAAAATTCCATTAGGTTTTCTTGTGAAAGTACTATTGTAACTTACAAGTTTTGACTAGTGGAATGGTTCGACCACGAACCTAGAGATGTAGGCAATTGTCGAACTCCGTAATCAATCTTTGTGCAATTGTCTTAAATGTCTTGCATTTTATTTTAAATTGATTACTTAAAAGGAGAAAATTATCATAAAATAATTAAAGCCTATAAGGGTCCGAGATCATCAAGTGTGTAATAATATGATTATTTTTAGATCATGTTTGGTATCGAGCTAGTAAAGCTGATTAATGAGTGATTACTTCAAGTCGGTGTAGTTAGTTCGGTTTGTGTGAACAGTACAAGTGCACTATGGGCAAGATGTCTAAACAGGAAAATCTTGAAGAGATTGAAGCATATAATCACCAGATCCAGGAAGAGAACTCTCTCTTGTGATCCATGTATTACTCCTCAAGAGGAGAATGCTCGTTTGAAATTGGGAACCGAAAACCAAGGATGGGCTCTTGATAAGTTTACAATGTGGTGATCGAAGAAGGAAATGCATTAAACTTCACATGCAGAGGCCATGGTAGATAATTGCATTATAATTTTTTCACCACTGGAATCTTCTTCTTCCTCCCATACAGTTTCAGATTTAGGTAATAAAGTCTTTGGTTTGTTTGAAAAGCATACTAGAGGCATTGGATCCAAGTTACTAGATAAAATTGGATTTGATGGAAGAGGTCTTGGTAAAAATGGCCAAGGTATTGCTAACCCAATATAGGTTGAGGATTGTCCTCATTTTGCAGGTTTGGGTTATCTTAGTGTGGGAATGGAAATTGGAGAATGCTCCAAGAATGCTGATGGGAGACAATCTTTTAAAAGCAAAGTGATTACCCCACTAGTCCTACAAGAAGATTCTGAGAAGGAAAGTTGTGCTTCATCGTCACAGGTAAGATGTGGTAAGAGAAATCAGCGAAGAGGTAATGAGATTCCACCTCCAATTTCTTACCATAATCATAAGCATGTAAAACTTCTGATCCACTTTTTCAGCTTAAGAAGTATGGTTATGATTTTTAGAAGATGTGGAATTCCTTTCCATGTACTTTTGTGGATTGCATAATCATTCAGTGGCTAGATGCTAGAAGAGAAGGACACTGATGAAGAAGTTGATGTCATTCGTCAGGAACAAGGAAAATTAGAAAGACCAATCTCGTCATGTAGAGTCGAGAAATGGCAGAAAGAGTTCCTCATCCCAGAAGAAGGAGATTAAGAGGAATTTTTGTGCTCATTGCCAAAGGAATGGGCATCGGGTGGAAAATTTGGAAACTACATCCATCTCACCATCAGAGTAATGGCAAGAAAAATATGGAATGGAGGCTTATTGTAAAGGCAAAGGAGATTTCTACTTCACCACTAGTTGACAATTCAACCCAGGACCATGTAATACCTGAAAGTGAAAGTCCTTTAAAATGGGTAAGTCAACAATTTTTCAATTATATATTGCATTTCATATTCATGAATTGTATGCAGTATTAAGTTTGGAGATCAAATTTTGTGAGAAAATGCTGAGAGAAAGGTTTACCATACTCAGTGGAATTTCTTACTTAGAAAATTTGATTAATGCTCCAAACAGATCTCCTAATAAGCTTATGAGTACCTGTTATAGCTTGGATATAGGATTTGACTCATATAAAGCTTAGAGATTGATCTGTCATTTATGTAGACAATAGAGTTCATAGAGTTCAGCTCGAAACTTCATTCTGTGTAGAGGCATAGTGTCCATGTAGTAGAATGGTAGCTGAATCATCATTGGAATTGAGGTCAGGTCGGAAATTCATTCTGTGTAGAGGCATTGCGATAAATGCAATAGAATGGTACACGATATTAGTGTGTCAACAATGTGGAGCTAAAAAGGATCAGCTCGTAACATCTAAGTCATTTTTAGTGTGTCAAAAATGTTGAGGTCTATAAAGGGCCAAGGTGTTTTCCATCACCGACATCAAATCAATCAAATCTCTATGTAACATGGAGTTCCTTCAAACTAGTTTTGATTCTACGGAATCAACTTAGAGCCAGGAGCTATGTTATAGAGTAAAAGAAGATCCTTGTTGTCAGATATCAAGAAGCTTAGCACCGCATAGAAGGAGTGTTGAGGTTTCATTCAGAAACTTAGCACCATAAAGTGAGATGCATGGAGGTCTTCTTAGGATATCAGAGTGGTGTAGCAGAAGCGTCGTGGGCCCATAACCCACAGGTCCTAGGATCGGAGCAGATTTTTCGAAGTGAGAAGGTTGGAGGAGAAGACCCAAGGGTCTACTACAATAGCACTTCTGAGGTGGCAGCAGAGTTTTTCAGATTCAAGACAATATGGAAGCTTTTTGGGACAAAAATCCTTTCTAAGTGGGGAGGTGTGATCAGGGGATCATTTTTAAAAGTTCCCTAAACATCCCTAAATGGTGTCAGGTTCAAAATATAATCTCAGAGCTTTCCAACGATGTAAGAACGCGACAAACGGACATTGGGAGCTCTAGATATGTCTAGTCAAACTTCAAACATCGAGAAATTCAACTTTGGTCAATTGGTCAATGTTGGACAAATGGCACTGTGACACGTGGCGAAAAGGAAAAAGGGAGTTGTTTGTTAGTTTTCGATCACTAGTCTTCGACGAGCGTAAAAATGGTGCACAGGAACAAGAGGCTCAACTTTTATTACGGAGGGGAGCCTAGCTGCCATGTGGACTATGGTATTATCACCAATGTGGTGGGTCCACAAGCCACCATGTGGCTTGCCACCATGAATCGAATATGATCGATTTTCCTATTGGGAGATGACAAGTGGAATATATTCTATTGACCGAGTTAATTATTTCCATACTACATTACATGGGTCGAAATTATATTTACTTGGTAAGTCCACTTTCCAAATTCCATGCACATGTATATGTCAACCATTGGTATATTAATGTTCATACATTATTTTTAACCACAAAATCCAATGCTTATGCTAAGACCACGTGGAAGGGAGGAGGTGAAGTAGTTGTTGGGGCTTATGCCATGCGTGGTAAGATCCACGTGGAGAATGGAGGAGATAAGGTTTATTAAAACCTTTCCTAAGTCTAAGGCCACAAAATGTGGGATGAATACCCACTTTACAATACAAAACCGCCCCCTTCACCCTAAGCCACTCAAATTGGGATTTTATCCCATTAAAAACTCAAATCCACCAAAATGGGTGTGTAAACCCATTAAAAATGCAAACCGCCCTATATTGGTATGTAATCCCAATAATTTTGCTGTGAGTGAGGCTAAGGTTTAAATATAGCCTTAAGATAATATGTATTGCATTTTTTAGGGTCCCTAATTTTTGTATAAATAGGGAACCCATTCTATTGTAATGGACACACATTAGTCCAACAAGATTATTATTTGTTAAGCTTTTTTGTGAGATGTGTCAACAAATATTGTTTATTGGCCTATTATTTTAGGCAATAGTAGATGAAATATTTGTGATTAGCAGTAAATTATAAACTACCCAATAGGCCCATTGAGCCACACTAATTACTTGCAAATCCTAGATTGTCGACCGGAGTGCTAGCGTCGCATTGATAGCATCGGGAAGGCCGATCGAAGCTGAAGGAGATTGTGCATCAGAAGGTGAAAAAAATTTAGATCATCGAAATTTTTCAAAGAACTGGTGTACTGATAAGCAACTAAAATTCCATTAGGTTTTCTTGTGAAATTACTATTGTAACTTATAAGTTTTGACTAGTGGAATGGTTCGACCACGAACCCGGAGATGTAGGCAATTTCCGAACTCCGTAATCAATCTTTGTGAAATTGTCTTAAATCTCTTGCATTTTATTTTAAATTGATTACTTAAAAGGAGAAAATTATCAGCAAATAATTAAATCCTATAAGGGTCCAGAGATCAGGTAGTAATAACTTGATTATTTTTAGATCATGTTTGGTATCAAAGCTAGTAAAATTTGATTAACAGAGTGATTGCTTCAAATCGGTGTAGTTAGTTTAGTTTGTGTGAATAGGGTACAAGTGCACTATGGGAAAGATGTCTAAACAGGAAAAGCTTGAGGAAATTGAAGCATATAATCACCAGATCCAGGAAGAGAACTCTCTCTTGTGATCAATGTATTACTCCCTGGAAGAGGAGAATGCTCATTTGAAATTGGAACTGAAAACCAAGGATGAGCTCTTGGTAAGGTTGCAATGTGGTGATCAGAGGAAGGAAATACCTTCAACTTTAGATGCAGAGGCCATGGCAGATGATTGCACTGTAAGTTGTTCACCACTAGAATCTTCTTCTTCCTCCCATTCAGTTTCGGATTCAGGTAATAAATTCTTTGGTTTGTTTGAAAAGCATACTAGAGGCATTGGATCCAAGTTACTAGATAAAATTGGATTTGATGGAAGAGGTCTTGGTAAAAATGGCCAAGGTATTGCTAACCCAATACAGGTCGAGGATTGTCCTCATTTTGCAGGTTTGGGTCATCCTAGTGTGGGAATGGAAATTGGAGAATGCTCTAAGAACGTTGATGGGAGACAAGCTTTCAAAAGCAAAGTGATTACCCCACTAGTCCTACAAGAAGATTATGAGCAGGAAAGTTGTGCTTCATCATCACAGTAAGATGTGGTAAGAGAAATCAACGAAGAGGTAATGATATTCCACCTCCAGTTTCTTACCATAATCGTAAGCACAGTAAAACTTCTGATCCACTTTTTCATCTTAAGAAGTATGGTTATGATTTTTAGAAGATGTGGAATTCCTTTCCATGTACTTTTTGTGGATTGCATAATCATTTAGTGGCTAGATGCTAGAAGAGAAGGACACTGATGAAGAAGTTGATGTCATTCATCAGGAACAAGGAAAATCAAAAAGACCAATCTCACATGTAGAGTCGAGAAATGGCAAAAAGAGTTCCTCATCCTAGAAGAAGGATATTAAGAGGAATTTTTGTGCTCATTTCCAAAGGAATGGGCATCGGGTGGAAAATTGTTGGAAACTACATCCATCTCGCCATCAGAGTAATGGCAAGACAAAGATGGAATGGAGGCCTATTGTAAAGGCAAAGGAGGTTTCTACTTCACCACTAGTTAACAATTCAACCCAGGACTAGGTAATACCTGAAAGTGAAAGTCCTTTAAAATGGGTAAGTCAACAATTTTTCAATTATATTGCATAATTCAGATTGATGAATCGTATGTAGTATTAAGTTTGGAGATCAAATTTTGTGAGAAAATGCTGAGAGAAAGGTTTACCATACTCAGTGGATTTTCTTACTTAGAAAATTTGATTAATGCTCCAAACAGATCTCCTAATAAGCTTATGAGTACTGTTATAGCTTAGATATAGGATTTGACTCATATAAAGCTCGGAGATTGATCGTCATTTGTGCGAGATAATAGAGTTCACAGAGTTCAGCTCAAAACTTCATTCTGTGTAGAGGCATAGTGACCATGCATTAGAATGGTAGCTGAATCATCATTGGAATTGACATCGGTCGGAACTTCATTCTGTGTAGAGGCATTGTGACCGTATAAATGAATGGTACTGATATTAGTGTGTCAACAATGTGGAGCTCAAAAAGGATCAGCTCAGAACATCATCTAGTGTCAAGGCATTGCGACCACACATATAAATGGTATCTGATCAATAGAATTAGCATCGTGCATTGGAGGCTTGAGGTCTAAGAGGCTCATGCATCGAGAGCATCATGCATTAGCATCAGGCGTTGAGGTCTGAAAAGAGAAGCAGACTTAGCATCATGCATTGGAGGCTTAAGGTCTTGAAAGAGGCTTAGCATCGTGCATTGGAGGCATTGAGGTCTGTAAAGGGACAAGGTTTTATCCATCACCAACATCAGATCAATCAAAGCTCTACGTAACATGGAGTTCCTTCAAACCAGTTTGAATTCGTATAATCAACTTAGAGCCGGGAGAGTGTGTTATAGAGTAAAAGAAGATCCTTGTTGTCGGATATCAAGAAGCTTAGCACCGCATAGAAGGAGTGTTGAGGTTTCATTCAGAAACTTAGCACCATAAAGCAGATGCATGGAGGTCTTCATAGGATATCAGAGTGGCGTAGCAAAAGCGTCGTGGGCCCATAACCCATAGGTCCCAGGATCGGAGCTGGTTTTTATAAGTGAGAAGGTTGGAGGAGAAGACCCAAGGGTTTACTACAACAGCACTTCCGAGGTGGCAGCAGAGTTTTTCAGATTTAGGACATATGGAAGATTTTTGGGACAAAAATCCTTTCTAAGTGGGGAGGTGTGATCAAAGGATCATTTTTAAAAATTTCCCTAAACATCCCTAAATGGTGTTAGTTCAAAATATAATCTCCAGAGCTTTCCAACGACTATAAGAACATGACAAACAAACATTGGGAGCTCTAGATATGTCTGGTCAAACTTCAGACATCGAGAAAGTCAACTCTGGTCAATTGGTCAATGTTGGACCAATGGCACTGCGACACATGGTGAAAAGGTTAAAGGGAGTTGTTTGTTGGTTTTCGATCACTGGTCTTCGACGAGCGTAAAAATGGTCCACATGAACAAGAGGCTCAACTTTTATTACAGAGGGGAGCCTAGCCGCCATGTGGACTATGGTATTATCACCAACGTGGTGGGTCCACAAGCTACCACGTGGCTTGCCACCACGAATCGAATATGATAGATTTGCTGATCAGGAGACAACAAGTGGAATATATTCTATTGACCGAGTTAATAATTTCCATACTACATTACATGGGTCGAAATTATATTTACTTGGTAAGTCCACTTTCCAAATGCCATGCACATGTATATGTCAACCGGTATATTAATTTTCATACATTAGTTTTTAACCACCAAATCCAATGCTTATGCTAAGACCACGTGGAATGGAGGAGGTGAAGTAGTTGTTGGGGCTTATGCCATGCGTGGTAAGATCCACGTGGAGAATGGAGGAGATAAGGTTTATTAAAACCTTTCCTAAGTCTAAGGCCACAAAATGTGGGATAAATACCCACTTTACAATACAAAACCACCCCCTTCACCCTAAGCCACTCAAATTGGGATTTTATCCCATTAAAAATTCAAATCCGCCAATATGGGTATGTAATCCCATTAAAAATGCAAACCGCCCTATATGGGTATGTAATCCCATTAATTTTGCTACGGGTGAGGCTAAGGTTTAAATATAGCCTTAAGATAATATGTATTACATTTTTTAAGGGCCCTAATTTTTGTATAAATAGGGAACCCATTCTATTGTAATGGACACACACACACACACATTAGTCCAACAAGCTTATTATTTGTTAAGCTTATTTGTGAGATGTGTCAACAAATATTGTTTATTGGCCTATTATTTTAGGAAATAGTAGATGAAATATTTGTGATTGGGAGTAAATTATAAACTACCCAATAGGCCCATTGAGCCACACTAATTACTTGCAAATCCTGGATTGTCGACCAGAGTGCTAGCATCGCATTGATAGTGTCGGGAAGGCTGATCGAATCCGAAGGAGATTGTGCATCAGGAAGGTGAAAAACAATTCATTTGATCTTCGGAAGTTTTCAAGCGGTGTCTTGATAAGCAAGTAAAATTCCATTAGGTTTTCTTGTGAAAGTACTATTGTAACTTACAAGTTTTGACTATTGGAACGGTTCGACCATGAACTCGAGAGATGTAGGCAATTTATGAACTCGTAATCAATCTTTGTGCAATTGTCTTAAATCTCTTGCATTTTATTTTAAATTGATTACTTAAAAGGAGAAAATTATCGGCAAATAATTAAAGCTTATAAGGGTCTGAGATTAGGTAGTAATAATCTGATTATTTTCGGATCAATATGATATGTGGTAATTCATTTGAAAAATATATTATCATGTGTAATATTCACGAGAAGTCATTTTTTTTTATTCATATCAGCAAAGTCTTAGGGGTGGGTGGTCCTTGTGAAGTGGGTGCTTCACTAAATAAATCTTGCAAGATGTGTAATATTCTTGCAATTCCTTTTTTTTTTGTAATATAATAAGAGGTTTTCAGTGGGTTTTCTTCCCCTTGAGGTTTTTCAACTTACATTTGGTGTTCATTTTTATACTTCTTTATTTCATGCACTCATGAATTCTTTATACACACCTAATGTGCTCATATGGTTATGAATGCTTAACATTAGATTGAATGATGAATGTAAGTAATGGGAAATGAAATGAAAGTTTTTTTAGGAATAATTCAACCCCCATCTTAGTCCATTATGATTCTTCTTATAACAATTGGTATCAAAGATGATCCTTGTGAAGAAAGTTTGACAACTTGAAGGATATCCTCCTGAAGAAAAAAAAATGGGTAAATCATCTTATATTGAATCAACCTTAAGAAAGAAGTATGAAGTTACATAATCATTAATCAATGGATTGGAAGAAAAAATGACTTGCTTGGAATTTGAGCATGGTCAATTCATCAAGTATTTTGAATCAAAAGTCAAGAGTGTAACTAAACCCTAAGAGATAAATAAGAATATTATAGAAGGTATGAAGATGAGTTGAGATAAATAAGAATGTTATAGAAGGTATGAAACACAATAGGTTTAAGACCTATGAGATGTTGGAGAAATTTTTTGAGCCCCTAGATGATATGTTGAATAAGCAAAGGTCAACTAGTGACAAGTTTGGTTTAGGTTTCAAATAAGAACATGTAGAGAATGATGAAAAATCTAGACCAAGCACACAATAAAATAGGAAGGAGACCACAATGAAAATGCAAGAAGGTCTAACCCTGTTAGAAAACCTAATGCAATGAGGTATGGTTGTTCATTCAATGGGTATTGTTATTCATGTAATGATTTTGGTCATAGATCTAGAGATTACAAAATAAGGTCTTCTAGGAATGGTGGAAGTTTCTTCAAAGGTGAATGATACTCATGTTGTGAGTATGGTCATAAGGCTAATGATTGTGGTTGGAATATAAGTGTATATGAGTTAAGAGGCAAGAATAATGTTGTTTGTTTCAAATTTCATAGATCAGATCATATATCGAGAGTGTGTTGGAGCAATAATATATTCATCAAAAGGTATGGTCCTACAGAAATAGTCAAAGAATCCAATCATGAAATTCAAGCTAAGAAGAATCCTTCAAAGGAAGAGGTGCACAACATGAAGTCTATTCCAATGAAGTTTGTCAAAGAGGGTTCTAATTCAATCAATATGGAAGACAAGTTCATCAAGTCCAAATCATATCAAGGAGGTATGTTTTATTTGATTTAAGAACCAAGATCTGAGGAAATTCATATGTGCCTAATCGATATTCAATCTCAATTGCATGAAAATTTTCGAAGGATATGTATTTTGGATACTTCAATGGTCATAAGGTATGGGTTCTTATCTATCCATGAGTTCTATATTTAGGATTCATTTCTATTGGTAGGTATTTGAAATAATTATAATAACATGAAAAATTTTCCTATTGTATAAGTCCCAGGGGCTATAAGCAAAGTATCTAATGTGTCTAGATTCATTTTATCATATCTATGTATAAAATTATTTAAGGTTATGTCTCGATCTGTGTTTATCAGGTATGTGTTGTCATCATGTGTGTGTGTGTGTGTGTGTGTGTGTGTGTGTGTGTGTGTGTGTGTGTGTGAATAACTAGTCGTTGAGTCTCAAGTCATTAACATGTAGTTTTAAGATTCGTGGGCATATTGAAAATATGTATCATCATAACGAGCTTAAGAAGTTTGTATATCTAGTTGATTATGTATAGAGGTCTAGTTTTGAATAAGGTTGAGTTTTGATTTGTGTATATAGAATGGTGGAGGTATTTTTTTACACAAATTAGGCTTTGGAATAAGTACGAAGTTGAAGAAGTCAATGGTTTAGTTTACATCATTCTAGAGAGAGTATTGTTTGTGTTCCTTCATCATGCGTATTGTCAAATTTTTGAAGAGTCTTGCATTGCTCAGTTTCATCTATAAATGGTCTTTGTCTTGAGTTAGTGATTCAATGTCAAGGATGTTTCAGGTTATATTGAGAGTCTTAAAAATGTTACGAGAGATTTGGAAAGGTATTTTAAGGTCATGTCTTTTCATAATTATGTTATATTTGGTCTATGTCAATTCCATTAAGTCTTTGTCACATTGGTCTATCAAGGATCTTTTTTTAAGGTCGAGGTATTATCAAGCCTTCGGGTATGTTGACAAGAATACATGTTGTATAAGAGTTTTCTAAAGTTTTTGATCATTCAATAAGAACCGAATTCTATGTGATAATGTTATTATGTTTTAATTTTGATGAACAAGAACAAGCAAAGTGTGTAATCCTAAGGTTTTATATTAACAGTGCATCTAAAAGAAGTTCAAAATATTGCTATTTGTGTTTTGATTATGCGAAGCATCCTTTTTGTGATATTTGATCTTGAAGATAACATATATATCTTAGTTTACTCTAAAAGGGTACGGTTTGGTGGTGTTATTCATTATTTCATATCATCCAAGGTTGAAGTAAGAATGCTTTCTCATGAGGATAAATATTGAAGTTTTCTCCATTAGTCTATCTAAGTTGGTGAAGATTGTCAAAGTTGGTCCAAAAGAAAATAAGTATGGGATAATTTACACAATGATGTAAAGATATACAAGTGTGTTTCTCAATGAGTTCTATGGGAAGTTAATGAGATTATAATCCTGAAGATATGTAGCTAGAAATACTATGGTATTGTATGATTGAACAAATGCACTATATCGGGGTATTAAAGGTGGTTGAAGCTATTTATTAGTGAGTTACAGGCTTTCTTAGGTTGTAATAAATGAGAGAACTCTATGTCTTGAAAATAGTTGAAGAAATTGAAGGACCATCAAAAGGAAATAAGTAGATTTGTGTGTACATTAACTCAAGGATAGTTTTGTTTGATCTTGAAGGAATATAAAGTATACATTAATTCTAGAAGTCCTTATACAAGGGTAAAATAATGATATGGAGGTTTTTCATTCTAAGTTTATATTGTATGAAGATATTGTGCTTTCAAGTTGAATACATGAAGATTTTAGGATTGAAGACTTGACTAGGCCATTAAGTATGTGTTGTAAGAACAAATGTTATATCATGAACTATGTGTTTCACAAGTAATGCTCGTATCTAAGTATGAAGGCTTAAGATGTAGACATGAGATCTTTGTCATGATGTATGTGCTCCATACACAAGTATTATGAGGTCTCGAAGTCATATGTATTGGAGCTAAATAATAATCTAAGACCTCATCTAGGTCCATTTAGGTCAATTTCATATTGCATGATGAATATTTCTCAAGGGATGTATGTCACATGCTCCAATGGATGTAAAAGAGGAAGAAATCATTAAAATACTATTTTAGGAATGTGATGACTGATTGAGACTGGTTTCATAGTATTTCATTAAGGTATGAACTTTTACATTTTCTTTATTAGTTAGATAATGATGGTATTTCATCAGGGGGATATTTTTATGGTTTTCATGAGCTTGGTATATTATTAGAAGCACGATAAGTTTGACCGATTTGGTTTAAAGATGATATTTTGAGACATTAGTCCTAAAGGTGGTTATAACAAAGATTGGAGGTAGAGATTGTGTATTTGACATGATCTAGACCTATAAGTTGATGGATAACATGTTTCAAGAAAAATTTGGAGGATATTGGTTCATGGGGAGTTGTGTGGATGAGTATTCAAGTCCATGGATCATTTACTATTGTTGCTTCAAGTTAAGAAGTGAAAATATAGTCCAAACGGGAGTCATTTGAGAAATTAAGTCAGTTTGCATTATTTTTATTGTGTCTTTTAGGTTTATTCATCATTATAGCCTTTGTCATAGACATCAAAAGGGGATATTTGCATCAGAAACATGAAAAATAGATCTTATGGGTGTTTAGTCTTGTTGGTTGCCATCAATGACAAAGGGGAGATTGTTGGACATCATGTCTTAGGTTGTCATTGATGTCAAATTCCATTGATGAAAAATGGTTTTATGAAGTCATGTGAGTCTCCATGAGTTATCAATCAAGGTATAACATGAAGGTTGATTGGTAGTGTCATGATTTGGTCAAGTTGTTATGGTGTCTAAGCATGGTCTTGAGTATGGTGCAAACATGGATGGTCATTATATGAGTTAAAAATGTTAGTATGAGATCAAGAATGGTCCATTTTATTTTTAATAGGTGTCCAAGTGTCCGCATGTGGTCTCTATGGTAATCACATGGGTTGTATGGCTTGATTCAGGTCATTATAGGTCTATTCCTAGACCTAGAGTATGTGGTTTGGTATGGTGGCATGATTTTGGAGTAGGAAATTCATGGTTAAGCATGGTTATAGAATTGAAACATTGTATATGAGGTTTATGAAGATTTTTAGGTATGTTCTCATCTGTTTGATGATGTTTCATGGTCCTTGTGAAGAAAGAAGGTGAAGACAATGTAGGATAACACATGTAAGTCTTAATTCATAGAGAGTTTCATGAATATTTGAGAATGAATAAGGATTAAGTTAGTTAGAGGAGGTAGTCATGGTGCTTCAGGTCAAATTTCTTGTCAATATCAAGAGATTTGTCAAAGTTATGTGATTTTTGGCAAAACCAAGTTCTATAGAAGAAAAATCCATCTTGAATTGGAAACTTGTTTTGTTCACCTTGTAATGCCCCATTCACCGTTGTTCTTTTTCTTCTTCAACGACCGTGTTGCTAAGAATTTAACGTTGTGGTGCTCTGTTGATATTTTTTGGCTTCACCCTTATCACAGAGAACAATTGGAATTCTCCCACTTCATCATGTCTTCTCGTGTCGTGTTGATGTTTTCTGTGGTTGGCCCCACCTCGTCCATTACATTTTCCTCCTATTAAAGGAAAACTATGTGCTCGATTTATCAAGCTCGTAAGTTGGTTCTTGTTAATATGATTAATAAGTATTAATAAGTGGTAATAATAATAGTAATAATAATAATATTATTATTATTATTTTTTTATCAATCGATGATAACCTCATTATCTGATCGTCGATTTGTTATCAACCTTGTTGTTAATTATTGATAAGCGATTTTATTGTTTTGGATTGGTCGCTTCACGGATCGAGCCTTGATTCATGCAAGGGAAGCTTGTTCATGGGTGGCGCCATCATCAAGGATGTAGTGTTCTTGTTTAAGGTTCAAATTTTTTATCCTTGGCCGTCTAGGCACCCTTGTATGCTTTGTAAATGTTTGGGTAAATGCCTTCAACCACAATTTCTTCTTTTCCCCTTGTCAGAAAACTGGTCCATGTATGCCAAGTTAGATAATTATCAAGTTAGTGGTGAATTTGATTTACTCAACCACCAGCCTGCCACTCTCTATTGATTATTAATGAACCAACTTGGCGTACGTTCTGAAGGATTTCACATCAGTTTTGAAGATGGCCACATGAGGAATTAATGGCTGTCATTTCTGCACCTTCCTGTAATGGGAAAATGTGTTGGATTTTACCTGGGATCTGGGGAAGCGTGGTTGAACTCTCATTGGGTATTGCATGCTTTTGGGCTTTGTGATTTGTAATGGCTTGCTCACCACGTTTTGGTATCTGCATGCTTAATGTCTTGTGGGTCACGTGCCTTCGTGGAAGCTCACATTTGTGGGTTTATTACAACATTCCCTTTTGTTGCATGGATTATTGTTGAGTGCACAGAAAATTTTGGACACCTTTTTCCCTGTTGGCCGCGTGGAGATTTCTAGTGTGGAGCCTTGTGTGGTTCGGTGTGTAAATACTCTTGAAGTTAGCTGCGTGAATCTTGTGGAGAAGTTGTTGGTCACTCATGGATTGTCTGGGTCATTTGTTTTTTCTAGCCTCAAAGTGCACAGTCTGTAGTTGTGTCATTTCAAAACCATATTTCTTTCTAGCACGTTTTTCAGGCGTTCATTCTCCCACATTTTGCTTGCAGACCAGGGCGCTACATTGAAGGGTGAAATGATAAGGTTTGTAACCATTTTGGCTTGTCATTTATGGTGGAATCTGGGTCTTAGATCATTTTTTATGCACAGACCTCTTTCTTAGCATCCTTGAGACCATGTGTTCTTTCAAGGTATTGTTGATCTTTGTTTTGAGGACTCCATACCCTGGTTGTAGCTTTTTGGTGCCTGATCTGACTGTGAGAAGGTTGTGGAGCCTGGTTGTACTCTTGAATTTTGCAACTTGTTTTTCTGCTCCTGCCTTGGCCATGAATCCTTTCCTGTGCCATCGTGGAAGTCTTTAGTTGTGTTTTGGGTGCCCAGCAAGCTGGAGGATAGTGGAGTTTGGGATTGAGAGGAATGTTGGCACCTTGCATGTTGTGGATGAAGATTCAACTAGAGGGTTGCTGTTGCTAGACCTTGGGGTGTTTGGATGCCTCATCGAAGCTGGAGGAGTAGGAAAGATAATTCTACACTTTGCTACTATTGCTATATTTTTTAATATATCGTGAAATTGAACCACCATTTCCTTGTATTGATTTTTCAGTTGGACGCCTTACTAGGAGATCTCTCCTTTCTGCTTGTTCTATTCTTGTTTTCACTTTTATCGCTATCAGTGTGTTAGTGGAAAGCATGCATGTGTCCTCTTCTCTGGGTGTTATGTTTTCCTTGCTCGAGTGATTGACCTTCATCTTTCATTATGTATATCTTCTTCTCTACGATTGAGTTTCAAGTTATTATGTTGTCCCAGACTAGTATTTTCGTTGTCGTTAAAGTAAGTTTGCGATAACTATGCAGCTCCTTCCTATCATCTGAGTTTGTTTTCTTTTTCTTTGTATTTTGTCGAATGTTGTTAAATCTCTTCCTCAAACCCCTTCGATAATCTTCTTGACATTGGGAAAGATAGGTTGTAGAATTGGAGTGATCAATGCTTGGGCTATCCAGGGTTGGAGTTTCGGTATTAAAACTTTTAGAATGAAAATTTTTGTGTGCAATGCATTTCAGATCTCATGTGTTTAGACTCCCATATTATCTTTCGTCTTGTTCCTAGGCTTTTAAGGCCAATCTCAGGAAGTACCTTGACCATCCCTATCAACTTGAACCATAACTAGCTTTTCGGATCAGCTAAGCTCAAGGTTTCAATCGTGTGAATCCAGTACCTCGTTAACACTAGAATAGTTTTGGTCTAATCCCCCTCTCAGAATTATTGTTTATATTTTCCTAACTTGCATTCTTTCTCTTTTATAATTTTAATGCTATTAATTAATATTGGTTGGTTTCTATGCATGTAATTACCTTAATATTTTGTGATGGAAATTGCCTTAAATGTTATTAATCTTCAGGAAAACTCATCTTGCATTTGATAGTCTTATGGATTCATAGCGGAAGGTTTTGTTTTGTTAATGTCACTTAGTAATTTATGTTTGTATCTATGTGTGATGGTTGCCTTAAATTATTGTTGATATGGAAAAGAGATAATTTCTTTTACCTTAACTAGATTTTAGAATTATTGTGGAGGTTTGTAAATCCTTAGAGATATAAAATTTGGATGATGTTTTGTATACTCTTGTTTGACAGAACCCCCTTCTTCTCTCACGTGTTGTTACTAGCCTATAAGGGTATTGACCCTTCTTGAATGATTGGGGAATCTTTGGGAGTTAAGGGTCAAGTCTAATATACTTTGCCTTCGCTTCGAAACTTAGGTTGTGTCGTGTCCGTGTATTTAATTTCACTCATATACTCTAAGTGATTATAGGGTTGAAAATTTTAGCATGCTTGGCTTTTCATGTTGATCTTTGAACACCATGATTTCCTCATTGGGTTGATCAATTCTTGTCTTTTAGAAATATAACATTAAAGCCTATGCTCTTGGTATCTTTTGATAATTCTAGATGGATGGCATGTATATCAAACTCCAATCTTGTAATTATTTAATTGTTTGATGGGAATCTTGTTTCTTATAGATTGTTTATTTCTTCATATAGGGCCAAGGACCCTTCTCGTTCGATTGTTATACTTTCATTGCTTTTGTTCATAACTAAAGTACAAGGTCTTTCTTCTTTGATTGACATGGTTGAGACTGTATTTTAAATTGAGGTGTTTTTTTTAGTGTTGAGAGAATTGACCCAATTCTTGTAATAAAGTTTTTCCTTTCATGGTATTGTTAGATAATAGTTATGGTGGCTTTGTGTAGCCTTATCTTGCTCAGTTCTCGTGAGCTGACTCTTGTGGAAATTTGTTGCAGATGGCTTATGCGAGTAGATGAGGGATAGACTTGTATATTTTGCATCAACCTCTATTGAGAAGTTCTTTTGCTTGAATCCTTTTTATGTTGTTTAACTATTCATAAGGTCCAGTGGAAATTTTAGAAGAGGGTTAGTGTCTTAGTATAATGTATTGTGGTTTTTGTCATCTTAACTTTGGAAACCTTGGATTGTTTGACTATCATGGAAAATATAAGAAAATTGGTTTACCTCTTTGTTGAGAGACCTTAATGGATTATCGGTATTCTAAGAATAGTTTAGCATTCCTTGGTCAATGTTATTACTCTCTTGTTCCCTATGCATGGTTCCTTAGAGTTGGTATGTCCCTTTGGGTTGTGTATTGTGCTGGAAAGAATTGATGTAACCTGGTGTTGTTTTCGTAAATGAGAATTGTTAAACTTTACCCTTGAGAATAAATGTTGAGTTAAATCTTGCTATGACTTAGTAATAATGTGTTATAAGTAAAGTAAAATGGGTTGGTTAATCCTTATAGAAGTTAAACTAAAATTTATATGAAAATAAATTAATGTAGAGGTGACCTAATGGAGAACAGGTAATTCCATAAGTGATCTAAGATGAAACTATCCTTTGTAAAGTAAAAATTATATAACTTGCTATCCCTAGCAAAACTAGTGAACACTATCCTTTTTATGGTGAATTCTTACATGAGCTTAAGGGAAAACAATGGTTAGTTCTGTAAGATAATAAGATTTAATAAGTAGGAGAAAACAATTTAGAAACCACGCAATCTATCTCTCTGCCATTTGGAAGGTAAATTGTTTTCTTTTGTAATACTCATTCAGTGAAGCCTAAGTAAAATCTTTGATAATTCTGGATAAATTCTCAAGCCTCAATTAAATCCTGGTAATAACTAATGAGGTCTTAAAGATGAATTCAACTTGACCTTCTTCCTAACTTTTTCAAGGTGCTTTGTATTTCTTCTCTTAAGTGTGTTGAACACGAACCCAGGTTGTCATAAGGGTATGAATGAGTTCTAGTAGCGTAAGTGTGAACAGATGGCCTTGTGGAAATAAATATCCCCCTTTTTACTAAATAAATGAATTAAACAAATAAAGGTCATAATAGAGAAGACTTAAAGAAAAATTCTCTTCAGAGTAAAAGAAAGAAACTTAGCGTTGTAAGAGGAATTGTACGAATCATATCCTGAGTCCTGGAAAACTTAAGTTAAGGATTGAAGGATGTTTTATCAAAATAAATAACCTTCAATAATTTCTCACTGTGGCTTGCCCTAACTGTAAGTGTGTTATGTGGTGGTTTCCTATGTTGTCTTGTCAAAAAGAAAAGTGAATTATCCTTGATGGGTGTGAACATTTCCGTGTTACCTTTGTGGTCATCCTTGTATCGAGTTGTTCACAGAGTTAGTTGTAACCTTGGTGGTGGCATGTTGTGTCGTGTTATGTGTCAATCAAGTCAAAAAAAAAAATTATCATGTATTTTACTATGTTGTTAGTGTGTGTGAAATTTTTGGGTTATTACACACCCACTCACACATACTCTAAATAGGACCCAAAGGATTTTGGGGATGTTTTTGAATTGATTTAAGATCATTTTAGAAAAATAAGGAGTTATTTTGGTCATCAAGCTTTTATGAACAATCGTTAATAAGTTAAGTTGCTTTGAAACCCTAGTGAAACCCCCCCATTAAGAAAATATGGAAATAAATGCCTAAATATGATTTCTATGTAGTAGTAAATAAATGCACAATTAAATGTTTCACCTCAAAGTAATGTAATAAAATAGATATGTAAGTAATGGGTGTAGGAGGAATACTTGTGTTATGTAGATGATAAAAAGTGTTGCACACGTTGTATACTTTTGATCCAATCTGATCGTGTGAACTTCCCTTTGGCTAGGAGGAATGACCGTATAAAAACACAAAAAACCACCAAATAGTATTAAATATCAAGAGTCGAAGACTTCCTATCAAGGCTCGATCTAGGACACATGATGCTTCCTCGATTGATGATCAATCCTCTATTTAATACAACTTAATGTAAGAAATAACAGTTCCTATTGTAGTTGATAAGATTTAGGTATCTCCTATTAACATACAACAAGTGAATTTAACTCAACAGGAAATGGTTAAAATTAAATCTAGATGATTAATGGGCTAGTTTGGGTCTATAGGTGTAGTAGAGGCTATAGGTGAGGTCTAGGTGAAATTAGGAAAGGTTTTGGGTTATTTTGGGGAAGTTGTTAACTCATTGTTATAGAAACATTGGTAGTCTCGAGAGACCAGGTATCATTTGGTTGGATCGATTTTGGTATAGAGATAGAATAATGCTTGTTAGCTAACCGGTGTCGGTAGGGGTAATTTGGTTAAAATATTAAAAATGGGAGTTTGGGCCTCTCTGTGATTGCATAGAGAGATGAGGAGGTTTGGGGAAGGATGGAAAGGTGTTGATTAAGACTCAAAAAGGTACATAGGGTAATGGGATAGGTGAAATGGATCGGTTGGTAGAAAATATGATAAACGGGTAGAAGGTGGTAATGAGATAGAGAGAAATTAAATGAAAGTAGTAAATGAAATGATTAAGATCAAACACACAAGCTTAATAAGTAAGAATGATTTACTTATCTGATAAAATTTACAGATCCGAATGTGGTAGGAATGGTTGATCATTTGGAGATGAAGTGTGATTGCATCTAGTGATAAGGAAGTAGTTCATGTGTGCTCTCGAGTCATTCTAAAATTGTGGATGAGATGAATGGATTCTCGGTGGAGGTATGATGTGCTCTGGTTTGTCATTGGGAAGCTTGTGTTGGAAATTTTGAATGTCAAATATGTGTGAATGAATGAATTGTGGAAACCGTTCAAAGATTTAGAAACTCTTATTTAAGGGTAACCGATGGCGGTTAGGTAAGTAGCGACATCGGTTAGGGATAATTAGTCAAAGTTACCAAAAATAGCCCGATATTAACTATTTTTGGCATGATGTAGATTGCTAATCCTGGTCTAAAGTGAGGGTTGACACATAGATAAGTGGTTAATGCAGCCTATAATTCACTTTAAAAATTCAAGCGCACTTTAGAAAATCACTCAAACCTAAGTTGAGAACTCACCAAGCGTGTAAAGGCACCAAGTCCCTCTTTAGAGTAGCTTGTACAAAACTTTAGCATGATGGTACATGTAGGTATTCACACTCATTACCAATAGTAAACAACACACAATGCATAAACTAGATATAGATCTTATATTATATGTAAGTTGAACTAAATAATGACTATAACAAGCTTTACCATGCAAGAACTAGATTCACTCATGTTCAACACTATTATCCAACCACTATGAATCATTTCATTAAATATTGTAAAGCACTTAAGCTTCTTACACTACATAAGTATCTCCATGAGTCATGCATGTGGAAAAACCAACACATAACTCTACAACATGACACAACCCAAAACCATTAATATCAATACATATATATAGTGGTGGGAATTTCCTTCACCACCCATTCACTTCTCAAAATAGGCCACATGCTAATAATAGTGATTTTACTTTACAAAAGGATGCACAACATGCAAGTGATCTTAAGAATAAACTTCCTATAGTTAACTCTGAGTATAAATCATATTATTCACTTAAACTATGCATGGTGCTCAGTTGTTGCTTGTTCCAAAAATACCATTGCATGCACCTTTGAAATTCTTCATGTCTTTGTGTTCTCGGCATGCTAACTCCAAAAATAGTCTTTAAAAGCAGAAACGAATAAGTCGATATGTTAGAATATAGAGGATTCTAATTATTATAAATTTAATCAACCAATGCATTTAAATATTAACATAAACCATAAAGCATTAAATGTTAAATATTATGTAATGTAATAAATAAATTTACATAACATATTAATTAAGTAATACATACCAAAAGTAAGAACATAGTGCCACAATGTTTATAGTGGAAAACCCCAAATAGGGTAAAAACCACTGTGAAATGACCTTTTACTTTGCAAGAACCAAACTTACACCCAATAACTTTCACCTCCTCCTTTCAACCCTAATCAAAAGGGTAAAATAATATTCACCTTTGATATTTCATTCGAACATATCAAATGAGGACCTATAGTTCGTTTTATATTAGGTGATCGGGTATGTCTCGACCCACCTTTTCAACCTTATCGATTGACACATATACCTAGGTTTATAATATTTAATATTATAAATATAATCATTTCATGATATTAAATATTTAACCAAAAGTATATAACTAGGTTAACACATTTTATGATAGAAATATAAATATTTCATATTATTAAATATCAATATATATATATTAGTGATGGATCCATATACATTAAGGGTTTCCCAGACCACTTAATCATTTTGTTCCAACACTCCCCCTTAATGTTAAGTGGGATAACATAAAATATGCCAATAGCTTACCTTCCCGTGGTACACTACATGATTTTCGATCCTTAAACCATAAAGGTTTTAGGCTAGCATATCGGTTGAAGGAATTATAACACCTTCATCATACTCAAGTTACCTTTTGGTATAAAAGGATTTGGAATCCCAAAGATCATCCCATGATCAATGGCTAAGTATGATTTGTGAGTTTTACATGTTCTCACAAGTTCTCATAAAAGGTTATTGAACCCAAGCATATAGGATCCCTTTTTAACCAAGGACCTCCTTAACAATATGTTTGTATTGGATGTTTAGTAGTAAAATCAATATTACTAAAGTGTTTACTGAATATTGCCTTTAAGATATTTCTACAATTCTTTCTAAAAATGAAGCCAAGGAGGTATACATGCCCAAAGGTCTATTTACACTTTCCTAAGGTATTTTACAAATGCGCGAAGGTCTTTTTACAAAATACCAAGTTCCATTAGGAGGTGACATTTTCATGCGCACTCCCCTTAATCGTAACCGAAAATCCAAGCATTTCACAAATGTGACAAAACTTTGCGAAACGCGGGGGCTTTGTGAGGATATCAACAACCTTCTCTTCATTCGGCAAAAATTTGAGATCTATCTCACCACTTAGCACCTTCTCACATATGAAGTGTATATGTATCTCAATGTACTTTGTCCTCTCGATGTTGTCTTTGGATTATGTGCAATAGTTATGATGCTTTGGTTGTTGTAGAAAAAAGGAACATTGTTTGGATCCTTCATCTTTATCTCATCAAACAACCTCTTTAGCCATAGAGCCTTTTTACAACTTCCATTGCACTTCTATACTCAACTTATGTTGAAGCTATAGAAAGCAGTTGGATTCTTTTTTCTACACCAAGTAATGACACTTGCACCAAATTTAAACACATAACCAGAAGTATATTTTTAATACAATACATCACCAACATGATCAGAATCACAAAATCCATATAAGTTAGCATTTTAATTCTTAGTATAATGCTGACCCACAATTGATTGTTCCTTTAATATATCTAAGAATCCTTTTACAATATTCCAATTATCTCTATAAGGTTCTTGCATAAACCTAGAAGTAATTCCTAATACATAGGAAATATCAGGTTTATGATAGTTAGATAAATCAAACTACCAACTAACTCTTGTCTATATAAAGTAGGATCAAACTTTTCACATGCGGGTTTAGGATCAATTTTCAATTCAACTTCCATAGGATTAGAAATTGGTTTACGATCAATCATGTTAAAAATTTAAGTACATTGGTTGCATAATGTGCTTGACAAACATCAATAGAATGTTTATCTTTAAATATACACTGTTGTCTCTAAATCACTGCACCCCTGAATGGCCTGATATGAATCATGACATTTGGTGTGATTGGGACACATGGGATCACCTCTCAAGCTATGGGACTTGGACTCAAGGTGAACCTCCGAGAGAAGGTTGACTTCCTGCTCCTAAACTAAACACAAAACTACTTTTGATGTAAGAGAGATGGCAAACTAGTCATATGCTAACATTTCATGGGATTTAAGGAAGAATAATAAAAGGAAATAAAATATATTCTAGAAGTGGTGATGCACCAAGAAAAGGGATATTTAACTTCTAGGAAGGGTTAATGTGGGTATGATGGTTTCACCATTAACCACCCTCACCTATTGCAACTTGGAAAGGGTAAAATACCATAGACCAGAAGCACACGTTCCTCCGTTAAACCTTAAACATACACAATAGAGGGATCAACTTTAATTTAATACAGATAATTTATCAAAGGGATAATCACAAACACAGATCCATTATTCACTTAAATGATAATAATAATGTAACTTTTAATCAGCAGAAGGAAAATATTTTCTCACAACTGATGGGAAGAAATCACACTATTCTTTTCTCAATATGAAAATAGATAACCTGAACTAAAGGTAGATTAATCAGATAACACTAAGGAATCTCATTCACAAGGCATGCAATGATTAATCATTAAACACAATAGACATATTTTCAAGTGCAAGGAGAAACTTTGAATATAATTAAAAGGTTTCAACAAAATTCTGAAAGTACTCTTCCAAGCTTGAAGAGCAACTTTCCTCCAAATCTCTCCAAAAATATGTATATCTAATAATGTAGAGCACTCCACTATTTATAAGTTCCTAAACTGAGCCATTACAGCTGAGCCTTAACTAACAGTTAACTAAAAATAGTAATGTCATTTATGAAAGGGAACAGGCTCCCATAAAAATAGCAAATTTGTTGCTGAGGGTTGACCGAGTCAATCCTGTGACTTTGATCGTTTCCAGAGCTTCAACCTGTCCTTTCATGGCTGCTCATCTTTGGCCTAGTTCACCCTCCTTTCCTTCCTCTACATATTTTTGTTGCCCCTCTTCCCACGTGGCCATGTGTTGTTTGTATTCAAAGTAACACTTGACAATACCCTGAGTTTCGTCATCTCCAGGTCCACATGCATAGTGATTCACCACGTCCATTGTTTCGATTTCTTTTGTGATCCTTTCCGGCAACCTTTGAAGCTTGATTATGACTTTCTTTAGTCTCCCTATAAAGTTCTAGCATAGAACCAGTTGATCAATGGAGTCACTATTGAAAGTTTTCACAATATCACCATCCCACTCCATCAAGTGTTTGAAACTCTCTTTGATCTGGTCCCCGGGAAGAGCATCGATATTCTCATTGAAAAACTTGACCTTTGGGAGTTGTCAAACTCTTGAGAGATATCATTAAGGGCATCTATAATTTACACATGTTTATCCTCCAACTTCTTAATTAGATATTGTAGCGCTGAAACCGGAATTCCATACCTTTTTGATATTCAAACAATTTTGAGGCATCGTCAATTACCTCCTCTTGCAAAAGTAAGTCAAAATCTTCCTCTCTTATGTCACTTCATGTTGACAAGGTTAAGTTAAAGTTGTTACTATCCTCAGAGAGGGATTCATCCATCTTAGAGATGGTAGTTTTTGTAATCTGTAAATCATCATAAATCTCCATAGCTTCTTTAATCAAGGGGTTGGCCTTATGCAAGATCCTCTCCATCCATCCATTCACCACTCTCCCTTTCTGGCCTAGCTTTTCGATTTCATGATAAGATATATCATTTATGGTAGATGAGATTTTCATGGCCGTATTAGTTGAGATGTCAGTGGGGGAAGTGGGCTAAGTTACTCTACACAGCAGTGCAGTGAGCTGCTCAACCTTGGCCTTAAGCTTGTCCTTGGTGGCCTTGTCTTTATCATATTTCTCCAAAAGGGCCCCAAGAGTAGTATGTACATCCTACTTGGCTCCTTCATGTGTAGCCTTCCCCAATGAGAACTTTAAGATCTAGTAATCTACTTCTGTGATAGTCTCTTTAGTTTTCCTCTCAATATGGGTATCTACTTCTATCACGTGCTCTCCGATGGATTAATCGTTATAATTGATATGGTTCTCGGTCTCTTGGCTTGTCTTTTGGGTAGGGACTCCAAGATGTTGAGATCTATCACATCTCATAGACTAACCTTTTTATTCTATTTAGGAGTCTGTCTAAGCAAGGACTTTGGTATAGCTAGAGAGTGAGGAAGGTGGAATAGTAGATCGATACGAAGTACTAGTTAAGGAAATGTCGCTAGACATGCCAACTGACATCTGAGTAGAGGTGGCAATGATGGAAGGTGTGGGAGTGAGGAGAGCCATGGGAATTGACAAGGCAATGTTGGGAGTTGAGATTGAAGAAAATGGGAGTGTCAAAGGAAGTGAAGAAGAAATGGGTGACCCAATATTTTCCCACACGATAAAAGCTGGAGTGACGAAAAATATTGGGCCATAGAAGGAGATGGAAAAGAGGAAATGGTAGATGAGGAGGGAACTGATATTAGAAGTGATAATGGAGGAAGGGGAAGATGGGATGGATCCTAAATGGTACTTGGGGAATCACTTACTTCCACTATCTTAGATACTGTAGATGTTGTAACCCTGGAAGTAGTAGACCTAGAAAGGGATGATCCACCAACCAAAAATGAGATCTTCTTTGGAACTATGCGAACCCTTTCGGTTGATCTCTTTCCTTTTGTAGGTGTTGGTTGGTGCACTGCTGATGTGGGCCCTATATTTGAAGGTTGATTTTCCCCTTTGGGTGAGATTCCCAAAGTGGCCAACTAGTTGAAAGTTCTTTTTAGAATGGGGCCCACTCTCTCCTTAGTATTGCTGCATTCCTCTGTATACCAGTCAACCAATGACAGTGGTCTATTAGCAACATCATCATCCATGTATGATGAATCTAGAACCTCATCATTATCTTGTAAGTCATTTGGCACATCATCAACCCAAACTTCCACACTTCGTCAAGGGTTAATCTTTAGTAATCCCTTTTCCATATGATAAATTCTTCTTGGCAATGGATCCATATATCTTCTAATTGGGGCATATGAGCATTGGATTTCCTTGTTTCCCCAAACTTGCCCCAATAGTCAAAGTTAGTTCGTGGATGGAAGGTCCCTAGGGTTACCTCAGCCATTTCAACATCCATGTTTCTTACCTTATGGATAGTTAGGCAAGAATACCTGCCAATTGTAGCATGGAAATGCATCCCCACCTTGTGACACTTGTTTTGGATTTTATGGTAATCCAACAACTGTCGAACCAATTCTAGAAGAATCCACTTGTCAGTAGGGAACCTTGGTAACTTGCTAGGAGTGCCTATGAAACCAAAAATCTGAAGGTAGGTGAATGTGGGAAATTGAATGTAAATTTCTCCACATTCCCGCACCTCTTGGAAAGCCTCATCGGAAATCCACCAATTATATAGCTCCTTATCGAAATAATAGAGGACAATAGCAAAGAAAGCATCATTGATCCTTTGGAAGTGTTTGCTCCCCTCATCTAGAGTAAGTGGGGATAAAATTCATATATTTGGGATGTACTGCGAACACCCCTGGTATTTAACCCTACAAAATCCCCCATAGCAGTAGCTGCATATACTAGGAAAGATGTCATGTAGAAGGATTTGGTCTCTACCACCTTTCCCAATTGCAGTATGAGATATTATTGGTGATATGTTCACCCCATCAGATAAAATCATTATTCTTCTTGATCATTGCTATGTACAAAAACATCCATTCTTGGAATTCCTTAGTAGATGAAAGACACGAAAATCTACTCAAGAGTATAATGAGTTCATTGACCTCTGAATAAAATCTAATCAATGAATAGTCTTGGGCAATTTGGAAAAATTCTTAGTTAGGTAATACTTCATCATAACCTTTGAGCATACCTCCTACTTTTTATCCTAGTGCTCAAGCGCTATCTCGGAGTGAGATAGTGGTGTAATCTTATACGTCTAGAAGTTTGAACAAGTCCTTGAAGAAATTTAGGTCAGACAGAGATGACCACCTTATCGTCACTATCTCTTATTGACATAGAGTCTTCGTCATAGTGAGCTCTTTGCAGCTAGGAAAAATTGGGCATTGCAGAATGCGGGAAAACCAGCGTGCAAGAGAAAGACCCTTTATCAAAGATGGCCTACATCCATGGATTTTTATTTGGGGCCTTTAATCTTTCCCAGAACTTGGGAAGATCAATCTGCCTAAGATCGGTGTCCCGATATTTCCCAAATTAGAGGTTAAGCAGGATTGAGGAGAAACTCCAAGAAATGTGTACTTCATCTTCTCTTTCCCTTTTAAAGTAGAGGCAAACATAAAACCTGTGTTTCGGGAGTTTGAATGCTACAGAAATCTAAAAATCTGAGAGAGAGAAAACTCTGAAAACCTGAACCAAAAATGTCTACAAGAAAATACTGAAATAAATCTCTGAAAAGTTTTTCCAAAGTCAGGGATCCCAAAAATCTAAAATCTCTAATTCACTGAAAACACAAAGCTGGAATCTACGATTCTCCAAAAATCCAAAAACCTGAAATTGGAATCTATGATTCTCTAAAAATATGATAACTTGAAACTGGAATCTCTGATTCTTTGAAAATCTGAAAAGTGTGAAGATTTTTGCATACCATGTTTTCACACTTTTTGTATTTTGAGAGAATCAAAGATTCGATTTAAGTTTTCAATTTTGAGAGAATCGGAGATTCTAGTTTGAGTTTTGATTTTGAGAATTAGAGATTTGGGTTTCGGGTTTTGGTGAATTGGAGATTTCGATATTCGGGATCACTGACTTCGGAAATTTTTTTCAGATATTTCTTTCGAGTATTTTCTTTCATACTTTTTGGTTCAAGTTTTGATTTTTCTTCTCTTAGATTTTTAGATTTCTATAGAATTCAAACTCCTAAAAAGTAGGTTTGATTTCTACCCCTACTTCAAAAGGGAATGAGAAGATGAAGTACACATTTCTTGGAGTTTCTCCTCAATCCTTCTTAACCTTTGATTTGGGAAATATCGGGGACACCGATCTCGGGGTGATTGATCTTCCGAGTTCTTGGAAAGATTAAAGGCCCCAAATAAAAATCCATGGATGTAGGCCATCTTCGTTAGTGGTATTTCTCTTGCATTAGTTTTCCTACATTAAATATATCAAAAATCAGAAAAAAATCCTAACTGTTTAAAGAAAGAATTAATTTTCGCATACCAAGCTCTAAGAGCTTGCTTTAAACCATACAAAGAATTTTCAATTTACAAACATATTTTTCTTTACTAGTTTATTCAACCCCTCTAGGTTGAGACATGTAAATTTATTCCTTTAAATCACCATTCAAAAAATCATTTTTACATCCATTTGGTGGATTTCCCACCCAAATTGAGAGAAAATTGCAAATAAGGTCCTAACAGTACTCATTTTAGCTACATGGGCAAATGTCTCAACATAATCAATACCAGGTTTTTGAGTGAAACCTCCAGCAATAAGTCTAACTTTATGTTTTTCAATACTACCATCAACATTATATTTTACTTTGTATAGCCACCTAGACCCTATAATACTTCTTTTTTCTGGAGGTGGAACCAACTCCCAAGTTTGATTTTGAATTAGGGCATTGTATTTAGCCTACATTGCATTGATCCACTTCTCATATCAAGAATATTCTTCAAAATTTTACGGATCATGTTCATACAAGGTCATTAATACACGGTAGGTATGATGGCTTCTAGTCATTTTCCTAAGGTTAATAGGATTTGAACTTTCTAACATAGATTGAGCCCAATTTAATTTCTTAGCTAGGAAGATAGGAGTTTCAGAAACATCTATAACATCAAAACATCATCATGACCATTTACTAAATAAGAATCAAAACCATCATTTACAATCATTTAATGAAGTAACTTCAAGAGAAGAAGAAAACACATAAAACTTTCACTAGATTATATCTAGGAATTTCATATAAGCTTCGATAATTAACATGCCCTAACCTTTCATGTCAAATTTTTGAATTATTCAAACTTCAAGATATAAAACAAGATGCGAGAAGAGAAATCATCAAAAATATATAGACCATTTCTTTGAATTCCTTGAGATATTATAATCTCATTACTATCCTTGATATACCAAGTATCCTTCATGCATGGATTCCATTTGAGTCCATACCTATTTTGGATGTTTGATATTACCAATGTGTAGAAGGTACTCATCGTTCACACTACGTAAAATCATAGAAAGAACCTCCTGCATTCATTATAATAATGCATTCATGTTATCTACAATTGCTTGAAAATTGGTGGGAGCAACCTTAGATCTAGAAACAATCATCTAAAGTTTTCTCGCCATAAATTCTATTTTGACCCAAATTTTGTAGTCGAGTTCCATTTAGGATTTGGGTTTTTCAAGACATAAATAACCGGACATTATTATTTTCTGAACATGTAAAATACACCCCATTATAATATACGAGTGTACCACGAGTTAGATACATATTTATATATAAAAAACACTTTTAATATAATCATATCTAAATTTTATAGATCTAAAGAAACTATTTTATCATAAATAATTCTTTCATTACAATACATACTAATTAACCTCTCATGATCAAAATAATAACCCACGATATAAAGAGATCTGCATTATACCCCATATTTATATAAAAAATATTTCCAACCATATAGAAGAGAAGAAGAAACCGCTAAGAATGCATAACTTTAAATTTCTAAAAAAAAATCAATGTAGGAAAAGATCCGATTAGCTAAAATTTGATGTCTAAATGAATTGTCATAATGAATTTTTATTGAGTCTCTGTCATGACGGTCATTTGAACATCAATTTTAACACAGTGAAATTTTCCTAGAGCCTACGAGCTTAAATTTGATGTCTAAATGAACATCATACTGTCTTATGTTTGGTCTGTTGTGATGGTCATTTGACCGTCAAATTTAATGAAGCTAAAACTTGTGTATTTTCAGAATGTGAAATTCTAGAATTTCTTCTTCTATATAATATTAGGAGGTTATATTTTAATACATTATAATAATTTATAATGTAAAAATATATACACTTTAAAAAAAAGAGGTAAAAAGTTTATATAATGTAAATAAAAAACAACATATAACTCATAAAAATTATAAACTATAGTATTATTTTATTTTATAAAAAACATATAACTCTTATTAAAGGGGTTTAAAGGACATATACCATATTAAAAGAATTTTACCAGTGCGGGGAGATTTTTGAGAGTACAGATTAACCTGCATTTTTATAGAGGGGACAAGTAATTTCACTGACCAATGAAATAAATTGAAATCTTTATTTTCATGAACCTTGTCTCCTCCCTTCATTTACTCTTAATTTTACCCTACACACATTTGAAACTATGGAAAGATTGAAAAATATTTCATATAATTCTGCAAGCTAAAAACTTTATAACTTTTATGTGGCTATAACTACCAATATTTTAATAAATATTTACCACACTTCATGTGGGCCACCAATAAACTAGTTTTTTTATAATTCTCCATTTATACAGGAATTCCACATTTATACATGAGATATTATCTCATTTTATTCTCCACTCCCACACTTATATAAAAGAAAACCTTGAAATAGGTTTATTTATATAGTTTTTATAAACTATAAGATATAAATGAATGGGGTCGCCCCCTTACATGGATAATATAAACGGTTAGGGACACATGTTAGGTTTAGGTTTGAATATTTTTTTTTAACTATAAAATTATAGTTGTTTTGTTATACAAATATTTATTTTTATTTTTGTATAACTTATAAAATATTACTATAGTTTTAAGACTATAGTATTTACATGAATTTATTAAAGAAATAGAAAGGACCCTATTTAAAGGGAGCCTGACAACTATAGATGACTCCTTAATAAAAATATGAAAAAAATTCAAACCAGGATATTAGAGAAACTGCATTATTTTGTTTCATTTCATGGGTCTTTAACCCTGAGCCAATAGGAAAACTTTAATTTTCCTATTCTCAAGGAAATTTGTCTCGCATAGGAGACCTTGTGATTTAAATTTTTACATGTTTACCTTGGAATTTAACCTAGGCCTGCACATACATTACAAAATATACAATAATTAATAAAATATTTCTTAAACATTTTAACCTTTACATATGATATTCATGCCCAGGTAAAAACTTATTCTAAAGCCCCTTTCACCAAGGGTTTTGAGGATGGGGGATCCACCACAATTTTCTTGCAAATACCAATTCTTCACAAAATACACACAATTTTAGTTTGCACAAAAATGGAAATAAGAAGGCCCAATAAATTTAAGTACCCTTTCGATTTGGTTGAAAAAACCCGTAAAAATTAATTAGATTAAATACGATAACTTAGGCGTAGCCTATTTAATTTAAACCTTGCTCACAGTACCATGTTAGAATTTATAGGATTCTAATTATTACAATTTAATCAACTAATGCAATTAAATATTAACATAAACTATAAAGCATTAAAAAAAAATTATTGATGGAAAATAGTTTTGAAGGGACTATACCTGTTTATAGAGAAGGCCAAAAATCCAGATATAGCGAATCAAAGTATCAACAAAAAAGGATCAACATCTAGAATAGGCGTTTGAAATCAACCGTAACCAAAAAGTTACATCAGGAGCAAAATAGAACAAGTGTTGCAACCATGCAGCCAGAAAATAGCAAAAAATAGTAAAAATGATAGAAAAGATCGGTGCCTACTGAAAAAACAACCTTACTTCTTAGCTGCTCTGGTGATTTTAGATTTTATGGTTTGTAGAGAAGTGAAGAGGGCCACCATAGTCATATGGGTGGGGTCCTTAGTATCAAGCTTAGCCAAGGTTTGGCTGCTCTCCTTGGCCGTTCCCCACAAAGTCTCTGGAATCCCACTCAGCACAGTGATGCTGCGAACATGTTGTTCCAGAAAATCACTGATAGCATTAAAAATTTCCATACTATGCTCATGGTGATCCTTGGCTCTTCCCACTCAATTTTCAAGGAATTCAACTTTTTATAGATGTCCTCCACTTGCTGGTTATCAATCTCAGTACCCTCATCAATCTTCCTTTTCCCTTTTTGCTTGGTAAGTTGTGTCACTTCCTCCTTCAGCTTCATCATCTCCTTTTCAAGGTCATTCAGTCTTTGTATAGTGTTATTTGCTTCATTTTTTGAGGCCTCTTCATGGCCAACACTGCTTATGTGTAGCAGGTTTTGTGCAACTTCCATATCCTTGCTACTGTGAAGGATTCTGCTCGAAATTGGGGTTTCCAGCTTGAGCTTCTTCTATTTTCTGGTATTAGGCTTGGGGGTGGTGGCAGTGATGAGAGTGGGGGTCATGGTGGAAGGGATGTGGGTGGGGGTGGTGGCAGTGATGAGAGTGGGGGTCATGGTGGAAGGGATGTGAGTGGGGGTGGTGTCGGTGGAGGGAGGGAGAGGAGTCGTGCTGGGGGAGGAAGGGAGGCTAGGGTATTTGGAAATGCAAAGCTTGTGCAACAAGAGAATAAGCCCTTGATGCAAAGGGGTAGCCCGTGTATGCTTCTGGAACTCCCAGATGGAGCGTTCAAGAGAGTTCAGGAGATAGTGAGGGAAACAAACCGTGATTTGTCTACGGAAGTGGTTTAGAAAAACCAAATGCTTAGTGGGGACAGTGACATACCTCCCTTCCAAAGATATGTAACAGACCATCATGTGGGTTATCTCATCAAAGGGTGGTGGAATTGAACTAACCGAAGCCCCGCTGTAACAAACATCAACACCTCATCCTTAGCAACAAATTTCTTCTCTTCCACCTTTTTGTCGACTCTCTTGCTGAAGAAACGGAGGCCTTCCATCTCCAAACTAGTAGCTTCAGCAATAAGCTCTTCATTCACTGTAATTTTATGTCCTGCCATACTCAACTTTGTGGTCCTTCCAATCCATGGCGAATTGAATTGAAATGCTCTGGTCGTGACCTTGAATGCGATCGATGAAATTTGTAATCCTACCCTACTTAAGGAGATTCCAGAGCTCTGCATTTTCCTTCCAATCCGGATCACTGCAAGGTTCAATCTGACACGGGGCTCCTCCCATTTTTACCTCTCTGTAGTGTTTTCCCTTCTTGCCTTCTAAACCCTTGTTCAAATTTCTGTATGGAATGCCGTTGCGCTTCTGTCTGTCCCAATTATTTAGAATCCCGCACACATTTTGGGAGTGATGAGAGTAGTTCCCACATGTGCGATCTTTGAGCTTCACTAAAGCCCACTCCAAGTCATCATTATCCTTACTCCACACTTGAGTGCCCATAAATTTCCGCTTGAATGCTGATTTGTACCTTCTCAGGGATGTAAATAACATCATTCCAAATAGTTAAATTATTATTTATGCCATAATTGGCCAATTCATCAACAACCTTGTTACCTTCCCTATAAGTGTGCCTAATACGGCTATTTTTGAAGGTTTGGCAGATGCTTATGGATTCCATGATGAAATCCTTGATATTATAGATAGGGGGAAAGGATCGATTAAGATGATTAATAATATTAAGTGAGTCTCCTTCAGGATAATATTCTCGTATGTTCGAGTGCAGGCTATTTTAAGCCCCATAAAGCAGCCAAGGCTTCAGCATAATGGTTAGTTTGGACCCCCATTTTACCAGCATAGGCAGCAATCAGATTGCCTCTATGGTCACGAATCACTCCTCCCCCTACAGCAATCCTAGGATTACCCTTAGAAGCCCCATCAAAGTTCAATTTGTGCCAATTAAGATCAAGAGGATGCTAATGTATCAGAGACTTGTCAATATTAGGGTGTGTGCTATTCTAAATATTGTCAACTCCAATTTTCCAGTTGGACAAGATATGCTCTTCATTTTTAGGATAGTTCTTGTTCTTGGGGGGTTTGAATCTGGAAATGTTCTCTTTGACAACATTAGTGATCTTCATAAAGCTGATCTTGTGATGTTGCTTAATGTTTCTGAAAATGATGTCATTTTTGTCCTTCCATATTCTCCAAATGATATGGGGCATAACCAATTTCCAGAGTCTTCTCACAATACAATGCTTAAAAGGGGGATTCCATTGGGTCCAAAACTGGATAAAGTCCTTCGGCACAGCCCAGAGAACTTTGAAATTAGAAAAGGCAATATTCTAGATTTTAGTGGCATATTCACAGTGCACTAGAAGGTGTCTGATATCCTTAGAATATTTTTTACAGAGATGGCATCTATTTGGAATAATGAAACCTTTTCTAATCAGGTTATCAGTGGTAAGAATTCTTCCCCTAAGTACCAGCCAAAATAAAAGTTGATTTTTGGTGTGAGCTCAGCCATCCAAATCCTGCTCCAGTTGAACTCGCACTGCATAGTTTCAAAGAAAGAATTATATCCAACTTTAACAGAATAATCCCCATCAATAGAGTTATTCCAGACCAATTCATCCTTGACATCCATTTGACTTAAGGGGATAAGATTCAAATGCTCTTGTAATGAAGACATCATGTGGTTCAGATCATCCCTATCCACAGAGAGTTTTTTCCATTTCTTATTGTTGTCATCCCTGTCAATGTAATCCATGATTCTAGTACCATACTTACACTCAAGGCTGTCTTTGAGTGCTCCAAATCTGTCAATGAGGCTACAGCTAGTCCATTTATCTTCCCAAAAATTTATATCTCTACCATTCCCCACTTTCCATTTGCTTCCATGCCTGATGAAATTCCTGGTCTGAACTAAATTATTCCAAAATATGGAGCCATAGGGAAGGTTCTCTTCTTGAAGAAAAGATATAGTTGCTTGTTGATTAAGGTATTTGGCTTTAATTAGTTCAATCTAGGGTTGGTTCTCCGAGAGCATTCTCCATCCCATTTTTGCAATTAGAGCCTCATTCATTTTTCTGATATCTTTTATACCCAGGCCTCCTATTTTTTTGGGAGTACAAACTTGGTCCCAAGAAACCAAGTGATATTTGAATTTATCCTCCATTCCCTACCAAAGAAAGTGCCTCTGAATCCTCTCAATTTTTTCTCTGAAAGAAGAAGGGATATTGTAGAGTGACATGATATAAATAGGGAGATTCTGAAGAGTACTTTTTATGAGCAGGCATTTTCCAGCACTTGAAAGAATGGCTCCTTTCCAGCCAGCCATTTTCTTTTGGAATCTTTCCAAAAGGGCATTCCAGACATTGATTGATACTTTTTTCGTACCAAGGGGGAGCCCCAAATAAGTAGTGGGGAGTGAACTGATTTTGCAGCCTAAAATTTTAGCAATTTTGATTTGCCTATCCTCAGGGGTGTTAAAAAAGAAAATTGAGCTTTTATCAAAATTAATGTCTTGCCCCGAAGCAATTTCATAAAGTTTCAGGATAGACTTTATAGCCTTAGCTTCAAGAATGGAAGCCATTAACAAAAGGATTGTATCATCTACAAATTGCTGATGAGAAGCTATTTGATTAGTGGAAGTGGGCTTAGATCCTTTCAACAATCCATCGATGATTGCTTTATCAATTGTTACGCTAAGACAATCTACCATAAGAATGAAAAGCAAGGGGATATGGGATCCCCTTGCCTTAGCCCCTTCTACTATTGAAAAATCCCATCGGTTCTCCATTTACCACCACTGAAAATCTGGTTGTAGTAATGCATGCCTTAACAATTTTAAGAATTTAGTTTGAAAACCAAATTTTGCAGAACCTTATCCAGAAAGGTCTAGGAGAATTTATCAAATGCTTTATTCATATCAAGTTTAAGGACCATGTTAGTTTTTTGTTATTATCCATAGAGTGGATAGTCTCATGGACCATAATAACTCCATCCTGGATAATCCTACCTTTGATGAATCCACTCTGCTACTTTGATATTAAATCATTCATGATAGATTGGAGTCTAGTAGCAATGATCTTGGTAAAAATTCTATAAATCACATTCACTAGAGTGATAGGTCTAAAGTCTTTGAAATCTTTAGCATCAATTTTTTGGAGCAAGAACAATATGAGTGTTGTTTAGCTCTTTCAATAGATCCCCGGTTCTGTAAAATTCATTCACCACCCTGAGAAGGTCATCCGAGCATATTTCCCAAAACTTTTGAAAAAAGTTGAGTGAAAACCCATCCGAGCCCCGGTGCTTTATCTCCTTCAAGAATGAACACTACTTTTTGAAGTTCTTCTATTGTGACAACTTTAGTGATGTCTTGAAATCTATTGGTTTTAATTTTATCTTGGGGGATAGCCTCCAACATGAAAGAGACAACTTCTTCATCCATGGTATTATTCTCATTAAGTAGTTTTTCATAGAATTGGAGAGCTTCCTCTTTAATGCTCCTTGGGTCTTTTACAATAGTTTCATTTCCTTTAGCAACTTCCATTATTATATTGCATGCTCTATGCTTTAGGGTGGTCACATGTGTTGGTCGTCAAATAGGACTTTACGAAGAGCAATAGTCAGGGGACAAGAAGTCCCTCCTCTTTAATGGGAGAGGTTCCCTTATTCAAAAACAAACCTATTTACAAATATACAAAACATGATTTTATGGTTGAACTTGGAGATTACGAAAGTGTTTTCCATAAAAATCATCAATTACAAAAGGACTGAGGAATGAGAGTATGAGAATGAGTAGAAAGGCAACATGCGGAATTATAGATATGAGTAATTCTTTATGTATGCGAAGTTATAGGGAATTGAAACAAGATCATTTGTATCGTATAAATAAGATGGAATTCGAGAGACACAAAGTTCTGTAAATAACATCTGCCAGAACACAAAGTTTCTTAACATAACACAGACAAATGATCTTCATAAAAATTAAATGAAAGCTTGGGGATAACAGAGATCAGATAGACAAAGAATGGAAATCCCTTATGTATTGATTTCTTTATGATCTATTTACACTTTCGAGAAAAATAAGCCAAGTTCTTCCGCCCTTCAAAATGGCATGGAGAGGCCATTATATAGCTTACAAATCAGTTTTTAACTAAAGATTAGTTAAGGATTGCCAATCGCAATACCTCAACTAATTACAATGAATTCGAGAAAAATAATTAGAAAAGAAGAGAAGAAAACGGAGAAGAAGACAGGTGGTTACGACTGGGAGGGACCCACTGACTTCAAAATTCGCTGCCTGAATCTCTTCAATGCCTCGGCTATGTCTCTGCCACGAGGGACTGACGTGTTGGCTGTAGACTGACCCCAAAATCTGAGACACTTCTCCATTTCTTTATCAAACTTGACATGAGTATGATAATCTTTATTTGCTTCTTCAATAGATTGAAGAGAGCAGATCTCCTTCATTTTCTCTTTGGAGATGGAGCTTTCCTTGAATAGATTATCTTTGACAAAAGCTCTGAATTGAGCTTTGATTTCTTGCAAGGAAAGAGGCACACCAGAAGTTTCATCCTGAAGATGACAATGTATATCTTTGAAAGCAGATACAACCAGTGTCTTGAAAGCCTCACCCTTCTGCCAGCTATTCTTCAGCTCTCCCAAAGCCTCCTCCAAGACTTTGATCTTCCACTCCACGCTGTAAACCCAGGACTTTGACAGATTATCCTTTGCATCATCAAAAACCTTATTTTCCAATAAAATGTTCTCATCTGTCTATCCCATGAGACGGAGGTCTACTATGCAACTGCTCCAGAGTTTGAGCTCTTTATCTATGACCCCGATAGTGGAGGAGAACTTCTGTTGCAAATTGTTCACCTTTCCATGGAGTTTGAAAGCTTCATCGATGAATTTCAATCCTGCAACAAGCATATCTTCCACCATGGCCTCCATAGCTCTGCCATAGACATAATACTTGTGCATGTCTTTAATACTCTGTACTTCATCTTGGCTCAAAATTACAGGTGGTGGAAGAGTAGTCAATGGGGTAGGGTCCAAAACTTTGTCCTTAGACAAAAGAGATTTGATGAAACCTGTGAGAATCTGGGCCTGTTCCTCCAACTGTTCAATAGTTTGTTGCCCTTTCTCTACCCTCCCAATGACTCTTGTGACCGTTTCCTGGAGGTTGTGGATCTCACCTTCAAGAGTAGACTCTCCCATTGGAATTCTTGAGAGCTCTAAGTCAGATGCCTGCAAGTCCTGCTCTGATTTGTCCACTGTAGGCTTAGAAATCTCCAGGAATTGTTGACCTTGAGCATTAGACACTATTCTAGAGGTGATTTTGGCTTTCTTGGCACGAGAAGGAGTAGTGCCCAACAAGGCTGCGACAACATCAAAATTTGACCCTGAGCTCCGAGAGGAAGATTTCCTCTTCCCTACATGCGCAACAAAAGGTTGCATCATGCAAAACAGGAAGAGGAATCAGCGGGAGGGGCAAGAGGACCAAGAGACAGAGAGCTCATGATGCTCAAGGTTTACACAGCTGTTGATTCAAGTTGAGATGTTAGTGGGGCGCTTGAGACAATTGCGGCAGAAGAATCAATAACACTTGGAAGTTCAGTGCTCTGGACTTCCTTATCTTTATCCATTGGATCTTCAGGAGCATTTGTAGGGGTTGACATTTCACTCTCTTCACTTTCACTTTGAGAACAATGATGTTCTCTAATCCCAAAGGCACTTCTACACGCTTACTTTGAGGATATTTTTCCACAGGCTCCTTCTTAACCTCTTTGAGTTTCTTCGATATACTTGAGTGGATGAAGAAGGAGTGGAAGCTGAGTCCTTACATGTTGATGAGGCGGGAGGGGTTTGCACAGTGTGTGTCGATATGGGAGTCAATGCTTCCCTCCTTGGTGTTGAGACATCCTTGGAAGAGGATTCTCCGAGTGCCTTCCGAGCTCTCGAACTTTCTGTCAAACAAGACCTTAGTCGACTAAGGCGGAGCTAGGATCTCGGCCGAGATCATCTTTCTCTTTCTTGTTCCAATCCAAGTCCTCCAAGGGAGTGTGCTTAACCACATTGTCATACTCATATGAGTATAGATCAGATTTGTCATCTTGGAGTCCTTCGGGAACTTGGTACAAGCCGAGTTCTTGGATCAATTGTAGAGAAAACCTACCATAATGCCTCCTTCTAGCCTCAAAATCATCTCTGCATGATCGGCCCGGTAGTCTTCTCTATCTACCCTATGATGATAGATTATCTTAATGTTATATTCAATGAACTTCTTCAAGTCGAAGAAAGTTCTTGGCTTGAAGAAATGAACCAGTGATAGGAACAGGGCTCTTTCTATGTTCGTGCATCCAAGGGCTATTTTACAAGTGTAGTTTCCCAAAGAGATGGGAAAATGCAAACCAGAAATCTTCTTGTCTCTATAGGTTCTATGCAATTTGTCTAACTACCTGCATACTTCTATCAAGGCCATCTTATCACTGCAGAACATGGGAAGCCTCAAAGGGGTGCTCTCATAGCCAGCAAGCCTGATATAAGAGAATTTTCTAAATTGGATAAAATAAGCACCGTAGTGCGATATCAGATTCATGGCTTCATCAGAAAACCTTCTAGCAGTGTCACCTTCAAGCAGCCTGACCACATACATGGTGAAAGCATCATTTACTCTTCTGAAATTGCGATTGCTGGTCTCCAGAGTGAACTGCGGGCAGTAGGCATATACAGGATCATCCTTGTGGGCATCAATGTAAGAAAAACCAAACCATTGCCTTGATGCCACCAGAGTATACATCAGGTACGAAGTCATGTAGAACTTCTTTGTTTGTTGTACATTGGACAGCTGCTCCGCCAAGTTCATGTTGATGATTTCCACCCAGTTGATATTTTGAGTTCCCTCGCACACCATGTTGATGAGCGGGCACATCTAGAAATGGAACTCGTTAGTAGAAGGTAAGCCCATAACCTGAGCCAGTAGGATTATGAAATCTGATAACTCTTCATTGAAATCTTCTCGGAAGAGAGTCTTGGATAGATGAGATGCTCCTTCTTAAGGTTTTTAAGCCATGACTTTGCCACCCGCGCCTTGTATTTGTCCGTTGTCTTGATTGAACAGGGCCTGTGCTTGATCCCGGGAAACAACTATGGCATTATCCATCTTTGGGATCCTCAGAGCAGTGCTAATGGTGGCAGATCATCTGGCAGCGATGAGTTCCCGTGTACATTGGTTAATTCACTCAAATCAGGGTCGAAGTGAGCTCCGCATGAAAGCATTGTATCAGCACATTGCACCCAGTTGGGAAACCTCGGTAAAATCCAAACCGCTATCGTGAATCATCTGCGCCATTGGTGTAGGGTTTGCATCTGCCATCCTTGCCCAAAAATCGCCGAAATCAAGATGACGAGCTTCACTGTCCCCAACATTGGAAACGGCAGATTCTAGTGGCGAGATTTGCTCCTGTCCCTGAAATTTGATCTTCATATTGATAGTAATTCGGAGGACAGAGACGCGAGCTAGACTTCGGGAAAGAATTACAGAGGGAAGGGATACACGCGCAGGAAATTATATTGCAAGGGTTCGAGCAAAGGATAGCATGGAAGCAGTGTGAAAAATGCATAGGGGGTTCGCTCATTATATAGCCGATTAGGAGAGAGAAAGATAATGAATGCGCATTTAATACATACCTACCAATTTGAATAAGCATGATATTCGGGTAGAGCGGGAAAAATAAGCACGAATGGCACTTGGTTCATTTGGGACATGTGAGACGCGAATGCGTGAAACACGCGGCTCGGCCGATTCGGGCGAAGCGGGGAAAAGATGCACAAATGCCTTTTGGGACACGTGGGGACGTGAATGCGTGAAACACGCGGCTCGACCGGTTTGGGTGAAAAGGTGACAATGGGTCCAGAAGAGTTTGGGACATTTGGGGATGCAAAAAGCGTGAAGTACGTGGTTCGGGCGAATCATTCGAAAAGGGAACAACTTGCCCGATTTGACTTGGGACATTTGGAGCGTGAAAGTGCGAATTATGCAATTCGGGTGTTTCGGCCGAAAATGGAACAACTTGCACAATTTGACTTGGGACATTTGGGACAAAAAGTTCGAGCGGTCGAAAAAGACAAACTTTGGGGAGATCGGCCGATCGGGGAACAGAGCGCACTTTTGAACTTGGGACACGCGGGACAAAAATGTCTGACAGGCCCAAAAACACACAAAATGACCCAAAAACGTAGATTTTCTCAATTTCACGACTTTTAACATTTTTAGTACAACAGAGAAGACACTTAAACTCAAAATTTTGAAAATTCACTTTCTAAGAGCGGGGAATTTTGAGTGGACAACAGTTGGCTCCTTATGGGGATGACTTGGCATAAATTCAAGGAATGGGACAAGGTAAGAACTTAGACAAACTTGGGGAAGCAGACCAGTACCTTATCCATTGGGCCACGGAGTCAAAAAGTAGACCAATATAGAGGACAACACACCAAAACAAAAAGGAAAGAAAAAAACAAAAACACTGTACAGAATATACAAAGGACTCCCTAATCACCTAAGACTTGAACAAATTAAGGTACTGCCCACTATAAGGAAGTGGGAGAGGAGAACCATCCATGTAATCAAGATAAAAGGAATTCTTACCAGCAAAGTGTCTGATCTTGAAAGGTCCAAGCCAAAGGGAATCGAACTTGCCATGGCTGCCACGAGGTTCATGCCTTTTATCCCATAACAACATAGTGTCTCCAACTTGGAAATCTCTGAACCTAGCTTTCTTGTCAAACAGGACCTTTACCTTCTGTTGGTGAACAGATATCCTATCAGCAACCTCAATCTGTCCTCATTCAGTTTGTGAAGGTACATAATTCTCTTATCCAAAGCATCACTGAAACTAGTATCTTCAATGGCCTTCATTAGATGCAAGGCTGGCAGCTCCACTGTTACTGGCAATTGAGCCTCTACTCCATATACCACTTGAAAAGGAGACATTCCAATAGCTCTCTTTGGTGTAATCCTGTCTGCCCAAAGAGCATCATAGAGCTTTTTGTGCCAGTTTCGTTGAGACTCATTGACTAATTTCCTTATAATAGTCACCAAATTTTTATTAGTGGACTCTGCTTGCCCATTTCCCTAAGGATAATAATCCGAGGAGTGAGCCAAAGAAATGCCATACCCATAGAAAAAATCCATTATCTCAGTTGAAGAGAAATTGAAGCATTATCATTATAATCTTGTTAGGTACACCATACCTTACCAAGATGTTTTCTTTGATAAGTTGCATACCACTTCAGAAGTAGTACTCTTAAGCTGGAATAGCTTCCACCCATTTGGTGAAATAGTCAGTGGCGGTTAACACATGAGTATGACCAGCACTAGATGTAGGATTAAGTGTTCTAATGAAGTCCAAACCCCCTTTGTTGAAAAGGTTCTTCAATTACAACTGGCTTAAGAGGCAAAGAGGCCAATTTGGGTCTTCCCACGAAGGTCTGACAAGCCTCACATTTATCAACCCACTTGGATGCATCTCTGAACAAGGAAGGCCAGTAATATCCTCCACGAAGTATCTTGTGAGCAGTGACCATTGATGAATAGTGCCCTCCACATGCCTGATCATGAAAAGCTGAGAGAAACTTTCTCTGCTGTTCCTTGTCCACACATTTCAAAAATCTCCCATCTAACCCACGTTTGAACAAGGCGTTTTCCCACAACACATATTGCACTGACCTCAATTTAACAGTCCTCTTTTCTTTGGCAGTTAAATGAGAGGGGCATTCCCCATAGGTGAGAAAATGGGTGATGTCAGCATACCATTCATCAACTGAGCTAAGGAACAGAATGGTAGGAAGGCCAACTTTGTTCTCTAGTAATTCATGCTTAGCTCCTTCAGCAATGAGCTCACAAAGACCTTTTCCATGAACCAGCTTGGTCGGTTTGATGTCAATGTCATATTCTTGGACCTTAGCAACCCAGTTCCCTCTCTTGGATCCAAATTCTTGTTGTGTGAGAATTGACTTAACAGTTGTATCTGGAACCAACACCATGGAATGAGAATTGAGGATGTAAAAACGAAACTGCTTAACAACTTTGACCACTGCAAAAGCATGTTTCTCCATCATGGTGTATTTTAACTCATGATCTTTCAGGATATAGCTCATGAACGCAATTGGGAGCTCATGCTCGTTAGAGTCTTCTTGAGTCAAAACAGCAGCTAAGGTATTATCTGTGGCATAACAATAGATAATAAAATCTTTGCTGAAATCAGGACAGGCTAAAACAGGAGTTTTAGCGATAGCTCTCTTGATACCTTCAAAGGATTCCTTTCCTTCAGAAGACCAACCAAATGTTTGTTTCCCTTTCATCATCTGAGAAATATTCAAAGTTAACTCTGCAAAATCAGGGATGAACCTTCTTAAAAAATTGATCTTACCAAAGAAAGAGTGCACGCCCTTTTTACTGGTTGGGAGAGGAATTTTCTGAATAGCTTGTACTCATTCAGGATCAATCTGAATACCATCTTTAGAAACGATGTGCCCTAATAATTTCCCCTTGGTGACACAAAAGATAGATTTTTTAGGATTCAAAGAAATCCCATGTTCTCTACATCTTAGCGTAATCTTTGTTTCAGTGGTCAAAATGATCCGCCCTTGTTTTAGAAAACACGGTCAAGTCGTCAAGGTATATGACAATACACTTCCCTTTCAAACTTCCAAAAGCTAGATCCATAGCTCTCTGAAAAGTGGCACCAGCATTAATGAGCCCAAAAGGCATTCTCTTGTAAGCAAAGGTACCCCAAGGAGTAGTGAAAGTTATTTTGTGTTGATCTGCAGTATCAACGTCTCACGATTATATCCAAGAATCCATCAAAGCATAGATAACATTTCAAATCCTGTTACTACTTGCAAGACCTGATCCATCATGGGCAAAGGATAATTATCTTTCAAGGAAGCCTGATTTAGGTTCCTGAAATCAACACAGATGCGGATCTCACCATTTTTCTTCCTAACAGGCACAATATTTGCAATCCATGTTGAATGGTGAATGGGAAAAATGATTTTGGCCTTCAACAACTTCAAAATTTCTGAAAGATGGTGTCAGCTATTTTGGGGTTGTATTGCCTCTGTTTCTGCTTAAAAGGCTTAATTCCAGGCTTGAGTGGAATAAAATGTTGCATATCTTTTGGTTTGAAAGCTTTCAAATCTTCATAAGAGTAAGCAAGAACATCCTTATACCTCTTTAAAAGGTCAATTGCTTTCTTCCTCTCATCTGCTGTGCAACATTTTCCAATGTTCACGAGCTTAGGATCAGTAGAACTCCCAATATCAATCTTGTCATACTCAGCTGATTGTTGAGGTCCAGTGGAAGCTCTAGACTTCACATACCTATCATGTTTATCAAATAGTTCCTCCAAACTCACCAATCCTTTAGGAATCTTGTTTCCTTTGAGATTGATGCATCCATCTTGATCCGTTTCTTCTCCTTGGGTGACTGCTTTGTCAAAGGGCACACTTTCACGAGGCAGGTTGTCACTTCCTTCAAAATACAGCTGTTCAAAATTACCCTTGAGTTCCAGGAAAGAAAGCAAGTGTTGATCATCATTGAAAACTTGCCAGTTATTGGTATTATCAGGTACACTAGGTCGATGAACTATCTCAATGGTGAACTTATCGAGAGAAGTCGGGATGAGGAATCAGTAGTGACCCGAGCGCTAGTGAATCAGCCCCCTTTGTTCTTCTCCCTAGGTATTGCTTCAATGGAGAAAGCATCAAGAAATTCAATGGAATCCCAAACCTGATTCCGGTAATGTTTCAACCTTCCATTTTTTACCTGGAAAAGGCTTCTAACTTGCTTTACAATCAATTCTACATCACCACGAGCCAGAAGATTCTTTACACCTTGTTCTTTGGCCACTTGTAGTCCAAGAATGAGAGCCTCATACTCTGTTGTATTATTAGTATTTTCGAACTACAACTTAAATGAAAAAGGATGAAGGCTACCTTCAGGTGACACCAGTAGGACACCAGCTCCAGAACCAGCTGAGGAACAACTTCCATCAAACTCTAAAATCCAAACACCATTAGGATCTTTAGGTGACACTTTGGGGAGTTGGATTTCATCAGGGGACATAATCATGTAGTTTCCATGACCCATATCCTCATAGAGTATTTGTGCTTTAGGATCATCCGTTTTTGTACAATATACTCAGATTGCTTCTCAGGCATCAACTTCTTCATTTGTCCATTAACAGGTACGAGTGCATGTGACCAATCCATTTGAATTTCTCCACCCACATCCTTACAAAAGTTCCTACTTAGCAACATCCCGTATGAAGGAGGAATATCTGCTACTAAGATGGTAGCCAAAACTCTCTTTTCAGGCAAAGCAGCAAAAGCCACTTGTGCATCTTTAATTCTTCCGACCAGGGGCACTTCCTTACTCTCCATGGAGTAACAAGATCCATAAGTGTGTGTGAGGGTCAAGCCTAAAGCATGAGCTACTTTAGCAGGCATCACATTGTCTGAGGCTCCTGAGTCAATGACACAATTACTGAGCCTATGACCAGCTATAAGAAGTGTTACATAAAATGGTTTAATTTTGTCATTAGGTGAGGTGACAGCAGCTACCAGACTAGGCTGTGGTGCAGAAGGAGTAGGTAAAAGGCCTTTAGAGGTGGTTTTAGAATGGGAATTAACAAATTGAATCATTTTGGCAAAAGCTTTGGGATGGGTTTGATAATACTCAGCCTCTGAGATTTGAACCTTAGTCTTTTTCAGATGATCAATAATATCAAAAGACCCAGAAGTAGACGGGCCATCATCACTTGAGATCCTAGGTTTATCAACTTTAGGGGAAAAAGAAGTAACTTTAATAGCAGGATTGACAGGACTCACCTTTGGTGTAGATGAAGTGGGGATAGGAGATCCTCTTTTTGCAATTACAGGGATAGTTGCCGGCTGCTCCTTAGATTTCTTGGGGGCTGCATCACTTTCTCCCTCTGATTTGTTTGCTCTCGAGTCATGACAATGAATGATTCACTATTCATGTCTACTACTACTTCATCATAATCATCTCCATCATAAATGCCCTCAGTGGTGAAGAAATTAACTCGAGATCCCTCAAGTTCATCTGCTTCATCATCAACTTATTCCACAGATTCCTCGCAGGCTTCATTATCCTCATCATCATCGGCTCTTCAACTTCACGAGTTGCATTGTGGGGAATTTTAACAGGAGGTCCTTCAAGTGCCAATCTTGTTTAAGAAGCAGGCAAATGATTTCTGGGCTGAAAATTTCTCCTTGGAACGTTTGCATAAGGAGCATGCTAAGCCAATTGTTTCTTTATAGCAATGAGATCATTCACAAGTTTTGAACTAATGGATCGAGTATTAGGTCCGAGGGTGGAAGAGGAGGAAGCGGCAGAGACTTAGATTTGGAAGGGTCTCTCCTTAACTTCCATGACATGATCAAATCATCTTCAACACTAACAAGAAGTGTTTGATCCTCAACCAATGTTGTGAGATTAGCCCTTCTCAGCACATAACTAACTTCAGGCGATTGGGCATTTAGGAAGAAGCATTTTTGGATTTGATCAATAGGTCGAGTATTTGCCAGAATTTTATTAATTAACCTGTTGAATCGGGCCACAAATTCTCTCATGGGCTCTAGTGAATCTTTCTTTATCTGAGAGATTTGGGCTAGCAAGGCATGCACATCTTCTGCTGGTTTGAAATGGTTTTCAAACCTAGTTCTCATGGTGTCCCAGCTGGTGATAGTACCAACCGGAAGGTGATAGAACCAATCAGCAGCATTATCTTGTAAAGTCTCAACGAACAGTCTCACGGAGACGTCTTCGTGTTCAACTCCTAGAACTCCACATGTAACTATGAAGGCTGTGATGTGTTCATCAGGATGCACTTTCCCATCGCCTTTGAATTTAGGGAAGTTCTTCCGGTTACCTCTGGGTAAATCATGTAAAGGCTGACGAAGAGCAAGGGGCCCGACACGATGACCCCAGGGCAATGGTGCCGCCATTCTTAGAAAAACGGCTTGGAGAGGAACTGCAACACCAGCAAGAATCAAAGCTCAAAGATTAGGACTAGCTGGCTCTAAAGGAATACCACCCGTAGGAATTCTATCTTGAACAGGTGGAGTGCTTGTCGAATGAGTCCTTCTATTTCTTGCATTGAAGGGAAAGGAAAACCCTGCTGCTCCAAAAGCTGAAACTAAGAATATTCAATACCAAGGGCCCTTCTCCCTCGAGTAAAATGCGGAGTCACCAGATCAAAAGATGATAAAAAATTACAGAACTAGAATATGATTTTCCCTAGCGGAGTCGCCAAAAACTGTTGGTCGTCAAATAGGACTTTACGAAGAGCAACAGTCAGGGGACAAGAAGTCCCTCCTCTTTAATGGGAGAGGTTCCCTTATTCAGAAACGAACCTATTTACAAATATACAAAACATGATTTTCTAGTTGAACTTGGAGATTACGAAAGTGTTTTCTATAAAAATCATCAATTACAAAAGGACTGAGGAATGAGAGTATGAGAATGAGCAGAAAGGAAACATGCAGAATTATAGATAACATAGTAATTCTTTATGTATGCGAAGTTATAGTGAATTGAAACAAGATCATTTGTATCATATAAATAAGATGGAATTCAGAGACACAAAGTTATGTAAATAACATCTTCCAGAACACAAAGTTTCTTAACATAACACAGACAAATGATCTTCACAAAAATTAAATGAAAGCTTGGGGATAAAAGAGATCGATAGAAAAAGAATGGAAAGCCCTTACGTATTGATTTCTTTATGATCTATTTACACTTTTAGAAAAATAAGCCAAGTTCTTCCACCCTTCAAAATGGCGTGGAGAGGCCATTATATAGCTTACAAATAAGTTACTCTTTGTAACTACTTCTTTTAACTAAAGATTAGTTAAGGATTTCCAATCGCAATACCTCAACTAATTACAATGAATTCGAGAAAAGAATTAGAAAAGAAGAGAAGAAAAAGAGAAGAAGACGGTGGTTACAATCGGGAGGGACCCACCGACTTCAAAATTCGCTGCCGAATCTCTTCAATGCCTCTCGCTATGTCTCGCCACGAGGGACCGCGTGTTGGTGTAGACTCGACCCCAAAATCTAAGACACTTCTCCATTTCTTTATCAAAATCGACATGAGTATGATAATCTTTATTTGCTTCTTCAATGGCGATTGAAGAGATCATATCTCCTTCATTTTCTCTTTGGAGATGGAGATTTCCTTGAATAGATTATCTTTGAAAAAAAGCTACGAATTTAGATTTTATTTCTTGTAGGGAAAGAGGCACACCAAAAGTTTCATCCTGAAGATGACAATGTATATCTTTTGCAAAGAGATACAACCAATGTCTTGAAAGCCTCACCCTTACGCCAACTATTCTTCAACTCTCCCAAAGCCTCCTCCAAGACTTTGATCTTCCACTCCACGTTGTAAACCCGGGACTTTGTGCAGATTATCCTTTACATCATCAAAAACCTTATTTTCCAATAAAATGTATCATCATCTGTCTGTCCCATGAGATGGAGGTCTACTATGCAACTGCTCCAGAGTTTGAGCTCTTTATCTATGACCCCGATAGTGGAGGAGAACTTCTGTTGCAAATTGTTCACCTTTCCATGGAGTTTGAAAGCTTCATCGATGAAGTTCAATCCTGCAACAAGCATATCTTCCACCATGGCCTCCATAGCTCTGCCATAGACATAATACTTGTGCATGTCTTTGATACTTTGTACTTCATCTTGGCTCAAAATTACAGGTGGTGGAAGAGTAGTCAATGGGGTAGGGTCCAAAACTTTGTCCTTAGACAAAAGAGATTTGATGAAACCTGTGAGAATCTGGGCCTGTTCCTCCAACTGTTCAATAGTTTTCTGCCCTTTCTCTACCCTCCCAATGACTCTTGTGACCATTTCCTGGAGGTTGTGGATCTCACCTTCAGGAGTAGACTCTCCCATTGGAATTCTTGAGAGCTCTAAGTCAGATGCCTGCAATTCCTGCTCTGATTTGTCCACTGTAGGCTTAGAAATCTCCAGGAATTGCTGAACTTGAGCATCAGGCACTATTCTGGAGGTGATTTTGGCTTTCTTGGCACGAGAAGGAGTAGTGCCCAACAAGGCTGCGACAACATCAAAATTTGACCCTCAGCTCCGAGAGGAATATTTCCTCTTCCTACTGTCTACAAAAGGTTGCACCCATGCAAAGAGGAAGAGGAATCAGCAGGAGGGGCAAGAGGACCAAGAGACAGAGAGCTCATGACACGCAAGGTTTGCACAACTGTTGATTCAAGTTGAGATGTGAGTGGGGCACTTGAGACAATTGCGGCAGAAGAATCAATAGCACTTGGATGTTCAGTGCTCTGGACTTCCTTATCTTTATCTATTGGATCTTCAGGAGCATTTGTAGGGGTTGACATTTCACTCTCTTCACTTTCACTGAGAACAATGATGTTCTCTGGTCCCAAAGGCACTTCTACCTACTTACTTTGAGGATCTTTTTCCACAAGCTCCTTCTTAACCTCTTTGAGTTTCTTCTGATATACTTGAGTGGATGAAGAAGGAGTGGAAGCTGCAGTCCTTGTGTTAATGAGGCAGGAGGGGTTTATACAGTGTGTGTCGATATGGGAGTCGATGCTTCCCTCCTTGGTGTTGAGACATCCTTGGAATAGGATTCTCCTGAGTGCCTTCTGAGCTCTCGAGCTTTCCTATAAAACCAGACCTTAGTCCTGACTAAGACTGGAGCTAGGATCTCAGCCAGATCATCTTTCTCTTTCCTGTTCCAATCCAAGTCCTCCAAGGGAGTGTGCTTAACCACATTGTCATACTCATATGAGTATAGATCAGAGTTGTCATCCTGGAGTCCTTCAGGAACTTGGTACAAGCCGAGTTCTTGGATCAATTACAGAGAAAACCTGCCATAGTGCCTCCTTCTAGCCTCAAAATCATCTGCACAGTCAGCCCAGTAGTCTTCTGTATCTACCCTATGATGATAGATTATCTTGATGTTCTGTTCAATGAACTTCTTCAAGTCGAAGCAAGTTCTTGGCTTGAAGAAATGAACAGTGATAGGAACCAGGGCTCTTTCTATGTTCTGTGCGTCCAGGGCTGTTTTACAAGTGTAGTTTCCCAAAGAGATGGGAAAATGCAAACCAGAAATCTTCTTGTCTCTGCAGGTTCTGTGTAATTTGTCTAACTACCTGCATACTTCTATCAAGGCCATCTTATCACTGCAGAACATGGGAAGCCTCAAAGGGGTGCTCTCATAGCCAGCAAGCCTGATATAAGAGAATTTTCTGAATTGGATAAAATAAGCACCGTAGTGCGATATCAGATTCATGGCTTCGAGAAAACCTTCTAGCAAAGCAGTGTCACCTTCAAGCAGCCTGACCACATACATGGTGAAAGCATCATTTACTCTTCGAAATTGTGATTGCTGGTCTCAGAGTGAATGCATGGAAGTAGGCATATATAGGATCATCCTTGTGGGCATCAATGTAAGAAAAACCAAACCATTGCCTTGATGCCACCAGAGTATACATTAGGTACGAAGTCATGTAGAACTTCTTCGTTTGCTATACATTGGACAGCTGCTCCGCCAAGTTCATGCTGATGATCTCCGCCCAGTTGATATTTTGAGTTCCCTCACACACCAAGTTGATGAGTGGGCACATCCATAAATGGAACTCATTAGTAGAAGGTAAGCCCATAACCCGAGCCAGTAGGATTATGAAATTTGATAACTCTTCATTGAAATCTACTCGGAAGAGAGTCTTGGATAGACGAGATGCTCCCTTCTTAGGGTTTTTAAGCCATGACTTCACCACCCGCACCTTGTATTTGTCACTGTCTTGATTGAACAGGGCCTGTGCTTGATCCTGGGAAACAACTATGGAATTATCCATCTCTGGGATCCTCAGATCAATGCTAATGGTGGCAGCATCTAGCTTGGTGATGTGTTCCCCGTGTACATTGGTTAATTTTCTCGAATCAGGGTCGAAGTGAGCTCCGCGTGAAAGCTTCAGATCAAAGACATTGCACCCAGATTAGGAAACCTCCAGCAAAAGCCAAACCGCTATCGTGAATCATCTGCGCCATTGGTGTAGGGTTTGCATCTGCCATCCTTGCCCAAAAATCACTGAAATCAAGATGACGAGCTTCACTGTCCCCAATATTGGGAACGGCAGATTCTAGTGGCGAGATTTGCTCCTGTCCCTAAAATTTGATCTTCATATTGATAGTAATTCGGAGGACAGAGACGCGAGCTAGACTTCGGGAAAGAATTACAGAGGGAAGGGATACATGCACAGGAAATTATATTACAAGGGTTCGAGCAAAGGATAACATGGAAGTAGTGTGAAAAATGCATAGGGGGTTCGCTCATTATATAGCTGATTAGGAGAGAGAAAGACAATGAATGCGCATTTAATACATACCTACCAATTTGAATAAGCATGATATTCGGGTAGAGCGGGAAAAAATAAGCACGAATAGCACTTGGTTCATTTGGGACATGTGAGATGCGAATGCGTGAAACACGCGGCTCGGTCGATTTGGGCGAAGTGGGTAAAAGACGCACAAATGCATTTTGGGACACATGGGACGCGAATGAGCGAAACACGCGGCTCGGCTCGGGTTTAGACGAAAAGGTGACAATGGGTCCGGAAGAGTTTGGGACATTTGGGACGCAAAAACGTGAAGTACGTGGTTCGGGCGAATCGGCTGAAAATGGAACAACTTGCCCGATTTGACTTGGGACATTTGGAACATGAAAGTGCGAAGTACGCGATTCGGGTGTTTCGGCCGAAAATGGAACAACTTGCACAATTGGACTTGGGACATTTGGGACAAAAAGTTCTGACGGGCCCAAAAAAGACAAACTTCGGGGAAATCGGCCGATCGGGGAATAGAGCGCACTTTTGAACTTGGGACACATGGGACAAAAATGTCCGACAGGCCCGAAAAACACACAAAATGACCCAAAAACGTAGATTTTCTCAATTTCACGACTTTTAACATTTTCAGTACAATAGAGAAGACACTTAAACTCAAAATTTTGAAAATTCACTTTCTTAAGAGCAGGGAATTTTGAGTGGATAACAACATGAAAGAATTTTGTGTTCCTATCTCCTTTTCAGCCAAATGGCCCTTGATTTTAATATCCAAAAGGATTTTTCTCTACTACAAACCATATGTAGCTCGATGAATATTATTTTCCACTTCTTGATCTTCACAAGATCTCCCCTGTAAGTTCATCTTGATTTCATGATCTTGAAGATTTTTTTTTAATTCATTTTTTTGGACAAACACATTTCCGGAAACCTCTTTGTTCCAGATTTTAACCTGTTTTTGACATTCTTAAGCTTCTACATAAGTCTATACTGAGCAGTGCCCTCACCATCCCAGATCCACCATTCCTTTATCCTATCTTGAATATCATCATGTTCCATCCACATCTTTTCAAATTTGAAGGAACTCCTGATGGGCTTAGTCCAATTGAAGAGTTTTAGAGCAATCGGATTGTGGTCTGACCCAATTATGGGAAGAGAGGTGAGATGAAAGTCCTGGTTAATAATCCAGCTAGCAGAGAAAAGAGCTCTATCTAGTCTCACTTGAATTAGGTCTTTCCCCAACCTTCTGTTAGTCCAGGTGAACTGGTTTCCATGAAGATCCACATCCATAAGATTAAGGTCAGCAACAAACTCAAAGCAAATTCATCCATACATGTGGAGAAGTTTTGGTTTCCACCTTGTTTTTCACCAGGGTTTAGGGGAGAATTGAAGTCTCCCATAATAAGCCAGTTGGCACTAATATGAAAACTTCTGAAAATATTGAGATCAGTCCAAAGTTTTCACCTCCCAACAACCGTATTAGGGGCATAGATATTAGATAGTACCCAGTCACAATTATTCTCAATAGCATGAAAATTAATAGCAAGGTGGTTATTGGTTTCAGCAAGAATCATACCAGTATATTGTCTTTTATCCCAAAATGTAGCCAGACCTCCTGAAGCACCCTGAGAGTCCACCACAGCCATGTCGGAGGTATCCTAGAAATTTTGTCTACTAATTTCCAGAACTTTAGAGTTCATCTTAGTTTCCTGCAAAAGCAAAATACTAGGCCTACTGGACTCTCGTAACTCCTTGATTGTTCTTTGTTTGGAGTTTCCATTTAGTCCTCTGATGTTCCAAGAGATGATCTTCATTTGTAAAATTTAGGTGTTGGGATTTCTGATGGTTCAATTGACGTTGAGTGCCATCTACAATATCTTCCTCCGTTCTCTTGGATCTAAGAGCCTTTTTTGAGGGTCTTCCTCTTTTAGAACTACTTCCAAAGTCTACTATTCTTCTAGTAGATGATCTAATGGTTCTAGATGTTGAAGTTTCCCAGTTTTCCATCTTCTTCTTTTTTTCATTATAGAGTGAATCTGGGATCCTTTCAAATCCTTTCATTCTCTTCTTTTTCCTAGAGATGACCTCTGTGAATCCTGAATTTAGCTCCAGATCTATCTCATAAGGGATATTTTCTCTTAATGGTGTTACTTCCCCCTCCTCTTTCTCTCCCTGCTTAATGTTAGGTTGTGGATTTGTTGTATTGATGTTGGATATGGGGTTCTCCCTTTTAGAACTTTTCTGCATTGAATCTTCAGGATCCATATTTTCCTTTTCCTCATCCAAAATTTCCTTAATACTGAACAGAGGGTTCAGTTGAACTGTCTCAGTTCCTTTGGTTTCAGTCTGAGCTTCCATTAACTAAGCGGGATCTTTAGAAATAATATTTACTTTCACTGTACCCTTTTGCTCATCAACCTCCAAAACCACCTTAACTGGGTTTTGCATATCAATGTCTTCTTTGGAGGTTATGGGTGCTCCAAGTGACGTCGCCGCTAGAGTTTTCGGGTGCCATAGTTTCCTACAAACCCGAGGTTTTCTGATTGGAGTTCTGAACCCCTTTTTACCTTTCTTCTTATAGTTCCACTCAGCATGGTTGAGTGATTTTTCTTTATTTCGGCTCTAATCAGGGTCCGCTTCAATCTCAACTTCCTATATCTGAGCTGAGGCTCCTTCAAGATTTTCATTTATGTTTTTTGAGTCCTCTTGGGAGACCTCCTTATTGGGGCATTTTCTGGAAAAATTTCCTATGCGATGACATTTCTTGCATCGTAGATGAAAAGTTTCATAATCAATCTTTTATCGCCAAATGCCATACTTAGAGTGCAAATTTATATGATCCGGTAATTCTTGCTCCATTTCAGAAGAGATACAGAATCTAGCAAAGGCCAGTCTGGATCTATTTCTTGTAGGCCCATCCAAACCAATCGGAACACCGAGGGATCTAGCAATATTTAGCAGGATCTCATTGTCCCAAAATTGAAGAGGAAGTCCTAGGAGTCTGCACCAGATAGGGATGGTGTTGATATTCTCAATGTTTAGATCAAACCCAAGATACCATATTTTTAGGAAGAGGCCCATATTTCCCAGTGCACCATGGACCTCCCAGAAGCACCGATTCCAAATCAGTCTGTTGATTAAATTTTTCCAGGAAAAAACCCCTTGACATAATGGTAATGCACAGATCTCCTTTTGGTTTCCACTTTCTAATAGCCCATTTTCTAATAATATCAATGTTAGGTCTGGAGCCTAGAAACTTACCAACAAGGGAAAGATTCACTTTTTCCAAAGCCCTATGCAAGCACCCATCTGGCACTTTGAGACATGTGATCCCTTCCTTTTCTTTCTCCCATGTGAACTACACTTTTCCTAGAGAATGCGGACCCACATTTGTAGTGGGGTTTTGAAGAATCTTATTCCAGGATAGAGGTGTGGATCCTGTGGAAGTTTTTACAGCTTGTAGCTTCTCAACCGTCTGTTTAAAGTCAGAAATCATACCTTTCACAGCCATGTCAGGACTGTATCGCAGGCATTCTACAACTAATATAGCAGAAACAACACTAACTAACCCTCCATTGCTTGAACCCTACATCCTAGTACTTATAAAGAATTAAATGTTAAACATTATGCAATGTAATAAATAAAATTACATAACATATTAATTAAGTAATACATACCAAAAGTAAGAACACAATGACACAATGTTTATAGTGGAAAACCCCAAATAGGGTAAAAACCACTATGAAATAACCTTTTACTTTCCAAGAACCAAACTTACATCCAATAACTTTCACCTCCTCCTTTCAACCCTAATCACAAGGGTAAAATAATATTCACCTTTGATATTTCATTCAAACATATCAAATGAGGACCTATAGTCCTTTTTATATTAGGTGATCAGGTATGTCTCCCGACCCACCTTTTCAACCTTATCGGTTGACACATATACCTAGGTTTATAATATTTAATATTATAAATATAATCATTTCATGATATTAAATATTTAATTGAAAGTATATACCTAGGTTAGCATATTTAATAATAGAAATATAAATATTTCATATTATTAAATATTAACCTATATATATTAGTGATGGACCCATTTACATTAAGGCTGGCCAGACCACTTAATCATTATGTTCCAACATGATCCTAGATGCTTCAGATATATTTTAGCGCCATGCATTCTTTCAATGCCCTACATTCATGTGCCCAACACTTAGGCCATCTTTGTTCGTCCAACATTACCCCATACTAAATGGATTATCTCCCCGACAATGGGTAATCACCTTTTTGCTCCAAAGAATATAGGATAAATGAATGAAAGAACAAAGAATAAGGAATATGGTGAGTTGTCTTATTTTGTGCCCTTTTCTTCTTCTGATAGAATGAATTTTGGATATTCACTTTGAATTTCTCCCTCAAATTTGTACTAGTCCCTAAGCGTTGCATTTTCCTTCTTAGGGATGTCAAAAACGACACCATCTAACTCATCCAGAGTCATGTTTCCACCCTTTTCAAAATTCTAAGGATGTTTTCTATACCTGATACCATCCCTTCCATGACATCCACCTTCACATAAATGAGCTTTCTAGTGCCCTTGATCCATGTTTTGTTTCCTTGCACGTTCAAAGTACATCATGTTTTGTTTCTACCAATGTAACTCGTTTTGTGTGCATGAGTGTTTTATCCTTTTCTTCTTGTATAATTTCATTTTCCTCTTCTTTCATTCTTTCATGTTTTAAGTTATCGGTTATTATACACATGGCCAATATTGTATCTGCCTTCTTCAATTCATCTTTTAAGGCATGCAAAACAACCTCATAGCTAGTTATATTTCTTGTAATTGAAGCCTTGGCCCTTGATGCTTATTTTGTAGCATCCTTTGGTTTAGGGAGGCGTAATTATTCATCCTCTAAAAGAAAATGAACTGTTGTATAGAGGTAATGTAGTTCCAAGTTGAACTCCTCTGGCACCTTCTTCTAAAAATTAGGCCTATCAACAACATTTCATCGGCCATGTTTTTGACATTCTTTTCCTTAGGCATTGCATTATCCCGCTCCTAGGTGAGTCATTTGATTTCTCTATCCTTATCTTTCTTATCTTCCTAGAGAACTCGTACTATTTTTTCCTTATCAATATTCCGATGTGCCACTTCATTAAACACTTTGACCAATGCGTTATTCACCTGTTCATTAAAAAAATTGGGTGTTTTTGATGGTCATATGGCACGTATGTGGTGCCTTCCTCATCTTATTTGAACTACACACCTCCTCGCAAACATAAAATTCAGGCTCATCCATGTGAGTCTCGCATGTTCCAGATAGGTGCTTATGAGTGCATCTCATTAGCCATTTCTAGGTCCATCCAATCCCAACCATATAATTGTATATTGGGTAGGGTGCTCTGGAAGTGGGCACGAATGATTTTTCTTGGTCATCCAAGTAGCCCAACTTTTGAGTTCCCACTGCCTCTTCATCATTATTCCCACCTGTGTGTTCACCAATGTCCTCATGAATAGGTGCACCTCTTCTTACTATACTACCACACATGCATCCTACTACACAGTGCCTCCGACATTCTAGTTTACTTCTCCCTCTTTCTCTTCTCCTTCAGGCGTGGGGTGTTCTAGAAATTTTGTATCCCCATCGTATCTTCTTTCCCCTTCACCTGAGTGCTGCTCATGGGTACTCATACTGTCGTCAATGGTTTCATATATGACCGGGTCCCCAATATCTTCATCCTCCTACATCTCAACACTAGGGGTGTCCTCCTTCTATGCACTTTGTTGAGGGGACTCTTCCTCCTCACTATCCTTTATAGGAACATATTTTGGTGCTTTCTCCTTTCTTCTTCCTCATTTTTCATAGGAGTTACACACGGTGACCTTATTACCAGCTATAAAGTCTATGTGCCAATGTATCTGGATGTGTGCCTTTTGCGTAGAACTCTTCTGGTATGCACAAGTATGATTCTGTCTTAAGGTTCCTCCTTCTCCATGAAGTTATCTAACTTGGTAGGCTCTGGATCTTCCTGAGTAGGGGGTGTTGATGCAACTTACCTTGAGGTTCCTACTATCTACCCCTTCTTTGGAGGTCTTGGGAGTTTCATATCTGTGCCCTTCACCACCTTTCCATCCTTTAACCTTGGCCTCAAATAAATATACACACATGCGCCCATTCAATTTTCTTTATGGAAAAACTCTCCAGCATGATGTCCACATTACTTGATTCCATGGTTTCCACATAGGATTCTTTCCCTTTCCATACATAAGTCTTACACATAATGTCAATATCTACATCTACTATGTCCACATCAAACTAGAGCATGCACGTGTCGTGTAACATGTTTAATGACTCCTTGAAATATCTATAAGTAAAATCAAAGGAAACTTACACCATGGGATCTTACCACCCGACTACATATGGAAGCGCCCCAAGCTAAAGTGTTGGTAGACTACAAACTCAGCTTCTCCATTTAGTACTTTGGGAGGATCACATGGAATATACCATTCTACTTCAAACACCATGTAAAGTATCCTAAACCACCTTCTCAGGTGCTCCTTATATGCATTAGAAACAGTTCCTCATAAAGTGTATTTGGAAAAATTATTTGCTAGGGATTTATTCTCCAATGGAAACTCCCATATGTTCTCCCTAGGTCTGTTGGGTACTCTAATTTCACTAAATACAATCAATAATAGGATTATGCCCCAAGTAATCTTCTCACCTTTATCTTCTTGGATGCACACTTCATTCACTAAGATTTATGTGATGTACTCAACAATATTGTAGTATTTCTTATTGACCATTTTGTGCATTATATTTAGCCAATGCATATTCACCTCATTTGATTGTTCGGTGGCACCTAACTTGCTTCTGTCAAGCATGCTGCAACCATGGTTACTTTGAAGGCTCATCCCCCTTCTTATATTGATGTAGGGAGGATGTGGCATCAATTCCCTCATCTTCGATATATCTCTCATGATATTTGAGCCTCGAGTCACGTAACCCTATCACCTTCCCAATCAACTTGGTGGTGATCCTCATTCTTATACCCACGAAGTATAAAAATCTTCATGGATGCATGACATGAGAAATTGATACAACTTCTTGGGCTTACGAAAATAGAGAAACTCCAGAATTTTCTTGACACCCATGCTTTTGAGTAATTTCTTCATGGAGGCATCCAAAACCCTAGTGTCATCGCCAACCGCTGATTTTTCTTTCTCAAACTTCGGGGTGTGACCTCCTTGAGGCATTTCTCATTGTGGTGGTTAATTTATTATATTTTTTTCCATGGTTGCCCCTCAATAAATTCTTTCAGATATAACATCTCAACCAGTCACTCCCATGTTGGGTTGTCAACCTCCTTCTCATGAGTGTGAATGAAAACCCTAGCTATCATGAAAATGAAACGTAATTCACCCTCCCATTACACACATGCACCACCAATTTAATCCTTATTCCTTACACGGATGCTCAATAATGTGCTTTGAAATGTGATAGGAGTGCTCGTCATCTCCAACTCTTCTTGGCACTTCTCAATTTTCTTCGAACTCACAAGGTAAATTTTTTTTTGTAAATGTCGATTTAAACCAAGTTTTAAAACCCCCTTCATTAATTTCTCCACCCACCATCGTACATGGTATTAATTCCCTTTGATCACATTTTTCTCCTCTTTATCACAAGTCCCAATCTCTTACACCTAAAAATTTTGTGCCTCAGTCATAACTTTCTGGCACACCACTACTTATCTGTCACAGATCTCCTATACTTGTGCTTCCTTACTACAAAGTATTTATCCAATGTGACCCAAACATAGGTAGTCTCAAATTATGCAACCTCCTTGATTTATATTGAGTGCTCACCACCTTACGTGTGGTCTTTAAATTTTAGCAATCCTCTTGAAGTTTTCATCGCTTTTCAAAACCTATTCCCTTTATAGACACCTATGACTTTATTTCTTTTCTGTACCAAACTAACCTTATTTATCAACCCCACACTAAGGGTATGTGCATTCCTATACACATAAAAAAACTTGATATTGTAATTGAATTCCGTGTGCAAGCGCGCTTATTACACATAACACCGAACTAAATTAAAAAAGAATAGCAATGAAGAAGGAAACACATCTAGGGAAATACAAGAAGGGAAATATAATATAAATGGCAATACTTCCTTATTAAAAACACTAAGAAGGATTATTTATAGTAGGGCTTTGGCCTAATCTCATTGAATTAATTGGGAAACCATGCTCCATTAAACACCTCTAACCGGCAAGTTCTGATTCAACTATATGAGTGATAACATACTGTCCTAACTAATGCACCTTAAGCTTTCCTGGGTGGCACAAAAATTTGAACAATAAAGAAGTACCATCTGCCCAACCTCAAGCTTCTTGTCCCTGATGTACCTATCGTGCCATGCCTTTTTCCTATATTTTTCTTACTTCTGACTCCAACGTTCTATGTCACGCCTCTCATACATCTGTATCAACTTGTTAATTATTTCTTCCAATGATTTCTCATCAGCTATACCTCCTACGTGTGCAATATGCAAAGAAGGTAACATGAATTCCATGGGTAGAACTTCTTCTATGCCAAACACCAACTGAAAGGGTGTTTCCTTATTCAACCATTTGTAGGTTGTTCTATATGCCCAAAGCACACATAAAATTTATCATCCCAATATTTCCTTCCAACATCACAATTTTTTTTCAAAGTTTGGCTCAATATCTTGTTGAAAGCCTCAGCAGTCCCATTTTCTTGAGGGTGATAAGGTGTTATCTTATGGTGTGTAACCATAAATTCATCCAATAATATTCGATGGTCTCATTAAGGAAATGAGTGCCTCTATCACTTGTCAAACTTAAAGGACATCCATACCTAGTAAGAATATTTTCCCACAAGAACCTTATTGTTGTTGCCATTATATAATCCTTTGTAGGTTCCACTTCCACCCACCTTGTAAGATAATTTGCACAAGTGACAATGTTGAAGCGATTGATTTTGTGCATGGGGGAAATGGACCCACAATATCTATTTCCCATTTCTCGAAGGTTCTACGCTAAAGAATAGGCCTCAAAGGTATTTCATCTCTCTGTCAAGTTTTTAAAGGCACTAATAGTGATCACATGCCTTTCAATACTCCTTACAATATTTGTACAAGGTTTCTGCCATAAACTAGCTAGTAGAATATTGTACCCAAAGTGGCATCACCCGCATAGTGTCCACTTGCAATACCACCATGATCCTCCTCCATGACTATCATGCGATCATTCTCTAGTACACACCACCATAATAATTCATCTCGGCCTAGTGTCTATAAGTCACCACCGATCAACATGAAGGGTGTGACATGAATTTGAAGTTGTTTCTTTTCCAAGGCCTTCATTCTATCAGGTGCCATACCTGTGCGTAAAAAGACAACAATATCCTATAACTCGAGCATGGGTGGTTCAACCTATATAAGCTGTGCATCCGGAATTGTATCTTCAATAATTTACACGTCCTCTCCTAGTTGAATCCTTGATAAGTGATCGGGCGAGAATTACTTTTATTTGTCTTTAAAACAAATGTAAAGTCAAACTCTTGGAATAATAGAACCCATCAGCATATGCACCCCAATAAAATGGACTTGTTCACCAAGTGTCTTAATGCCATGTGATTTGTATAGAACAAAAAAATTATGCTAACAAGTCTTTCGAACTTATACGGCGTGTATATCATTGACAAAGCCTTGTGCTCCATAGTTATATAATTCTATTCTACAGGAGTCAACTTTATGCTAGCAAAGCAAGATAGGATGATCTAGAATACATTCTCTAGGATGAGCTAAAAGCGTAAAAATGGCCATGCCAAAGGTGTCCACATGTACATGAAAGGGTAGATTCCATGAAGGAAAATGTAGAATAGGTGCCATAGTAAGCCTCTCCTTCAACGCTTCGAATGCATGTTGTTGTGGTTCTCCCCAATAGAACTTCCCTTTACATTTTAATAACTCTTCCAAGGGTGTGGAAATCTTATCATATAATTTGATCAACTTCCTACAATACCCTGTGTGGCCCAAGAATCCATACACCTATCTCTAAGCGGTGGTCATCTCTAAGCCTAAGATAACTACAACCTTAGCTCAATCTACTAAAAACCCTCCTTGCATACGATATTCCCTAGTAGAGTTCCAAAATGGGTAGCAAATATGCACTTCCCGATATTTAAAGATATGCTTAACTATCTACACCTCTCAACTATTAACCAAAAATTGTCACAATGATCCTTGATAAGCCCATACACGGTCTAATAATCTAAGTAAACCGTAAGAATTTGTGAATAAAAGCTTAGAATTCTTGAACAACAATGCACAAAAATACTGCAGCACGTTCTTCAATCCAAAGGACATCACTTGAGTATGAAAAATTTCCCCATTCGGTGGTGAAAGTTATCTTCTCTTGATCCTCTTCAGAAATTCTTACTTGATGATACCCAAAGAATCCATCCGTAAAAGAGTAAATTTTGCACCATGTAATGCCTTCTAATATTTCCTCCATGAATGGGGTAGGGAAAGGATCAATCACACATGCAACATTCAACTCCCCGTAGTCCACACAAATCTTGATTCTTCCATATTGATTTATGTCGATTACCATATGGCTAACCCACTTTGATTTCTCTATGGGCTCAATAATGCCAGATTCCAACATCTTGTCAATTTCTTCTTTAAATTTTATGTGCAAGTTAGGGTTCATCTTGTAAGGTATCTTCCTAAATAGGTGCACATCCTCCTTTAACTTAATTTTCATCTCACCCAAAGATTCATGTACTCCTTTTAATTCATGGTAGCCCTTAGGAAAAAATTCCTTGAAATCACGTAACAACTCAATTATCTTAGCCACTTCAGAGTTAGACTAGTAATCTCTAATTATGGCCTCCTTAGCTTCAACATCTATTCCAATTTTCACTTTCTTCATCTTCATAGGCTCATGGTAGGTGCGTGCCTTCTCATCTACACTATCTAAGACCTTGCACATACTCTTCAAATGATCTATGTCTAAATTTTACATTTCTTCATATTCAACCATGTAAACCATCTTCCCTTTCTCCTTCTCTAGGAAAGCACACTAAAGAAGTTCTACATTTGTCTTATCTACTTCATGAAAATTTTCTTCTAGGTGTAACTCACCAAATAAATAGTAAATGAGTTCTTCATCCTTTGCACTATCTCCCATTATCAAGTGCTTCATAACCTGTAATGCCTCTTTCATCGGAGGTTTTGTGGAGAAGTAGTCAAAAGTTTGGATCATTCATGCAGTCAAGTATTGCCAATTTCTAGACTCTTTATGCAACTCGTATAAACATACCAAGCATGCGTGTAGCCTCACAAGGTGAAATAAAGTTTGTACACCGAAACGAAGGTGGTAAAGCTTCTGCCCCTCTCTCTAAAGTATCTCAAAATGCTGAACATGGTGCTTGAATAGGATTATTACCATGATATTGACATATTTGAGTAGGTGCATTACTCCTGAGAAATCGGGATGATAGAGAAATTATAACTTCTCTCCATTCTATGAGATTATCCATATGAGCCATCCACCAATGTGTTACGGTCCCACACAAAGTATAAACTAACATGTTCCTTCTATCCACCTAATCCTTCCAATGTACTTCCATGGATTACAGGAATACCTTAGGGTCTCCCTCTCTAGTGTACCGGGTACCATGTTGTTGCCTAACCACCTAATACAACGTGACTCGCTTATGCATGCATAAGTGCTTCTTACCTCATGCCCAACCATCTCATAAGTGCTATGTGTAAAATTTTCATAGGTTATACTTGTAGTATCGTTGATGGGTGTGCATCATCCTACTAGAAAATTCCTTCCTTAGATGGATCAAGCACTTTCGGGTCTCGAATGGTTCCCACATAAATTTTGTTCAAGTATTCTTCACTTAAAGGCGCAACATAAGGTGTAGATTTCCCATATTTCAAATGGATAATAACTCATTCTTCCATATTCTCAAAACTGAGATATCCCTTATTAAACCATAGGTGAGATTTATTTACATAGTACTGAGGGTGCCCAAGTAGAGCTAGGAATTTTTCAAATTCTGCAAATGTGAAGACATCAAAGTCCCTAGTGAACTTAGCCCCCTATATGGTAATGGATACATCCTTCAATACTCCAATTGGCATGGCCTTAGCTTGATTTTCCATATACAGTACATTAGAAGATGACTGCAATGGAGGTCTGCCCATCTAAACCCATGCATCTAAAGAAAGCACATTCACTTCTACACATGTTTCAATCAAGGTATTTTTAAAAGCCATCCATCCATAATAGCATTTAGAGTGATCTCCTTGTCATAATCCAAGATATGAGGAGGGATATTAGCATATCGAATCCATCATCCATTCTCAATACCAACACGTGGAATGTTTCCTTTTAGCCAACTCCCTAGTAATGGAATAATGTTCTCCTAATGCAACATCTTGCATACTTCCTTTAGATCATCAACATCTGACTGGAAATTCTCAGTTGCCTTCTTCTATTCTAACTTCTACGACTATTATTTTAAACATTGCATTTCACCCTGCATATTTCTAAGTACCTCCATAGTATCCTGATAAACTTCCTTTTGATGTGTAGGGTCTATATATTTTGTATTTAAAACATACTTCTTAGTAATAGTAGGCTTCTATTGCAATTTTTCTCTAGTGCACGCAACCTCAACACATGTAGTAATCTTCAGGTATTACCTCAAGATCTAGTGCTAACTTTAACATCCATTGGTTTTCCATGACACATTGTATCCTAACCATCCATGCACCCTTGTTCTCCTATTTTTTCTTCTTGCTCAGATGTTCATATAAGTCTGGGAACTCTTCATAGTTATGATTATTTTGAAAAAATAAAAAGTAATGTTTTAAGGACATTCATTCCTATAATGGTCAAGGGATCCTCACATATAGCATGTCCAATGAGGGAACTCACTTCATCCACCACCATGGCCTCGACCTCTACCATGGCCTCCCTCAAAGTGCCCTTCATTTTGATCATAATGCCCTTGAGTGTGATCATGATCATGTTGCTCACTTTTATCCTTAGAGTTATTCAAAACTCCCATCTATCATACACCAATATCAATGACATCATGGATCTGATCAATCAACCTATAATCTTTAGTATTGTGAGTCATGGAATGGAAAATTTTACAGTAATAGGACACGTTCTTTCTTATCATGCATTGCAACAATGGACAACGACTTGCATCATGGTCTAAATGACATATCTCACATTACAACAATAAACAGCACACCAATTTTTGAGAAACATTATCCTTAGTGTGCCCCTCCACTTCATAATTTGTGCACTAAATTCCTCTGCGTGTCTCATGTGTTGTATTGGTTAATAGTTTCTCTAACTTTTTTCCATTGCTATAATATAAGCTTCAAAGAATGATCTCACTCTAGTATTTATACTCCCGACTTCCTCGGTATGTAAAACTACTTCAAGTGCCTCGCACGAGTATGTATGAGTCCTATGTGAGAGTTCCCTCCTAAAAGGCATGATTAGGCCTCTGAAAAACCACTGTGCATGTTGACTTGCATTGATATCATAAGATAGTTTAGACAAGAGTGTTTTGAAATGGGCATCATATTCCCAGACACTCTCAGTAGTTCCCTACTTGATATCCTTGAGTGCGCTTATAATTTTCTTCTCGAACTTAGGGATATAAAATTATGTAATGAAATCATCTCGTAATGTCATATAATCCACACAAGTCTGATCAAGGTTAAACTTCATGTACCATTTGTATGCGCATCCCTATAACATAGTTGCAAACAGAGTTTCCTTGTGCTCAGAAGTTGTAATTCCTTTTGCATGCCATAGTATCTCACACATATGCACATTCTTTGTAGCATATTATATTCCCCTATACTCCAGAAGATGAAGTGACATCTCCATGTAAATATTCTAGGGATGATGAGGACCATTCCCACCAAATCCAAAACCTCATATGTTACCTCCACCTCCAGATCCACCAAATCCACTAAATCCACTAAATCCCAAGCCACCTATTCCTCTTGATCCTTCACCTATAACAAGAGTTAAACCATAGGATGCACTCCCTTGTGTCCCAACAGTGGTGCTAAATTGAACTCCTACTGATCTGCAAAGTGGTTTTACTCCCCAACGTGAGTCCAAATATTTACGCTTTGCATTTTATGCTATTGATGCACCTAAAAAAGGTAACTCTAACTACACCTCCAAATAAAAAGGAAGTCATCTTCCTAGCCATAAATTTACTTGTTATTTAATTCACTCCTTAACTTGTTGATATGTTAACTCTACTTCTTGTTACTCTATAATCCAAACTAGCTTGTTGACTACTAACTATACTAGAAACCTGGAAAACCAAATGCAAGGGATAGGTTTTTAGATAGATATAGATGCATGCCCATGGCCCATGTTTTCTATGTTGGCACACTCTCATAAGATGCTGATGGGGTTTCCCTATCATGCTTTCCTAAATGGGGTAGTTCTAGATGCTCGGCTCCACGTCCTCTACGTGAGCTCCAAATCCTTCAAGACCCATCTCTATCTTCAATGCCATCCATTCCGCAATCTCACGCTTCTTATCTAAATCACTCTCATGCACCTAATTGAACTTAAGCCACATTTCTTCTCTTTTCCTTTTTACTACTAGGTCTTCCATCCTTCACCACACCTTCTCCTTGCCCCACACGTCGTGGGATTTATCTAGCCATCAACATCTCTTCTAAATTCAAAGTAACCCATCAAGATCTTGATAGCTAAAAAAATTCCTTGTAGATATGCTCCACAGGATAGCATAAAAACGGAGCTTAGCTACCTCCAGAAAAGAGTAAGTGGAAATTCATTACTCAAAAATATAGCTATTTAGAACACCATGGAACCAAGCATCCACAACACACATCCAGATCAAATCAACATCATAGAGGGCTTGAAATTCTTCTTACATCCAGAAAAGTGTGCAAAACCTATAATTATTTTTAGATACATAAGAAACCGGCCACTTGTATAGTTCTACAAGGAAGATAACAAAGAATATTTCATATAAGTAGTCATATAAATACTACTCCACCCACGCGTGTGCGTCAAACTTAGATCTAGTGTTGAATCTCTAAGTGTACTCTTCTTCCAAATCTATTATCCACTCCTCAACACTTGTTAAGGTCAATTGGTATGTCTTCATCACACAACATCCTGAAAGCATATGAAAAAGAGGTCCCGACAATGGAACCAATGATGTAGTCTAGAATTCACTGTAAATAACCTAGGTGCGTTAGCACATCTCTCAACTTGAGCTGAGCACTCACCCAAAGCATGTAAAGGAACTAGGTCCCTCTTTATATTTGTTTGTAAAGAATTTTAGCATGATGGTGCATATAGGTATTCAGATTCATTACCAATAGTAAACAACAAGTGCATAAACCAGATCTAGATCTTAGAGTATATGTAAGATGAACTGAACAATGACTATAACAAGATTTTCTATGCAAGAATGAGATTCAGTCATGTTCAAGACCATTATCCAACCAATATGAACCATTTTATTAAATATTGTAAAACACATAATCTTCTTACATTACATAAGTATCTTCATGAGTCATGTGTGTGACAAAACCAAAAAGTATAACTCTACAACTTGACACACCCAAAAATCGGGAAAATCAATACATATATATAGGGATGGGTACTTACCCTTCACCACCCATTCACTTCTAAAAATAGGCCCCATGCTTATTAATAGCCATGCACCTTTACAAAAGGATGCACAACATGCAAGTGATCTTAAGAATAAACTTCCTAAAGTTAAATCTGAGTAGAAATCCTATCATTAGCTTAAACTATGTATGGTGCTCAGCTATTTCTTGTTCCTAAAATACCATTGTGTGGACTGCAAGTCTTCATGTCTTTGTGTTCTCATCACGCTAACTCCAAAATAGCCTTTAAAATAGAAACAATTGAGCCTAATCATGGGCACTTCATATATATCATAGTGTCACTCTTTTAGTGCCCTATATTCGCACACCCAAAACTTAGGCCATTTTTATTTGTCCAACAAAGTGGTAGTGTTGTTGGAGAAGGAATAGGACTTTAATTTTAGGGTTAGACTAAATCTCATTGGTTGGGATAAGTGGGGACCTAGTCTTAGTTAATCAATTGGCTTGGAATAAGTTCATGCTTTGAGATGTCAAGGTGAGGTGTAAATTAACTTAATTAAATTAATTAATAATGTGAGGATGAATATTAATTCAATTATAAGTGATTAAATTAATATCTAGGTGTAAAAGGGAATATAGCTAGATATATGTGTTGCATTGATTAATTAAAAGGGGCCAAGGGAGTGTAACCCAAATTTGGTGTCTACATTAAGTATAAAATAGACCTAAGAAAATTAATCAATTAAGTATAAAATATACCCAAGAAAATTAAGCAATTAAGTATTGAAACCCTAGTTGCAAAGAGGAGATAAGATGACTTAGTTGTTTCACAATTGATCCTAGACTATGCCAAAATGATGACCAGTGAACAAATGGGGAGAAAAATTGCACATATAATTAGAAATATGTGTGAGTTGATGATCTTCCTAGACTAGGGCACTGAAATGGGCGAGAGAGACATTTGTGGGCACCCGATACCTATTTATGGGTGCTTATGACTACTAAAAACCTCATAAAATGAACTCCATAGGTTCATGAGATATTTTTTTCCTTCACCTTTGGTCACTAGTATGTCACAAAATGATCACCGAGGTCACTGCTAACCTGCAATAAATAATTCACCTACAAAACCCTCAAGAGTGCATCAAATCCTAAAAATAAAAGAATGCAAATGAGGGGTCGATGTCATTAGATGTCAAATGAGTGAACTTACTACAAAGCAATGCACTAAATTTCAGACCCAATGTAGTTTTAGGGTGTGTGTGTGTGTGTGTGTGTGTGTGTGTGTGTGTGTGTGTGTGTGTGTGTGTGTGTGTGTGTGTGTAGAATTTATCCCTAAGTAACTCTTGTGCGTGTAGCACTAGATAGCAGTGATTAACTAAAATTAACTAAACTAAGTAGCTAAGGGATAGTTAATCTAATCTAGGAGGACATAAAACACTGTAAATAAATATTCTAAAATAATATAAATTGGCTTGATAATTAAACTAATAGAAATGAAACCTAATCTACAAGAATAAATTGAGGAAATAACTTAGTTGATTGCAGATGAGTGTCACAGAGTGTTGCATGTATGACAAGAAATTCCAAAACTAGGAACAGTTACATAGATGTCCAAAAAAGAGTGGATATGGAGGATCTGAATAGAGTGAAGCACCTAGGAAGGTACTTCTGGGTACACTGGTCTACACAAATAGGTGCCCTGGTCTATGAAAAATATCCACACTGATCTTCTCATGGTCAGAAGATGACCTATAACCCTTGCAGTTTGCCATACTAAATTTTCCAAACTACATCGTATGTACCAAATGAAGAAAGATGATGTTGAAGACCTGAAAAATACAAAGAAATATCAAATCCCTAAAAATTAAATATGAAAATGAATGGGTCATATTGACCTCAACTTCAAAAAAATTAGGCTTACTAAAATGAGTGATGTACTACATTTTGGACCCGGATGTAATTCTTGTGTGTGTGTGCATGTCATGCGCTAGGTGCTCTTGTGACAGTCACACTTTGTGAAATGGTGAGCAATAACTAAATGTAGAAAATTTAATAGTATGTGTGCATGGAATATAATATAATCCCTCCCCTATGAAGTGTGATGAAAATTTCCTATCTTGTGCCTTGATGATGGAGTTATATGTATTCCAATGCAATAGATGGATGTAACTCTAAATGGAGTGATAGTAGTGTATGATGTTAGGTCCCTCGTTATGGTATCAAAACTTTATATTTATAGGGTTCTCTTTCCATAATTCGTTAATTAACCCTAAAAAGGCTTACCACAAAAATATAAACATGAAAAATGGGTACAATAGGCACAAAAAGTGGCGGGAAAGTGATATAAGGATCATGGTGCCCCAAGTGGGTCCAGGTGCCCATGGGTGTCCCCCGTGCTAAATTTGGGTGCCCTAGTTATGACTAAAATTACAAGGGATGTGCAAAAATGGTTGGGAATGTAGGCATAATAGGTGGAAAATTATGTAATAAAATAAATAAAAGGGCTAAAGGGACGGGGTTTATTAGGTCTTTCTTTTCTCAAGAACCTTCTAAATCATAGTATAAGATCGGGATAAATAATATTCTAATGTGCATGATTTTATGACTACATCGAGCAAGTATCTAGATGTAAAGAAATGTAATACATGTGTGTATAGAATAGAATAGACTTCCCCTCCTATGAATTGTATGTAGAATAATATAGTCCCTTTCCCTTGAATGGGTGTTTGAATGCTCTTGAATAGTGTATGGATGCAACCTTAGGTGCTGATAGCTAAAGCTTAGTGTTTGGTTTCTTATTATGGTCACATAACTTTATATTTATATGATTACCTTAATTGAATGTCATAATTAACCCTAAAAATCTGAATACCAAAAAGATAGGATGATTAAATAGATAGAAAGGACCCAAAAGATGTGAATAAAGTATAAAAATTTAGTGGTGCCCAAAGGGGATAAGGGCACTTGGTGCTTTGGCATCCCGGATGGGTGTTCCTATCTAGACTCAGAGAAACTAAAGGGTTAGAGGTTAGACTAGGAAATAAGGTATGTAAGACAAAAGAGTAAACATGAAGCAAAGAAATATGGCCAAAGACATGGGTTAATTCATACTCTTCTTACTTATGAATCATATGAATACTAGTGTGTCATCGGGACTAGATAGATACCTAAAGTGTGTGATTTTGTGTCTACATTTTACCCTACTTTATGTTTTTGAGTGAAATCTTGATAACATAAATTAGATAAGAGATTTGTACCTAATAAGCATGTTGATTGATGGTGAAAAGTGTTCCGAGAGACAAGAAAAATCATGGATTGATTAAAATGTGGGGTGTGGATGCTAATGAGGCAAAAGTGCAAAAAGTGATGATGAAAATGACTCTAGGTTGGAAAAGTGTGTGTAGATATTGTGATTTTACCTATTTCTGATGTGTTGTTATTGAATTGTGTGACTACTTATTCCCATAAGGATGGACTGCGCAAAGAGAAGAAGGAAAAAGTATTCAAATACACGTGTATATGATCAACATATGTAAAAAGTATGTAAGAAAGTATGTAAAAGTGTAAAAATGTGAAAAAGGAGCATGTGCACCTAATGCGTGATGAGTAACAGAGTATAGAAAGGATCCTATAGAAAAATGAGTTTTTCAGGTGATCTCATGCTAGCCGCACTAACTATGAGTTTTTTTGTTGATCTCATGCCGAAACATGGAAGAAGTGTAGGGAGAAAATTCTAGTGCATTTATATTTTAGGAAAATGATAGAGAGGATGAATTTAGGATTTTGACATGGGATAAAGTGATAGGGATATTGTCTAAGTTGAGTTGGAGTGATTTGAGAGGTGGAAGGAGTGGAGTTTGTGGACCCACAAGATCAATTGGAGTGATTTCATTGGTTGATTGTGGAGAGAGTAATTTAGACATGGCAGAGGCAAGAGAGGGAGATCGAGGACCTCCCATTTAATGACTAGAGATCCTACTGAGGAGATGACATTGTGTAGAGGTAGGATTCAATCCTTCGTGTTTAGGGTTTAGGGTTTAGGGTTTAGGGTTTGAAATTGTAAATGTGAAATTTTGTTAAATGTGAAATGGGGTTTGAAATTGTAAATGTGAAATTTTGTTAAAAATGAATGAATTTGGGTATGGGGAGGTTGGAATGTAGGCTAAATAGGTGGGAAAATGAATGAGGGTGGGAATTAGACTGATTTAGGTAGATTTTAGGTTGTTTTTTATAATTTTTTTAATTTGGGGGCTTTGGGACTGAACTAGTGATCGATGTTGGTCGGGCATCAGCCACATAGGTAGGATTGCTAGCATTAGTGGGTAAAATGGGTGACCAATACCGGTTAGAGTGACTGTGTCGGTCAGCCATCAGTAAAAAAGTGACCAAACCCTAAAAGGCTTAGGTGTAGAGGGTGAAAATGGGGTAAAAGGAAATGGTAGAAGAAATAGTTAGGTAATGGGGTGAAAGTAAATAGATGAGGGGTATAAAAATATATAATAAGGTGGGTGTAGGATGAATGTAGGGAAGAATAGGTGTGTGGTTGGTGAAGGAGGTGTCAAATAGTGAAGGAAATAAAGGAAAGAAATAGAATATTGGGGAGTGTTTAGGCTAGATAAAATTTATAATAGGTCAATGCAATAGGTAGGAAATAGATAGGTATGTAGGGAAACAATATGTGTTGGATGGGACTAGGTATAAGTGAAACGATGAGTAAAATTGGTAATTAATTGACATTGTTGATGGGTATGGATGCAAGCATGACACCAACTAACGATGTGTGATAGAGTGTCACCTTTGCTGGTATAGATGCGAGTGAGCATCACTAAGAGTGGGACTAGATGAGAGATATGGGACTTGTGGTGTGTAGTAATACATATGTATAGTTTTAGATCATAGTATGATAGTCACTCTCATTGGTAGATGTGACACATTGACCAACACCTTCCACTTATGTACTGGTGAGATGACCATCACACTAGAAAATGTGTACCATATTTTATGGCTGCAAATTGTGGGGGAGCCAGTATATCAGATAGTGTTAGATGAGGCATTTGATCCTATGGTTTCTGTATTTAGAGAGACAGTGGGCAACATGGTGAGCATAGTTCCAACATCATTTATGGGTTGATGTAAACTACACATCCTTAGGAGACTAGGTTGGAAGTGTTGATGGTGGTGGCGGTGGGATGCTACGTACTCCCAAATTTAAAGGGCGAGAGATTTCCCTAAGCATTGATGGAACATGATATGATTAAGGAGCACGTTTGTTTCATGTGAGTACCTACATATTTGGTGCATCTATACAAGGATATTTGGGCCTATCATAGGATGTGGTAGTATGACATCTATTGTACATATTTATTCCATTTCTAGGTGTATGAGCACATAGTGGTTGTGTTCCCACAAGGAATTTTGCTATAGGATTGGCATCATGGTGTTACTAAAGCTAAATATATGAGATGGTTGGTAGTAGGGGCTCATCCATAGGTTGAGGAGGTAGCACTTGATGTGACCTATTATAGGAGGGATTCGGAGGGTTATATGCTATGCACATAATATGGTGGCCATATATGGATTTCTCATCATATGGAGGTATGGCATAGGAGTTGTGGGATTTATAGTTAGTTAGATGGATATAGGGTAGGTGTGCTAGGGAGCACGAGATGATTTCAAAGTGGATAGGGTCCAACGCTAATTTTCTCTACATTGGGATGTGCCTCGTCCATTTCCCTAGTAGCACATAGGCGATGTGGAGAGATTGTTTTCTCCACCACATCTAATAGGGCCAATAGGGAAGGAGGAGTAGGTAGAGGATAGGAGGATAGATGGCATAGGTATGATGGATGGTTATAGACACTAATGGGTAGCCTAGCTACAAGCATTATCACCATGACCATGTCAGCCAAACTTAGCCACAGGTGAAGGTGTAGAGATATTCCCTATGGGGGAAGGTGAATTCCCTACAGTGTAGTTGACACAGATGCAAGCACAGTGTAGCTACCCCGATAGGACAGGGGATAACTTTACAAGGGCAGCTAGCATAGGCATAAGCTCTATAAAAGCACCCATCAAGGATGGAGAATAGGTAGTAGCCTTTCAAGATTAGGTTATAGGTTTACAGGGTCATTTGGTAGCATCACATGCATAGCTCATGGAATTACAGGAGAAAATAGCTACACAATCACTAGCACCGGGATAGGTTCCTTTGATATAGGCAGGAGGAAAGGGGCCATAGGTATAGGGATAGAGGCTAATGGTTGGAATTATGGTGATGGCACCACCCTAGATGATATACATGGCCGCTTACACAGAGATTCAAAGTATTAGAGGTGAGATATTATCGGGACCGGTTATTCGAGGTTAATATACATGTTGTATCATATGCTTAGTACAAGGCTTATCATGCTTTCAACCAGAGGACTCACAATACCAATACGATGGGTAGCCACTGATCTCATGGTCATTGTGAGAAGGAGGTGACATGTTCATGGAGGCCGAGCTGAGATGAGGGTACATGTGAGATTATGAGTGGGTGGAGAATGGGACCATATGAGGGTACCAGAGAGAGCAACAAAGGTGTCAGGTCATCACATGGGTGAGACAGAGATGCTATATGCCATTGTATTTTGATTTTTGTTATATGTATTGGCATGTGTGCCGAAGATGTGAGATTGTACATGAGAGGTTTTGAGATACTTGTATTATTTATATATGTGTATACATGTATTGACACATATACCTTCCATTTATATAGTTGATGATGATATTATGCGATGATGTGCTTGGTTTAATTTCCATAGTATTGTTATTATGGAAACTATGTGAGTTAGGCATGGTTGAGTTAGATGTATGCATTGACAATTCTAAAAATGTCCAAGTTATTGTTTTGATAGAAATTAGGTTGTGATATGCATGTTTGAGTTAGAGTTAGGCATGGTGGAGTTTAAAAATTTCCAAGTTATCATTTTTATAGAATTTAGATGATTTTGCATGATGGAGTCATTGATGTATGATGTGATTGTAGTATGACTTGGTTGATGTTGTTGTGAAATGAAATGATAGTATGCTAAATAGTTTAATTTCCAATGTATTGATGATATGGAAATTAGATCATAGGCATGGTTAAGTTTGTGTTGTTTGTTTTGATGGAAGATGAGATATATAATGGATGTATGATTTTGGTTTGAGTTAACTTCCCAAATTATTATTTTTATGGGAACTAACTAAGTGTTTGTTTGATGGGGAAATGATGATGGGGTAAAAGAGTGGTCGAGCTAACCTCGAAGGGCCCCATGCCCTAAGAGTGCTGCCTACATAGCCCTTGCAAAAGGGGCCTTAGGCCGATGTAGTTCTCCCATAGGATAGGGAATAATAAGATGAGGTAGGTGAGTAGGTTGGTGAGTTTAGGTATGGGTAAATGTGTAAGGTAATTAAGGAATGGTTAAGTCTAAGTTGATTAGGCATGGTTGAGTTTAGGTTGATTGTGAAAGGTGGAATGTTGAATATAAGTTGATGGAAATAGATGGTGAATGTAAATATAGGTGAAAGGAGAAGAAATCCCAAAGACCAAATGTCAAAGGTCTTGTCATGTGTAGAAGAATCAATAGGTAAGCAAAAGGCGAATAGTATTAAAAACCAAAAAGACTCCATAAGTGGCAAGAACCATTATGAGCATACCAAAGATAGGGTTATGAACTTAAGCCCTCTAAAGGCATTACATGATTGAACTTTCTAAGGGTGAAAGAAGTTACATGATCACGAAGTGTCACATGTGTACCACGTCCCTTGAGTGGGTAGAAGAAGAGAAAGGGAGGAAGGTGAGGTGGAGTGGTTTGTTTAGTGTAACCTTGTTGTGAGACAACATGCCCCTTTTGCAAGATACCCAAAACTAGAATAGGTAAGTCCATGACTAAAAATTTGTATTGTATTTTCTTTTTGCTTTTATTTTATATTCTAATCGATGTGGGAATTCTATATGGAATAAGTAGAATATCTCCTTAAGGTATTCATGAATCTGATCGATGTGGGAAGCTTTAGAATATTTTTATTTTATTTTTACAAAAATAGTCTTTTTCTTGGATAGACTATATACAATAGGGCTATCTTTTTATCATTTTCCTTCGAGGGAGAAGTTTCTATTTATAGTAACAAGATAGAAATATAGATTTCCTTTTTTAGGGAGTCATCTGTTTACAAGATTTTTTAATCAAGGAGTTAAATTTGAAAATTCCATATATTACTTTTGAATTTTTTGGACTTTTAGGTCATGGACAAGACTATAAAGGAGTGTAGGCTTCTTTTATGAAGAAAAAACCATAACATGGAGAGGTTAGCTAAGAAAGAGGGATTTTAAGTGATGAACGACCATGAGATTCCATCCTTAAAAAGGATAAAAAAATATCCATGAGAATCATGCGAGGAGTAAAGTCATGGTACTCATATTGAAGACAAGGCTGAAAGGTGATGGATAATCACACAATTATGGTTTAGCCGTTGATCCTTAAAATAGGTAGATGAAAGGAATAGTTACTCAAGGGAAAAGTATGTAATAAATAAAAGGTGATATAGTAATTGAATCAATAGTATAATGGTCTAAGATTCATGTCATTTAGGGGCTCAGGCTTGGGTTTACCTTCAAGAGAAGATAAACAATAAGCACTTGATCTATTTTGTATGAGTAACAATATAGGGTCCAAACTAATTAGGAGAAAACCTGCCCTATTTACTTTTCTCTGCTTTGGTTAAATGTTGGTTTTCCTTCAAGATAAGGTCATTAACCTTGAAGGTTCATTCATGGAAACATTTTTCATAGGCACGTTTGATACATTTTTGTATATTTGAAGGCGAACGAGAGCATTTAAATGGTGTTCATCTCGAAGCTCAAGTTGGGCCAAATAGTCTTAGCAAAAGTCATCACCATTGAGCATGTATTTGAGTGAGATACGAAGAGATGAAATTTGGAATTTGAGAGGAAAGACAAAAATGTATCTTGTAGATGAAAAAGAAAGGTGTAGTAGAGGTTGAGGTGTAAATACTAGTGCGATAATCCCATAAAGAAAATGGAATATGAGTGTGCGAGCCTTACTAGTATCGTCAACCAATTTCAAAAGAATTTTGTTAAGAGTTTTGTTATTTGATTCATCTTATCCATTTTTGTAGGGTAATAAGGTGAATAAAAACTAATTTGAATGCCAAAGGTGTGATAGAGTTTACATAGGGTTTTGTTTTTGAATTGTTTTTTGTTATCAATGATGAGGTAGTGAGGAACACCAAAGCAAAAAATGATGTGATGGTTGATGAATTCACATATTTTTTCTATTTTTTAGAAATGAGAGGTACATCCTCCACCCATTTAGTGTGATATTTAGTCACGGTGATGATCCATTGATGAAATTGAGAAGAATGAGGGTTAATCTCTTCGATGAGATTCAAACCCTATTGGGAGAAAGGTAAAGGTTTCTAGTGACTGTAAGGCGTGACTATGGGTGTGGTGAATATTAGCATGTTGCTAACATTTCACACAACTTTTGACAAAGTCACAACATTCTTGGTTTATGGTTTCCCAGTAATAGACGAGGCAAAGAATGCATTTACTGACAACGAGACCACTGAAATGACCGTACCAAAAATCCCATCGTGAACTTTTTTAATGGTGTAGGGGATTTCATAACTTGTGAGGCATCGTAGGAGGATAATTTCAAACCCACGTTTGTAAATAAGACCCCCCATGATGACATAGCAAGATAAACTTTTGAGGAAGGCTCGTTATCCATTGCGAGTGAGTTCCAGAGGCATAATTGAGAGGGAAAGGTAATCAAAGAACTGATTATACCAAATGTCACGTGAACCAATTTCATTTCTTCCTACAAATTTAATGTCTCAAAATAAATAAGAGGGTGATTTAAACATTTGTCCTATGAATTTTTTTTTGAGTTAGAAGGCGAAGCATGTATTTGAGAAGCAAAAGACCATGGTATCCATGAATTCGTTGGTTGAGCACAGAGTGAATTGAAGTTTATAATGATCAAAGGTAGTTAAAAGCATGTCGACATGATGCTTATACTTTTGAAGTATCTCATTACGACATTGGTATAAACCATTGACTTGGTTCACAACTAGTCAGAGTCACCAAATATATTAATGGATTTAATGTCTAAGGCTATGGTAGTCTAAAGACCTAATACAAATGCTTTGTATTCAGAAATTTTATTAGTGTAGTAAAAATTGAGTTTGAAAGATAAAGGTATGGGCTCACTGTTGGAACATAATGATAAAGTGGTCTGGCCAACCCTTAATGTATATGGGTTCATCACTAATATATAGGTTAATATTTAATATCATGAAATACTTATATTTGTAATATTAAATATTATAAACCTAGGTGTATGTGTCAACCATTTTAGGTTGAAAAGGTGGGTGGAGACATACCCAATCACCTTATATAAAAAGGACTTTAGGTCTTCATTTGATATATTCGGGAAATATATCAAAGGTGTGCAAATCAAGTGATTTGGTTTTACCCTTAGTAAATAGGGTTTCAAAGGAGGAGGTGATTTTATTGGATGTAAAATAAGTTCTCTAAAGTAAAAGGTTATTTTCAAAGTGGTTTTTACCCTATTGGGGTTTTCCACTATAAATAATGTGTCACTTGTATTATTTATTTCCTATAATTATTTCTTTATTTACTTATGTTATGATGTAATCTTTATTTAAATATTTATTATAACATTATGCAATATGTAAGTTGATTAAATCTATATTTATTAGAATCCTCAAATTCTAACATGGTATGAGAGAAATGTAAATTATATAAATTAAGATCAAATGTTATGTATTTTATTTATTTAATTTGTAAATTTTTTTTTCAACCAACCCGAAGGATATTTAAAATAACCGGCCCCTTCATTTTCAATTGTGAAGAATCAAGGTGAATTCACCGGTGGAAAATTTGGAAATTTCTTACCTTCTGTGAAAACTTGTGTACAGGTAAGGGTAAAATATTTGAAATGATTTTTTCTATAGTTTTAATATGTACAGGTTAAAAAGATATTCAAAATAAAAACACAAAGTTAAATACAAAAAAAGGAGACAAATTCCATAGAAATAGGATTTTCAGTTTATTTCATTAGTAGGGTGAAAGTAATTCTCCCCTCTATAAATTTCTAGGTTAACTTGTATTTTTTTCATGTGGAATCATGCCCCTTGGTAAAATTCATTTATTATTTTAACCTTATTATGTTTTCAAAAGTAATCCATGTGTTCCTTTAGACTCCTTTAATAAGATTCGATTTGAAAAACTATAGTTTATAGTTAATCTATAACTATATCCTATATAATTTGAAAACTATATTATTATTTTTAAATAAAATATATATAATATAGAATAAGGTTTATATAATAATTTATATAAACATCATATTAAAATTGATAGAGTTTTGAATATATATATATATATATATATATATATATATATATATATATATTAAAATCCTTAAACCATATTAAAATTACATGGGATTGAAGGAATAGTCAACAGACCATATTCTAAGCCTAAATTTAAATCATATTTAAACTTAACTTATAAATCTAGGCATATATAGTTTTTTTAAAAGAAACAAACCTAAGTTTGAATCATATTTTATATATATGGTTAGTTTAAATCGCTTAAAATATAAATTTTATTATATTTGGTCTTTATATGTTTTAAAAAAAAAACGTAAGTGCTTACTTTTTTTGGGAAGGGGATCCGTGTTTATTGTTTGGCCATGAAGGGATTATTTTTTTAATCTTAATACTTATTAAATAAAACCTAACATGTATCCCTAACCATTTATATTATCCATGTAAGGGGTGGCCCCATTCATTAATATCTTATAGTTTATAAAAACTATATATCTAAACCTATTTAAAGGTTCTCTTTTATATAAGAGTGGGAGTAGAGAATAAAATGAGATAATATCTCAAGTATAAATTTGGAATTCTCAGGTATAAATGGAGAATTTAAAAAAATCTAGTTTATTGTGTGGTAAATATTTATTAAAATATTAGTAGTTATAGCCACATAAAAGTTTTAAATTTTTAGCTTGCAAAAATTATATAAAATATTTTGCAATCTTTCCATAGTTTTAAATGTGTGCGGGGTAAAATTAAGAGTAAATGAAGGGAGGAGACAAGGTTCATGAAAATAGGGATTTCAATTTATTTCATTGGTCGGGTGAAATTACTTGTCCCCTCTATAAAATATGTAGGTTAATCTATACTCTCATAAATCTACTTGCACTTGGTAAAATTCTTTTAACCTAGTCTATGTCCTTTAAACCCCTTTAATAAGGGTTATGTGTTTTTTAATAAAAACAATATACTATAGTTTATAATTTTTATGAACTATATGTTATTTTTTATTTACATTCTATAAACTATATACCTTTTTTTTTTAAAAGTGTATATATTTTTACATTATAAATTATAATTACTTGTTATAATGTATTAAAATATAACCTCCCTAATATTATATAGAAGACGAAATTCTGGAATTTCACATCATGGAAATACACAACAAGTTTTGGCTTCATTAAATTTGACGGAAAAATGACCGTCAAAGTAAACCAAACATAAGACAATATGACGGTCATTTAGACGTCAAATTTAAGCTCTTAGGTTCGAAGAAAATTTCACTTTGTTAAAATTGAAGGTCAAATGACCATCATGACAAACCAAAAAATAAGCCATTATGATGGTCATTTAGACGTCAAATTTAAGTTGGTTGGATATTTGTCTATATTTATTTCTTTTCAGAAATTTGATGTTGTTATCCATTCTTAGGGGTCTCTTCTTCACTTCTATATGGTCGAAAATATTTTTATATAAATATGGGGTATAATGCAAAGCCCTTTATATTGTGGGTTATTATTTTGATCATGGGAGGTTAATTAGTATGCATTGTAATGACATAATTAGTTATGATCAAATAGTTTCTTTAGATCTAATTCTATTAAAAGTATTGTCTTCTTCTCTTGAAGTTACTTCATTAAATGATTATAAATGATGGTTTTGATTCTGATTTAGTAAATGGTCATGATGATGTTTTGATGCTATAGATGTTTCTGAAACTCTTATCTTCCTAGATAAGAAATTAAATTAGGCTCAATCTATGTTAGAAATTTCAAATCCTATTAACCTTAGGAAAATGACTAGAAACCATCATATGTACCATGCATTAATTACCTTGTATGAACTGAGCACTAAAGTATTATAGGTTCTAGTGGATATACAAAGTAAAATATAATTTTGATGGTAGTATTAACAAACATAAAGTTAGACTTGTTGCTAGAGGTTTCACTTAGAAACCTGGTATTGATTATGTTAAGACATTTTTACTATAGCTAAAATGAATACTATTAGGGACTTATTTGTAATCACCACTCAATTTGGGTGGGAAATCCACCAAATGGATAAGAAAAATAATTTTTTGAATTGTGATTTAAAAGAAGAACTTTGCATGTTTTAACCTAAAGGATTTGAAAAAATTGGTAAAGAAAACTATGTTTGTAAGTTGAAAAATCCTTGTATGGTTTAAAACAAAATCTTAGAGCTTGATATGAAAAAATATTTCCTTCTTTAACTGTTAGGTTTTGTTAATTATTCTTCTAACAATAATATATTCATTAAGAAATAAGGCTCGAGATATTATCATTATATGTATATATATGTTGATTTGCTTATGTCTAGTGACAATTCTGATTTAATTCATAGGATTAAAGAGAAATTGAAGCATTAATTTGAAATGAATGAGTTAGGTCTCTCACATCATGTTATTTATATGATTGTATTTCATTCTATTGTTATTTTTCAAAACACAATATGTAACCATTGTATTGAAAAAGTTTCTTATGATTGATTGTAAACCATTTTCTACTTCAATGGAAGTTGGAATAAATATTGATCCTAAATCTGCATATGAAAAAGGTTGATCCTATTTTATATACATTGTTAGTTGATAGTTTGATTTATCTAACTATAACTAGATCAAATATTTCCTATACAATAGGAATTACTTCAAAGTTTATGCATGAACCTTTTTTAGAGATCATTAGAATCTTGCAAAAAGAATTTTTAGATATTTCAAAAGGAGCAATCAATTGTGGGTTATATTATACTAAGAATGAAAATGTTATCTTATATGTATTTTGTGATTCTAACCATACTGATGTTGTGTTATAAAATATACTAGATATGTGTTCAAGTTTTTTGGTGTAGGAACCATTACTTGGAACAAAAAATACAATCAACAGTCTCCATTTATTCTACTTGAAGGCAAAGAAGTACAATAGAAAAAGTAAAGAAGTTGTGTGGTTGTAATGATGTTGGTAGAGATACACATGGAAGCTAAAGGAAGTATTTCTCTTCTATGTGGTGGTCAGATTTGTATTACTCTTGATTAAGAATCCAGTTCAACATCAAAGGATGAAGAACATTGAGATACATATACGCTTCACCAATGAGGTGTAAAGTGATGAGATAAATCTCAAGTTCATGTTGATTGAAGAGCAGGTTGCTGACATCTTCACAAAGTCCCTGAGTGCTACAAAGTTTTTCACTTTTATGAAAAGCTTGGATTGTCGGAGTTTCCATTGAGGGGAGTGTGCATGAAAATGTCACCTCCTAATGGAACTTAGTTTTTGTAAAAATACCTTCAGAGAGTGTAAAAATACCTTCAGGCAAGTGTAAAAATACCTTCGGGCATGTATACCTCCTCGACTTTTTTTAGAAAGAAGTGTAGAAAGATCTTAAAGGTAGTCTTCATAAACTCTTTAGTGTTATTGAGTTTATTGGTAAACATCTAGTACAAGCATATTGTTAAGGAGGTCCTTGGTTGTAAAAGGCTCCTATATGCTTGGGTTCAATAACCTTTTATGAGAACCTATGAGAACATGTAAAACTCACAAATCATACTTAGCCACTAATCATGGGATGATCTTTGGGATTCCAAATCCTTTTGTACCAAAAGGTAAATTGAGTATGATGAAGGTGTTATAATTCCTTCAACCGATATGCTATCCTAAAACCTTTATGGTTTAAGGATTGTAAATCCTATAGTGTACCATGGGAAGGTAATCTATTGGCATATGTTATGTTATCCCACTTAACATTAAGGGGGAGTGTTGGAACATAATGATTAAGTGGTTTGGCCAACCCTTAATATATATGGGTCCATCACTAATATATATGTTAATATTTAATAATATGAAATATTTATATTTCTATTATTAAATATACTAACCTAGGTATATACTTTAGGTTAAATATTTAATATCATGAAATGATTATATTTATAATATTAAATATTATAAACCTAGGTGTATGTGTCAACCATTTTAGGTTGAAAAGGTGGGTCGGGAGACATACCCAATCACCTTGTATAAAAAGAATTTTAGGTCTTCATTTGATATATTTGGGAAATATATCAAAGGTGTGTAAATCAAGTGATTTGTTTTTACCCTTGGTAAATAGGGTTTCAAAGGAGGAGGTGATCTTTTGGATGTAAAATAAGTTCTCTAAAGTAAAAGGTTATTTTCAAATTCAATTTTACCCTATTGGGGTTTTTCAATATAAATAATGTGTCACCTGTGTTATTTATTTCATGTAAGTATTTCTTTATTTACTTATGTTATGATGTAATATTTATTGTAACATTACATAATATGTAAGTTGATTAAACGTGTATTTATTATAATCCTCAAATTATAACATCACCATCAAGAGGAATAAGAATGACCCTTGCACCACCCCATGCCAATATTTAGAAACATAAAAAAAATAAGGTCATCTGATATATGGTGTCATCAAGGAAGAGGGTAGTGATGGATTCATCGGGAAATCAAAGTTAGAATATTGATTTTCGGAAAGAGGTACATATGCAAGTTGGTCAGCGATGGTTTTTCCTTTAATAGAATTTTGATGGATGAATTTGAGATCTAGGTCTACAAGAAGCATGAGCCAATGTGCAGCACATTGGTGTTGATAAGGCTTAGCATACATGTAATGTAAGGGGTCAATGTTGGTGACAATAAAGGTTTTGTGGTTGAGTAGGTAATGGCAAAGTTTGGTGGCGATGAAGACTAGGGCTAAGCACAGTTTTTCAACGTGAGTATATCTAGTCTCATAATCTAAAATAATATGACTTATGTAATAAACCACTTGCTCCCTATGTTGTTTGTCATGATGAGTGAGCATGGCTCCCAAGGAATGATTGGTGGTAGAAATGTAGAGGTAAAAGGGATTGTCATCCTTTGGTGGGATGAGCACAGGTGGCTGGAGGAGGTATTCTTTTAATGCCTCAAAACATTTATGAAACTCATCATCCCAATTGAAGGAAACATCCTTTTTAAGAAGATGATGAAAAGGGTGACATTGGTTGGAGAGTTGAGAAATAAAGCATCTAATAGATTACAACTTTCCTTGCAAACTACAAAGTTGTTAAATGTTAGTAGGTGGAGGCATCTCAAGAATAGCCTTGATTTTGGCGAGATCAAATTTAATACCTCACAGAGAGACTATGAAACCAAGGATTTTTCCAGAGAAGATGATGAAGATGTTCTTTTTGGGTTAAAGGTGAACACAATATTTGATCAGATGGTCAAAGATGACTTTAATAATTGTGAGGTGTTCATCTTAACACTTAGACCTAGCAAGAAGTTCATCAACATAATCTTCCAAAATTTCATGCATGATATCATGGAAGATATAGGTCATGGCATGCTAATATATGACACCAAAATTTTTAAGGAAAAAGGGCTTGACACTATAAAAAAGGTCCCCCAAGGTGTGATGAAGGAATTTTTATGTTGATCTTCCGGTGCAAGTAATATTTTGTTATAACTCGAGAAACCTTCCATGAGTGATAACATCTCATGGACGGCGCTAGTGAGATCAACAAGTTGGTTAATATAGGGTACAAAAAATTCATCATTGGGGAAATCTAGGTTAAGGTCAGGGAAATCCATGCAGATGCGTAATCCCCTATCGCTTTGGTGACAGAAACAATGTTAGAAATCCATTGTGGATAATCAATGGGAAGAATGAAAGAAACAGAAAGGAGGCGTTGGAGTTCTTCTTTTACAAGAAGGGAAATGTGAGGATGTATTTTTCACAACTTTTGTTTCACATGTTTAGCATCAAGAATAGTTATGATGTTGTGGACCATGATATCTGGGTCAATACCAGGCATATTGGCATAAGACCAAGAAAAATTGTTGCTATGATATTGGAGGAATGAGGTGAAGGCTTCGTGTTTAAAAGATTCTAAATATTTTCCTATCTTTATAATGTGGGGGCCATTTTGAGTGTGAATGTTGATCTATATGGTCAATTAATTTAACATGGTTTACATCTCAAAATGAAAGGACTGATGGTTATAGGAATCCTATGCACCTAGGTAGGTGAGAATGGAATCATCATCCTGACATTAAAGAACATTGATAGAAGGCATGTCATCATCGATCATGTCAAGATACAGGTAGGGAAGAGAAGAGAGAGCCTTACCATCACACCGATAGGTCGAGGTCCCAAGGAAATGGTGTTCACAAAAGAAAAAATTAGAAGGAATAGAATTTGGATCCATAGACTCCGTAGGTGAAGGTGGTGAGGTAGGTGAATGAGGTAGATAGGGTGTGTCTTCCTTTATAAGGTCGATAAAAGATTTCTTAGAAGAAGGTTCATCGAGAAAATCCAAGACTGTGGTGGTCCTTGTGTTTCGATTGGTGCAAGTGTGATTATTTGTGTGAGGACATTGTTCGTAAAAACAAAGACAAATCATTTAAGAGCACATTGATGAATTAATGTGTGGGTGAAGCGGAAATTGGTGAGGTATAGGAAATTAGATGATAATTGATGGGTTTGAGTAGGTTATTCGGAGTATATGAAGAAGTGTCAAGTCCCCATACATCAAGTTGGTTTAAAGATTGGGTGGACCATATAGAAATACTTCACCTACATATTGATTGTAATGTCGGTATTAATGGAGGATCCCTTAATTTTGAGGAGTAAGGAAGGTATTGATGTTATAGAGGTGATACTCCCCAAGGTAATTCATTGAAAAACACCTACCAAAGGATCAAAAATTGGTATTTGGTTAATCGAATGGAAGAATCACCAAGAGCCCAAGAAGAAGAAGAATCGGTATTTGATAAGTAGATGGGTTAAGCGATGAGCCAGGTTGCAGAAATCATGGAGGAAGTGGGAATAGAGGATTTGGTTGTGGAAGATGTAATAGTAGAATTGGTGGATGAGGCAGTGGGTGAATAAGAAGAGGTAGTAGTGGTAGATGGAGCATCAGTTGAAGAAGATATGATAGTGGTGGTAGATACCTTAACTCGGTATAAGTACATCATTAGATTGATAGAGCATGCTGCAAGTATTTAATGATGAAGGGTATTCCATAATGGTGTAGTTGTGCCCTTCATGTTCAAATTTTAAACATCAGTGTTAGGTTGAAGGAACACAACCCATGACATGAATCCGTGGTCAACCAAGTAGAATATTTTATTGGAATTCCCCTCTAAGATAGAATAATTCAAGAATAGTATGGGGACCCACACGAATGAGCAAAAGGATGGTAACAAGGGTGGAATTCATGGCATCATTAAATGAACATAGCATAACTGGGTTATTATGCATGCAATTGGCAAGGATGCACATTTTCTTGTACGCATGGGAGAAAATTATGTTGATAGTGTAACCTCCCTCGATCATAATGTGTCGAACATGTATATTATTAATGTAGACGAAAATGAATAAGGCAACGTCTAGATCATCGAATTATAGAGGTGAAGGTTGTTGGATAGAAATGGGTTGAGGCCGTATGGCGACAGGTAAGGGTAGAATGGGAGCTTCATCCAAAAGGTCATCTTCTTCCAAGAGATCTTCAAGAGAACATAATTGAAGAAGAATATCCTTAAGGTCCTTACAATTTTAAACATCATTTCCTAACACATGATGATAGGAACATATCTTGGTATCGTCAAACCCTTCTAGTTTAGGTTTGAGTGGGTCATGTTGGTGTCCATTTTGATCCTCTCTTTTGTTTGACCTAATTTTTCCTTTGTTTTGCATGCTCTGAAACATTTTTCTCCCAAAATTGGTGGTCTGCAAAGTTTCCTCTAGATTAGATGCTTTGAAAAGCTCATAAACTTATTATTTTTCCCCAACTTGAAAGAAAAATACATGTATGCCCTATTTTGTGCCCTAGTTTTCCAAATCCACGGGCCTCTGTCATTTTTTCAACTTTTCATGGCCTTTGGAGCTCAAATTTATTTTTTTATGCATATTTCCCTAAAAATCTATCCCCATGGTGAAAATTTCCTAGAATCATTTCCCATTTGTTTTTGACCAAAAAATCCTTCACCCATGAAGAAAAAATTAAATTCGGGCATCTCTGGAAAATTCTATATTTTTGACAATCATATGGGCATACTTTTCCCATCAAATTTTATCTCAAACGTCGTCTCCTATGTGGCCATTTCTGGTTGGACAGGGATCACAGGTTTGTTCTAAAAAAACTTAATGTTTTTTTATTTTTGGAAAAAAGTGCAACTTTCCCCGTAACTCCACAGGTCCCAGAGAAGGACACGTTACATGATCTCATTCAAAGGTGAGATAGAAAGCTGGCAGGGAACTTAGAACATTTTTTCCTTTTTGGTGAAAAGGAAAAATGTTGAGGAAAGGGTTGTGGGTCCGCAATGGAGCAAAGGGAGACACATGGCGGATGTAGAAGGAGTGCGGGCCACGAGGGAAAAGGGAAATTTTTCCCTTTTTGCAAAATGACTTGGAATGAAAATTTGAAGCACTGACCCACAATGAAGTAGAGGGAGACACCTAGTAGGGAAAAATTCAGAGGCACGAGTCCACGGAAGAAAAGTGGGAAATTTTCCCTTAGCGAAAAAAAAGGAGTTAAAATGTGATTTGAGCCCGTAGATCCTCAATGATAGAGAAGGTGACATGTGTCAAGGGTAGAGGCAGAGGTGCGGGCCCACAGGAAAAAAGTGAAAAATTTCCAAATTTCCAAAAAAGGTGGAAATGTGCAGAATTGAGCCACGACTTCAATGGGACCCACAATGTGCCACGTGTTAGCACCAAATCTCAAGGGTGGAAGGGCGGAGAAAATTGTCAAAATTTTACATTTTTCCAAAAATGTTAAAAAGTCAAAAAGTGATCCCAAATCCATTCCCAATCACATTTTGACACGTGGAGGGCTCAGATTGAAGGGGTAAAGGCAAATCAATGGTAACTATGCATTTTTCATTTTGGCCACCATTTGAGCTCTAGGAAGCTTGGAGATGTAAATTTTGCATCAATTTTCATCAAATCTTTGGCAAATTCATGTCGTTTTGGCCTTCAAGGAACAATGGGATCAATTTGAAATTTCAATTTGCAGATTTGGGGTGCTTTTGAAATGAAATTTTGTTCGGGCTCGAGAAAAAATGTGAAAGATCAAATCAAGAAGTTGCAGAGCCAAATTTTGGATGGATAAGGATGAAATGATGAAATGAAAGGGGCTTGCATGCTTTGAAGATGAAAAATGTGCCCCCACAATGGATAATGATGAAGGTTTTGTAATGATTCACCTTTTTTGAAACACCTGGCAACTTTTGTTGCAAATATGTTAAACGTCCCTATCTGGTGATCATGTTAGAATTTTGTAACAAACTTGATGCTTGGCATATTCTTTTCTTGGGAAAGAAGGATCAAATGTAATAGAATGTTCTATAATGCATGTTTTTCGACATGCAAAAGGTTAGAGAAACTTATAATTTCATGGAAAAATCTGGGAAAAAGTCCATTTTTTGAGAAACCGCTTGAGAATCATTTATAATTCCTTTTTACATAAAATGTGTATCATGTTGAGTTGGTTTGAGTTGTAAAGACATCAACAAGCTCTGAGATTGTTCTTATAACATTCCCCTACTAATAAATTTGGTCATTCTGGATTATTTTGTGTTATCTCTTGGCAAAATTTACAAACACTTAGGTTTCAAAATGTTTTCAATTTGTGTTTCTTGCTCCTGTTGCAGTCTTGTGTTTAAAATCTCTCTTGATCATACATGGTCTCATTTCTTGTTGATAGTTTAGTGGCATTTGCAATCTCACATTCAGAAGAGCTTTCATCTGATAAAGAGATAAACAAATTTAAAATCACTTTACCTTCCTTGAATTTTGAGATTATTTGTAAACCTTTGGGTGCACCTTAGGTCATGATAAAATAGAGATTGTTGGTTACTTTGTTGGGGATTCATTTGCTTCAATATTTTTGGCAGGTTGTCAAAGATTGTGTGGAAGAGTGCATATCTGGGCCTCCATTTGGTGCACATATCCTGGTTGAAGGAGTACCTTAACCCCTTTGAAGCATTCTATTGTTTAGGTCTTACAAATTTCTTGCAAAGGTCCTCAAAGAATTTGGTAAATTCTGGTTAGTATTGTCTAGAATATCCCACCAAAAATTCATTCAAACAAACTAATCTTACCCATACTACCCCTGCATTGTATTGTGTGTCAAAAAAATAATACAATCCATCTACAATATAGGAAATATAGGTAATGGTGTTTGGAGAGAGGGTAAAGGCGTGGGTAATGATGAGGGCATGGGAATTGGAGAAAGTATGGGAGATGGAAAAGGTGTAGACAATGCAGAAGGTTTGGGTGGGATAAAATATTGCGGTGAGGATGTAAGTTGTTTCATTTTAATTTTACCGGGGAAGGAGGTTGCTTGACCAGGGTTGATGGATGAGGACCTAAGATGGATGGAAGTGGTAAAGGTGAAAGAGGAGGAGTGGGAGAAACTGGGGTATGAGGTATAGAAGGTTGGGTCTTCCTCTTATGTGGGGGTAGGCCTAGTGTTAGTTTGGGATGATGTGGATAAATCAATATTAATTAAAGGATTGACTAGACTTGGTGTCGGCACGGTCCTTAATGTAGTGCTAGGTCTAGGTGCAGATGCAGGTATAGGTGTAGGTAGAAGTTTGGGTGTAGGTGGTTGTCATGGTAATGGTAAAGGTTTGAGTGTAGGTGAAGATGATGCAAAAGAGTCTACTATAACTGGCTCAGGTGTGATGTATTTAATGGTCTTGAACACTTTAGGATAAATCATTGAAGTGTATACGAGTGAAATTTTCATTTGAGTCGAGACAATTTGTCATGAGGCATCCCCAAAGCATGGAATAGTTAACATAATCTAAGCAATTTTCCAAACATGAGAATGGTGTAAAAATGGGGGATGATGTTCTTTAGTAGTATTCCTGTAAAGAATTGTTGTGAGAAATGGAAATGGTTGGCTTCAGACTCTGTGGGTAGAAGAGATGATAGAAAATCAATAGGGTCTTTAAAATCTAGTGGGGAATTATCACCAACAAGAAGATATGCCCCTAGCAGGTCCTCTATGGGAAAAGGAGGAGGCAAGGTTGATTGTATAGGCTCTTCCTTTTGTGAAGAAGAGAGTAAGCTAGGATCTTCCGTAGGTAGGTAGGAGAATGGGTAATGCGGGTTGTTTGATAGGTGGGGAGATGAGTGGGGTAGACACATCCAAATAGTAGGTGGACTCCTCTATGGTTATAGGAGCATATGAAATAGGTTCCTCCATGGGTCGAGGAGCTCATGCAATAATTTCCTCAATAGATGGAATGGGAGGAAATTTAGCGAGAAAAATCCAGTATGATATCAAAAATGACATGTATCTCTCAAATGTTGGTATCATTAGTTGAGGTTTCACTAGCTTGGTTAGATAATGGGGTGTGATTTGGAAATGACTTCTTGAAGATATGGAGGTTTTGGTTAGCCAGTGCATGTGAGTTATCAAATACGATATCTACATTATCTAAAATTTCTTGGACGATGTTTTTGAAAGTTATACAATTACCGTCACTATGACCTCTAACATGGTGATAATTGTAGTAATTTTTGTCCTCATACCATACAAGCAAAGGATGGTAAGGGTCAAAACTAGTATGTGTTTTGACAGGTGGAAGGGTGATTGCTCCATATTTTAGAAGATTTTCCAAAACTGAGGAGTAAGGTTATCCAATGAGAGTATATTTTTATTATTCTCTCTTAAACTAGAAAGTTTGAACAAGAGAAAGATTAGAATAATGTTTTTATTTGATGGATGGATGAGAATGAATGTCTTTTAAAACCACTCCGTTGGATGATCTTTTCACTTTAGAATAGCTATTTTGTGGTTTAGAAGAAGAATAGGTGTCATTGGATTCAAACGAAGCATTTTTGTTGCACAATTGTAACTTCTTCTCTTTGATAGCACACATTTCAATTTTCTAGGACATTTTGAATGCCTCATTGAATGTTTGAAAGGTTTGAACTTGGAAATTTGGGGAGATATGTCTGGCACAAGCTCTAGTAAACAAATCAATTAATTCAGGTTGAGGTAATTGGAAAGTGAGTTGATTAATAAGGTTACACCAATGCACGACAAAAATATGTGATAGATTCATCTTCATATTGGCATAATGAATGCAAGTTGGTCATTGTAACCTTATTGACAATGTTAATGGAGAAATGATCATGAAATTCCTGGTCTAATTGATTGAACAAGAAGATAGAGTGCCTAGGTAAAGCACTATACCAGTTTAAGGCTGGTCCTGTCAAGGACATTCGGAAAGTTTGGAGAAGCAAGGTGTCATCATGGGAAATTAGATAAAATACATGTTTAAAAGATCAAAAATGTTGTTGCATATCTTCCTTTCTATTAAAATGGTTAAATTTTGGCATTTCCCAATGTGTGGGGTATGGATGAATTTTGAATATAAGGGTGAATAGGTTCATTACAAATATTGCCATAAGTCAGAGAATTGTGGGAGCCTAAAATAGATGCTTCTAGGGTTTGCATATTTTCCATCATCATCTTGATCAAATCATTAGTCAGATTGGATTGAGGTGGACCTCTAGTGGTATAAGGAGGTGGATACGATGAGTAGGACATAGAAGGGACACCTATATATGGAAGCATTGAGTAAGAAAATTGAGAAGGGTGGATATAAGTTCATGACAGATGATGATGACATATACCCTAAATGGGAAGTGTATGTGATGGGTGGTGGCTGAGAAAAGGTATAGGTGGGAGGAATATGTGTAGAAACCCTCATGGAAATAGGTGGAAAAGTAGTAGGTATAGACATGATCAAACTCTTGAAAGGGTTCAACACAAGCATTTGGAGGTTGCAAGGTAATAAGAAGCGATGAGGTGGAAATCCCTACACTAGGGTACCTAGATTATGGTGAGGAAGATATCAAATATGTGATAAGTGTTATAGATATGGTAGATATAGAAGATGTGGGAGTGATCTGAGAAATAAGAGGTGGTAACGTGGAATTAGGTATTGTTACACTAGTGGTGGCTGATACGGAAGTGGGGGCCAAAGCAGGAGGGATGGATACAAACATACCATAAATAATTTTTCCTAGAAATTTGTGGGTAGATTAATGAGACAAATAATGTTGTAAGGTTATGGTATGTTGATCAAGGATTTTTTCAAACTCCTCATCACTTGAATGTATAGCAATATGTGAGGTGGGGTCCATGGGTGAAGAAATAGAAGGTGGTGAAGGACTAGGTGGTAGTGGTTGGTGGCTAGCGTAAAAAAATAGAGCATTGACTTGTCTGCAAGTCAAAACCATGTGATGAAAGGTAGGATAGGTAATTTGAGGTTTTGATGATACAAAAACATAGAAAAGGATAGCAGAAGAAATCTAGAAAGTGGAATTTGGTCGTTGTTTTGATATGAAAATTAAAACATAGAGACTGATGTCGGTTGGCTAACCAATGCCAGTAGAGATGGGTAACTAATATCAGTTGTTGGAATAATGTTGGTTAATGTGAATAAGTGGTAGATTTAAAATATGAAGATGAAGAAATGAAAATCAATCAAACTTGGACTTTGAAAATGATACCAAAGACTCAGAAATATGATGAAGTGACAAAATAAGTCACAGAAAATGTTTGTTTGCGAATTGAATTTTTTTGGGGAAAAATAACCAAAACAATAGGGAATCAAGCTGGTCGAAGAACCGATCTTTGGTAGAAGAGGTAACTAATGGTGGTTGCTAGAACGATATCGGTTACTATGAAATCTTAGAGGAGATGAAAATTTGAATTTTTGGTAATTAAGTCAAATGAAAATACCAACCCAACAATTGAGTATGGAAGTGATGAGTCCTAACACACCCAAAATAAACTGGAATACACCAATTGTGATGGTGGGGCATGAAGGATAAGAAAAAAGATGAAACAACCTCACACCTCAAAACAAAATCAGTCAAAATATAACAAAACATGTAATCCTATGATGTAGATTTTATGTTGTGTGGCTTATGCCATTTAGAACCGATTGTAAGTAGAATAGAGTTTTTGGTCAACGAGGGCAACCTAGAAGTATTCTATGGCTGGTTTCAGGTATGTTTTGGATAAAGGGAACTAATATACCTTTTGGTACATGTGGTACAAATCTAATATGATGACTATCTAGAACACCAGCTCGATCTGCCACTAATCTTATTATTAGACATTAACGATAATTGTCGGGAAGGAAGATGTTTAAGAAGTGTGTAATTTATTTAAGTGATTTGGTTTTGGATGTGTGTGCAAGAAGCTAGCTACACTTAACTCCCACCAACCATCAACTGTTCATGACCTCCAACATATAGGTTATAAATAAATTTAGGTGATTTAAATGCAACATACACAAGGATGAGATGTAGAGATTTTAAATCCCAAATTGAAAGTGAAATTTGATGAGAGAAATAATGAATAGGTCAAGAGTATGACTTTAACTAATGTAATATGAGAATAAAAAGAAAATCATTCTTTTTAGCCCAAAATATGAATTTCACTTAGACAAGTAGAAGAAGAAGAATGTTCCTAGGGAAAAAGTTTAATGTGAACTCTTTCGAAAGGAAATAGATACAAAAAATATTCCCTAAGAATGAACAATGTAAAAGAACCTAAATGATAGGTTCCCACTTACCATGCCAAAATGTTTCACCTCAAAGTAATGCAATAAAATAGATAAGTAGGTAATGGGCATAGGAGGAATACCTATGTTATGTAGATGGTAGAAGGCATTGTGCATGTTGTAGACTTTTGATCCAAGTTGATTGTGTGAGCTTCCATTTGGCTAGGAGGAATGACCTGTATAAGAAACACAACAAGACCACAAAATAGTATTAAAGTGAAAGAGTGGAAGACTATCTAACAAGGCTAGATCCGAGAAGTGTGATGCTTCCTCAAATGGATTTCAATCCTCTTTTTAATACAACTTAATGTAAGAAATAACAATTCATATTGTATTTGATAATATTTAGGTATCTCCTATTAACATACAAGTGAATTTAACTCAATAAGAAATGGTTAAAATTAAATTCGGATGAATAATGGGCTGATTTGGGTCTACATGTATAAGAGTCTATAGGTGAGGTTTGGGTGAAATTAGGAATGGTTTTGGTTATTTTAGGAAGTTTTTAACTTGTTTTTATAGAAAAAATTTATAGTCTCATAGTTCGGTATTGGTTGGTCAACTAATGCCGATATTGAGATAGATCAACATCGGCTCGCTAACCAAGGTGTCGGTAGGGGTAATTTGGTTAAAATATTAAAAACGGGAGTTTGGGCCTCTCTGTGATTACATAGAGACTTGGGGAATTTTGGGGAAGGATGGAAAGGTGTTGATTAAGACTCAACAAGGTACAAAGGGTAATAGGATAGGTGAAATGGCTCTGGTTGGTAGAAAATGTGATAAATGGGTAGAAGGTGGTAATGAGGTAGAGAGAAATTAAATGAAATGATTAAGATCAAACACACAAGATTAACAAGTAACAATTATTTACTTATCTGATAAACTTTGTAGATCTAAATGTGGTAGGAATGGTTGATTGTTTGGAGATGAAGTGTGATTGTGTCCAGTGCTAAGGTAACATTACTTGTGTGCTCTACCGATTCATCCTGAAACTGTGGATGAGATGATCATATGTTAGTGGAGGTGTGATGTTCTTTGGTTTGTCATTGGGAATATCAAGTGCTAGAGATTTTGAATGCCGAATTTATGTGAATGAATGAATTTTAGAACCCGTGTAAAGAGTTAGAAACTCTTATTTAAGGGTAACCGATGGAGGTTAGGGAGCCAGTGTCGACCGAGGGAAAACCAACATTGGTTAGGAAGAATTAGTCCAAGTTATAAAAATATCCTGATCTTTAGTATTTTTGGCATGACCTTGATTTCTAATCTAGGTCTCAAGTGAGGGTTGGTGCTTAGATAAGTGGGAGTGTTGTTAGAGAAGGAATAGGACTTTAATTTTAGGGTTAGACTAAATCCCAGTTAGTTGGGATAAGTAGGGACCTATTCTTAGTTAATCAATAGGCTAGGAATAATTCCATGGTGAGGTGTCTAGGTGAGGTGTAAATTAACTTAATTAAAGTAATTAAATTAATTAATAATGTGAGGATGAATATTAATTCAGTTATAAGTGATTAAATTAATATCTAGTTGTGAAAGGGGAATATGGCTAGGTATATGCGTTGTGTTGATTAATTAAAAAGGACCAAGGGAGTGTGACCCAAATTTGGTGTCTACTTTAAGTACAAAATATACCTAATAAAATTAATCAATTAGGTATAAAATAGATCCAATAAAATTAATTAATTAAGTATTGAAACCCTAAATGCAAAGAGGAGATAAGATGACTTAGTTGTTTCACAATTGATCCTAGACTATGCCAAAGTGGTAACTAGATGAATAGAGGGGGAGAATCATTGCACAAATAATCAAAAAAATGTATGAGTTGACAATCTTCCTAGACTAGGGCACTGGAATGGAGAAGGGATGCTTGAGGGAGCCCTAGACCTGTTTATGGGTGTTTTTGACTATTAGAACCCTCATAAAACCAACTTCGTAGGGTTGCAAGATATTCGTTTCCTTCACCTTTTGTCATTAGTATGTATCACAATGATCAGAAATGTTATTGCTTACTTGTAATAAAGAATTCACTGCAAAACCCTCAAGTGTGCATGAAAACTTAAAAAGAAAAGAATGAAAATACAGGTTTAGACTATCCTCGGATGTCAAATGAGTGAACTTATAATCGAGTGATGCACTAGATTTTAGACATAATGTAGTTATATGTGTGTGTGTGTGTGGGTGTGTGTGTGTGCGCGGAAGTGTTCCCTAAGTAACTCTTGTGCGTGTAGCACTTGATAATGAGTGATTAACTAAAATTAACTAAACTAGGTAGCTAATGGATAGTTAATCTAATCTAGGAGGACATAAAATGTTGTAAATAAATATTCTAAACTAATATAAATTGGCTAAATAATTAAACCAATAGAAATTAAACCATAATGTGCAAGAGTAAAGTGAGGAAAGAACTTAGTTGATTATAGATGATTGTCATAGAGTGTTGTAGGTATGACAGGAAATTCTAGAAGTAGGAACGGCTACACAAAGGTCCTGAAAAGAGTGGATATGGATGATCTAAATAGATTGGAGCACCCAAGAAGATATTGTGGTGCCATAGGGTACCCTGGTTGATAGAAATAGGTTCCCTAGTCTCGAAAAATATTTGTAGATGATCCTCTTAGGATAAGAATATGACTTATAACCCTCACCATTTGTCACACTAGATTTTACGAACTACGTCGGATGTACCAAATGAAGCAAGATGATGTTGAAGACCTGTAAAAGACAAATAAGTATCAAATCCCTAAAAATAAAAGATGCAAATGAATGGGTTAAACTAATCTCATCTTCCACAACAAAGAGCTTACTAAAATGAGCATTGCACTTTCTTGTGTGTGTGTGTTTTCATGTCGTTCCCTAGGTTATCTTATGACACTCACACTTTGTGTAATAGCAAGCAATATCTAAATGTATAAAATGTAATAGTATGTGTATATGGAATAGAATAAAATCCCTCCCCCTATGAAGTGTGATGCAAATATCCTAGCTTGTGCCTTGATGATGGAGCTATGTGGATGCCAATGCAATAGATGGATGTAAATCTAGATGGATTGATAGTAGTGTATGATGCTAGGTCCCTCATTATGGTATCATAACTTTATATTTATAGGGTTCTCTTACTCTAATTTCATAATTAACCCCAAAAAGGCTGACCATAGAAAAGATAAACATGAAAAATAGCTAGAAGAGGCCCAAAAAGTGTCGGGAAATTTCTAGAATGATCCGGGAGGCCCCAAGTGGGTCCAACGTGCCCATGGGTGCCCAATGCTAAATTTGGGTGCCCTAGCTATGGCTAAAATTACAAGGGATGTGAAAAAATGGCTAAGAATGTAGGCACAATATGTCACAAATCATTTAATAAAAAAATAAAATGGCCAAAGGAATGGGGTTAATTATTGCTTTCTTTTCTCAAGAAATTTCCAAATAGTAGTATGAGACTGGGATGAATAATTGTCTAATGTGCATTATTTTGTGACTACAACAAGAAAGTATCTAGATGTAAAGAAATGTAATAAATGTGTGTATATAATAAATAGACTTCCCCTCCTATGAAGTGTATGTAGAAGAATACAGTCCCTTCCCTTGAATGAATGTTTGAATGCTTGTGAATAGCCTTTGCATGCAACCTTAGGCGGTGATAGCTAAAGCTTAGTGTTTGGTCCCTTATTATGGTCACATAAGTTTATATTTATATGATTACCTTGATTGAATATTGTAATTAACCCTGAAAAGGCTTAATACCTAAAAGATAAGATGATCAAATAGATAGAAATGACCCAAAATACTTGAACAAGGTACAAAGATATCAGTGGAACCCGTAGGGGAAAGGGGCACTTTGTGCTTGGCATCCTAGATGGGTGTTGGTGTCTAGACTCAGAGAAACTGAAGGTTTATAGGTTAGAGTGGGAAATAAGTTATGTAAGACCAAAAGAGGAAACATGAAGCAAAGAAATATGGCCAAAGACATGGGTTAATTTGTACTCTTCGTACTTAGGAATCATATGAATAGTAGTATGTGATCAGGACTATATAGATACCTAAAGTGTGTGATTTTGCATCTATATTTTCCCCATATTTATGTTGTTGAGTGAAATATTGATAAAATAAATTAGATAAGATATGTGAACCAGATAATCATGTTGATCGATGGTGAAAACGTTCGATAGAGAAGAAAAATCATGGAGTGATAAAAATGTGGGAGATGAATGTTAAGGAGGAGAAAGTGTAGAAAGTGTTGATGAAAATCACCCTGGGGTAGAAACATATGTGTTGATGTCATGATTATACTTATTGTTGATGTTTTGTTATTGAATTATGTGACTACTAATTCCCATAAAGACAGACCCACAAAAGAGAAGAAGGAACAAGTAGTAAAATATGCATGTATATGATCAAAATGTGTAGAAAATATGTAAGAAAGTATGTAAAAGTGTAAAAATGTGAAAGAGGAACATGTGCACCTGATCTGTGATGAGTGAAAGGGTGTAGAAAGGATCATGTAGAAGAATAAATTTTCGGGTGATCTCATGTCGAGCTTACGCCTAACCGCAACTTTTTTGTGTGATCTCACCCCAAAACATGGAATAAGTGTAGGGAGAAAAGTCTAGTGTCATCCTCAAATGTTTAACTACTTCCCACAATGTAGATTATCACTTAAAATGGTGTGTAAAAATCTGATATGTTTGAACAATTCAATCCAACGTGAAAGTAGAAAATGTTGTGTAGTGCATGCATGTCGAGTGCTAAGGACTGTGTGCCCTATAAAATCCATTGTGTGAAGTGTTGTAGACTATGCTGAAATGAAAAATGTTGTGTAACTACCTCTTGGTCACAGGCATCTAGAAATCATCGATGAAACCCATGTTCTTCTATCTTGGTCTTGGCGATGGTGTCTATGGTGTGCTAACGACCCAAGTCTTATTATCATTCCTTTCTAAAACTGATGATTGTGTTGTACCGGTACTATGTTATGATGAATTGTGAATGTAAAATAATGTATTAGGAGATTGATTCACCCAAATGATGTCTCCCTTGTTTGGGGTGCATGTAATGTTGTTGAGGAGTATGTAACCCAAAGGAGGATTGACCACTGTGATAAAATTGATGTCGTGCATGGGGGGAGTGTGCTTTGTAGAAACCAAGGCACATGCAAACAAAGTGGATAGGAAATAAGTGTTAGTAAAATAAAATACAATCACACATGTATAAGATAATATGTAAGATACGAAGATAATATGTAAGCTCAAATGCAAGCAGAAAATATGTATACCACAAAACACACATTGTGAATGTGGGACATCACTCACGATTTCACAATACAATCAAGGATGATGAAGCCAAAAGTAGATAGTGTGCACACAAGAAAATGGAAAAATCCCGTAAAAAATGGCATACAAAGAGAAAAAAATGAAAAGTGTCAAAGAACCATATAAGAAAATAAACCTGCAAAGAAAATTTTGCACATGAAGCACCCGTTAGCATGTTAGGAAGATAAAAATTATGTCAAAGCGTGTATAATCTAATAAAGTAATGTGCTATGAAAAATTAAACAATATCAATTGTAGTGTATGAAAGTGGATGCCCCAGGAGCCATTGTGGGACTGGTATAAGGTACTACACCAAGAATCCATGTTGCATGTGTAAATTTTGTGATCACAACTAGAAAGGAAAGTGAACGTGCATATGTGTATTATAAATATAATAACATACAATATATCTATCTAGCATCTATAATAAATTGTGCATGTAAAATCATAAGTTCTTAAAATAAAATGGGACCGAGAGGGGGTGAATAATTCCTACAATGATTTTACTTTCATTTACCAAGCCATACATTCATCAATTAGATTTTCCGTACAACATTCATAACCATTTGTGCTTATTAAGATATGTAACATCAATCAAAGGAGAAAGAAATAAAGTACTCAACATAAGAAAACCATATGTAAGTGGAAAACCATTGTTCGAACAAAACCCATGAAACATTGCTTATATTACATAAATAAAATATTTTTAGTGAAGCACCAACTTCACAAGGAGCACCAACCCTTGATTTAGTGAGGAACCAAGCCCATAAAGAGCACCAACCCTACAAAGATCACCAATTGCACAAAGAGGTTACAACCCCCTAAAATTACCAAGCATCAACTCAACCACCTGAAGATTTTTTATCTCTAATATTTCTTCTGCCAAAACTTATGGATATCACATATTCATCTCACAAACCAAGCTCAAATACTAGGTCTTCAATCTCTCATAATCTTACTCTTTCTTCACTTGTCTTTTCTCTAATCTCTTTCTCTATTCTCTTCAACCAGTATTCAAATTTTCATTCTCTTTCTCAACCTTGAAATCATTCACAAATACCTTCAAATAAATCTCCTCTAGGTCACACACCTTCCCTTAAATAGCATTAGTTCAAAAATGAACTCAAAACATCACTTTTATACATTTTTCAATCATCCAACCTAAATTAGGTTAGTCATACACATTTTATTCTACCAATGCATCATTAAAAATTCCCATAAATTTTTCATAACAGATACAAGTGACCCATAAGGATCGGTCTAACAAAAAAACACTTCTTCCATGCACCAAAAATCACCAAAACCCATGCATTGGAATGCAAAAATCCCCTCATTCCAAAATCATGCTTATTCAAGCTCCCATATTCATCAAAAATGAGTAATACATCATTTAAAAATCAACCATGGTCACAATTTTCATTAACCAATCAGATTATTTCATTTAATGGGCCCAGTAGCTCATTTACCTTCTCAAAACAGTTGTTTCCTACACCCTTCAGGACCCTGAAAACTTCTTTAGGCCACTATATCACTTCAAAACATCCAAAATATGTCATGTAACAACATGATGGAAATCATAGAGCATGTAAAACACTTCTAAGAAATTTATAAGTCTTTAAAATCTCACCTTCTCAAACCACAGTCACTTTTGTCTTCACTAAAACAAACTGCCCAAAAAGTTGTTTTCAAATATCAGCTAATAAAAACATTTATAGGAACAATAAATACCTATAAATGGATTCATTGGATTCCAAATTCATCCCTCTTCACATTCCAGGTGATATAAATCATCACCTAATCCATATCATTCTTCAAACAACTCAAAACTTCCAACATATCTTGTCCTGTCATGTCTGTACTAGCAAAAATATTACTATCCAAAAATGGACCTAGAAACCTAAGAAAAACACATAATCATGAGGTAAAAATTATATTAATGGAATTGAATCCTCTTTCCAACAAAATTTTAAACACCTCCTAATTCTACCTTTAGCTCAATTCATGCCCATTTTGTTAAAGACTGCTCTTTATTGCCTCAAAACTTCCCTTTCACCAATCAACATGAATATGATACACTTTACAAATTTTCATCATCACCATGACCTAAAACCTCCATGGAAATCTATAAAAACTTCCAAGCTTTCATAAATGGTAATTTATTCATTACCTCATTTGGAAAACTTTTCCACAAACTAGAACTCTTCAGAAACTTGCATTTTTAGGTGGGGCCCACATATTATCACATGCTCTATCATACATTTATGGAAATATGGAAGATTCCTCTATAACATCCAATCATAACTTTTTATGAACTAATAAAAATTGTGCTGATATACTCTTTTTTTGCAAGTTGCTCCTAGCTAGGGTTTAATAAGGGTTTCAAACCAATTTACCTTCTTAATGATCGTTCATAAAAATGTGAAGATCAAACCACCTAAATATATTTTTGAAAGCTTCATAACTGACCTATGAAGCTATGAAAAAGAGCTCAGGTCCCCATGTAAAGCATAAAATTCACAACAAGCATCAAAAGGTCTAACTTTGCTTTAAAAACACATTGAAACTTACTTGGTTTCACCAAAACTTGCATAACTTCAAATTTCTTCAATATTTTGACCTGAACTTAGCATGAAGCACCATGAAAACATACTTTCACTACTCAAAATCACCACATAGACCAAATACATCTCAAAATCTCCAGCCATAGTGGCTTACCTTTTCTTACTTGCATGTTTCTCACTTGTAGCTTCCCAAGGATCTCATAGAAGAACCGAATCACTAAGTACTGACCTAAAACTCACCATCCACCTTAGGTAAAGTACCACCATGTTGTAATCATGCTTTAAAAAAATTATTTGGTCCAAATATCACATCTCTACCTTGTTTTGTTTACTCCATGGCTAGAAACAAGCCTCGGAATGACCTAACTCAACCATGAAACCGCATGACCTAGCCATATAGACCCATAAATATATTTAAAACACCACATGAACTATTAATTACATCATGACAACAGCCAATCACTTCACAAGATCTCATACAATGACTTATCTTACTCAACCATGCACCAGGACAACATGACAACTCACCAAACCACTCAATCAACATGCTTAGCACCCTGAATAACACCATATGGGGACTCATACTAAATCATGACACCTTTCTCCATTAGTGGGGTTTGACATCAATGAAAACACAACCACCCAATGGACAACAATCTGCCCCTTTGTCATTGATGACAACCATCATTTAGAAACATTTATGGTAGCTAACATGATCAACACCTACATGACCTCATTTCCATGTTTCTGATGCTTCTCTCTAGATTTTCCATCAATGAAAAAGGATACATTGACTCTATTACATGTAAAATGAAAAAAAAATGACCATACAATGACAACAATAAACAAATTTGACTTATTTTCTCAAATATCTCCCAGGAACTGAAATATCCTTCTTTTGACTTCAACAACAGTTAAACTGATCCTGTGGACATGATATGAGCCGTAAAATTTCTCCCCTTGAACCAATACACCTCTTTTTCCATTTAATCATGTTTTACAAGCTTCTTTTGGTATATATCATGCTTAAGACTACAAAAATTCCTCGAAACACATCATGACACATTCTAGGACCATTTTTCCTCAACATCATCTTCGGTATATTTTATTCAAACTTATTCAAGCTATAACCTTGTCTTAAGCATGTAAATAAATCTCTAAGACCTCCCCTTGGAACCATGCAATACATACCTAATTGAACAAGCAAAAATATTGACGCTTACCTTGTTTTCATGCCTCGAGGAGAATCAATCACTATGCCACTATCCTAAAGAGCATTTTTAGAGTTCTTAGACATATATATCTCACTTTCTATACTATTCTACCTACAAGCATCCAATCCACTACCTTTCCACTCTTATTCACACCTTATGCCCTCTAGGAGAGTTCAAAAAGATCTCATTTCCAAAGTACATTCATACACACATGAATAACTTCATTTTCTTCCTACCATAGTATTTGGAGCTGTTTTTACTTTTAATGCTCTTTCACAGTTTTAAAAACTTTATAAGAGTCATCATATCTACACAATGAACCTTTACCTTGACTTGCAACTTCATACTCGTCAAACACTTTTGTCAACCATCTCATGTACCTTGAAGATACCTTTTAAGCTTTTATGGCATCTTTTCATCTTTCTCAAACCATAAATTTACCTCTAATAAATTCACAAGATTTGATGACACACTAAGATCCTTCACACCTAGTTCACTTCCTTTCATGTTAGAATTTGAAGTCTGTGTAGCAAAGTACTCAACTTCTTGACACCTTCATAGTCCTACAGGTTCATTGGTTTTTCTAATAAGTGAAAAATATTAAGCAATTACAAAAAGGATCAAAAGGAAAATATTCTTCTATAGTATTGTTAATGTTTTAATCTACCTTAAGAAACAGATGTTGAAAGTAATCAAATATTTTTTTTGAAAATCCTTTGTATGGGTATTCTCAGAATGTAAATTGAAAATTCCGAAGTCCCGAAATCTGAAATTTCAGACTTGGATTTCAAATATTTTCTCTTTCAGAGTTTAATGGTGTGAGTTTGAAATTGTGTTTTCAAATTTATGAAGTTCGAAACCCCAAAAGTCCAAGATTTAAGACTTTCGAGCTTTCGGGATTTGGAGCTTTTACTTATAATTAGGAATTTTTAAAACCTGGAGTTCTAAATTTGAAACCTCGAAAGTCCAAAATTTTGGACTTTCGGGCTTTCAAGTTTTGGAAATTTTTGTCACAATTTTGGTTAAATCCCTTTTAGACTTTTGAAGTCTGAAATTCTAAAATTTTGGACTTTCGGGCTTTCAGTTTTGAAATTCTCTAGGTCATTTTTGAGGTTTTCACTTTCGGACTTCCAAATTCCAAAAGTCTGAAATTTTAGACTGTTGGGCTTTTAGGTTTTAGAGATTTTAATTGTCAATTCACTTTTTCATCTCTAAAGTCTGTAACCCCGAAATTACAAAATTTTAATTTCAAGCTTTCGGGTTTCAAACTTTCGAGAGTCCTTCATGTAATTAATTTTTCACCAACCTCCGTACGGATCAGAATTTCACCATTAATATCAAGTTTTTCTATTTAAACTCACTTTTTACTTGTCATTTTCACCTATCACTTTTCTCTGACATTTCATTTTCTTGTACTTTTCAATGTCATTTTCGAGGTATTTTAACTTGGTTATTTTCCTTTTGGTTTAAGATATTTTATTTTTATTTCCTCTTTGTTTGTTTTCTTTTGTTCCTCCTCTGTGTACCTCTTGAAATGAAAAACTCATTTCCCACCATGTTTCTACATTTGAGTTTCCACAAGAATTCAGAGTTTTAAGGGATCTTCTCAAGTTTTCCATTTCTCCCTCTCAACACTTTTTGGGATTTGGAGATTAGCATTGTTTGGAAATTTTTCTTCTCAAATTTTGGAGACTTGTGGTGCATTATTGTTTCGGAGCTCTTGTTTTCAGCATTTCAGATGTCACCATTTTGGAGGATTTTTTTTTTGGAGATTTTTAGTTATTGGGAACCATGCAGCTTCGGAAATTTGGAACTTCTTTTTTCAGAACTTCAGATATTTTCTTTTTTGGGTTTTTGGAGGTCGAGATTTCAGAAGTTAGGTTTTTAGAAATTCGTAATTCTCTATTTGAAGGTTTTCACTTGTGATTCTTGATTCAATTTTTGGAAGTTGATAATTTACGGGATTTTAGGACCTATCTTTTGGAGTATTACACTTCAGGTTTTCAGACTTCTATTTTTATGGACTTTTCAACTTCATATTTCAAGTTTCTCCTCACTTATGCCTATCTTCTGACTTGGGGAATATAGGAGACACCGAACTAGGGAAGATTGATTTTCTAGATTTCTGGGAAAGAGTAAAGGCTCCAAACAAGAAACCATGGATGTAAGCCATCTACGATAGTGGGCTTGTCCTTACTACCAGTTTTCCCACATCCATGCATTACTCGGAGTTCATTTTAGCCATGGAATCCCACTTTGACAAAGGATCTATGTCGGTCAAATATGATGATGATAAGGTGGTAATCCATTTGGACCCAGACTTCTTCGAAGATCTGCTCAAACTTCTTGACGTTGAAGATTACACCACAATTTTTCTAGAGTCGAAAGTGGAGCATTGGGACAAGGAAGAAGAATTGTGCACAAAGGTCATTATGAAAAACTATCTACCCAAGAAATTTTCTAAATTACCAAATACCATGCATCATTCATATTTTATTCAGGAGGTCAGTGACCTTATTGTGCTACTAAGCAAAATTTCAGGTCTTCCCTCTGCAAAGGAATTCTAGGAATGGATGTTTTTGTACATCACTAACATCAAGAAAAATAAGGAATTTATCCAATGGGGGGAGCATATTAGTAGCTCCATTTTCTATTAGTTGAGTAAGGTGTGACCACAATTTCTTCTATATGACATCCTTTTTGGTTTATGCTATCACTGCTATGGGAGAGTTCACCAAGTTGAATACTAAAGGTATTCAAAGTACCTCCCAAATCTATTATTTCTATCCTCATCTCACACTGAATGAGGGGAGCAAGCATTTTCGTAGGGTCAACGATGCCTTCTTTACGGTTATCCTCTACGGTTTTGATAAGGAGTTATACAATCGAAGGATTTCTAATGAAGCCTTCAAAGAAGTGCGTGAGTGGGGAGCCATCTATTTACAGTTCCCCACATTTACTTACATTCAGATTCCAGGCTTTGTAGGTGCTCCCAGAAAATTTCCAAGATGTCCTACTGATAAATGGGTTCTCCTTGAATTGGTTTGACATTTTTGGATTATCATCAAATTTTGAACAAATGCCATGAATCGGGAATGCAATTCCCTATTTACATTGGTAGATTTACTTGCCCAAATATTCATAAGGAAAAAAAATGGATGCAAAAATGGAATAAGTAACCTCGCGAACCTTTCACCCATGGACCAACTTCAATTATTGGGGAAAATTCGGTGAAACAGTTGGTTTAGAGCCCATGTGCCCCAATTGGAGGATATATGGATTCATTTTCAAGATGAATACATCATCCAACAAAGGTATTATGAGAGGTTGAACTTTAATGAAATTTGGCAGTTTGGTATAGTTGATGTCCCAAAATACATGCAATATAATGATGAGGTTTTGGATGTGGAATGAAAAATGATAATATCGCTAATCAACCATTTCCATGGATTGATTGGTATGTAGAGGAATGATGCAATACAAAGGAGAGGGCGGGGCCCATTTTGCAGAGAACTTACAATTGGTTGGTTACCTTGGGAATCTCACCCAAGGGAGTAGAGAAACCTACAAATATAGAGGCCCCACCAACCATAAGCCAATCAACACCCACAAAGAAGAAAATGTCGACCCAAAAAACCCATATAGTTCCAAAAATATTTCATTTGTTGTTGGTGGCTCATCTCTCTCTAAGGCTTTTATTTCCAAGGCCATGTCTCCTGCAAAGCACCTGTGATAGAAGTGGTTGAAGTCAGTGACTCTCCTAGTATCTCACAAGATCCATCATCTTTTCCTTCTCTTCCATTATCACTTCCAATATTAGTTCCTTCCCATCTCCTTCTATGGCCCATGTATTCTCATCTCTTCAAGTTCTCTCACCTAGAGAAACCATCGGGTCACCCATTTCTTCTACACTTCCATTTCCTTTTGTATCATTCTCTATCCTTCTATCAACTCCTATGGATGTCCTTACATCCACCCCATCCATCATTGCCACTTCTACCAAAATACCAACTAATGTTTCTAGTGCTCTTGTCATGACTAATGTTTCAGGTATCGATCTACTATTCCATCTTCATCAGCATTAGCCATCCCAGAATGGTTATTTAGGAAGACTCCAAAGCAGAAGAAGAAGGTGCCTCTAGGAGATGTTATAGATCTCAGTATATTGGAACATATGCCCAAAAGATAGGCCAAGAGGCCAAGGAATATTTCGAGTCTGACAATGAATCCATCTGGGGAGTGAATTGTAGAGGTTGCTACTCCCATTGAGGGAAAAACTAAGGAAACAATTACAGTGAAATATTATCAGATCTCTATATTTTCATTGGGAAAAGATACTCACGAGAGATTCAAAACTATGTGCACACTGCTCCTGGGGATCTTATGAAAAAACATGACAAGGATAAGGCTACAAAAGATGAGCTCCAACTCAAGGTCGAACAACTCACTGCATTGCTAAGGAAAGTAACCCAGCGTAATCCATCTATTAAAGTCTCAACTACTATGGCTATGACAGTTTCGTCTACCATCGACGACATTTCTTATCATGAGATCAAAAATCTAGGCTAGAAAGGGAGATCAGTAAATGGATGGATGGAATGAATTTTGCATGAAGCTGATCCTTTAATCAAAGAAGTTGTCGGGATATACAATGATTTGTAGGATGGGAGAACTACTATTTGTAAAATGGATGAAGCATTTTCTAAGGATAATAACAACTTGAATTTGAATCTGGAAACATGGAGTGAAATAAGAGAAGTAGACCCATACTTGCTCCTTCAAGAAGAGGTGATCGATGATGCCTCAAAGTTATTTGAATATCAAAAGGCCATGGAATTTTGGTGCCAAGTGTTGCAATATTTAATTAAGAAATTGGATGATAAATGAATGGAGATCACAAATTCCTGAATGATATCTTAGAAGAGTTTGATGTTGCTAATTGTAAATTTTTCAATGAAAACATCAACGCTCTCCCAGAGGATCAAATTAAGGAAAATTTCAAGGATTTGGTGAAGCGTGATGATGAGGTCACCAAAACTTTCAATAGTGACTCCATTGACCAATTGGTCTTGTGCCAAAATTTCATAGGGAGGATGAAGAAATTTGTGAGTAAACTTTGAAGAGTTTCAACCAAGATCACAAAAGAGATCGAGACAACGAGATGTTGTGAATCACTATGCATGTGGGCCTGGAGATGAAGAAATTTAGGGGATTATCAATCACTTCATCGAGTATAAACATCATATGGATGTGTGGGAAGGTGAACAACAAAAACATACGAAAGAGGAAGGTGTACTTGAATAAGGCCAAAGATGAGTGGCCATGAAATGACATATCCAAGCTCTGGATGGTCAAAGTTGTAGGGTTGAGTGAGTCAACCCCTTGCAAAAAAATTGCTATTTTTCATGGGAGCATGTTCCCTTAATTTAATGACATTTCTATTTTTATTAAAATGTTAGTTAAGGGCCCAGATTATAATGCTTCATTCTAAGAACTTATAAATAGTTGAATACATGAAGTATTGAGAGAGAACATAAGATACAAATCATTTTGGTGTGAAGTTACTCTTCAATATTGGAAGAGTGCTTTAGATATTTATAAAACCTTTTAATTATATCCATAGTTATACCTTTCCATTAGAAATTTTATTTATTTTTTTGGATGGTTAATCAATGCTAAATTTTTGAATGTATGGTTCCTTAGTGTGTGTGGTTAGCTTACCTTTATTTCGGGTTATCTATTTCATGGTATGAGGGAATAATGTGATTATCTTTTATGTCAGTTGTGAAAATCTTATTTTCCTTCTGTTGTTAAAGTTGTATTATCATTATTCATAGTTGCTAAAATAGATGGTTGAGATGTGCATGTGTTCTTTCCTCATGATAAATTAATTATGTGTTGAATCAAATTTGATCTATCCTTTATGTATGCTAAATTTTAATGAAGGAACATACACCCTAGTTTGTGGTATTTTATACCCTTTCCAAGTTGCAATAGGTGAAGGTGGATAATGATGCAAGCATCCTACCCACATTCACCATTATAGATATTAAACATACCTTTATTTGGTGTGTCACTATCCTTAGTATAGTTTCATTTCTACACAATATCTTTCCTTAAAAATCATGAAGATGTTAGCCTAGGATTAGATAGTCATTTTATTACACTAGGAGTAGTATAGCACTTAGTTTAGGAAGAGGAAGTCATCCTTCTCTATAGGTTCACCTCAATCCCAAGTCCCACATCTTGAGAGGTGATCCAATGTGTCTCAATCACACAAAACGTCCTAACAACATTACGGCCATTTGAGGGTGGAGTGATTTGGTGACAAGAATTTTTGGCATGCCCAGTGGGACGAGTTGGTACTTCTCTTCTCATTAGCACAAATCAAAGTACCAGCGACTCTATATCTCTAGATTCCAAATATCAGTGCATTCACTTATGTGAAGAATTCAAACGATAGCTTCTTCAAATTATGGACATTATCGTATATCAACCTTTCGTGTCTCCTCCCAAGAGAAGAAGCAAAAGTGTTTTAACTCCATCAGCTACAGCTTTATCTCGTAGAGGTCATTCAACTCCTCCATACAAAAGGTTTCCTCCATCAAGGAACAATCAACCTCTTGTTACTATGGCATGGAACTAAGTTTTCCCCCTTTCAATGCAATCAGTCCACTTTTGTTGGCTCAACGTGACCCTATACCTATTACGGCACTCAAAAGTTTATCCTTTTACACAGGATAAACTCATGTTACTCCAGTAGAACACATTCTTGATGTAGCCAACATCTGTGCAGTACATAACATCACAGAGGATAATGTTGTTGTCAAACTTCTAGCCACTTCCTTCAAGGGGAAATCACTTCAATGGTTTCGAGGGTTACGTATTAGCAGCATAACCACTTGGGACGAGTTAGGAGAGAAGCTCTACAAATAGTTTGAAGATAAGAGTGATCACCTATCACTCTTAGAACAACTCACCACCATAAAGAGAGCTCCTAGAGTACATGAGTGATTTCAACTTCCGATTTCATAGGACTTGGAATAGGATTCTAGCACTCATTAAGCCCTCTCCAAATAATGCATTTTTGTACTATTTGTGAGCTTTGAATAGTGATGTAGTAGTTATGATTCAATCCATGGGGGAATACATTACCTGATGCTTATGACATAGCCATAAATGTGGAAAATTCTTTGATTCAGCTGGAAAGATAGCTCCCCGACCACCCATGCCATTTTCTCTAGATCTTACAAATAATCATCCTATCATTACACCTATCTAGCATCTCCTAATCATCCAACTCAATTTGTCCCGACCTCTTCAACTAATTTATTTGAAGTCAAATCACTTTTGCAAATCTTCATAAATGAGCTTGTAGTGATGAAAAGGTAGCATTCCCAATATGCTTGATCATTCCAATCCCAATATCAAGAAAATCATCCTCCTTTTCAAGGAAATAATCAGGCCCAGAACTAGGTTACTAGCCAAGTAGCAAGCATGAAGCCTTTGAAATTCCGAACCCTTCTATTACCAGTTCATCCAAAGCCATAGTACCAGTCCAAAATAACCTCATTCAAGATTATGAGTGGTGCTATCCTTGTTCTCAGCCTCACAACCAAAATCTTTTCCCAAACAAAGTTCGAGTCAGGCCCTTATGGTCCAAAGCATATCCACTCCACCTGAATCATCTCGTCGACCATCCACTCACAAAAGTCAAGACCAACCTTCTAATGAAACTACACTACTAAATTGGCAAACAAAATACTTTTGTGGTTTGAATATTGATGCCTCCACTATAGCATCCAACACACATTCCAAGAAGAGGGAAATAGACCCACAATCTTCCAAAACTGATCAAGAATCTATTTCTCAGTCCCCAACACAAATATCAGATGATAAAGGCATGGGAAATAAATCACCGAAAGTATCCATGGATCAGTCTACAATGAATAATGGGACTTCAAGCATCATAATTCCCAATAGTCATTTTCTAAAAGAAGGATTTAATGCCCCAAAATGTATTAGCAAAGTGGGGGTAATTTTAGATTCATCATTATGGAGAAAACAAAGAAAACCAATTTGAGTGTCACGGTGTGGGATGCGCTCTCAATCCCATCTCAGAGGAACCTGTTATGGGAGGCTTTGAACAGCTCTGACACTACCAACAGATCATCAGGTCAAGAAGTAGTAGTGGTAACCAACCTGTGCCAACCCAAAACAAAAGTGTTGTCTAAATCTAGCAAGCCTCCACCATTCTATATCTTGTTGATTATCGATGATCATTTGATGCACAATTGTATGATCGATTCTTGGAGCTAGTAGTTCCATAATGCCCAAATAGATTGCAAATGTATTAGAATTCCATATACTCTAATGTTAAGAGGAGTTGTTCGGTTAGGCAGATCTTGTAGTCCAAAATGTGGGGGTCATTAACGGGTTTTAGTTTACTATCCATGCCTCGTCTCTAGCTTGACATCCACACAAGACACATCTGTTATTGATCTCCTCTACTTTTTCCATTTTATTATCATGGGATTTCACCGCCAAGATGGGTATTTATTTGTTGTCGACTAGTCACATATGATTCTTAGAACTTGGTATGGTACAAAGGTGACTATAAGAGCTAAACCCATTTGTCATAATCATGTGGAACCATACACTACTAAACCCATAAATGGGAATCATGCCATTGGTGATCCAGATGAGGAGGACATAGATCACGAGCCAACTACTCTCACGGAAGAAGTTCCTAACATAGTGCTTGACGAAGTAAGTATTAATCACCAATATGATCCCTATGCTGATTTATTAGTAGATGAAGAATCAGGTTTGCTACTCCTAGAAGAAATAGGATTGGGGACATACTACATTCATGAAGAAAATACAAGTCATACCTCAACTTGTTAAGGCATCAAGTGATATAAAAGGACTGTGGCAAATGTTCTTCAATGGCTCACGAAGTAAAAATGGATCTAGTGCAGGGGTCATGTTGATTTCTCTAGAAGGAGACAAATATTTCTCTTCCTTTCGATTGTAGTTTAGCTGTACTAATAATGTTGCCGAATATGAGGCTCTCATACAAGGAATTCAGCTAGCCCGAAGAAGAGGAATCCAAACCTTGACCATCTTTGGTGATAGTGAATTGGTTGTACACCAAGTCACAGCCTGTAGTGCATCAAAAAATGATCTACTAAGATCATATAAGAATCAGGTTTGGGACCTGATAGAAGATTTTGAAGCTTTTGGAATTCATGCAATTCCTAGAAATCAAAATCAAGATGTTGGTAGGCTAGCTACTATTGTCTCCCAGTATGATGTACCTATAAACATCATGAAAGAAGAGTATGATATGGTCAAAATGGTGATCCATCCCACAGTACCAGATAATGTAAGTAGATGGAAGGTGTTTGATAGTGATCAACAGATTGTTCTCTTCCTATAGCAAGAAGCATAGTTTTCTGCCAAACATCAAGATAAACTCCAAAACTCTTACGGTGATCAAATTATACAACTGAAAGGAAATAAGCTACTAAAAGGATTGGTTACATTGGAATCTATCTTGAATTCAGATGATCAAGCCAACTGACAGAGAATTAATATGGTAGTCAAGGAAGAGGATTTTGAAGAGGTCAAGGTGGCAAGTGAAAAATTTAAAAATTTGGTAAGGTATGCACTACTTAAGAAAAGAAATATTTCATTAAACTATGTCAAGGATATCATGATATTTTCACATGTAGTTATAAATATATGTGTGGTTTCGATCCTAGTTTAGCTCAACATACCATTCAAAGCTCTAAGTAAGTTAATAAAAAGCAGAGGACAATCAACCTTAAAATTGAGCCGCTAATGAGGAAAGAGCTAACCAAGCTTATCGAGGCTTGCATAATTTTTCCCATCAAACATTCCTCATGGGTAGCCAATCTGTGCCCTGTAAGGAAAAAAAAATAGAGAGATTCATTATGCATGGACTTGTGGATTTGAACCGTACCTCATTGAAGGATCATTACCCTCTTCTATCAATGGAGAAAATCCTCCAAATAGTGGCAGGGGATCAAAGGTTTTATTTTCTTGATGGATATTCAGGTATAATTAGATTGTGGTCTAGGAATCGATCAATTCAAAATGGATTTCACTACTAAGTGGGGCACATACGCTTATAACAAGATGCCATTTGGGTTGTCCAATGTAGGGGATACCTTCAAAAGAGCCATGGATATGGAATTTAAAGGACTAATCAATGATATTATCTTGGTTTACCTTGACGACATAATTGTCTATTCCAAGCACATTGAAGATCATATCACACATCTAAGAAATTTTTTTCAAAGATGTAGAGAATTTGGGGTCTCATTGAACCCTAAGAAGTGCATTTTCATAGTTCAAGAAGGAAAATTGTTGGGACATATTGTTTCAGTGTAAGGACTATCTATTGATCTAGCTAGGATCCATTCCATTATGTCCTTATCTCTTCTAAGTCACAAGAAAGGTCTCCAAAGTTTCCTGGGAACCATAAATTTTTGCATGGAGATTCATTCCTCAATTTGCAACATTGGCTAAACCACTCACAACCATGCTGAAAAAGAACATTCCATTCTCATGGAAAAAAGATGGGAGGGAGAGTTTTGAGGCTATCAAAATGGCCATTTCCCAAGCTCCCACACTGGTAAACCCTAGGTTTGACAAAGATTTCATTCTCTATGCTTTCACGGGTCAGGAAAGTATTTCGGGATTCTCACCCAGAAAAATGACAATCTAATGGAACAACCAATTGCCTTCTTTAGTCATTCTCTCAAAGAATATGAGCTCAAGTATTCCTTCATTGAAAAATAGGTCTTTGTAGTCATTCAAGCTCTGAAGAAGTTCAGGCACATGTTGTCCAACAACAAAGTACACTTGATGGTTTCTCATCCTAGCGTCAAGGATTTTTTGTTGAACAAAGAAATGAATGAAAAATGTGTAGGTTGGATCACAAAAGTAATGGAGTATGACATACACATTAAAGTCACTAAACTTTTCAGGGGTAAAGGGTTATGCCAGTAGTTAGTTGTAGACATGGAGACCAAGGATGTGGAAGATGTTATGCTCCTAAACATCAATGAAGGTGACTGTCAAGTTGATTGGTTAACAAAGATGTAAAATTTCCTCCTCTTAGGGGCATATCCTTCAAAAATGGATAAAGTCTAGAGATGCAGTTTTCATCTCAGACTATTCCATACATCCTGATCAATAATGTTCTTTTCCATAAAGACTTGAATGGTGTGCTTCTGCGCTGCATAAAACCAGAGCAAGTGAATAAAATTTTAGAAGAATTTCACAATGGTTTATCTAGGGAAATTACTCTGCTCAAACAACCACTACTAAAATTATGCGAGTTGGTTATTATTAACCATATTTTTCAAGGAAATGTAAGGAATGTGCCTTTTTTACGTGTAAAAATGTAAACCGATAGGCCTCCCCGCACCCTATTCGGTAGATCAACCTTTTGTTCAATGGGGGTTGGATTTTATCAAGATGATTAACCCTCCTTCCAGTGATGGACATAAATGGGTTCTTACCGCAATGGATTATTTCACTCGATGGACAAGAGGCGGTGGCTTTAAAAGAAAGTAATGAAAAGGTAGTCCTTGATTTCCTAGAAAATATAATGACGAGGTTTGGAGTTCCATTTACTGTCATCTCTGATAATGTAATGGATTTCCTTGGTTTAAAGTTAAGTGAGTGGGAAGTTACAAACGGGGTCTATCTCAAGACTTCATCCAATTACTATCCATAGGGAAATGGGTTGGCTAAATCTAGTAACAAGAATCTCATAAGGATCATCAAACAAATGATGGAAGCTAACAAAAGGACCTGGCATACACAACTTAAGACTACCTTATGGGCGGATCGAATCACACCTAAAAAGGCCATTGGAAACTCACCTTTTATGCTGGTATACTGGGAGGGAGGAAAAGCTTCCGATCTCCTTGGAATTACCTTCTTTGGAATTGGCTCATCAACTTGAAGTTATGGAAAATGGCTCCTTAACAATGAGGTTTTTGAACTCATGGAATTGGAGGAAGTTTGAGAAAAGGCTATGAAAACTTTAAGCCAACATTAGGCTCAAGTTAAGAAATCCTTTGACAAGAAATATTCTGATAGGCATTTTCAAAAAGGAGACTTGGTTCTCAAATGGGACAAAGACAGAGCCAAACGGGGGGCATGCTAAGTTTGACGCTCTCTAGAGTGGACCGTATATTATCTCTAGTTGCAAAGAGGTGAATTCATTTCATCTAGCCAGACTCAATGGAGAAGAACTACCCATTCACGTGAATGGGATACATCTCAAGGCTTGCTTTTGAGAATGTCTCGCCCTTGTACAATGTTCTTTTTTATTTTATTCTAAGTGCTTTACACATCTTTTGTTTTCTTTTTCATTTCTTTTTTGTTTTTTGTTTTATTTTATTTGTTTATGACTCCTTTTTCCAATGATTTGCTTAAGGCTACTGGTCTAAAAGCTTAGTAGGAAAGCATTCCTTGGAGGTTGCCAAAAATGTTAAAATTTTAATCTACCTTGAGAAAATCATACATTAACATTTTGTGTGTCAAAAGTAATTAGACATTTTTTTGAGAAAATCCTTTATATGGGTATTTTGTAATGTAAATTTAAAATTCTCCAAGTCTCAAAATCAAGAATTTTGGACTTCAGATTTAAGAGATTTTCTCTTTCGAATTTTAATGGCATGAGTTTGAAATTGTGTTTTCAAATTTCAAGTCTGAAACCCCGAAATTTTGATATTTTAGACTTTAAGGATTTTGGGGTTTAGAGTTTTTACTTATAATTGGCAATTTTTAAACCCAGAGTTCTGAAGTTTGAAACACCAAAAGTCTGAAATTTCATATTTTTAGGATTTTGGGTTTCAGAACTTTTGGTCACACTTTTAGTTAAATCCCTTTCGGACTTCCAAAGTCTGAAAGTCTAAAATTTTGGACCTTTGGGCTTTCGAGTTTTGAAATTCTCTAGGTCATTTTTGAGGTTTTCACTTTTGAACTTCCGAAGTCTAAAAGTCTGAAAGCTAAAAATTTTAGACTTTTGGACTTTTGGGTTTCAGAGCTTTTCATTTCCAATTCACATTTTTCATCTCCCAATCTCTAAAATCCGAAACCCCGAAATTCTGAAATTTTAGAATTTGGGATTTCGGTTTCAAACTTTCGAGTCCTTCATACAATTAATTTTTCAAGTAACCTCTATATGAATTGGAATTTCACCATCAATATTGGGTTTTTCTATTTAAAATCACTTTTTACTTGTCATTTTCACCTGTCACTTTTCTCTGACATTTCGTTTCCTTGTACTTTTCGATGTCATTTTCAAGGTATTTTAACTTGGTTATTTTCCTTTTGGTTTAAGATATTTTATTTTTTATTTCCTCTTTGTTTGTTTTATTTTGTTCCTCCTCTATGTACCTCTTGAAATGACAAAATCATTTCCCACCATGTTTCTACATTTGTGTTTCCACAGGCATTTAGATTTTTTAGGGATCTTCTCGAGTTTTCCATTTCTCCCTCTCAAGCACTTTTCAAGATTTGGAGATAAGCATTGTTTGGAAAATTTTCTTCTCAAATTTTGTAGACTTAGCGGTGTGTCGCTATTTCAAAGCTCTTGTTTTCAGCATTTCAGAAGACACCATTTCGGAGGATTTTTACTTTTTAGATATTTTTAGTTATTGGGAACCGTGTAACTTTAGAACTTCAGAAATTTAGAACTTTTTTTTTCTGAACTATTTTTTTCGGAACTTTGGAGATTTTATTTTTAGGTTTTCAGAGGTTGGGCTTTCAGAAGTCAGGTTTTCAAAAATTCATACTTCTCTATTTCGGAGGGTTTCACTTTGAGATTCTTTAGTTCGGGTTTTCAAAAGTTGATAATTGTTGGGATTTCAGGACCTGTCTTTTGGAGTATTACACTTTGGGTTTTCAGACTTCTCTTGTTTAGGACTTTTGAACTTCAGATTTCAGGATTTAGAAAGTCATCAGGTTCTGAAATATAGAGCTTGATGTCTACTTCCACATCAAAGGGAAAAGAAAAGATGAAGTATTCATTTCTTGGAGTTGCTCCTCACTCCTTCCTGTCTTCCGACTTGGGAATATAGGAGACACCAATATAGGCAGATTGATTTTCCAGATTTCTGGGAAAGAGTAAAGGCTCCAAACAAGAAATCATGGATGTAATCCACCTACAATAGTGGGCTTATCTTTTCTGCCAATTTTCCCACATCCATGCATTTCCTGGAGTTTATTTTAGCCACGGAAGCCCACTTTGATGAAGGATCTATGTCATCAAAGATGATGATGATAAGGTGGTAATCTGTTTGGACCCAGACTTCTTCAAAGATCTGCTCAAACTTCCCGACATTGAAGATTACACCACAATTTCACCAGAGTCGGTAGTGGAGCATTGGGACAAGGAAGAAGAATTGTGCACAAAGGTCATGTTAAAAACTTATCTAGCAAAGAACTTCTCCAAATTACCAAAGACCATGCATTGGTCAAATTTTATTTAGGAGGTCAGTGGCCTTATTGTGCTACTAAGCACAATTTCATGTCTTCCTCTGCAAAGGAATTCTAGTAATGGATGTTCTTGTACATCGCTACCATTAAGAAAAATAAGGAATTTATCCGAAGGGGGAGAATATCAATAGCTCCATTTGCTATCAGTTGAGTAAGGTGCTGGCCACAAAGAGCTTCTATATGACATCCTTTCTGGTTTATGCTACCACTACTATAGGATATTTCACCGTGTTGAATGCTAAAGTTGTTCGAAGTACCTCCCAAATCTATGATTTCTATCCTCAAATCACACTGAATGAGGGGAGAAATCATTTTTCGTAGGTTCAATGATGAATTCTTTATAGTTATCCTCTACCATTTTGATAAGGAGTTATATAATCGAAGGATTTCTAATGAAGCATTCAAAGAAGTGCGTGAGTGGGGAGACATCTATTTAAAGTTCCCCACATTTACTTACATTCAGATTCTAGGCTTCATAGCTGTTCCTAGAAAATTTCCAAGATGTCCTACTGATAAATGGGTTCTCCTTGAATTGGTTTGACAATTTTTGGATTATCATCAAATTCAGAACAAATGCCACAAAGTGGGAATGTAATTCCCTATTTCAATTGGTAGATACACCTGCCTGAATATTCATAAGGCCAAAATGTGGATGTAGAAATGTCCAAAGTAAACTTGTGAACCTTTCATCCATAGACCAACTTTGATTATTGGGGTAAATTCAGTGAAACAGGTCAGTCTAGTTCCCATGTGCCCCAATTGGAGGATATATGGATTCATTTTTGGGATGAATACATCATCCAACAAAGGGATTATGAGAGGTTGACCTTGGATGAAGTTTAACAATTTGGTATAGCCGATGTCCCAAAATATATGCAAGATAATGATGAGGTTTTGGATGTGGCATATAAAAATGATAATATTGCCAATCAACCATTGCCATGGATTGATTGGTATGTAGAGGAATGTTGCAATACAAAGGAGAGGGTGGGGCCCATTCTGCAAAGAACTTACAGTTGGTTGGTTACCTTGGGAATCTCACCTAAGGGAGTAGAGAAACCTATAAATACAGAGGCCCCACCAACCATAATCCAATCAACACCCACAAAGGGGAAAAGGTCAACCCAAAAAACCCATATAGTTCCAAAAAATATTTCATTTGTTGTTGGTGGCTCATCTCTCTCCAAGGCTTCTATTTCTAAGGCCATGTCTCCTACAACACCTGTGACAAAAGTGGTTGAAGTTAGTGACTCTCCTAGTATCTCACAAGATCCATCATCTTTTCTTTCTCTTCCATTGTCACTTCCAATATCAGTTCCTTCCACCTCCACAATCATTTCTTCCTTCCCATCTCCTTCCATGGCCCAAGTATTCTCATCCCTTCCAGATTATCTCATTGGAGAAACCATTAGGTCCCCCATTTCTTCTACACTTCCATTTCCTTCCATCTCATTCCCTAACATTATTTTATCAACTCCTATGGCTATCCTTACATCAACCCCGTCCATCATTTCCACTTCTACTCAAATACCAACTAATGTTTTTAGTGTTGTTTTCATGACTAATGTTTTCGGTATTGGATCTACTATTCCATCTTCATTAGCATTAGCCATCCCAGAATGGATGTTTAAGAAGAATCCAAAGTAGAAGAAGAAGGTGCCTCTGGGAGATGTTATAGATCTCAATATATTGGAACATACACCCAAAAGATAGGCCAAGTGGCCAAGGACATTTTGAGTTAAACAATTAATCCAAATGGGGAGAAAATGGTAGAGGTTGCTACTCCCATTGAGAGAAAAACTAAGGAAACAATTACAATGGAATATTATCGGATCTCTATATTTTCATTGGGAAATACTCATGAGGGATCCAAATAAGATGTGCACACTACTCTTGGGGATCTGCTAGAAAAATATGACAAGGATAAGGCTACAAAAGATGAGCTCAAACTCAAGGTCAAACAGCTCACTACATTTCTAAGGAAAGTAACCCAACCTACTCCATCTACTGAAGTCTCAACTACTATGGCTATGACAGTTTCATCTACCATCGATGACATTTCTTATCATGAGATCAAAAGCTAGGCTAGAAAGGGAGATCAAGTAAATGGATGGATGGAATGAATTTTACATGAAGTTGATCCTTTAATCAAAGAAGCTGTCGGGATATATAATGATTTACAGGATGGGAGAACTACTATTTGTAAAATGGACAAAGCATTTTCTGAGGATAATAACAACTTGAATTTGAATCTGAAACATGGAGCGAAATAAGAGAAGTAGACCTAGACTTTCTCCTTCAAGAAGAGGTGATCGATGATGCCTCAAAGTTATTTAAATATCAAAAGGCCATGGAATTCCAGTGCCAAGTGTTGCAATATTTAATTAATAAATTACATGATAAATGAATGGAGATCATGATTCTCTGAATGATATCTCAAAAGAGTTTCATGTTGCTAATTGTAAATTTTTCAATGAAAACATTGATGCTCTCCTAGAGGATCAAATTAAGGAAAATTTCAAGGATTTGGTGAAGCATGATGATGAGGTCACCAAAAATTTTCACAGTGACTCCATTGACCGATTGGTCTTGTGCTATAATTTCTTAGGGAGGCTGAAGAAAGTTGTGATTAAACTTTGAAGAGTGCCAGCCAAGATTATAAAATAAATCGAGATAACGGATGTTGTGAATCACTATGTGTGTGGGCTTGGAGATGAAGAAATTTAGGGGATTATCAAGTGCTTCATTGAGTATAAGCATCGAATGGCTGCATGGGAAGGTGAACAAGAAACATGTAGAAGAGGAAGGCATAGCTGAATAAGACCAAAGCTAAGCGGCCATGAAAGGACAGATCCAAGTGTTGGTGCCATTTCTGAGCTTGCATAGTATGCCCTAATTTTTCATGTCCAATTTTTCTCAGAAACATTTTATTTCTCAAATTGGTGATTTGCAATTCAGCCCCTCTAGTTGAATGCTTCAAAAATGCTTGTAAACCTGTTGTTTTTCCTTGATTTAAGAGGAAAACCCATGTGTGCCCTTATTTGTGCCCTAAATTTTCCAAATCTACAGGCTCTACCATTTTCCTTTCTTGCCCGATCATGAAAAATCAAATTTGACCAATTCATACTCGTTTGTATTTGAAAATCTGGTCCCAAGGTCGAAAATAATGTCAAATCATCCTTCAGTTGAATTAAAATCAAGAAATTTGCAATCCTTGTTGAAAAATTTGATTTCTAGGGCATCTTTTAAATTTTCCACATTTTGACGGTTAGACGGGCATCTTTTGCCCATCAAACTCATCCTCTACATGCAAGGGCAACATGGCAGGTTCCTATTGGCCGAGGAGCAGCGGAAAATGTCTCTAACTTATCATTTTTGAAATTTTGGCAAAAGGGAAAATTTTGATCCGCGGCTCCGCCTTCTGCATTGAGGTGCCTACGTGGCACATTTTGATTGGCTAGAGGATTGGCGGGATTTCCTTAGGAAATTTTGCTTTCATTGTGCAAAATTTTCAAATTCAATTTTTGGCTCGAAGGCCCATAGTGAATAGGGAGAGGACACATGGCATGGAGGGCATACGGATGGCGAGGGACTTGGAGAATTTTTATGTTTTATGCTCAAAATGATAAAGTGAAATTTTGGCCCAAGGGCCCTCGGCCAATCCCTGGTGGACACGTGTCTAGGAAAGGATAGAATGGGGCAGTGGGTTTTCTATGACTTTGAAGTTTTTAAACTTCAAATGGTAAAAATCAAATTTTGGCCCGATACCCCGCAGCCAATGGGAAGAGGACATGTGTCTAAAAATTTGCAAAATGGAGGAAGGGGCCGAGGGAAGACTTGGTGATTTTTTCTTTGTTTTCTAAAGGTGACAATCAGATTATAGCCCCGCTCCAATTAGATGGAGACACGTGTCCAAAAGTTCAAAAGTCAAAATTTTGTGCGTGGCCCCGAAAAGGTGTAAATTTGAGGCTTGTGTGGGATCGCAGCCTTTGGAGGTAAAAGTAAAATTTTGTCTTTTTGGAAAAGGGAGATAAAGTGCAAATGAGAGGCATGCCTCCGTAGCCAACCCAAGGTGGACACGTGGCACATTTTAAAGTGTCAAAGGGTGGCACAGTCAACATTGAAATTTGTGAATTTGTGAAAAGGGTTTAAAGGAAGAAAGAGAAAGGTTGGACCCGTAGTGAATAGAAGATGGAAACGTGGCAAACTGGGGTGCGGGCCCATGGGAAAAATGTAATTTTTTTCCCAAAATCTAAAAAATGGAAAAATTAATAGAATTGGTCCACGTTTTCAATGGGACCCACCTTTGTACACGTGGCGGTCCTGCATAGTGCAAAGAAAAGTTGCAAAATTTTCCTAAATTTCAAAGGTCGCGAATGCATTTTTTTAGGGCATGGGCCCAATCTAGTCATGTTTTGACATGTGTCCCGCCTTATATAAAGGTTAAAAAGGTAATTTTGAGCTTATTTTGGATCTCATCTTCCATGTGGAGGGCTGACATTTAAAGTTGATACAAGATCAATGGCTACTATGCATTCATCTATTTTGGCTGCCATGGGAGTTCCAAGAAGCTTGGAAATCAAGTTTTTGCATCAAATTTCATCGAACCTTATATGATTTTGGGTCGTCTTGGCCTTCTAAGAACATTGGAAACATTTTTATGACCTAATTCGTCGATCTATGGTGTTTTGATGTAATTTTGGCTTGGGCCCATCAAAAAACATAAAATTCAGATCTGGAAATTACAGAGGTAAAATTGAAAAGAGAAAAAGGTAAAAAATGATGAATGAAAGATGCTCTCATGCCTAAATGATAGAAACATGCCTTTGGGGTGGATAATGATCTGAATTTGTGTAATAATTTGATGTTTGTGCATACCCAGTGACTGTGAGTTGTTTTTCAATTTGATGTAAGCTGTCTTTAAATCATGAGGTTTTTGTAACAAATTTGATCCCATAAGCATATTATTTTCTTGGGAAGGAAGACTCCAAGATGGCATGAGGTATATTATGCATTTTTGGAGAAATTGTGAGAGGTTGGGAGTTGAAAATCACAAGCAAATATTGAGAAAAAACTCATTTTCTAAGAAAATCCGCCAAAGAACCAAGTTAATGTCTCATGTGTTGGAAAATTCATGTATGTGGGTTGGTTACAAGTGTATAGCCACCACACAGCTCTAAGATTGTTCATGTAACTCTCCCCTGCTATTGAATCTAACAAGCTTTGAATTAAATCTGTGTTTTTCTTTGGGCAATATGATGTCTGTTATCAATTTTAAATGCCTGCAAATAAATTTTATTGTTCTTGTTGCAATCTTGCATTGAAAGTCTTTAGGAATCACATAGGATCTCCATTTTTGGTTGATAGTTTAGTGGCATTTGCAATCTCATACTTAGAAGATCCTTCATCTGATAAGGAGATAAACAAATTTAAAATCACTTTACCTTCCTTGACTGCAGAGATTTCTTGTAAGCCTTTGGGGGCACCTTAGGCGTGGTTTGATCATGGGTTTTTGTGTTTAATTGAGTTCTTTACTTCAATATTTTATGGTGAGTTCTCAAAGATTGTATGAAGAGTGTAACCTGGGTTTCCATCTGTGCCTCTTTTGGTTGAAAGAACATCCTGATTATTTTAGGCATTTCATCTGATAGTTGTTCAAGCATTGTACAGACAGTTAAAGATCTAATCTATTCCAGTTGTCTTATCAATATCACACCAAAAATCATCAAACAACAAAGATCCTATCATGTACTACCCCTTATTTTCATGTGTATACTCACAGAAGATCAAAATCTATTTGAAAAAGTATGCACAACTGATCAGGATTTCTAATGTCTCTAGTAACCTTTCCCTTGTTTTGAGAACATACCCATGTTTTGAGAAGTGACAACTTGTGAGAGTTCAGATCTAGGGTGTTGATCATGTTTTCATCAAGGTCTCCATCATAGAATTTAAATCAAAGAGAAGGAAATCTTCATCTCCTTCACCATTACAAGGTTACAAAATAGGTCCTCTTACCTTGGTTGCAAGGCACAACCTAAAACAACTAGGAAAAGATCAAGTCCTATTGGAGTGCTATCCATTTCTCCACAAACTTGAGTGCTAGCTAGACCATATCCCCTGGATACCAACGACATACAACATGGTCTAATCTGTCTTTAAGCTCCATGACATAACTGTGGTGCTTCTCAGACTGAAAAGGAGAACAAATTTGGATACCAACATGAATGGCGCCGTTTCCAGGACTTCTTGGAATTTCTTGGTGTTTTTTAAGTGTTTGAGGGTTTGAGAATTTGTGTATTCAATTATTTGAGCTGCTGCATTGTCAAAATATCATCCTATGTTTTATATCTACAAGTTTTAAAGCAAAGATTTCAAAGCTCAGCCTACCCTTTTTCATTTCCTAGCAGTTTAGACACTTTTTTTGCATTATGTTTGGTTGATTTAAGAAGAAGAAGGTCTGGTTTATAAATCCTTGCAAAGTTTTTCAGTGCTAAGATACATTTGATAGATTATTTTAGTGCATTCTTTCACAACTAAGGTGAGATTCCTTAGTGGCGACTCCATGCTGATTTGAATTTGGAAATACCAGTGTCTTAAGCTTTCTGTCATTTATTTTTGTGTTGTTGATCTCTGCAAAATTGGAGGGAAGAAGATATCTCTTCCTTAAAGACTCTGCTAAAAAATTGTTTTCAAATTTAAGAATCTCAGAGTTGGAAGGGAGAAGAGTTTAGAAAGTGGTTAAAGGTCAGACATCAGGTAGAGATATAGCTATTGGTGAAAGGGATCAACCTTTGGTAGAGGACTATCACTCTTCTTCAATTGATTCTAATTCAAGAAATCCTCTCATAAACTTGTTTGCCTTAGTTGGTGAAGGTCCTGTCTGTTGTACCTGGTAGGTTCCTTCCCCAATCTTTACCTCTTTGTTTTAGTTCGAGTAAAAATTTCTAAGAAAATCAGCACTTAGAGGATATCAGTCTTGTGAATCACATTTTTGAGCCCCAAGGATATAGCACCCCTCATCAGCTTCTCTCACCTCCAAGATCACCCCCACCAAACAATATGGCTCAGCCTAGACCTCCATTTGTTGTTAACACCTTTGGTCCTATAAATTTTAGAGGAATGGATGGTTACCCAAATGCTATCCCACAAGATGTCAGAAATAGGTTGCCAAAATTCCAAGGTAACAATGTTATTACTGGTGATCAGCATCTCAAACTTTTTGATAATATGATGGAAGATTTTGAGATAGAGTTTGAAGATGCATATATTAAGTTGTTTATTCATACACTAGAAGAAGATGCTAGGGATTGGTACAAGGATCTACCAAATAATTCTATTGATTCATGGACTGAAATGAAAAATGTATTTAGGTTGCAATATGGTGATAGGACTGATCCAATATTTCTTCTATTTAAATTTGAGAATATCAAGAAGAATCCTGATGAATCAGTCCATGACTTCAACACAAGGTTCAACAAGACTTTGAGAAGGCTTCCTGTTGGTTTGAGGCCTTGTGATGAATCTTGTTTAATCAAATATGTAGATGCATTTGATAAAAAGGCAGCCTATTACCTAAGAGACAAGAACCCAACCAATATAAGACAAGATTTCACCATGGCACTTCAAATTGAGAACAATATCAAGGCTGTTTGGGAAACCTCTTAAGAGAGATGGTGTAAAATTGATAAACCCTGAAAAACCTCAAGCTAGCAAAGGTGCTGATTTAGAAGAGGTTGTGAAGACTTTGGTAGGGGTTGTCAAAGAAATCTCATACAAGTTGGCAAGAGCTGAGAAGGGAATTGGGCAGACTTCACAAGGTCAGCCTAGGCAAAGAGCACAAGATAGATTTAGAAATCACCATAGGAATGAGCAGAGGTTTGATGACAAGGGTAAAGGGCTTGTTGGATCTACAAATAGACAACCCCAAACACGTGAAAATAGATTGGTTCCTGACCCTCTAACTACTAGGGTTGTTGTTGTTGATGAAGTTGCTGATATGGATTGGTGTGATAGATGTTTTCTTCCTCATCCTCCATGTGAAGTGGACCAACAAGTTGATGAAGCTGATAATGAGGATGGAACTGATGATGATATTTGCATGGTGGGTTGTTCTTCAAGCTCACAAGGAGGAGCAACATCTACTGAAGTAATAAGTGCTAGGACTGTTGCTACCTTTTGGGATTGCATCAAGCGGTACAAGTCTTTTCTCCCCTCATGCTCTTGAATTTGATGTAGTGCAAGATTTTTAAATTCCTAACAATGACTTTGAATACTTGAGAGATTTGATGATTAAGAAGTATGATGGTGGTATCCCTTCGGAGGAAGATAGAAAATTGTTGATGAATGATGTTGTAGCTCAAGAGAAGGACTATAACACTAGAAGAAAATTTGTTAAGGGATTTGGGCCTCAAGCCAAACCTAAAACACCCTTGCTCACAAGCATTCCCAAAGAAGATCCTAGGAAAGAAACACTTGCTAAAAGCTTTGTTGTCCCAAGTAAAAATTACAGTCCTCATCACACCCAAACTGCCAAGAATCCTTTCCCTTCTGATAAATGTTCTTATATCCCTTCCAATGTTGTTTTGCCAAGGATTTTCCCTATGACATGGCCTAGGTATTGAGCCAAATTAATGTGAGTTTTCCAATCATTGAATTGCTTAGAATTCTTGAGCATAAGAAGAGAGCATTTGAGTACTTGGGATTGAAAGAAGAGAAGATCACCCCAAGCAGAAATGTAAATGTTGTTGAGACTCCTCTTCAAATCATTGCTGGCCTTGAAACACCACTAGTAGTGGAAGATCTTGGAGAGACACCTGAGGTATATTTGGGGACATCCTTGGTTGATTCCCAATTGAATGTTGATCCATTCTTTATAACTTTGCTCATAAAATATAGGCTACTTCACAATTGTATGTTTGATTCTGGTGCATCATGTAATGTCATGCCTCTAGAAGTCATGAATGAGTTGGATATCAAGGTGAAAGCTGCCTATGGGAAGTGTACTACCATGGATTCAAGGGAAGTTCCAGTGGTTGGTTGTGTGAAGGGTTTGGTAGTGCAACTTGTAGCCTATCCGGGTAAGAATTTGAAACTAGATGTTGTAATTATTGACTACCCTACCAAATGGGGTATGCTTTTGTCAAGAAAATGGGCTGCAAGTGTTGGTGGTAGCATTCAGATGGATATGTCTTTTGCCACCATTCCCATTGAGGGCAGCTTGGTCAAACTTTATGGTGAAAATAAGATGTTGCACCTAATTGAAGATCCCAACAATGCTTCCTATGAAGTGTTGTTTGTTGATGTAGATGCTGATAATTTCATTGGTTTTGCTAATGGAAAAGAACACAAGATGGAAAAATCAAAATTCCTTGATATGGTAGGTTCTCCTTGGACCTTTCTATTTGATGGAGCTTTCTCCAAATTTGGAAATGGTGCTGGTATAGTTCTACTTTCTCCTAGTTTAGAAGAGTTTGCTTTTTCCTTCAAACTTAATTTTGAATGCACTAACAATGTTGCTGAGTATGAGGCATTTTTGTCGGGGTTAAGGATTGCATGGAAGTATGGAGTGAAATATATTGTTACAAAAGGAGACTCATAGCTGGTTGTCAAACAAATAAGAAAATTGTATGCTACAAAAAATCAGCGTATGAAACAATATAAACATGCAGTTTGGGATATAATTGAAATGTTTGATTCCTTTAACATTGTTTACCATGATAGAGGTATTAATTTTGCTACTGATAAGTTGGCAGTGCTGGGTTCTAGATTTGAAAATTGCACCATTTCACCTTATTGTGAATACAACATTGAAGTGTTGACTAGGCCAACTATCCCTGATAATGTGAAACATTGGCAAGTCTTTAACAATGATGCTCAAGTGCTAAGGTTCTTACAAAACTAGGGTGATTTTGTAAATCAGAATATTGATTGGGAACCAATGGTATGCATGACTGAAGGAAGAGAAACTTTGTTTGGAAAAGATATCATCCAATTGAAAACAAACACCATTCCTAGAGGTCTTGTTGCACTTGAGTCAAATTTTAACAATGCTGATTGCATCATAAATAGAAACATGTTTGCCTCAAGGGATGTGGAAGAGCATGAATTGGGAACAAAGGAAAAACCAAGGAAGGTTTGGTTGGGTAGAAATTTAAGTAAAGAATAAAAATAGTCCTATGCCCAACTCTTGAAAAAATATCAAGACTGCCTTGTTTGGTCCTATTCAGAGCTGAAAGCATACAGGGAAGATTTATTTCAGCATGAGATCCCTCTTAAAACAAATTCCAAACCATTTAGATAGAGGAAAAGGCCAATTAATCCACTTCTCTCCATGAAAATGCAAGAGGATTTAAGGAAGTTGAGAGAGGGAGGTATTATTCAGCCCACTAGATATTCATCTTGGGTTGCAAACCTTGTGCCGGTTAGAAAGAAGAATGGAGACATCAGAATTTGTGTGGATTTTAGAAATCTAAATAAAGCATCCATGAAGGACAACTATCCCTTGCCAAATATGGAAAATATGTTGTAGCTTGTGACAGGGTCTGAATTTCTTTCTACATTGGATGGTTTCTCTAGATATAATCAAGTGGTAGTTAAAGAATCAGAAAGACTTAAGACAACTTTCACTACGCCTTGGGGGACATATGTTTTTGTTAGGATGCCCTTTGGTTTGATGAATGTTGGTGCCACTTTTCAAAGAGAAATGGATGTTTCTTTTTCTGGTTACATCAATGAGTTCATTACAATTTACCAAGATGACGTGACTGTATTTTCAAGGCAGAGAGGTGATCATTTGCAGCACTTGGAGAAGATGCTGATCCGATGTAGGGAGTATGGAATTTATCTTAATCCAAAGAAGTGCCATTTTGGTGTGTAAAAGGAAAAGCTGCTTGGTCACATTGTGTCAAAAGATGGTGTAATGATAGACCCTAAGAGAGTGGAAGCAATCAGCAAAGTACCTATCCCAAGAACTAAGAAAGGCATCCAATATTTCTTTGGCCAAATAAATTTTATCAAAAGGTTTGTTTCCAAATTTGTTGAGCTGACTCTTCCAATCACAAGCATGTTGAAAAAGGACCAAGTTATCAGGTGGGAGGAGGCTTCCATTCAGGCTTTTGAAGGAATAAAGGATGCACTTAAGCATGCACCTGTTCTAGCAGCACCAAACTATGAGAGGCCTTTCCAAATATTTTCTTTTGCCTCTAAATATACCATTGCTTCTATTTTGTTACAAAAGGATGAGAATGGAGCTGAGAGGCCTATTTCCTTCTTTAGCAAGGCTTTACAAGCTGTTGAGTTAAAGTATACAATCATGGAGAAACAAGCATTTTCCTTGGTGAAGGCAACAAAAGTTTTCAGGCCTTATATATTGAGTTCAAAAATTGTTGCCTATGTCCCCCACACCATGGTGAAATAAATCTTATCAGAGATGGATATCTCAAGTAGAAGATGTAGATGGGTGAAAAACTGTAGGAGTATGATATGGACATCCAAACCACAAATTTGGTAAGAGGTTTGGGTCTTGCTAAGCTCATGGCTGAGAGCAACTTACAGAATGTGGAAGTGAATCAGCTAGAGGAAGAAAGGGTAGATGTGCTTGCAAAGTTGGTAAATTCTGAATGGTACAAGGATGTAATCTTTTACCTTAGACACCTTTGTTGTCTTGATCATTTAAATAAAAATCAGAAAATATCCCTCAAGCTTGCTTCTCAAAAATATATCATTACAGACCTTGGGCTGGCTTGGAAGAACCCTGAAGGTGTCCTCTTGAAATGCATAGCTGAAGATGAAGCTCCCAAGATAGTTGCTAATTTCCATGGGGAGTTTGTGGAGGACACTTTGCTGGGAGAGTAACAACACATAAGATTTTGAGAGCTAGTTATTGGTGGCCTTCTCTCTTCAAGGATGTAACCTAAGCTGGTTAGAAAATGTGATAGTTGCCAATGTTTCTCTCGAAAGACTAAAAACTTCAGGACCCCTTCCTTTGCAGCCTGTATCAATCAAAGCTCCTTTCAAGAAATGGGGGATGGAATTCATTGGTGAGATTTTAGATCCTTCTAGTGCTGGTCATAAGTGGATTCTTGTAGCCACTAATTATTTTACAAAATGGGTTGAAGTAATTCCATCTAAAAAGGCAACACACCAAGTGGTAGTGGAATTTTGACTAAATCATATTATATGCAGATTTGGAGTTCAGTTAAGATTGTATCTGATAATTCCATGTTCTTTAGAGACAAACCTTTAATGGCAATGTGCAATGAATATGGAATCAATTTGACTTATTCTTCAAACTATAACCCCTAAGGGAATGGACAAGATGAGTCCAATAATAAGAACTTGCTGAAGATCATTAGAAGAACCTTGGAAATGAACAAGAAAAAGTGGGGAGAACAATTGAAGTTTGTAGTTTGGGATGATAGAATAACTCCTAAAAGAGCAACTGGTAAAAGCCCATTTGAATTGGTGTATGGAACTCAGGATTTGCTACCCTTACACCTACAATTAGATTCATTTCATTTTTCCCAACATTTGGAAGATCAAGAACTTGGCACATATGACTTAAGGATCAATCAAATTATTGAGCTTGATGAGGAGAGAAGAGCATCCCATCAAAGGCATATCAGATTTAGAGAGAAATTGAAGAAGTTGTTTGACAAGAAGGTTACTCCTAGAGCCTTCAGTGTTGGAGATATGGTTTTTCTGTGGGATAGTAGGCATGAAGAGAAGGGAAAGCATGGAAAATTTGATGCATTATGGATGGGACCTTATGCCATTGATATTAGAATTGGTGAGCATACCTTTTTTCTTAAAGATCTAGATGGGGAATTGCTGGAGCTGCCTGTTAATGGCAGACATTTAAAGTATTTCTTGGATTAATCCCCAATGTGAGGTATGCACAAATTGTATAGTCCTTGTTTTTGCTTTGTTTTTACTATTTGGTGGTTTGTGGTTTGCCCTTTGTTCTTGGCACCATTTTGGTTGGTTTCTTAGCTCATTTTTTTGGGTGGTTCTGGTTTTTGGGGCTGCCTTGTGTTTTGACTCCTTTTCCCAATGGTTTTTTGGCACTTGGTCTACATTTTATCCTTGTGGCACTTGTTGGGAGTGTACATCCCCAAGAAGGAGCCAATGTTGGTGCCATTTTTGAGCTTGCATAGTATGCCCTAATTTTTCATGTCCATTTTTCTCAGAAACATTTTATTTCTCAAATTGGTGATTTGCAATTTGGCCCCTCCAATTGAATGCTCCAAAAATACTCGTAAACCTATTGTTTTTCCTTGATTTAAGAGGAAAACATGTGTGAGCCCTTATTTGTGCCCTAAATTTTCCAAATCTGCATGCTCTACCATTTTCCTTTCTTGCCCGATCGTGAAAAATTCAATTTGACCAATTCGTACTCCTTTGTATTCGAAAATCTGATCCCAAGGTTGAAAATAATGTCAAATCATCCTTCAATTGAATTAAAATCAAGAAATTTGCAATCCTTGTTGAAAATTTTGATTTCTAGGGCATCCTTTAAATTTTCCACATTTTGATTAGACGGGTGTCTTTTTCCCATCAAACTCATCCTCTACATGCAAGGGCAACGTGGTAGGTTCCTATTGGCTGAGGAGCAGCGAAAAATGTCTCTAACTTATCATTTTTGAAATTTTGGCAAAAGGGAAAATTTTGATCCACGGCTCGCCTTCTGCATTGAGGTGCCTACGTGGCACATTTTGATTGGCTAGAGGATTGGTGGGCTTTCCTTAGGAAATTTTGCTTTCATTGTGCAAAATTTTCAAATTCAATTTTTGGCCTGAAGGCCCACAGTGAATAGGGAGAGGACACGTGGCATGGAGGGCATGTGGATGGCGAGGGGACTTAGAGAATTTTTATGTTTTATGGCTCAAAATGATAAAGTGAAATTTTGGCCCGAGGGCCCTCGGCCAATCCTTGGTGGACACGTGTCTAGGAAAGGATAGAATGGGGCAGTGGGTTTTCTATGACTTTGAATTTTTTTAAACTTCAAGTGGTAAAAATCAAATTTTGGCCCGATATCCCGTAACAGCCAGTGGGAAGAGGACATGTGTCCAAAAATTTACAAAATGGAGGAGGGGGCCAAGGGAAGACTTGGTGATTTTTTCTTTGTTTTCTAAAGGTGACAATCGGATTGTAGCACCGCTCCAATTAGATGGGGACACGTGTCCAAAAATTCAAAAGTTAAAATTTTGTGCGTGGCCCCGAACAGGTGTAAATTTGAGGCTTGTGCGGGATTGCGGGCCTTCGGAGGTAAAAGTAATTTTTTTCCTTTTTGGCAAAGGGAGCTAAAGTGCAAATGAGAGGCATGCCTCCGTAGCCAACCCAAGGTGGACACGTGGCACATTTTAAAGTGTCAATGGGTGGCGCAGTCAACATTGAAATTTGTGAATTTTTGAAAAGGGTTTAAAGGAAGAAAGGGAAAGGTTGGACCTGCAGCGAATAGAAGATGGACACGTGGTAAAGCGGAGTGCAGGGCGTACGGGAAAAATGTGAAATTTTTCCCAAAATCCAAAAAATGGCAAAATTAATAGAATTGGTCCACGTTTTCAATGGGACCCACCTTTGGACACGTGGTAGGCCCAGAAGGCAGGTGGAGAAAAGTGGTGAAATTTTCAAAAATTTCAAAGGTCGTGAATGCATTTTTTTAGAGCATGGCCCCGATCTAGTCATGTTTTGACACGTGTCCCACCTTATCTAAAGGTTAAAAAGGTAATTTTGAGCTTATTTTTGGATCTCATCTTCCACGTGGAGGGTGGACATTTAAAGTTGATACAAGATCAACGGTTACTGTGCATTCATCTATTTTGGCCACCATGGGAGCTCCAAGAAGCTTGGAAATCAAGTTTTTACATCAAATTTCATCAAACCTTATATGATTTTGGGTCATCTTGGCCTTCTGAGAACATTGAAAACATTTTTATGACCTAATTTGTTGATCTATGGTGTTTTTGATGTAATTTTGGCTCAGGCCCGTCAAAAACATAAAATTCAGATCTGGAAATTACAGAGGTAAAATTGAAAAGGGAAAAAGGTAAAAAATGATGAATGAAAGATGATCACATGCCTAAATGATAAAAACATTCCCCTGGGGTGGATAATGATCCGAATTTGTGTAATAATTTGATTTTTGTGCATACCTGGCAACCTGTGAGTTGTTTTTCCATTTGATGTCACTGTCTTTAAATCATGAGGTTTTTGTAACAAATTTTATCCCATAAGCATATTATTTTCTTGGGATGGAAGACTCCAAGATGGCATGAGGTGTATTATGCATTTTTGGAGAAATTGTGAGAGGTTGGGAGATGAAAATCACGTGAAAATATTAAGAAAAAAACTCATTTTCTAAGAAAATCCGCCAAAGAACCAGGTTAATGTCTCATGTGTTGGAAAATTCATGTATGTGGGTTGGTTACAAGTGTATAGCCACCACACATCTCTGAGATTGTTCATGTAACTCTCCCCTGCTATTGAATCTAACAAGATTTGAATTAAATGTGTTTTTCTTTTGGCAAGATGATGTTTGTTATCAATTTTAAATGCCTGCAAATAAATTATATTGTTCTTGTTGCAATCTTGCATTGAAATTCTTTAGGAATCACACAGGATCTCCATTTCTTGTTGATGGTTTAGTGGCATTTTCAATGTCATTCTCGAGAAGATCCTTCATCCGATAAGGAGGTAAACAAATTTAAAATCACTTTACCTTCTCTTCAGCAGAGATTTCTTGTAAGCCTTTTGGGGGCACCTTAGGCATGGTTTAATCATGGGTTTTTATGTTTAATTGAGTTATTTAATTCAATATTTTGTAGTGATTTCTCAAAGATTGTATGAAGAATCTAACTTGGGTTTCCATCTGTTCCTCTTTTGGTTGAAATAACATCCCGATTATTTTAGGCATTTCATCTGATAGTTGTTCAAGCATTGTATAGGTTGTCAAATATCTGATCTATTCCAGTTTGTCTTATCAATCTCCCACCAAAAATCATCCAAAAACAAAGATCATATCATGTACTATCCCTTATTTGTATGTGTATACCCATAGAAGATCAAAATCTATTTGCAAAAGTATGCACAACTGATCAGGATTTCTAATGTCTCTAGTAACCTTTGCCTTGTTTTGAGAACATACCCATGTTTTGAGAAGTGACAACTTGTGAGAGTTCAGATCTGGGGTGTTGATCATGTTTTCATCAAGGTCTCCATCATAGAATTTCAAGCAAAGAGAAGGACATCTTCATCTCCTTCACCATTACAAGGTTACAAAATAGGTCCTCTTACCTTGGTTGCAAGGCACAACCTAAAATAGCTAGGACAAGATCAAGTCCTATTGGAGTGCTATCCATTTCTCCAAAAACCTAAGTGCTAGCTAGACCATATCCCCAGCTACCAATGACATACAACATGGTCTAATCTGTCTTTGAGCTCTATGACATAACTGTGATGTTGCTCGACTGAAAAGGAGAACAAATTTGGATACCGACACCAAGCTCTGGATTGGTCAAAGTTGCGGAGGTTAACTCGAGTAAAACCCTTGCAAAAATTTCTATTTTTCATGGGAACATGTTCCCTTAATTTAATGACATTTCTATTTTTAGTAAAATGTTAGTTAAGGGCCCAACTGTAATTCTTCAGCCTAAGAACCTATAAATATTTGAATGCATGGAGTATTGAGAGAGGACATAAGATATATATAATGTTTGGTGTGAAGTTGCTCTTCAAGATTGAAAGAGTGCTTCAGATATTTCTAAAACCTTTTAATTATATTTAGAGTTATACCTTGCCATTGGAAATTTGATTTATTGTGTTGGATGGTTAATCAATGCTTACTTTTTGAATGTATGGTTCCTTAGTGTGAGTGGTTAGCTTACCTTTATTTTGGGTTATCTATTTCATGTTGTGAGGGAGTAATGTGATTATCTTTTATGTTAGTTGTGAAAATATTATTTTCCTTCTATTGTTAAAGTTGTATTATCATTATTCATAGTTGCTGAAATAGATGTTTGACATGTGCATGTGTTATTTCCTCATGATAAATTAATTATGTGTTGAATCAAATTTGATCTATCCTTTATGTATGCTCAAGTTTAACGAAGGAACGTATGCCTTAGTTTGTGGTATTTTATACCCTTTCCAAGTTGCAATAGGTGAAGGTGGCCAACGATGCAAGCATCCTACCCACATTAACCCTTCTAGATATTAAACATCCCTTTATTTGGTGCATCACTATCCTTAGTATAGTTTCATTTCTGCAAAATCTCTTTCCTTAAAACTCATGAAGATGTTAGCCTAGGATTAGATAGTCATTTTATTACACTAGGAGTAGTACAACACTTAGTTTAGGAAGAGGAAGTCGGCCTTCCAAGGGTTCACCTCGAACCCAAGTCCCACAACTTGAGAGGTGATCCAATGTGTCCCAATCACACCGAACATCCTAACAACATCCTGGCCATTCAGGAGGTGCAATGATTTGGTGACAACAAGTACCCTTTATACTATTATGGTATAGAGGTTTATTTTTGACAATCACGGGCACCATACCAAGATATTGCTACTAAATTCATCTATATTTTCCATATATGGGTCCACACGAGACAATATCATGGTCAAAATGTGACAATACAGGAATTGTTACTACATATGCATACAACACAAACTTTAAGACACTTAGATTCAACTTAAGGAAAAATTTTGATTCAATAATATGAGGCCCTACTTCTATCTCAACTTCTTTACATGAACATATCATGGTATTTCTCCATAAACCCATAGGAATCCATATTATGTACACAATAATTTAATACCCAATATTACTTCTTCAACATTTAATTCCTTGACTCATAATTGATTGTATTGTTCATACTCCCCATATGCATTCATAATGGTTCTCATCTAGTAAACTAGATTAGTAGTCTTTAGTTTGAGGATTACAACAATACAAATATTATATGATAGTATATGATACACCATCTTAGCTCATCTTGTACACCTATCATGCTGTAATTTGCATCTAACAATCCATAGTCCTAGTACTTGGTATATTCATGAGCTAATAGCACATGTCACAAGACCTCATATACTTACTTGCTTGGTTCAATGTTATAGAAGATTAAGATTAATTTTTTTCCTTTGATATATATTCTCCCTACTAAGGTATGTGCAATTGAGTCAATTTACTAGTCCACATATTCTCTTCTATGACTGCTTAAGGACAACCTTATGGCATGATATAGTGATATAGTCCTTTCTTCTCTAGTTTGGAAGACATAACAACAAAATGCATGAATTGAAAGTGCCTCTGTCATTATTTTCTCTATAATCCTTTCATTTTTATTTCTCAAGATCTTTAATACCTCATTTTAGTTCCATTTATCAATCATGATTCACCATACAAGAATGATATGTGCACCCTCAACTATCAAGACTGTTATATGCATGATAAGTCACTTAGAAATCTCTCATTCTACCCTTGGTCTATGCATTTAAATCATGAACAAGTATGGTTCACAACTGATCTAAGAATATGGATCCATCATATTGTATCCCTATTAATATTATTTCTCATACAACCACTATTGGATCCTTAATTGTCTCTCGATTCTCTATCTTAGAGTGACTCACACTTGTATAATAAGTTAAATTTACTTCTTTTATACTCTCCCTTCTCATCAAATTAGCCTTGAGATGTTATAAAATCTCACTTCAAATCTTGGAAGACACTTGTATAATATCCTTCTTAGAATTTGAAACCCCAAATGGAGGTCAATTTCCCATAATTTGAAGAAACTCTTGATTTTACAGTCTTCTCATAAGCATAATTTATGACTATGTTGTATCAATGGATTGGAGGGAGCCCTTTGCACCATATAAACACCATAAATATATTATAAATTATTTATTACCTTATCAATATCATCGTCTTGCTATAAAACATAAGAAATTACCTTGAATTATATCTTATTTAACTTCTTTTTGTTGATTGTATTGCTGCCACGATTCCTAATATTTCTGCTACAAGTTGTTCATCACACACATAATGGTTCAATCTGAAACTTGAGGGAATTATTCACCTCATCAAGACAGATATTTTTATGAATTTTATAGGATTCTATTGATTGAATCAAAATTTATGTATTTATCTAGTTGAAACCCACGGTCATGGAATTTAATATAAGTCGTTCAACACTTTATGTCAAACTCTCAAATAAATTTCATTTATATTGTGATCAATTTTAAAAGGAACAATAACTTGATTATACCAAACCAAAAAGAACTAATATTATAATTAAACACCACACTCAATAATATGAAATTAATTCACCAAAATAACTTTAATAAAAACTTTGTAAATAAATGAGTAGCAATATCATATCTTATTATGGAACTCAATAGAATACAATGAGAATGTGCCTTGCTTATATAGGAAAGGAATATCAATCGAGAACTAGTCAAGTTCGTAGATCAAGCCATAAATCAAGGAAGTAACTAGTTGTCAAATAAATTGTAAAATACCATAGATTTAGGAAAGAACTAGTCATCAAATTTCTAGTCAATAGCATAGATCAAGGAAATAACTATACCTAACAACTAGATAATACTTCCCTAATATCTAAATAAGATAAAATAAATATACACACATATAAGTGGGTGAGGATAAATACTATAAAGGTAAATAAAGTACCTAGGTGAACATGAGCTAAGGTAAATAACTACTCTAAAACCCCCTAAGGTAAGTGAGGGGCCTAAAATAAAAGTGGAATATCCACAAGTATGAGTCCCGACAACTAGGCTTGATGAGGTACTCATGTATAATATATCCATGAAGAAATATCAAACCAAAAGTAGGAAATAAACCTGCTAGAAGGAAAGAGAAAAAATAATAAGAAGGAATATGTTCTCACGAGCACCCCCCAAGAATAACTTCTAAAACCCTAAGCATGACACACACAACTCAACGTAGCAAGGTGATGCAAAAGGCTTCGTAAAGATGTCGTCAACTCGCTATTGAGTTCAAATGTACTCCAAGAAAATAATTTGATCTTAAATGTGCTAATGAATGAAGTGTATGTGTATCCCAATATGTTTGGTCCACTGGTGCTCAACATGGTTGCGAGAAATGTGAATTACACTTTGGTTTTCACACCAAAGTATAGTCAGTGAATTTTGTGGGAATCTAAACTCACAATAACTATCAATGCTAAAGATTCTATTGATTCACTATAAATATTGCCTTGTACTCTACCTCTGAAGATGAAATTGCAATATCCTATTACTTTTAGCATGCCCAAGCAATAGGAGAAGAACCAAGAAAAAAATATATCCATAAGTGGAACACCTGCATCAATAGAACCTACCCAATTTGAATCTGTATATCCAACCAGCTAAGTATAACCCCTAGTCTAGTGTAGTCCAAAGTGGGAAGTGCCTTGGAAATAGCACAAAATCATTTAGTATCCTATCAATGACTACTATGAAGAGAATGTGAAAACCTAGATACAATCCCTACTACAAATGAAATATTGGAGAAAGTATGGGTCAAGTACATGAGAATTCCAACCAATTGTTTATACAATGTAGGATCACAAAGTGGAGTGATACATGTGGAAGTTAGAGTAACCCCATACTAAAAAGGAGATGGACTTGGCTTACAATCAGTCATTTCAAAACACTGAAGAAGATCATGGTTGTAATTTTGTTGACTCAAATGAATCCTTGAATCTATATGAGAAATATGCAATCCAAGGAAATAATGTAATAACTCAAGATTTGTCATATCAAATTGCTTAGAAAGAGACACTAAAAACTTTGAATGTGGGGAGAATATTTGTCACTTTGAGTAATAGATCATCAACATACAAGACATGTATCACAATATCCTCACCAACATGTTGGAGATATACTGTATGATCGGAGTGGTAATAAACAAAACCAGTAGATAGAATAAAAGAATCCATATTCTCATACCAAGCTCGAGGGGTTGTTTGAAATGATAGAGAGACCTTCATATTCTAAAAATAAGGGAAGAATATTGAAAAAATCTAGCAGGTTAGTCCATGTATATTTATTCTTGTAAATTTCCATGCAAGAAGGCACTTTTCATGCCCATCGGTATATGGCCCACCCCGTGATGCAACAATATAGTAAGTACAAGGCATACAAAATCCATCTTGGAAATGGGTGTAAAAGTCTCAGAGTAGTCAATACCTTTAACTTGTGAAAAACCCTTTACAACAAGATAATCCTATACTTGTCAATGAACACATCAGCTATGTATTTGGTTTGGTATACCAACTTACACATGACCATATTTCTTCCTTTAGGAAGAGATACTAAATCCAAAGTATGATTCTTCATAAAATAAGAATACTTAGTTGTCATCACATCATCCCACTCCTATATCGCATGAGCCTATGAAAAATATTTCAGATCCTCATAAACTGCATGACACAAAATTCCAGAACCTATAAAATGTGTGTGATGATGCCTAGTGGGTGGAAGATCTGTTTGAAAGGCAATGCCTCAAAATCGTATTATGATCCCACTTATGCATAGTTACAACATCAGTGAGAATAAGATCCTCATCAACATCTATAACCTCCTAAAAAAGGATCCTCAATATGAGATAAAGAAGAAGTAGGCATGGAAGAAGATTAAGAATCATGAGTTGTGAAGCACTCATAAAATTGAACATGTGTTCTAAAAAGAACCTCATGAGTATTAGGATCTAAAATTCGATAATCTCTCATGTCCTCACAATACCATAAAAAGATCAAGGGTTTTCTCTTCTTATCCAAGGCCTTTTTTTTCTTCATTGGCCCAAAGGCCCAAGAATGGATCCAAAAGACTCTAAAAATGAGACATCAGGCTTAGTGTTGGACCAAGATTCCTCTGGAGTTAAATTCTTAAGTGCTTTTTGTGGTGTGTGATTTTAAATGTAGTTAGCATAATTAACTGACTCTTCCCAATATCGAAGAGGTAAATCTCTAGAATGCATCATGCAGTTAGCCATTTCCTTCAAAGTTTGATTCTTTTGTTCTACTAATCCATTCTATTGTTGAGTATGAGGAACAAAATGCTGGTGAATAATGTCATGAGTTCCAAAAATTTAGAAAAATCATTGTTGAAGTACTCCCGCCATTATCTAGTGTCAAGGTTCTTTGTGCAACTAGAAGATTATTTCTTGACCAAAGCCTTGAAGACTTTAAAGTGTGAAAATACATCACTTTTGTACTTGAGAAAGTGACCCAAGTATTCCTCGAGAAATTATCAATAAAGGTAAGTGCATACTTAGCTCCATTGAAAGAGGTGGTATGAAAAACCATCAAGTCACTATGCACAAGCTCAAGTGGTGAAGAAGCTCCCTTGGAAAAATTCTTTGGAAATGGATCTTGGTGTTGTTTCCCTAATACACAACTAGGGAAAACTCCTTCAAGACAATAAAATCTAGGAATACCATCAACCATACCATGAGTGCTCAACTCCTTCAAATATTTGTAATTGAGATGTCCAAATCTCTCATGTCAAAGCTTACTCTCTGAATTTACATGAAAAACCAATCTTGTCCCTATAGAGGAAGTGTCATCAAAACCCTCAAAGTGATATATTCTATAACTATGATCAACAATACCTTGAGAAAAAAGTGAATGAGGATCCAAAAATTGCATACTTCTACCCCATGTGGTGTAAAATTCATTGTTTTTCCTTGACCAAAATGAAAAATTTGATATACAAAAATAAAATTTGTAGTGATGTTAGGAATATATAGTGCATCTTGGATACTGCCACCATCAAGGTGTATGTCACCTTTTCCTTTAATAGAAATAAAGGAAGAATCTCCAACCTCAATTTTGGAAGTAGAAATCAAACCTAGAGATACAAAATAATCCTTGGAAGAAGTCATGTGATGAGAAGCACTAGAATCTATAACCCAACTATCTGCAAGTGGTGACTAATTTCTCCCAACAAAATTGAGTTTTTTTCCATGCTTATTATAAGGAGGTGGAGTGGAGATAGAAATTTTGTGTTTCTTTATTGCATCCTCTAAGGCTTGCATTTTCTTATAACACCTATGTTCTTCATGACCAATACCCCCACAAAAAGAGCATGAAAGGCTAGACTTATTCTTGTATTTAGAAGAATCCTTGGGTTTAGAATTGTTTTCTTTGGGTTTATGAGCACTTTGAGATGGATAAGGGGTGGATTTGGTTGTACTTTTGGTTTTCCTTTTCCCTTAGGATTAGATGTAACTAATGCCTTTTGAGAGGTGAAAGACTCAAGTTGTACACCTTGGAATCATGTAGCCACCTATTAATGTGCCCTTGTACTTCTTCATAGACCTTTTGATACTCCTTATGTATGTGATGATAAACCTTGGAAAATATTGTAGCAACTTTCTTACTTTATGAGTTGATGAAACCAAAGATCTCATTATAACAACCATTCTAATGAACTGAAACTAAAAATCTTCTTTTACATTAGAGCTTGAGGATTTACACCTCCCCTAACTCCTTGACTTTAATAATTATTACTAGATCTTTATGGATAGAAAGAATTCCACTTTTCAGACATGAACACCCATATTATATCCTTGAAGGAACTCAAAAATCCTTGGAACATCAGATCAACCATATGATCACAGAGCTATAATGCACAAACCACCTTGAAAATCTTAAGACCTCATTATGAATACCAAGTCCATGGTTCACAATCACATTTGAAAACTTAACTTCATGGTGTTCATAGGGATTGAATACTTGATCACGAGACCTTGAGAATTTTATACCCTACCTCCTTTAATATTAGTGTTATAGAACACCATCTTGTCATTCATAACATTAGTTCACATTCCTGATTTTTTTTTCATCTTGATCATTGAGTAGACCACTTCAAACATGTACCAAATATGTACCATACATACTTCACTAAAACCATGGAATACATAGAATCGAGACAACAGGACTTGGACTAACATCTAGACACATTTTTTTGATCTGACACAACATATTATTGATAGTATATAGGACTTGAAATACCATCTTAGACTTGAAGAACTTTAAGAACAATATCACATAATTTTATATGGATTTGACACATTTGAGACATGACCAACCACTTACACAACCAATATCACAGAGTACATACATCTTTTGATAGGATACTCAAAAGTGATACACACACATTCCTTATGAGTATAAAGACCTTTAACTACATGTGACTGAATAAAATTTACGATTTTTTATTGGTAATTACCCTTATAGTGACAATACTCAACACTTATAATAGAGACACAACTTTTCATAATTCATGAAAACCATTAGAGATGAAAATATACCAATAATATTAGGACAAAAATGATACATCATAATCTTCTTGATGCCTTGAAGACACAATCAGAGATAATAGAATTCATTAGATACTTTCACTTCTTTAAAGCTTGTATTTATTCTTGACCATTGACATGGATATATTAGGACAATGTTACAAGAAACATCACATATTTCTTGACAAAAATATGACTTATCAAAGTATATCATGAATTTGACATGGACCTTATTAATGACATCTTATGATAAAATTAGAATTTTCTTGATTGAACATGTCTTAAACCCCAGACCTTTTTATGACCAATGATGACTCTACATGAATGAAAACAAGAAAACATAAACACTTATCAATAACAAGGACTCAAAATGTAAGGGAAGAGTCACTATCCATACCTTATTACTTTTTTGGTGTCTCATATTCCTAATCTTCTCAACTTGTCATGAACTAAAGCAAGAGACACGAGTGATCTTCTTCAACTAGAGAAAACATACCTCCTTGACATGCCTTAGGCTTGATTAAAAAAATCCATCTTGATTGAGCTAGAATCTTCCTTGGAAACTTCCATATGATCAATCTTCTTACTGAGCTCCTCTAATTTTGCATCATCCTTCTTAGCTTGACCTTCATGATTTGGTCTTGTGTATACTCCTTTAGAATCATACCTTTGAATGAATATCTTCTTTCTTGGACAAATACTACATAATATGACCTGATTGTTTACATTTGAAGCAAAATAAAATTCTCTTCCTTTTTGGCTCAAACACACTCAAGTTCCATCCAAAATATTTTTCTCTATTCCCATAATCACAACATGATTAGAATTCACCCTTGAAGACACATACACCATTCTCAAAAGTTCTTTTCTTGCAATATATAGCTCTATGAAAAAAACCATGACAAATAAATCAATATCCATGAAATGATGAACTGTACCTCATAGAATTAGGTTGTCTAAATGAGTTATATCTTCTCAAACCAGTCCTCTTAGTCATCTTCACATCTGATTTGGAACTTGTATCAACTTCATCATCATGCTTCATATGTTCACCTTTAAACCTTAGGCTTATTTTGTCATCCATGGATCTTTTACCTTTAATAAACCCATCAAAAGATTTGGATCTCTTCTTAGGATTCTTAGAAATCCTCAACCTACTTGATGCATTCTCCAAATTTGATTCAAGGGCCTTCAATTTTTCTTCATACTTGGAACAAACATCCTCTTTCTCCTTTAGGGTATTAGAAAAACTTTCCACTTGAGATTTTAAACCCTTGATGGCTTGATCATGCTCAACCTCCATTCTTTTGACCCAACTTTTATGGGGCTCAATACATGACTAATTTATTTCATTCCCTCTACTCAATATATCCTCAATAATTGAATACTTACCCATTGCTTGTGCTTCAAAGGATCTCTTTGAAGATGTTAAACTTACCTCACAAGGACCTGCTCTGATACCAATTGTTTGAAGCATAAGGGACTAAGAGGTGGGGTGAATCATTCCTAAAATTATTTTAATTAAAATTACCAAGCCATACATTCATAAATTATATTTTCCATACAAAATTCATAACTATGTGTGCTTATTAAGAAATGCAACATCAATCACAAGAGAAAGAAACAAATTACTCAACTCAAGAACACCATATGTAACTAGGAAAACCTCATGGGGAAGAGAACCTACTAAACATCTGATTATATTACAAAAAAATATGTTTAGTGAAGCGAAACTTCACAAGGAGAACCAACCCCTAGTTTAGTAGAACACCAACCCTACAAGGAGTACCAACCCCTAATTTAGAGAAGCGCCAACTCCACACGGGGAGGATACAACCACCTAGGATGAAAAAACACCAAATAATCCACCTGATGATTTTTTATCTCTAATATTTCTATGGTAACAACTGATGGAGATCACTTATGTATGAGTCACAAACCCTAGCTCAAACACTAGGTCTTCAATCTCTCATAATCTTGTTCTTTTCTTTACTTTTCTTTACTATAATATATTTCTCTCATTTATTCAATCAGTATTCAATATATAATTATCTTCCTTAGACTTAAAATCATGTAAAAATACCTGAAAATCACTCTCCTCTAGGTCGCACACCTTCACTCCAAGAGCACTAGTTAAAAATAGAACTCATAACATCACTTTTATACCTTTTTCTTTTACCCAACCTAAAGGAGGTTAGTCATAAAAATTTGGTTCAACAAATGCATCATTAAAAAGTTCCCATTAATTTTTCAAAACCTATACAAGTGACCCATATAGGTTAGCCTAGAAAAAAACCCTTCTTCTATGCACCAAAAATCATCAAAACCCATGCATTAGAATGCCAAAAATCTACTCATTCCAAAACCATGCTTATTAAATCTCCCATGTTCATCAATAATGATTAAAAATCATTTAAAAATTAACCGTGGTCACAATTTTCATTAACCAATCATATTATTTCATTTAATGGGCCCAGTAGCTCATTTATCGTCTCAAAATAGTTGTTTCGTACACCCTTCAGCACCTTGAAAACTTTTTTATGCCACTATATCACTTCAAAACATCCAAACTATGTCATGTAACAACATGATGAAAATCTATAACATGTTAAACACTTCTAAGAAAGTTAGAAGTCTTGAAAAACTCACCTGCTCAAATTACATTCACTTTTGTATTCATCAAAACAAACTGCCCAAAAGTTGTTTTCAAAGATCACCTAATAAATATTTTATAGGAACAATAAATACCTATAAATTGATTAATTGGATGCAAAATTCACCCCTCTTCACTTTCTAGGAGATAGAAAACATCAAATAATCCATCTCATTCTTTAAACAACTCAAAAGTTCTAGCAGATCTTGTCCTGTTCTACATAGAAAAAATATTTGTGTCCAAAAATGACCTTTAAAAAATTGGAACTCAAATATGAACCCATGCCTGAATTATAGACAATTCTAGATTTTCTACAACATGGGATTGTCTCCAAGTTTTGGGACTCAAACTAAGACAAACCTCCAGAGAAGACTCGACTTCCTCGGCCTTACTCTTAATGCTAAACTACTCATAGGAATTGAAATGCAACTATCTATCTATACTCTAACCTTCTAAGGGACCAGGTGAGAAGGAGATTAATAATACATAAAATTAAACTAGAGAAGGTGATAGCACCAAAATTAAGTGGATGAATACTTAAGAAATATTAAAAATGGAAGACAACGATGATGAGGAGGACTAAAACAAAAGCCACAGATCAAAATCATGTTTAAAATTCCACTTTCATGATGCACAATAGACACAAACCTTTGAAATAATACATAAAAAAACCTATGAATGAATGAGAGGAAAGATAATGCTATAAAACAATAGATAAGGCTAAAATGAGCCACAAAACAAAAAAATTATTGCTTAAAGATCATGTATACATCATCACGATAAATGAGGAAGATGTAAACATTTACAGAGATATATCCCAATGCATGCGACTCTTAGAACACTTATGCAACATAAAATGATGCCCTCATATTCCCAAAGTATCCAACATTAAAACAAGGCATCAATTTACAATATATAGAAAAATAGAAGAAGGAGAGAAGAAGAAAAGAGAGGGAAATTTGAATTCCCCATCCACCAACCAACCACCATCATTTAATTTTCTAGAAATATCTCATTATCTCTGTGAATTCCACCTCCCCACATCATTTACCTTTTTGAAGAAGGAATGTCGCCCATACTGCATTTAATTTTGGTAGTTGAGTCATTCTAAGTAGACCTTTTGCATGTTTAGGAGTTTTCCTTTATTTCACCCACCTTCCTTTATGAAATCCAATTTTTTTGCATGGAGAAGGTTAAGATTTCTTCAATAAATTTGCAAAGATCAAGTCATCGATTAAAGATTATGTTCGTTTTAGCTATCTATAGAAAATTTTTATTATCCTTTGATACGTGGCTTTTTGTCCTCCACGATTTTGTGTTTTGTTCCATGGTTCATGTTAACTTCCAAAACTACCTATTATTCACTTCACCACTTTTGTATTCACTTTATTTCTTGTCTTTTAAGTTTTTCCTTTACCCCATGACACTCAAAAAGTCCACAGACTTGTTTCTTCCACCCCATGACTTTTGTATTTGCTTTGTTCCATGGCTTTAGGCCTCGCAAATTTTCAATTTTTTTCCTTTATCCCACAACACTAAAATATTTTGCGGACTTGTTTCTTTCACCATCTATATTTTGTATTCACTTTGTTCCATGACTTTTCAAGTTTTTTCCCTTACCCCGCAACACTCAAAACTTTTGCGGGAATTCTTTCTTTCACCCCGACGATTTTTTTATCTTCACAACATGCTTAAACCCTTCCATGGTCTTCAAGTTATTTAATTTTGCAAGGGTGAAAAAATAGACAAAAATTTTGGTGACTCATAGGGGCCATCTTCCTGCTAGATGAGATGATCGGTAGCCTTAGCATCCATTGGGCATGGAGTCACTTGAAATTTCTTGAGTCGATTTAGTTGCTCTGCATTTGATTTTTGAGGTGACTGCAACTAATCCTTGATATTTTGAACCTCCTTCCTTTTAGAAACCATTTGGAGAACATGATGAAATAGTGCACAAGAACATCTCCAAGAAATAGGATTGTGTGGAGCACTTAGGGAAAGAAACCTACACTACTAACAATGCAATGTGCTAAAAGCACTTGGAGGAATTGAAATTCTAATCTACTATATACAAGATGCATGAAAAATCTTAATGAGAAGGTTTGAGATGAATCCCATTGACTGGGATTTGAAACATGTTCCCATCAAGATCTGATAACTCGAATGATTTATCTATCTTACAGGTGGTGATGATGTATGGTCCACTCCAAATAGCATAAAATTTGGAGTATCTCCCTGGTTTAGCTCAATCAATGTCCCACTTTAGAAATTAAACTCCACATTGAATGTATGATCTTTATATTTTTTATCACACCACTTTTTAGTTGATGCATGATGTTGTTCCATCCTAATCATGGTGACATTTTTGTTTTCCTGTAGTTGCACCAATTCCACAATTCATATTTTCGTTTGATCAACACCTTCAAATTCTAGCTTCTAAGCTAACTCAAATGAAGGAAACCAAAGTGATAATGGAAATATTTCTTCTTTACCATATACCAGTTTGTAGGAGAACGCCAATTTCCTTCTTTTTTGTTATCATGTCCACCCATAGAAAAATTTTCACTTTTGTGTGTCACTTCCTTTGGTTGATATCCATTGTTCTCTTCATGATTCTAACCAGATTCTTATTGGTGGATTCCACTAATCCATTACCTTAGGGGTAATAATTGGAAGAATTTTTCAAATAAATTCCAAGTTTTAAAGTCCAATTAGATATTTTGGACCCGAGAAATATTTTGCATTGTTAGAGATGATGGTCTAAGGGATGCCAAACCTTGTGACAATTTCTTCAAGAAATTATAGGATGGGTGACTCAATAGTTTTGTTTAAAGGCACAAATTTTGTCCATCTATTGAAATAGTCTGTATGGTTATGAGAACCAATTTATGACCAACACTAGATGGTGGTTTGATCATACTAATGAAGTCAATACCCCATTGTGTAAATGAATAGTCTTCCTGAATTGGATGAAGTGGTAGGGATCCCAATCTTTTCTTTCTAGTGAAGATCATACATTCTTTGCATTTCCTAACCCACTAGTGAGCATCCATGACCAACGTAAGCTAGAAGTAACCTTATTTTATAATCTTCATGGTTTTAGCTTTAGCAAAGAAATTTCCACCGAGAAACCATCATGGAACTCGGTTAGAACCTTGTCACATTTCTCACCTTCAACACACCTGACCAACACTCCATCAATGTTTCTTTTGAAAAGGACGCGTCATCAATAAACATAGGAATATATCATAGCCTTAGATTTATTCTCTTTGTTTTATTCAAACCAAGAGGGTATGTACTAGTAGAAAAAAACTTTGACATATCAGTAATCTAGCTGCAATCATTGAATACATTTCTCTCATCCTACTACCAGTCAACACCTTGTCAGCAGCTCATCATTTGAGGGCACTTGATTCATGAGGGAGGTCTCTTGATATTCCACAACATCTAGATCCAACCACTTGCAAAGTGATCTTCCCTTTACTAATTTTTTATCTTTAATGGTCACATCATATTCCATGATTTTAGTCACCCATCTAGCTTATTTCTCACTGATTTTTTCTCCCATAATGAAGTCTCTAACATTGGAATGTGATACTAAAACCTTTACGCGGCTAGCAACAATCATACTTTTGAATTTCTTCAAGGCTCTCATGATGGAAAACACCTATTTTTAATGTGATTGTACTTGAGCTCATAATTATTTAGTGTTTGACTAAAAATGCCATAGGTTGCTCCATTCCTTGATCTTTGAGATGTGTCCAAACCATGGTTATGTTGGATTTTACCCCATGAGCATAAAGAATGAAATCCTTAGTATAATTTGGATTAATCAATGTTGGGGCCTGAGCAATATCTTGTTTTATATTTTCAAAGTTTTCCTTTCCTTCCATGGTCCACTTGAATGTTACATCCTTCTTAAGCATGAGATTAATAGGTTTTACCAAACCCGCAAAGTTAGGAATGAAGCTCTAACAAAGTTGATCTTTCCAAGGAAAGACTGTAATGCCTTATTGTGAGCTAGCAAGAAAAGATTTGCAATAGCTGTAATTCTTTTTAGATCAATGGAAATTCCTTCTTTTGAGACAATATGCCCCAAGAGCTTACCTCTAGGGACTGCAAAGTTACACTTTTTAGGATTAAGGGATACACCAAACTCCCTGCATCTTTCAAATAATTTCTCTAGGTGTTTTATATCATTTGCACTCTACTTGGAAAAAGCAGTAATTTCATGCGAGTAAACCAAGATGAATTAATAAGTATATCATTTGAAAGCAATATTTATTACTCTTTAGAAGGTATCACCTGTATTTGATAAGCTAAAGGGCATCTTTTGATAAGAAAACATTCCCTATTTGGCGGTGAATGCGGTTTTATACTAGTCTTCTTCTTTCACTTTGATCTGGTTAAAACTAGAATAACCATCAAGCATGGAGAACCTCTTTGCTCCTACCACTATCTACAAAAAAAAATCCATGGAAGGTTCCATGGAAGGTAAGGGATAATGATCCTTGAGGGAGTCTTTTTTCAAATTCTAAAAATCTACGTAGAGTTGTATTTCACCATTCTTCTTCCTTATTGGGACTAGATTTTCCACCCAAGTAGAATACTTAATTGGAAAAATTATTTTGGCTTCAATGAGTTTGGAGAGTTCCTTTCTCATGAGGGGCTCAATCTTGGGATTGACTGGCCTCTATTTCTATCTAATTGGCTTGATGTTGGGATCAAAATCAATAGAGTGTTAGAATATGCTTGGATTGAATTCTTTTAGATCTTCATAATCCCATAAGAACACATCACTAAACTTTTGACACAAGGAAACAAAAATTTCTTTTCACTTTCATCACATACCTTCCCAAGTAGAAGTTCCTTTCCTAGAGAAATTGAAACCTATTGAAAATCCATCCTCTTGCTTTGCCACCATGTTATTTTCCACTCCTTTGAACTCATCATCTGGACTGAAAATATGCTCCAAAGTGACTAATCCCTTCGACAACTTGTTTGTTCTTAGTTGAATAATTTGATCCCCATATACTTCCTACAAATCAGCTTGCATCTTCAAGGAGAACTCTACCTCATTTTGGATGAAATGCACAATTTTCTCATCATTTTCAAACACTTGTTAGCATGCTTGGTTGTCTAGAATAGATGGCCTAACCACCATTTTGATATGTTGGGCATTCCCTTTGATCAAATCCTCAACAGGGGAGAATTGAGAGCCAAGGGCCGCCATTTGGTCTATGTCTTTGTTCATCTTTCTAGGAACAACCTGTAGGTTAATGGCATCAAATATTTCTATTAAATCCCATAATCTATGTTCATAATATTTCAACAACGTATTCTTCATTGCACATCTTCTATGGACTTGGTGAATGACTAATTCAGTGTCTCCAAAGACCTGCAACTCCTTGATTTTCTTCTTTTCCATGATCAATAAACCATGCACTAATGCTTCATACTCCACCACATTATTAGAACATGCAAATTTCAATCTATGAGTGAAGAATAACATTTTTTTTTGAGAAATAAGCACAACACCATCACCGGCTCCATTTTTACTTCTAGAACCATCAAATAACATTTGTCATAGTCCAAAAGTACTTTCCTTTTCTTGTTTAAATGTTGCAGGTATCACATATTCTTCTTGGAGAATGCAATAGGTTCCTAGACTAGTCTCAAAGGTCTTAAGCTCTTCATCATAAGGATCAAACTTATGATCTCTCTCATCCCATTCATCCAACAACAAATCAAGCATGGAAAGAGGAATGACCTTTTCATCTGGAATAACATCTTTCTCATGTCCTTATTGTATTAAGCAATTTGATTGGATAGGAGAAGGGTCATATGATTCAATATGGTAAGAAAAGATGGGATTTTATTGTATTTTAAATCTTGTACCATATCTAGTTCTCAGGAGCATGTGAGTCTAGTCTAAAAATAATTATCCACCTACCTTAGTAGTGAATTCTCTAGACAAACAAATGGAAAACATAGGAGGCAAGTTGATGACTGAAATGTCATGGGTTATAGTGAGGCTTGGGAAAGCATGAAGTGTTAACTCAAGATCTTTAATTACTCCCAACACATTCACAATTGATCCATCAAGTTATAAAATTCCCCTAGACATAGGACTGTATTTGAGACCTAGGATATCAAAAATTTCTTGGGCATTACAGAGGTACTAGCCCCTAAATCAATCATACAATTATGAACTAGGTATTTACCCATAATTATTGACATGTAAAAGGGTGGGGTTTTGATAGTTTTACTTACTTGATCATCCTTTTATTAATAGACAAGGACCATGTCATGAGTATTTTAGACTATTGGATCCACTTGGAGGCAATTGCTTGAGGGCTTCACTGAGAAGGGATCATGTTATGATGGAATAGCAAGCGCATCCCACATTGAGACGTTGACATTAGTTTTCTTCATTTATTATACAATGTTGAATGGGAGGCCCATGGATTACTCGCATACGTGTCATGGTGCCTTTTTTCCTCTTCTCGTAGTGGTATTTGACTTGGAGGCCTTGGCTAGCACCAACTGTTATCCCAAATTCACCCCTCAAGGTAAATTAGATAACTTACATGATTCTTCAGGCTCAAGCAGGTTGAAATGGTTCAAGGGTCAAAATTTGGATTTTCAGGGTACCTCTCCTCTTTTCTCTAACTCCCCTGTCCAAGAAAATCCAAGGAGTTAGTAAAACTTGCAAAAATTTGAAAAAATGAGTTTGTAAGCCTATTTTATTGCAAATTGGGTCGGAGAGGTGTAGATGGAACCAAGGTAGATCGATTGGGCTCATCGTATCAAATTTGGGCCCAAAATTCTAATGAGGTAGTTAAAATCAGAAAAAATGGATAGAAGGTCCACAGGATGTTGGGACAACCAAGACCCACAAAGCTGAAATGGCCGATTTGCAAAGGAATCGAGAAAATTGAGTTGAAATGTCCTAAATTTGCGCATGGGACACTTTGGGATGCGTGGGGGCTGCATAGCTGAAATCACCATAGGCGAAGTAAATTGGAAAATTCATTTTTTTCCCAGGATGCACAGGTATGTGTGGGACATGAGTTCACCGAAATGCCGAAATAGTTGATCACAAAGGGAGATGCGGTGAATGCAAAGGCCCCGATGGCCCGGTCGATGGCGGGACATGCGAGACACTAAAATCCAAAGTAGCTAAATAGGAAGGAGGCTTGTGGGTGGGGTAGGAATTTTTCCTAGGACATTTGGGACACAAGGACCTGAAATAGCCAAAATGTCCACATGCAAAGGAAAACAGTGCAAATTAGACCCCAAACTTCAAACGGCCATAACTTTTGACCCCGAGCTCTGATTTTCATGAAATTTGACTTTTGGAATGAGCATGACATCCTATACACCATAGAAACTAAATTTTTTAATTTTTATGAGGGTAGGTATATGAAAATAAAGGAAACATATCCATCTCTGATAAATTAAATACCATGTTCCATTAAATGACATAAATGGCTAGTAGACCCAAAATAGCTTCTCACACTTAGAATGTCGTAAATTTTACATATATCAACAAAAATTCACAAAATTGGTACCATTGGAATCAGGGTTTTGGGATTGATAGAAATCTAGAATTTGATGAGGAATTGATGGTGAGTTTTCAGAAACATGCCCATTTTAGAACAATGATTTTTTTAGTATTTGGGATGCATTCAATGAAGCATGGGATGACATTTCTCACTGTTGCAAGTTATGGGACAATATGGGGGGCCTTTTAAAAGTAATAGAACGTCATTTCACTCCTTTTACTACCTTTTACAAGTGGTTGAAGGAAATATTTCGAGATTTTCATTTTCCCTCTCTCTCTCTCTTCTCAAAATCTATAAATTGGAGTGTTGGGCTCATTGAAAGGAGGAGATATTTTTTGAGTTTTAAAACTCTATAAAAATTGATTTGTGAATACAATGTGATGTAGGCCCTTGTATTATACTCCTTGCATTGTGATCCAGGCCCTTATCTTGTAACAGATTGAATTGTGCATATCTATGAAACAATAGATGCAAGTTTGTAGATGTATCTTCCCCTATTATCTTTGTTTGCATTCTTCTTTCCCTTTCAAACTCATTGCAAATATATTGTGTCTATTTATACTCTTGCAGGGATTCATTATCATTGTGCACATTTTGAATATTATTTTAAATGCATTTTCTAGACTTGTGGAGAAATTTTATCACACCTTTAGTATGCATGTTGCTTAGGGTGGGGTTTTCATACATTAGATGTTATTCTCACACTCTCTTGTTCTAGTGTATCACTACTTTAGTGTAGGCTCTTTTTCCATATACTCTCTCTCCTTGGTCCTTGGAAAGCTAGATTAGGACAAGATAGTTTTTCCTGCATTAGAGTAGATTGAGGTAGGTAGTTAAGGAGCAAGAACCAACTTTCTCTGGAGGTCTATCTCAGTGTGCAGTCCCATAACTTGGAGATAGTTTTCATGTTATCCAATCACACTATGAGCTAAAGCACACATACTTGTGAAAACCATAGGGTGATATGATCTGGTGATAACACCAACCTATTTATACCCAAATTTACTAAGAAGCTCAGGCCACTTGCTTTTATTCACCGCAACTTATTTTCTCTAATTTTTTATAGGTGAATATTGTGACTCCAACATCATTTTATTTTGTAACATATTATCAACAACACTAATTAATGGTCTCTTTGTAAGTTCCTACCACTTAGTTAACTATGTGGAAGTCTTCGTCTCCAAAAAACATGAGGTTAGTACCATTGTTGGTCTCTTGATTTGCTTCCACAGTTGGATTTGGTGCCTCTAGCAGCGGTTCCTATTGACTAGAAGAACCTTGAACCATGTAATCTTAAAGATACGTTTCCCTTTCCCAACAAAATTGTTTATGTAGAAGATTACATGGAAAACACCACTCTATTTCTTGTGCCATATTATTTTGCATAGGAACTAAAGCCCTGACTTGAGCTGTGATGAGGAGATGCTTGTGGAGGAGGTATTCTTAATAATAAAAGAGGAGAACTTTGAGTCTACCATATGTTATTTCATTATTTCTATGCATGTATTTTATTAGGCTGCTGATTTATCCATGGTTGATACCCCTGATTAGAAAGTTACCATTGATTTTGATCATTCTTATAGGATTGGGTTTGGTTTTTCTCTAGGTATAAGACTTTTTTGTCAAGTTTCTAATCAAAGCCTTCATCTCTTCATCCTCTTTTTATTGAGTAGTATTTTATGAGGTGGAAGCAATAGGTTGCAGATTTGGCTCAGGGATAAGAGAAATAAAGGGTTGAGAAACTTTAGGTAGTTCAGGATACAATGACATGGGTGGTCTAGGAGCTAATTTCCCAGCTTGTATTAAAATATTTTTATCTATGATTGTAATTGCATAAGCATCTGGTAGAGTTGTTCCTCCCATAGATTGTATCATAACAGATATATCGAGTTAAGAGATTTTAAAAAGTAAAGAAAGGAACCTTCTATTGTAGGTCTCACAAGAGCTGGAATCATGTCCCAAGTTCTCTGGAATCAAGTTGAAATCCACCATTTTCTCATTAGGTGCTCTCTTGATTGTAGTTAACTACTCTAAAACAGATAAGTTGTCTACTCTTTCTCTAGATTGAACACAAAGGGCTATGCATAACTTATCCCATTTTGAATTGTTCCTACCCTTAGGCTTCTAAACCATTGTAAAGATTTTTCTTTAAGTGATGAATCCAAAATTTTCACTGCCACGTCCATCTCAGTAATTTCATGGATAGCACAGACATTTACAATATCTTGAATGTGATCAATCGGAGTTGTGTGGTTTTCTCTAGTAAAATATGGGATATTATTCAAAGATGCTTTATTGGAATGGGATTTTGAGAATTCAAGGAAAATGAAATTTTTCCTATGAAGTTTACTGAATGGATCCTAATCTGGAATTTATTTTTGATGAGCCATTCTAATTGGTCTGAGAACTCTTGTTAACTATAAGAAAGGTTTTCTAGGTGGAGGTGTTGAAAGAGTTTGATTTGGAGGAGATGGAGATATTTGAATTTGTCTTCCTCTTTTGCCTTCTCCGAGGATAGTTGAAAATATTCAAACACACGTGCTTTATTGTTTTTATCATGTTTGGATCCTTCTCATGAATCAGGGACACTTATATTAACAATACTATTGAAACCAGTAGATATTTCGAATAGAGTCTTTATATGTATTCTTTACCGCAAAGCCTCCAAAGGCTAGAAATTCACCAAGATACACATCAAAACCTAATAAAACTACAAATATAAATTTAAAATCTCCCATCAGGCATGTTAAGGCATTTGGAGCTCAAATATGCACCTATGCCCGAATCATAGACAATTCAAGATTTGAGACAACATGGGACTGTCTCCAAGTTTTAGGACTCGAACTTAGACACACCTCCTAAGAAATTTGGATTCCTCAGCTTACTCCTAATGCTAAACTACTTCTATGAATTAAAATTCAACTATCTAGCTCTACTCTAACCTTCCAAGGGACTAGGGTGAGAAGGAGACATGTAAAACATAAACCTAAACTAAAGAAGGTGATAACACCAAAAATAAGGGGATGAATACTCAAGCAAGAGTGAAAATGGGAGAGAATGATGATGAGGAGGACCAAAATGAAATCCATAGATCAAAATCACGTTCAAAGTTCCACTTTCATGATGCAAAATAGACATAGACCTCTGAAATAATACATACAACACACCTGCAAATGAATGAGAGGCAAGAGAATGCAAATAAAATAATAGCTAAGGCCAAAATGAGCCACAAAACCAAATATTTTATTTCTTAAAGATCATGCACAAATCATCACGATACAAGAGGAAGATGTAAATATTTATAGAGATCTATCCCAAGGCATAAGACTCTTAGAACAATTGTGTAGCATAAAATAATGCCTTCATATTTCTAAAGTATCCAAAATTAAAACATGGCATCAATTTACAATATATATAAAAATAGAAGAAGGAGAGAAGAAGAAAAGAGAGGGAAATTCAAATTCTCCTTCCACCAGCCAACCACCTTCATTTAATTTTCTAAAAAGATTTGATTATCTCTAAAAATTCCACCTCCCCATGCCATTTACCTTGTTTAATAAGGAATGGTGCCCATATTGCATTTAATTTTGGTGGTTGATTCATTCTGAGTAGACCTTTTGTGTGTTTGGGGATTTTTCCTTTACTTCACCCACCTTCCTTTATGAAATTCAATTTTGTTGCATGGAGAAGGTTAAGATTTCTTCAAAAGTATTAAATTTGTAAAGATTAAGTGATCAAATTAAAGATCATGTTCATTTTATCTATCTACGGAAAAATGGTGTTTTATTTTGATACGCATCTTTTTTGTCCTTCGTGGCTTTGTGTCTTGTTCTACAGTTCATGTTGACTTCCATGGACTTCAATTCTTCACCCCACATATTTTTTATTCACTTTGTACCAAAAATTTAGGCATCGTGGCTTTTCAAAAAAAATCCTTAGCCCCGTAGCACTCAAAACGCTTACAGAACATGCGCGGACTTGTTTCTTTCACCCCATGACTTTTATATTCTCTTTGTTATGAAAATTTTCATGTTTTTTCATTTACCCAGTGACACTCAAAACATTTGCGGACTTGTTTCTTTCACCCTTCGGATTTTATTTGATCTCGCGACATAGTTACCCCTTCATAGTCTTCAACTTGTTCAATTTTTGCGAGAAGGGTACAAAAATAGAGAATAAAAACCATATAAAAACTCATCATCATGAGTAAAACCTTATATCAATGGAATTTAATCCTCTTTCCAACACAATTTTAATCACCTCCTAATTCTACCTTTAGCTCAAGTTATGCCCATTTTGAGAATATTACTTGATATTGCCTCAAAATTGTCGTTTGACCAACCAACCTGAATAGGGCACACTTTACACTTTTTCAGCATCACCATGACCTAAAAATCCGTAGATTTCATAAATGGTAATTTATTCATTACCTCATTTGAACAACTTTGCCACAAATTGAAATTCTTCAAAAACATACATTTTTAGGTGGGGCCCACATACTATCATATTTTCTGTCATACATTTATAGAAATTTAAAATAGTCCTCTACAAATTCCAATAATCACTTTTGATGAACCAATCAAAACGAGTGATAGACTCTCTTTTCTGCAAGCTGCTCTTAGCTAGGGTTTAGTTAGGGTTTTGAGACTAGTTTACCTTCCTAACGATCATTCATAAAAATGTGATGATAAAACCACCTCATTATTTTTGTGAAAGCTTCATAATTGACCTAAGAATCTATTTCAAATATATTAGGTCCCCATGCAAATTATACATTTCATGTAGAGCATCGAGAAGTTCCAACTTTGCTTCAAAAAACACACTAAAACTTACCTAGTTTCACCAAAACTTACATAAATTTAAATTTCTTTAGAATTTTGACCTGAAACTTGGCATGAAGCACCATGACAACATCATATAACTAATTAAACTCACCACATATCCCAAATACATCTCAAACTCTCCATGTAGAGTGAATTACCTTTGTTTACCTATATGTTTCTCACCTATAGCTTCCCAAGAATGTCATAGAATCATTGAATCATTAAATACTAACGTAAAACTCACCATCCACCTCCAGTAAACTTACACCATACTTGAAAACAACTTATTGGGTCCAAATCTCACATCTCTACCTTGTTTTGTTTTCTCCAGGTTAGAAACAATTATGGAATAACCTAACTCAACCATGAAACCACATGACCTGGCCTTTTAGACCTCATACAGACCCATATACATCTTAAAAACACCTCATGGACGATAAATGAGATCATGAAAAAAAAATCACCTCACAATAGCTCATACGGTGAATTGTCTAAGTCAACCATTCTACAGGACAACATGAAAACTTACTAAAAACTCAATCAACATGCTTGACACCTTAATAACACCATATGTGGACTCATACTACATTATGAAACCCTTTCCATCAATGGGGGTTGACATCAATGAAAAAACAACCACACAATGGCCAACATAAGTAAGCAAGATTAAATGTAACTAATATATACAAGTATGATGTGAATGAGAGAAAATGAAATGCAAAGTGAATGATAGGATCCACTTGCCCATGAGTGGATGTGCATGCATTAAATGAGGTTTATTTATACATTTCCCCTCATAATTCAATAATAAATTGTAGAACAAGAGTGCTTCATCAAGAAATGCTTCAAATTTTTGCACTAGAAAGATGTGATCGATAAAGTGTATAGCGTAGAGAGAGTGAGTGAGTGAGTGAATGAGTGCATGGGTGTGGTGAGGTCCATTTGAGATGTATACCCTCAACATTCAAGTATGGACTATGGAACTAGAGTGTGTCATATGGTAATGAGTGCAGCACATAGAAATAGATGAGAAAGATATAGTGTGATTGTGTAAGATGAATAATGTGCGTAGTGTATAGTAGATGTTATGATAAGGGGATGTCAAGTATGCACAAAGTATGTTGTGTGTAGTGTGAGGCTCATGTATATATTATTCCCTTAATAGTAAAGTGTGAATCAAAGCACAAGAAAGCGTCATCCGGAAATGACGATACTAATGTATCAAGATGTGTATGTTGTATGTGAGAGATTTGATGTGCAATGATGAGGCGTGTGCAGCTGCTAAAAGGGGGAATAAATTTTGTCATGCTCCCCAAGTGTATGATGAGAGGAGTGATCAAGTGGAATTGTCTAAAAGATTGTCATTT